>CM057476.1:43366324-44616324 GCA_030035585.1 Dugong dugon | reverse complement strand
CAGTTTCCATGTGTTTGATTTTTTTTTTTTCCCCTTGCTTTTTCTGTTATTGATTTCTACTTTTATGGCTTTATGGTCAGAAAAGATGCTTTGTAATATTTCGAAGCTTTGAATTCTGTTAAGGTTTGCTTTATGGCCTAATATGTGTTCTATTCTGGAGAATGTTCCATGTGCATTGGAAAAGAAAGTATACTTGGCTGCTGTTGGGTGGAGTGTTTGGTGTACATCCGTGAGATCAAGTTGGTTGATTGTAGCATTTAGATCTTCCATGTCTTTGTTGAGCTTCTTTCTGGATGTTCTGTCCTTCACTGAAAGTGGTGTGTTGAAGTCACCTACTATTATTGTGGAGCCATCTTTCTTTTCAATGCCGTTAGGCTTTGTTTTATGTATTTTGCAGCCCTGTCATTGGGTGTGTAAATATTTGTTATAGTTATGTCCTCCTGGTGTATTGATCTTTTAATCATTATATAGTGTCCTTCCTTATCCTTTGTGGTGGATTTTACTATAAAGTCTATTTTGTCAGAGATTAATACTGCCACTCCTGCTCTTTTTTGAGTATTTTTTTGCTTTATATATTTGATATATTTTTGCTTGATGTATTTTTTTCCATCCTTTGAGTTTTAGTTTGTTTGTGTCTTTAAGTCTAAGGTGTGCCTCTTGTAGGCAGCATATAGACAGGTCGTGCTTTTTATCCATTCTGCCACTCTCTGTCTCTTTATTGGTGCATTTAGGCCATTTACATTTGGAGTAATTATTGATAGGTATGAGTTTAGTGCTGTCATTTTGATGTCTTTTTGTGTGTGTTGTTGACAGTTTCTTTGTTCCATTTAATTTTCTGTGCTGAGTCATTTTTCTTTATGTATTTTATTTTCATCTTTTTCGTCGTTGTTGATTTTGTATTTGCTGAGTCTTTATATTTTCTTGTTTTTTATTTTGATGTGTAGGATTGTTAATTTCCTTTGTGGTTTACCTTAATATTTACCCCTATTTTTTTCTAAGTTTAAACCAGTCTTTTATTTCTTTACATTGCCTGGACTTCCTCTCCATATAAAAAATTTATGTCTACATTTTTAGTCCTTCTTTTTTGTTTTAATGTTGTCATCTTTTACATATTGACATCTGTTTCCCTATTTTCAGTGTTTTAGTTTTGATTTATTTTTGTGGCTTCCTTATCTGGGTTGTTATCTGGTTGCTCTGTCCTATGTTCTAGTCTTGGGTTGTTATCTGATGTTATTGATTTTCTAACCAGAGGAATCCCTTTAGTATTTCTTGTAAATTTGGTTTGGTGTTTGCAAATTCCCTAAACTTCTCTTTATCTGGAAATACCCTAATTTTGCCATCATATTTGAGAGACAGTTTTTCTGGATATATAATTCTTGGCTGGCATTTTTTTCCCTTCAAGGCTTTATATATGTCATCCCATTGCCTTCTTGCCTGCGTGGTTTCTGCTGAGTAGTCCGAGCTTAGTCTTATTGACTCTCCTTTGTAAATGACTTTTCGTTTATCGCTAGCCACTCTTAAAATTCTCCCTTTATCTTTGGTTTTGGCAAGTTTGATTATAATATGTCTTGGTGATTTTCTTTTGGGATCTACCTCATGTGGGGTTCGATGAGCATCTTGGGTACGTATCTTCTCATCTTTCATGATATCAGGGGAGTTTTCTTCCAATAAATCTTCAGCAATTCTCTCTGTATTTTCTGTTCTCCCCTCTGTTCTGGTACTCCAATCACTCATCGGTTATTCCTCTTATAGAATTTCACATAATTCTTAGAGTTTCTTCATTTTTAAAAATTCTTTTATCTGATTTTTCCTCAAATAAGTTGGTGTCAAATGCTTTATCTTCAGTCTTACTAATTCTGACTTTCATTGTCTCAATTCTGCTCCTATGACTTTCTTAACGAGTTGTCTAATTCTGAAATTTTATTGTTAATCTTCTGGATTTCTGATCGCTGTCTCTCTATTCATTCTTGCAGCCTATCAAATTTGTCATTGTGCTCTTGAATAACCTTCTTAACATCATCTATTGCTTTGTATGTATGTTCCTTAGCATTGTCTGCATTTTGAATGTTCTCCTTCCTGATTTCTTTAAGAGTTCTGTATATTAATCTTTTGTATTCCGCCTCCAGTAATTCCAAGAAATTCTCTTCCTCTGGAAAATTTCTTGATTCTTTATTTTGGGAGCTTGCTAAAGCCATCATGGTCTGCCTCTTTATGTGATTTGATATTGACTGTTGTCTCCGAGCCATCAATAAGTTATTATATTTACTTATTTTATGTTTGCTTACTGTGTCCTAGCTTCTTGTTTTGTTTTGTTTTGATATGCCAAAAGAGGCTCCTCGTGTAAGCTAGTTTAATTATTGGTGCCCTTGAAGCTCTAACATCCTGTCACCAGGTGGTTAGATCTGTTACTAAGTATGTGAGCCCAGAAGCCTGTTTACTTTTCTTGTAAGGATTCAGCTCAGGTGTCCAGGTAGTCGGTCACTACGTGTGTGGTGCAGGCTCTCACCTACAGTCTTCAACAGGCATGGTTGATTGGTGTAGGCACAGACATCTGGCTGTAGTAGGGGGTCATGCATTGAGCAAGGCAGGGGCTGATGGCCACCCCTGAGTGTCTGGGAGGAAAGTGTGTCCCTGTTCCCTAGAGTGCATAGGTTGATGCGTTTTACAGCTGGACTATGAGCACACAATGCTTTGACTGTAAGGACTTGGGGGGAGCCACTTATTCTTGGACCCCAGTCACGGGTGGCTAGGTGGTGTGGGTGGAACCCCTAGTCCACAGAGCTCTGATGTGGGTAGGCGAGGACCCTGCTTAATGAGCTGAGCACTGTCAAATGTCACAAACCTCCCACTTCACAGCTGAAGCAGTTGAAGTAAGACTTTAGGTATATAGCGTGTTGTACCATGATAATGAAGGCCTACGCTGTTGAAGTGGGCCCACACAGGTCTATGGAGGGGTGAGAGGCATTCAAGGTCCACGGACTCCTTATGCCTGTGCCTAGGCAAAGGAGCTGTGCCTACCCGGAGTTCTTGGCTTAGGGGAGCCTTCAGATTATTTTTTCCCTGTTTGTTAATTTGTCCCCTCTCCAAGGCTGGAAGAATGGCTCAGGGCACATGACAGGTCCTACTTCCGGCCCAGGGGATTCGGCAATTGCTTTTGGTTGCTAACTATAAGACATAAAATGATACTCGTGAAGAGTGTGCTTCTTAGCTCAAATAGATACATGATGCTAAATAGACAGCTTCTGTCTGGAGGTGAGAGGAGAAGGCAGAGACGGTTAGGAGCTGGTTGAATGGACATGGGAAATCAGGGGTGGAAAGGAGGAGTGCGCTGTCACAGTATAGGGAGAGCAACTAGGGTCACATAACAATGTATGTATAAATGTTTGTATGAGAGACTAACTTGAATTGTAAACTTTCACTTAAACTACAACACTAAAACAAGAACTTATTAGAAATAATTTAGCATTTTTAATGAATCAGAATCACCATTTATGATTATTATAGTATAATTGTAAGGAGCCTTGGTGATGCAATAGTTAGGTACTCAGCTGCTAACTGAAAGGTTGGCAGTTCAAACCCACACAGTGACTCCACAGTAGAAAGACCTGATTATCTGCTCCCCTCAAAGATTATAGCCTAGAAAATCCTATCAGGCAGTTCTGTCACGCTGGGTCACTATGAGTCTAAATTCACTCAATGGCATCTAACAACAACAACATAATTGTGGCAGACTACATGTGGCATCTCCCAAGGGACAGGTCTGGGGATCAGAAAGAATCTACCTGAAATTGGCTAAGACAGAGCCAACCTCAGTTCAAATGGTGCCTCTAGTAATATAAGTCTGGTACAGGAAGGAGTGGAGTCTCTGGGTAGTGCAAACAGTTAACATTCTCAGCTGTTAATTGAAAAGTTGGAGGTTTGAGTCCACCCAGAGGTTCCTTGGAAGAAAGTCCTGACTCTCTACTTCAGAAAAATCAGCCATTGAAAACCCTATGGAGCAGAGTTCTACTCTGACACAACTTGACTCAATGGCAACTGGTTTGGTTTACAGGAAGGAGTAGGGGCGCCTTAGTACAATCATTCCAAGAAACATTGTCCAAGAATAAGGTTTCCTCACAGGAGACAAGATGATGTTGTGTTCTAAAAAAATAATAGCACTTGCTGGAGAGATGTGCTTGCTCACAGATAATTTGCAAGGCTACGTTCTTGCTGATGGAGAGGCTGAAGTCATGGAGTTAGGATCTTTTTCCTCACTTCAGAGTTGACCAGCCTGGACAGAGGAGGGTCTCCATCAACTTCTGGCCAAAGCTTGAGTTCCAAAGTTCTTCACTGAGAGGTGGAAAGAGCCAGATTTCACAAAGGAGGGAGCATAGGCCCCCTGGAGGTGGGGCCTGGAAAGGGCCTGTGGGAGAAAGCATGTGAGGAGGAGAGACAGACAGAAGTGTGGAGAGAGGGGACCTCTGAAGATC
The DNA here is from genome assembly GCA_030035585.1 of Dugong dugon. Lineage (NCBI taxonomy): Eukaryota > Metazoa > Chordata > Mammalia > Sirenia > Dugongidae > Dugong > Dugong dugon. The sequence goes on along the minus strand of CM057476.1, from coordinate 44,611,855 downwards.
TAAAAGCCTGCAAGGTTCCTCTCCTTAGTTACCAAGGCCATGGCTCTTGGTCCTCCCACTGCTGTGTTCTGTGGGATCCACCTGGCCCTTCAGTAGTTCAGCCAGTCTGGAGAGGCAAGGAAAGATTGAGAAGGGAACGTATCTGCCCCCTGACAGCCACAGGCTGAAATGGAGCCAAGGGTCAACCGTCTTCTCTACCTTCCTCCACCCATAAAAGTAACTTTGGCAGTGCTACCCCTCATCACTGGCAGTTATGAACAGACTATATTCCAGGCATAAAAGACTCAGAGACTTATTCCTGATTCTCCTCAACCTCCCTGCCCAGACATTCACCCTCATAGACTAGTAAAGGTCACCATGCAGGACAGAAAGGAGGAGGGACCTGCTTCTACACCAAGGTTAGACTTGTACCTGTTTTTAGTTTTTAGTCTCCTCCCTCATTGTCAAGATGTGAGCAGTAAATTTCTACTTAAACTTAAGAAAACTTAAAAAATGATAGTGGTACTTATGTGGTTTTTTAGCAAAGATCTATATACCAAACCAAATCATGAAGAGACATCAGACAAACCCAAATTTTATACAACAGCTGGACTATATTCCTCAAAAATATCAGTGCTGTGAAAGACAAAGGCTGAGGAACTGTTCCAGATTAAAGGAATCAAAGAGACACATCAACTAAATGCATTACGTGGGCTGGGTGGATACTGTACTGAACCAAAGTTGCTATACAGACTCTAGAAAATAAAAGAGACCTGGTGACTCAGGGGTGAAGCGCTTGGCTCCTAACTGAAAGGGTGGAGATTTGAAGCCACCAGCTGTTCTGCAGGAGAAAAGACATGGCAATCTGCTTCTGTAAATAAAGATTACAGCCTTGGAAATTCTTTGAGGCAGTTCTATTCTATCCTGTAGGGTCACTATGAGTTGGATGAAACAGGTTTATATAGAATATAATTGAGACAATTGGTAAAATTTGAATGTGGGCTGTAGATAAGATAATAGTATTTTATCAATGTTAAATTTCCTGAATTTTATAATTATACTGTGGTTATATGAGAGAATATACTTGTTCTTATGGAATACCCTAAAATATTAAGGGGTAATGAGACATTAAAGAATAAAATAAACAAAGAAAATATTGAAGTTGTCAAGGATTTCATTTTACTTGGATCCACAATCAACACCCACGGAAGCAGAAGTCAAGAAATCAAAAGACACATTGCATTGGGCAAATCTTCTGCAAAAGACCTCTTTAAAGTATTAAAAAGCAAAGATGTCACTTTGAGAACTAAGGTGCACCTGACGCAAGACATGGTTTTTTAAATCGCCTCATATGCATGCGAAAGCTGGACAATGAATAAGGAAGACTGAAGAAGAATCGATGCCTTTGAATTATGGTGTTAGCAAAGAATATTGAATATACAATGGACTGCCTGAAGAACAAAAAAATCTGTCTCGGAAAAAGTCCAGCCAGAATGCTCTTTAGAAACAAGGATGGTGAGATTTTGTCTCATGTACTGTGGACAGGTTATCAGGAGGGACCAGTCCCTGAAGAAGGACATTATTCTTGGTAAAGTAAAGGGTCAGTGAAAAAGAGGAAGAGCCTCAACGAGATGGACTGACACAGTGACTGCAACAGTGGGCTCAAACATAGCAAGGATTGTGAGGATGCTGCAGGACCGGGCAATGTTTAGTTCTGCTGTGCATAGGGTCGCTACGAGTCAGAACCGACTGGACAGCACCTAACAACAACAATATCAATACATTAGAATGTTGTGCAGTCATTTAAAGTTGTGTTTTCAAAAACTATTGTTTTCACGGGCACATTCCTGTCCACCCCACAGTCTTCTGAGTAATCCATCTTATCTTTCGGTATCTTCTAAAATCAAGGCCTTCACTGAACCTGTCTTGCTGTCTCTGGTTGTAGCACCCTGCCTAACTCTATCCTGTCTTCCCTTTCCTTGGGAGGTGGACCTGCTGTGACTTAGAAGCTATGATTGAAGCCCCTGGGATAGACTAAAGAACACAGTAAAGGATTTTTGCTTCCCTTAGTAACCTCCTGAACCAGCACCCCTTGTTCCTGATTCTATTAATCATTTTTTAGCTTTTCCCTCCTTTTTTTTCTTTTTCATCAATTCTGACCATCTTTCCTGAATTCATGTCAGCTTCAGCCTGAAGCCTCTTACCAGGACCCAAGACTCTGCCTCTGCTTCTCTGCTTCTCTCCATGTGTTCCACTCTGAGAGCATAAGTACCCTCCTGACAGACAGCTCTTCTATACATTCTTCAGGCCGTTAACAAATAGCCCCACCACCAGTGCCAGATCTAAGCTTTGCTGGAGTTAACTCCTTGGTTTCTGACAGCAGCAAGGCAATTTTACTTGGGAAAAACTAAGATTTAAAGGAGAAAGAAGTAAATCCAGGGAAATGTTAGTCTACAGCCCTTACTTGGCCCATAAATTATTTAGAATTGAGTTGTTTAGTTTCCAAATATTTGGAGATTTTCCAGATTTCTTTCTGCTATTGATTTCTAATTTAATTACATCATGGGCAAAGAACATACTGTGTCTGATTTCAATCCTTTTAAATATATTGAGACTTGTTTAATCGCTCAGGATATGGTCTATCTTGGTAAATGTTCCAAGTACACTAGAAATGAATGTGTACTATGATGTTGAGTGGAGCATTTTATAAACTTAATTAGATAAAGCTGGTTGATATGTTGTTTACCGCTTCTATATACTTACTGAGTTTCTCAATTATCAAGAGGGTGTGTTGAAATTTCCAACTATAATAGTGGATTTTACTATTTATCCTTTCAATTCTATCAGTTTTTGCTTCATGTGTTCTGACTTTGTTATTAGATGCTTAACTATTTAGGATTGTTAAATTTACACTTTATCACTATGAAATGATCCTCTTTATCCCTGGTAATATTCCTTGCTCTGAAATTTACTTTGATATTAATATAGCCACTCTAATTTTCTTTAGATTAACCTTTGCAAGTTTGTATTTTCCCATGCTTTTATTTTTAACCTAAAACCAGTTGCCACTGAGATGATTCCTACTCATGACAACCCCAAGCGTGTCAGAGTAAAACTGTGCTCCATAGGGTTTTCAATGGCTAACTTTTTGGAAGTATATTATCAGGCCTTTCTTCTGAGGTGCCTGTGGGTGGACTCCAACCTCCAGCCTTTAGGTTATCAGCCAAATGCTTTAACTGTTTGCATCACCTGAGAACTCTACTTTTAACCTGTCTATATTTTTATATTTAAAGTAGGTTTCTTGTAGACACATATAGTTTGTCTTGGTTTTTGTATCCAATCTGATAATCCTTCCTTTTAATTACATTTAATGTGATTATGTATATGGTTGAGCTTAAATCTACCACTTGGCTCTATGTTTTCTAGTTATACCTTCTGTTATTTATTCCTTTTCTCCCCTTTTCCTGCCCCCTTTCTTATTATTTGAATATTTTTATATTGCATTTTATCTCCTTTAATGGCTTATTAGATATATCTCTCATTTTTTTAGTGGTTGCTCTGGGGTTTCTAATATACATCTTTAACTATGATACTCTACCTTCAAGTAATATTATATTACTTTATGTACACAATACAAACCTTGCAGCAAATATACTTCCATTTCTCCCTTCCTGGCCTTTTTGCTATTGTTGCCATACATTATACTTCTACTTACTATAAAGTCCACAATGCATTGTTATTATTTTTGTTTTAAACAATCTTTTAAATATTTTAAAGAAATTAAGAAAAATTAGAAAAAAAATTTTTATCTACCCACATTTACCATTTCCAGTGCTCTTCATTTCTTTATGTAGATGCATATTTTCATCTGGTATCATTTTCCTTCTGCCTGAAGGACTTCCTACATAATTTCTTGCAGTATAGGTATTCTGGTGATATATTCTGTCAACTCTTGTCTGTCTGAAAAGTCTATTTCATCTCACTTTTGAAAAACTTTTTACTGGGTATATAATTCTAGGTTAACAGGGTTTTTGTTGTTGTTGTTGTTAGTTTTTTGTTTTTGTTTTTTTCAGCACTTTAGAGAACTCACTCCACTGTCTTCTGACTTCCATTGTTTCTAATGAGAAGTCTGCTGTCATTCTTATCTTTGTTCCTCCGTATGTAATGTTTTAAGATTTTCTCTATATCACTTTTTTCACCAATTTGATTATGATTTACCTTGTTCTTTGTTTTTTTTTTTTGTTTGTTTGTTTTTGGTTTTTGGTTTTTTTTAGTAGATTGGATCTGTGGATTTATAGTTTTTATCAAGTTGGAAAATTCTTGGCCATTATATTTTAAAAATATTTTTCTAAAGCCCATCTTTCTCCTGTCCTTCTGGGGATCAATAAAACATGTTTTAGGCCACTTGATGATGTTCTACAGTTCACTGATATTCTGTTTGTTTTGCTTCTCTGTGTTTCATTTTGGATAGGTCCTGTTGCTGTATCTTCATTTTCACTAATCTTTTCTTCTATGGTGTTTATTCTGCTGTCAATCCCATCTAGACATTTTTTTTTTTTAATCTCTATAAGTTCTTCTCTGTCTTTTTAAAAATTTCTTCTATTTCTCTCCTCATCATGTTTATGCTTTCTTATGTATTCTTAAGCCTCTGGAATAAATTTATAATAGTCATTTTATTAACATTGTCTACTAATTTTATCATCTGTATCATTTCCAGGTCTATTTCTGTTTATTTTTCTCTTCATTATGGGTCATATTTCCTGTTTTTTTGTATGCCTTGTAATTTTTGTTTTGATGCCATACATTGTAAATTTTATATTGTTGGGTGCTAGAATTTTTTATTCCTTTAAATGTTTTTGGGCTTTGTTCTGGAACTTATTTGGAAACAGTTTAATCCTTCTGAAGCTTGTTTTAAAATTTGTTAGGTGGGTACACAATAGCTTTTAGTCTAGAACAATGTTGGCCCCACTACTAAGGCAATACTCTTTGAGGACTCTACTTGATGTTCCATGTGTAAGGAGGTCTGGCTACTGCTGGCGTTATGTGAGCTTTGGGGATTGTTCTGCCTGCTCCTTTCCAGTGGAAACTATCCTTGGTAGTTTCCTCACATGCATGTGCTTGTCAGCACTCAGTTAAAGACTCAAGTGTGACCTGCTTCAGATTTCTGCAGTTTTCTCTCTGTATGTACAGCTCTCTTCTCCCTGGTACTCTTAGAGATGTTAAGGAATTTTTAAAGGTCATAATAGTACTCAGCAAAGCTGGGATTAGAACCCAAGTCTCAAACACACCACTAAACCATATTACTTCTATTCTGCCCAGAAATAATAGTCACCACTTATTAAGTACTGCTAAGTATTATGTGTCAATACTTTGTACACATTTTTTTAACTTCCTAACAACACTAGTAATATTAAGGTAGGTACTACTATTGTCACTATTTTACAGATAAATAATCTGAGGCCCAGGGGGTTTAAATAACTTGTCAAAGACAGCAGTTCTCAAAATGTGATCTCTGAAATCCTTTTAGGAGTCTTCTAGGTCAAAGTAGTTTTATAATAACATTAAGATGTTATTTGTGTTTTTTGCTGTGTTAACATTTGCACTGAAAGCAAAGATGGGTAAAACTTGCACCTGAGCATAAATCAAGACAGGGAGCACCAAAATACACTAGTTATTATTGTATTCTTCACCAGTATGCACCTGCAGTTAAAAAAAATCCAGTTTCACTTAATAATGCTCTTAATGAAGCAGTATAAGTATTAATTCTGTTAACTATTGACCCTTAAGAGGATATCATTTTATTATTCTGTATGAAAAAAAATGGGAACTATACTTAATGTGGAGCCCTGGTGGTGCAGTGGTTAAGAGCTTGGCTGCTAACCAAAGGGTCAGGAGTTCAAATCCACCAGCTGCTCCTTGGAAACCCTATGGGGCAGTTCTACTCTGTCCTATAGGGTTGCTATGAGTTGAAATTGACATGTAGGTTTGGTTTTGGTGAGTTTACACTTAATGTATTTCTGCTGCCTCAAGGAAAAGCACACGTGTGATTGTTTAAGTTGCAAGCTGAACTTGACACTTTTTTAATGGAACATCGTTTTTACTTGAAATAATGATAAACAGACAAACTATGATTAATCATACTTAGTTGTATGGTGGACATTTTCTCAAAAATGAATGAAGTGAACCTGTCACTTTGAAGAAAACAGCTGACAGTATTTGTTGCCCATGACAAGGTTAGTTTTTAAACAAAAATTGAAAATTTGTAAAACTGATATTCTCCACTATAAGCTTGACAGCTTCCCAATACTTCAAGACTTTTCTGATAAAACTGGTGGTGATATTAACAAAGAGTATTTCTTGATATTGAATAATGAAATGTGTCAACATTTAGAAGATCTCCTTAACTCAGTGAACAAATATTTTCCAAATGACCAACGCCTGACGCCACAAAACCATGCATTGATTTTTAAAAAATTCATTAAAAGTACAAGATAGACAAATGGATTTTAATGTAACAAAGTATAAAAAAGTTAATAGATATGATTTCACATTACAACTAACCTTACAATTTTGTTGAGTTTCTAGTATCAAAGAAGAATATCCAGAAATTCACTAAAAAGGCTATTAAAAATACTCCTCTATATTCCAAGTATGTATCTGTGTGAGACTGGATTTTCTTTATATACATCAACCAAAAAGACATATTGCAACAGATTGAATGCAGAAGCAGATATGAGAATCCAGCTGTCTTCTATTAAGCCAGAGAATAAAAATAATTACAAAAATGTAATAACAATGTCATTCTTCTCACTAAATATTTCTTTGGAAAATACTTTCTTGTCATAAAATATGTTATGTTAGCATGTAATGGGTTTATTATTGCTACTTTTAAATTAATTAGTGAATAATTATTTTAAAATTTTCTCAGGTTTATTTTTGAAGACAGTAACTATCAATAGGTATGATTAACATAAACAAAAGCTATTTAGGGCACTCAATAATTTTTAACAGTGTAGGGTCCTTTGATCAAAATGTTTGAGCACTGCTGGTCTAAGATAACACACCTGAAAAGTGGTAAAGACAGGTCTCATGTCTGTCTGACTCCCAAACCCCTGTTGTTTCCATGGCACAATGTTGCCTCCTTGCCCGACCATCTCATCAGTATTAAAGCAGGAAAAAGAATTGGAGCCCTAAAACTTTAGAACTCTGTTAGGGACTAAAAATGACTCTTTTTACTATAGAATGAAACTGAAATTATGTTGCCCAGAAATCAGCATATCAGAAGCAATAATATATTGGGTTGTGTGTTACATATAACAAACAGTTGGGAAAGTTCTTTACTAGATTGGAAAAATAGAAGTGATTCTGATTGTTTTGCTATGAGTTTATTTTTCAGAGCCTTGGGGCTGAGTCCCAGGGATTAATGTTGTGTTCTGGGGTGGAGGGGCAACTTTGCTGGGTGACATTCTCAAGAGGAACTCTTGCATGCCCCTCCTCAGCACTGCATTCTCAGCAACCTCCCTCAGGCTTCTGTGTAGCTTTTCCATCTCCTTGTATTCACTCTTGACATCTGCAGAAGAACAGACAGCGTGAATCAGTGGTTAGTGTTCTTTTCAGAAATGTCCCAGAAAACAAATCCCCTAATAATTCTGTTAAGACCTGGGTCACTTGCCAAAGAATGTGAGATCTGGAATGGTAGTTAGAGATCAGATACTCCAATCCTCTTGATTTAGAAATAATCAGAATCAAACCAGGCATTCTTGCTCTTGCCATCTTAGCATGGGGTCACTCTCAAAAGAAACATTAAAAAAAAAAAAAAAACCCAGGAAATCACTGTGAGTCTTTATTAAGGTCTTGTAAGAGCTCAGTGGAAGGAGGGGTGGAGCACACCACACATCACTACCTCCCCACAAATCTTCTTCAGGCATCTCTCTCCTCCCAGCAGCCCTCAATCTAAATGAACTTGCTCTGTTTTGGCATCTCTAGTTTTCATCTCATAATCTGCAATTTAATTACATCCTCTTTGAAGAGACACTTCAGACTGGGCTTGGGGTTGATCTGCCTGTTCTTAGTCCCAGTGTTGCTCCTGAACGCCTTTCAGACCCTCTTTGTTCTTCATGCTGCATATTGTGACTTAGACTAGCCCACCATGAGCCTGGCCTGCAATGGGACTCATAACCAGGAGGGAGTTAGAACCTGAGTCTGTCTTGCTACCATGTCTGGAAGGCCTCTCTCCTCTCTGCCTCTTAAATCCTATCCTTCAAGTCTAGGACCCCACTTACATGAAGCTTCCCCAGTGTCCCAGCCCTGAATAACCACTATGTTTTATGAATGGCTAGAATAACTATTTGGCACTTGTGTGGATCATCTCCCTTAGATCTTTGCTTAAAAGTCATGTTTTCAGTGAGACCTCTAACCACCCCATCCCCTGCTCCCAGCATGCTCTCTCCCCTTTCCCTGCTTTATTTTTGTCCACAGCATTTATCACCATTTGGCATGCCACATATTTTACTGATTGTTTTGCTACTGCTGCCTTTCCCCTGCCCTCAATTGGGCTGTAAGCTGCACAAACCCATTGTCACTGAGTTGATTCCAACTCATAGAAGGCAGGAATTTTTGTCTGTATTGGTCACTGCTGTATCCTCAGCACCCAGAACACTGCCTGGCACCTAGAAGGTGATTATGTATAATTACTTGTTGAATGAATGCATATTATCCAGTATTGTTATTTACATCCTTATACATATTGTCTTACCAACCAGGTTACAAGCCCCTTGAGAGCACTTTTAGACCACTTTGTAACCTAGGCACCTGGCACAGTGCCCCCTACACAGTAAGTATGTGTTTTTGATGGTGAAGAAAAGGAAATAGGCTTAAATTATAACAGGAGCAATTTATATCCAATTTAGGGGAAAATTTTCTATCTGTGAGACCTGGACACTTGGAAGATCTTTGGTGAGTAGGAGTTCTTTAATGAAGACCCAGTTGGATGACTAAAATCTTAAAACTTAGGTTCCTGTGAAGACCTGACAAAAGGTCATGAGAGAGTCCAATGAACTATAGTGTGAGAGTATTTATCTCCTTCCTTGGAGACCATTAAGAACAAGGTAGAAGTCCATCTAACCATCCAGAGATTGGGGACAATGATGATTTCCAAAGAGGTAGATAAGTGCAGAACAGACGTATAATGGCAACAGTTGTGGCTTTTACTTTGTACACAGCCCTGACCACTTTCACCCTGACATGCTCAACACTGGCATCAGATCTTTTTTTTTTTTTTTTCTTTTCCCAGCAGTAACTGTGGCGTAGTGATTAAAAGCTTGGCTGCTAACCAAATGTTGGCAGTTTGAATCCACCAGCCACTCCTTGGAAACCCTATGGGATAGTTCTACTCTCCTATAGGGTCACTAAGGCGGAATCGACTGGACGGCAACAGGTTTTTTTGTTTGTTTGTGTTTTTTTTTTTTTTTTAGCAGTAACTGTGGATATAGTTCAAAATTTAAAAGGCACAAAAATATACAGAGTGCAAAGTAAGACTTCTGCCCTCACCTGTCATCCCATTCTCCCAGTTCCCTTCTATAGAGACAACCAGTGCTACCATTTTTTGTGTATCCCACAGAGATTTTTACACATATACAAACATATACACATGTACTTCCTTTTCTCCGCTCACAGACAGCAACATATTACACGTATTTTTCACTTTACAATATATTTTAGAGTTTGTTTCATATCACAACATATAAAACCAGTTACCAAGTGGATTCTGACTCATGGCAACCCTAGGTGTATCAGAGCAGAACTATGCTCCATAAAGTTTTCAATGATTGATTTTTTTGGAAGAAGATCACCAGGTCTTTCTTCTGAGGCATCTCTGGGTGGACTTGAACTTCCAACCTTTCAGTTAGTAGCCAAACACATTAACCATTTGCACCCCCTGGGAACTCCATTTAAAGCTACCATATTCTTTTTCATAGTTGTACAATCCTCCTCTAGTGGGTGTATCTAATTTTTTTTTAAATGAGTGAACCCCACTCTATTGTTTGTTTTTGTTGTGCTGTTGGTTTGTGACTTTGGAGAGACCCCATCTGTTACAGAGTGGAACACTCCATAGGATTTTCTTGGCTGTAATCTTTACATAAGCAGATTGCCAGGTCAATTTCTTACACAGTGTGCCACTGGATGGGTTTGAACTGCCAATCTTTTGGTTACAAGCCAAGTGAAAACCTTTTGCACCACCCAGGAACCTTTGGTGTACCTAATTTAATTGAATCAGTAGTCTACTGATAGACATTTCAGTTGTTTCAGTCTTTAATATTATTAGCAATGATGCCTGAATAACCTTGTACATATGCCATTCTGCCCATGTATGAGGATATATATAGGATAAGTTCCTAGAAGAATAATTGTTGGGCCAAAGGATATGTGCATTTTTTATTTTGCTAGAAGTTTCCCAAAAGTTTTTGCATCCATTTACAGTACACTCTCACCAGTAATGCATCCAAGTCCTGGCACCAAATCTAATGAACAATAAGGTCTCTGAGACAGAAGAGTCTGCTGGGCCGCACTGACCAGCCTATGTTTCTGCAGAGGATGAACCCAAAGTAGTGGCCCACTCAGCAGCCTCCATGCACATGGCCTCAATGCATGGCAGGAAAGGGAGGTGGTTGCCTGCATCAGGCTCCACGCATCTGGTATTGCATTCTCAGGCTCTTGGTAGATTAAGGACAACTTTTCCACCAGAAACCACCACTAGAAAAATAAAGCTTTTCATGAGGAAGTATTGACTTAAAGGGAAGACTTTATGCAGACAGCAGGGCAGAGTTGTGGGAAGACAATGGATTTGAATTTGCCACTTTCTGGTTATGAGATTAAGGGGCACTCATGGTGCAACAGTTAAGCACTTGGCTGCTAACCAAAAGGTTGGCAGTTTGAACCCACCCAGTGGCTCTTGGAAAGAAAGACTTGGTAATCTGCTCCTGTAAAGATTACAACCTAGGAAACCCTATGGGGCAGTACTACTCTGTCACATGTGGTCTCTATGCATCAAAATCAACTCGATGGCACCCAACAATAACAAGAAGTTATGAAACCTTGGGCACATGACTTAATCTGAGCCTCTGCTTCTGTATCTGCAAAATGTAGCAACAACAGCCACCTGTGAGGGCTATTGTGAGATCCCAATGAGATGTTGCACACAAAGACCCTAGTACAATGCTTAGTCTCAGTCTGGTGCTTGGCACAGGGTGGTGCAGTCATAATTCTCATTATCATGTCTATTATTTGCCCTGGAAATTCTTCCTAACTTAACTTTTTAAAAAATTCAGTAAGGAGGAATCATTGCTGGGTACGTCTGCATGATCACCCTTTATGCAAAGGTTTAATGTATTTACCTGCAAGCTCCTTGTAGAGACCAACCCCCTGGGATGAAGCAAGGGTCAGCATGGTGGATATACTGCCCTTCACCTTCTCTGTGATTCCATTCTAGGTGACAAAGGACATTCATTCTGTTATGAAAGCACAGCCCAAAGGAAATGAATTGTATACCAGGAGCCCCACCCAAACTTCTGGCAGTAAAGGGTACAGGCTGGGGTTGCTAAATTCAAAGTCAGGTTCAAGGGTGAGACACTTTAGAGTACACTGAATGTCCCAAGACTCATCGGAGCAACAGTTCTGTGGAGTCTGACCTGCCTCAGCATCTCCTTTCCTGCCTATCAAGACGCATGTTGCTGACCAACTGAATAAGAAGCTAATGAGGATTCATTGAGGTATGGGGAAAAGAACAGCAGCAGCAGAGATGAAAAAACCAGGAAAAGAACTAGTCACTATCCTATCCTGAATCTAGTTATTGGATAAAGTTTTATTGAACTTTGTGCCATACACCATATTTGACATACCTGATTCTTCTTTCCAACTGCCTGAGAAAGGTCTTCTTGCAAACCTCAGTCTTTTTATCAACTAAAACCTTTTCCCTCTTCTGGACATCTCTTGCCTCCTTTTCAAAAACTTGTGATTCCTTCCTCTAGCCTGGAAAAGCCTGGTTTTGAACCTGCATCTCCTGACATCAAATCTTCTACTTTTTATTCAGCACACCAGATGAGGACCCTAAGCTCCAGTCTCAGCTCTAGCTGTACTGTTGAGATAGTAACTTAATCTCTCGGGGCTTCAGCTTCCTTGTCTGTAAAATCAGGGAATGGGACTAGGAACTCTCTATGGTCTGCGCAGTTTTAACTTCCTACGTTTCTATGATTTAAGGTACATTTGTACATGGTCAATGTATTAATTGTTTTTTTGATAGAATTCTTTTCTTGGGCACCATAAGGCCCAGTTTCTATATACTACAATGGGATTGGCTGTTGTAGAGTTCAGCCCATTTTCTGCATGGATTTGTAGATTGTGATAATATGTTAAGTGACTGAAACTAAACTGCTACTGGTAAATAAGATAGCTCTTAGTCTGCTACAGGGAAATTACATGCTTTATATTGTAGAGAAAGGTGTTTTCTAAAACTGCTGTGGTAAGAGCAGGGAAGGGGATTGGACAGAAGCAGGTTGGAGATATTTTAAGAAGAAGGCTGGTAGAGGCGGAGCCAAGATGGTGCCATAGACAGACACACCATGCTAACCCTCTGCAGCAAAGACCCATAAAACAGACACAAACATCAGCTATGGAACCCTAAGCATCAAATGAAGGAATAAAAAACTAGATAAAACACCAAATGGAAGAAAAAACTATCAGAAAACAGAGAACAAGGAGAGATACGGAGTGGAGGTCCTCTGCCAACTAACACAGCACAGCGTAGCCATCTTGGAACAGAGCCAGCAATGACCCTGGACAAGGAGTACAGGAAAGCAACTTCACGGAGCTCCCAACAGGAGACAGAGCACCTGTTAAACATGCTTTCCTATCCCTTACCCTTCTGCCCCATACACCACCTCCACCCCTTCCAAATGGGGCACACCATACTGCTCAACTGGAGAGCAACCAGCCTGCTGCCACCCTGGTTCCACCCCATCCCCACGTGCTGGTTTCTGCAGTGCCATTTTTTCCCTTTCTTCCTTTTCTTTCTGCCTCCCACCTACCAGGCTCACCCTGCCTCCTGCTGCCCTACCCACCTGGACAAAGTGGTGACAGCTATTGTGCCCACAGATAAGCCAGCAGCAAAGCATGCCTGGCCTGCTTGCCCTAACATAATCAAAACAAAACAAAAAAGCAAGATGATACAAATGAACATACAATCAATAAATAAGGAAAACAATACCTTAATGTCTTGGAGACAGAAGACAATATCAAAATATATAAAAAAGCAGGACAAGATGACTCCAGAAAGTGACCAAAATAAAGAATCAGATGACCTTCCGATAGGAGAAAAGGCAGTCAAAATACTGATACAGAATTAAAAAGATTAATATTTAGGGCTCTCCAAGAGATTAAGAAAGAGAACTAGGTAAACAGAGACAAAACCAAAGAAAACATAGCCAAAATCAAGAAAAACACAGACAAAGCAATAGAAGAATTCAGGAAAATAATACAAGAACAAAATGTCAAAATAAATAATTAGAAGTCATACAAAAACAGTAAGTAGAAATCCAAAAGATAAACAACAAAATTTCAGAAATGGATAACTCAATAAAAGGTTTTAGGAGCAAATTTGAAACAATGGAAGACAGGACCAGAGAGGTTGAAGACAAATCCATGGACGCCACTTTGTTCGAGGAAAAATCAAGAAATGAATGAAGAAAAATGAAGAAAACATAAGAATTATGTGGGACACAATCAAGAGCAAAAATTTGTGTGTGATCAGAGTTCCAGAACATGGGGAGAATATGGAAAACGCAAAGAAGATTGTTGTAGATTTGCTAGCAGAAAACTTCCCAAATATCATGAAAGACGAAAAGCTAACCATCAAAGAAGCTCAATGAACCTCATATAGGATAGACCCCAAAGGAAATTTACCAAGACATATCATAATCACACTTGCCAAAACCAAAGACAAAGAAAGAATCCTAAGAGCAGCTTGAGAAAAATGTAAAGGAAATGGACAAATTTCTAGAAACACACTACCTACTGAAACCAACACAAACTGACATAGAAAATCTGCACAGACTCATAACAAGAAAAAAGATTAAAGAGGTAATAATAATAATAATAATAAAAACCTCCCAACAAAAAAAAAAGGCCTGGCCCGGAAGGCTTCACTGAAGAATTCTACCAAACATTCAGAACAGAAGTCATACCAGTACTTCTCAAACTATTTCAGAGTATATAAAAGGAAGGAACACTCCTGAATTCATTCTATAAAGCCAGCATAACCCTGATACCAAAGCCAGGCAAAGATACTACAAGAAAAGAAAATTACAGACCATTATCTCTCATGAATATAGATGAAAAATTATAATGAAAATATAGATGAAAAAATGTAAAAATTCTAAACAAAATTCTAGCCAGTAGAATTCAGCATCATATATTCAAAAAAAAAACCACCACAACAAAGTGGGATTCATACCAAGTATGCAAAGATGGTTCAACATTAGAAAATCAATTAACATAATCCACCACATAAACAGAAAAGAATCACACAATCATCTCAATTGACACAGAAAAGGTATTTGATAAAGTCCAACACCCATTCTTGATAAAAACTCTCAATAAAATAGGTATAGAAGGGAAATTCTTCAACATAATAAAGGGCATCTATACAAAATCAACAGCCAACATCATTCTTAATGGAGAGAGGCTGAAAGTATTCTCCCTGAGAGCAGGAAAAAGACACAGATGCCCTGTATTACTACTACTATTTAACACTGTGGTGGAAGTCCTAGCTAGAGCAATAAGGCAAGAAAAAGAAATAAAAGTCATCCAAATTGGTAAGGAAGAAGGAAAACTATCCTATTCATGGATGATATGATACTCTACATAGAGAACCCAAAAGACTCCACAAGAAAATTACTGGAACTAATTGAAAGATTCAGCAAAGAAGCAGGATACAAGATAAACCTACAAAAATCAGTTGGATTCCTATACATCAATAAAGAGAACTATGAAGGAGACCTCATACCATCAAGAAAGCAGTACCAGGAGCAGAGTGCATCCTTTAGACTGGGGTCCCTGTGCCGAGAAGCTCCTCGTCTGGGGGAACACCGAAGAGAAGAAGACCGACAGAGAGAAAAAGCCTTCCCCTGGAGCTAACACCATGAATTTGGACTTTTAGCCTACTTTGACAGTGAGGAAATAAATTTCTCTTTGTTAAAGACATCCACTTGTGGTATTTCTGTTATGGCAGCACTAGATGACTAAGACAGAATTTGGTACCAAGACAGTGGGGTGCTGCTCTAACAGATACCTAAAATGTGGAAGCAGTTTTAGAACTGTGAATGGATAGTGTGCAGCAGTGACAGAGGACCAGCAGCAGCAGAGAACCAACAGCAGCAGAACCAGGAGACCGGTGAAAGACGGAACTGGAGCCGACCACGGAGCGAGAGAGCTGAATGCCTGTGATCAGGAGGCTTCCTGGCGGAGTGGGGTGCCTCCAGGCACTTACAGGTGGAGCTACTGAGCTTTGGAACACTTGCCCCAGCAGGACAGATGCAGGCATGAGGCCCGAGGGCCGAGAGGCCACAGGAAACAGAAGCTGAAGAGACAAAGGACACAAGAAGCTGATCTCTTTCAGCCTCTAAAGATCTGAGAGATGCAAGAATGCCCTGTTCCAGGGGTAAGAGGCAAAGTTCACCTCTTTGGAAGGAAAGGAAGTGAGAAGTGGGATTCTCCATGGGAAACTACATCCTAGAAGACCATCCTAGAAGGCTTATTAAATTCAATTCAAAGGAAAGCCCTTACTACACCATCTGAGAGACAACAGTACATTCTGGTTACTTGGAGAACTTTCCAATACCTGACTTGAATCCCAGCTTTCAAGACCATGGCTCATCTGCCCTCCCAGAACCGCCCTGCAGATGAGTGCTGATGTGCACTTTCAGAGAGCAGAAACAACTGGGAGAATAAGGCAGAGATGAAGTTCCCTTTACTCTGATCAAGTTTCTTTCACGGTTGGGTTGATCTTTTGCCCACTCCTAGCATTTGATCATCTCTTTGAAACTTGGTTAATTACTTAAAAAAATTTTTTTTCTTGTTCAGATAACAGTACAGTATCATCTTCAAAGGCCAAATATCTGGAAGAGAAACAAGACAGCATCTAATAGTTGATTGGTTTCTGCCTCTGGTTAATAATTTGGACACTTTAACCTATGGGCCTGTTATTAGGAAGCTCAAAGTTTTAATTAGAAAGGGCAGGGATATTTGTGTATTAAGAAGAGCTAAGTAGTTAATTTTCTCTGTGAACATTCTAGAGTGTAAGGAAAGAGAAAATAAAAAGGACCAGGAAGTATCTGATCCCATGGGTATAATATTTGTTTGCATTTTAGGTTGTTTTCATTTCAAATCAAAGATTAAGTTTAACCAAGGATTAAGTGGCAGTTCCATTGCTCCCTTTTAAGAGTTACCTTTAACAGCAAAAGAACCACCAGACTCACCACAACAGCATAGGAAGCTGGCTTGAGATAAATTGCCCTTGTCTGTTGATCTGGAAAATATATCAGACAACTTAGCTGGAGAGTAAAACTGGTGTTTTTCCAACCCCTTCTCTGTGGTGTTCCAGAAGCTGGCACTGAAAATAATTTTGGTATCCTACACAGTCGGAATCAACTCGACGCAAAGGGTTTATCCAGCCTTACAGGGAGCCCTGGTGGCACGGTGTTTCAGTGCTCAGCTGCTAACCGAAAGGTCATCAGTTTGAAGCTACCAGCCACCCTGTGGGAGAAAGATGTGGCAGTCTGCTTCCACAAAGATTTACAGAGCTGGGAACACTATGGGGCAGTTCTATCCTGTCCTATAGGGTTGCTAGAGTCAAAATCGACTCGACTGCAATGGGATACAGCCTTACAAAAGTAAGGAGCCCTACAAATGTTTAGAGACCAAAGTTTATTAGTGGTTACGAGGAGTGAGAGAAAGGGGGAAAGGGAGAGTCATTGCTTAGAGGGCGCTGAGCATCTGTTAACAGTAATGAAAAAATGTGGAAATGGATAGTGGTGATGGTTGTACAACATGGTGAATGTAATCAATGTCTTGAAATTGTACATGTAAAAATGTTGAAATGGCAACTGTTTTGTTGTATATATACTTACCACAATAAAAAACAAACAAACAAGCAAAAAAATAACATAAAATAAAATAAAGAGAACTATGAAAAGGAAAACAAGAAAGCAACACCATTTATAATAGCCCTTAAAAAATAAAATACTTAGGAATAAATCTAACCAGGGATATAAAAGACCTATACAAAGAAAACTACAAAACACTACTGCAAGAAACTAAAAGAGACCTACATAAATGGAAAAACATACAATGCTCATAGATAGGTAGACTCAACATTGTGAAAATGTCGATTTTAACCAATGGAATCTACAGATACAATGCAATCCTGATACAAATACCAACAGCATTCTTTAACGAAATGGAAAAGCTAATTACAAACTTTATATAGAAAAGAAAGAGGCCTCAGATAAGCAAAGCATTATTGAAGAAAAAGAACAAAGTAGGAGGCCTCACACTACCTGACCTCAGAACATACTATATGGCCACAGTAGTCAAAACAGCCTGGAAATTGTGCAACGACAGACACACAGACCAATGGAACAGAATTGAGAACCCAGAGGTAAATCTGTCCACCTACAGTTAGCTGACCTTTGACAAAGGACCAAAGACCATTAAATGGGGAAAAGACAATCTTTTTAACAAATGGTGCTGGCACAATTGTACGTCCAGCTGTAAAAAAAAATGAAACAGGACCCATAACTCACACCATATGCAAAAATTAACTCGAACTGTATTGAAGACCTAAATATAAAACCTAAAACAATAAAGATCATGGAAGAAAAAATAGGGACAATACTAGGGGCCCTAATACAAGGCATAAATACAATACAAGCACAAACACCAGAAGATAAACTAGATAACTCGGAGCTCCTAAAAATTAAACACTTATGCTCATTAAAGACTTCACCATAAGAGTAGAGAGAGAACCTACAGACTGGGAAAAAATTTTTGGCTGTGACATATCTGACAAGGGTCTAATCTCAAAAACCTATAGAATACTTCAACACCGCAATAAAAAAAGACAAATAATCCAATTAAAAAATGGGCAAAGTATATGAACAGACACTTCACGAGAGAAGACATTCAGGTGGCTAACAGATACATGAGGAAATGCTCATGATCATTAGCCATTCCCCCCCCCAAAAAAACCAAACCCATTGCCGTCGAGTTGATTCCACCTCATAGCCACTCTACAGGACACAGTAGAACTGCCCCTATAGGGTTTCCAAGGAGTGGCTGGTGGATTAGAACTGCCAACCTTCTGGTTAGCGGCTAAACTCTTAACCGCTGCATCAACTGGGCTCCCATTAACCATTAGAGAAATGAAAATCAAAACTACAATGAGATACCATCTCAACCCAAAATTACTGGCACTAATCAAAGAAACAGAAAATAATAAATTTTGGAGGGTTGTGGGGAGATTGGAACTCTTCTACACTGCTAGTGGGAACATAAAATGGTACAACCAGTATGGAAAACGATACTGTGCCTCTTTAAACAGCTAGAAATAGAAATCCTCTCCTACAAATATATCCTAGAGAAATAAGAGCCATTACATGAATAGACGTATGCACACCATGTTCACTGCAGCATTATTCACAATAGAGAGAAGATGGAAACAACCTAAGTGCCCATCAACAGATGAATGGATAAAAAAACTATGGTACATACACACAATGAAACACTATGCAACTATGAAGAACAATGAGGAATCTGCGAAGTATCTCACAGCACAGATGAATCTGGAGGGCATTATGCTGAGTGAAATAAGTCAATCACAAAAGGACAAATACTGTATGAGACCACTATTATAAAAATCCAAGAAAAGGTTTACACACAGAAAGAAACAATTTTTGATGGTTACAAGGGAGGAGAGGGGAGGGGTGGGGAGGGGAAATAACTAATTAGATAGTAGACAAGTGTTAACTTTGGTGAAGGAAAAGACAACACACAATATAGGAGACGTCAACGCATCTTGACCAAGGAAAAGCCACAGAGGCCTCCTAGGCACATCCAAACACCTCGAGGGACCGAATTACTAGGGTGGAGGGCTGGGAACCATGCTCTCAGGGGACATCTAGGTCCTTTGGCATAACACAGTTCATAAAGAAAATGTTCTACATCCTCATTTGGTGAGTATCATCTGGGGTCTTAAAAGCTTGGAAGCAGTCATCTAAAATACATCTATTGGCCCCATCATGTTCAGAGCAAAAGAGAATGAAGAAAACTAGAGGCACAGGGAAAATAACAGTCCAAAGGACTAATGGACCATATAAGCCCAGAAGAACTAGATGGTGCCCGGCCACTACCACCTACTGCTCTGACAGGGATCACAATAGAGGGTTATGGACAGAGCAGAAGAAAAATGTAGAACATAATCCAAATTTACAAAAAAGACCAAACTTAATAGTCTGACAGAGACTGGAGAGACCCCTGAGACTATTGCCCCCGGACACCTTGCTAATTCAGAACTGAAACCACTCCTGAAGTCCACCTTTCAGCCAGATTGGACAAGCCTATAAAACAAAAAATAACATTCTTGAGGACTATGCTTCTTAGTTCAGTCAAGTATAGGAGACCAAACAGGAAACACTTACCCAAAAGCAAAGACAAGAAGTCAGGAAGGGACAGGAAACCTGGACGAATGGACACGGGGAAACAGGGGTGTAAAGGGAAAGGAGGAGAATGCTGACACATTGCAGGGATTGCAACCAATGTCACAAAACAATTTTTGTATAAATTTTTTAATGAGAAACAATTTGCACCGTAAACTTTCATCTAAAACACAATAAAATTTTTAAAAAATAAGAATATCAAAAAAAGAAAAAGAAAAACTCTCAAAATGGAAATAAATAAATAAAAAGAAGAAGGTTGGTGCAGAGGCAGACTGAATTAGCAACAAGCCAGATTCCTCAGCTGGTTGGGAGATAGGACCAGCTTAAACTGGTTTGAGGCAGAGGAATCTGGTCAGGTAAAGGGCTCACATGATTAGGTAAAGGCCTAAGAGTGACTTGAAATAAATCAAAGAATTTATATAATTTAGGGTGAGGGGTGGCAAGCCAAGAGAACCTGAGCTAAGAGGCAAGATGGTCCAAGTAAACTTGACAGAAGTTTTTGGTGTAAGGAAACTGTTAGAAACTGTCTTCTGAAGTATAATAAAGTAAACTCTAAATCTATGCTGGGTACCCATAACTGACTGACCTATAGCAGTTTATTGGCATTTATTTATTGACATTTTATGTATACTAGTTATTTCCCTCAATTAAAATAAAATGTCTTGAGATTATGCTGTTGTAGGAAACTTTGCAGCCAGGTTCCAAAAATAAGAAAATAAAAAACCCAAACTTATTGCTGATTTCGACTCCTAGTGACTCTATAGGACAGAGTAGAACTGCTCCATAGGGTTTCCAAGGCTGTAATATTTACGGAAGCAGACTGCCACGTCTTTCTCCTGTGGACCAGCTGGTGAGTTTGAACTGCTGACTGGTTAGCAGTCAAACACTTAACCACAGTGCCACCAGGGCTCCTTGCAGCCATGTTTCTTGGTCCCAAATCCTAGCTCTGTAAATAGCTATCTGACTTGTTGATACACTCCCTGTATCTTAGTTTTCTTATCTGTAGAATGAGAACAATAATAACACCTAAATCACAGAGCTACTGGAGGGTTAAATGAGCTAATATATGTAAAGAGCTTAGGACCCTGGCAGGTACACAAGTACTAGATACTACTGTGTGGTTATATTTATGACTTACTAAAGAGGAAGGGCACAGGTAAGAAGTGGAGGGGCTGCATTTTCTGAAGTCACAGCCCCAGAAGAGAGCCTGACACCAGCATGCAGTAGCAATGAAGATAGAAGACCAAACTAGCCGACCTCCTCTCCTGGCATGAAGTGAACTTGGGCGGCCACTTTGGAGAAGTCATCTGTCTCTCTTAGGGCCCAAATGACTATTATTTCTTCCACCTTCTGGACCAGCTTCCTCTACTCCCCAGGAGACTTGCTGGCAGTAGAATTCAGATTGTGGATGTAGAATACCTTCAGTTGCTGAAATTGGTGCTGCATCCTTTCTTGAGCCCTTTCAAACATGCCTTCAGCCACCTGCCGGTCCACACCTCTTCTGATGACATCTTTCATTCTCTCACAGGCTTTTTTGCCAGTGATCTGAGCTGCCTCTGGCAAAAATGATAGCCACAGTCATACTATAGCAAGGACTTCCTTAGAAATCTTGAGCATTAGGGGAAAATGTATACATATATGTATATATGCATTTCCACAGTAGTAGAAGTAGTTTTAATAATAAAATGATGCCAAAAAATAACACTTAATATTTAGATAATAACTATCATGCAGAAAATCTAACGACTGAATTACGCAGAAGTTTACAAAATCCCTGCCTCCCATGATGGTCTACCAAAATGAGAAGAAGCTGGGAAGTGAGTTTACAAATACTTTAAAAAAAAAGAATGAGAAATGGATAATGGGTTTTATAGTTTAATTAACTGAGATGCAGCATGGAGAAGAGAAGCAAGATATCTAGATAAGCTTTGGCAAAACGAACTGGAAAACAAGCAGATAAAAATGGTTCATTAATTACCTCTCCCCACACCCTTGCAATTATCTGGTTTCTACTTAAAGAATAAGAGTGTTACAGGGGGACTTAGGATGCAGGAGGACAAATACTTTGAGGGGAATCTTCAGAAAAGGACACTAAAGGAATTGACAGAATGATCCAGAGAAGTGGAAATATTTTCCCCATGAGCCAATACCTTCATAACAGGACTTCAGGTCGTTCTGAACTGAGATGCTGAGAGACTCATAGATCCTTCTCTTCTTTCTGAGGATGTGTCCCTCCAGGCTTCCCAGGATGGCGCTTATCTGAGAACCCATGTTAACAAAAGGTCACTTGTGACAACTCCTTCAATATAAGCAGTTTAGGTGTTCCTATATGTGACAACCATTTCCTCCTGTCTTATATTATGGCTGGTTGTTCACGCACTGTCTCCAGAACTAGGCTACAAGCTTCTTATAGGCAGGAAGTTTGTCTTAAGCATCTTTATGTCTCAAAGTGGTACCCACAGTGCCTGGCACCTATACACAACTCAATAATTGTTTGCTGAGTTGAAGCTGGGCATGTCAGGGCAGCCTTTAATGTGATTGTCCTGGAAACAGGCCCTCATGGGTGGTGGGGAATAAGCAATTCCTCTAGTGTTGCCATATGAATGGGGTGGGGTCTAGAAGAAAGTGAGTCACAGACAAGAGTTGTGAGCACTCAAAACTAAACAGTGACCTGCAAAGGTGGTGCTTTACTTCTGTAAGCTTCCCTACTTTGGATAACACTTCATAATACTGGCAAAATGATAGCTAGGTTAGTGGAAGTGTTACAAGTTGTTTCAAATTTAAGCTCTTGGCTGCTAAGCCAATGGTCGGTTGTTCGAACCCACAAACAGCTCCATGGGAAAAAGACCTGGCGATCTGCTCCTATAAAGATTTCAGCCTAGAAAACCCTATGGGGCAATTCTACTCTGTCACATGGGGTTGCTAGCAGTTGGGCTTGACTCAATGGCACACAACAGTGACAAGGATTCTTGAAAGAGTTTCTTGGAAACTGAGTCTACTTTATAATCTTGGCATTTACTATCAATTATTTCACTGTGGAACAAAGTTGCATAGGTGTAACTTTGCTACACCTCTTTAGCAATCTTAGGCTTGCTTCTCTCTCCTCCACCTCATTGTCTTTCATTTGACAGCTCCTCCTATGAGGTAGTTTCAGAGCCTGGACACTCCAGGGGAACAAGCAAGGAGAGAGAAACTCCAAAATCCTTCTGGGAAAAAAAGCTACTACCCCACCATGCTGCCCTCTTCCATTCATAGGGAACATACCTCCTGGATCAGGAAATTTTTTTTGCAGCTATCATATTTCCAGCCATTTCTAGTCCCAATTTCTGTCATTTTCTCCTGCAGAGAGTACTTAAAAGCATCTATATGAGGCATCAGAGCTGAACCAGTGGGCTTCCCAGTCCTACAGAAAAAAGTAAACTGTTAAGAAACAACAATGACTATTGTGGGGCTAAAACAAACATGAAACTAGCTGGTGTTCTTTTCATCCATTTTTAAGCAAAAACAAGGGGGAGAGCACTAACAGTTATCAAATTCTTATAATATGCCCAGCACTGTGACTGGGCCCTTGACATAAAAGCCTATGAAGTCAGTATGATGATCCCATTTTACAGATGAGAAAACTGAGGTTCAGAAAAGATTACAGATGTGTCCAGGGTCACACAGAGCCAGGCTTTGAACTGGTCTGTTTAACCTTAAAATTCACAATCTTTCCACTGTCAAGGTGTTTCCACTTGAAGGTATGGGACTTGAACTACACTTTAAAAGATAGGTAAGATTTAGGGAAGTGAAAAGGAAGAGTTATTTCCCCATGGAGACAACACAGTGAGTGAAGTTTCAGAATATCCCAGGAGTAAAAAGGAGGAGTTGTAGAGGAGACACCATAGGTTTTAAATCTCAGCTCTTTACTTACAAGCTGACAATAGAAAAAAGTTGTATAACTCCTCTGAATCTCGGTGTTTTAATGTGTTAAATAAAACAACAACAACAGAAGTCACTGCATAGGACTACTAGGAGGATTATATAAAATAATGCATGCAAAGTATCTGGTACAGTGCCTGGTACATCACGGTTGTTCTTGCCTACCCATCAAGCTGGCTAAGGCAGAGGACCCCCACCAGGCAATATAATAGTGCAAGGAAAGATTGGAAAAGGTAGGTTGGAAGCAAGTGGAATGTCTTGAATGCTATTCTGAGGAATTTGAAATGTATCCTACAGACTTGTAAACAGGGGTGGTGGGATGGGTATAGGTGGAATGGCATGATCCAAAATATGTTTAAAGAAGCTATCAAGAAGGTGACAGTGGGAAAAGGGGGCAGTGAGTAAGACAGAAGCAAAGGTAGGAGAATGATTTAAAAAGCAACAGGTGGTTGGCCATGTGAAATGCCAGTGGTGAAAGAAAAGGGAGACGGGACGGGCTGCTGCATTTAGGGATTAGGAGATTTTGTTTCTGTTGATGGAAAAAGGAACTGGAGGTCAAGGAAGGAGGGGAGGCACCAAGAAGGGACATTTCCACCCCCGTCCCCATGCCATCTTTGTGAGCATGCAGTGTGTGAAAGGGATGCACAGAGTCATCATTGAGCCACTTTTCCTTTTCCCATTCAGGTAAAGTTCTAAAGGCCATGTGTTTGCTTAACTCCACTCTCTCCAACCAAAATACCCTGTCCTGGGCTTAGATCCATAAGAAAATTTATCCCCTGCTGCATGTATGAGATATTTGAAAAATAATGGGAAGTATAATATTAGTCCGAAAGCAACATCTAACTCTGTACTCCAAGTCACCATGAGAAAATTTTTAAGTAAACCAACCCAAGAAGGCTTTTGTGTTTTGCCAAAGATTAAGCTTTCCTCCTCACATTGCAAGCTACTGTTTACACTTTTAGATCCAAAGTACAAATTCTTAAAAATGTAACTCTGGCCCAACATTTTTCAAATATTTGTTCACGAAAGAGCAAGATGAAAGATCCTTTACCTAAAAATGCCTCCAAAAACGGGGTCAATCTGCTCATAAATAGGCTGAGTGATGGCTTCATTCAGATCTATTCTTGCGAGAGTCCTGGAGGCATAGATGCCATTTTTCAGGCAAACAGCTTTCAGAGTCTGGTGAAAACCTTGGTTTCCTTTACTTCTCTAGATAATTAAACAATAAATTAATAGAGTTAGTAGGCATTAACTAGAATGTCACAGGATCAGAATTGCATTGCTTTCAATGAAAGGCTGTTACCAAGAATCACAGGAAAAGGTAGAGACAATATGATCTTTAAACATATTACTAAGCTAGACAGGGAGGACAGCAGTCACTCCTCCAAGTTGGCTGAGTGCCCGTGCCCTGGGCTTCCAAAGCACTCTGTGCTAACTTTGATCACAACCTTTCTCATGCAGTTTTGTATTTGTCTGTTTACTCATCAGGCTGCCATACTAGGCCATCAGCCCACTGAGATCAGGGACAATGTTCCACCCATCTTTATGTACTCAACATCTGGCAATGGCAATATGTAGCACTCAATAAATATTTGTTGAGTGATCAATTATTGAATGAATGAATGACAGTGTGTTATGACCCTACCATGAGTCTATGTCTCAGATTTCTCAAGAGTAGTCCAGATTTCATATACTTTTGTTAAATATGTAATGAAATACTATTTGATTTTTGTATCTTTGTAAGATTTTTCCAAGGGAAATAAATTCACAAATCAGAAGAAAAAAATATTTTAAAGCTAGAGCTATGTGGTTGTCGTTAGGTGCCGTTAAGTCAATTTTGACCCATGGCAACCCCATGTGACAGAGTGGAACTGCCCCATGGAGTTTTCTTGGTTGTAATCTTTATGGAGGCAGATCACCAGTTCTTTTCTCCCATGGAGCCACCGGCTAGGTTCAAACTACCAACCTTTCGGTTAGCAGCAAGCACTTAACCATTTGTGCCACCAGAGCTCCTTTAGAGCTATAAAGCCAAACCAAACTCGTTGCCATCAAGTTGATTCCAACTCAAAGTGACACTGTAGGACAGAGGAGAACTGTCCCATAGGGTTTCCAAAGAGCAGTTGGTAGATTTGAACTGCTGACCTTTTGGTTAGAAGCCAAACTCTTAACCGCTGTGCCCCCAGGGCTCCCATTTAGAGATATAAGAGATATTAATAAATTTTAGTCAGATAGCGATCCTTAGTAAGGCAAATAAAAATACATTTTCACTGACCAAAATTTCAGTAGAGAGCTTTGTGCTCATTAATCAATGATACATGTTTTAAGGAAGTGTGTTTTAAGCGAATGATTTCATTGCATGATACAATTGGTGTCATACCATATATATAATTTCATATTCTGCTCTTTTTACTTAATATTACAACATGAGCATTTCCCCCCACTTTATTGTAAATACCTTCAAAGATCATTTTAATAAACAAATAATATAGTATCATATAGGTGTATCATAATTAATTTAACCATCCTCTTATTATTACACAGGTTATTTTGCTATGTTAAGTAGCAATATGATATTAATATATAAATGTTTGCCCAAATTTCTGATCACAAAGGAAAGTTGTAAGATAGGAACATCCTGAGCATGTTTGTAGTCACAGAGAATGAAGCCATTAAAGGGCTGATGAGAGAGGGTACAATTAATGGATGAAGTCCTAGCGAAGGCCTGAAGACAGCTGATAATTGCTCCTTCCTTTCACAAAAAAATGTCTCAAAGGAATAATCCCTACTTCATGCCTTCACCTTCTCAGCACCACTCACTCATTAACTTCTTATGATCTAGGTTCTTCTGCCATTGTACAGAGATAGTTCTCTCCAGGGTCACTTAGTTGTCTACTGTCACAAAAAAAAATTGCCCCAAACTTAGTGGTTTAAAACAACAGTAAACATTTATTATATCTCAGTTTCAGTGTGTCAGGAATTTGGATATGACTTGGTTGGCCTGTTCTCGCTCAAAGTTTCTTCTGAGGTTCAGTCAGATGTCAGCTGGGGTTATAGTCATCTGAATGGAGCAGGAGGCTCTGCTTCCAAGTCAGCTCACTGCATGGTTGGCCAGTTGGTGAATTACTAGTGGGAGGCCAGCTCCTCTCCTCACGGGCTTCTCCACAGAGCTGCTTGACTTCAGCACACAGAGGCTGACTTCCCCTGAGCAAGTGATCCAAGGGGCCAAGATTTGAGCCTCAATGATTCTTTACAACTTAGCCTCAGAAGTCATATACCTCTGTAGCACTCTGTTGGTCACAGAGACAAACCCTGATTCATTATGGAATGAAACTCCACACAGGCATGGATACCGGGAGGTAAGGTCATTGGGGGTTATCTTAGAGGCTATCACAGTCATCAGTGAATAATCTCAATGGCGAAATTCAATAGCCTTTCTTCATCTTAATTTTCTTTGACTTCTTGGAGCATCTGATAAACTCCTTCTTAACAGATTTTCCTCCCTTGGCTTTCATGATATTATTCAATTTTCTTCTTCTACTACTTCTTAGACTAATCCTTCTCTATCCCTTTCTTTGAGTTCCCTTTATTCTTCTACTCCCAAACTGTGGCCTTTTTATGAGGTTGTTTTATATTATCATCCATCACTCTACTCCTTTGCAATACCATTCACTCCTGTAGATCTGACTATCAGTTCCTATGCAGGTGACTCTCAAATCTAGACTTTCAGCCCCGCCTCCCTCTAGCTCTTGAGTTCCTCATTTCCATCATTTATTAGATATTCCACCAGGATTAAAAATTAAATACATAACCTCCAATACTTAACATATTACTCCCCCCCCCCCCAAGAGATTAGCTCATCACTGTGGCAATGGCGTGGGGGTGATGTCTGATCTCCTCTAACTTCACAAGAGGGAAGGAGAATCAGGGTCAACAGCCCAAGACTGATTTCTATGAGGCGGAGGTCAGACATGCCTCCTTTGTGCACCATCCTTACCAATTCTGACACCAACCCTCCCTCTCACGGCACTCTCTGCTTCTCTGCTGGGTTCGATAATTCATTGCAATGGCCACACAGAGCTCACAGACACTACTCACGAATATGGGGTTTATTAGGGAAGTAACAGGTTACAGTTCAGGTTCAGGAACACTCAGGATACAGTTCTTCCATCAGGACAGCCTCTTTCCAGCTGTGCCCACAGGCACACCTCTCTCTGGCCTCTCACTTCTGCCCTGCTTGGGCAAGTGTTACAAAGCTTTTTTAGCTCTGCCGGTAAGTGCTCCCAGGCACCCTACTCCACCAATAAGCCTCGGCCTGAAGGCACTCAGGTTTCTCACTCCATGGGCCAGAAAGCCCTCTGTGCTGTCTCCTGCTGGTCTCTCCTGCCGTTGTTTCTCTGCCACTGCTTCTCACTGTCTTCAGTGTTACAGTGCTCTCTTTCTCTCTCTCTCTGTCTCTCTCTCAGTCTCCTGGTTCCAGGAGCTTCTCAACACAGGGATCCCAGGTTCAAAGGACACATTCCGCTCTTGGCTCTTCTTCGTTGGTGGTGGTGAGATCCTCCTCTGCTCTGGAATTGGCTCTCTTTTAAGCCTAATGTGATGGTAAAACTGACCAATCCCCTTGGTGGGCCACAATTACCTTATTTGCATAGTCCCACCCAATCACTTGGGTGGGAGTTACAAGACCATGGCAAGAAGGCCACACAAAAGCAATCCATTGCACCACACTCACTCTCATCACTTTATTTCCTTATTATTATTATTATTTAATTCATGAGATCTCCTTTCAGGTACAAATTCTTCCCAGTAGTCTTTATCTCCTTATTCTCCTTCATCCCCACATCTGATCTACTGATAATTCTGATTGAGAGTTTCTTCATATTTCCTCTCCAAGCCACTTTATCCTTTCTATTCCATCTGCCATGACCTTTGTTCAGGCTCTAACTGGTCTGTGTCCAGTCTTTTCCCACTTCAGGAGCATATTAATCTTCCCAGTGCATACCTCTGATAAAGCCGTTCGTTGCTTGAAACTTCAATAAGTTCAAACTCTTTGACCTGCTCTACGATGCCCAACAAGCTGACCTTTTCCAGCCTAACACCTCCAGAACCCTGCAATATGTTCTTTAAGCTACAGTTACACAGACTGATCTACTTGCTGGCTCCCAAATGTGTTTTGTACTTTCTCACTTGGAATGCTTCCCTCTGTCCAGCATTCTTTTGTCTATAGAAATACCACTGATCTTTCAGGGCTGGGCACAAATATCACCCTCTCCAGAAGGTTTATTTGATTGTCCTCTAGTATGCTTTCCCAACATCTAACACAAGGCTAAGCTATTTGGTACCAGGCATTCTCTCAGTTTCAGGGATTGACTTAGAAATAAGCATGTGACCCACATAGAGCCAATGAAACACGAAGAAGGTTTGCTGCAGGTTTCTTCACTTGTATGAGAAAGCTACCAAAAATAACCATCCCTCTCTTCCTTGATACCAGTGGTTCTCAACCAGGAACATTTTTGTTATGACTGTGGGGTAGGTGTGATGCTGTGTTAGTGGCATCTAGTGAGTAGAGACCAGAGATACTGATAAACATCCTACGATGCAGGACAGCCCCTCACAATAAAAGAATTATCCAATCCAAAATGTCAATGGTACTGAGTTTGGAAAACCCCTGCTCTAGAGCTTGTGGTGCACAGATGTGAATCCAAGAACAGCTACAGCCGTTTCACCATCATGAGGGAAGCAGCCTGAGAGTGAAGCCCCTACATAGAGGAGAGCAAGAGGGCTGCAGATAAGGAAGGCCAGAGCCACTGGCGTAAGCTGATCTCCCAGGCCCACTTTTCCTCAGGACCTCCTGCCCTGTTACGATTTAGTCTGGCATGCATTAGAGGTTCTTAGATTTGCAGCCAGAAGATTCCAACCTCCCACAGCCCCCACCAGAATGGTCTCTCAACATTTGGAGTACTTTTTGGCTCTCTTACGGTTGTCACCACATGCTACCTTTTATTACAGTTCTCTGCATTCTGTCTCATCTCCTCTTAGTAGGGACTGTCTTTGGGTCATTTTTCTAATCACCCTCGAACCTAATAATAATAGCAGTTGACTTTTATTAAACATTCTATGTTCTGAGTGCCTTGGTCAAGCATGGGGCTGTATCTTTGCATACATTATTTCAATTAACCTTCACAAAAACCCTATGACAGCAGTACAACGATTGTCCTCATTTTACTGATCAGGAACCTGAGGCAGAAAGAGGTCACATAGTTGGTTAATGAGGAAAACAAAATTCAAACCAGAGCACATGCCCTTTGCAGAGGGACACACTGTCTCTGAGTACCAATGCCTTGTATAAAATATTTCTTATTACATGAAGAAACAAATGAATATACCAAATTTACTACTCTTATGGGAGTTATAAATGTTAAATGATGCAACTGGTTGGCAGTTACCACCACCATCACCACCCAGTTGCAGACGTCAGCAAATATCACAGGTTTTCCCTGGAAAGTGTCACTCACCACCAGGCATCCACTGAGGATCCGTCGGTAGGAAGTCCTGGCATTTCTGACCCCTTCCTCCAGAGGCTGCTCTATGTGGGCAAAGCACTGGTCGATGATCTTCTCCAGCAGCTGTATCTTCTCTTCCACGAATCTCCGCAGGTAACTCATGTGCAAGTATTCATTCTAGGGGCAAGGGCCATAAGGAGCATCAGGCAACCCCCTCCCTAAAGGCACCTTGTCCTCAAACTTTACTTCCTTTAAGCTTGTCACCAACACAAGATTTAGCTTGAGATAATCACCCCAGATGACTGCTCCTTATTGTCCCAACTCTGGCACCCCTAAGTGCACAAGCCTATTTAGGTTTTGTGGGATTTGGGAACAGAACAAATAATATGCCTCCTGCAATTTATTTTTGGTGTATAATTCGTCAGGCTATTTGGGGAAGTAACTATCCAAATAAAAATTCAATTGCCATTAAAATTATGATTTTTTCAATGACATTTGATTCAACAAACGTTAAATGAGCTTTGACTTTGTGCAAAACAGTTTTTGAGGATAGCATTTCTCAAACTTTAATGTGCATACTAATCACCTAAGGATCTCGTTAAAATCTGAAGGCCTGAGATTCTACATTTCTAACAGGCCCTCCAGTGATACCAATATTTGGGTCCTGGGTCATACTTTGAATAGCAAATCTACAGGACCACAAAAATAAACACATAGTCCCTGATTTCAAAGAATACAGTCTAGTCGGGAGGGAAGCCTATATTCAAATAATACAAGGGAGTGGCCATTAGGGCAGTTTAACCTCTAGGTTCCAAACTGGGAACTCACAGTGTCATTCCCCTAGGTGAGAATCTTGGCTGACTCCACACTGTCTGCAGCAGGTAGAAGCCACACGCCTTAGCTTAGCTCTTAAAGCCCATCATCTTTTTCTTCTTCTAGTTACCATTTAGTCGATACCAACTCCTAGTGACCCCATGTTTGTCAGAGGAGAACTGTGCTTCATAGGGTTTTCAGTGGCTGATTTTTCCAAAGTAGATTAACAGCCCTTTCTTCCAAGACACCTCTGGGTGGACTCGAACATTCAGCCTTTCGTCTAGCAGCTGAGCACTTAACTGTTTTCACCACCCAAACAAGAAAAAACCCATTGCCGTCAAGTCAATTCTGACTCATAGTGACCCTATAGAACAGAGCAGAACTACCACATAGGGTTTCCAAGGCTGTAATCTTTACAGATGCAGACTGCCACACCTCTCACCTGCAGAGCGGCTGGTGGGTTCATACCACTGACATTTTGGTTAGCAGCTGAGTACTTAACCACTGCACAACCAGGGCTCCTTTGGCACCACCGAAGGTCTAAATCTACTTCTCCAGCACCACTGTCTCTCCATTGGCTCGACACATCCTCCCAGGTAGCCGCCCCTGAACTTGTTACCATTCCTCAAACACGCCATCTCTTTTGTGACCCCATGTCTTTGCATATATATTCCCACCTTCTCATTGTTCAAGACAAAGCTCAAAAATCACTTCTCATGTAATGCTTTCCTCAACTCCCCCCAGGCAGAATTGGGCTCTCTTTCCTGTGCACCTATGGCATTTGTACCTTCCTGCATTACAGCATTCATCCTGCTATGTTATGTCTATCTGATTACATATGTCTCCTTCACTGGACTATGAACTTGCTGAAGGGACAGACTGTGTTATTCGTGTTTATTATTCCAGGGCATGGCACAAAGAGTCAGTCAATAAGCATTTGCTGAGTGCCTAAGTGGCACAGAGAAACTGCCAGATAATCTAGGCTTTAAATTCTATTCCAAATTTTGTGACAGAAATATTTCTGGAATACATGTGTGACTTTATAGAGATGACTTAACTTCTCCAGAATTCAATTGCATCATCTTTAAAGTAAGTAAATTGAGCTAAATGATCTTGAAAACAACCTCCAACTCTAAAATTCTGTGAGTCTCAGAGTTTATGAGCTTTAGAGTTTGGGTCTTAGAGTTTAAGAGGTTTAGAGTTTATGGAGACTATTTAGCTTTAGGAGCACCCTGAGGATTTTCATAGTTTTTACCATTAAGAGTTACATAAGCCATAATTTTTTTTTTCCCAGAGTGGTCTTTAGATTCTTTTGAATACTTGCTGTCACTGGTGACCAAAATGAAATAAGAAAGAAATCATGAAAACAAAATCTATGGGCAAGATTCTCACAATAGCCCACTTTCAATAAATCCCTGTTGAATAAACAAAAGAACTATAAGAAAGAGACAGGCTGAGAATAAAAGAGTAATGAGAAAGGGAAAGGCTGGTACCTAGTGGAAGAAGTGCAGGACTTAGTCAAGACTGAGATGTCACAATCGACTTCCTATTGATTCTTAAAAATAATGACTATATCCTTGCTCTTTTAAAATCACCAACTACTCAAACTCTAAATTTTTGGTTTGAGTCTCCATCTTAAAAAATGATAAATCACAAGCTTTTTAGGTTTGATTTTCTAGAATCCATAGTAACTGACAAGATTCTTGCCTTCCAACTTCCCACCAAAGAGCTAAGACTAAGACCAAAATGTGGAGCCAAGGAATTTTGAGGGAAGTTGATGGCAACTCCCTTTAGATGGCTATCATAGAGGTACCAATCAGCCTTCTCCTCTGTATTTTCTATTGCCTGGAGTCTGCTGCAAGGATGGGACTGAGCCCTGGCCACGGGCTGTACCTCCGAGTCAGCAGAGAATAGTACGTGGGGCAGGCATTTTCATGTTTGATTGCAAAATGCTTTCTCCTTGTGTTTGTAAAATAAACCAACCGCATCTGACTGGTTTTCCATCAGCACTTCCAAAAGCAATCTTTTGCTGGGCAGTGAGGCAAATTTCATCCTGAAGGAACTTTTTCAGGAAGTTAGAAGGTCAAACCCTTCCCCAATACTTCAGAGGACCTAGCCTAATGAAAAAATGTCTGATTCCAGGAGGTTTTTTTTTTTTTTTTTTTTCTACAGAACCAAACCAAAACAAGACGTAAGAAACGTGATGAAAAAGACAGAGTGAAGTTTGTTTTTCAAGTCTCTTTATGGGGAATTTTATAAATGTGGACATTTGACCTGTGGCGTCACTAGGGTTAGTTGTCACCCAATGCAGTCACTCATGTTGTCACCCCCCCATGCTTATTACCATAATATTGTAGCTAAAATACCAGAAGTTTTGACAAAATTAGCAACTATAAAAACACTGACAGCAATGAAAACAACAGCATGTGCTTATAGCACCTGCAGATGAAACCACATGATTTGAAACATCACTATAATTGGGTAATAATGACAGCTCTGACCAAAGTTCATGAGAAGGTTCAAAAGTAAATTAGCATAGAATTTTAGCCTTGTAGGTATACTGATACATGTAATCTGGGCTTGTGAAAAAGTTTTTTTGTTGTTTTAACTACAGGGATTTTTTTTATAAAATTAATAAACTTTTGCTGAAAGACTGCACAAAAATTTTATAGACAATCATTTTGGTGTTACCCCTTCTGACAGTGTGACCTGGTGCAGTCCACACCCCTGCACCCTGCCCCCAAGTGATTCCACTGCATTTGACCATCTACAGTTGGTGTTGCTTACTTTTCACGCTAAAGTCAGGTCTTGATTATCTGCCTCTCCTTAGTAGCCCACAGGGTCATCCCAGGTTCACTTTCCCACATTCTCAGGGTCAGTCCTTAAAAATCTCAGAGAACTCTGCTGTTTTGCTTTCTCTGCCCTTTCCCTGTTGCAGCGTTACAAGAAATTAGCCAACTTGGTTGTGCAAATCTGATGGGGGAAAGCAAAGTTGGAAGGAAGTTGATATGGTTGGTGATTGATAATAGCAACCATTTTTTCTCCAAAAAACTCTCCAAGGCATCTTAGAGGATCTCTAGCACTTAATCCCTCTTATTTCACGGTTTAAAAAAAAAACTGTCCATCAAAGAGCTACATTTGCCCATTAGTACAAGAAAAGTAATTTTTAACTGGTCATCAGAAGGCCTGGATTCTAGACAGTGACAATAAATATCTAAACTCTTAGCTGAAATTTTCTCCTTGCTTCCTCCCTCTCTCATTATTTTGCTTTTGTGGCTCTGAGTTTGAGCTTCTGACAGCACCAGGACACGAAGGAACTCCACAGACAGATGAAACCTCTCAAGCTTGTATATATAAACGTGCCTCTCCAGGATAATCAGGAACTCTCTGTATTCCACTAGAAGCAAGTGAAATCATTCCTGCCATCATTTAAACACACTTCATCTTTTTAAAGTCTCAGGGGAGATGGAAAATAGCCAGACTATTCTTACATTTTCCTCTTACCCTATCTGTCCCAGGTAAAATATCACTCCTTTCTCTTTTACTCAAATTTAT
Organism: Dugong dugon; assembly: GCA_030035585.1. Lineage (NCBI taxonomy): Eukaryota > Metazoa > Chordata > Mammalia > Sirenia > Dugongidae > Dugong > Dugong dugon. Next base: position 44,577,321 of record CM057476.1, on the reverse strand, counting down.
AATTTTTAGCCCTCTAATTAACTTTGTTATCTTCTTTAAACTCTCTAAGCTTGGTATATTCCTTTGATATGAAAAGAAAAAATAACTCAAGTTAATATCTAACTTGGTAAAAGGGAGTGGCCTGCCCAGGCTAGGAGGGAGAGAATATACAACCCAGGTGTCTTCCATACCGGCAGATTGTCCGTGGAGTTGAAACTGTCTGTGAGGAGCAGTAAGCCAAAGGCTTCAGTAACATACTTGGTCACCATCCTCCTCTTCTTGTCCAAGAGCTGTTTCCTGATATACTCTCTCAACCTGGGGATTTCTGGAATTCACAGACAGCACAAACATTTTAAAAAGGCCAGAAATTTGTAGTAAATAGAATTCATAAAAATTGAAAGATTAGGATGACAGTCTGGATTAACTATAGTTGAGGTCATATGTGGGCTGGATACCCACTAACCCAACCTTTCCGAAGGATATTTTTTCCATGTCTAGGATCAACAACAATAAGTGGTAGATCAGCAATGCTGAACATTAACTTTATTTAGCTGTATAAAACAAACTACGTAGAAAAGTACAGATTGATTTAAAAAAAACTGGCTCTTACCAGCTCTTCGATCCTCCTACATTTTTCTATCTGTATCAAATAACCCTTAACATCAAATGAGCCCATGCTTGCTATGAAGCCCTGGTGGCCAGTGGTTAAGAGCTACGGCTGCTAACCAAAAGTCTGGTGGTTCAAATCCACCAGCCACTTCTTGGAAACTCTATGGGGCAGTTCTACCCTGTCCTATAGGGTTGCTATGAGTTGGAATTGACTCGACGACAACGGGTTTGGTTTTTGTTTTTTTCTTTTTGCTGTAGAAAGGAATAAGAACCTCCAATAAGTGGGATTCCAAATTAGAAACTTATCTTAGTCCTAGCCCTCTGTCAGGAGAAGATAATAGATGTCATCCTACTTTTTTCCCTACTATTTTTGTTAATGGCAATGTTTCTGCTATTCCTTGCATATGCCACACTGATTTTCTTTTATACCTTTGTTTGGGGACATTTCACACTTTCTGCCTTTTAACCTTCTCTCAAACACATAAATAATCAGTTGCTGTCAAGTTGATTCTGACTCATGGTGACCCAATGTGTATCAGAGTAGAACTCTGCTCCACAGAGTTGTCAATGGCTGATTTTTCGGAAGTAGCTCAACAGGCCTTTCTTCCAAGGTTCCTCTAGGTGGACTCAAACCTCTAACCTTTAGGTTAGCAGCCTAGTATGTTAACCATTTGCACCACCCAGGGATAAAGCAACTGGTTCTCACACACAAACACATCTAGTAAAATGTATGTGCATTTTAAGCTCAGATCAAAGTCACGCTCAGATCCTGCCCGGTCATCCAGTTTTCACGAAGTATTTGAGCCACACAGATCTCTAGATTCTCTGGCTTTCTATTGCATTCATAGTCAGCACATTTCACTAAGTCTTATTTTTACTTTAATTTTTGTGCTTGGGTTAATATTAGTTCCTCATCTACATTTTAAGTTGTCTGAAGAAAGGGGCCATGTTGTCTACTTTTCCCCCCTCACAGAAAAAGTATACAATAGATACTCAGTCAATACTTTTGATACTCTTAGTTGGGTGAGTGAGGAATCTCAAGCCAAAACTAAGGATGCCTTGACCTTAACCAACCCACGGAAAGATTTAAAGAAGAGAGGAACTGTATTCTCCGGCACCACAACACTGAAGAGAGAGAAAAAATTATTTGCTAATAGATATAGAAACTGGCAAGCTGAAAGTGTGGCACGAAAAGCTCTACAGAAGGAAATCTGGAGTGCCAAGTTTAGTCTTAGGAATTTTAGTGATTGAGATAAAGAATATAAATTACCAGTTTCCTCCTCAGTGAGGAGAGCCTGCTGCCAGTACTCCTGGGCGCTGACTGTGTACACCAGATCTGAGGTTTCTAGAACCTTGGAGTCAGCCGGCAGTTTTCTCTGAAGTGAGAGAGGCACAAGGGGAACAGAATAACTCAACTGTGGAAAAGGAAACAGTGAGCAGGCCTCACAAGAGCCTTCAGCAAATTTCAGCTCATTCGCTTCAGTTCTACGAGAGCCCCATAGGAACAGACAATATTCTGTAGGTGGGGTGTTTCCATCTCTCCACTCTTAATAAGGTCAGAAGTTGTGAAGAAAGTGCAGAGAAACTGATCTCTTTGAAGTTAAAAATATCAATTCCAGAAGGAAATGTATAGAGAAATAGTTTTTAAAAATCGGTTGCCATTGAGTTTATTAAGACTCACAGTGATCCTATACAAGTGTACTTAAATGTTCAAAGGGGAAAAATCAATAAAGGGGATCCATTTTAGAAAAAGAAGCATGATCTCTGGCGAAGGCAATGGTGTGCTGGAGCCAGCTTGTACCAGCTGCGGAGAGCTGGTTGTGCATTATCTCTTCCCAACACCGTGTTCGGTTACTTCACTTTAGTAGCTTGAAAGTGGCAATGGTGAGAGTATTTACACCAAGGGAATCAACAAGTGCTACAAACCAGGGCTTTTAATTTATTTTTAACAGAGAGCTGGTTGCTAAACATTTACCAGCACAAGACAGCACTGGGCAAAGGCAAATTTCCAACATGATGAATACATATATATACTTACCACAACAAAAAAAAGAAGTGCAAGTTCCTTAGCTGAGTGGTGAGTCAGTAACCATGTGCATTTTAATGCTGAGTATATTTAAGCAAACGATGGTTTTAAATGTCAAGGGATTAAGAATTCTGTGATAAAATCTTCTTTTATGATTAGAAAAATACTATCACAGAGAAGTCATACTAGAATTACACATAAATATTGCTCCATAATCATTTATTCTTCTCATGTAAAAGAAAAGAGAAAAACCATATAGAGCATGCATGTGTGTGTATTTATGTGTGCACACACATGCACACATGTATTTGGGGGCAGTAAAAAACAGTCAAGAGTCATCAATCTCTTTCTGATGAAAACATACTAAAGACTGGGTGAGTAGAGACCCTGGGAGCCTACCAAGAGGTGAGAAGCCCTGTCTCTGGCAAGTTATAAGCACATATACGTTAACGCTGGAATAGAGATGCCTATTCAGGCTGCTGGAAGTCCCACACCCTGGAGTCGGGGCTCAATTGTATAAAGGATCAACTGAGCTTAACTTCTTTTTCCTTCTCCTTCTGATAGAGTTTTGACTCTAAGAAAAGGTCTAGGGAAATTTGAAAACAATTTTCTACCAGGAGATGGAACTAATGTGGAATGAAATTTAAATAGAGTTTCAAAACAGCTAAATGATAAGAAAGGAATATGCTGAGCTGTGCCTATATTAACTGAGCATTCATCAAAGAAAAGATGAAAGCTTTAGCCCGAAGCTATTACATTTGTAAATAAAATAACAAGATTTGTAAATTAAGCTTAAAGGCTCAAGGTTATTTTGGCTGTTAAATAAAAATAATTTCCATCAAGCTGAACCCCCGTATTTTTATAGTAAAATAAGGTGAATTAACCAGAAAATGGCCAAGTTGTTCATATTGTGGGAGTAGCGACCAGAGGGGCCACATGTGGCAATGAGTTCTGAAGTGCTCAGCTAAAAGTGAGGGTGCACATTTTCTCTCTGTCAGGACATTTTCTTTTAGGGGAACTATCCCAATAGGACAGTACTTCCCAAGCTCGGCTTCTGTAGACACAGCAAGCATGCTCTGTGTGCCCTCCCCAGCATACAGCATACAACGCAACAGCGTACAGCATCTCTGCCAGGGGTGGATTATCCAATAGGCAAGGTATTACCTTGCTTACCAAATTATCTGTAGTGAACAATTTCACATTTTTTCACCACATCAAAGATTCTTCTTCTAGGTATGGCTGGCATCTGTCTCTCTTCCAACCCTACAGCACCCTCCTACAGAATCCAAGCCTCTTCTCAAATTTACAATCCCTGACGGGTGAATTACCCAGTTGGCAAGGTAAGCACGGGTTTACTTGTGCTTACTTACTAATCTGTAGTACACAGTTTCAGCTCACTACAGATTAGTAAATATCCACAAGTAGGACCTTGTAAAGTGCAAACCATTTTGTGCCATCCAGGGGCCTTACAGAACATTTATTCAAGCTTAAAAAAAGAAGCTCGGGCCTTATCACCCAATATGCCCCTTCAAGTACCCTTTCTGAGCCACTTAAAACTACTTGCATTAGTTCACCAAACATGGTAGGCTATTTCAATCATGTTCTTCTGTCTGCCCTTCCCCCTGCTTCTGTACTTTACTAAAAACTACTGGTTCCTTAAAATTCTACTCATGAAGCTGAGAAGTTTTCCCTGACCCTCTCCCCACACTGCCTACTCCCACCACCACTGTGACTGGGGCACCCTTCCTTTGTGTTCCCACAGCACCCCACACATTCCTTTATGGAAGCACACCTCAAACTGTATGGAATACCTGACTTACCTGGACATATTTCTCAGCACACCATATGCTCACTCAATCACAGGAGGTAGACTATTTCCCCCATTTTAGAGAGGAGAAAATGGAGGCTCAGGAAAGTATTATAACTTGCCTAAGGTCACAGTAGGTATTAAGCAGTAGGAATGAGTTAGGTGCCCTTCCTACTCTCCAAGACCAAATATTCAGTTGTTTCTCAAAATCAAAGTGGTTGAGAAACACATAGGGATATCTGTTAACTCACCTTCAGCTTTTCCTTGAGAATTCTACTCCTTTGTAGTTTTAGTGTTTCATTTCTTTCTAAAACAGCCTCTCGCTGACTTTGAATAGCTTGCTAGATTGTGAAAGAAAACAAAAGCGTATGGTAAAGAGTCCAGGGTTATCACTGGAAACAAAGTGATGAGGCACATCGTTTTCAGGAGGTCTTCATTGGGCCCCCCACAGTCAAAAATGCACATATTAGAATTATATAATACTAATTATAAAAAGTGTTATTTAAAAATAACTAGTCCATACTTACATTTCCGACTTTTCTTTCCCTGAAAGGAAAACAGAAAATTTTAGCAATTACTTAATTTGTATTATATGTCATGGCAGTCTTTCCACTTTCCCTAAAAGTATCACATACATCAGGCCTAAGTGCCTTTGCATTAGCTGTTTCTCTTCCAAATGCTCTATCTTTGAATCCACTCCAGTGTCCACTGGACAACATTTTCTTTATTTCTCAATGTTAAACCTAGCATTTTGTCTTCTGTAAAATTTTCTGTGACATAACCCCGTCCCAATCAAAATGCAGCCCCTTCTCCCTGGGTTCACAGACCAATTTCTTTGTCCCTCTCGTATAATCTTTAATCCTCTGTGTACTCTAAACTCAGGAACTAGGCAGTATGCCTCCCTGAATCTGCAGCCCTACTAATAGTGCTCAATAAACATTAATAAATTAAATTGAATTATCTTTTGTTTTAGTATTTGCACTGGAAAGGAGAAGCTTGAGATATTGCTCTGTGGTAGGGGGCAGAGGAGACAGCAGAAAAAAATGAAGCTGAAATTCCAATTTTGATCATGAAAGCAAGAATTTGGGGGGCAGGGGGAGCCTTAACCTACTTCTCACAAGGGAGGCTTGTTCTGCTTAGTGAATTCCTGGAGCCGGTAGTCAAACTTAGGTTTCAGTGAGTGTGGAAGGAAATGGTACAGGTGCTAGATAAAAAAGCTGTTGTTAGAGCAGAGAAACACCAAAGATGTTCTATCCCGTGACCATATACACCTGTGTACTCAGACAGTCTGATTAATGCCTGCTGTTCCTCTGTAAGTATTAACAACACTCCGTTTCACTTTCAAAAAGGTTCCTGGGTGGCTCAAACAGTTTGCCCTTAACTACTAACCTAAAAGTTGCCGGTTTAAACCTCCCCCCCAGGCGGTGCCCCAGAAGAAAGACCTGACAATCTGCTTCCGTAAAGATTACAAGAAAACCCTGTGGAACAGTTCTACTCTGTAACACATGAGTTGCCATGAGTCAGAATCAACTCCATGGCAACAGGTTTGGCTTTCTGGTTTCACTTTCAAAAGTGTCCCCATTTGGAAGATAAGTTTTGCAGTCACCCTAGTTAGAGGGGAAACAGAGATCTACATGGAAATCAACTTCTATTGCATATTAACATCTTAGCTGATAATACTGGGCTCTAAAATATTTACCTTTCATTATTATTTGTTAGAATATGACTCTGTAAAAATGTTTTTACTTTTGGCCAAAGTTCTACAAATTTGAGGGCCTTGCTCCTAATCAGTTGAAAATCTCAGGAGTAAACAAATCTGAAACAGAATCTAACCCTTCAAAGCTGTACCATGTCAGACAGTACCGTATAATGTCCCTACTAGTTGTGAGACAGTCTACAGTTCCCGTATCTGTGGGGTGCAGGCTGGACTGCCACACTGCACCCTCCAGGAGGTGCCATATGCATCATCATCCATGTAAATGACACCCCTGGAGCTGTGTAGGGACAGCCTGTTTGGCAGTTGCCTCATGGTTCAGATTCCTGAAATAATCCACTCAGAGAACCTGATGTCCAGGAGTTCACCCAGACTTCTATTTCATCCTAGTCACTTCCCAAAAGTCCACAACGCCCACTGCATCATGAAGTCAACCTCTATCATTACTGTAGCTGACACCGTTGAAGGAAAGCCTAGGCTAGTGCTCCCATCCCTGCAAATCAAGTGCAATACCTTAAATATTCCAGCAAGTGGAGTTTATCAGTCTTGGTGACCACCAGGGCAATGTCCCTGCAGAAACCCCGTTGGCAGGCTTTGATGCTCTCATTGAGAAGGTCTTCATGGGCTCTCACCCCAGAAACTCTTTCTATGTCACTGATCACCCAGATCACTGAGCATTTGTCAATGGTCTGTAAACATGAACGCAATATGTATGAGAACATGAACAATGTCTTGATTCTACAGGATGTATTTTGTTTTTGTTTTTGTTTTTTGTGGTGAAAATATACATGTAACAAAACATTGATCAATTCAACAATTTCTACATGTACAATTCAGTGACATTGATTATATTCTTCATGTTGTACAAACATTATCAGTATCCTTTTCCAAATTATTCTACCACCATTAACATTAATTCACTGCCCCCTAAGCAAAAACTTCTCCTTTCCCCGGCCCTCCCACCCCTGGTTACCACTAATAATCTTTGGTTTCTATATACTTGTTTATTTTATATAAGTGAAATTATACAGTATTTGTCCTTTTGCAACTGACATATTTTGCTCAGTATAATGTTTTCAAGGTTCATCCACGTTGTCATATATATCAAGACGTTATTTCTCTTTACGGATATACATTTTGTTTATCCATTCATCTGTTGATGGACATTTAGGTTGTTTCCACCTTTGGGCTATTGTCAAAAGTACTGAACAAACATTGGTGTACAAGATATAATTTCTTATGTCCTCTGTGCTCAGCCCCTGTCTCTCCCTCCGGTCTCACTTCTCACCACTCTGCACCACACACTCTATGCTCTAGCCAAACTGACATACTTGCAGTTTCTCAGATGTGCCTTGTTGTTTCATCTCTCAGAGGCTTTGCACTGGCCTCAGCCTCTGCTTAACCTGTACTTGCCCTTCAAACTCTACCCCAAGGATGGGCTGCCCATCCCTCTTCTGCATCCTATAGCACTTGTACTTACCCTACTTCTCAAACAGAGTTACTACACAGGGTCATCCTCTGCCCCACCATATTGTGAGGTACTGGATGGGAAAGAGCTATCCTTTTTATCTTGGAATCCACATCACCTAAAGCACAGGGATTGACACATACTAGAAGCTTAATAGATGTTTAACAATTGATAGAATTCAGAACAGCAGACTTCCAGTCACAGATCCACCACTAGCTTGCTTTGCCTCACTTTTCCTCTAGTTAAAATTATTGTTTTTCCAGAACTAGTTTTGATTGTGTACCTACTCCAAAGCTGTCACCTCAGGACCTCATTTTGAAGATAGCTGACCTTTCATGCATGTTTGGCACACTGCCATCATTTGGCAGCCAGGGGCCATAAACCACATGATTCAAGTTGCAAAGTTCAATGGGCATTCAACTACAACTTATTAATAGTATAAGTATTGCTTTATAAATATGCAACTTTTATGGACATGCGTTGCCTTGTGAGATTTCTCTTACTGTATTGTTTCACTTGTCTTATCTCTCCATATAAATGAAGGCCTGGTTCAAATCAGGGATTGAGTTCATTTGTGGTAGTGTGTCAGAACAGGGCTTTGCACATTAAGATGTGACAAGTTTGTGACTTGATAATTAAATCTTTATTTTTCTTTATACCAGTGGTTCTTAGCAAGTGGTGATTTTGTACTCCAGAGAACATTTGGCAATGTCTGGAGACATTTTAGTTGTTACAGCTTGGCAGTTGCTAGCTGGTAGAGGCCAGCGATGCTGCTAAGCATCCTACAATGCATAGGACATTCCCTACAACACAGAATTAACCAGCCCAGAATATCAATAGTACCAATGTTGAGAAAACTTGATCTAGAGCAGTGGGTTTCAAACTTTTTTTAAAGCAATAGAGCATTTTTCAAATGAAATATTAGGAAGAATTCCAATGTATAAACTAGATTTAAAAAAAATAGAACTTCTCTGGTTGGATTGGGTGCCTGTTCAATGGCACCCACATCCTCTGTCCATGATCCTTTTAGTTTCATGAATCATTGTTTAAAAAGCATCAGTCTTAGAGTTAGACAAACCTCTTGGTTGATAGAGAATGACCTAGACCCAGAGAGATAAAGGGACTAGCGTAAGGCCACACAACTGGGTCCTGTGGATGGACTCACATTTAGGCAGGAGAACAAAAACAGTCGCTGCTTTCCCACTTCCTATATTATAAGCAACTTAGAGAAGCGTCAGGCTGCACAGTGTCAACAGTGAGTAACAAACTGTTCAATCAGGTTGTGGAACATCTTATGATACCAGGCTGAGGGTACCTCGGGGGCAGGGCCTGTTTCACCTCTATATTCCTCATGACCTGGTGAACCAAACCAGTTGCTGTTGAGTCGACTCTGACTCATGGTGACCCCATGTGTGTCAGAGTAAAATTGTCCTCCATACAGTTTTCAATGGCTGATATTTTTGAAAATAGATTTCCAGGTCTTTCTTCCTAGGCAACTCTGGATGGAATCGAACCACCAACTTTTACACCACCCATAGACTCCCCTGGTAAACTATAGATGCTTAATAAATGTTTATTAACAAGAGAAAGGAGCCCTGGTGGCCCAGTGGTTAAGAGCTTGGCTGCTAACCAAAAGGTCAGCAGTTTAAATCCACCAGCTGCTCCTTGGAAACCCTATGGGGCAGTTCTACTCTATCCTATAGGGTCATTCTGAATGGGAATCAACTTGATGGCATCGGGTTTTATGGTTTTTAACATGAGAAGAGGAGTTTAATCATAAAGTGGTTAAATTTTGCAATAACTGAATTTCAGGTTCTCCACAAAACTCCTGACTGGTAAGATCTGGTAAAGTTAGTGTCACAAAAGACACTTTATAGCTATAAAACAAGAACAGACTAGAAACTAGACTAATGAACAGGCAAGAGAACCCTTACCACCTCTATCTGTACCTATAATGAGAGTGGGACTTGGAGAGATTAAGTGACTTGCTGACAGTCACACTACTTCTAAGTGGCAAAACAGGGACATCTGAATTAACTATAGTTGAAGCTTGGGGAAGGCAAAGATTGCAGCAAAGAGGCAGGGGAAGGGCTTGTTGTGCTCTGTTCTCCCTGGAAAGAGGGAAGTCTTTGGCAAGTTCTTGTGAGGGGATATCACAAACCACAAGAATGCAGAGGAACGCAGTCCAAGCAGATTACGCTTGGAACTCATTCATTTGCTTCATCCTGACCTCCTCAGAGTGCTTGTTCCAAGCCAGATCTGCTGGCTCCTCTGTTCTGAGTGGCCTTTGATAATCTGTCCAGTGTATCTGAACTGACTGCAATCATGGCTCCATCCAGTGACAGCCTGACTCCCTTCCTAGCTTGCCTCTCACTTGGCCTCGTCTGGAACTAGCTGCAGCTGATGATTCCACTCCCAAAAGCAGAGATCCTGCAGAAACAAGGACTTGCATGGCCCAGTCTGAGCAGGCTGACCAAAGGGAAAGATGATGGGACTGCCTTCATCTTAAAGAAAGTGGATAAAGGGGACGTCCTAGTGGGAGGTGGTAGATAGAGCCCCAGCTGGGAAGTTAGGAAACTTGATCTCTGGTTCAAATTCTGCCACTCACTGACTGTGTGATCTTGAGCAAGTTACTTCCCCTCTCTGGGCCTTTGTTTCCTCACTGTAAAATGAGGACATAGACTAGCTTATCTGTAAACTGTCATCCTGCTGTAGATCTTGATTGAAAACTGTACTCACAAAGATCCTCCCACTCACAGTTACTAATTTTGGAGAAATCTGTTGAATTTAAACTTTACATATAGCAGAGAACCAATCATTCTGAATTGAATTTTTTGACAGCTGCTGAACTGATAATGACTCACTGATAGTGGTCCTCCTCGCAGTCCCCTCCAGCTTTGGTCCTGTGCTCTGTGTTCCCTCTGCCTAAGACTCCCTTTCTTTCTCTGTCCACATGCCCCAGTCCTACCTGTCCTTCAGGTTTCTTGAGGAAGCCAAAATCCAGCGTAGTATTAAAGCCACTCCCTGCAGCTTCTCCAGGCTTGTCTTCTGTGCCTCCCCCCTTTACATATCCTATGTCCCTCTTCCCTCCACCCACCTGGGAACACTCATCCTTCTACCAACACACCACCTTTCTCACTCCTCTGCGTCCTTACTTGTGCTGCTCTTTTGCCTGGAATGGTGATTGTTGTTGCTGTTGTTAGCTGCCATCAAGTCGGTTCCAACTCATAGCGACCCTATGTGCAAGAGAACGAAACACTGCCCAGTCCTGTGCCATCATCACAATCCTTGTTATGCTTGAGCCCATTGTTGCAGCCACTGTGTCAATCCATCTCATTGAAGGTCTTCCTGTTTTTCGCTGACCCTCTGCTTTACCAAGCATAGTGTCCTTCTCCAGGGACTAATTCCTCCTGATAACATGTCCAAAGTATGTGAGACATAGTCTTGCCATTCTTGCTTCTAAGGAGCATTCTGGCTGTACCACTTCCAAGAAAGATTTGTTCATTTTCTGGCAGTCCATAGTATATTCAATATTCTTTGCCAACACCATAATTCAAAGGCATCAATTCTTTGGTCTTCCTTATTCATCGTCCAGCTTTCGAATGCGTATGAGGCGATTGAAAACACCATGGCTTGGGTCAGGTGCACCTTAGTCTTCAAGGCGACATCTTTGCTTTTGAACACTTTAAAGAGGTCTTTTGCAGCAGATTTGCCTGATGCAATGAGGAATGGTGGTAGGTGGTTCCATTCTCAACCCCATTCTTTGCCTTGTGGGATCTGAGTGTAAATGTCCTCCATGAAGCCCCACCTGGCTCCAAGCAGAATTAATCACTTCATGCTTACATTTTTATTACATCATAATGTGGTTTGTTGATTAGTATGTTTGACTCTCTTTTAGGTTGTGAGACTCAAGGGCAAGGATTCTGTCTTTGTCTATCCAGAGTCTAGTACAAAATTGAGTAGATGCTCAGTGGGTGTTTGTTGAAGGAATGATATCTCTTATTGGAGGCAATTTCTACTTTTGAATGTTCATAACACTTTGTACCTCTCTTACATCATTTTCTGACATTTAAGAAGGAAGGACCCAGCGGTCTACTTCTGAAAAGAATTGGCCAGTGAAAACCTTATGAATAGCAGTGGAACATTGTCTGATATAGTGCCGGAAGATGAGCCCCTTAGGTTGGAAGACACTCAGAATGCGACTGGGGAGGAGCTGCCTCCTCAAAGCAGAGTTGACCTTAGTGATGTAGATGGAGTCAAGCTTTTGGGTCCTTCATTTGCTGATGTGACATGACTCAAAATGAGCAGAAATAACTGTAAACATCCATTAATAATTGGAATGTGGAATGTATGAAGTATGAATCTCAGAAAATTAGGAATCGTCAAAAATGAAATAGAACACATAAACATCGGTATCCTAGGGTTAGTGACCTGAAATGGACTGGTATTGGCCATTTTGAATTGGATAATCATATGGTCTACTATGCCAGGAATGACAAATTGAAGGGGAATGGCGTTGCATTCATAGTCAAAAAGAACATTTCAAGATCTATCCTGAAGTACAATGTTGTCAGTGATAGGATAATATCCATACGCTTACAAGGAAGACCAGTTAATACAATCATTATTCAAATTTACACACCAACCACTAAGGCCAAAGATGAAGACGTTGAAGATTTTTACCAACTTCTGCAGTCTGAAATTGATCGAACGTGCAAGCAGGATGCATTGATAATTCCTGGAATTAATTGGAATGCGAAAGTTGGAAACAAAGAAGAAGGATTGGTAGTTGGAAAATATGGTTTTGGTGATAGAAACGATGCCAGAGATCACATGATAGAATTTTGCAACGACTTCTTCAGTGCAAATACCTTTTTCACCAACATAAGTGGTGACTATACACATGGACCTCACCAGATGGAATACACAAGAATCAAATCAACTACATCTGTGGAAAGAGACGATGGAAAAGCTCAATATCATCAGTCTGAACAAGGCAGGGGCAACTGCAGAATAGACTATCAATTGCTCATATGCAAGTTCAGGATGAAAGTGAAGAAAATTAGAACAATTCCACGAGAGCCAAAGTATGACCTATAGTATATCCCACCTGAATTTAGAGACTATCTCGAGAATAGATTTGACGCATTGAACACTAATGACTGAAGACCAGATGAGTTGTGGAATGACATCAAGGACCTCATACATGAAGAAAGCAAGAGGTCATTAAAAAGACAGGCAAGAAAGAAAAAACCAAAACAGACATCAGAAGAGACTCTGAAAGTTGCTCTTGAACACTGAGTAGCTAAAGCGAAAGGAACAAATGATGAAGTAGAAGAGCTGAACAGAAGGTTTCAAAGGGCAGCTCGAGAAGACAAAGTAAAGTATTATAATGAAATGTGCAAAGACCCGGAGATAGAAAACCAAAAGGGAAGAATACGCTTGGCATTTCTCAAGCTGAAAGAATTGAAGAAAAAATTCAAGCCTCGAGTTGTAATATTGAAGGATTCTGTGGGGAAAATATTAAACAACTCAGGGAGCATCCACAGAAGATGGAAAGAATACACAGAGTCACTGTACCAAAAAGAATTTGTCAATGTTCAACCATTTCAGGAGGTAGCATATGATCAAGAACAGATGGCACTGAAGGAAGAAGTCCAAGCTTCACTGAAGGCATTGGCAAAAAACAAGGCTCCAGTAATTGATGTAATACTAATTGAGATGTTTCAACAAAGAGATGCAGCACTGGAAGTGCTCACTCGTCTATGCCAAAAAATTTGGAAAACAGCTACCTGGCCAACCAACTAGAAGAGATCTATATTTATGCCCATTCCAAAGAAAGGTGATGCAACCAAATGCAGAAATTATCGAACAGTATCGTTAATATTACAGGCAAGTAAAATTTTGCTGAAGATCATTCAAAAGTGGTTGCAGCAGTACATCAGCAGGGAACTGCCAGAAATTCAAGCCAGATTCAGAAGACTACATGGAACCAGGGATATCATTGCTGATGTCAGATGGATCCTGGCTGAAAGCAGAGAATACCAAAAAGATGTTTACCTATGTTTTATTGACTATGCAAAAACATTCAACTGTGTGGATTATAACAATTTATGGATAACATTGTGAACAATGGGAATTCCAGAACACTTAATTGTGCTCATGAGGAACTTGTACATAGATCAAGAGGCAGTTGTTTGAACAGAACAAGGGGATACTATGTGGTTTAAAGTCAGGAAAGTTGTGCGTCAGAGTTGTATCCTTTCACCATACTTATTCAATCTGTATGCTGAGCAAATAATCCGAGAAGCTGGACTATATGAAGAATGGGATATCAGGATTGGAGGAAGACTCATTAACAACCTGCGTTATGCAGATGACCCAACCTTGTTTGCTGAAAGTGAAGAGGACTTGAAGCACTTACTGAAGACCACAGCCTTCAGTATGGATTTCATCTCAACATAAAGAAAACAAAAATTCTCACAACTGGATCAATAAGTAACATCATGATAAACAGAGAAAATATTGACATTGTCAAGGATTTCACTTTACTTGGATCCACAGTTGACACCCATCAAAGCAGCAGTCAAGAAATCAAATGACACACTTCATTGGGCAAATCTGCTGCAAATGACCTCTTTAATGTGTTGAAAAGCAAAGATGTCACCTTGAAGACTAAGGTGTGCCTGACCAAGCCATGATGTTTTCAATTGCATTATATGCTTGTGAAAGCCGGACAATGAATAAGGAAGACAGAAGAATCCATGCCTTTGAATTGTGGTGTTGGCGAAGAATACTGAATATATCATGGACTGCCAAAAGAATAAACAAATCTGTCTTGGAAGAAGTACAACCAGAATGCTCCTTAGAAGTAAGGATGGCAAGACTATGTCTCACATACTTCGGACATGTTATCAGGAGGGGTCAGTCCCTGGAGAAGGACATCATGCTGGGCAAAGCAGAGGGTCAGCGAAAAAGAGGAAGACCCTCAATGAGATGGATTGACACAGTGTCTGCAACAATGGGCTCAAGCATAACAAAGATTGTGAGGATGGCACAGGACCGGGCAGTGTTTCATTCTCTTCTACATAGGGTCGCTATGAGTTGAAACCAACTCAATGGCACCTAACAACAGTAACATATTTTGTCTCTTCTGTTAGACTCTGAGCCCCTTTCGGGAAGGCTCTATTTCTTATTCAACATTGTTTTATTTTTGTTTGACTTTTTAATTGCAAAAGCAATATATGTTTATGCAAAATATGCAAACAATATACAAGTGTATGTAGTCAAAAGTAGTAGTAAATCCAGAAATTTCTGTTAACAGTTGATGTGTATCCTTCCAGAAGGCAGGATCTTACTTTTTGCTATGCATTTATGAACATTATACATATCTGCTTCTTAACACAGTAGGTCATGCTCTGCAACTTTTCATACATTTTTCATTTATTTTTATTTTACCATGGGGCACCTGGTGGATTCAAACTGCTGACCTTTTGGTTAGCAGCCATAGCTCTTAACCACTACACCACCAGGGTTTCCATGTAGGGTGTAGTAGGAGTTAAGAACATAGGCTCTCAAGCCAGCTTGTCAGAGTTCAAATCCCAAATCCACAACTCACTATGTGTAATAAGGGCCAACTTCCTTCTCTTGGAATAGAATCTAGCACGTAGAATATGCTCAGAAAACATCAGCTGTATTTGTTAGCTATAATCTTTGTATCCCAGTGCTTAGTATAGTATCTTACACATGATATGTATTTAATGAATGAAAAATTAATGAACAAAAAGATAAATTCTTAAAAATACCTCAATTTCTATTTACTAGATACAGATCAAACCACCCTAATGCTTAACTGTTTGGTGGTCAACACATCTGGGAGTGCCTGGTCAGTTCATTCCCCTTGGGAATTGAACCTCTACCTGAGACTTTGGCTAAACGATGGTCCTTCATCCAAGCTCCCACCTTCAGTCACAGCTGATTGCACTAGGGATGGTTACCTAATCCAGAGAGAGTGACTACATTAGCTGAGCCGTAATCAATCAGATTTTCCTTCTTAGGAATTTAAACTAAAAGACATGGAGACTATAGACAGTGGTAGGCACATGAACTGCAAGATTGTTTAGAGACGGGGCTATTTTTCACAATGTGGGTCCTAACAGCTGGGTAAAGAGAGAAGTAGGACTCTGCAGAGAAATATATAGAGAAGCAGGGTCACACAGACCATGCAGAGAAAATGAGACAGGGAATAGCTGCTTCTATCCTGGGAGGTTGCCCTGAGGACTGGCGGTGTCTCATGAGATTCTTTAACATCCTTTGGCTAAACCACTCTTCGTTAAGAGAAATCATGCAGAGGGAATAGCTTCATCAATGGATATCTTTTCCTTACAATCAAACATAGTAGCAGCCTCCTGGTTCCTTGCTGCTTGGTCGCCAGCTTCTCTGCTTTGTGCCTAACTCTTGGTCTCCGTGGATTACTCTACCCTTGTTAACTCTGCTTACTCTTAGGCCACTCCACTGATGATCCTTTGCATACATCGGGCACTTTTGTTCCCAGATACCAGGTCTATCCCATGATTCTTACCTCCCCAATTTCTCTGGCCACCCATATCCTACCACTACCTTGAGGCTTAGCACAGAGAAAGCAGAATTTAATTCCAACTAAATCATGAAGTCTCTTAACCTGAAATCAAAGCATTCCTTACTGTTTTAGAAAGATTAGAGGAGTTGAGGCAGAAGGGAATGAAGCCATATGAAAAAGAATCACCTTTTTCCACATCTCATCCCTCTTGTTGTTGAAATCGCCTGTGCCTGGAATGTCCACCAGCACAACCCCTTCTGGAATCAGCTCAGATTTGGGAAGAGTCACTTCCACATGTTTGATCAAGGGCCAAATTTGTGTCCCAGCTGATTCTGCACTGCAGTCTCTTCTCTGAGCCCGAATGTAGGGATCTAGCTTGACAGATAGCTCTCCTGCCTGAGGAAGAAGGACAAAGTCACCCACACCATCCATTCTCATGGCTCATGTACCCTTGACTGGCTATGATTCAGTTTTGTCAAAGGTACACTGAATACATGTAAGAAGCAGCATTGGGCAGTGGGGATAAGGAGGCCTGTAATCCAGTCTTCAAGGGCCTAGATTTTGAGAGCTAGAAAAGACCCTGAAGATCAGGAAGTTCAAGCTTCTTACCTTATGGCTGAAGAAATCAAAGTCAGTTGACTGGGACTTCAGGAAGTTATATAGAGGATAATAATTTTATCTTCTAAATTTTATTTCAGCTCAATAGTAATGTAAGTAATAATCATCTTTCTAAATTTTACAGAGAAAGGATTCTTCTCACATGTCTAATGTATACATCTGAATTACCAGAAAGCCAGTAATAACTAAACCAAACCCACTGCCGTCGAGTCAATTCCAACTCATAGCGACCCTACAGGACAGAGTAGAACTGCCCCATAGAGTTTCCAAGGAGCACCTGGTGGAGTCAAACTGCCGACCTTTTGGTTAGCAGCCATAGCTCTTAACCAGTACACCACCAGGGTTTCCAGTAATGACTAGACTATAGAAAATCGATAGTGATATGGTGATCGTATTTTCCAAATTAAAAAATTGATCTGAAAAAGGTTTTTAGAATTTATCTTCCAAAGGCAAAAATATCTTGACATGTAGGCATTTCCAGGACATTTTCATAGCAGTGGGTGGGATGGGGACTAGTTCTCAGCCATTGTTCCTGCCTAAGCATACATTGGGACTAGGACACATTCATGCCAGTGATTACGGCAGTTAATCTCAACTGGGGTGGTTCAGGAGACAGAGATTTGAGCTGTGTGGCGGTTGTTGTTAATAAATATCTATAGAATAGTTTTGGAAGAAAGGAAACTCTTAAGAGAGTTTAAATTACTTAGATAATCGGGCGATTCATTACAATTTGGGTAGGGAGTAACACATTTCATCTATTCTAATCAAGTAATGGAAAATTGTGAAAGAGGAGATGATGAAAGCTCTTTACTATATTTTAATTAAAAAATAATAAAGCAGATACGATAAGGGCAATGTATTGGAAAAGGCATGGGCTTGAAAAATCCCTTTCTATAAGAAGGGGGATAAACCCAATAAATTGTGCCTCAGCTCAGGGATGGATTACTCAATAAGCAATAAGCACATGTTTTTCACCACATCTTTCACATGAAATTTTCACTCATGCAAAATTGTGAACTACAGATTAGTAAGTAAGCATAAGTAAGCCCACGCGTACCTTGCTTACTGGTTAATCTACCCTGGCTCAGTGCAAAACATTCTGGAAGGCACACCCAGATTCCCACATCCAGTCTGGAACCTCTGACATAAACTCTGAATTTGCTAAGACAGTAAATCTGTTCTTCCTGTTTCAATAGGTAAATCTGTAACTGTAGGAAGGAATATTTCTAAATACAGAGATGGTGAAGAAATGGATATTATAATGATAACCGTGTATAAATTTTGTATATTCAAATGAAGTAAACAGATTTGTAATTATTGTGTTTGTTTGGATGTACTTAGTCCATATTTTAGATATTAGGAATGTAATCATTTTAATAGTAGTATCTATTTAAATATAAGAACTGGTTGTTACATTTGTTTGAGTTACTAGATATACAAGAGATGAATAGATGCTTTGAAAGATTTCATTCATTTGATTTCTAAGAGTGCTCAGTCAGATATTTAAAATATTTTGAGGGAATTAGATATATTAAATTTGAACTATAATATAAAAAGTCTAATAAAATTTGATTAATTATGTAAGTAGCATTAAATATTAAAGGAGAATCTATTATGCTAAACTTAGGAGCTAATTTAACATTAAATTTTAGAACAAGCAGAAGTAATTTTTCTTATTTTATACAAAAACTTCCAAATTCATCAGTAAAATAACTATAAACAAGAATTTTAAACTATGAGAAACACTAAGTTTTTAAATGTGCAACTTTAATAAACTGAATATTAGTTTCATAAATATTTTGATTTACTTTTTAAAAATTGAATTTTAATTTAATAAAATAAATATTAGTTATAAAAATGAGAGAGGATTGTTCTACTAGTTACCTATCCTATATCCATTCTGTTCTTCATCCGTGCTGGCAGAATCCTGACTTTGTTTGTTTATTTGTGTTGTGGAGACAGTGGATTGTTATTGGTCTAAGCCAATCATAACAAGTTTGTTTCTTGATTTTCTGGACTCCCTTTCAGGCAGGAGTGGCCATTCGACTCAGTTCTGAGCAATGAGATCTACAGCAGAAATTTGTTGGGGATATTTTTAAGAAAGCTTTTACTTCCCAATGAAAGAGGAGATGTGGTTGGTATCACTTTTTCATCCACTTCTTCCTTCTATGACACTAGTTGTGAAGTCTAGCCCTTCAGTAGCAATCTATGACTATGAGGTGACGACTATGATGGAAGGCCAGGGCAACCAGAGAGATGCCAGTCTGTACATTGTTGAGCCGCTGAACCAACCCAAGTACCCAACTGTGTCCAGACTTAATACATAGAAAAAATAATAAACTCATGTTTGTCTAAGCTATCTTAACTTGGTTATTTTTAATCATTTGCAGCCAACAACATCCCTAATTAATCCTCAAGTAAATTTAAATAGTCTTTTCTGGGGACAAAACTCTCTCATTTAAACATTAAAAACTCCCGTTTGACAGCCATAAATAACGAAAGATAAATTGGGTGTGGCTGCTTCTGATTTTGGTATCAATTTACTTCCAGTAAAAACACTGTATGTACCTTGAGCAACTCCCTTAAATGGATTCAACGGTTATACTTGAGACACATGATAAGATAAAGAAAATAATCTTGAAGATACCTCCTCTGCCTTGAGGGTGATGATTCTGGAGGTGGGAATCTTTCCTTTGGGCTTTGCCCTTAGTAACTCCTCATAGTTCTTACTTTCTGCTCCATTTCCGTAAAGCACTTGTAGCTTCCAGATGGCTTCCTCCACTGCATCATCCCTGTCCCATGCATCTACTTCTTTGCCCAACTCCTCTGTCTCGTGCAGGAGTTTAGTTAAGTTCTTCAGTTCTTCCTTCCATTCCTGCCAAGGCAGAGTACAGCCAAGCCCATCATGACACACATATAGAAAAGAATGACAAAGGAAGGAGGCCAGTGTTTCAAGAGGAACATTTATATCTTTCCAGCCTCCTTGCCTGGCAAGCACCCTGTGTTTCTTATCAACTCCAAATGTCTTCTTCCTTTGAGTGGCTTACTGTTCCAGCAGTCTGTGGAGGGCAGCGTGGCTGCATATTCAGAGAACATGTAGTTCCCACAGACCCAGGAGATCATATCATCCAGCCCCCTCATTGTGTAATGAGGAAACAAGGGCCCAAAGAGCAAAATGGCTTGCCCAAAGTTTCACAACCAGCTGTGGCAGGAGCTGGGCCAGAGCCCCCATCTCATTCCATTGTAAATGTTCCTTCCATTCAATAAAGGAATGAGCTATATTTACAAGAAATATAATGTTAATGCCTGAAAGAGTGAGAAGAAAAGGAAGAAAGGGAGGGAAAGAGAGAGGGAGGGAGACAGGGAAGAAAGAAAGAATGAGGGAGGGAGGGAGGAAATAGTTACCTGATCAGAGAGCAAGTGTATTTTGGCCTCATACTGGTCACAGCAGCCTGAGTTTACTTGCACAATACATGAAGTACATATATTTTCTCCAGACACTGGTAGAAACATTGCTTGCTGGATGATGGCATTAATTAGGGAACTCTTCCCAGCCCCAGTGCTTCCAAATAATCCGATGTAAATTGGATCCAATGATGGCTTTTCAATCAAGGCAAGAAGCCTGTTTCTGGATCAATTTTAAAATACACATTATCATTATCATCAAAGTATACAGGAATGAGCACCAGAATAGAATATAAAGGAGGTAAGTTCTAATCCTGGGCAAATCATTACATCTTTCTGAGCCTCTGCTGTCTCCTTGGTCAAATGGGACTATTAATCCCTGCTACTGCACAGAGTTGTCCTGGGGACCAAATGAGATTATGTAAAAATGCTTGGTAATAATAATTCTACACAAACTCCACAATGTCTGTATACATGTGAGCCACCTTTGTGTTCTAGGGAAATTACATTTGACACTGGAAATTTACATTTGACTAGATATAAAATGTATGCAGAGGTAGAGTCTTATAAGGAGCAACACAGTTTTATTGACAGGAGAACTTGCGGTAGTTTCCAGACTATTCCAGTCTTCAAGTCAGTTCAGCATGAACAGTTGAGAGCACATGCCCTGGAGTCACACAGCCTAGATTGGAATACTGGCCCTTCTACAGTGTAACTTTGGTCAATTTTGTATCCTCTCTGAGCCTCAATTTCAGTAAAATGGGGATGATAATAATAGTTCCTACTTTACAGAGGTTATTTCCAACTCAAGTTAATTCCAACTCATGGCAACCCCATGGGATACAGAGTAGAATTGCTCGCTAGGGTTTTCTTGGCTGTAATTTTTATGGAAGCACATCACTAGGCCTTTCTTCCATGGTGTTGCTGGATAAGTTCAAACTGCCAACCTTCAGATTAGTAGTCGAGTGCAAATCGTTTGTACCATCCGGGGACCTTCTTTATAGAAGTTGGGAAAATTAAATAAAATTTGATATATGTAAAGTTTTTAGCAGGTTACTGGACAACAGTGAGCAATCAATGAACAGCATCTATCAGTAATAATAATAATGGCCCGTGGCTTCAAAAATTTTTAGGCTTCTTTGCTCAGTTTCTAATGGAAAATTCCTTTTCATTGTTGGGAAAAACACAAACACCTACAGTCACCTAAGGAAAGACACAGACACAGAGATTTGCTGGCTGACTTCTAACTAAAAGGTCGGCAGTTTGAATCCACCAGTCACTTCTTGGAAGCCCTATGGAGCAGTTCTACTCTGTCCTATAGGAATAGATTCGACTGTGACAGGTTTGGTTTTTTGTTTTGGGGTGTTTGTTTGTTTGTTTATTTTTTGGTAAATTCAGACTCACATGAGATATTTGATTCCATTGGGAATGTTGTCATCCAGGAAGACAGACTGGATAAGTTTCTGATAAGTGTTGCTCAGAACCCTTCTGGTCCTTGACTCCAATTTTTCATCTGAAATCAATAGAGATGTATTACCCGGGATATACATGGCAGGGGTCAAGCACTAAATCTCCACAGGAGAAGTCTGCTGAACATTACAGAGAAAGAAAAAAAAAAAAAGAAAGAAAATGAAAAACCAATTACACAAAGATAGCAAATTATCTAACACTAGACATAATCGCTTATCAGAGTCAGAAATCATTAATTCTGAGAGCCTCCCAAGGAGCCAGCCTGCCCTGAATCTCCTTGTCACAGAAGTCATCATATGCTTTGCGATGGGGTTTTAGCCCCTTCTAGATTCTTCCCTCGTGTGACCATAAAAAGAAAAAAAATACAAGAACACCTACAAAAGCCCCAAACTAATCATTTCACAGTCTGTTCTAGTCAGGAAGAGGTTCTTTTGACAACAATTCTCCTACCCAGAGACTCCTGACAATAAATCGTCAGATTATATATCTCCTCAGAGACTATGAGGCCTCTTCTTCTGGACCAGGTTCATTTGAAAATGTTTCACCCTGCTTCAGAATGTGACCTTCTCTTTCTTTGAACATGTTGACACATTTGGAAAAGAACAGAGCCACGTCAAAACATGCTATACAGCAGTTTCATGACACTCACATTCCTTAAGAGCACTTTGCTCCATGGAGGGAAATGCCCGGAACCGCTGATCTCGATCTGACCGTCTTCTTTTTTTCACTGGTTCTTTAAATAAATCATCATCAACTAAAAGTAAACAAAAGTTGTAAAAAGTTATAGGTCTGGGGTCATGGCATATTTGCCTCAACCTCTATCGACACACAACAAGCCCAAATCGTGCAAGAGGTCCCCTTTTAGTTCTGTGTGTCCATAAGATCATTTCGGAATCAGGCACAGTTGGGTCAATCCAGTATGGTTTCTACTTTGCAGACTCACAGGACTTTTGCATCTAGTTCCAAAGTGCAGAGTCCAAAATATCTCCCCAGATGAAAGGTTTCTGTTTGGACGCCCTCAGGAGCCAAAGTGGCTGGACATTCTTTGCCAAATGCCAAGTTTTAGGAAATCAAACAACTGTGTCAAGTGAAGCCCAAGGCATTGCCAAGTGCATGGTGAAGAAAGACATAATGCACCTCAGGGGAGGCCTCTGGGAGGTCTTTAGAAACTAGGAAAGAAAATGAATCAGAGGCAGATTGCAGAGTAAAGAACGGGCCGTATGACCAGGGCAAATCACTTCATCTCCTTGAGTCTTAGTTTTTTTACCACCTGTAAAATTAGACAAAATATAAATAATACAAGAGTTTTAGAGGATGCTCTACCACATGGTTCCACTTCAGAGACTAAATTTGGAGACATTTTTCGCTTCTTCTCCGAGAGACATTAGCAGCATAGGCAAGAATAGAAATCACTAAGCAGTAGAACCTTGAGTTCTGCAGAGATTCATTCACTTAAGTGTTTCCCTTGGTTATGCAGGTGAAGAACCTGTAGGGCTCATAATCCTAAGGAAAACGTGTAACCAAAATGCTGTATTTTGGTTTCGTTAAAAAAAAAACACCCTGGGTGGTGTTCATCTGGTTATAAAGGGACAATAGGTGGGTCCTTGAGGTGAAGGTTATTGGAAATTGTCCTAACCCAGTGCTCCTGGTGCTGGCCTGTGCCTTAGGAAATGTCTGTGAGGTGAACTAAAGAATTGATTTCCAAGAGTTATAAAACTCTAAGCTCATATAGGGAAATGAGGTCCTGAAACTGTGTATAGCACTAGGAGGTCACCTTTCCTAAAGAACCACAAAGAAGTAGCTTCACTTGGATACCCAAGATGGCAGCTTGAGCAGAAAGCCCGGCCTCCAGCACTGGCCTCCACAGGCAGGCCTCCCAGACAGCTCAGGCAGCCTTCCCTCTCTGTTCAGCTTTGTGTCTTCCAGCACAGCTTCTGCTCCATTCTGGAGCCAGCTCACACCACGTAGCATACTCTTGTGCAGAGCCATACTGTTTGCCAGAGCTTGAATCTCTGCCACCTCATGCTCATGCAGTGACAGGAAGTCAAAAGAGCTTATATTTAGACCTTTTTATCTCAGACATTCTGACTTCATGATTGAGTTTAACTCTAAGGATTCATCCTGGTTCCGTTTAAGGACTGCATTATAATTAAATACCAAGTGGTTGCTGGTTCAGTGGTTGGAGCTGGAAAGGAAGAGACAGAGAAGAAAAGAGCATGCTACTGAGGCATCTAGGCCAGTCACAAGCTAAAGAATACTTGAATCTGTGTTCCAAAAGCCTTCTCAGAATTCCAGGATATTTTCATGACCCCACTGTAGGACCTTCATCTCTACTTTGTAACTCAGAAACTCTTGTGTAAACAATGTTTGCATAGTATCTTAGCCACACGCATGACATAAGAGACAAGCCTATTCATGCCATGGCCCTCAATTTCAACTATGTGTCGGAATTGAATCAACAGCAATAGGTTTGGTAATTAATCTGATAAGAGATTGCAAACTTACTTCTCAACTAAAACAGAGGCTACAAGTCAGACAAAACATCAGGGTTTAAAGCTGTTCTTCAATGTTTAAAGTAAAAAACCACCCAGAAAGGAGAAAATATTGTCTTCTTTTATACCGCTTAAACGTAGTATTTTTATGTTAAATTATAACTGGAATAACTGAAACGGACTTGGACCACATCTCTTATTATTCTCTTTAATTAATTGCTCAAGCATCCTCTTGCCTTTTCTAGCATTTTACTCTCAATTAACCTAGGAAAGAACAATAGGAGTGAGCGGAAACAGTCCAGAAAAGTAGACCTTAGTCTTTGATGGCTGTTGCTCCTAGTTGCCACAAGGTGTCACTCTTGAAAACTCATCACAAACCACTTCAACCAGCAATGAGTGTTCATTGTTCATCCATGCCTTTGCCAAAGACAGCCACAGCCCTCCGAGCAGAACAATCCCATTCCTTCAGGGCTAAGCTCAGCCAAGGATGTCCCAAAGTTGCAGCTTTTTCAGTTCTCGTGCCCAGCCATGTCTCAGATGCTAGCCACTACCTCACTGATCCAGAAACACTGCTTCCCTTATCCCAAGAGAGTCAGGAAACAGTTCTCTTCAATTCTCAAAACACAAAGGATGTGCTACGTCCCCATTTTCTGCACAGAGAGGCTACTTTTCTAACATCTCCCTAGGGAAGTCTCCCTCATTGGCTCCAGAGTCCTTACACCCAGCTTTCTGAGGGATGAGGCCACTCTGCTGACTCCAGCATGATTCACCCTTCAGGGAGACAGTCCCATGTGCCTACTGTCTATCTGTCTCAGGAAAGCCACCTGAAATGATTCCAGGGGCCCTACCTTTCCCATTCTAAGAGAGGCTACCCTCAGAGAGTCCAAGATGATTTTCTGGAACCTTTAAAAAAAAAAATCCACTAATTTAATTGCTAGTGCTAGTCTTCTACATTATAAGTAAGCTATTTTAGTTACTGTTCAAATAATTAATATTCATCCACTATTGAGTCTTGGCATGAGGAAGTGGCTTCTGGATAAAGAACAAGGAACAAAGACTATGGTTAAATACATTCTCAGCCCATTTGCCCTTGATCATGTAACAGAAATTGGTTCCTGTTTACTCCATCAAGGTTAACTGCAGGAATGTTACCTGGTTGTGGCTCCTGACCTATAAAATCGTCCATTTCTGCCATTTCTTATTAGGTGAACTCTTGCTTTTGTCCACTTAGTAGAAGCAGCCTGAAAAGACACACAGAATACAAGGGAGGAAAAGAGCAGCAACAATTGTAAATACAAAAAACAACAAAGAGAATATGCAAATTTTTTATGCTTTGTTTCCCCAACTAGACTCTAAGCTCCTGAAGGTCAATAACCACTCTAACATCTTTGAATTTGAATACGACAAAGACCAATGTTTGACCATTGGTTTTCAATAATACTTGTATCTATCGAAGTTTGGAAACCCTGGTAGTGTGGTGGTTAAGAGTTCGGCTGCTAACCAAAGGGTTGGTAGTTCAAATTCACCAGTCACTCCTTGGAAACCCTTATGGGGCAGTTCTACTCTGTCCTATAGGGTCACTATGAGTCGGAATCAACTCGAGGACAACAGTTTTTGTTTTTTTTTTTTTGGTATGAAAGTTTAAACTGATACTGCCTGAGATCTTTAAAGTAACTGACTCTGAAATGAGAATAAGCCTCTGGTGATCTGAATCATGAAGGTGAAGTTATATAGCTTTGCTGATTTGGGTGACATCAGTGCCTCAGTCAGATAAGCCTTGAACCCCTGTGCCAATGATACTTAGTCCCAGCCAGACTCAGCAAGAATCTGGAAGAGGGATGGAACACTAGAAATCCCTAGGTTTCCTTGGAGTTGCTTTAGGGTCTACTTGGAAGGGCAGGAGAGAACCAGTAACTGGATTTGCTGGATTTTCTTAACCACCAACAACCCCACTTCAACCAGGAGGACACCCCTACTGAGGGCTAGAGGCAGCAGTGCAGCATGGAGCTCCTGCAGGGAGGAGAGAGATGGAGAGGCACATCAAAAGAAGCATAAGATCTAGCCCGTCTCCGGCCTGCTGGCAGACAGGGTTTGGGTTCTGAGGGAGAGCTAGACCCTTAAAGGATCAGAACAGAGGGCATTATGAGATCAGGTGACAATTTGCTATCTTGCAGCTTCTCTGTCTCCAATTATAGAGGAGGAGAACTTGGGGAGCACAAATGGGGAGCATCAGAAGTGCTTACTCTTCATATCTGATATTTCTTTTGGATCATGCAGCCGTGTATTTCAAATGCAGAGAGTTACCAGCCCTTCTGAAATATGCAAAATCCCACCTGATTTGTCAACCCCAACTAGACCCTAGACTGTTAGTTAGGGAGGCTGTGCTGCATTTATATATTAACCTCTAATTAAAATAATGACTCATCAGTTTAAATAGCCTCTTACTCTTTGTTTGGTTTGTGGGTATTAACTGACTAAATGGCTTTTGTAGTTGGTGGCTGTTGGCTGAATATGGTGTCAACCTCTGTTATATGCAAGGTCCTGAGCCTTAGGTAGAGTTCCTTATCTTACTCTTAGCCCATCTCAAACTACTTACTACTTAGCCAAGGTATTCTATTGAGCTCCCCTTTGTTTTAGCACATGTTGTTCCTTCTAGGTGGAGTGCACTTACCTCTTCTTCTTGGTGAATACTTAACTCTGTTTTCAAGATCTTCTTTGAACATTTCCTCTGTGAAACCGTGCTCTGATTCCCAAAGTCAACCCTGATCACTTCCCCTATTGTGTCACTACTGCATTGTACACACCTCTGTTGTGATGCTTACCATGCTTTGTTTATATATCTTCTTCCTTACTGGACCATGAGCTAATTGAGGTCAGGGGGCTGCTTTTCTTTTCATTTTTGCATTTCTAGCAATGATTGACAATAAATGTTTGATGAATGAAATAATGGATGGGAAGCTTTTGATGAGATTCCACACCAAAGGATGTTTAAAAAACAAATTAGCTGTGACATGATTTGAGTCCTGGCTTAAAGAGAAAAGCAAAGAGTTGGAACAAATAGACAAGAACACTTATGGAGCAGCATTAATAGTGAAGATTGCTCCATAAGCATAGAGAATGTTTAACTCAAGGAAGAGAAGACATGGGCAGGGGCAGAAGATGTGAAGACGATTTCATCATGGTCTTCAAATACATGACCTTAGAGCTGTAACATAAAAGAAGGTTGATGCATGTTCTCTATGGTCCCAAGAGGGTAAAACTAGATTCACTAGGTGGATGGTACAAGAAAACACAGTTTGGCTTAACGTTCTCTAACAGTTAAGTTGTACAAAATGAAATGAGCTCCCTCAAACATTAATGAGTGTTCTACCACTAGAGGTGTCTGAACGTACACTGTTATGACCATTGTTATAATGGCATTGAACTAGACAACCTTTAAAATTTCTTCAAATTCCAAGATTCTGTGCTCTTACTTGAAATGTTCGTCAGTAAACTAGTAGTGGAAGTGTATATATGAAGTCACTAAGTTTATGAGAGATATAAGCAATTTATGGTTTGAAATGCTGAGTTGGAAATGCTAAACCAATTGAAACCTAGGTGATTTAGGAGAAAAAGGATAGATGATCTTTAATAAGGACAAGTATACCCTCCTTATGGAAGCAGCAGTCAAGAAATCAAACGATGTATTGCACTGGGAAAATCTGCTGCAAAAGACTTCTTTTTAGTTTGAAAAGTTTTAAAAAGCCAAGATGTCACTTTGATGACTAAGGTGTGCATGGCCCAAGCCATGACCTTTTGAACTGCCTCATGCGCATGCAAAAACTTGACAATGAAAAAGGAAGACAGAAGAAGAATTGATGCATTCAAACTGTGGTGTTAGTGAAGAATATTGAATAGACCGTGGACTGCCAGAAAAACGAAGAAATGTTGGAAGAAACACAAGAATGTTCCTTGGCACTTACTTTGGCCGTGTCATCAGGAAAGACCAATCAACAGAAAAGGACATCATGTTTGGTAAAGTAGAGGGTCAGCAAAAAATGAAGGAAACCGACACAATAGACACAACAATGGACTGAAATGTACCAATGTTTATGAAGATGGCACAGGACTGGGCAACGTTTTGTTCGGTTATACATAAGGCTGCCATGAATCAGAGCCAAGTCAACAGCATCTAACAACACAACGTATGATAATGTCTGTAAATATCTGTAGAAGAAGAACTGAGAATTACTCCTAGAAAAGAGAGCTGTTGTTTTCTGAAGACAGCAATTCAATGAGCCATTGTCATAACAAAATATTAGGCATCATAATATCACAGTGAGCACTGGAAACAAAACAAAATGTATGCTCCAACTAGAGGCCAAATCCACTGTAGAATTCCAGGACAACTTGTGTTCTGATAGTCAAATATCAGGAAGAAATGGTGGAGCCAGATGAACCCCAAAAGACCAAGCTGATGGGAGTTACCAGCCTATGAAGACTGAAATTAAAACCCTTCCATCTAGAGAGAGGACGATCAAAGTCGTAAAATCAAAGTGCTTAGAGTTTAGAGCACAAGCAGACATGTTCACTAAATTCCAGAATGTGGGTAGTGGTTTTTGTTTCTTTCGGGATCACAGTAACCTCAGATTCATCTGACTTCATTTACCAAATCAACAGTACACCATGGCCAGCCTGGGTCATGAGCATATAAGTATCTGGGGTTGGGTTGGATTTAGCTACATCCAACACATCGAAACTATGAGTCTCCCACTGTAGCAGCACCTATAATGCCAATAAACAAGTAACTTGTGACCCCCAACTGAAAGTTGGAGCAGTTGGAAATTATTATTTGAGATGTGATGTAGTGAATTAGGCTTCAAATCTGTCTGCCGATGTTCAAAGACTGGTGGAAAAGGATCATTGGATTGACACACTAAGACAATGGAAAATGGAAAGGGATCATTTAGCAAAAGACTAAGAAGGTAGAATAAAATAAAGTCCAAGCACTTAAAAAGGAAAACCTATAAACAAATATATAAATTAATAGGGATTGCAATATGGTAAAGGAACTGTGGTGGCACAGGGGTTAAGCGCTCAGCTGCTAACCAAAAGGTTGGTGGTTCAAACCCACCAGCTGCTCTGTGGGAGAAAGATGCAGCAGTCTTCTTCCATAAAGATTACAGCCTTGGAAATCCTACGTTGTTTTTGTTAGGTGCTGCCGAGTTGGTTCCCATTCATAGCGACCCTATGTACAACAGAAAGAAACACTGCCCAGTCCTGTGCCATCCTCACAATCATTGTTATTCTTGAGCCCATTGTAGGGCAGTTCTACTCTATCCTATAGGATCACTATGAGTTGGAATCAACTCGATGGCAAGGGGTTTGGTTTGGTTTTGGTAGTAGTAGTTATGGAGTAGAACTGCTCCGTAAGTTTTTTTTTTTAGCAGATCACCAGATCTTTCTTCCACAGCACCAGTAGGTGGGTTCAAAACACTAACCTTCAGGTTAGTAGACTAGCGCAAACCATTTTTGCTACCCTGGGATAGTCATTGAATTGAATTAAATGATATGATGAGAAGGACGTTAGGCTGCAAATCAGGTATGGTAGGTTCTAGTTCTGGCCCTGCCACCACCTAGCAGTAGGACTTAGGACAAGTCATTTTGTTACGCTGGGCCTTAGTTTTTCCGTCTGTAAACAAAAGATTGAGAAAGTTCTTTAAGTGCTAATAATTTTCTGTCTTAGTTGTGTCCTAAAAGGGTTAAAAGTTCCACTTTGAAATGTTGTTGAAATCAAGACTGTACCAATGCACCTGTGTAATCAAAAGCAGCACAACTGAGATTACTGTAATTTCAAGTTGATTTTATTAAGGAGAAAATGACCCACCTGAGCATAGTTCTTCCTCAACTTATACAGGAGGCCCCCTTTCCCCAAAGGGAGGTAGTAATGATGATGTATATTGTGAAAATTTTGTTTCTGAGAGAAGCAATTAAAAACAGTCAAAATTTATTGCTCAGACAGGCAAGATTTTGTACGCATGGTTTATTTCACCTGTTGTGTTTCAACTATGTGGCAAGCCCTTAATTTTAACTTTGAGTACATATTTACATTCATGTGCACTGAGCCTAAGAATAGCATCATTTAAATGAGACTCTCTACATGTTTAGCTAGGTAAGGGAAGGTTGCACAGAACTGGTTTCCTGTTAAATACTATGTGACTTTTGACAGTTATTCTTGCTTCTCCCACTCTCCCATTCTTTTGTTTGTGTTTGCTCTTATTGTCTTTTTTCTTAAAATAACAGAGGTGACACAAATGCAGTAGTTATTCATATACTAGACCAGCTGCATGTAGTGAAATCAAATAGAGAATGATAGAGCCCCTTATTTTACAGATATAGACACTGGCCCAGAGAGAGAAGGAGACTTGTCCGAAGTCACACAGTAAGGGAGTGGTAATCAAGCCGGAACTCAGATTTCCTGACTCCAAGTTTGGTGTCTTTTTCATTACACCAAGCAGCCTCTCATAGGTACCATTTACACAAGCCCTGTGGAGCTGGGGAATGAGAGAAGGGGGGAAGCAGTGCTCTCAAATGAGGGCCTCTCTCAAATGCGTAATAAAGACATTTCTTGGGAATGAAGGCTAATAGGCAGGAGCAAGAGTAGAAACTTAATGAAATCTTACTTTAGGGATACAAAATTAAGCTACTACCTGCAAACTCTTCAATACCCTTAGAAGTAAAACCAAAACAACAACATCAACAACACAATCAGAGTAGTACGCATTCACTGCATTTATTCTTGTGTCTGATGCGGTTGAATGCATTTATTAACTACTCCAAATGTCCTGTTCTTTCCGCCTAGCTCTTCTCCTTTAGTCAGACTCTCATTTCACCCTATCTTGCCTCACACCGTTAATCCTTCCCAATATTATTCTCATTTTCTTTTAATTTATTCCCCTAAAAGCAGCTGTAATAGAAAAAAATAAAATGCTTAAGTTAGCAAAGTTTCTATAAAGGATATTTTGATCACTAGCATTGGTGTATTTACTACTTTTGATAAATGTGGAAAGTTGGCACATAGGAAGCACTCAAATATTTGTTGAATTAATAATCCTACCACCTAATGTATATCTAAGGATATATATATATATACATTAGATGGTAGGATTAATAATATTGGGGCTTATATTCATTCATTCATTGACTCAACAGGTATTTGTTGAGTGTCTACTATAAGCCAGGCCTGTTCTAGGTATTAGGGATGCAGCAGGAACAAAATGAGCCAGGCATCTGCCCATGTGGGCTTGCATCCCAAACTGAGAATGCTAAAGTATAAATCACTCAGTATTTGGAGACAGAATGCCTGAATTTTAAGTTCTGCTCCAATAATTCTGTGTAGTACTGAACAAATCACCACCCTCTCTGAGTCTGTTTCTCCACATAGAAATGGGAAATATTTATCAGCCGTTCATTGTGAAAATTAGATGGGAGAATGCATGCAAAACTGCTCTACATGCACTTAAACATCTGTGCAAATGTGATTTATTTTTAGAATATTTGGCGAAGGCAGCTAAACTAGAAATTAGTACTAGTATTCACCAAGACCAGCTCTACTTAGTTTTGTGGGAACAGATGCCACCTTCACTGTTATACTGACTCCCATTCTTGTCCCTGTTGCTCCCTCACCTTGAGGGTTCTTAACCGTCATCCTTAAAGAGTCTTTGATGAAGTTTCACCCCCTCCCACTAGAGGTAAACTGAAGAACAAAATAGGAAGAAGGAAGAGATTCTCAATAAAACAGTGAAACTGTATGGAGCACAATTGTACTCTGAAACACATGGAAATCATTGAATCAGAATCGACTCAATGGCAACTGGTGCTCACCTGGTGGAGAAGGATGGAGAAAATCACGTCATCCACATGTCTCATCTATGAAACATTAATGACATTTAGGATTTCCTTTCTTTTTAAATTTCAGGTTTAGGTTTAAGTATCTTTGGTCTTGGCAACATTTTATAACCACCTTATTGGGCAATGCACTGTTCTTTCAAACTAGGTATGTCCCAAAGAAGCAATTTAAACACATTAGCTCAAACAAAAGGTAAAATAAGGGCCTTCAAACCCCCAGAGAAAAAAAGGTATATCTTTAGCATTAACATATCTGCTTATGTGTTCAACATTAGAAGCGTGGCCACCAGAGGTAGACACAGTAGATGAGACGTATGGGTGACGTGATTTTCTCCGTCCTTCTCCACCAGGTGAGCACCAGTTGCCATTGAGTTGATTCTGACTCATGGTGACTCCACGTGTTTCAGAGTAGAATTGTGCTCCATAGAGTTTAAAATGGCTATGATTTTCCAGAAACATCTTGCCAGACCTTTTTTTTGAGGCCCTCCTGGGTAGATTCAGACCACAGATATTTCAGTTAGCAACCAAGCTCTTAACCGTTGCACCCCTAGGTGAGTAGGGAAGTATAAATAGCAGATATTTTCATAAAGCACTTAATCATAAAGAATTTGAGTCCTGTCATATTGCTCCCCTAAGCTTGCAAAAGCTAATGAGACATAGTATGACATGTCCCTCCTTACTGGAAATAATACCACACACAATAATGCATGCGATAACTGTTTTCTTTTAGGAGGAGTGATTAGTGGCTTGCTTATGACCACAATGATAATTAAAATTCAAACTAAAACTTGATTCTCCACATTTCTAGCCAATTGGCCTTTATTGTTGTTGTTGGCTGCCGTCAAGTCAGCCCCCAACTCATGGTGACCTCATGCACAGTGGGATTGGACCATTGTGATCCATAGGGTTTTCACTGACTGATCTTTTGGGAAGTAAATTTCCAGGTCTTTCTTCCTTGTCTGTCTTAGTCTGGAAGCTCAGAGAATACTGCCCTTTAGATAGCTTTAACATTTACTTAAACAAGGAAACAAACAGGAAAGTAAAAGTCATTTTCCCTCAAAAAATAATTTACTTTAAGGAAAATAAACCAGGGTAGAAAAGGCAAATCTCCCGTGCAGAAGAATTCCAAATAATTTACGTAGATACTTTACTCTTAAAGAAGGTGGAGGATAACTTCTCACTCCTTAAGTGTAGGCTTTGCATAGTAACTTCCTTCAAAAGAGTACAGAAAAAGGGGAAAAAGAGAGTAATTTTATAGTGGACATCCCTGACAAACACTACCTCAGCCAAGTGATAGTAGGTACCCTTGATATGATGTGATGAAAATGACACTTTAACTCTGCAGTCTTCCTACCCAAAACCCATAACACCAGTCTAATCATGAGAAAAACATCAGGCAAATT
This sequence comes from Dugong dugon, assembly GCA_030035585.1. Taxonomy (NCBI): domain Eukaryota; kingdom Metazoa; phylum Chordata; class Mammalia; order Sirenia; family Dugongidae; genus Dugong; species Dugong dugon. The sequence continues at coordinate 44,543,865 of CM057476.1, read as the reverse complement.
CCAATAAAAGGGCATCCTACAAAATATCTGGCCAGTACTCCTCAAAACTGTCAAGGTCATCAAAATCAAGGAATGTCTGAGTAACTACTACAGCCCAGAGGAGCCTCAGGAGACATGACAGCTACCTGTAATGTGGTATCATCCTAGATGGGATTCTGGGACATTAGGCAAAAATGAAGTAAATGTGAATAAACTATGGACTTTAGTTAATATTTCAATACTAGTTCATTAATTGTAACAAATGTACCATCCTAACGTAAGATGTTAATAATAGGAGAAACTAGCAGCTGGGTATGTGGGAACTCTCTGTACTAACTTCTCAATTTTTCAGTAAATCTAAAACTGTTCTAAAAGATAAACTGTTTTTTTTTTCTTTTATAAATCAAGTTGCGGTACAAACTATAAGAGAAAACAACTCACCAAGTGTCACTAAATAGAAAAATCCACTTTCCTGCTTCAGCTCCAGGAATCCACAAAGGAGATGGTAGCAGCAGCTTTGCCTTGGTACAGATATTTGAAGCCAGCTGAGGTATATAGCCCTATGTGGCCACAGGAACAAAGGTACATTTACACAAGCAGAAGTGAAACCAACTTGCCAACAGAGGGCTATTTAAGACAATCTCCTCCCTCAGATATTGATTAGTGCTATTTCCTCCTTTTATTCAAACTTAAATTACACATGAATTTGAGATTGTATATCCTTCTCTGCTCTTCCTACAAGCAAGCAGATATTAGTTTTCCTCTTCAAATATATTGCAGCATCCTTTCTTTGAGGGTGAAAGCTCTTCAGATGGGGGAAATGCCTCAGTCCCAGTAGAGACAGAACACTGGTTCAGATACCCAAATATAAGACATGACTGAGAGTGACAGATGATAGAAGATGGTATCATGGATTGAACAGTGTCCTCCAAAAATGTACGTCAAATTGGCTAGGCCATGATTCCCAGTATTGTGTGGTTGCCCACCATTTTGTGATCTGATGTGATTATTTTATTGTTATAAATCCTAGCCTCTATGACGTTAATAAGGCAGGATTAGAGGCAGTTATGATAATGAGGCTAGAGTCAATCTACAGTATTAGGTTGTGTCTTGAGTCAATCTCTTTTGAGATATAAAAGAGAGAGGCAAGCAGAAAGACAGGGGGACCTCCTACCATCAAGAATGAAGAACTAGGTAGGGAAGCGCATTCTTTGTACTTGGAGTCCCTGAGCTGAGAAGCTCCTCAACTGGGGAAGATTGATGACAAGGATCTTCCCCCAGAGCAGACAGAGAGAAAAAACCTTCTCCTGAAATTAGTACCCTGAATTCAGACTTCTAGCCTCCTAGACTGTGAGAGAATAACTTTCTCTTTGTTAAAGCCATCTACTTGTGGTATTTCTGTTACAGCAGCACTAGATAACAAAGATAGATGTTTACCTGTGTTTTATTGACTACGCAAAGGCATTTGACTGTGTGAATCATAACAAATTATGGATAACATTGCAAAGAATGGGAATTCCAGAATGCTTAATGGTGCTCATGCAGAACCTGTATATAGACCAAGAGGCAGTCATTAGAAGAGAACAAGGGGATACTGAGTGGTTTAAAATCAGGGTTGTATCCTTTCGCCATACTTATTCAATCTGTAAGCTGAGCAAATAATCCCAGAAACCAGACTATAAGAGGAAAAACACAGCATCACGATTGGAGGAAGACTCATTATCTTGTGATATGCAAATGACACAACCTTGCTTGCTGAAAGTGAAGAGGACTTGAAGCACTTACTGATGAAGATCAAAGCCTTCAGTATGGATTACACCTCAACATAAAGAAAACAAAAACCCTCACAACTGGACCAGTAAGCAACATCATGATAAATGGAGAAAGTATAGAAGTTGTCAAGGATTTCATTTTACTTGGATCCACAGTCAACACCCATGGAAGCAGCAGTCAAGAAATCAAATGACGCCAAAGACCTAAATATAAAGCCAAAAACTAAAAAGTTCATAGAAGAAAAAATAGGACCAACGCTACAGGCCCTAATACACGACATTAACAGGATACAAACCATAACCATCGACACACAAACTCCAGAAAATAAGCTAGATAACTGGAATCTTCTAAAAATCAAACACCTATGCTCTTCAAAAGACTTCACCAGAAGAGTAAAAAGAGAACCTACAGACTAGGAAAAAAATTTTGGACATTATTAGTCAGACAAAGCTCTAATCTCTAAAATCTACAAGAAAATCCAACACTTCTACAACAAAAAGACAAATAATCCTATTAAAAAATGGGCAAAGGACATGAACAGACACTTCACCAAAGAAGACATTCAAGTGGCCAACAGACACATGAGGAAATGCTCATGTTCCCTAGCTATTAGAGAAATGCAAATTAAAACCACAATGAGATAGCATCTCACCCCAGCATTACTGGAGGCATGAATCAAAAACACTGGAAATAACAAATGTTGGAGAGGCTGTGGGGAGATTGGAACTCTTATGCACTGCTGGTGGGAATGGAAAATTATGCAACCATTTTGGAAAATGATATGGCGCTTCCTTAGAAAGCTAGAAATAGAAATACCATACAATCCAGCAATCCCACTCCTACATCCTAGAGAAATAAGAGCTGGCACACGAATAGATATGTTCACACCCATGTTCATGGCAGCATTGTTCACAATAACAAAAAGATGGAAACAAGCTAGATGCCCATCAACAGATGAATGGATAAACAAACTATGGTACATACACACAATGGAGTATTATGCAACAAGAAAGAACAATGATGAATCTGTGAAGCATCTCATAACATGGATGAAACTGGAAGACATTATGCTGAGTTAAATAAGTCAATCACGAAAGGACAAATATTGTATGAGACCTCTGTTGTAAAAACTCATGAAAAAGTTTACACACAAAAAGGAACAATCTTTGTTGGTTATGACGGAATGGGGGGGGGGGAATATTAAACAGACAATAGATAAGTGGTAACTTTCGTGAAGGGTAAGACAGTACACAATACTGGTGAAGCCAGCACAGCTTGTACAAGGAAAGGTCATGGAAGCTCCACAGACACATTCAAACTCCCTGAGGGACTGAATAGCTAGGCGGAGGGCTGTGGGGACCATAGTCTTGGGGAACATCTAGCTCAACTGGCATAACACAGTTTATAAATAAGATGGTCTACATTCTACCTTGGTGGGTAGTGTCTGGGGCCTTAAAATCCTGTGAGCAGCCATCTAAGATACTCCACTGGTCTCATCCCTTTGGGAGCAAGGGAGAGTGAAGAGAACAGGATACAAGGAAAAGATTAGTCTGAAGGACTAACGGACCATAGCTACCAAGGCTTCCACCAGACTGAGTCCATACAGCTAGATGGTGACCAGCTACCACCACTGACTGCTCTGACCGGGATCACAACAGAGGGTTCTGGACAGAGCTGGAAAAGGATGTAGAACAAAATTCTAACACACAAAAAAAGACCAGATTTACTGGCCTGACAGAGACTAGAGAAACCGCCAGAGTATGGTCCCTAGACACCCTTTTAGCTCAGTGGTGAAGTCACTCCCAAGGTTCACCATTCAGCTGGGGATGGGACAGCCCCATGAAACAAAACGGGACTAATGAGGCACAGCAGTCCAGGGACAAGGACTAGAAGGCAGAAGGGGACAGGAAAGCTAGTGATAGGGAACCCAAGGTTGAGAAAGGACAGTGTTGACATGTAGTGGGGTTCTTAACCATTGTCATATGGCAATATGTGTACTAACTGTTTAATGAGAAACTATTTTGTTCTGTAAACCTTCATCTAAAGTGAGAATAGCAGCACAACTGAAAGAATGTAATCGATGTCACTGAATTATACATGTAGACATTTTTGAAATGGTGTATCTTTGGCTATGTATATTTTCACCAAAAAAAAAAAAAAAAAAAGGTCCACCAAGGCTGAGAAGGGAGCATGTTGACATGTCGTGGGGTTGTTAACCAATGTCATAAAACAATATGTGTACTGACTTTTTAATGAGAAAATATTTGTTCTGTAAACCTTCACCTAAAGTACAATAAAAAAAAAATTTTTTTTAAAGAAATCGAAGTACACATTGCATTGGGCAAATCTGCTGCAAAAGATCTCTTTAAAGTGTTAAAAAGCAAAGATGTCACTTTGAGGACTAAGGTGCACTTGATCCAAGCCATGGTATTTTCAGTTGCCTCATATGCATGCAAAAACTGAACGATGAATAAGGAAGACTGAAAAAAAATTGATGCCTTTTCATTATGGTGTTGGCAAAAAATATTGACTATACCATGGCCTGCCAGAAGAACAAACAAATCCGTCTTGGAAGAAATACAGCCAGAATGGTCCTTCCTTAGAAGCAAGAATGGGAAAATTTCATCTCATGTACTTTGGACATGTTATCAGGAAGAACCAGTCACTCAAGAAGAATATCATGTTTGGTAAAGTAGAGGGTCAGAGAAAAAGAGGAAGACCCCCAATGAGGTAGATTGGCACAGTGGCTGCAACAATGGGCTCAAACATAGCAACTATTGTGAGGATGGCGCAGGACCAGGCAGTGTTTCATTCCATTGTTCAAAGGGTCACTATGAGTTGGAACCAACTTGACAGCACCTAACAACAACAGATTGCCTTGAACAGACTGTTGGTAGAATTATGGACATCAAAGGCAATTTTGGTGAGGCCTCAGAAGGAAGTGAGGAGAGCTATACAGAAAGTTTCTATTGTTTTAGAGAACACATACGGTGCCAGCAACAGAATCTTGCTAGAAATGTGCATGTTACACATGCTTCTGGTGAGGCTTTAAAACAAAATGATGAACATGTGATTTGATAATGGAGGAAGGCCGATCCTTTTTATGCGGTGGCAAACAACTTGTCTGAATTATGTTCAGATATTTGGTGGAAGGTATAACTTGTAAGTGATGAACTTGGATATCTGGCTGATGAGACTTCTAAGCCAGATCTTAAGGGGCCATGTGGTTTCTACTTGCCCCTTATAGTAAAATACAAGAGAAAAGAGATGGACTTAAAAGTGGACTGTGCAAAATGAAAACAGAATTTAAAGATTTGGAAAATTCTGTTATACAAACTAAGGACAGTGTCCTAGAATGTTCACCAAGGATGTGGCTACATAATCTTTTGCTAAAGAGATTAAGCCTGTGACTCATGGATCTAGCCAACTACCACAGCAGAAAACGGAGCAGCTTAGACTGAAGGGGACAGAAAAAGAATGAAAGGAAAGAACACTGTCTGTCTCTTGGAATTCTACACAGGACACAGGCCAAAGGAGCTGCATCCATTGTTTTTCAAGAAAAGACAAGGACTATCCCTGGAGCAGCTGGGAGATTAGCAGAACTGTTGGAAGGAAGCAGGGCCTTCTTGGTTTCAAAGGGTGAGGCCGTGATCTCCTGAAGCTCAAAGGGTGGAGCCACAGCCTCCTAGGTTTCAAAGAGTCAGACTTTGGCCAACTTGTTTCTGGAATGTGTGGCTGCCATTAAGGTGTGCTGGGGGATGGGGCCACTGCCCAAAACTGAGGGGGCAGGGCTGCCATGACCAAGGGGCAGAAGGGGTACAGTCACCACTCAGATGGACTAGGAGCAGGGGGCCGCCCAAAGCCAAGGGAGCAGAGTTGCCGTCCCAGTGGGCCTGGAAGGTGAAACTGAAGCCCAGGGCTGGGGGGCCTCCACCCAGAATCCAGAGGACATAGCCAACACTCAGAGTCTGGAGGGCAGGGCCATTGCCCAAATGGTCTCAGAGAACAAAGGATTATTTTCAAGCTTGAGAGCTAATGGAGTTTGTTCTGCTGGGTTTAGGACTTGCTTGGTGCCCATTATCCCTTCTTTCCCTCCAATTTCTTCAATTTGTAATGAAAATGTCTACCTTGTGCCTGCTCCACGATTGTACTTTGGAAACAAATAACTTGTAATCTAGGTTTCACAGGTTCACAGATGAAGAGGTATTTCACCTGGGTATGGAATATGCCTAAAGTCTCACCCATATTTGAATTAGATGATTCAGATGTGATTTTTGGACTTGGAGTTAAAAGACTTAAGACTTTTTGGATGATGTGGTGGGGTAAATGTGTTTTGCATGTGGCAAGGACATGAATTTTGAGGAGCCAAAGGGTGGAATGTTATGCACTGAATTATGTCCCCCGAAAATATGTGTTGTAAATCCTAACTTTTGTGCCTGTGGTTATAATGCCATTTGGGAATGGGTTATCTTTGTTATGTTAATGAGACAGGATTAGTGTCTGGTGTGACTTAATTCAATCTCTTTTGAGATATAAAAGTGATTAAACAAACAAGCAAGAAAAGCAGAGATGGGGGAAGATTGATGCCAAGCTACATGGAGATCTCCAAGGAATGAGAATACAAGCTGATGAGACAAGGACCTTCCCCCAGAGCTGACAGAGAGAGAGAAAGCCTTCCCCTAGAGCCATCACCCTGAATTTAGACTTCTAGCCTCCTAAACTGTGAGAAATTAAATTTCTGTTTTTTAAAGCCATCCATTTGTGGTATTTCTGTTATAGCAGCACTAGATAACTAAGACAGTAACCCTAGATATGGTTTTAGTTCAAAATGAGGATTCAGAAAGCAAAGAGTCAAAAGGTAGGAAAGATAACTATCTATAGTGTGATCTTAATTGCTTTGAACTTTTGGGAAGATTATGGACTTTCTTCATAAGAAAACCAAATAAACATCAAAATAAAGTTCAAAACAAGAAAATCAATGAGACAGCTGTTATTAATGATGGATCTTCTGCTACCTATCTGGGCAAAATCATACCTTACACTCATATTCATGTCCCATGTGCTTAGCTCTCCCTCTACTGGTTGTTTCTTTCCTTCAGCAATTAACCATATTCTTAATCAGAAGTCCTACTAAACTACCTAATAATTAAAATTAATATTGAGGTTTTTTTTTTTTAACCTGCCTGAATTCTTCATGGTGGTCCCTGACATCTGCTATTAGACACCTTAATTCTAGGCCTGCTAAAAATTTGGTCACTTTGCCAGGCTTAATTTCCACAGAATTCACTGAAAACATTGCAACAATTAAAAGAGAATGTCCACAGAGTGCCACCATCATATCCAAACACCTGTCAGAATCTGCACTCACACAGTCTGCTTTTCAGTCTGTAAATAGATGAGCTAACCATTTATTCAACTAAAGCCAATTCCTTATCTTGTGCACCAGATTTATTCCCCTCTCCACTTGAAGGACTAGGTCCAGCACTTCTCTCTCTTCTTTTAATTAATCAAATTTTCACTCTTCACTGGATTATTCCCATTGAAATACAAGCTTACTGTTATTTACTCCACTTTAAAAATAAACAAGCACTTCCTCTACCCCATTTCTCTGTACCTCATTATGGCAAAACTCCCTAAAAGAGTTTTCTAAACTCATTGTCTCAAATTCCTCTCCTCTCAATCTACCATAAGGCCTTCACCCCCACCCCCCGTTCCACCAAAACTGTTCTTGTCAAAGTCACCAATGATTCAAGTCAAATTTCAACCCTTATCTTATTTGAACCATCAGCAGCATTTGACTCAGTTGATCATCCCCTCCTCCCTGACACACTTTCTTCACTTGGCTTTCAGGGAACTGTACACTTCTAATTTTCCTCCCTCCTCCCTGGAGGCACCTCCTCAGTCTCCTTTGCTAGTTTCTCCTCTCCTCCTCAACCTGTTTGTAATAGAGTGCCCCAAGACTTAGTCTTTGGTCTCTTCTCTTCCTATCCACATTCACCCAGTTTCATAGCTTTAAATTTTACCTACATGCCGATAGCTCTGGGATGTACATCTCCAGCCCTGGCCTTTTTCATGCCTTACTGTTCATTAGGCATCTCAAACACAGCATGTCCAAAACTGACCTCCTGATACATCCTGTCCAAATCCTACTTTACCTATGGTCTTCTCCATTTCAGCTAATGGCAGCTATATGGCTCCAGTCTCAGGCCAAAAGCTTTAGTATCATCCTTGACGGCTCTCTTTCTCTCGTTCCCTTGTTGAAATCTTCAAAATACATTCAGAATCTGAACACACCTTACCACCTCTACTGCCTACTGTCCTGTTTTGGGTCACCATGGCCTCTGGCTTGGTTCAGTGGTTTCTAGACTTTGCTGCTCATTGGAATCACCTGAGGATCTTGTAAAATACTCATGCCTGGCTCTAATGTAATTGTTATGGGGTGCGACTTTGGCACCAAAATTTTTAAGCGCTCTCCATGGGATTCTAAAGTACAACAAAGTTTGGGAATCAGTGGCATGGGTATGATAATAGCCACCTAACTGATCTCCCTGCTTCTACCCCCACCTCCCACCCCCAGGCTATTCTCAACACAGCAAATAAAGATCCTTTTAAATTATAAACCAGATTGTATAATTCCTCTGCTCTAAACTCTCCAGCGGTTCCTCATGTCACTTAGAATAAAACCCAAAGGCTTTCCATTGGTCTACTGGTTTTACATGAGCTGCATTGTCCCCTACTCCCACTCCATCACTTCTCTGATCTCTATAACTCTTCCTCACACTCATTGCTCCATTCACACCGGCCTCCTTACTTCCTTGAATACACCAGGCATCTGTAACCCTAGGAGCTTTGTACAAACTGTTCCCTTTACCTGAAATTCTCTTCCCCTGAGTAACTGCATATCAACTATCTGCTCAGATATCACATTCTCAACAAGGTTTACCCTAACCTCTATTTGAAATTATAAATGTACCATCCTCACCTGTCTCTATCGCTCTCTCCTATCTCTTCCTTCCTTATCTAGATCTTCTTTTACTTTTATCCATATATCCTTTTTAACATACCAGATAATTTGCTTCTTTATTGTTTACTGTCATCCCTATAGAATATAAGCTCCATTATGGAGTAATACTAGCTTGTTTTGTTTAGTGATATATCCCAAGCACTTAGAACAGTGACTGGCACATAGTAGACACTATTGTGTTTAATGTATTAATTTATTGACTAAATTAATTAATTCATTTATTTAGAGTAAACCTGTCTACCCTACCCGTTGCCATCAATTCCGACTCAATGTGACCTCATCTGTTATAGAGTAGAACTGAGACCAGCTAGGGACAGAAAAGGCCTTAAACAACAAGTTATGTCGGTTAAATTTTTTTCTAGAAGAAGCACGGTGCAAATGCTGTTTGCTTCCTCCTAATCTGTCCACTCATACAGATTAGCCAATTAGAACTAGAATCCTGGGCATGAGCGGTAAGAGATCAGGTCGACTGTCAGATGGCCTCATACCGGAAGTATTGCCTAGGAACCAAAATCACCGGACATACGTCATCGAGCAGTGATCGAGCCCATTTCAGAAGCGCGAAGTCTGTCAGCAGATTCTGTGCCAAAATCCTACCCCGATCCCTTTTTGAATATATATGAAGTTAATGGATATGTATGACTTCCCCTTTCTTGCGTGGTATAAAACTGCACCCCCAGCCCTTCGTTCGGAGACAGTGCTTTTGGGGAGGATCTCCCCGCCTCTCCTTACTAGCTGCGAGTAATAAACTATGCCTTGCTTTAAATCCGCTTGACTCTTAGTTATTCTCAACAAGAGTGCAGACGGTCAACCTATTGCATTCAGTAATGGAACTGCTCCTTAGGGTTTTCTTGGCTGTGATCTGTACAGAAGCAGATTGCCAGGCCTTTCTTCTGGGTGTGTTTGAACTGCCAATTTTTAGTAGTCGAGTGCAAGCCATTTGTGTCATTCAGGGACATTGTCATAGTAGGCAATATGTAGATAGTCGATTATCATTCATTCTTCAACAAATATATCTTGAATACATACTATGTTCTAAACACTATTTTAGGCACTGGGGATATATAGGTGAAAAAGACCAACAGAATTCCCGTTCTCATGGGGCTTCGCTGATGGAGAGAAGTAAATAATAAGTAAGTTAATAAACAAGTAACATTAAATTATGATACATGCTATGAATAAAATAGGGTGAGGAGGTGGGGAAGGGGCAGTTTTTCAGACAGGCTAAACCCCAAAACCAAACTTGTTGCTGTCGAGTCAATTCCAACTCATAGCGACCCCCTATAGACAGGCTAGTCAGGGAAAATCTCCCTGAAGAGGTGATATTTGAATTGAAACCTGAATAACAAGAATGCAGCCATGTGGAGATCTGGGGGAAGAGTACCCCAGACAGAAGAAACAGGAAATGTAAAAGCCCTGAGGTGGGAAAAAGGTTGGCACTTCTGACTGAAGAGCAGAAAGAGGGGAAGTGTTCCTCAAGTTCGGAGCAAATGGGAGAGCAGTAGGCGAAGTAAGCAGAGGCGAGATCATATAGGGCTTTGTAAAGAGTGGGAGCTTTATTCTAAGACAACATAGAAGCTATGTTATGTATCGAATTGTGTTCCACACCCGCTACCTCCAAAAAAGAAAAAAAAAATTTGAAATCTTCACCCCATACCTGTGGATGTAATACCATTTGGGAATAGGGTTCTCTTTGTTATATTAACAGTGCCACATCAGTGTAGGGTGTGTCCTAAACCTAATCACTTCTGAGTTATAAAAAAAGTAGACACAGAAGAAAGGACAAACATTGGAGGGCGGCTGGGTGGGGAAGGGGAGAGACGTCACATGAAGATCGCCAAGGACCGAAGGAATACTGGGGCTACAGAAGCTGAACAAGGATCTTCCCCCAGAGATGGCAGAAAGAGCCTTCTCCTGAATTCAGACTTCTAGCCTCCTGAACTGTGAGAAAATAAATTTGTTCTTTAAAGCCACTCACTTGTGGCATTTCTGTTTCAGCAGCACTAGATAACTAATACATTATTGAAAAATTTTAAGCAGGAGAGTGACATGATCTGTGTTTCGTGAAGATAATTCTGGTTGCTGTGTAGAGAATGGATTACAGGTGGGGCAGGCAAGAATGGAAAGCAGAGATATCAATTACTCAATTGCAATGGTGGTGTACATGTATCCCTGAGCAAGACCTGATTTCCAAGGGGAGCCCAAGCCTGGATTTTTTTTTTTTTTTTTTTTAAGGAAATAAGCATGCATATGCACCCTCCTACACTCAATCACTTACCTGTGATGAAGGTGCAGATTCTTTTCCATCTTTCTTTACACAGTGGCCCTTCTCACACTTGACAAAAGAAGAGCACATCTATGGTGCATTGCCCTAGATGTAGAAATCTACAGAGTGCTACACAATGGACAGGAAGAAATATTGGTGTTTATGTTTTAAGAAAGTGAATAACAAATCTTTTTTGTAAGTTAAGTGGTTCTTTGCTTTCATCAAAATCTAAGGAAGACCTAATAGAGTTGCCTGATGAGATAGGTCATGAAAAATAATTTTGATTCTAGATGACTTTATGGATTGAATTGTGCCCCCCAAAAATGTGTATCAATTTGGCTAGGCCATGATTCCCAGTATTGTGTGATTGTCTATTATTTTGTCATCTGATGTGATTTTCCTATGTGTTATAAATCCTACCTCCATGATATCAATGAGGCAGGACTCAATATACAAGATTGTGTCTTAAATCAGTCTCTTTTGATATATAAAAGAGAGAAGTGAGCAGAGCAATGGGGGGATCTCATACCACCAAGAAACAAGAGTCAGGAGAAGAGTGTGTCCTTTGGACCCAGGGTTCCTGTGCTAAGAAGCTCTTCAACCAGGATACTGATGACAAGGACCTTCCCCCAGAGCCAACAGAGAGAGAAATTCTTCCCCTGGAGCTGGCACCTGAATTCGGACTTCTAGCCTCCTAAACTCTGAGAGAATAAATTTCTTTTTGTTAAAGCCATCTCACTTGTGGTATTTCTGTTACAGCAGCACTAGATAACTAATAAAATGACTATGAAATTTTTGGCACATAACTCATTTTCTCAGCACTTAAATTTATAAAAACAAATGCTGAACTCTCGTTCCAGCAAAAAGCAGTATTCATATATATATACACACACACACAAATCTAGCTTCATCCGTTTCATTAACAGAAAGTTTCTGAAAAAACTCATTTATAAATATAATTATTTATTAGGATTTTGATGTATTATGCTGTTTTGGTTAACTGTATATTAATCATAATTATGACTCAAACAAAAGATATTTAAAAACACTCGGAAACTTAGGGCCATAGAAAAAATTTTAATTTTCAGTTTATAAACATTTTTGTGCAGAGTATGATGGCATGATCAACAAAAGGCTTTCAAGCTTAAAACGCACTACATTAGGATCACATTCTGAGGTAGGAAGTGGAATGGACCAGGACAGTAGAGTCAGAGAATTAGAGTTACGTCAATTCTAGTGGGAAGCAAGTAACTGGAGACAGCACGTACTCTAGTCTTTATTAATGAGCCCCAAGCCCAAGCCTGTTGCCGTTGAGTCGATTCTGACTCCTAGTGACCTTATAAGACAGAGTAGAACTGCCCCATAGGGTTTCCAAGGAGCAGCTTGTGGATTGGAACTACTGACTTCTTGGTTAGCAGCCAAGCTCTTCTTAACCACTGTGCCACCAGGGCTTCTTATTAACGAGAGGGGGTCTTAATTAATGTTTTCAAGGGAGTAAAGGAATGATGTAAAATTTCTGGCTGATAAAAAAATATTTTAAAAATAGATGGTAAACCAAGAAACAAAACCCATTGCTACTGAGTTAATTCCAACTTCTAGCGACCCTATAGGACAGAGTATAACTGCCCCATAGGGTTTCCAAGGAGTGGCTGGTAGATTGGAACCACTGACCTTTTGGTTAGCAGCAGAGCTCTTTAACCACTGTGCCACCAGGGCTCCTTAAAATAGATGGTCAATGCCCTGACAGGGAACACAACAGACAGTCCCTGATGGAGCAAGAGAAAGGTGGGGTGCAGAACTCTAATTCTAGTAGAAAGAACAGACTTAATGGTCTGAGATAGGAGGAACCCCAGAAAGCATGGCCCTGGACTCTCTGTCAACCCAGAACTAAAACAATTCCCGAGGCCAACTCTTCAGACAAAAATTAGACTGGACTATGGGACATAAAATGATACTCATGAAGAGTGTGCTTCTTAGCTCACGTAGATACATGAGACTAAATCGGCAGCTTCTGTCCAGAGGTGAGATGAGAAGGCAGAGAGGGTGAGGAGTTGGTTGAATGGACACGGGAAATCAGGGGTGGAAAGGAGGAGTGTGCTGTCACAGTATAGGGAGAGCAATTAGGGTCATAAAACAATGTATGTATAAATTTTTGTATGAGAGTGTCTTAGTCATCTAGTGCTGCTATAACAGAAACACCACAAGTGGATGGTTTTAACAAAGAGAAGTTTATTTCCTCACAGTCAAAGTAGGCTAAAAGTCCAAATTCAGGGCATTAGCTCCAGGGGAAGGCTTTTTCTCTTGGTCGGCCTTCTTCTCTTCGGTGTTCCCCTGGACTAGGAGCTTCTCTGCACAGGGACCCCGGTCCAAAGGACGCGCTCTACTCCCAGCACTGCTTTCTTGATGGTATGAGGTCCCCAATTCTCTGCTTGCTTCCCTTTAATCTCTTGTAAGGTAAAAGGTGGTGCAGGCCACACCCTAGGGAAACTCCTTTTATATTGGATCAGGGATGTGACCTGGGTAAGGGTGGCATTACAATTCCACCCTTATCCTCTTTAACATAAAATTACAATCACAAAATGGACACCAACCACACATTTCTGGGAATCATGACCCAGCCAAATTGATACACACATTTTTGGGGGACATAATTCAGACCATGACATTCCACCCTTTGGCCCCCAAAAAATCACATCCTTGCAACATGGAAAACATATTCACCCCATCATATCGTAGCAAAAGTCTTAACTCCAATTCCAAAATCCAAAAATTCCTCTTCATTTGTGAAATCTAGAACACAAGTTATTAGCTTCCAAAGGTACAATGGCAGAACAGGCACAAGCTAGACATTTCCATTACAAATGGGAGAAACTGGAGGCAAAGAAGGGATAACAGGCATCAAGCAAAGTCAGCAGAACACATTACATTAGCCCTCAAGGCTTTGAAAACAAACCTGTGTTCCCTGAGATAATTTCCACAATGGCCCTGTCCTCCAGACTCTAGGTATTGGCCACAGTCTCCAGATTCTGAGCGGAAGCTCCTCGGCCCTGGGCTTCAGCTCTGCCTTCCAGGCCCACTGGGACAGCAACTCTGCTCCCTTGGCTTTAGGCGCACCATTCTCCCACTCCATCTGAGTGGCGACTCCACCCTTAGAAGCACCAGAGGCCATGGCTCCACCCTTTGAAACGCCAGAGGTCATGGCCATACCTTTTGAGACTGAGGCAGCTAGGCTTCTTGTGTTCCTTGTCTTTTTAGCTTCTGCTTCTGTTTCCTGTGGACTCTTGGCCCTTGGGCCTCACACTGGCAACTGCCCTGCTGGGGCAAGTGTTTCAAACCTCTGTAGTTCCACCGATAAGTGCCCGGAGGTGCCCCACTCTGCCAGGAAGCCTCCTGCACAGAGGCACTCAGCTCTCTCACTCCGTGGGTTGGCTCCAGCGCCGTCCCGTACTGGTCTCCTGGTTCTGCTGCTGTTGGTTCTCTACCACTGCTGCTTCTCTGCTGTTGCAAGTTCTCTGCTGCTGCAGGTTCTCTGCTGCTGCTGGTCCTTTGTTGCTGTCACTGCTCTATCCATTGAGTTTCAAAACCACTTCCACATTTTATGTATCTGTTAGAGCAGCACCCAACTCCCGGTACCAAATGTCTTAGGCTGGGCTCTCTACAGAAGCAAAACCAGTAAAGTGTATAAATATATATACAGAGAGATTTATATCAAGGAAATAGCTCACATAATTGTAGAGGCTAAAACGTCCCAAGTTCACAGATCAGGGTAGAGGCCTCTCCCAGTTCATGTAACCTCAGAAGCTGGTGAACCCAAAGTCAGCAGATCGGAGAGGGGCTCCCACTCACAGGCTGTGAAGGTCAATGAATTCCAAGATCAGCAGACAAGACCGCAAGGTTTCTCCTGATTCATGTAGCTGCAGGGGCTGGTGAACCCAAGGCTGGCAGGTCGGGGAACCAGACTCTTGCTTGCAGGCTGAGAAGTTGGACAAACTCCAAGATCAAAAGGTAAGCTGCTAGCTCAAGTCCCACGAACCAGAGGTGAGACAATAAGAGGCAGCTGCTGAGTCTGGAACAAGCCAAAAACCTTGGCAAGGAGAGCAGGCAGAAAGTAACCAGCAGAAGGCAGAGAGATGAAACTGAGAGGGCGGTAAGCTGCCACAGGCCCTGCCTCTGCCAGTACCACTCAACAGATTCTGTCATGGGGGTGATCACAACATTCATACAACTGCTAAAACACTGAGAATAATGGTCTAGCCAAGTTGACATACAATCTTAACCATCACAGAGAGACTAACTTGAATTGTAAACTTCCACTTAACGTGCAACAATAAAAAATTTTAAAAAAGATGGTCAAAACCAAAAACTCATTGCCCTCAAGTCAATTCTGATTCACAGTGACCCTATATAGGGTTTCCAACATTGTAAATCTTTACAGGAGATTGCCACATCTTTCTCCCATGGAGTGGCTGATGGGTTTGAACTGTGGACCTTTTGGATAGCGGCCAAGTGCTTAACCACTGTGCCACCAGAGCTCCTTAAAATAGATGGTACCCATACCCATTGCCATCGAATTGATTCCAACTCATAGCAACCCTATAGGACAGAGTATAACTTCCCTATAGGGTTTCCAAGGAGCAGCTGGTGGATTCAAACTGCCAGTCTTTTGGTTAGCAGCCGTAGCTCTTAACCACTGCACCACCAGGGCTCCAAAAGAGATGGCAGTGGGTATCAACTCATTATGGCATTTATATCCCAATGGATACATGTCAAAGAGTGATATGATTATTTTAAAAGTAGAAATATTTATAATATGTTGGAAATTGCATGCTTTGCAACTATTTTAACTCATGGTAAAAATGCTAGATGTTGACTTAAAAATGCGAAACAAGGTAAATGTTTTTAGAAAAGTCTTTAAGAAAGCAATTGAGTAAAAACAGTGTGAAGACCAGTAATTCACTGTAATAGTTTAAGTGAGAAATGCTGCTAACTTGGTCTGAAGTGACAGGTGAGGGAATGAGAGGTGCTTGTTTGTAGGATATAATCTGGCGATAAGAGTCAGCAAGATCTGTTGATTGGAAGGGAGGCATGAAATAAAAGATCAATGAAGTGGTGATGATGCCTTTAGATAAGGAAGAGTAGGGGAAGAGCAGATTTGGAGTAAAGACAGAATTCTGTTTTGGACATGCTGAATTTGAGATGCATATTGAACACCCGAACGTAACAAGATGTCAAGTAGGAGAGAAGTCAGGGCTGTTAACTATAAAACTGGGTGTCTATAGATGGTATTTAAAGCTACAGTACTCTGCAGATCAACTTGGTAGAGGTTGAGGAGTGACCCCTGTGGTACGTCAATACTTTCAGCTGTGTTAGAGAAGAGACTAAGAAAGAGTAGAAGAAAAACCAAGAGAGTGGAGGGTCTTATCGTGGAAGACAGGAGACTCCTAAGGAAGATAACTTATGCTAATTGGTACTAGGATGACAGTAAGATGTTGTTGTGCACCATCAAATCAAGTCAAACTGATACCAACCTTAGAGGACAGAGCCGAACTGCCCCATAGGATTTCCTGTGCTAACCAAAACGTCAGTGGTTCGAACCCAGCAGCCGCTCTGTGGGAGAAAGATGTGGCAGTGTGCTTCTGTAAAGATTTAAAAAAAAAAAAAAAAAAAACCATTGCTGTCGAGTCGATTCCAACTCATAGCGACCCAATAGGACAGAGGAGAACTGCCCCATAGGGTTTCCAAGGAGCAGCTGATGGATTTGAACTGCCGATCTTTCGGTTAGCAGCCAACCACTTAAACACCTTGGAAACCTTACAGGGCAGTTCCACTCTGTCCTATAGGGTGGCTATGAGTCGGAATCACTCGATGGCAATGGGTTAGGTTAATCTTTATGAGAGTAGATCGCCAGGTCTTTCTCCTTCAGAGCCGTTGGTGGGTTCAAACTGTCTACCTTTCGGTTAGCAGGGGAGCACTTAACCACTGCACCACCAAGGTTCCTTGACAAATAAGATAAAGGCAGATAAACACTACTAAATTTTGCAAGACAGGAAATCACAAAGTTTGGCCATGACACTTTCAGTATGTTATGGTTGGGTTGTTACCTAAATTCTAGTGAGAAGTAAGGAACTGGTGACAGGACATATTCCTGTCTTTATTAATGAGAGGGTTCTTAATTTTTGGTCCATGAACAAAGGAGATCGTGGATGGACTTCAGGAAAACATTATCCCAAGTCCTGCCCCCAAACTCTGCAAAATTGTGTGCGTGTGTTTTCCTGGAGAGACGTTTATAGATTTCATGATGGTTATCTATGTACGCCATTCATCTGAGACCAGGGTGACAAACTGGCGCCTAACCTTTGACAAAGTCATTTTGATTCTCCTGGAATCCAGATTTCTTCTGGGTTCATGGAATTGGGGTGACCCAACCAGGCCATCCGCCCTTAGGTGTCCTTTTGAATGTTAAAGGAACTGGTTCCCTGGAGTCACCTTCAAGTCAAACAATAGCCTAGTAAACAGCTTAGCGGAGACGGTTTGGCCTTAGGCATTGTGTTCTTTCGGAAAATTACCTATGCGTAGCCAGCTTTGAGAAGCACGAACTCCAAGGTCTGACTACAGCCTGTGTTTTAGGTGTGTCCTTGGTGATTGTTTCTGTAATGGATGGGCCCTGAAACCCTGCCCTGTGCTTTGATGCTATCGTCCAATACATTAACAACGACCTATATAACCTACTTTCACTGTTCTCTCTTCGGATAGCCTTTCTGAATACTTTTGGTTTTGATGCTATCTACTCACAATAAATATATTCCATTATACCAATTTTTGGTGTTTCCTGCGCATTTAGGTTTTTGACACCGTTCACCTCAGATTGCTACTTGATTCCTGCCAGGTCTCGTCCAGGCTCTGGATTTATTTCCACCTCGCTACAGTTTGTCCTCACGCGGTCTCCTCCGCTCCCGCCCAGCCTCTCCCAAAGCGAGGCATCCTCGGCCCCAAAACCCCTGTTTCGAGACTACCCATTTCCACGCTCTGTTAGGCTTCCTGGCGCAGCCTCTATACAAAGCTTTGTCCGATCGCTGTACTGCCCAAATCAAGCTTTCGAATCCCTAAACTGCTAACCTGCTTCAGGTGCTCCCATCCTACTGGCATAAAATCCAGGCAGGGTCACCTCCGCCCTTGCCCCTCCCCACCTCCTGCCGCCCCAAAGCCGCCACTGCCGCACAGGGCAGGCTTTGCCCGAACGTCTCCACGGTAAAGCTTTACGATACCTTGATCGTCATTTTACGACAGGTCGGGGTTGCTTTGTGGCTGTCAACTTTCCGCGAGGTCTGAGTTTCTACCTACATTATCTGTGGTGGCTGCTGTTACGACGGCGTAGAGATGAGGCAGAAGCGGAAAGGTGTGGTCGGAGGGAGGTAGAGGAAAAAGGGAAAAGAGAGGTGGTTGGGAAGGGGCGAACGCCTGGGAAGTCAGATGCTGAGCCCAACTTTTCCCGCAGGAATCCATTCCCTAATCTAGTCGCTTCGCCACATGGGCTCTGTCGATTCTAACTCCCTGCCTTCTCGTTATATCTACTGTGTTTTTTAAACCTAGGGTCGGCTCCTATTTCTTGCGTTCTTCTTCTCTGGCAATTACTTGGTGTCTTTTGCGTAGATGGCAGGAAAAGCTTTATTCTAAGGTGTACTCTCAAAGGAGTTAACGTGGCCGATAGCTTTAATGCCATCTCGGACTCAAGATTTGCTGTACGACACATTTGACTTTTTTTTTTTCCTTCTGTAAGTTGAAAAAACAATTAAATCCTCTGGAATCCTTGGATTTTGTGGAACAGTTATGCAATTCTTCTAATTTGTATTGCCTCCTGAATTAGCATGGAGCAGTTCCATCTTTTGTTTTTCAACAGGATGGATTCAGTTCCAAATATTCCTTCAAAGGTTCTATTCTTATCTCTGTAAACTCATCTGAGCAGTTGTCTGATGATGATAATGACTATAATAGCTATAATTATTAGTTGATACTAATGATTCATTTTACAGATGAAGAAGCTGAGGTTCAAAGAGTTAAATTTAACAGCACAAAATTATACTTAGGAAATGTGGAGCTGATGGGTCAGGCTGTCTCTGTAATTCCAAAAAATCAAATTAAAATAAAAAAAAAAAACTGTGTCCTTAACCAATATTGCCTCTTGGTGTCACGTGTCACTTCTTTTCCTTCCAAGCAGCAGTACCAAGTGTACAAGGTAACCTTCAACTGGTTGGTTTTCTTGTCCCATTAAAACACTACCTGCTCAAAATTAGTCATCTCTTCCCTCTAACTTGCTCCTTCTCAGTCTGGCAGGCCAGGCAGCTTCACTTTTCTAGCCTCATCTGTCACTAAGCCCTGTTGGGTCTTAGAAATCACACTTTGAAATTGTTTATTCCTCATTATTCCAGCCACTAGCTTCATCAACAACTAATATTTGAATAATACTTTGGCTTTCATATACATTATTTAAAGTGATTCTTCCAGTGGTTTTGCTTACACAGCCGGTAGGGGTTGGGAGACAGAATGGAGCCTGAAATCAAAGTTTTTAATTTAAATTTTGTGGATGTATTTGTGTGTGTGTGTGTGTGTGTGTGTGTGTGTGTGTGTGTGTGTGTGTGTGTGTGTTTCCTATGTTGCCATTTGATGGCATTTTACTTAGTATTGCAGATTGTGTGTGTTCTTTTTATCTTCTGAATCATTCTTTGTACTGATAATATACTCATTTCCTTTGAGTAGTACTTTCATCCTTTTACCCCAAAATTTGAGCATTTTTCCACTGTCAGTTGCATTTCATTTAAATGCCATTGTCTCCCTGCCAATGCCCTCGGCACTTCATTTGAGTAGACAATTGTAAGCATTTATTGTGTACCAGACACTAACCTGTTCTTAACCAAGCCCTATCAGAAAGCCTGTATTCTAGTTGGGCAGTGGTCCTTCATGCAGAGATAGGTAATTTCTCTGCATTGCCTTTTGTTTTGCTTGTCCAAATCCTGCCCTTTCTATAAAGACCCCTGTGCCATTTCCTTCACAGAGCCTTTTCTTACTAATTTACTCTTCCAGTTAATTCTTGATGCACTCAAGGGCTATACCACTGGTTTTCGAATCAGTGATTTTTATCAGCTGAATCCCTTTTCTCCTCCAAATAAATTCTTATGCAGATCCTCAATATCTAAGCAGATGAAAGTACAGTTGCTTTGGTTGAAGTGGGAAAAGAGACCTCTCTTTTCCTTTCCTTTCCTCTCCTTCCTCCTCTTCCACCATCATTACTAGCCCCACCTTTGTTACATGGACCCTGAGGCACCTTCATAGAACTCTGAAGTGCTGAGTTTAATAACTTGGAAAGCATTTAGCCATTGATTATAGATGAACTTTTTTCTCTCAGGTTGTTTTATATGTGTTAACCTTGCCTCATTAAGTTAGAGGCAGTGTGGTACAGTGGAAAATGCATGAAAGTTGTGATGAAAAGACCTGAATTTATTGTCTTAACTGTGTCATTTACAGTGCTACCTTAACCTGCCTTAGCCTCATTTTTCTCATTTGTATAATGGAATAACAATACCTACTTAGCGTGTTTTTGTGAGGTTTTCAAATGAGATCAAATAAATGAAAGGGCTTCATAACTGCTAGGGCTTTCTCTTCTGTGCTTGTCTCTGATGACTTCATTATCTTTGCACGTTACCTTCCACTACAGACAGGAATTGTGGTTAGCATCAGCTTCCAAGCTGATATCCCACCGTTTTTGTTACTAGAGAGAGATTGACTTTCTCCCTTTGATGAAAAAAAGCTCAGATTGGGCTAGCTTGGATAGGTGCCCCTCCTTGTACCAATCAGCTGTGATTGGACTGATGAGGTCATGTAAGAACATGTCAGCTCCCTTTGGAAGAGAAGGGAGCACCAGTTGCCAGGAGAAGGTAGTGATGATGGACAGACAATATCTTAGTGATGCATTAAGATCCTTAGGCAGATGCTAGAACCCTTGTGCCTGCTTTGCAGTACTACTGCAGATACCTGGGTTTGAGTTCCAGCTCCACCCCTTGGTAGCATCCTCATGGGGTAGGCAAATATCCCTGTCTTAGCTACCTCACTCTATTCTGAGAATATAAATCTAAATTTTCTTTGTGAACTTTAAAGTTAATTATACAGATATTAGTAATTACAAATCTGGACATGAAAATACTGTAGCTACTTTGGTTCTTTCCTGTGTATTTTATAATAGAGTATGAAACTAGTCCTGGTTCTTTTACTGGTTAGGTTTTTAACTTTGAGTAGATAACTTAATCTTTTTGACACTATTTTGTATGTATGTGCTTTTATAAAAGAATACAACAGCTAGGTGGCTGTTTGTAGTAAGCCCTGCTATTGTCAGCATTTTGTAGGTTCTTTCTCCTCATGTTGGTCTTTACCTGTATCTGTCATGCTAGTTGTAGTGTATGAGCTCCTAAAGTGAACTCTTCCCATATACATAGGTAAAATTAGATTTGTTTTAAGTTAAGGAGACAAAAGTTATGATAAGAATTATAAACATAGAGATTTAGTGTCTTGTCTTACTTGAGCTACTCATTTAGCTTAGATGGAATGATTCTGGAAGGAAAAACTTCTTATAAATAAGATTAAAAATCTTTAGTGAGTAATATGATGTTTACATTGTTGAATATTTTATTTTCAGGGGATCTCAGCCCTGCTGAGCTGATGATGCTGACCATAGGAGATGTTATTAAACAACTGATTGAAGCCCATGAACAGGGGAGAGACATTGATCTCAATAAGTAAGTGGATCTATTAAAGGGGCAATCTTGTTTTTAGGTAATAGATCTCTTTTGTAAATTATCTTTAGGGTTTTTTCCCTGTCCTATTTTTCTATGGCAAAATAGCCTCATATCCTAATAATACTACTACATTCTAAAGTTTATTGGGTGCTTACTATATGCCACACAATGTTCTTAGTGCATTACATGTATTAACTCAGTTACTGCTCTTAAAAACTGTCTGAGGTAGGCATTTATAGCAGCTTCATTTGACAGATGAGTAATCTGAGGCATGGAGAAGTTAAATAACTTGCAGGGGTGAATGACAAGTAATTGGTAGAGGTGGGATTTGAAATTGGGCCATCTGGCTGGAGAAGCCATGCTCTTATCACCTGTGCTACACCACTTTACATCCGTTTTCTATTCCATACTAATCAGAGGAAGAAATATCTCTCTGCCAGAAAATCCCTTCCTTTGGGGTTCTTGCTCTAATCCAACCCTTCCCTACTTTAGAACTTCTTTGACACCTTTGTCTCCTTTCTCTCCATATTCATGTTCAGCTTTGACTTTGCTACACCCGCAAATAGAGTGGCCTTTCATCTCTGCATCTAGTTTTTTAAAATCATATATTCAGTATATATAAGTCTACTCTAAAGAAAGTGCCCTTCGTCTCGTTTTCTTAGACCTTATTCTCTGTTGCTTGAGCTGCTGTAATATTTTACCCCTTCCTTGAAGCCCTGTACTTAGTAAACGCTTGCTAAGTGAATAAAGAAGTAAATAACTGTCTCCTCTTGACTATGAAGACCTTACATTTTACTGATTTTTCTTCTGTATCTTTAACATTTTTCATTCTATTTTTCTTGGTTACACCCCTAATTATACAAATATTGTCTTTGGATGTTCTTTTTCCTTAGGTCCATTTAGGGTCTACATTTTCATAACTCTTTCTTTCTTATGTTTCTCACTTCAGTTTCCACTACCAACTCCCTGTTCCATCCCTTTTAAAACTTAAATCTAGACTACTTTACTGGTTTCGTCTTTTGGTCTCTTCATCTCTCTGCTCCCTTAATTTTCTTTCACCCCAGCTTTTGTCATGTCACTTCTCTGTGCAGGAACATTCTGCATGTCCCCAGTGTTATGGAGTTAAATGCAGATTCCTTCGCCTATTATGTAAAGCTTTTCCGTCTGGCTTCAGCAGACTTTTCCAAGTTTTGGAATTTCTGTACCTTTACATTGAAAATCATTTGCTTTCTTTCAAGTTGGTCTGACCTATACTTCTTAAAATATATGCATTCCTTTTTTTGCATCTTCACATAACCTGGTCTGTCTGCTCCAGTGTCATCTCCATGTCTTCTCTATCTGTCTGAGTTCCCTTTCTTGAAATCTGTAAGTATCCATTTTTGTGTATGTGTTTTATTACATACATTTTTATCAGTTATACATTTTTTTTTTTTTTGGCGTACCTGTTCACTAACTAAAACATTGAAGAACTATGGTTTATACCTTCTGTTACACCAACTACTTAGGTAGTCTGTTGTACATGTTAGGCTCTTGTGAGGTTTACATTAACTTTACCCAAAGAACTTGTTCTTTGTCCCTGGTTCCTGAGAGATAACTCTAAATCCTTGGAATTTCCTGAGTAATTGAGGTACCTTTGTTATTTTTAGGACTCAGACTACACATGAGAAATTAGGCTAATGAGATGACTCTTGCGTGGGGCTAGCCAGGCCAGAAGGACCACCTCATGATACCAGCTGGCTTCAGGGAAGGTGGGCTGATTCAGTCAATCATGACTATGTAATGAAGCCCCAGTAAAGGCTATGGACACAGAAGCGCCACAGGTTTCCTGGTTGGTGAAAGACATTGATGCATGTGGGAGGGTAGCACGTCCCTTTCTGGTACATGGAAACTCCGCTTTGGAAACCCTCCCAGATCTTGCCATATGTGTTTCTTTATTTGTATCTTTTTTCCTATAATAATACTTTCCATGAGTTCTGTGAATCATTCTAGTGAATTATCGAATCAAAGGGAGTAGTAGGAGCCAGCAGGTCAGAAATGAGGGGAGGCCTGTGGACTCCCAAGCATGTGGCTGGCGTCCTGAAGGGATAATAGGAAAACCCTGAGTTTGTAGCCAGCATGTCAGAAGTGAGAGTGCCATCAGGAATCCCAAGCTTGCGGCTAGTATTTGACATCTTGGACAGACTTGGCAGTCTGGAGGACTGTGTTCTTTAATTTGTGAGCTCTGACCTAGTTTAGGATCAGAGGAGGAAGTGCTGCATGTGTAACTGGTGTCAGAACAGAAGTGGCAGAGAACTAGGAATTTGGTATTTTCTATGCAGTACTCAGTTAAGATTTGTTGAAAATCATGAGAGCACCCTACGGATATTTCTGGATAGATTAAATTAGAAGACAGGGTGACAGGGTTTGGCTAGCAGGCTCAAAGAAAAGAAAAGCTGGTAAAATTATAAAGCAAAGTAAAGAAATTATTAGTCAAGATAAAGATTACTTCTAGGGGTTAGGGATAGGGCTACAGTCAAGAAGGGGCATACAAGGAACTTCTGCAGTGCCAGTAATATTCTGTTTCTTAACTTGTGGTTACATGAGTGGTTGCTTTATAATTACTTGTTGAAGTGTATTTTTGTGTTTTATTATATGTTGTTCTTTATGTATATAGTATTTCCTGTTATAAAATATTTTTTAAAACTTTATAAAATATATACTTTATTTCCTGTTTGACTCTGCATAGCCTTCCCTGATTTTGTCTTAGACGGTGG
Organism: Dugong dugon; assembly: GCA_030035585.1. Lineage (NCBI taxonomy): Eukaryota > Metazoa > Chordata > Mammalia > Sirenia > Dugongidae > Dugong > Dugong dugon. The sequence continues at coordinate 44,519,286 of CM057476.1, read as the reverse complement.
TTCCCAACCAGGTATGACCCTCTCCTCCCCACCCAGGAGACATTTGGCATTGTCTGGAGACATTTTTAGTGCTAGTGGAGAAGGGTACTAGTAGGTAGAGGCCGAGAATGCTGCTAAACGTTATACAGTGCACTGACAGCCCCTCTCAACAAACATTTATCTGGTCCCAAATGTCAATAGTGCTGAGTTTGAGAAAGGAAAAGTTGAGAATAGTCCTCTGGGGCTGGAGCAGTATTTTGAACTAGACCTCTGCAGTCCTCTGGTTTTCTTTCTGGAACTCCAGGGTGAGAAGAGGAAGTCATTCGTTCATGAATTTTGTTTTTTTGTTTCTGTGATATTCGCAGATCTGAAAGCTACTGTTGTCACCTGGTAAAGGGATAGGAAAATGACAAAAGTTAATAATTTTTTTTTATAGGTCATCCTTTTGGTTACTTGTCCTTGACACACTCTGATCTTAGTAATGCTAGATGCTTTACTTTCAGGGTGAAAACCAAGACAGCTGCCAAATATGGCCTTTCAGCACAGCCCCGCCTGGTGGATATCATTGCTGCAGTCCCACCTCAGTATCGAAAGGTCTTGATCCCCAAGTTAAAGGCAAAACCCATCAGAACTGCCAGTGGGGTGAGTGGTTCAATTCCTGAAGTAATAAGTTGATTGTATCTATTCTGCCAGAAATCCTTGCCTTCATGTAACTGCTCTTAGCCAATTTCTTTGATATTTGCCTGTATATCCCTAACATGCTTTATGGATAAGTTTTGAATTTTTACTATTAGACATCATCCATGGGCTTGTTACTTAGGAAGATAAAAAAATTAAGCAACGTTTCAAACCTGACTGATAAACAGTTGGCTTCCATGACATCATCCTCTGTACTTCTCCTACATTTGATCATTTCTTTTCTTTTCTTTGAGGGCTATTCTTGTTCTGCTTGCCTCTAAAAGTTGGTGTTTTCTGTAGTCCTGGTCCTGTTTTTATTAAACCAAAAACCAAAACCCATTGCTGTCAAAGTCAATTCCAATTCATAGCGACCCTATGGGACAGAGTAGAACCACCCCATAGGATTTCCAAGGCTGTAATCTTTATGGAATCAGACTGCCACATCTTCCTCCTGCAGAGCGGCTGGTGGGTTTGAACTGCTGATATTTTGGTTAGCAGCTGAGCACTTAACCACTGTGCAACCAGGGCTCCTGTTTTTATTACTGTACGTATATTCTTTGGTAATCTCATCTATTTGATGTTTTTAAGCATTGTCATGTGCTCACCCCAGCTCTGACCTCTTCCCAACCTTCAGGCTCGTATCAAATTGCCTGTTAGACATTTATCCTTTTATTGCCTGTAGAAACTCAATTTTAACATAACCAAAAGTAACCTCAAAGTTGCTCATTCATCTTTACTGTCCATCTTAGTTCATGGTGCTACCATCCACTCAGTTTTCCAAAAATGTGAGACACATTTTCCACCATTGTCCATACTTTGGCCTTTATCATTTCTTGTTTAGACTGCTTCAGTCATTTTCCTGTTGATCTGCTTTGTCTTATGTGCACCAAATCCATCTTCCACGATGTCACTAGAGTGATCAGAAATATGAAGCCAACTGTCACAGTGCAACTTGGAAATGCACAGCTGATTGTCATTCTCTATCTACTATGCACTCTTACCTCCATGTCTTTCATGCTGTGCCTTGGTAGTGCATTGTTTGTTTGTTTGTGCTTTAGGTGAAAATTTACAGCTCAAGTTAATTTTTCATCAAAAATTTATACACATATTGTTTTGTGACATTGGTTGCAATCCTCACAATGTGACAGCATACTCTGTTAGATTGTTTTTGAGTTTTTGTTTTTTTGCTTTGAACATCATCTTTGTTAGTATTGTTAATATTATCATTATTAACAACAACAATAATAGCTACCATATTTTTGTCCACCTATTATACACCAGTCACTGTGATAGGTACTTTGGGTATGTTTTCTAACTGAATTCTCAGAACAGTCTTGAAAGGTAGGTAGTATTGTCTTCATTTTATAAAGTAGAAAGATACATAGTAAGAGGTCTCTCTGATTGAGTCCAGAGTCATTGCTTTTTCTACTTTATCAGTAATTTTTAAACTGTATTCTACAAAAGTACAGGGTTCCTTAGAAGTTTTTGAGGAGCCACTATGGGGAGTAATAGGAAACCATGAGAGGTGATCCCATCTCTACTTCACCTTTTATATATTGAAGATCTAAGTTAGATGTTGCCGCCCTGGTGGTGCAGTGGTTGAGAGATCAGCTGCTAACTAAAAGATTGGCTGTTCAAATCCACCGTCTACTACTTGGAAACCCTATGGGCAGTTCTACTCTGAAAGGAGAGTTCTATTGCTTAAAAAAAAAAAAAAATGTTTGAAAACTACTGCACATAGCTTCCTTGTCCCCCACTTCCCCCTACCTTTTTAACTCAGTTAACTCTTACTCAGCATAGTTGTTAGTGCTCAGGAAGGCTTCTTTGACTCCCCTGAATTCTTACCTTTGGACATTCCTAGTGTTTTGTACATGCTGCTTGTCTTAGGCTGGGTTCTCTAGAGAAGCAAAACCAGTAAGGCGTATAAGTATATATATAGAGAGATTTATATCGAGGAAATAGCTCACGCAATTGTAGGGGCTAAAACGTCCCAAGTCCACAGATCAGGGTAGAGGCCTCTCCCAGTTCATGTACCCACAGAAGCTGGTGAACCCAAGGTCGGCAGGTCGGAGAGGGGCTCCCACTCACAGGCTGTGAAGGTCGTGAATTCCGAGATTTGCAGACAAGACCACAAGGTTTCTCCTGATTCATGTAGCTGCAGAGGCTGGCGAACCCAAGGTCAGCAGGTTGGGGAACCGGACTCTTGCTTGCAGGCTGAGAAGTCCGATGAATTCTGAGATCAACAGGTAAGCTGCTAGCTCAGGTCCCACGAACCGGAGGTGAGACAACAAGAGGCAGCTGCTGAGTCTGGAAAAAGCCAAAAACCTTGTCAAGGCGAACAGGCAGAAGGTAACCGGCGGAAGTCAGGGAGATGAAACTGAGAGGGCAGTGAGCTGCCACAGGCCTTGCCTCCGCCAGTACCACTCAGCAGATTCCATCATGGGGGTGATCACAACATTATACAACTACTAAAACACTGAGAATAATGGTCCAGCCAAGGTGACACACAATCTTAACCATCACACTTCTTAAACCTTGTTGTTTTGATATTGTCTATTTCATGTCTTTCTCCCCTACTAGATAGTAAGCTTTCAGACGGTAAAAGCAATGAATTATTATTTTGTAGTCTCAGGGCCCATCTAGCACTGTATAGACAGGAATGGCTTATAGTAGGCCCTCAATAAAAAGTTGCTGAACTGAACTGACCTCGTCAGTGGTATATGTCTTTGTGTCTCATTTTAAATAAAAACACTTGCTAGAGAAAGCTAGATTTTCTAAGATTTCTTGCAAAGTGATTTATTTTGGGGTTTCTCCAGATCACTGGTTTTTTAAAATTTTAGTTTTGTTTTGTTTTAGAAAATAATCACAAACTGACAGAAAAGTTGAAAGTACAGTACAAAGAACTTTTTTTTTTCCTGAGCCATTTGAGAGTAAGTTGCCAAGCTGATGTCTTTGAGTACTTGAGTGTATTGTATATTTCCTACAAACAAGAGGCTTTTCTTATGTAACTAGAATACAACCATCAAAACCGGGAATTTAACATGGATACATTACTGTCATTTAATCCTCAAACTTCATTCAAGTTTCATGAGTTATTTAAGTAATGTCCTATAGGAGCCAGTTCAGAATCACGTGCTGCATTTAGTTTTCACGTCTCTTTGATTTCCATCAGTCTGGACATTTACTCCATCTTTCCTTGACTTTATTACTTTGATGCTTTTAAAGATTTTGGGGCAGTTTTTTTGTAGAATGCCCCTCAACTTGGATTAGTTAGATGTTATTGTTAGTTAGATTTGAGTAGATAATAGATGTCTCAATTAGATTCAACTTATGCATCTTTGGCAAGAACATCACAAAAGTTTGTTCTCATTGTAGCCTATCAGATAGCACATAGCTTCAATTAGTACCATTACTAATGTTGTTCATTTTGATCAAGGTGATGTCTGCCAGGCTTCTACTTTATAAAATTATTCTTTTTACTTTGTAGTTAATAAGTATTGGCGGGTGAAACTATCTAAATATCCTGTTCCTCATCAAACTTCCAATTTATTCATTCATTTATTTATATCAGTGTGGAGTCATGGTTTCCTATCTTTATTTGGTGGGTTATAATTTGTTACTGTCATTATTTATTTTGATACACAAATGGTCCCAGATTTAACCTGTGGGAGCTCTTTGAAGCTAGTTTCTGCATCTTTTGAAATGTTCCCATTATTCTTTGAGCAGATCCTAGCTTTTCAGCACAACAAAATGTTCCAAGTTGATCATGTACTTTCTTTGCCCCAGTACTGGAATTAGCCATATCTCCAAGAACTAGTGACTTTTAGAGATGAAGGGTATTTAGGAACCAAGAATTGTGTGCTACGTGTGCTCGTTGCTATTAGGGTGTTGCTACTCCCAGGCCCTCTCAGTGCCAAGCTATAGAATATATGTATAAATACATACATGCATGTATATATACATGCTTATCACACATACACATAATACATTTTCATAGATATCTTTTTGTGTATCCATCTATATACATATAGTGGAAACTACAAGTTCACAAAAGTACATCCAATTCCATTCATCCCACAGAGTTTTAGTTCTCTCCCTTTCCATATTTATAACATCCACTGATGGTGAGAAACCTGGCTTACGTTAGCTTTAATATACTTATTTGACCAACCCTCTCCCCCTATATGTAACTAATCTTCCATCTGTGCTATCACCTCCTTTCTCAGGTGGATATCCTTCTCACCCCACCTGAGCTCTGAGAGGCCTCTCTGAGAATGTTTTTCACACAGACTTTGTGAAATCCAATTCCTAGCTAGCTTAATAGTCTGCTCTACAGATTGAGATCTAGTGTATCCATGAGGTGTTTTATGTACAAAGATTAGTGTTCATATATAATTCTGTATAAAGTAATTTTTTCTTGTGTATTGGTAAACAATATATCAGAGAGAGAATAAGAATCATGGTGGCTTTTAAAATTATTAATTTCTTATTTTACACTTAATTTATTCCAGAAAGTAATGCAAACTATCACATGCAATGAATAATATTGAAAAGGGATCATCCTTGTACCCATTGCCCACCTTAAGAAATACAGCATTACTAATGCCTTCAAAGCCCCCATCTGCCAATCTCTGATTGCCTTCATTTCCCTGTATACCACTCTCTAGAACTGTGTAATAATTTTTCCATAATAGCTTTTTAATTAATGTTTTGTAGATTGCTGTTGTGGCTGTGATGTGCAAACCCCATAGATGTCCACACATCAGTTTTACAGGAAATATATGTGTGTGAGTATGATAATTTTGTTAAGTTGTGTGTGCATATGTTTTAATTGAACTAAGTCCCATAGAGTTCTTGGTCAATGCATGCTGGTAAAAACTTTCATTTAATAAATTCATAAGTTAGTTATTTGAAACAAGCAGCCATTGATAGGATATTTTAGTACTTTAAAAATGGAACATATGAAGATTTTAATTTATTGCAACACATAAGAAAAAAAATTCATAGTTTATAGAACTTCAAACAGTAGGCATTCTATTAACAAATGAAACGTGGAAGTATGAGCTGCCTAAATTCTAGTTGTCAGAAATTTAAAATGAATTTGGTTTAGAAAAATATCAACATGGAAGGTTATCTATATAAATACCTTTACACTGCTTACATTTAAATATTGAGAAAAATTAGCAGAAGAGTATACATGAATCTAGGTAGAAAAGTTAAAAGGGAGAAAGATTTCCTTGAGTGCGGTTACCAAGAGAGCACTGTGAGTATCAATCCAAACTTAAAGAAAACTAAGTACCTTTTATTTGCCCCTAGAAGCTTAAACCTTTAAAGTTATGACTGCAGTGTTTTAAAAGTGAGTGTAGTATGTTCCTTTATATATTTGTCTTGTTTACTAGTTAGTAGACTATATATTATTTGCAGATACTGCAAAGGTAGACTCTTCTGTGAGGATTTGAAAATGAAACTCTTTCATTTCAGGATTTTATGGAGACTGTAGATACTTGAACTAAACTGTTGAACTAAGTTTTATATCTGACATCTGAATTCATTTGTTGTATTGGCAGATACTGCCCTGGTGGACCGGATTCAGATTTTGAGTATTCCGCTCAGTCTTATACTGGATATGAGGTAAAGTAATTTCAGATTGTGCTGATTAAATGTTACATCATGTATACTATACTATACTTGATGTAACATTTCATCATTAAAGTGTGGTTGCACAATATCTGCTTTCTTAAAATTTTTATTTTGTATTTCTTTCTGATTACAAAAGTTGTTCATTCACCAGTATTTGCTGAGTGTCTACAAGTGCCATTGCTCTAGTCACTAGAGAAATACAACTTTAAACCTTACAGCAACCTTTTAAAGGTAGACACTATTATTTTTTTTTGTTTACTTATTTATTTTTTTATTGTACTTTAGGTGAAAGTTTACAGAACAAATAGTTTCTCATTAAACAGTCAGTACATATATTGTTCTATGACATTGGTTAACAACCCCATGACATGTCAGCACGCTCCCTTCTCGACCTTATTTTTTTTTGGTGAAAATATACATAGCCAAACATACACAATTTCAAAAATTTCTACATGCACAATTCAGTGACATCAATTACATTCTTCCGGTTGTGCTGCTATTCTCACTTTAGATGAAGGTTTACAAAACAAAATAGTTTCTCATTAAACAGTAAGTACACGTGTTGTCCTATGACAATGGTTAACAACCCCACTACATGTCAACATTGTCCTTACTCAACCTTGGGTTCCCTATCGCTAGCTTTCCTGTCCCCTTCTGCCTTCTAGTTCTTGTCCCTGGACTGCTGTGCCTCATTAGTCCCATTTTGTTTTATGGGGCTGTCCACTCTGCTGAACAGTGAACCTTGGAAGTGACTTCACCACTGAGCTAAAAGGGTGTCCAGGGCCATACTCTTGGGGTTTCTCCAGTCTCTGTGAGGCTAGTAAGTCTGGTCTTTTTCTGTGTGTTAGAATTTTGTTCTACATTTTTTTCCAGCTCTGTCCAGAACCCTCTGTTGTGATCCCAGTCAGAGCAGTCAGTGGTGGTAGCCGGGCATCATCTAGTTGTACTGGACTCAGTCTGGTGGAGGCCTTGGTAGCTGTGGACAATTAGTCCTTTGGACTAATCTTTTCCTTGTATCCTGTTCTCTTCATTCTCCCTTACTCCAAAGGGGTGAGACCAGTGGAGTATCTTAGATGGCTGCTCACAGGCCTTTAAGGCCCCAGACGCTACTCACCAAGGTAGAATGTTGAACATTTTCTTTATAAACTGTGTTATGCCAATTGAGCTAGACGTTCCCCAAGACCATGGTCCCCACAGCCCTCTGCCCAGCAATTCAGTCTCTCAGAGACTTTGGATGTGTCTATGGACCTTCCATGACCTTTCCTTGTACAAGATGTGCTGGCTTCCCCAGTATTGTGTACTGTCTCACCCGTCACCAAAGATACCACTTATCTATTGCCTATTTAGTAGTCCCCCGCCACCCCTCCCATCCCTTGTAACTAACAAAGATTGTTTCTTTTTGTGTGTAACCTTTTTCATGAGTTTTTACTGTAGAGGTCTCATAAAATATTTGTCCTTTTGTGATTGACTTATTTCACTCAGCATAATGTCCTCCAGTTTGATCCATGTTATGAGATGCTTCACAGATTCATCATTGTTCTTTACGGTTGCATAATACTCCACTGTGTGTACGTACTATAGTTGGTTTATCCATTCTTCTGTTGATGGGCATCTAGGTTGTTGCCATCTTTTTGCTGTTGTGAACAACGCTACAATGAACCATGGGTATGCATATGTCAATTCGTGTGATGGTTCTTTTTTTTTTAAATTTTTTTTTATTGTACTTCAGGTGAAGGTTTACAGAACAAATAGTTTCTCATGAAACAGTAGTACACATATTGTTTTATGACATTGGTTACCAACCCCATGACATGTCAACCCTCTCGCTACTTGACATTTTTCTTTTTTTGGTCAAAATATACATAGCAGAAGATACACCATTTCAAAAATTTCTACATGCACAGTTCAGTGACATCGACTACGCTCTTTCAGTTGTGCTGCAATTCTCACTTTATTTTTTTTAATTTTTTAATTTTTTTATTGTACTTTAGGTGAAGGCTTACAGAACAAATAGCTTCTCATGAAACAGTAGTACACATATTGTTTTATGACATTGGTTAACAACCCCACAACCTGTCAACCCTCTCCCTTCTCGACCTTTTTTTTTGGGTGAAAATATACATATCCAAAGATACACCATTTCAAAAAATTTCTACATGCACAGTTCAGTGACATCAACTACGCTCTTCCAATTGTGCTGCTATTATTCTCACTTTAGATGAAGGCTTACAGAACAAAATACTTTCTCATTTAACAGTTAGTACACATGTTGCCCTATGACAATGGTTACCAACCTCACAACAAATCAACACTATCCTTACTCAGCCTTGGGTTCCCTATCACCAGCTTTCCTGTCCACTTCTGCCTTCTGGCCCTTGTCCCTGGACTCTGCTGTGCCTCATTAGTCCCATTTGGTTTTATGGGGCTGTCCACTCCCCGGCTGAATGGTGAACCTCGGAAATGGCTTCACCACTGAGCTAAAAGGGTGTCTGGGGGTCATACTCTCGGGGTTTCTCCAGTCTCCTTTAGGCCAGTAAATCTGGTCTTTTTTTTTGTGAGTTAGAATTTTGTTCTACATCTTTCTCCAGCTCTGTCCAGAACCCTCTGTTGTGATCCTGGTCAGAGCAGTCAGTGGTGGTAGCCGGTCACCATCTAGCTGTATGGACTCAGTCCGGTGGAGGCCTTGGTAGCTGTGGTCCATTAGTCCTTCAGACTAATCTTTGCCTTGTATCCTGTTCTCTTCATTCTCCCTTGCTCCCGAAGGGATGAGACCAGTGGAGTATCTTAGATGGCTGCTCCCAGACACTACTCACCAAGGTAGAATGTAGAACATTGCTTTTATAAACTGTGTTATGCCAGTTGAGCTAGATGTTCCCTGAGACCATGGTCCCCACAGCCCTCTGCCCAGCAATTCAGCCCCTCAGGGAGTTTGGATGTGTCTGTGGAACTTCCATGACCTTTCCTTGTACAAGTTGTGCTGGTTTCCCCAGTATTGTGTACTGTCTCACCCTTCACCAAAGATACCTACCACTTATCTATTGCCTATTTAGTATTTCCCCCCTACCCCTCCCATCCCTGGTAACCAACAAAGATTGTTACATTTTGCGTGTAAACTTTTTCATGAGTTTTTACAATAGAGGTCTCATACAATATTTGTCGTTTTGTGATTGACTTATTTCACTAAGCCTGATGTCCTCCAGTTTGATCCATGTTATGAGATGCTTCACAGATTCATCGTTGTTCTTTCTCGTTGCATAGTACTCCATTGTGTGTATGTACCATAGTTTGTTTATCCATTCATCTGTTGATGGGCATCTAGGTTGTTTCCATCATTTTGCTGTTGTCAACAATGCTGCCATGAACATAGGTGTGCATATGTCTATTCGAATGACGACTCTTATTTCTCTAGGATATATTCCTAGGAGTGGGATCGCTGGATCGTATGGTATTTCTATTTCTAGCTTTCTAAGGAAGCGCCATATCATTTTCCAAAATGGTTGTATCATTTTGCATTCCCACCAGCAGTGCATAAGAGTTCTGATCTCCCTGCAGCCCCTCCGACATTTGTTATTTCCAGTGTTTTTGATCTGTGCCAGTAATGCTGGGGTGAGACGGTATCTGATTGTGGTTTTAATTTGCATTTCTCTAATGGCTAGTGATCCTGAGCATTTCCTCATGTGCCTGTAGGCCTCTTGAATGTCTTCTTTGGTGAAATATCTGTTCATTTCCTTTGCCCATTTTTTAATAGGATTGTTTGTCTTTTTGTTGTAGAGATGTTGGATTTTCTTGTAGATTTTAGAGATTAGACCTTTGTCTGACTTGTAATATCCAAAAATTTTTTCCCACTCTTTAGGTTCTCTTTTTACTCTTTTGGTGAGCATAAGTGTTTAATTTTTAGAAGATCCCAGTTATCAAGCTTATCTTCTGGAGTTTGTGTTGTTGGTTATGGTTTCTATCCTGTTAATGCTGTGTATTAGGGCCTGTAGTGTTGGTCCTATTTTTTCTTCTGTGAACTTTATGGTTTTTGGCTTTATATTTAGGTCTTTGATCCAATTTGAATTCGTTTTTGTATATGGTGTGAGGTATGGGTCCTGTTTCATTTTTTTTGCTGGTGGACATATAGTTTTGCCTGCACCGTTTGTTAAAAAGACTGTCTGTTCCCCATTTGATGGACTCTGGGCCCTTGTCGAGGATCAGGTGACCATAGCTGGATGGATTTACATCTGGGTTCTCAGTTCTGTTCCATTGGTTAATGTATCTGTTGTTGTACCAGTACCAGGCTGTTTTGACTACTGTAGCTGTATAGTATGTTCTGAGGTCAGGTAGAGTGAGTCTTCCTACTTTATTCTTCTTCCTCAATAGTACTTTACTTATCTGGAGCTTCTTCCCTTTTCATATAAAGTTAATGATTAGTTTTTCCATCTCTTTAAAGAATGTTGTTGGTATTTGGATCAGGATTGTATTGTATCTGTAAATTGCTTTGAGTAGAATTGTCATTTTCACAATGTTGAGCCTACCTATCCAAGAGCATGGTATGTTTTTCCGTTTATGTAGATCCCTTTGGGTTTCTTGCAGTAGTGTTTTGTAATTTTCTTTCTATAGGTGTTTTACATGCCTGGTTAGACTTATTCCTAAGTATTTTATTTTTGGGGGAGCTATTATAAATGGTGTTACTTTCCAGATTTCCTTTTCATCATTCTCCTTATTGGTGTATAGGAATCCAAATGATTTTCGTCAGTTTATCTTGTATCCTGCTACTCTGCTGAATCTTTCTATTAGTTCCAGCAGTTTTCTCGTGGAGTCTTTAGGGTTTTCTATGTATAGTATCATATCCACAAACAGGGACAGTGTTTTTAACTTCTTTCATTGCCAATTTGGATGCCCTTTATTTCTTTGTCTTGCCTTATTGTGCTAGCTAGGACTTCCAGCACAGTGTTAAATAGGACTACTGATACAAGGCATCCTTGTCTTGTTCCTGTTCTCAGGGGGAATGTTTTCAGCCTCTCTCCAGTAAGAACAACGTTGGCTGTCAGTTTTGCATTGATGCCCTTTATTATGTTGAGAAATTTCCCTTCTATACCTATGTTATTGAGAGTTTTTATCAGGAATGGGTGTTGGACTTTGTCGAATGCCTTTTCTGCCTCAGTTGAGATGATCATGTGATTCTTTTCTTTCCTTTTATTTATGTGATGGATTACATTGATAGATTTTCTAATGTTGAACCATCCTCCATACTTGGTATAAATCCTATAATTTTTTTGATATGACGCTAAATTCCATTCGTGAAAATTTTGTTGAGAATTTTTGCATTAGTATTTGTGAGAGATACTGGTCTGTAATTTTCCTTTTTTATGGCATCTTTGCCTGGTTTTGGTATCAGGGTTATGCTGGCTTCATAGAATGAATTCGGAAATATCTGTTCCTTTTTCATGTCCTGAAATAGTTTCAGTAGTAGTGGTATAAGCTTTTCTCGGAATATTAGGTAAAATTCTCCAGTGAACCCATCTGGGCCAGGGCTTTTTTCTTGATGGGAATTTTTGTATTATCTTCTCAATGTCTTCTGTTGTGATGGGTCTGTTCAGATTTTCAACATAACTTTGTGTTAGTTTGGGTAAGTAGTGTGTTTCTAGAAATGTATCCATTTCCTCTAGGTTTTCAAATTTGTTGGAGTATAGTTTTTCATTATACTCTGTTATGATCCTTTTTATTTCAGTTGGATCTGTTGTAATATCCTGCATTTCGTTACTGATTTGGATCCTCTCCTGTTTTTCTTTTCTCAGTCTGGCCAATGGTTTGTAGATTTTTGTTGATCCTTTCAAAGAACCAGCTTTTGGTTTTGTTGATTGTATTGTTTTTCTATTCTCAATTTCATTTATTTCTGCTCTGATCTTTATTATTTCCATTCTTTTAGTGGCTGCTGGCTTTTTTTTTTTTTTTTTGCTGTTCTCTTTTCTATTTTCTCGAGTTCTATAGTGAATGTTTTGATTTTGTCCTTTTCTTCTTTTTTGATGTGTGCATCTATTGCTATAAATTGTCCTCTGAGGACTGCCTTTGCTCTGTCCCGAAGGTTTTGGTACGATGTGTTTTCATTCTGGTTTGATTCTAGGAATTTTTTGATTCCATCTCTGATTTCTTCTATTACCCAGTGGTTTTTAAGCAGGGTGTTATTTAGCTTCCATAAAATAGATTTTTTTTTTTTTTCTTTGCTCTGCTTGTGGTTAATTTCTACCTTGATGATGTTGGAGTCAGAGAAGATACTTTGTATTATCTCAGCGTTTTGGGTCTTTTTGAGGATTGCTGTATGGCCTAAGATGTGGTCTATTCTGGAGAATTTTCCATGTGCACTGGAAAAGAATGTGTAATTTGCAGCTGTTGAGTGGAATGTTGTATATATGTCTATGAGGTCAAGTGGGTTGCTTTTGCCCTTTAAGTCTTCTGTATCTTTGTTGAGTTTTTTTCTAGATGTTCTGTCCTTTACTGAGAGTGGTGTGTTGAAGTCTCTTACTATTATTGTGGAACTGTCAGTTTCTCTTTTCAGTGCTGTTAGAGTTGGTTTTATGTACTTTGGAGCCCTGCCATTGGGTGCATAGATGTTTATTATGGTTATGTCTTAATGATGGATCATCCCCTTAATCATTATATAGTGTCCTTTGTCATTTATGGTAGATTTTGTTTTAAAGTCTATTTTATCTGAGATTAGAAGTTCCACTCCTGCTGTTTTTTGGTAGCTGTTTGCTTGATATATTTTTTTCCAACCTTTGGTTTTTAATAAATTTATGTCTTTGTTTCTAAGGTGTGTCTCTTGTAGACAGCATATTGATGGATCCTGTTTTTTTTTTTTTTTTTTTATCTATTCTGTCATGCTCCGTCTCTTTCTGGGTGCATTTTGACCATTTGCATTCAGTGGAATTATTGATACGTGTTAATTTATTGCTATCATTTTGTAGTGCTTTTTTTTGTGGTCGCTGACATTTTCTTTGTTCCTGTTACTCTCCTGTGCTGAATTCCTTTTGTTTGTGGATTTTTTTTTTCATTTCTTTTGTTTTTGTAGGTTTTGTTTTTACTGAGAGTTTATGTTTTTCTTCTGTATTTTGATGGGTAGGTTTGTTAATTTTCTTTGTGGTTACCATGAAATTTACCTTTACCTTCCTAGGTTTGAAGCAGTCTATTATTGGTATCACCTTGCCTTTCTCTCCATTAGAAGGTTCTATACCTACAGTGTTTATTCCCTCTTTTATTGTTCTGATGCTGTGGTCCATTACAGATTAATCTCTCTGGTTCCCTGTTTTAATTCTTTGGTTTTGGATAGTCCTTGAGAGTTCATTTCATCAGTTGGTATCCAGCTGGTACAATCCTGCATCCTTGATTCAGCCTGTGGTCTGATGTTGTTTGTTCTTAAATTGAAGGACTCCCTTTAATAATTCTTGTAATTTGGGTTTGGCTTTTATGTAGTCCCTTAATTTCTGTTTATCTGAAAGTGACCTGATTTCATCATCATACTTAAACGCGAGTTTTGAAGGATATATTATTCTTGGCTGGCATTTCTTTTCTTTCAGGGTTTTATAAATGTCATCCCATTGCCTTCTTGCTTGCATGGTTTCTGCCAGATAATCTGAGCTTACTCTCATTGTTTCTTCTCTGTGTGTGACTTTTTGTTTTTCTCAAGTTGCTCTCAGGATCTTTGTTTGTCTTTGGTTTTAGCGAGTGTGATTATGATGTGTCTTGATGATTTTCTTTTGGGGTCTATTCTATATGGGGTTTGTTGAGCTTCTTGAATGGTCAGCTTTTCATCTTTCATGATATTGGGGAAGTTTTCTGTCAGTGATTCTTCAGTGATCCTCTCTGTGTTTTCTGTTTTCTCCCCCTGTTCTGGAACTCCGATCACCCACAAATTTTTGGTTTCAGTTGTATCCCACATAATTCTCAGGGTTTTTTCATTTTTCTTCATTCTTTTTTTATAATTTTTCATCCAACAGTTGTATCCAAGTGTTTGTCTTCCATTTCACCGATCCTGTCTTCCATCCTTTCATACCTGCTCCTCAGCCTTTCTGTGACTCTGTCCATTTATGAAATCTTGTTTATCTTTTGGATTTCTAATTGTTGTTTTTGTATGATTTCTAGTTTTGAAATTATTTTAGCATTTTGTTCCTGTATTATTTTTCTGAATTCTTCCATTTTTTTGGTCTGTATTTTCCATGAATTTGTCTGTTTTTTCCTTATTTTTGTCTTGTTTTTGCTTCAACTGTTAGATAGCTCTGAGTATTAGAGATTTGAATTCCCTATCAGGTAGTTCTAGTGCCTTTTCTTCTACTGGAAGGTCATCTGGTGTTTTATTTTGGACGTCTACTGGGACCATCCTGTCCTGTTTTTCTATATGTTTTGATATTTTCTGCTGTGTTCGGGACATTCAGTAATTATTTTCCTTGTTTATTGATTGTAGATTTGTTTGTTTTGTCCTGCTTTATAGTTTCATTCGGTTATGTCTGGTCCAGCGGGCTGTGCATTGTTTGTTGTTTGCTCGTCTGTGGTCATGATACTTTTCACCTCCTTCTCCAATGGACAGGGTCAGTCATTCAGGTATGGTACAGCAGTGCAAGTCCAGCTGAAGGGGAGTTGCTGGGATGGGTTATTTGTGGCATGTACTAGGGCCAACAGGGTGGGCCGGGTATCATTGCAGGGCAGGTTCTGGTAGGCTGTGCCTGTGCTCCTTGGGGCTGTGATGTTCAGTGCACAATGCAGGTAGGCAGGAAGGAGGGGGGAGATTGTGATATGTGGATCTAAGATGGGTATAGGAAAGAGGAGTGAGAGGAGAGAGGAACAGGAGCTAAAAACTTACAAACAAGCAAACAAAAAAGAGTGCTAAGGGAGCTTGCCCTCGGAGCAGAGAGATGAGAGACTGAAAAATGGAGGAAATCAAAAAGAAAAAGCATAAAAGGAAAAAATGAATAAAAAAAATTAGAAAAGGAAAAGAAAGAAAGAAAAACCCCTAGGGGTCCCACTGGTATGGGTGCAAGGACTGGGGTAGTTGCTCCCTTGTCATGAAGTACAGCCTGGCTGGAAGCGGTAGAGATGTCACACAGTGCCAGGTATCAGGTATTCAGGAGACAGGAGAGAATGTAATTATAGAGAGACGAGAAACTGAGAAATGAAAAAAGACCACAGGGAAAAAGAAAGAGAAGAAAACAAAACAAAGAAACAAAACAACAAAAAAAAAAAGCACTGCTTTCTTGGTGGTATGAGGTCCCCCTATCTCTGCTCACTAGGGTCTCTTTGTATCTCAAGAGATTACCTGAAGACAGGATCCAGTCTTGTAGATCAAGTCCTGCCTCACTAACACAACTCCTGCCCACCCTCCCTCATTAACATAATAGAGGCAGGATTTACAACATATAGGAAAATTACACAGTACCAGGAATCATGGCCCAGCCAAATTGATCCACACAGTTTTGGGGAGACATAATTCAATCCATGACAGTTAGGAAGGGATTCTCTGAGGAGGTGATAATTTAAGCTGAGACCTAAATGACGTGAAGGAGCCAGTCATAAGAATATCAAGAAAGAGCATTTCTAGCAGGTAGTTAACTAGAACAAACACACCAAGGTAGAAATGACCTTGGGGGTGTTCTGGAGCATAGTGGGTAAATGGAAGCATGAGGTTGGAGAGACAGATCAGATAGGGATTTGTAAGTCAGGGAAAGAGTTTGGGTTTTATTATAGTTGTCATGAGAAGCCATTTGAGTTTAAAGCAGGGGAATGATATAATATGATTTAGGTTTTTCATAGGTCATTTTGATGGCTGTGTGGAGAAAGGATTAGAGTGAGGGCAAGGGTGAAAGCAATAGATGAATTAGGAGTCTTTTGAAGGAGTCAGCCCTCTTCAGAAAAAGTCAAGAGCCAGCACATCATTGACTTTTTCTTCTCTTTATGTATGGTTTTTCATTTTTTTCTGTTTTCCATGGATCACCGTTTTGAAAATATGAAAGGAATTATTCAGTGAAAAGACATCCTCTTGCTCCTATCCCCTAGCCATCCTTTTGCACTCCCCACAGGTAGTGAGTGCTATTTCCTGTATATCCTTCTACGTATTTTATGAGTATATGGAGATACAAGCATATATGCAATCTTTATCCTAGTTTTTTACACATATGGTAATGTTCTGTTCTGCACCTTGCCTTTTTTGTTCAGCGGTAGGTCTTATATCATTACATTGTTTCATGACTGTAGAGCATTCCATTGTATAACAATAGCATAAAGACTTTTTGTTAAGTCATTTCAAACTGTTATATATAATAACTTTGTGTAAAAGTTATTTTACCACATAACTCTTTTGCATATATATGCACATCTATGTCTATGAATGGCATAACAATTTGGTGACCCTGGGGATTCAGTAAGTATTTACACAAAAGTAAGATCCAAGGAGATGCCCTGCTGTCAAGATACTTATGACAATGGAGTTGTAGACTAGCCCAGTGATATTCAGCATATTATTCTGAACCCTGACAAGACAGACAGGAAGAAAGGGAGGCAAGCCAAGTTTTTAGTATTCCAAACCATGGAAAATTTTTATTTTCAATACAACCTTTTTGGAACTACTTTTTATTTTTAATTCACATGTGGGCATAATAGAATTTTTTTTCTTTTCTTTTTTTAGCCAACTTCCATGAGAGCTATCCGTGCTAGATATGACCCTTTTCTACAAACGAGACACCGAATAGAACAGGTAAATTTTAAAAAGCATTTTGTAATTAGAATTTTATACTTAGTAAGAAATTATTGTTGCTTGATTTGGGTTGAACCTGAAGTAAGCACTAAAGGTGGCACAGTGGTTAAGAGCTTGGCTACTAACCCAAAAGGTCAGCAGTTCAAATCCACTAGCCACTCCTTGCAAACCCTACGGGGTGCTTCTTCTCTGTCCTATAGGGTCGCTATGAGTCAGGATCGACTTGATGGCAACAGGTTTGATTTGAACCTGAAATAAGTTTTTAATCGCTATCCTAGAGAGGGAAACTATATTGCAGTGCCTAACAAGATCAGAAACACTACTTTCTTTAGTGACTATATTATTCTCTTTGAAGGCTCTGTTTTTCCAAATTCCTTTCAGTTAATAAAAAGTCATTTATGGTATGAAATTTATGGAATGTAAGTGTTTGAAAGTTCTCAGACAGTAGGTAAATGAGTTGAATTTTAGCTTCCATAAGCCGGATCAACAAGCATTTTGACTGGTTTGCTGGGAGTGAGATAGGGAATTGACTGCAAAGGAGTATGAGGAACTTTATGGAATTTTGAAAGTGTTCTGTATCATGATTGTGGTAGCAGTTATACAGCTTTATACATTTATCAAAACTCATCAAATTTTATACCTCAAGTTAGTGGATTTTATTGTATGTATATTATACCTCAGTATAGTTCATTAGAAACAAGTACTATATAAATGACCTGTTCAAGAAATCTGAACATTAATATAGATTTTCTTTGCTTGCACTTTTATTTTAAACTTGTCTAATTTAAAAATGTAAGCACTGTCTGTAGTTGTTGCAATAACATACAGTAGGGCAAATAAAATATCTAAAATAGAAAGTAACATATACAGTGGTCAATAAGTTGATTCTGGGTTTATTTGACTTGTTATTTGAGAATGCCATCTAGTTCTAATTTTTAGTTGGTAAAGTATATTCTAAACTTACCCTGGCTTTATTATTTTTTTTAAGTTATGATATTTAATTCATTTAAAATATAAAATTATGTTTGAATAGAGTGTGAAATGTTTGTGTTTACTAAAACGGAACATTGGCTTTTTTTAAAAAAGGTTTAGAAACTGATATAGAGCAGTGATTCTTTTTTTAACCACAAGTAACCTGAATTCCTTTTTTAAAACACATGTCAGAGCCTCATTTCTGGAGATTCTGATTAAGTCTGGTTTAGGGTCCTGGCAAGATAATATGAAAAAGCTACTAGGATGATTTTGATTGTATTCCTTGTTAACAACCATAGATACAGAGCTAGAGTATTCTGTTAGTACTAATATGTGTGTATGTATGTATATGTATGTGCATGTATATATGTATATATAATTTTTTTTTAATTTGCAGAAACAAGTATAAAAAAGAGATGCCTTTTTGTCCAAATTAAGTGTAGAAATCCTTTACATAGTACGTTAATTCTATTTCATAACCAAGTAGTCTACTTGACCCTCTTTTTCTCAAGCCTAACATTATGGCAGGAGATTTAAATACTTATTTTTAAAAATTAGGATCTTGACTTACTGACAAATGTTGACAAATGAAAGATATGTACCATTCTGTCTCCTAGTATGGATGACATATTTCATATTTCTTCAGTAGTTTTCAGACATTTTCCGTTTTTTCTTCCCCCAGAAAGTAGGCTTGAGGTGCCACCTCTGCCCTGAATCTTCACAATCAGTTTAAAACTGCTTTCTTGATTTTTTTTTCTTCCTAATCTAGTGTTCTTTTTCCTTCCATTTTCTTCAAGCCCTGATTATATTGCATATCATTTTTGTTGTCCCCAGGGCTTACTACAGAGTCTGGCATAAAACATGATCAATAGATATTTACTTATAATGAATAGATATTTGTCTTACTGCTCTTTAGTGTATATGTGTTTTTAAATTTCCATTTGACTCTAGATGTTGAAATCAAGCTTCTTGTTTATTATGTACTTTTAATTATCACTCTCCCTTCTTATTTGAGCTATAATTATATTTTTTCTTTCAGACTCTGAAAGAATTCATTTTTTTTAATTCCACAGAATTAGCTAAATATGTTTAATTGGTTCTCATTTTAAAAGTGTGCTGATTAAAAACACTGCAAAATTTAGAAATGTACAACACCCTCTTCAAGTAGGTGACTCTAATGCTGGTGAATTTATGTCTTTCAGTTAAAACAGCTTGGTCACAGCGTGGATAAAGTAGAGTTCATTGTGATGGGTGGAACATTTATGGCCCTTCCGGAAGAATACAGAGATTATTTTATTCGAAATTTACATGATGCCTTATCAGGACATACTTCCAACAATATTTACGAGGCAGTCAAGTAAGAAACCCTTATTTTATCTAAAATCGGTCTTTCTGGGTTAAGTTTGTGACAACAAACTGTAATTGAATATTTTCAAGATATATCATTCTTTTTTCTCATTTTTTAAAATTATGAAATACATTAGACATACAAAAAATAATAAAAGTCTCAAAAACATTGTGCCCTTGCTTGATCATACTGTTCTCTTTCCTCCTTAGAGCTGTTTTCCTGACTTTGTTGTTTCTCATTGTATGAGTCTGTTTGTGTGTGTGTGTGTACACACACACACACAAAATATAGATACATTCATACATACAGAATACAGTATTTGTGCATATTTTGAAACTTCATGTAAGTGACATCACTTGGTAGATTCCGTTTTGCAACTTAGTTTTTCTGCTTAACACTGTTTTGAGACTTAGCCACATTGCTACTGTTGTTGTTAGTTGCCCTTGAGTCAGTTCTGACTTACATGCTACTAGCAGCTCTAATTCATTTTTTAAACTTATATGCTGTTATATACTATTTCACTGTATGAAAAAAAGCTACAATTTATCCAGTCTTCTGTCAAGAATATTTACAATTGTTTTTTACTCTAAAGCTTGATAAAATGACTTCTTTATATGTATCTCCTAAGACATCTATGTGAGAGTTTCCCTGGGTCTACGCATTACTGAAGGGTATGCACATCTTTAACTTTCCTTGATAGATCATTACTTTACTCCCCAGGTGATTGTCAGTTTATCCCTACTAGCAGCAGCATATAAGAATTCCTTTTGTTCTACACCCACTTTCTTATTTCTTGTAGTCTTTTCTGTTTTGTGGGAAAGGAGTTTTTTCATTGAAATAATTCTTTATTTGAAAAATGAGTATGGCCCATTGCCATAGTAGTGTCCTCAAATAAGGAGTAATTCACAAATGTGGTTTGGAAAGATCTTTTTAGCCTTATGCTAATCTAAACTGCAGGAGTTTTGTTTGGGCTAGCTGAGTTTTCAGCCCACACTAGAAGAGAAGTGGGAAAACTCTTTACTGTAACACTTAGCTGCTATTAATTCAACAAAACAAGTGACTGTTATTTTTTGTTGTTGTTGTTAGGTGCTGTTGGGTCAGTTCTGACTCATAGCGACCCTATGTACAACAGAACAAAACACTGCCCGGTCCTGCGCCATCCTCACGGTTGTTGTTATGCTCAAGCCTATTGTTCAGCTACTGTGTCAGTCTATCTCACTGAGAGTCTTCCTCTTTTTTGCTGACCCTCTACTAAACCTGATGTCCTTCTCCAGGGACTGATTGCTCCTGATAACATGTCCAGAGTATGTGAGGTGTAGTCTTGCCATCCTTGCTTCTAAGAAGCATTCTGGGTGTACTTCTTCCAAGACAGATTTGTTTGTTCTTTTGGCATTCCATGGTGTATTCAATATTCTTTGCCAACACCATAACTCAAAGATGTCAATTCTTCTTGCGTCTTCCTTATTCATATGTACAGCTTCTCCGTGCATATGAGGCGATTGAAAACACCATGGCTTGGGTTAGGCACACCTTAGCCTTCAAGGTGACATCTTTGCTTTTCAACACTTTAAGGAGGTCTTTTGCAGCACATATGCCCAGTGCAGTGCATCATCTGATTTCTTGACTGCTACTTCCATGAGTGTTGCTTGTGGATCCAAGTCAAATCCTTGACAACTTCAATCTTTTCTCCATTTATCATGATGTTGTTATCTGTCCAATTGTAAGGATTTTTGTTGTCTTTATGTTGAGGCATAATCCATACTGAAAGCTGTAGTCTTTGATCTTCATCAGTAAAGTGCTTCAAGTCTTCTTCACTTTCAGCAAGGAAGACTATTATTTAATAACTATTATTTAATACTATTAAACAATTTATGTTTACAAATGCAGTCGTTTACTCATACTGAATTCTAGTTGAGAAAACAGAATTAATTGTACGTTCCTTTGATACCTCGTTCTCAATTTTTATCAGGAAGAATACTAGCGTTTCATATACTTGAATGATTTAAGAAGTGAAAGTCTTAAAATAGTTTTTATTTTCAGAAGTTTCAGAAACATCTGGGTAGTTACTTGTGTACTATTTCTTCTTGTATTTAACAAATGTTTATTCAGAGCCTACTATGTACCATGCACTGTTGTAGGCACTGGGAGCAACATGTGAATAAGTCGGATACTGTCGTTGCCCTTATAGTGCATTTGCCCTTATAGTGCAGATACTGTCTTTGCCCTTATTAACAAATAATAAGTGCTGTGATGGAAATAGGCTGCTCTGATAAAGAATAAATAGGGTTATGCTTTAGATGAAGTGGTAATATTCAAGCTGAGACCTGAAGTATAAGGAAGAGTCAGGTAAAGAGCAGAAAGAATATTCAAAGCAGGAAGAATAACAAAGACAAAGGCACTAAAATGGAAAAGAGTTTGGAATGTTCTAGAAATAGAGGTATGGCCAGCATGGCTAGATCCCAGTGAGCAAGGGAGAGAACAGCATGAAATCAGAGAGTTTGGCAAGGGCCAGGTATTATATATGCTTTTGAGGAATTTAAATTTTATTTGAAATGTAGGAAGTAGATGAACAGGTTTAAGCAAGGGAGTGACATATTCTGGTTGATAAGTATGAAGGATATTCTGACTATTGTCTGGCTAATGGATTAAAGGGATACAGGAGAAAAAGTGGGAGACCAGATAGGAAACTATTATATCCATCCTAATTCAGGAGGTGGTGGCAATAGTGGTAGAGAAGAGAAGATGGACTACAGCTGTATTTTGTTGGTGCAGCTGGCAGGACTTTGGATTGGCTGTTGAGGGGTAAGGGAGAGGAAGGAATCAAAGAGGACACCAGGTTTTGGCTGTAGAGAATGGTTGGAGGGCCATGCCATATACTGAGATGGCAGGGAAGAGCAGTTTTTGTGGGAGAAAATTAAGAGTTTTATTTTGGGTATTTTAAGTTTGACATGCCTATGATACATTCAAGTGGCGATGCCAGCTAGGATATTGGGTATACAAAAGAGGTCTGGGCTGGCGATATAAAATTGGGGGTTATCAGTTCATAGATGATATTTACAGCCATATTAATGGATGAGATTGCCTAATGGGAAAGTGTCAGATCTCCAAGTATACTAAGTGAAAAAGCAAGTTTTAGAGCAATTCTTATAGAATAATCCTATCATTTTTGTGTATATGCACATATATGTATAAATGCATAGAAGAGGTATTAGAATGATCATCATCTAATTACAGGTATTAAAGCTGAGGAGGAAGGGGCATGGGAAATAGGAGCAAAGGAAGATATTTACATTTGCTCTGTATACAGTGTGCCCAGCATTGTGGTAGGTGTTTTATTCAGTTACTTAATCCTTAGTAAGGCTTTGAGTTAAGTGTTCAAGTTATCCCTGTTTTACACAGAGGAGTTAAGCAATTTGTCCAAAGTTAAACAAGTAGAGTGAAGACGTGAACTTTGTTGTAATGCTAGAAACTATGCTAGGTGCAAAAATTTAAAGAGGGAACATCATTAAAAGTTGAAAATATTGGAAAGAATATGGTTCTCTTTAATTCTTGTACACCCCTACCCCCTTCGAGCCTTTTCTGGCTTTGCTTATAGGTCAGGGCAGGTGAGGTGAAGGGTCATATAGTAATAATTATGAAGTTGTTCAGAATGTGCCACTTTTTAGAGAGTTTATTGCAGGGTAATAGGTAAGACCAAATTTTGAATGTACCTAAACTTGTTTTTCATTAACCTGTAATTAAAGCAGTTCTCGGCACATAGTAGGCATTAAGTAAGTAAACTTGTGAATGAGTTTTTAATGAATGATCAACCTGTAGATCAAATATTGACAACTAATGACTTAGGTATGACTGTCTCTTGGAATGGGAGCAAAGGACATCTTGTCTTTGCCCTCCCTTTTTCCTCTATCCCTTTAACTTCCTTTACTCTCCTTCAGGTTTGTAAAAACCAGAAGAATAGAGAGGATGTTTTGTAAGTTTAAATAAACATCAAGGGTAGCTTGAGGCACCTGTGTAAAGAGTTAGGCCCCTGGGAGAGTGTGTAGCGAGTAGCCTACTTTGATTGGCTTTAGGGAATGTTATAGGTTAATTCTATGGCCATAAATCTAGACTTTTAGCAACAGCTGGCCAGTATGATCTCTTTCTCCCACAGAGACTTTAGTAACAGGAGATGGTGATCATATTTTTACCACTCATTCAAAACTTGATCATTCATGAATGAGTCATGCTTAGTAAAACACCGAAGTCTTTCAGACTTTAAAGGAGTAATGATGTAATCCAACTCATTCCTCTTACAATAATACTGAAAATCAAACTATAGTTCCAGTACTGTACATAAAATGTATTTTGAGGAAAAACAACCTTAATTAATCAAAGTCCCATGACATTGGAATGGCAGCAGTACCTCAGAGGGTTGATGACTAAAATTCAGTTGTAAGAATTCCTTAGCAGAGTGATCTATCCAGACTATTAATTTTTCTTCCCAAGCTTATATACTTATGTATTCTTTTCTTGGTGCAGACATTTTTGCATTGAAGACCTTGCATATTAATGTGGTATCAAGCTATAAATATCTGGACATGTACCCTTACCCTCACCTCCCCATAAAAGTTTGCCACAAAGCTTTTCATAGTCTATAGTTTTGGTCCCCTGGGTTGTATGAGGCAGGCCAACTGAGAGAAGTATAGTGAATTTTTAGATTGCAGCTAGTTTAGCATTTTCATCAATCAAAACTTTTAAAAAATTGCTTCATTCTTGGTATGAAGTTTTAGCTTTCTTTACTAGCGGCATTTGGATGTAAGTTGTCTGTTTTAGGGGATGAAAATGAGTTTTTTGTATTATAGCTAGCTAGCTTCAATCACTATATGTTTGGTAGAAAAAGCCCTTTGGAAAAGAAAGCCTCTTTCTCTAATGGGCTAGGCAGAGCCAATGTTGTTCTGTCTTTGTTCTTGAATTTACCTCAGGAGGGCAACAAACATTTTACTTTCAGATAAAAATTTATATATCATTTGAGACTTCATTGCAACAAATCTCATGAATGGCTCTTGGGAAGTAATAAAGTACAATCCGGGAGCCATAAAACCATCCATAAATGTTGTACTGAATACTGCCAACCCACACTTTACATATTTTGCTGTTTGTCCTGGTTCCTATACTTTATGAGATAATCTGAAAAAAGCTGATTTGTGGCATCTTGTTTGCTTTGTTGAGATAGATTTTTACTACACACTCCCTATAATAGAATTGCTCTGTTTTTAGGGAAACTTTGTGTAATTTGAAGAAATAGTTAGTAGTCTGCTTTCTACTAAGGAACTAGAGATGTATACAATTATTTTCAAATGTTAACATATTTGTGAAACAAAAATCAGCCCAGAGAAACTGTGTTTTTGGCATAATGTATGCTCTTCACAGTTTTTGGATGAGATATTTACCTTACCATTCTGTATATTATCTTGCATAGAGGGTTTTTGTGAAAACTGGTTAGGTTTACCCAGTGTGGCCCACCTCTGAGATACAAAGTCGTGATGTACTTTCTTTAGTGTTAGTTGATATCAGTTGTTTTCACTTGTTAACCACACAGATGTAACACTAACTTCCATCAGCTTTAGTAAGTTTTAAAAAATTAATTTTAAATTAGGTTAAAAATTACATATTGTAACATGAGTCAACAATGTTTAAGGTTAAAACATCTTTGTTAAAATTAGGGTCAAGTTTTACTATTGGCTCCACTGTCTATGCTTTGTTCTTGTGTTTCTAACCTAATTGAAGTTTTGCTTCTTACTTACTAGGTTAGGAGTTAGGGTAAGGCAAAGCTCCAACAAGCTGAACCTGGTTATTATTTATGGCAACTTAGTAGCAAGCAGTATGCTATATTCTTGCAGATGGAAAAACTAGAAGGATGAGTGAACAGGGAGTTCAAGGACAAAGTAGGTGTAGTTTCTCTGAAGGCTTGTTAAATCAAAGTGATGATCACTCATTATTATCAGCTAGACTGAGACTCTTCAACAGTCTACGGAGAACAACAATTACTGGTGACTGTCATCCCATAAAAATCATAGCTCTGGAGATTAAAAGGACCGGCAATAGAATCTGAGTCACCCATTCACCAGAATACGAATGTTGCCAGATAACTCAGAACAACCTTTTAAAATAGTTTCATTCCTTTTTAATCAGTGTACCCAGAAGCAGTTTTACATTCAATGTTTAATGCTTGGCTCTTTTCAAAAGATGCAATTTAAAAGGGTAGTTACCCATCAAGAAGTAAGTGAGTCATACTTTCTCCTTGTGGAATTTTTAATTCATTTCCATTCCTTTCTTCTTCCATCGATGACTTTAAATCCTTCAGCTATGTCCTTATATGTCTTGAAAAAGCTAGAATGCTAGGTAATGTTGGATACCAGGCACGGAAGACAGATTTCATAGACTTAAAGAGCTATGAAGAAAGCAAAAGCCATGAAAGCAGTCTTTCACCTTGCTACGCTGGGCCTTATTTCTGGCAGGCCTCAGAACCTGGATTTCTGGGCTTTGGCTCTAATGCTCCCCAGTCCTTACCCTCTCATTTTATGTATTGACCACATTTATTTCCTCCCTGGTGAACCAGATTTTCTTAGATGGGGACCAGAATCCTTAACATTGGCAGTTCAACCTAGGATACAGTCTTAGCCATATTAAGAAAGATGATACTAGGTTTTTTTCTTCGAATATTCTATTTGAAACAAAAATTGAAAGAATTTTCCAGTGAGCACCCGCATACCCACCACATAAATTGTTACACCTTCCGTACTGAAGACCTGAGTTTGATTTCTGGCCAGCGCACCTCAAGGGCAGCCCACAACTGTCGTTGGAGGCTTGCGTGTTGCTGTGATGCTGAACAAGTTTCAGTAGAGCTTCCAGGTAAAGACAAACTAGGAAGAAAAGCCCTAGCCATCTACTTATGAAAAGTCAGCCAGTGAAAACCCAGTGAATCACAGCAGTCCAATCCTGTTGTGCATGAGGTCACCATGAGTTGACTCCTGGTAACAGTGACAGCATACCCTGCTGGCTCAGTGGTTAAGAGCTTGACTGCTAACCAGAAGGTCAGCAGTTCTAATCCACCAGCTGCTCCTTGGAAACCCTGTTGTGCAGTTCTACTCTGTTCTGTAGGGTCGCTATGAGTAGGAATAGACTCGACAGGTTTGTTTTGGTTTTTTGATCCATCTATCCATTCCTCTATCCACCCATTTAACCCCCTTGTTTTTTTGATGCATTTCAAAGTAAGTTACAGACTTAAGTACACTTCTCCCAAATCTTCATCATGCATGTCAGTAACTAGTGTTCACTGTTTTTTTCTTTTTTTTTTTTTTTTAATATTTTATTGTACTTCAGGTAAAGGCTTACAGAACCAACAGTTTCTCATGTAACAGTAGTACACATGCTGTTTTTTTCTTTTGAAGTAAATTTACATACAGTGAAATGCACAAATGTTAAGTATACCATTTGATTAGTTCTGATAAATGCATATGCCTGTGCAACAAAACCGTATTAAGATGTAGAACATTACTGTCGTCCTAGAAATTTCTCTCCTGCTTCTCCCCAGTAAATTCTCACCTGCACCTTCCAGAGGCAGCCATTGTTCTGATTTTTTCCCCTGCCGTAGATTAGTTTTGCCTATTTTAGAACTTCATATAAAGGAAACCATACAGCATATACTCTTTTGTGTAAAGCTTCTCTCACTGAGCATCATGTTTTTGAGATTCATCGATGTTGTTACCTGTTTCAATAGTTTTTTTTGTTCGTTTTGTTTTGCCAAGTAGTATTCCATTGTATGTATAGACCACAGGTTGTTTATCCATTATTCTGTTGATGGACACCTGGGCTATTTTCATTTAGGGGCTGTTACAAGTAAAGCTTTAATGAACGTTCTTGTACAAGTCTTTTTATGGATGTAGGTATTTCTTTATCTTGGTAAAATAACTAGAAGTGAATTGCTAGGTCATGTGTTTAGTTTTATAAGAAACTGACAAACGTCCAGAATGGTTGTATCGTTTGTACTCCCACCAGTAATGTATGAGATTCGATTGTTCCATATCCTCACCAACATATGGTGTTGTCATTCTTTTTAATTTTAGCCATTCTGGTGGGTGTGTAATAGTATCTCGTTGTAGTTTTAATTTGCATTTTCCTGATGACTAATGATAATGAGCACTTATATGTTCTTATGCTATTTGTATATATTTCCTTTGTGAAGTGTCTGCTAAAATCTTTTATCCGTTTTTTATTGGGTTGTTACTGTATTCTAGATAACAGTCCTTTGTTAGGTATACATTTTGCCGATATGAAAACCCAGTCTGTGGCTTGAGTATTCATTATATTAATGGTGTCTTTGGCAGAAGTTTTTAAATTTGATCAAGTCTAGTTTAGCTTCTTTTTTTTTTTTCATGGTTAGTGCTTTCTGTATTGTCTTTAATAAACCTTTGTCTACTCCCAAGTCACAAAGATATTCTTCTGTATATTCTTCCAGTTATAGTTTTAGCTTTCGTATTTAGGCTTATGATCAAAATTAATTTTTATATATGATACAGGAGTCGAGGTTTCTTTTTTCCTATATGGGTATCCAGTTGTTCCAACATCATTTGTTAAAAGTTTTTTCTTCCTCGTTTGGATTGTTTTGGTGCCTTTGTAAAAAATAAAATGACTATGTAAGTATGGGTTTTGAGCTCTATTCAGTTCCCTCGATCTGTTTTTCAGTCCTTACGCCAGTACCAGACTATCTTAATTACTGTAGTTTTATAGTATGTCTTGAAGTCAAGTAGTGTAAGTCTCCAACTTTGTGATTTTTTTCAAGATTGCTTTGAATATTCTAGGTCCTTTGCTGCATTTTCTATGTAAAATTTAGAATCAGCTTGTAAATTTTGACAAAAAGTGTGGTAGGATTGGAATTGTGTTTAAACTGTAGAACAAATTGGAGAGAAATGACAGTTTAACAATATTGGTCTTCCAGTCCGTGAACATGGTCTGTCTCCCCTATTACTGGGTCTTCTTTAATTTCTCCTAGCAATTTCCACATAGAGGTTTTGCAAGCCTTTTGTTAACTTTATTTCAACGTATCTTTATAGTTGATGTAAATGAAATTTTAAAAAGTTTTATTTTCAAATTGTTTGCAACTAGTATCTAGATATACAGTTGAATTTTGTGTATTAATTTTATATCCTACAACCTTACTAAATTCACTATAGGCAGTCCTCAGGTTATGAACTTCCATCTTATGGACCACTCATACTTGCCTTTTAATGTTATATGTCATGGATTGAATTGTGTCCCCCCAAAATGTGTGTCAGCGTGGCTAGGCCATGGTTCCCAGTATTGTGTGATTGTCCACCATTTTGTCATCTGATGTAATTTTCTTATGTGTTGTCAATCCTATCTCTATGACATTAATGAGGCAGGATTAGAGGCAGTTATGTTAATGAGGCAGAACTCAGTCTACAAGATTAGATTGTGTCTTAAGTGAATCTCTTTTGAGATATAAAAGAGAGAAGCAAGCAGAGAGACGGGGACCTCATTACCACCAAGCATGAAGAGCCAGGAGCGCATGTCCTTTGGACCTGGGGTTTCTTTGCTGGAAAGCTCCTATTCCAGGGGAATATTGATGACAAGGACCTTCTTCCAGAGCCGACAGAGAGAGAAAGCCTTCCCCCAAAGTTGACACCCTGAATTTGGATTTCTAGCCTACTGGACTGTGAGAGAATAAACTTCTGTTTGTTGAAGCCATCTACTTGTGGTATTTTTGTTACAGCAGCACTAGATAACTAAGAAATTATGTAAATTTGCTGTCACTTTGAAATGATTGAATCCGCCCCTATTCGCAAGAGATTCTTCATCACAATCACCTTCACTTGCTGCATGTGCAGCTTTTAAATCATTGAAAGGCTTGAGCCTTTTCTTGCACTAAAATAAGGCCAACTAAGAACCATATGTACCTGCTCCAGCTTACCTACAAATTCGACTTGAAGATGCAGTTAGGAATGGATCTAGTTCATAACCTGGGGACTGCCTGCACTTAGTTTAAAAGTTACGTTGTAAATCCATTAGAATTTTCTTCATAAACAATGTCATCTGCAGATACAGTGAGTTTTACTTTTTATGTAGGCTCTTTTTTTTTTTTTTTTTTTTATTGTAATGGCTCGGACCTTCAGTAGAGTTTAAATAGCAGTGGTGAGAGTAGGCTTCCTTGTCTTGTTCCCCATGATACAGGGGAAGTATTTGATATTTCAGTATTGAGCGCATTGGTACTTGTGGTTTTTTTTTTTTAGATTTAAGTTTGCTGAGAGATTTTACCATGAGAAGTTTTATCATTAACTCATTTGTCTAATGCTTTCTCTGCATCTATTTAAATGATCACATGATTTCCCCCCTTTATTCTGATAATACAAATTACATTGACTGATTTTTTTCAATGTTAAACTAACCTTATAGTCCTAGGATCAACCCTATTTGGTCATAATGTACTATCCTTTTTGTATAATCCTGGATTCAGTTTGTTATATATACTATGTAAAGTATTTTTGTGACTTTGTTCATGAAGGAAGATGATCCGTAATTTCCTTCTTTTGTAATTTCTTTGTTACATTTTGGTATTAGTGTTACGCAGGCCTCATAAAACAAGTTAGGAATTGATCCCTCTTCCTCTGTTTTCTGAAAGAGTTTGTGTAAAATGAATGTTATTTCTTCTATAACTGTTTGCTAGAACTCACCAGGGAGCTGTATGGGGTAACTTTCTTGGGAGAGTTTTAGGTGATAATTCAGTTCCTTTTCAGAGATATTCTGTTCCATCTGTGTCTGTTTAGAAAGTTATATTTTTCAGGGAATTTATCCATTTCATTCAAGTTGTCAAACTTTTTGGCATTGTTTTTTTACAATGTTCTTTTATTATGCTTTTAATAAAAGTCTGTAGGATCTTAGTGATCACCCCTCTTTCAATCCTGATATTAATAATCTATATTCCCTCTTTTTTTCTTCATCAGTCTAGTTAGGGGTTCATCAATTTTGTTGTTCTTTTCAAATAATTAACTTTTGGTTTTATTTTCTCTACTGTTTGTTTTCTACTTCATTGATTTTTGCTTTTATTTTTACTACTTTGCTTCTAGTTTCTTGGGTTTACTTTGCTCTTCTTGTGACAAGTAAGGTATAGAAGCTTGGCCATCTTAGACCCTTTTTCTTTTTTTTGTAAGTATTTAAAGCTTTAAGCTTCCTTCTAGGCATTGTGTTATCTGAATCCTACAAATTTTGATATGCTGAATTTCATTATCAGTCAATTCAAAATATTTTCTGATATCCTTTATATTTCTTCTTTGACTCATGGATTATATGGAAATGGGTTGTTTAATTTCCAAATACATGAGGATTTTTCTTGATCTTATTGTTATTGATTTCTAATTGAATTACATTTTGATCAGAGAGCATACTCTGTATGATTTCAGTTCATTAAATTTACTGAAACTTGTTTTATGGCCCAGCATATGATCTATCTTGATGAACATCCCATGTGTACTTGAAAAGACATGTATTCTGCAGTTGTTGGGTGTAATGTTCTGTAAATATCAATAATATCAAGGTAGTTGATCAGGTTGTTCAGATGGTCTTTGTCTTTGAAGTCTTTTTTTTTTTTTTTGTCTAGCTCTATTAGTTGCTGGGGGTGGGAGGTGTTAAGATCTCCAACTGTGATAGAGGAATCATGTATTTCTCCCTTTAATTATGTTAATTTTTACTTCATATACTTTGAATATGTTATTAGGTGCATACATGTTTTGATTACTATGTGTCATGGATTGAATTGTGTCCCCCAGAAGTATCTGTCAACTTGGCTGTGTCGTGATTCCCAGTATTGTATGATTGTGTACCATTATGTAATCTGATGTGATTTCCTTATGTATTCTAAACTCTGTCACTATGATGTAATAAGATGGATTAGCGGCAGTTATACTGATGAGGTCTACAAGAGTAGATGGTGTCTTGGGCCGATCTCTTTTGAGATATAAAAGAGAGAAGTGAGCAGAGACACATGGGAACCTCACCACCACCAAGAGAGCAGTGCTAGAAGCAGAGTGCATCCTTTGGACCTCAGGTTCCTGTGCTGAAATGCTCCCAGACCGAGGGAAGACTGATGCACCACAGAGACCTTCCTCCAGAGCCGACAGAGAAAGAAAGTGTTGCCCTAGAGCTGACGCCCTGAATTTGGACTTATAGCCCACTGGACTGTGAGAGAACTTTGTTAAAGCCATCCACTTGTGGTATTTCTGTTATAGCACCACTAGATGATGAAGATAATATGTTTTCCTTATCTTTTAGAGTTAATGTAGTGCCACTTCACATAAAATACAAAATTTGTAACCATGTAGGTCCATTTAACTGCCTTGGCGGCACAATGGTTAAGATCTGTAGCTGCTAACCAGAAGGTCAGCAGTTCAAATCCACCAGCTGCTTCTTGGAAACCCTATGGAGCAGTTCTACTCTGTCCTATAAGGTTGCTATGAGTCAGAATCGATTTGATGGCAATGAGTTTGGTATGGACTTATCCTTTGTAGTTGTCATATATATGACATCACATATGTTATAAACCTGTTAATACAGTGTTATAATTTTTGCTTGAAGAGTCTTATGAATATGAAAGAAATTAAAAGTAAGAAAATAGTCTTTTACATTTACCTGCCATTTCTTATGAACTTCATTCCATTCTGAAGATCTGAATTTCCATCCGGTTTCATTTTCCTTCAGCCTGAAGAAGTTCCCTTAGCAGTTCTTGAGTTACAGGTCTGCTGATGATGACTTTCTTAGTTTTTTTTTATCTGCAATTGTCTTTGTTTTGCCTTTATTGTTGAAGGGTATTTTTGCTGCTTATAGAATTCTATGTTGACAGTATCATTTTTCTTTGATTGCTCTCAAGATTTTCACTTTATCTTTGGTGTTTAGCAGCTTGACTCTGAAATACTCAGATGTGATTTTCTTCGTATTAATCCTGCTTGGTGTTCCTGAGCTTCTTGAATCGTAAATTGATGATTTTTCACCAAATTTGGAGAATTTTGGCCATTGTTGTTTCAAATATTTTTTTCTGACCCATTCTCTGTCTTCTCTCCTGGGAATCTAATATATTAACATTTTGGATAGACCCCGAGTCTCTGTTCATTTTTCTTTTTAATCTTTTTCTGCTCTTCAGATTGGATAGTTTCTATTTTATTGACTCTGCTGTTATCTCCACTCTACTCTTAAGCCAATTTGGTGAATTCTAAAATTTCAGATATTGTATTTTCATTTTAGTTTTAGAATTTCCATTTGATTCTTTTTCATAGGTTTTATTTTCCTGCTAAAATTTCCTAACTTCTCAATTATTATGAGTTTATACTCTTTTACATCCTTGAGCATAGTTATAATTGCCACTTAAAAATCTTTGTCTGCTAATTCCAACATTTGGGTCATTTCTGGGTTGGTGTCTGTTGATTATCTTTTCTCTTAAGAATGGGTCATGTTCTGTTATTTCTTTGTATGACAGATGGTTTTGGATTGTATCCTGAACATTGTGAATGATAGAAACTTATTTCTGTTATGTTCCTGTAAGTATTTGATTTTATGTTTTGTTTTGTTTTTAAAGCAAGCGTTTAGCTTAGCTAAATTCAAACTGAAAATTGTCTCCCCTGCAGTAGCTGGCCTCTCAAATTTCAGTTCAGTTCCTCTAG
This sequence comes from Dugong dugon, assembly GCA_030035585.1. Classification (NCBI taxonomy): domain Eukaryota; kingdom Metazoa; phylum Chordata; class Mammalia; order Sirenia; family Dugongidae; genus Dugong; species Dugong dugon. The sequence continues at coordinate 44,486,240 of CM057476.1, read as the reverse complement.
CTTTACTTGGACTGCTTGGAGTATGCCTTGTGAGTGTCAGTTCAGGGGTCAGAGTTTATAAATAGAATCTAGGGCTGCTCATCTGTGGCTCTGTCTTTTCCAGGACTTATTCCCTGTTTTAGGCTAGATTCTCCACAGAAGAAAAACCAGTAAAGCATATAATATATAGAGAGAGGGAGATTTATATCAAGGAAATAGCTCATGTAGTTGTAGAGGCTATAACGTCCCAAGTCGGTGGGTCAGGCTGGCAGCTTCTCCTGATTCTTGTAGCTGCAGGGGCTGGCAAACCCAAGACAAGCAAGTCAGACAGCACGGCTCTGGCTCACTGGCTGCGAAGACCAGTGAATCCCAAGATCGGCAGACAAGACAGCAGGTATGCTGCTAGCTCAAGTCCCAAGAACAAGAGGTTAGACAACAGGAGGCAGCTGTAGGATCCAGAGTGAGCTAAAGCCCACGAGCCTTGCCAGAAAGTCAACCTATGTTGGACGCAGGCCACACTCCCAGGGAAACTTCCTTTCAACTGACTGACCGCTTACAGCAGATCCCATCACGGAGGTGATCATGTTATATCAGATCTCATCATGGAGGTGATCACATCATTATATGACTGCCAAACTACATCATAACTGCCAAACCACTGAGAATCATGGTCCAGCCAAGTTGACACACAACCTTAACGATCGCAGTCCCTCACTTTTTAGAGACTTTAGTTGAACCCTTAACACTGTCCTTTGATTCTTCAAGACAGCAAGACTCTGGTTTTTCATCAGAGTTTAGCTCCCCTGCATGGCATGCTGGGTCCTCCCCTCAGCTGAAAGCCCTAAAAATAGGAAATTTACCCAGTTGCTGGTGTCTTCTTCCAGTTGTCAATGACTGTTAATTTCTGCCTATGTTTTGTTCACTCTTGCCTTCAGGTAGATTTCTTTTTTTATATTTTGTCCAGAGTTTATAGTTGTTATCTGTGGTAAGGTTGATTTGATACGAGCTCATTCAGTCATACCAGAAGCAGGCCACTCTCTCCCACCCCGTTACTGGTTTTACAATGCAAGATATACTAATGTAACTTTTTCAGAGATCTAAGCCACATAGTATAGGCACTGAGATCCATATTGAAATTGAAGAGAGATCAGGATGAAACTTTTTATGGTATATACCTCCTGCTAGATGCTACAAAATTCCATCAAAGAAACCTTGTAACTTATTAGTCTCTGTAGAGGAAAGTTGAATATCTCTCTCACTACATTTAGTGAAATTTACTATCACTAGCTTTGTTTTTCAGTAGCCAAGAATAATAGTTTTAAAGAGTGCTGTTATTGTGTAATTTTGTATAATGTATTTTTTTCTGTATCCTTTAATAGGGAATATCTTTGTGAGAGAAAGAATCCCTTGTATTCTATCACAATACCTTAAAGCTAGAAGATACTCAGTACATGTTCAGTGAATGCAGTGGAAAGAACTGTGCATTAAGAACTAGGAGATTTAGGGTCCAGACTTAACTTCTGCTCTGATCTTGCAGTATTATCTAGTTTAAGCCATTTAATTGCTCTATGCTTTAGTTTCCTCATCTATATAAATAAGTAGGATTAGATTATTTCTAAAATCACTTCTTTCTCTGACATTTCATAATTTGAATATATTAGAATGAGAATTTTTGTCTAAATGATATGTTTATCAGTTATTTTTCATTTAGCAGTCATTTTTTGACAGTGTCAGCTTTTCTGTAATTTATATATGTTGCCCTTAAGTTTGAAGATCTAAATAATATTTGCAGATATAATATTAAAAGAATGAAATACCTGAATTTTTTTCTTTTCTATTAGTAGTGTTGCTACTGTTTATTCAGCTGTCTGATTAGAACTGTAAAATGACAGAGTTCTTATCAGCTGTTGAAAGAATTTCCAAAAAAAAACCATTGCCATTGAGTCGATTCCAACTCATAGCTACGCTGTAGGACAGAGTAGAACTGCCCCATAGGGTTTTCAAGGCTGTTCTCTTTACAGAAAAAGACAGCCACATCTTTCTCCCATGGGACAGCTGGTAGGTTCAAACAGCCGACCTTACGGTTAGCAGCTGAGTGCTTAACCACTGCGCCACCAGGGCTCCTTCAGTTGAAAGAATAGAAACCCAGAATATGGGTGGGTCGTTGTGTACATTAAGCCTTGTAGACTAGCGTGATAGGGAACAAGGATGCATGATTAGCCTTTAAGCTACAACATCATCAGGTTACTTTTCATTGGTATTATTCATTTAAAAGTCAAATTTTCATGCCTTTCTGTTTCCTCAGTTTGTGTTGAGCAAAGCACTGTTATTTTATAGATGCTGTTAATACAATTTGTTAATATACTTACTCCTCATTTATTGACTATCTCATTATCTAATGTTTTGTGTTTACAACAAAACAATAGTAAAAACAATAGTAAAAAATCTGTTATCCAACTATTCTGCACATTAATGAGGCAGCAGGCATGGCAGCAGTGGCTTTGGAGCGTCCCCTCCCTCGAGGAGGGTCTCCAGATGGCCTCCGGGAAGCTGGTTTGCGCTGCCTTGTGCCCTCCACTCCCTCCTGCCAGGTGCGGGTCCTCTATGCCTTTGCCTCTGGGTGGACTTCGCAGGCAGCACGGAGCCAAAGGTGCCTCTTCTAGGTTCCCAGCTCCTGTGCAGCCTGAGGCCCTGCAGCTCAAAATTGCCATGGAGAAAAGAAAGTGGCATCGGATAGGGTGTTTGGAAGAAAATACATGCGAGTTTAATGACATCCCAAAGTGAGCTGAACAGGGCCTGAATTCTCCACCTTGGTGGGGCTGAGTGCAGTCAGGCTTCTTGATGACTCACCAGGCCCAGAGGGCAGAGCAGACTCCCTGATCATGAACACTGGGCTTGCAGGGTGGGAGTGGAACCCTGAAGGCAGCTCTGCAAGGGAAGCTCTGATCCAGCACAGGAGGAAGGTAAAAGGGGTAAAGCCGTGGGCCCTCCCGTCACACAGCCCAGCTTTACCCAGCTGTGTCTCCTCCAAGCCTCCTTCTCCGCAGGGGAATAATCCATAACCGGGCTTGTCACAGTGTTGAGCACGTCAGTAAAACTTAGCTGTTATAACTTCTATGATCATATTTTCTAAATAAAAAAAATTGAACAAATGGATGGTCTGGACATTTAACACCAATTTTCACATAACAACTTGGTCTTTGGAACCTAACCGTGTCCATAAGTAAGGAGTAAGTGTATAACCACCAATACCTAGGAAGCCAGTGGACCGCCATCTTAAAAAAAAATGTGGGGAAAATAGTTATTTTTAAATCATCACATCAAACGTCCCATTTAATCATTCTTGAGTCTAGAATATCACTAATAACAACATTGTGTAGAACATCAAATTTTATTGAGGTGTTTTTCCTATGATTGTAGCAAAAAAAAGAATTTATTATGTGGCGCTGCTACTGAGGAATAACATCAGTAATCCCAGGTGTTATTGGCAATCCAAACAAATTTCTGACTGTCAAAAAAAAGTTTATAAACTCTGCTTACTCATTTTGGGACAGTAGATGCCAAAAAGAGTTTGGACATTGTTACTAATGAAAATTAATATTTCATCGTGGCCATTATTTATTTTGCAGCTGGTTTGAGCAGCTTGAATTTGTGGTAGAGGGATGTCCACATAGGAAATTTTCTGTAGGCCTTTGAGGAATTTGAGCCTAGAGCTCTAGTGAGAATTCAAGCATGACTAGACTAAGGCCCATCCAATTTCATCAGTGACAGACGTTTTGAAAGAGGAACTGCCACAGAATGATAGTAATGAGAGGTGTTGTCTTTGATGCCACAGCCATCTTGGAGTGAATCAAAAGATAGTTCCAGAAGGTAATAAACTTTAAAACCATTGTGCTGTACTCCTTCAGTGTCTCCCTGGTTGGGGCCCTTAACGTAAGAAAATAGCATGTAATGATAGATAGTACTTTTGTAGATCACTTTCTGTCCAGAAATAGAAGCATGCTTCTCAAGAAATAATCTATATCCATTTATATTTCTGCCAATTCTATCTCTTTGTTCTGTAGTGTTTCTTGGTTTTGTTTGTGTGTTTTATCCCTGCAGCTAGATTGTTAAGTATATCTGAGACAAGAATTATTGTATTTTTTACAATGTTTACAAAAGTAACTGGCGTAGTGCTAGGCACCTACTAGAGTTGACCGTTCGCAAAAGAAAAGTTAATCGGTAGAGTTATCTAGAAGCCGATATGGGAGTGAAGAGAGACATCCTATGTCCCCGATTATGCCTAATTCATTTATTTATTCATTCTTTAAACCTGTGTTTTTTTAAATTGAAGGAAAGTTTTTAGGACAGAAGCCCATAAGCAATTAAACTCTAAATGTTTTAGCGCCTACTGGTTTTCAGGAGCATCCTATCTAAATGGAGACCGACATATCCACAAATAACAAGGCAAACTAAATTTGTAGCAGGGTGCTTTGGGAATGGGAGCACAGAGTTCTCATAGATGTCAGGGGAAGAGAAATGAGCTATGTTTTGAAGACTGGGTAGCGTTTAGTCTTTGTTTGCTTCTAAATTCTCAGATTATTGTTTTCTCCCTCACTCCCTGATTGTAAAAATGATGTCAGCATAAGTTGTTGGGTTAAGTTATGCTTCACAGAGAACATTAGCATTGTTTATAGTTGGTATAGCTCCTATGGCATACAAAAAAATTGTAGGATTCAAGATACATACACTGGTGGGCTGTACAGGCTGTAATACAACAAAAAGAGCAGTTGAATTAGAATCAAAAGACCCAGTTACACTTGCAGAATTGTCTCTTAGAAATTTATAATCAAGTTCGGAAAATACTTTGTGCAGTTCCTATATACTCATGAACTTAAGAAGTCTGAAGCCCCTGAGAGATTTGGGAGTTGTTGAACTAGGTACTAAAGGAAGGTCAGGAATTGGTTACTATTAGATGGTTATCTAAATGATATGGAAAATTAAAACAGGCATATGTCAGCTTGGACATTTTTTGCTTAGATTAGTTAAAAGCCTGTAGGTACATATTTGCATATTAAAGAATAATTATATTGATATCTTTATATTCTGTTAAACGAGGAGGCAGATTCAGTGATATGTAGTACCAAATATAGCATTAATAAAATCTAATTAAAACACAGTGATCCTGTGGGGAAAGTTGATCTTATACTTTGGTCTTTAGGCAAACAATCCCTTCATTGTTTTTGTAGTTCTAATTTGATGGGAATTTCTGGTTAAGTGCTTTTCAGATGAAAATGCAATTCTGAAAAGAGGACAGTGGTGAAAACCTTTTATAAATATAAAATACTGATTTTTTATAACTTGAGTTATTTTTTATTCCTCCATTTCTGCTCCTATAAAAGGTGATGATTTAATGAGTTTTCCCCCTCGAGGAAAGACATTTCTGAAATGGAGTATAATTATTATTTGAGAATAAGTTTTGCCTCAGTGTCCTATCCTGTATTCTGACTACTTAGGAAGACACCTTATTAACCTTGCAGCAGCTTCCTATCTATTTCCTTGGTTGGGTCTTTGATGATCTGTGCAGGAGAAAGATTAGCTAGTGAATTTTCTCTTTCCCTGAGACAAATTCCCACTTGTGCAAGGGCCTACCCTCTAGTATTTTCCCAGTGATGCAAGCTGCTATGGTGCCTCTGACCTGGCCAACTTAATGAGATCACTTTTAAGAAATACTGTAGGCTTTTTAAAAACAGAAACTAATCGGGGAGGGAAGTTATGATACAATTTTGGGGAATGCCAGATTCTAGGATGTTCTTATTTACTTTGTTGAATATACTCATTTAGAGTTAGAGTAAACCCCATCAGTGTAGGGTGTAACCTTAGCTAAGAAGTTCCAGAGTATTAAATGCTTTTTTTGTCTTCTATTTTTTTATTCAACCTTCATGAAAAGTTTGCTTTCTTTAATTAAAAAATAGTAATGGTTTCCCCTAAACCCAGTAATTGATGTTCTGGGGAGATGAGTTATATTTATTCAATAGCATTATGTACTTCCTGTTACTGCATGTCTTGGTACTTAACCTATTTGAGAATCATGAGACTTTCTGATTCAGTTGTTTCAGAGAAGCCAAACAATTTAGTATCCTGTCTTAGGCAAGACTTGAAAAGATCTGCGCCCCTTTTCTGTCTTATGATTCATCTTTTAGTAAACTTGGACTAGCTGTTCACCCTTACTCTTGTTGCTTCTAGTAATCCTATATAAAACCTCATGGAAGACAGTAATAAACAGTACAGAAATAGAGTCTGAATTTCTAAAAAGAAATACTTTACAATTAGTTCTCCAGTTCAGTGAATCTTAACTTTTTTAGTAATCAGTATTAACTAAGTCATTTTTATTGACAATTAAGAATAAAATATGAGCCTTAAAGGAGTAGTTGCAAAATTATGGATATTTTTATGAATTTTACCTTTCAAGAAAGTGCTGTGAACTTCTTTGGAAAGAAGGAAATTAAATGATTTTTAAAAAAGGCTCTCCTGCATCCTCCCCAGAGAAGAATTTAGGAAGTTGTGGAATGATGCACTGAGAAGAATTATTGGGTTCTAAGAAGTTAAAAATGTAAAGGAGAGAAGTATGATGTCCCATGCTGAGTTGTCTAAGCACTATTGTAAAGTGAAATATAGAGCAAGGATTTTGAAGTCAGGCAGACCCAAATCCACATTCTGTTTTGGATTTTATTAGTTCTGTAACCTTGGGCAAGGTATTTAATCCTTTTGAGCTTCAGTTTCTTCATCTGTAAAATGCAGATAAGAAGACATACTTCATAGAGCCATTATTGTTGTTAGATGCTGTCCAGTTAATTTCGACTCATAGTGACCCCACATGACAGAGTGGAACTGCCCAATAGGGTTTTATTTTTACGGGAGCAGATCGCCAGGTCTTTCTCCCGTGAAGCTGCTGAGTGGGTCGAACCACCAACCTTTCTGGTAGCGTCTGAGCTATTAGCAGGGTTCATTATTGGCACATCATGTCAGCAGCCCCCTTAGCAAGTGATTTTTACTTTTCTGAATCTTTGACCAGCCTTAAGACCATTAACTCAGACAGCATGAGGTAAAGTGGTACTTATTACTCTACAGTCTGGTTTTAGTGAAAGAGAAAAATGATTCCTTATTTTTTAAATCATTGCTAAGATGAATAGTCTTGGTAGAAAGACTCTTGCATACGTAGAAGACGTTTCGTCTGAATTATTCTTAGAGTCATTTGTACATACATAACTCTACCCCTTTTCTTCTTTTTTACCTTTTATTTAACATGACTCTAAAATATGGAGTGAGAAATAAATAATGCAGATGGTTTTCATTTATGTGAAAAATGGTTGCTAGGAATTGAAAGTAGGTTTTTCACAGTTGAAATCATTGCTCTCAAGGAGATTATGATTGCAGCATACTGTAGGAGAATAAAAATGATAATGATCATGTTGTTAAATTATGTTCAGTCACATTAACCCTATGAGATATGTGTTATTATTACCCTCATTTTGCAGATAAAGAAAGCACAGAAATGTTAATAACGTTCCCATTTACATAGTTAGGAAGTAGCAGAGTCAGGATTTGAACCCAGACAATCTGGCTCAGAGCCCATGCTCTTAATCACTCTCTTATACTGGGAGGTCTAAGAGAAGATAATTCTTTGAATGGGAGTAAATGTCTAAAGTTGTGGCAGATTGTTTATTTTTAGATTTTCTCTGTAGGTATTCTGAGAGAAGTCACACAAAGTGTATTGGAATTACTATTGAGACCAGACCAGATTATTGCATGAAGCGGCATTTAAGCGACATGTTGACCTATGGCTGTACAAGACTGGAGATTGGCGTGCAGAGTGTCTATGAAGATGTGGCCAGAGATACCAACAGGTAAGATGGTGGCAAATCAACAGGTAAGATGGTGGCAAGTGATCGTGCAAAGCCTTCCTCTACCCCCACCAATTTTATCTACATTCATATTCATCCTTTTTCCCTTCCTACCAATCTTAGAGAAAGGGATACTCTTCCGTTTCAAAGTCATTTCTTCTAGTTATGCTCCTAATTCCACCCCCTTTATCATTCATTTTCAGGGCCTGATGGCACAGTGGTTAAGAGCTCGGCTGCTAACCAAAAAGTCAGCAGTTCAAATCTACCAGTCCCTCCTTGGAAACCCTATAGGGCAGTTCTACTCTGTCCTGTAGGGTCGCTATGAGTCAGAATGGACTTGATGGCAACGGGTTTTGGGTTTTATCCTTCATTTTCAGTCTTTTTTTGCTGGCTCTTTTCTAGTAGCATATAAAAATGCTCATTTCTCTCCCTGTTCTTGACATAAACAACTTTTCCCAAGTGGAAAGCAGGAGGCAGGGCTCAAGGTCAGTTGTTTAAAGCAGGAAAAAAAGCCGAGGAGAATAGGAACAAAGAAAAGGATTTGAACAAGAAAGAAGTCAGGGTGAGATTTAAAGGATTAGTTTTTGTGAAGCAGATGCCAGTTGGCAGGGAGTTGAGAGAAAGATTGATGAGTCAAGGATAAAGACTTTCTGGAGTATAATGGGTAAAGAAATTCTGGAGTATAAGGAAGGAAGGAAAGAAAATTGTAGCTGGAGGGGTTGGTAGAGCTATGTGAAGTTCTCTTCCCTCTAGAAACTAATTGAGCTGAGGTGAAAAGATATACATGAGTGGTTAACTGTTTAAGAAACTTTATGATTAGTTGCTAAATTAGTAGAAAAACATAAGATTCCAGGAGTTCAATTAGGCAGCAGAGATCATTGACCTAGAATGGTAAAGGCAGGTTTTAAGTGGATAGGTACGTGTTGAGTTGGACCTTAACGATTACTTAAGTAGAGTTTGGGTAGACGTGATTGAGGGTTGTGCCAGGAGAAAGAAGTAAAGGGGAACTAGGGAAACACACTGGCCAAGATCTTAGAAACAATCAAGAAGAATGCCAGGCTAAGGGGATTGGAATTTTTTCTTTAAGCAATGTAAATCTATTGAGTGTTTTTGAGCACAGAGAAGAATCTAATGGATATCATACTTGAGAGAGATTAACCAGAATAGAATGTATTCATATGTAGAAAGGCTAGAATCATGAAAACTGGTTGGACTGTTGAGGTTATCAAGTGCTTGTGCTAGACAGGTACCTGTGGAGATGGAAAGAAAGAGAAAGTTTCTTGAAGGTCAGAGAAGCTTTCTGAAGAAAATGACGTCTAAGCTGAGACTTAAAGCAAGGGTATGAGTTAGTCAGGTGGGGAAGAGTAAGATTGTTTCAGGCAGAAAGAAAAATATGAGTAAATTTCTGAGGATGCAAGCACATTGCCTGTTTAGGCAATTCAGTTTGGTTAGAATGTAGAGTATGAGGGTAGGAGAGTGGTAGAAGTTGAAGCTGAAAAGAAAAGCAGAGAGGCCAAATTCTGAGGGGGCTATATAAGTCATAGGAGGAGCCCTGCTGACACAGTGGTTAAGTGCTTGACTGCTAATCAAAAGGTTGGTGGTTTGAACCCACCAGCCACTCTGTGGGAAAAAAAGATGTGGCAGTCAGCTTCTGTAAATATTATAGTCTTGGAGACCCTTAGGTACAGTTCTACTCTAGCCTATAGGGTCGTGAGTTGGAATCGACTCCATGGCAACAGGTTATAAGTCATAGGTGGTGGAAACGTTTTGTACTTGACTGCTAACCTAAAGGTTGGCAGTTCAAGCCCACCCAGGGGTACCATGGAAGAAAAGTCCTGGCAACTTAACTTCTGTTAAGATTACAGCCAGGAAAACCCTATGGAACAGTTCTCCTCTGTAATAGTTAGGGTCACCATGAGTCAGAATCAACTTGATGGCAACTAACAATAACAATACGTCATCCAGGTCCCTAGTTGGAAAAAATGGTTTGCGCTTGACTGCTCACCTAAATTTGGGGATTCAAACCCACCCAGTGACACTGCAGAAGAAAAGGCCTGGAGATCTACTTCTGTTAAGATCTCAGCCAAGAACAATCTATGGAACAGTTCTACTCTTTAACACATGATAGCCATGAGTCGTAATCAACTTGATGGCAGTGTGTTTGGTTTTTCATTAGGAGTCATCCTACAGAGTTTGGGCTTTAATCCAAGGACAGTAGCAGGCCATTCAAGGACTCTTAAGTTGTGATGTGAGTGTGTCTGCATTTTAGAAATATCACTTTAGTTAGAGTAGGGAGGATGGATTAGACTAGAACAAGCTAGAAGAGAGGACACTGATTAAATTAAGTTCTACAATAATTTAAGCAAGAAATAATGGTGTCCTAAAAAAGATAGTGTTTGGTGACTGATTAGCAATGAAGATAGGAGAGAATGTGAAGTAAAGGAGAGGATACCCAGTCTCCATCTTAAGTAACTGGATAGGGATGATGGAGCTATTCACTAAAAGAGAGGACATGGTGTAGCAATAGATTTTGAGGGAAGATGTGTTTCATTATGGACATGTTGAGTTTTAGATACTTGCGGAACAACCAGTTGGAGGTTTGCTTTAGAGCAGGGCTATCTAATAAAACATTTTCTGCAGTGATCAAAATGTTCTATAGTTGCACTGTCCGATATAGTAATGCAGCTGAGGAACTGATTTTTTAATTTTAACTTAAGTGTAAATTTGAGTAACTACACATGCCTAGTGGCTACTGTACTGTGGAGTGAAGGTTTAGAGTATTAGATATTTGGGTGTAGAATTCAGGAGACAGCTCTAGCCTAGTCATAAAAATTTGAGAGTTATTAGCAAGAAGAGATTAGAAACCAAAGCCATGGAGATGGGTGGGAGCATCCAGAGAAAGTGAGATGGGAGCCCATGGTTTCTAGGCTTTATTTGTGGTGAATGAGAACTTCTTGATGGTGGGAAGGATTGACCCAAGCCTTCAGTCTTTAGTTATCCACAACTGTTATTAGGGCTTACTTCTTAACTTGGATGTGGCACCAGAATGGTACAGTTAAGATAATTTTTCTAGCTAGCCCCAAATGATTTGCCTTCTCACTAAATTTTTTTCTCTTCTCACTTCTTTTGAGGGGCTTCCAAACTCTCCCTCCAGAGTGAACTCTATTTTGTATTAGAGGTTTCACACTTCCTCTCTCTCTCTACAAATAATTTCACGAGATTTTTAAATGAAAGAACATAACAAGCTGGTGTTTCTGCATGATTTTGAGCTCATTATTCTTGTTTTTAACTTAGATCTTTACATTAGTAAGTTTATTTTAGCTGATGGTACTAATAAAATAACTTTAGTATAAATTAACTGCTGCTAACTCAGTCATTTACTTTCAAAACTTTGAGTAGCCATATAAGGGAATTCTGAAAAATATCTCAGGAGTAAAAAGAGTTACTTCCAAGCCTTCTCAGAGGTGAGGATGTTAAAAAAAAAAAAAAAAAACTTCCTGGAATATTTTTTTCCCAGTCATATGATTCGTAGTTATACAGTTTCTGTTAATGTCTCAGAGAATGTTTGCCCTCTGCTCCTTGTGTTAACTTTGTTGCCCATGTATTTGTGTAACAGGTAGCAAATTTTCTTTCCTCAGGGGCCACACTGTTAAGGCAGTATGTGAGTCATTTCACCTGGCCAAAGATTCTGGTTTCAAAGTAGTGGCTCATATGATGCCTGATCTGCCAAATGTTGGACTAGAAAGAGACATTGAACAGTTTACAGTAAGTATTGCCTTAATCCAGGCTAATTTAAAATGCTTCAGCATGCTTCTTATACTGCCTCAGCTCTTTTTTGTTTGCTTGTTTTCTGTTAATTTTTTTCCAATATATAAGTAGTATATTTTCATTATAGAATATTGGAAACACAGAACAGAAGAACGAGTCACCCACAGCCCCAACACCAGACAAAACCCTAGCATTTTAATATATTCCCTTCCAGAGTTTTTCTATGCTTAGGCTTTTTTGGAGTGAGGTTGTTTGTATGCATGTGCATGCTGACACATACATATATGTGATAGGTAATTTTTTTAAATTGCTTTTTCACTTAACATTATAACAAGCATTTATCTGTGTTATGGCCTGGTCTCTTAGCATATTTAAATATCTGCTTAATTTCTGTTGAATAAATATTCCATAATTTGCTTAACCACTCGTAAATTTTTCAAAATTTAGACTAATACTATAGGTAAACAACTTTATGCCTGTAACTTTTTTTTTTTTTTAGTATTTAAGATTATTTCTTTAGTATAAATTCCCTGGAGTAGAATTATTAGGTAAAAGTATAAACACTTTAAGAATCTCAATATACTACTAAGTTGCTTTTCAGAGGGTTGTAACAATTTACACTCATTTCAGCCAGGTTATCTTTTTTCCCAAATAATTCTCTCCTGTTTATGTATTTTCTGTATATACACATACATATATGCATATATTCATAGACATATACATGTAATATTTTTTCTTTCCCATTCCCTTTTTCAATATTATGTGTTTACTGTGGTAAAGTATACATAACGTAAAATTTGCTATTTAAACCATTTTTTAAGTGTACAGTTCGGTGGCATTAATTACATTCACGCTGTGGTGCAGCCATCACCCTTCTTCCCAAAAATTTTCCATCTCCCCAAACACAAACTCTGTACCTATTAAGTAATAACTCCCCATTTCCTGCTCTTCCCAGCACTTGGTAACCTCTAATCTGCTTCCTGTCTCTTATAAATTTGCCTCTTCTAGATATTTCATAGGAAAGCCTGAGTGGAGCAAATAGTTAAGCACTCAACTACTAGCTCAAAGGTTGGTGGTTCAGACCCACCCAGAGGCACCGTAGAAGACAGGCCTGGCGATGTGCTTCCTAAAGGTCACAGCCTTGAAAAACCCTATTTCCAGCTTTGATCCTCACCCAGGCCTTGCTTTGTACAGTGAAGCCTGTGAGAGCCGGAGGTTGATGGGACTGCCCTTTTTTACCAGGTCTCACAAGTTTTCTGCTTTTGACAGGGTACAGTCTTAACACTTTTCTGTCTCTCCTTTTTAATGAAAAATATTTGAGTTTTCCTTCTCTGACAAGTTTCCGCCTTACACAGGTTCTGGCTTTCGCAGATTTTATTGTACCTGGAATCTCAAAGTTCAGAGACTCTCCAGTTTCTTCAGGGAACAAACATCATCTGCCTGTATAGGAAGGGCTAAGGAATGAGGAATAAATCCCTGCATCCAGTACCCCTGCTTTTATTTCCATGCTCTCCCCCATCTTGCCCAGTACCTGATACTTCCAGTTCATGAGCCTCTCAGGGTTGAGATTGAGCTGGCCTTTGCTCCAGTTTCTGCAAAAATATTATTTTGCAAATACTTTGTTTGCAGTTTCCTTCATTGCCAAGTCATTTATCAATCTTCCATCAATTTTCTGTCTTCCAAAATTGTGTTGCTGTCACTCGTCTCCTTTTCTTGTTGTCTTTGTTCTCTGGTGTTTATACTTATTATATTTTAAAAAAATCTTTGCTTTTGTTTTAGTGTGGTTTTAGAGAGAAAGGAGAGAAACACCTATTTTATTTCTCCATATGTAGCCAGAAGCCCAGAACCAATACCATCTATTTTCATTCTTAGAAAAGGTATAAGCCCATTTGTCTCCTAGACTTATTATACAAGTACCAGAAGTACTTTTCTGAAATCCCATGTTTAAATGTGGTGTCATATTAGGTGGAGAATGACCTGCATACGTGTTCTTTGTGGGTGACTATAGGATAATTATTAAAGACCTGATGGATCTTTAAGATATAAGTGTTACAGGGAAAATTGTACACAATTACAGGAGAATATCTCTAAGACCAAATGGTGCACAAAGAATACAGCATTTAAGAATGTGACAGAAATCAATAAGAGATCAAAAAGTCTGTAGTTAATTTCTCTGAAATGCAAGGTAAACAATGGAAAGCTTTGCAGAGAGCAGTATAGCCGGAGATAAAAAGAATTTTGGCTTTCATAGTTTACGAAACGTAGAACATACTGCTGGTTGTGTAGATACTAATGCCAAGGTGGGAGTGAGAGGTAACTGAATGAGTCCATCATCATTCCTCCGTTACATTTCATACAAAATCAAGATAAGAGCAAATTATCAGTACAAAGTCATGGAAAGAAGAATGCCTGGGGTCTCCTTGCTATATCCCAAGTAAAGAAGTAAGAAGTAAGGTAGCCAACTGGGATGACATAGTACAGGAAATGACCATGCCAAATTAATTAGATACATTGCTCAGTGTCCAGATACAAATGGACAGTGTGTATCCCAGGTTAGGAATCTAAGTATCAGCAGACTTTTTCTGTAAAGAGCAATATAGTAAACATTTTAGGTTTTGCAGGCTAGATAATCTCTGTCACAACTTTTTAAAAGTTTAAATAATTAAATCTGTTTCATTATTAAAAGATAATACAGTCTACAGGTTAATGCAGACATGGAATAAATTATAAGTATGATGTTTTTAAAAAAGAGGAAATACAGGTTCAATAGGACTTTTTTTTTTTTTAAACTGGTACCACCAGTATTTGAAGGTCAGGAAGGCCTCTTTGAAGAGGTGGCATTTAGTCTGAGACCTGTAAGATAAGTAGCAGTTACCTTGATGAAGAGAAGCTGATGAGCGTTCCAGGCAGAGGAAATTGCCTTTGCAAAGGCCAGGAGGCAAAGTGGTGAGGGGTGACATGAGATGAGTAAAGTGATAGGGGCTGGGTCATGGAGGAGCTTGTATGGAACACAGATAAGCATCAGGCTAATAAAAAATGGAATTTCTATTCTTTCTGCATACACTCCCTTGTTGGAAAGGAAAGGCAGCTCGAGGGCCTGCTGGGTGTGTGAGAGAAGCTGACCCAGGGTTGAAACTTCACCATGGGTAATCTGAAGTAATTTTCTGTTTATAGGAGTTTTTTGAGAACCCTGCTTTTCGTCCTGATGGTTTGAAACTCTACCCTACCCTGGTGATTCGTGGAACAGGACTTTATGAGCTGTGGAAATCAGGAAGATACAAGAGTTATTCTCCTAGTGACCTAATAGAATTGGTGGCTCGGATCCTAGCCCTTGTGCCTCCATGGACTCGAGTATACCGAGTGCAGAGGTAGTGTGCTATCTTCTGTTCCAAAAATAACTGGTGACTAGTTTGTTTACGATTTCTGATTAAAATAGTCTGATTTCATATTGAGGCTTTTGCAAATGTTTTTAATTAAAAATGGAATTCTGTCTGCAAATAGAGAGGGATGGAAATGAAAGGACATTATGTCCAAACTGCTTTGCTCATACTGTATTTATTCATCTTTCTGTTTATTCACGAGCCAGGAGATGGAGTTATGATGGTATGTAAGCATAGTGCTTGCTTCCAATGATCTCCAGATCTAAATTAGGATCTCTTCTTGTAGGTCAGCTTCCATTCAAAGATAGCAATGGATATGGGAGGAGAAAGTGTAGCCCTGTATATGTTATCCCTAGTCTAGAGTCTGAAGAAAAAAGAAAGAGTAGCAACAGTTATTCTTTATAGCTATCAGTGTAAATGGTGAAAGAGTGAAATATTCCTGATAACATGAAGGAAATAAAATAATCTTAACTGTTTTCTTCCTACGAGAGAGAAAGTAAGATGTCGTTGGCAATCACAGGCCTTTCTTTTTTTTTTAACATTGAGGAAAAATTTTGGAAACCATAAAGTTTCCTATATACCTACAATCCTAACTAAGCCATTCCTGTATTTGCTGGTCATTAGGCACATTCAAGGAGCCCTGGTGGTGCAGTGTTTAAAGTGCTCACTGCTAACTGAAAGGTCAGCAGTTTGAACCACCAGCCACTCCACAAGAGAAAGATGTGGCAGTCTGCTTCCGTAAAGATTTACAGCCTTGGAAACCCTATGGAGCAGTTCTACTCTGTCCTATAGGGTTGCTATGAGTTCGAATTCACTCAAAGGCAGTGCGTTTTGTTGGTTGGTTAAGGCACATTCCATTACCACCCTGCCAAAACCTACCCAGGTTCCAATATTACAAATACAAGACCAAAAGGTGACTAGCAAATGCCATGAAATCGACTCCATGGCAACAGGGTTTGGTTTTTAATTAATCACATACTTAAGGATAATTATCAGTGATATAAAGTAATGGATTTACTTAAAAGCTGAAGAACATTTAATGCCATACTCCTTCACAGCATATTGATTTCTTACATTTTTTGATTATTGGCCTAACTCGAGGATCTAAGTTGCCTGTATGATCTCTGTTTTTAAAAATGCACCTAAAAATACTAAGGAAAATTCAGCTGTTAAAAAATTTGAATTGTTCTTCCCTTCTTTTTCAGTCTTTCCTGAACAATTCAGTCCAAAAGACATTAGGTGGGATGAGCAATGTAGGTGTCCAGGTGGGGAAAGTTGGCAGCTGTAGAGGCCCAGCACAGGGTGAGGAAAGTGACCATATGGAGGAGGAGACAGTGGTGTGTTGCAGTTTGTTGGAGCCTGAATGTGGTAAAAAGGGCATTCTTGCAGAGGGGTGATTGGGCACAAGATGTCAAAGCCCCAGCTGAGTGAAGAGGACTTCTCTGTGGGGGTGGGAATAAGTGGGGGGCATCCACAAAAGATTAGTTACTTACAAGGTGGTTGATCAAATAAGTACGTAAATATAGGATTTTTAATGTCTAAGAAGGGAATTACAAATATGGAAAAAAAGAAAATTAGGATTAATCCCGTGATATTTTGAAATAGGAGATACTGGTATGACTCATGGTTTTTAACAAATAGGTAGATATGGAAATAAATATAAATGTAAGAGAGAGAGCGTGTGTGTGTGTTTCTACATCTTGGGGTCCTGATTTCTAAACCCTTCTGCACTAAAAGGAACTAGGGTGTCTTGGAGAAAAGGCTGATTTCAGGACTGGGCAGGGAGAGTATAAGATGACCCTGAAACATCTTGTTGTGCCGGAAGAATTAAGAGGCATTCAAAGAAGGATGGGGAAGCCAGCTTGACAACCTCCCATTGGTCAAATCTGGGGCAGTTTAAGCTTCAAAATAAATATTGAGAGGAATGTGTTGGGACCAATAGATGTATCTTAGATGGCTGCTCACATACTTTTAAGACCCCAGACGCTACTCACCGAAGTAGGATGTCCTGTTCTTAATTTTTCCTATCATGACCCCGTTACAGTTCTCTTAGGGAGAGTTGGCCAGTAGAAAAGTCTGTTAGCTCTAATTCCAGGAGGCCTAATTTCAGCCATATGTCTCTATCAATATGTCACTTAGAGAGTTTATGAGGGAGGAGTGGTACAGCTGGATGTAGGCTTAAGATTTTGAAGTGATGCTCTGTTGCTTCACAGATGTGTGGGTGAATTTAAATTTGGTGGAATACACCCTCTCCTCACTTATCGACATGGTTAGGTTCCAAAGACCAGGTTGTTATGCGAAATCAGCATTATGCGAAAATGGAATGACCGTTTCTTCCATTTCAAACAGTTACACAGGTCCGTACTGTCAGTGGAACAGTAGCTTCCCAATAACCTCGAGAGGTGGAAAATGTTAGTGGATGCCATTTGTCCCACTGGCCATGTTAATCTGCAAAATACTCAGTAGATTTTTTACTAATGTTGTAAATGTGAGATACTAGATAAACAAGGAGAAGGTGTACTGTAAAACAAGAGGTGATGGTGAAATCACCTTAAACATGTGGAATTAGTAATGACCTTGGTGAGTCTGAGGACAATTTATTGTTTGAAGATAGTGATGATTCAGTTTCTAATGCAGTAAAAGCCGTTGGTGAAGAGAGTCATTTGAATTCTAGCTATGTTGTCAGATTTTCATGCTTTAGGACTGATAATTTGCTTAACTTTGAATAATGATTGTTTTTAGGGTGTTTAGTACAAAGATTGAACTCTGTGTTCTTCCAATTTAATCTTATTTTTACATTTTTTGGTGCTTTTATGGTGATACTTATTGGTATAGAAGCTTCCATTAGAGTTCACTCTATTTTTTTATGTAACTTGTGGTGGACTAATGTTCAGTAAAACAACTTGTTTTTCTGTAAGCACAGATAGAATTCCTTCAAATATATTACTTTGTGCTTTGTATTGGATATTACTGAATTATTGAATTATTACTGTGGCTACCGGCATACAAGTCATTCAAATTTATTATATTTTGTTACTTTTTATCTATTTTTATTTACATGTTTTCTTTTTATATATTGCATAAAAATGATTCAGATTTATTTTATAATGTGAACTACTTTTTGTTATCGATAATCTCTTAAATTCTGCACTATTTAGGCTTTTGCAGTACTGAAGTATGGCATTAGACTTCATTTACTAGTAAATGTATTTCTTTTTTATATCCCAATACATTTCTATGTTGATCATGTGATTTTATACCTTTTTTCTAAGTTTGTAGAGTGTTACAAAGTATTCATATTTTCTACCTAATTTCAGGCAATACAGTACTATATTTACGTGAATAAAATAATGTTTTTCTCTATAAAACTACTTTAAAATCGCTTATCACTTAGTAACAGTTTGATAGCTGTATTCTAGTGAACTTCATATCTCTGCTTAAAAATGTCATATCTCATTTAAAGGTATTGTAAAATTATATTCACATATAGCTAGAATTTTGTATTTCTGGACTTTCAGAAAGAAACTTGTATCAAGAGCTAAATGACAAAATTTTGAAATAGAAGTGTTAAGGAAAGTGTTAATGGGTAACTTAAGTGTTACGTACAAATTGTGCAAGAGAAGGTGGGGTGTTTAAAAATGTTAAGTGGCTAAGAAACCTGATTTGGGAAAAGAATCATGAAGCTTTTACTCTGCAGTGTTTTTTTTTAGTTTCAGTCTTAAAACTTTTAAAGCAATTCTTAGAATGTAGAAAACTGCTGTTAGTCTCTGTTTTACTTTGAGCTTGCTAGAAAGGAACCACTGTAAAAGGAGAAAAGCCTGCTGGCAGGATGTTTAACCCAAGCATTTTTTTTTAATAAATATAGTTTATTTGTTTTAAATCATAGCTAAGGGGAATCATAACTGTGTTCTGTGCCTTTAGAAAAATCTGGCTGTTTCTACGTAATTCACCTAGTGGCAACTTATACCAATTACAGGCAACATACTTAGTGTCGACTAGTAAAGCTGAACTCATAAATGGGCTAAAAAAATGCTTACATGTAGCAGATTTTAGGAATTATTTTTTAGACTAATATCATAAGGGGGAAACAGAGGAAGGAAGTTAGGTGGAAAGATATTTCAAGTGGGAATTCAATGCTTCACACTTGCCTTTTTTTTTTTTCTCCACTATATTTTACTGAAAGATTACATATTTTTAAATTGGTTATCCTTCTACCTTTTTAAAAGTAATTTACATTTTAGTTTTAAGACAGCTGAGTCAATAACATCGTACTGGGTGTTTTTATGAAATAGCATCCTAATACATGATTTTATACTGCAGTCCTGAGGGGTGCAGTCGGTGATTAAATGTAAAATTCTATCCAGTTACCTGATGGGGTCGCATTAATCTGCTGCTGCCCACAGGCTATTTGACAGCTGTCTGCCTTCATGTGATATTTAAATCACTATGAAGCATTAGAATAGGAATCCCAATTTGCAACTGAAACATGCTCTTGATGCATGGGAAATTTCAGACCACCACTATAGACATCGGTTTGAAAGGTTTTTGATGAACAAATTGCAAATATCGGAGCCTCTAAGCTTGCAGTATTACCTGTTGAAATAGAAAATAGAAAGTATATTCTTAAATCTAATCTCCCTTCAAGCCAAGAAAGCCAAGCTAGATTGAACCAAATTGAGAAACCTAAAAATAATTAGGAAGAAGTAGAGCCAGAATGCTCCTTAAAGGCAAGGACGACAAGACTTTGTCTCACATACTTTGGACATGTTATCAGGAAGGACCAGTCCCTGGAGAAGGATGTCATGCTTGGTAAAGTAGAGAGTCAGCGAAAAAGAGGAAGACCCTCAACGAGATGGATTGACACAGTAGCTGTAAAAATGGGCTCAAGCATAACAATTGTGAGGATGGCACAGGACCAGGCAGTGTTTCATTCTGTTGTACGTTGGGTCGCTATGAGTCAGAACCGACTCTACGGCACCTAACAACAACAACAAAAGTTAATTACAACTCCTACCTAGATGGATGTAGCAAGTTTAAATGGTCAGTAATCTCACCTAGGTTTTGAATTTCTAGGAGACTGTAACAATGCCCATTTGTGTATTCCAGAGAGCCTAATACAGCACTTTACACATAGAAGATGCTCCACATACATAGAATCATATCCCCTCATTTTCAGCAGGAAAGACTTTATTGCTGAAAAGCGGAGATTGCCACATTTCTATTCCTTAATGAGGAAAAACTCCCATCTGGTATACTCCAAGCATGTCACTGCCAAAGACCATTAAAGCTGTGTTGCATTTTTGTAGTGACATAAATTTAAGAACATTTATGAACTGTCAGCATAATTTTAAAGCCCTGAGTTATCAGGCCCTTACTGACTTGTGCTGACTGGTAATCGGCCAGCCTCATAGGCATGTGACCTATGCAGTCTCATAGGGCCTCATGTTTGGTTTCATGCTCTGCTGTCACCATCTTGAAATTATTAGTAATTTTTTAACACGAGGCCCTGTATTTTCATTTTGCACTGGGCATTACAAATTATGTAGCTGGTCCTGCTGGTAATTCTGTCTTTCTTTCTATCATATAGTTCTGCTTAGTAGCACTATATGGTAAAACCGATTCTTCTTTAGAGAGTTTACTTCTTTTGAAATTTTTAGTGTCTTTTATAAGCACTGTTCATTATTAAAAATATTCATAAGGGTCATCTTGCCTTCCCATCTTTCTTTTGCTTTGCCTGTGGAGGCAATGTCGTGGAGACATTGACAGCAGCAGAGTTGGCATCTGAAGAAATGGAGAGGTTAGAGTAAGGAGTGTAGAGGTGGCAGCTAGAATGGTTGGGAGATTGGTTACATTGAACAAATAAGTTATTTGATTTAACACATAAATAAATATACTGAAGATAATGAGAGCCAACTTTCTCACTGTCTGAAGGAATTTACAACACTTTAAGGGGGAAGGTTAAAAAGAGTATTAAGGCACTACATTAGAATTGCAAGTATCAGTATGAACTCAGGTTTTCTTAATTTATATACAGAAAATTACAGGGGTGTGTGTGTGTATACACAACACACATATTTATTAGTTGTGTACACTGAGAGGGTCTAGAAGTAATGGCATCCCAGTAGTAATAAGTGCATTGAGTGCCCAGATCTTGGTTTCTAAATACTGCTGTCCACTAAAAGGAATCAGGGCTACTTGGGAAAATGGTTGATTCCAAGGCTTGGACAGCAGACATACAAGATGAGCAGGGAACATCTTGTACCAGAAAGTAAAGAAATGTTCAAAGAGTGACAGGATGTGCAAAAGGACCCAGAAGCCAGCCTGAAGGAATCCCCACTGGCTAAATCTAATTTGAGCAACAAAATAAATGAGAGTACCTGATTACAACCCATTGAATAAAATAGTAATTCTTGGATCCATACTAGCATAATGAATGAATGAAAGAAAAGAGGCAGTTCTTTCTTAACACAGAAGTTCAACTAGTCAATGTAGGAGGAATGTTAGTTTGGCACCATTTGGCCATTATAGGGAAGGTGATACAGACAAGAGTCCTCAGTGAATGCTAAACTGGTAGATGGAGGTTTGATGAGGAACAGGATGTTGATGTAATATCAGCGTTTCTCCTCACAAAATACTACTCAGATATGAAGGGGAAAATGGTGACTTTGCAGTGTAGATTCTTAGCAGACATAAACTTGGCCAGGCGTCACCTGTGGTGGAACAGGTCAGCATAGTGTACCTCCTGATATGGTGCACTGAGAAGATCAAAGCATCGTTTCTATAGTACTCCTGCCAAGAATTCTTGGTCTGAATCTGGTCATGAGGAAACTTTGGACACTTACACATGGAGGGTCATCCTACCAAAATTTGGAACACATAAATTCTTTTTTTTTAATATAATTTTATTAATTTTGTGGTTGTTGAGAATACGTACAGCAAAACATACACCATTTCAGTGGTTTTCTACATGTATGGTTTAGTGCCATTGATTATATTCTTCAAGTTGTATAGCTATTCTTACCCTTTTTTTCTGAGTTGTTCCTCCCCCATTAACATAAATTCACTGCCCCCTAAAGTTCCTACCTAATCTTTTGAGCTGCTGTTGTCAGTTTGATTCCATATAGATAGTTCTTAAAAGAGCATAATGCTCAAGGCAGACCTTTTTTGCTAGTTAAGCTAAGCTGCTGTTTGGTTTTAGGAAGACTTCAGGGAATATTTTTGGTTTAAGGTTTAAAGATTATCTCAGGGCAATAGTTCCAGGGGTTCATCCAACCTTCATGGCTCCAGGAAGTCTGGAATCCATGAGAGTTTGAAATTCTGTTCTGCATTTTCCCCCTTTTGATCAGGATTCTTCTATGGAATCTTTGATCAAAGTGTTCAGTATTGGTAGCTGGGCACCATCCAGTTCTGGCCTCATGGCAAAGGAGGCAGTTGTTCATGGAGGCAATTAGCTACACATTCCATGTCCTCCTCCTATTGCTGACTATCCTTCTTCCTCTGTTCTTTCGGACACAGAGAGACCAAGTTGTTGGCCTCCTGCAAGGTTTTAAGACCACAGGCACTACGCATCAAACTAGGAGGTAGAACAGAGGCATTAAACATGTTATTAGACCAATAAACTGGGATGTCCCATGAAACCATGACCCTAGACCAAGAAACCAAATCCCTACGTAATCAGCCTCAGCAGCTACTCTTTTTTTTTTTTGTCATTGTTGTAAATATATCTATCACACAACTTTTGCCAGTTGAACTTTCATAGGTGTATAGCTTACTGACAACAATTACAATAATCAGCTGTGTAACCCTACCCTTAAATGAATGCAATATTTCCATCACTGTTACCCATTTACCCCTCCCTTTTGCCCTCAGTAACCACTAATAAACTTTGGTCTCTATACATTTGCATATTCTTGTCTTTTTATATAAGTGAGATCATACAGTATTTGTACTTTTGTGATTGACTTACTTCACTCAGCATAATGTCTTCAAGCTCCGTCCTTATTGTAGCATGTATCAAGACTTCATTTCTCCTACTAACTGAGTAGTATTCCATTGTATATATGTACCACATTTTGTTTATCCATTCGTCTGTTGATGGACATTTAGGTTGTTTCCACCTTTTGACTATGTGAATAGTGCTGCAGTGAACATTGGTGTACAAGTCTCTGTTTCAGTCTCTGCTTTTAAGTCTTTTGGGTATATACCAGCAGTGGAATTGCTGGGTCGTATGATAGTTCTATTTTTAATTTTTAAGGAACTGCCACACTGTTTTCCACAACAGCTGTACAAATTTGCATTCCCACCAGCAGTAGGTAAGGGTTCCAGTTCCCTCACATCCTCACCAACATTTGTTGTTTTCTCTTTTTTTTTTATCTTAGCCATCCTAGTGGAAGTGAAATGGTATTTCATTGTGGTTTTGATTTGCATCTCTCTAATGGCTAATGACACTGAGCATCTTTTCATGTGTTTGGTGGCTGTTTGAATGTCCTCTTTGGTGAAATGTCTATTCAAGTCATTTGCCCATTTTGTGATTGGGTTATTTGTCTTTTTGTTGTTGTCAAAGTTTTATATATATTTTGGTGATTAGCTTCTTGTCGGATATATGGTTTCTGAAGATGTTCTTCCAGTTGATAACTTGTCTTTTCACTTTTTTGGTAAAGTCTTTTGATGAACAAAATTTTTTAATTTTTATGAGGTCCCATTTATTTATTTATCTTTTACTGTTCATGCTTTTTTATTGTATGAAGTGATCCATTGTTAAAAGCTAGGCCTGACATCATTGCCCTTGCTTTTTCATCTAAGAATTTTATGGTTTTACACTAAATAGACAATAGATAAGTGGTAACTTTGGTGAAGGGTAAGACAATACACAATACTGGGGAAGCCAGCACAACTTGTTCAGGGTAAGGTCATGGAAGCTCCATAGACACATCCAAACTCCCCAAGGGACCAAATTGCTGGGCTGAGGGCTGTGGGGACCATGGTCTCAGGGAACATTTAGCTCTATGGGCATAACATAGTTTATAAAGAAAATGTTCTACGTTCTACTTTGGTGAGTTGCGTCTGGGGTCTTAAAAGCCTGTGAGCGGCCGTCTAAGATACTGCACTGGTCTCACCCCTTCAGGAACAAGGGAAAATGAAGAAAACTAAAGACACAAGGGAAATATTAGTCCAAAGGACTAATAGACCACAAATATCATGGCCTCCACCAGACTGAGTCCAGCACAACTAGACGGTGCCTGGCTACCACCACTGACTGCTCTGACAGGGATCACAATAGAGGGTCCCGGACAGCTGGAGAAAAATGTAGAACAAAATTCTAACTCACAAAAAAAGACCAGACTTACTGGCCTGACAAGAGACTGGAGAAACCCTGAGAGTATGGCCCCCGGATACCCTTTTAGCTCAGTAATGAAGTCACTCCAGAGGTTCACCTTTTAGCCAAAGATTAGACAGGCCCATAGGACAAAACGAGACTAAAGGTGCACACCAGCCCAGGGGCAAGGACTAGAAGGCAGGAGGGGACAGGAAAGCTGGTAATAGGGAACCCAGGGTCGAGAAGGGAGAGTACTGATATGTCTTGGGATTGTTAACCAATGTCATAAAAACAACATATGTACTGTTTCATGAGAAGCTAGTTTGTTCTGTAAACCTTCATTTAAAGTATAATTAAAAAAAAAAGAATTTTATGGTTTTAGTTTGCACATTTAGGTCCTTAATCCATTTTGCATTTGTTTTTTATGTACGGTGTGAGATATGGGTCCTGTTTCATTTTTCTGCATGTTGAAATCCAGTTTTCCCAGCACCGTTTATTGAAGAAACTCTTCTTTCCCCATCAAAAGCACCCTTGTCAAAAATCAGTTGACCATAGATGTTTATTTCCAGACTCTAATTCTATTCCATTGGTCTACGTGTCTATTGTTATACCAGTACCAGGATGTTTTGATTACTATAGCTGTATAGTATAGAACAAAGTAGGAGACTTTGTTCTCTCAGTATTGCTTTAGCTATTCAGAGCCTTTTGCCGTTCCATATAAAGTTGAGGTTTTCTGTAAAGAAGGCTGTTGGAATTTTCATCCGGATTGCATTGAATCTATAGATCACTTCGGATAATATTGACATCTTAACAATATTAAGTCTTCTAATCCATGAACATGGAACATCTTTCCATTTATTTAAGTCTTCTTTAATGTCTTTCAGCAGTGTTTTATAGTTTTCATTGTATAAATCCTTTACATCCCTGGTTAGATTTATTCCTAGGTATTTTATTCTCTTAGATGCTATTGTAAATGGAATTGTTTCCCTAATTTCCATTTCAGGTTTCTCATTGCTATATAGAAACCCAAGTGATTTTGGTTTGTTGACCTTGTACCCTATAACTTTGCTAAATTCCTCTATTAGCTCCAGAAGTTTTCTTGTGGACTGTGGGATTTTCTGTATATAGGATCATATCATCTGTGAATAGAGATAATTTTACTTTTCCAATCTGGATACCTTCTATTTCTTGTCTTACTGCTCTGACTGGGACTTCTAATACAATATGAATAGAAGTGGTGAGAGCAGGCACTCTTGTCTTGTTCCCAGTTTCAAGGGGAAAGCTCTGTCTTTCTCCATTAATTATAATGTTGGCTGTTGGCTTTTCGTATATGCCCTGAATCATATTGAGGAATTTCCCTTCTATACCAGTCTTCTTTAGGGCTTTCATCAGGAAAAGGGTGTTGGATTTTATCAAATGCTTTTTCTGCATCCATAGAGATGATCTTGTTCCTTTTCTTTGTTCTATTGATATGGTGTGTTACATTGATTGATTTTCTAATGTTGAACCATTCCTGCATTCCTGGAATAAATGCCATTTGGTTATGGTGTATGACTCTTTTGGACTAATCTTTCCCTTGTATCTTGTTTTCTTCATTCTGCCTTGTTCCCAAAGGGAAGGACTTTTTTTTCTGTTGGGAGATTTTTGATCACTGATTTGATCTCTTCATTTGTTATGCACATGTATTCTTTAATACTTTGAAGGACATGAGAGACAAGGAAAGACTGAGGAATTGTGCCACATGGAAAAAGACCGATAAGACGTGACACCTAAAAGAGAGACATTGTTGGAACGGTTGAATAGCGTATATATGTACATTGGATGGAAGTGTTGTATTAATGTTGATTTCGTGATTGGGAAGGCTGTGTGATGATAATGTAAGAAAGTGCCCTTATTTTGAGGCGGTGCACACTGAGGGTGACGAGACTTGGATTTGTCAAGAAAACTATATATGTAGAGAGAGAGAGGGAGAGTCACTGGCAGCATGCAGAAGTGTTCACACAAATGCAATAAAACATTAACAGTCAGGGAATCTGGGCAAACAGGATGCAGGAGTTCTTTGTACTGTTTTTGCAACTTTTCTTAGGTTTGAAACATTTTCAAAACAAAAAATTTTAATTAAAAATGTTTATAGAAGGTTTGGGGAAAATAGAAGACTAGTTGAAATACCCCGTTTTTAGAAAAGCATTCTAACCTCCCTCAGGCAGAATCTCTTTTTTTTAACAGCTTTATTGAGATAAAATTCACATACCATAAAATTTACCCATTTATTGGATTATTGAATTCCATGTTTAATACTCACCTAAATTTTTCCCTATCAATTTTCAAAGTATGCTGTTTAGAATTTAGAGCAATTGTGTGCTGGTGAAAGAGGGAAAGGAAAAAGTATAGAACTGTAAACATGAATTTACTAGCTGCCATCAAGTCAATTCCAGAGACTCCATTTGTGTCAGAGTAGAACTGTGCTCCATAGGGTTTTCAATGGCTGGTTTTTCAGACATAGATCACCAGGCCTTTCTTATGAGGTGTCTCTGAGTGGACACGAACTTCCAGCCTTTCAGTTAACAGCTGAGTGTGTTAACCATTTGTACCACCCGGGGACTCCAAATATGAATTAATGATAAGCAAATCAATTTCTTTGTGGGTTGGAAGGTTTAATTAGGCCTTAGAGAGGAGACAAGTGAATAAGAATAGGGTAAAAGAATGTTGTTCATGGAGATTATTAAACTTACCTGTTGTAACCCTAGGAGATACCCACCTATTTGTTAGGAGATGGATTCTGCAGCCTCCCTCTGTGTTCTGGGTAGACTTAGTGAGCAAGTCTCTTGAGCAGTGCTGTCCTGAATTATCTCCTTCGATTCCGTTGTGCAAAGGGAACTTTTAAAAACAATGTATTCTACCTGTAGTAACAGAGCTAATGAGGTTTAATACATATTTCTATTTAAGTTGTTGAGATTTTTCTGATTGATTGTTGGTGCAGTGGATAATTATCTTTCCAGTGATCAATTCTCTGCATATAGTGTTTATCCTTCAACCCACAGACTTTAGACGTATGCTTTCTTCTGCATACACTTCCTGTGTCCAGCCATCCGTTTTATCCCCTACCTCTTCACTCATCTTCATAGTTTCATTTATACTTCAACCATACTGCCCACTGCTCCTCTAGGAGCCCTGCTCTTCCCCACTAAATTCCTCTTTCTTACCCTTCATCACCCACTACCAATTTTTTTAACTTACCTCAGTGATACCAGTGTACAACATAATATTTGTCATGTGATGGGTTACGTTTGTCATGTGATGGGTACTCAGTAGTGGTTGCCATTGATTTTATCAGATTAATTTCATACCATGTATAATAATTAATATGAGGATTTACATTTTACTTTAAGTTGTGAATGTGTATACACATAGTTTCAAGTTATAAAGTATTTCAAGGTAAAAGAGATCATTTAAAAGACTTTAACTTTGTTATACGTAATATGAAATGCAAATATTTGAAACTGTATATTTGCATATTCCTTCCTAAAATAAACCAAAGTTGTTAATTTAATAGTCTTTATTCATTTCATCTGTTAGTAACTTTAAAATGTATTTGAGTTCAAGAAATTACAGTTCCAAAAATGGAAAATTAATTTATTTTACTAAAAATTCCAAGTAAATCATATATGCTATACTCTGGGGAAAGAAAAAAAAAAAACCTCATTGTGGTCGAGTCGATTCGTACTCATAGCGACACTATAGGGCAGAGTAGAACTGCCCCATAGGATTTCCAAGGAGCAGCTGGTAGATTCAGACTGCCTACCTTTTGGTTGGCAGCCGAGCTCTTAACCACAGTGCCACCAGGACTCCAATAGTAACTCTAACTACTCTAAAATAAAGGGTTTCCTTTTTTTTTTTTTTTTTTAATGTGTCTCTCAACTTTGAACTCCCTGATGTGTCATTGTCTTAAAGAATTTTGGCTTATCTTAGATTGTGTCTCTGTGGGAACTCCATTGACTTTCAGAGCCTAACAGACTTATTGTGTAGAGCTGTTAATGCTAATTGATTGAATTTTGAGACTTTTTAGGATATTAGAATTAGAAGCTAATTGTATTAACATTTGAAGGAATTAGTGAAAAGAGAAGGAAAAAGATTCAAGTTTGTTCAAACCAAAAACTGGAAAGAAAAGGTAATTGGCATATTCAAGTCTTTCTTCTAGTCAACCAAATATTAGACAAAACAAATTGGGGACTTGTCTTTGAATAGGAAGCAGATGTACTGAGTATAATCTTGCTTAATTCAGATTTTAAAACAAAAAAGAAGACTTTTTTATTGTTAGATGCTGATTTTTGCCTAGTAGATTGTGTTGGGGCACTAAAATGGAACTCACAACTTCAACTTTTGATTGAAGTCTCCTTGATGCCTAGCACTTTATGTGCCATACTAATGCCAAGAAATAAATTTTACTTCCTCTCATCCTTAGACAAGCTGTTTTTCTTCTAATACAGTCACTTCTTAATTTTGATTATGGGAAAGAGGGAGTGGGAATTTATTCTTTGAGACCATTTGCTAGCTAAGCCAAGCTATTGAACTTCCTGGTTGTCATTAGATACTGTATGGGAAAGTGTTTGTAAGCTATAAAACAGCACGTTAATATTAATTGTTATTTTTTTCTCTTTAAACAAATGTTAAAAAAAAATTTTTTTATTTGTTGTTTTATTTAGTACAAATGTCTCTTTAGCCAAAAATCATTACTGGTGGTTATTGGATATTTGTTTTGCACTTGGTAGTATTATAAAGTGATTTTCATGAGGAGTTCCTCACAAAAGCCCTGAAAGGTAGATTAAAATTATAATTTCATAGATGAGAAAACTAAGTGATAAACTCTGAGCCTTCTTGTCTGTCTAGAATACTCAGCTTCTGCATTTCTGGTCAGCTTCATAAGGTTTTTGTTTTTGTTTTTGTCATTCCTGCCTTACTGCTATATAGAATGATTTATATGTTGCAATAGCTGCTGTTTCTCTCCTTCAGAGATATTCCAATGCCCTTAGTCAGCTCAGGAGTAGAGCATGGTAATTTGAGAGAGCTGGCATTTGCAAGAATGAAAGACCTTGGAATACAGGTAAGAATAAATATGGCTGTTTGAATTTAACTGTTCTGATTAAAGTAATCTAAATACAAAAAAACTGATGCTATCACCAGGTGCTCCTTGGAAACTCTATGGGGCAGTTCTGCTCTGTCCCGTAGGGTCACTGTGAGTTGGAATGGACTCAACAGCAACAGATTTGGTTTTTGGTTTTTTATCACACTTACAAACTAGTCTTACAAGTCAGGTCAGAAAAGCTTTTTTTCATATATTTAAGGCATTCTTCTATCTACCAAAGAGGAGTATACCAGTGTCAATTTAATGTCTGTTTTTTCCACTTACCCAGATTGCCAACTATGTGCTTAGCTCCTTTTTATTTTTTCTTTTTTTAACAATTTTTCTTTTAAAGTATGGTGTGTTCAATTCTGAATAACAGTTATAGAAGAACTCCAAGACCTGGTTCCTCAAAAGAAGATATGAGAAAGGCAGAGCCAACATGGTGCTACAGACAGAAGCACCGTGCCATCCCTCTGCAGCAAAGACCTGAAAAACTACGTAAAACAGATACAAAGGTCAGTCCTGGAACCCTAACAATCAAATGGAGAAATAAAGAACTTGATCAAGCACTGAATGGAATAAGAAACTGACAGAGAATGGAGAACAAGGAGAGCTACAAAGCAGAGTTCCCCTACCAGCTAATATGGCATGAATTCACCATCTTGGACTACAGCTACCAAGGAATGCTGACAGGCAGTCAGGAGGGCAACTTCATGGAACTCCCAACAAGAGACAGGGTACCCAGTAACCAGGGATATACACTTTCCCGCCCCCCACCCTTCTTCCCCATACGAGGCCTCCGCCGCTTTCCAAGGGGCCACGGTTGCTCAACAGGAGAAACACCAGCCCGCTGCTGCCTGGATTTGCCATCTTCGACCTCAGCCACCAACGACCACAGACAGGTAGTGTGGAAAGGCAACTTCAAGGAGCGCCCAGCAGGAGACAGAGCACCCAGTAACCAGGATGAACGCTTTCCCATCCCCCACCCTTCATCCTCTACGTGGTCTCCACCACTTTTCATTGGGTTGCAGTCACTCAGCCAGGGAAACACCAGCTCACTACTGCCAGGTCTGCCCCGCCCCCACCGGCCAGCCCCTTCGTCGCAATCTTTTTTTGTTTGTTTCTTTGGGGGTTGTTTTTTTTTTTTTTGGCTTTTTTTGTTACTTCTCTCTCTCTCCCTTCCTTTCCTTTCCTTTCTCCTGCCCAACTAGCCCCATGTGCTCCCCACTTGACTGGCTGTGATTTTTTTGGTTTGTTTGCTTTGTTCTTTCTTTTTTTCTGTTTTTTCTCTCTCTCCTTTCCTTCCTTGCCTTTCTCCCACCCACCTAGCCCTGTGCCCCATCCCCGCCCCTTCTCAAGGGGCCATGCTACACCACTTGGCTGGAGATACACTGTGTGTGGCCTTCCCTGGGTCTGCACTGCTGTCACCAACTGGCTCCCTCACCACCATTTTATATATATATTTTTTTGTTTGTTTTTGTTTTTGTATTCTTTTGTTGTTGTGGTTGCTTCTGTCTGTCTCCCTTCCTTCCTTTCCTTTCTCCCACCCACCTGGCCCCATGTGCTGCCCTACCCCTTCTTGGTGGGCTGTGCTGTACTGCTTGGCTGGAGAGCCTCCGGTACAGGGCCTCCCCAGGTCTAGGCCACCCCCACAGGCTGGCTGCTTCAGCACCATTTTTTTTTTTTCTCTTTCTCTTCCCCTTCTCCCTTTTCCTTCTCACATCCACCTAGTCCTTGCGCTGCCTTTGCCCCATCCTGATGGGCATGCCATCCAGCAAGAGAGACATCAGCTAGCCACCACCCCAGTTCCACCCTAGCCCCAGCAGCCGCCCCCCCCCCCACCATATTTTTGTTGTTCTTATTTATTTGTTTTGTTGTTGCTGTTGGTTTCTTCTCTCTCACCCTTCTTTCCTTTCTTCCACTCACCTAGCCCCATGCACCGCCCGCGCCCCTTCTCACCATGCTGAGCCACACCGCTCGGCTATAGAGCCACCAGCACGCAGCCTCACAAGGACTGCCCCATCGCCACCTGCCAAATCCTACTGCCCCACGATTTTATTTATTTTTCTTCTTTCCGTCATTTTTTCCTTTTTTATTCTTTTGTATCTCTCTCTTTCACTCATCCACTTAGCTCCACACATCACATCTTCCACGTACCACATAACACTGACACAGTCCCCTAGACCCCACCATTCTCTGCCCCCCAGTCCCACCCTGTCAGCCACAGTTCATGCTGCAAACTACCAATCCCTGCCCCTCCACCTCCACAGGAACTGCCCTGCTGCACCATAGCTGAGTGACCGGCCCTACCCGCCTGGACAATGTGGTGAGAAGTATCATGCCCATAGGTGAGCAAACAACAAGACACGCCCAGCCTGCCTGCCCAGACATAACCAAATGAAACAAAGCAGGATGAAACAAACAAATCTACAATTAATAAACAAGGAAAATAATTCCTGAATGTCCCAAAGACCACAAGCAATATCAAAACATATAAAACAAGACAGGATGGCTCCAGAAAGTGACCAAAATAAAACAGCAAATGACCTTCCAGTAGAAGAAAAGGCACTGGAACTACCTGATAGGGAATTTGAAGTGCTAATATTCAGGGTTCTCCATCAGATGAAAGAAAATGCAGACAAAAATAAGGAAAAAATAGGCAAAATCATGGAAAATACAGACAACATCAGGAAAAACAGACAAAGCAATAGAATAATTCAGGAAAATAATACAGGAACAAAATGTAAAAATAAATAAACAACTAGTAATCATACAAAAACAGCAATTAGAAATTCAAAAGATAAACAAGACTTTAGAAATGGACAGTGCAGTTGAAGGTTTTAGGAGCAAATTTGAAACAATGGAAAACAGGATCAGCCAGATTGAAGGAAAATTTTTGGATACCACTTTGAGGAAAAATCAGAGAAAAGAATGAAGAAACCCTGAGAATGATGTACAGTACAATCAAAAGCAAAAATTTGCGTGTGATTAGAGTTCCAAGGGGGAAGAAACAGAAAACACGAAGAGGATCATTGAAGATTTGCTAGCAGAAAACTTCTCTAATGTCATGAAAGACGAAACGCTGACCATCCAAGAAGCTAAACGAATCCCATGTAAGATAGACCCCAAAAGAAAATCAAGACATATCATAATCACACTCACTAAAACCAAGGACAAAGAAACAATCCTGGGAGCAGCTAAAGAAAAACAAAAAGTCACATACACAGGGGAACCAGTAACACTAAGCTCTGATTACTCAGCAGAAACCATGCAGGCAACAAGGCAATGAGATGACATATATAAAATTTTTGAAAGAAAAAAACTGCCAACCGAGAATAAATATCCTACAAAACTCTTGCTCAAAAATGATGGCAAAATTAGGACATTTCCAGATAAACAGAAATTAAAGGAATATGTAAAAAATAAACCCAAACTTAAAAAATTATTAAAGGGAGTCCTTTGGTTAGAGAACCAACAACATCAGACAACAATGTGAATCTAGGATGTAAGACACCATCAGCCGGCTATCAACCTGGGTAATGAACTCTCAAGTATAAAACAAAATTAAAAGATTTACAACAGGAAACCGGAGAGGTCGGTGTGTGAATGACAGCATCATCAGAACAATAAAGGAGGGAATAAATAGTGTAGGTTTAGAACTTTCAAATGGAAAGGAAGTCAAGGCATCATCAAGTAATAAAAGACTGGTTTAAACTTAGGAAGATAGGGGTAAATTTCAATGTAACCACAGAGAAAGTTAACAAACCTACTCATGAACATAAAGAAGAAAAACATAAAGTCTCAGTAGACACAAAATCTACAAAAATGAAAAAAAGCCCACAAACAAAAGGAATTCAGAGCAGGAGAGTAAGAGGAACAAAGAAAACATCAGCACCATATGAAAAAGCACTACAAAATGATAGCCATAAACTCACATCTGTCAATATTCACACTGAATATAAATGGCTTAAATGCACCCATAAAGAGACAGAGTGACAGAATGGATAAAAGAAAAACAGAACCCATCAATATGCTGTCTGCGAGAGACACACCTTGGAAACAAACACATAAATATATTAAAAATCAAAGGATGGAAAAAAATATATCAAGCAAACAGCTACCAAAAAACAGCAGGAGTGGCAATACTAACCTCAGATAAAACAGACTTTAAAACAAAATCTGCCATAAAAGCTAAGGAAGGACATTATATAATGATTAAAGGGACAATTGACCATGAGGACATAACCATAATAAATATCTACACACCCATTGACAGGGTTCAAAATTACATCAAACAAATCTAACAGCACAGAATAGAGAAATGGACAGTTCCACAGTAATAGTAGGAGACTTCAACACATCACTCTAGATAAAGGACAGGACATCTAGAAAGAAACTCAACAAAGATACAGAAAATCTAAAGGCTACAGTCAGCCACCTTGACCTCGTAGACATATTTAGGACATTCTGTCCAACAGCGGCAGAGTACACATTCTTTTCCAACACACACGGAATGTTTTCCAGAATAGACCACATCTTAGGCCACAAAGCAACCCTCAACATAGTCTGAAACATTGAGATAATACAAAGCATCTTCTGTGTTCACGCCACAAAAGTAGAAATTAATAACAAGAAGAGCAATAAAAAAAAATCAAATACATGGTAACTGAATAACATCTTGCTTAAAAGCCACTGGATAATAGAAGAAATCAAAGAGAGAATTAAAAAATTCCTAGAATCAAACGAGAATAAAAATACATCATACAAAACCTTTGGGACACAGCAAAGGTAGTGATCAGAGGTCAGTTTATAGCAATAGATACATTACAAAAGAAGAAAGGGACAAAATCAAAACATTATTGCTGCAACTCAAACAAATAAAGAGCATTAAAAGAAGCCCACAGCCACTAGAAGAAAGGCAATAATAAAGATCAGAGCAGAAATAAATGAAATAGAGAATAGAAAAACAATGGAAGGAATCGACAAAACCAAAAATTAGTTCTCTGAAAGGATCAACAAAATCTACAAACCACTGGCCAAATTGACAAAAGAAGAACAGGAGAAGACATACATAACCCAGGTCCAAATGAAATAAAAAGGATTATAACAGTACTACAAAAAGCTATACTTCAACAAATTTGAACACCTAGAGTGAATGGACAAATTTCTAGAAACATACTACTTACCTAAACTAACACAAACTGAGGTCAAAAATCCGAACAGACTCATAACAAGAGAAGAGATTGAAAAAGTAATTTAAAAAAAAGAAAAAACTTTCAACAAGTAAAAGCCCTGGCCTAGATGACTTCACTGGAGAATTCTACCACATTTAGAGAAGAGCTTATACCAGTACTACTCAAACTATTTCAGAACATAGAAAAGGAACAGATGCTT
This sequence comes from Dugong dugon, assembly GCA_030035585.1. NCBI lineage: Eukaryota > Metazoa > Chordata > Mammalia > Sirenia > Dugongidae > Dugong > Dugong dugon. The sequence continues at coordinate 44,451,398 of CM057476.1, read as the reverse complement.
CCGAATTCATTCTGTGAAGCCAGCATAACCCTGATACCAAAACCAGGCAAAGACACCACAAAAAAAGTAAATTACAGTGTAATATCTCTCAAAATATAAATGCAAAAATTCTCAACAAAATTCTAGCCAGTAGAGTTCAGCATCATGTCAAAAAAAATAATACACCACAATCAAGTAGGATTCATACCAGATTTGCAAGGATGGTTCAACATTAGAAAATCAATCAACATAATCCACCACATAAATAAAAAAAACAATCACATGATCATCTCAGTCAATGCAGAAAAACATTTGATAAAGTCCAGCACCCCTTCCTGATAAAAACTCTCAATAAAATAGGTATAGAAGGGAAATTCCTCAACATAATAAAGGACATTATCCAAAACCAGCAACCAATATCACTCTTAACTGAGAAAGACTGAAAACATTCCTCCTGAGAACAAGAACAAGACAAGGATGCCCTTTTATCACCACTCCTGTTTAACATTGTGCTGGAAGTCCTAGCTAGAGCATAAGGCAAGAAAAAGAAAGGACATCCAAGTTGGTAAGGAAGAAGTAAAACTGTCCCTATTTGTGGATGATTTGATACTATACATAGAGAACCCAAAAGATTCCACGAGAAAACTACTGGAACTAATAGAAAGATGCAGCAGAGTGGCAGGATACAAGATAAACATACAAAAATCAGTTGAATTCCTATACACTAATAAAGAGAACTACAAAAATGAATTCAGGAAAGCAATATATTTATAGTATCCTCTAAAAAAGTAAGGTACTTAGGAATAAATCTAACCAGACATGTAAAAGACCTATACAAAGACGACTACAAAATATTACTGCAGGAAACCAAAGAAAACCTATGTAAATGGAAGAACATACCATGCTCATGGATAAGAAGACTCAACATTGTGAAAATGTCAATTCTTTTCAAAGCAATATATAAATACAATGCAATCCTGATCCAAATACCAACAACATTCTTTAATGAGATAGAAAAGCTAATCATTAACTTTATGTGGAAGGGGGAGAGAGACCCCAGCATAAGTAAAGCACTTTTCAAGAAGAGGAATAAAGTATGAGGACTTTCACTATCTGATCTTAGAACCTACTATACAACTACAGTAGTCAGAACAGCCTGGTACTGGTACAATGACATACATATTGACCAGTAGAACAGAATCAAGAGCTCAGATGTAAATCCATCCACCTCTGGCCACCTGATCTTCAGCAAAGGCGCAAAGTCCATTAAGTGGTGTCTTAGTCATCTAGTGCTGCTATAACAGAAATATCACAAGTGGATAGCTTTAACAAACAGAAATTTATTCTCTCACAGTCTAGTAGGCCACAAGTCCAAATTCAGGGCATCAGCTCCAGGGGAACGCTTTCTCTGTTGGCTCTGGAGGAAGGTCCATGTCCTCAATCTTCCCTTGGTCTAGGAGCTTCTCTGTGCAGGAACCTCAGGTCCAGAGGACACACTCTGCTCCCAGCACAGCTTTTTTGATGGTATGAGGTTCCCATGTCTCTCTGCTTGCTTCTCTCTTTTATATCTCAAAAGTGATTGGCTTAAGACACTATCTAATCTTGTAGACCTTGTCAGTGTTACTGCTGCTAATCCACCTTACTACATCACAGTGATAGCATTTACACACATAGGGAAATTACATCAGATGATAAAATGGTAGACAGTCATACAATACAGGGAATCATGACCTAGCCAAGTTGACAGAAATTTATGCAAGACACATTCGATGCATGAAAAATGGGGAAAAGACAGTCTTTTTAACAAATGATGCTGGCACAACTGGATGTTGTGAAACAGGACCCATACCTCACACCATACACAAAAACTAACTCAAAATGGACCAAAGACCTAAATATAAAACCAAAAACCATAAAAATCATAGAAGGAAAAATAGGGTCAATGCTAGATGCCAGAATACACAGTATAAACAGGATACAGACCATAACTAACAATGCACAAATACCAGAAGATAAACTAGATAACTAGGATATTGTAAAATTCAATACTTATGCCCATCAAAAGTCTTCTCCAAAAGAGTTAAAAGAGAACCTACAGACTGGGAAGAAAATTTTGGTGATGACAAATCTAACAAGGCTCTAATCTCTGAAATCCGTAGGAAAATACAACACCTATACAATAAAAAGACAATCCAATTAAAAAATAGGCAAAGGATATGAACAAACACTTCACCAAAGAAGATATTCAGGCAGCTAACAGATACATGAGGAAATGCTTGTGATCACTAGCCATCAGAGAAATGCAAATCAAAACTACGAGATACCATCTCACCCTCAAATTACTGGCACAAATTTTAAAAAACAGAAAATAACAAATGTTGGAGGGGCTGTAGGGAGCTTGGAACTCTTATGGTACAGCTGTCTCAGAAAGTGATTATGTCACTTTCATAAAAGGCTAGAAATAGAAATACCATACAATAAGAGTGGTCACACAAGTAGACATATGCACACCCATGTTCACTGCAGCGTTATTCACAATAGCAGAAAGATGGAAACAACGTAAGTGCCCGTCAGCAGATGGATGGATAAACTATGATACATACACACAATGAAATACTACGTAATGGTACAGAACAATGATGAATCTGTGAAACATCTCACAACATGGATAAATCTGGAGGGCATAATACTGAGTGAAATAATCATAAAAGGATGAATACTGTATGAGACCACTATTATAAAAACTCATGAAAAGGTTTCCACACAGAAAGAAACAATCTTTGATGGTTATGAGGGTGGGGAGGGAAAAACACTTAACTAGACAATAGATAAGTGTTAATTTTGGTGAAGGCTAAGACAGTCCACAGTACTGGAGAAGTCAGCACAGCTTGACCAAGGCGAAGTTATAGAAGCTTCATAGACACATCCAAACTCCCTGAGGGACCAAATTACTGGGCTGAGGCCTGGGGACCATGGTCTTGGACATCTAGCTCAATTGGCATAACATAGTTTATAAAGCAAGTGTTCTACATCCTACTTTGGTGAGCAGTGTCTGGGGTCTTGAAAGCTTGTGAGCAACCATCTAAGATCCACTGGTTCCACCCATCTGGAACGAGAGAGAATGAAGAAAACCAAAGACACAAGGAAAAGATTAGCCTAATGTACTGATGGACCACAGCTACCACAGCCTCCACCAGAATGAGTCCGGCACAGCTAGATGGTGCCGAGCTACCACCACCGATTGCTCTGACGGATCGCAGTAGAGGATCCTGGACAGAGCTGGAGATACATGTAGAACAAAATTCTAACTTTAGAAGACCAGACTTACTGATCTGATAGAGACTGGAGAAACCCCAAGAGTATGGCCCCTGGATACCCTTTTAACTTAGTACTGAAGTCACTCCTGAGGTTCACCCTTCAGCCAAAGATTAGACAGGCCCGTAAAGCAAATCAAGACTTAATGGGCACACCAGCCCAGGGACAAGGACAAGAAGGCAGGAGGGGACAGGAAAGCTGGTAATGGGGAACCCAAGGTTGAGAAGGAGAGAATGTTGACAAGTCGTGGGAGTGGCAATGAATGTCACAAAACAATGTCTGTATTAATTGTTTAAGCAGAAACTTATTTGATCTGTAAACCTTAATCTAAAATACAATAAAAAATATAAGAAATTAAAAAATGAAGATATGATCATTTGAAGAGACAAGAAATATATGCATGAAATAATTACCAAACAATGTTATTGCCCCATGTATACCGGTCTCTCTCACCCCCCCATGTCTATTCAGTCACTTACTTATATAAACACCTCCTCTGTGCTTGTTTTGGAAATACAAAGAACCCAGGAATCTGCATTTTAATCATCTCTGTAAATTGTTCTTATACACAGTAAGGTTTGAATCTCAGTGCCCTAGAAACTACTTTGTATAGGCACCAGAAGACAAGCCATGAATAATCTGTAGGCCAGGACACTGATATCTGGGCTTTGTCTTCTGAGATTCTGATTCAGTAGGTCTGAGATGGGGCTGTAGGATCTTTTTTAATCTAACACCAATAGGTAGTTCTTATGCACAGTGAAATCATGGACCACTCTTAGAAAGATGATGTTCTAAGATTTACATATTGTGTTTGTGGACTTAACCAAGGCATTTTATTCTCTCAATCAAATTATAATGGAGGAAGTTTTTCAGAAGATTGTCCAAAGAAGAGTTTATGAACATTATTGACTAGTCTACCAAAAAAAAAAATGTGACGAACAGTTTAACTTCTAGGTAAACATCAAATGCATTTGCAATAATTTGCGGCACCAAACAAGATTGTGTGTCTGCTCTGCTCCCCAGTCTCCAGCTGTCTTTGTTCTCCAGTTCCTCTCTCCTCTGAAAATACTGTTGCAGAAGTGACTGACCTGTCCTGGTTATCCTGATCATCTCATTATCCACCGATCTTCTTTAACCCTGTACCTCTCATAAAGCATAATTACCTCTCTTAAAGTAAACTGGGATTGACCATAAATACTGGAATTCATTCATAGCCAGAAGACGTCTTGTTCCCACTGCCAACATCTTTACCAGAAACTAAGTATACATCAATCTCTGACTTTAAACAAACATGCCAAAAAAACATGCAAGTGTTCATTAAGAACTTGTAACTATAGAACATTCATATGCAAGCTACTATGTAAAATGACTGTCGCTAAAAGACAGCATCTAAATAAGTAGATTGTTGATCCTTGTTTACTGTATAATTTTTGTTTACTAGACTTAACAGAATCCACATCAGCAAAGCATTATTATCTTGGGCTGGTTTCTGGGATGTGGAGATAGTTATGTTTTTATGGGACTGAGTAATGAGCGCTTATTTTTCTCTTGGAATTCTATACATATATAGCAGTCCTGCATAAATATGCTGTTAGTAGAATGGTTTACCATGACGTCATCACATTTCCTGGGGTGATCTTTTACCACTGGTGGAAAATATTAGAATCCTGAAAATAATTTTTATGGTTTGTTCTATAGGGAAAAAATATAGGACATATCATCAAATAATGTAAAGATTTTCTAACTCTAAATGTAAGGTTGTGTAGCATGCATACTGGTTTGTGGAATAAAAATGAGAGTTGCGTCACATTTGCTTGTCCATGCAGACCAGGCATCATTTTGTTGACATCATCTATAGGAGCTTTGTGCCTCCCAGTGATAACTCAAAGAACCATTTGTGATTTTGGTTTAGATTGTATAATAAATGGCTCTAGGATCCTTCCTTATTTCCTTTCTTCCTTCCACAGTGCCCTTCCTTGCAAAAAATAGCAATCTTCAGAACATCTTTTTGACATTTCTAAATTGATACAAATATGGTGATCCTAAAAATATTAACTGTCATAAAATGATGAAAGTTTTTTAAAAATTAGAAATTCATGTTTTTTACTCTTCTGTAGACATAGTTTTGAATTTTACTTTCAGATACAGTTATAGCCTGTGAGTAGAACTATTTTCTTATTTTATGACTTATGGTCTTTACCTCCAAGATTATATTATATATTGGTCTCTTTCGAATCCTAAATTTATTTCAAAAGCAGAGCATTACACTACTTCAGACATTTTCATTCTATTTTCCCCTATCTTCAAATTTATTAGAAATGTGTTCATTTTGAAATTATTCAGTTCCTTTATCTCAATGTAAATTATGTCCAAACTTAATTTTGAGCTCCAGGTTTGGTAGAGAAGCTTAAATAAAAAATGAATTAGTTACTAGTTTTATATTTGCCCCCCCCCCCCCCTTTTTTTTTTTGCAGTGTCGAGATGTGAGAACCAGGGAGGTTGGAATCCAAGAAATTCATCACAAAGTACGACCGTATCAGGTTAGTTTCTTTATTTTATACAGATTTTGGGTCCTGTTCTTATATCTTTGCCAGTAGACCCACACCTTAGTAATAGGACAGAGCCCTAGAAGTTAATGAGTAAATTAAGAGCGAACAGTAATTGTGGATCAGATACAGATGTCCAGGCAGGAATGCCAAATATGAGGATGACTGAATTTTAGGAGAACCAGATTAGGAAAACTACTTCTGAACCTCATTCTAGACCAGCACTGTCCAATAGAACTTTCTGCCATTTTGGAAATATACCCTGTCCCATGTGGTAGCCACTTGCCACATGTGGCTATTGAGCACTTAAAATGTGACTAGCACACTGAGGAAATGAATTTTTCATTTTATTTAATTTTAATTAATTCAAGTGTAAATAGCTACATGTGGCTAGTATTGAACAGCAAAGTTCTAGACCTTTGAATAGAGCAGGGTATGATCTGCCCATTGATGGTAATCAGATGATTAGTTTAGCCCTTATCAACAAGGATTCCACAAAAGTTAAGCCTAATACCCTAAGGCATTCATTGTTTGCAATGAATTAACTTCTCTCATATACATCTATTATGTCAGTGTGCCAGTGTGCCAAAATTTTTGTGGGGTTTAATTCTCTTTTGGAATGCTGATTGAGAAAAGCTAGGACAATATGATATTTCTGTTTATAACATAAATTGTTTATTTGACATTTTTCTCACTTGGAATGTTTTGAGGAAAAAAATAGACACAAGTACAGTAATCATTTTACCAAATTCTTGCACAGTCCAATTATTTAGCATTAATTTGAGAAAGAATGTAGGGGTTGATCTGAATTCTTAACTCACTATGGCTGTAATCTATTCACTTACTAAGTGTATCTGGGGTAGCCATGTCTACATATGTAGGTTTATCTGTATATACATATTATTACCTATTGCATACATTTGTGCAGAGTATAAGGGCTACTTGTACAACGAATTAGAGTCAAAAGCCTATGTAGATTGCTACCACAAGAGCTTCTCCCCAAAAGCTATTCTCCAGTAGCTGAATTTTCTTTTAATGTTTTTATCCTGTAACTAGGTATATTTTAAATGCCCTGTGGGTTGCCGTTTAAAAAAAAAACCCACTGCCTTCAAGTCAATACTGACTCATAGCAACCCTACAGAGTAGAACTCCCCCATAGGTTTTCTAAGGCTGTAATCTTTACCAGAGCAGACTGCCACATCTTCCTCCCTCGGAGTGGCTGGGGAGTTCGAACTGTCAGCCTTTCAGTTAGCAGCCCAGTGCTTAACCACTGCACCACAAGGGCTCACTTTCTTAAAATCCCATCAAGGAACAAGTGACCTTTTTTTATTTTTTATTTTTTTCCCCCCTGGAAGTGGGTTTTAGTGGAGGAGGTAAGGACTAGAAAATGAAACCACTGAGCTCCTGAGAGTTTTGGGGTAAGAGGGTACTCCCAGGGCTATACATGTGACATAATTTATAATTTTACCTTAGAGATTGTTCATAGTGGATCAAAGATTTAAGTACATGGAAGCAGTTACTGAGCTGGGTCTCTGTGAGAATATCAAAGTTAGAAGTTCTAATATTTGTGAATTGTAAAATTGTTTTCCTTTCATAATAGTCCTTGAACAACGCTTGAACTCTTATTTAACCTTTGATATTTGGCAGTAGACAAGTAGAAAGAAGTATAAGTCGTGATTATTCTTTCTTTATCCCTAACTGGATATTAGCCTGAATAAATATATATAATTATAAAAATGAACTTTGTTCTCTAATTCTTGAAAAAACATTTTTTGTGGCATTTTATTAAACAGGTTGAATTAGTAAGGAGAGATTACGTCGCAAATGGTGGCTGGGAAACATTCTTGTCATATGAAGACCCAGATCAGGACATCTTGATTGGCCTCCTTCGATTGCGAAAGTGTTCAGAGGAAACCTTCCGTTTTGAGTTGGGTGGAGGTGTTTCCATAGTCCGAGAACTTCACGTGTATGGAAGTGTAGTTCCTGTGAACAGTCGAGATCCTACTAAATTTCAGCATCAGGTATCCTGTATTCCATTTCTGTTAGACTTACAATTAAATTGTTCAAAGTAGGAGAAGAGAAAAGGAATGGGGAAGAAGAGGGAAGAGACAGAGAAGGGGAAAAGGAAATACACAAACAGTGGAACCAATATTTAATTGTTCAGAGATGCCAAATTGTACCCTTTTGGGTATATGAGGGGAGGAGAGAGGGACAAATTGAGACTTAGTCAAGTGGAACATAATGGTAGGTTGAACCATATGAGATTGCCATTTTTGAGTCAGGAATGGTCTGATATTGGCATTTCATGTGGTTCAGCCTACTATGGGATCAAATGAGGTGATGATGTGAAAGCACTTACAAAGTGTTAAAGCACTTCGCATATATAAGTTATATGTAAGAAACCAAAATAAATAACAACTTACTCTTTTCAGGAATTTCAGGAATAGGTTAAAATCAACTAATGATAGATATAGGGTAAGCCCCCAAAATGGTGATTAAGAATCTCACCTGGGTTCAAAAGCTTATTAGAAATTGGAGGGGTGACTCTAATAAATAAAAACGTAGATGCACGAGGTTTCCATCACCTGGAGATTGCCTAGAGATTCGAAAAAGAGACAGAAGTTGAGAGGAAATTACCCCTTTATGACTAGATTACATTATCTACCAAGAACCTTTTGGTGGCTCTCTTGCAGTTACCTTTTTTACTAGTCTGCTTTTGGTATGATAGAATGTTTTCTCTTTCCTTCCTCCCATAAATGGGTATTTATCACTCTTATTTTAACATATTTTAGCAACAGCTAAATTATAGCTGCCTTCTTGTTTTATGGGCCCCTCTTAATGGGCTTCTTTTCCTTCCTAACCACCGCCCCCCCACCCTCTACTCCCACCCCACCCTACCCCCATTGCTCCTCATAGGGATTTGGTATGCTGCTGATGGAGGAAGCAGAAAGAATAGCTAGAGAAGAACATGGATCTGGAAAAATAGCTGTTATTTCAGGTAATTGGGAGGGGGTGGGGTTCCTGATTCATTTACATTTTTAAGTTGGTGCCACAATTGAAACTACCTCAGTCTTCTCTTGCCCCTGTTTATGATTATTGCATTCAGAATTTGGCAGAACAGTTTGGAAGAACTTGTGCTTAAACACAGAATTTGTGCGAGCAGTTTGGAATAGAACTTTCAGAAGCAGTCCCATCTCAGAGTAGCAGGATAGCTTATCCTCAGACATGTAATCTCTGTCCTGTCTTCCTTGCTGTCTGTCATACTAGTCATAATGGTCACCTCATCTCTTGTGTTTGTGCCTAGTTACTCGGTCTGGGAAAATGGAATTTGCTAATATGGATCAAAGAAAAATGTATGCCAGTGTGGAGATTATCGCTGTTGTTCAGAAAATTAAAATAGCCCCTTGGTTACAAGCACAAGATATTTAAAAGCAGAATTTTTTTCTCAAATATTGTTCTCAATGAGTTTGCTCTTGGGGAGCAGCTTTTCCCCCTGTGTGGAAGCTTCCCCATTCCTTATCTAGGACATCAGATAATTGAGGAAATAGGCATGAAGAGGAAATTCTGTTATAAGTGGAGCAAGAAATAATGTATACAGCCTTTTATTCCTACTCTTTAGTATTATATCCTTATAAAAATTGCTGTTCCCAGGAGGAAGCTAACATGGTGAAAGTCATGATCAAAATTTAGGTTATTTTTTCTTCAGTATTAATTTATTTTCTTCCAGTTTACTTTTTAACCCATTAGGCTATACTGCATTCCTAAAGGCTAAACTATACCTTCTAAGAAAATAATCTTTTCTGAAAATGAAAGTTGAAATGATTTTTTTTTTAAAAAATCAAGAAGTTGTTGCAGACCAATAAATCAATACTGATACCTAGATTTTAATGATTATGAAAATGTAATGATCCAGGCTCAATTATTTAGTCTAATTATGTTTTATGTTTTTTGGCATTATTCAGGCAGATTAATAAAGCATTCTTAACATGGCTAGCTTTATATATATCTTTCTCTGTTATCTTTAACCCCACTAAAGAAGAGATAACTAAATAAGGCTTACCTGATTGGTACTGATGTCTGCAATTAAAAAAAAAAAAAAACTTTGCCTCTCAACTCTTTGAACTGTGGTTGACCAGAAGTACCAGGAAATGGGCCAGAACTGACTTGGAATTTATTCTGCATGTGCACTACGTAGAGTTGATAGCACCTGGAATTTCAGTGGGCCTTTTTTGTCAGAGCACTGTCAGTGTTGTCAATACACCAAAAGCAGTTCCCATTGACTCAGTTTCAATTCATGGCAACCCCATGTGTTTCAGAGTAGAATTGCAAATAGGGTTTTCAGTGACTGTGACCTTTAGGAAGTAAATTACCAGGGCTTTCTTTTGAGCTGCCTCTGGGTGGATTTGAACCACCAACATTTCAGTTAGCAGCCAACCATTTAAATGTTTGCGTCACCCAGGGACTCTATTTTCTCAAGCTTAAATGTGCTTAAGAAGCACCTACAGATCTTGTTAAAATGAAAATTCTGATTCATTAGATCTGGGATGAGGCCTGAGATCCTGCATTTCTGACTGGGTCCCAGATGATTCCTAATGCTGCTTGTCTTCAGACCACACACTAAATATCAACTTACGGAAAAATGGGTTTGTTTGATTTTTTTTCAAAAACCAATTAAAAGAAAAGCATACATCATAGTATTGTGTATAATGTTTTAGTACTCTCTTCCAAACCAGTAAGGTAATGATACCTCTCTGTGACTCCAGCAGTGCCTTCACTACTAATGTCTTATATGCAGTCAAGTGATTATCTGGTGTCTGTGGCAACCTAATCAATTTTAAAACTGATGAGCATCAGTATTTTATCACGGCTCTACATATTGTTTCATTTGCCCTCATGTCATCCATCTCTCTTTAGAAATGTTGCATGCAGAGGGCCTCTGACTTGCCTGGGGTCATACTTTGCTTTTTATGAGCAGGGTGCTCTCTAAGTAGAAATCAGCCATCTGTCTTCTTTATGGCTTTTTATCCTAATCTAAGTAATAGCCCAATTTCAGATCATCTGCTTGTGGAGTTGCTTCTTAAAATAACAAGCAAGAGGCTTGCTCAGAGTAACAAGGAACAGCACTCCTCCTGTCAGCTGGTACAATACATGTACTAGATTTCTGTAAAGGGGGTTTCTTCTGACCAGAGGGTTTCCATAGGATGAGTCCTGGAATGCGTTCTTGACTAAAATGAGTTCTGAGAGAGGAAGCATTACTTCCTGTCACTCTTGCTTATAAGCCCCACTGTTGCTTTGTATAGGGGAAACCACCTAGGTCCTTGATGTTCTGTTTGACTCAACCTCTGGTCACCCGTCAAATGAAAAAACCAAGAACAGATGAACTTGCCAATAGAACATTTGCTGTATGGATTATTTCTCTAATTTAGTAATAGATTACTGTTCTATGTACATTTCTGAATCAGACACCTCTGGTGTCCATTATTCAGAACTTTCAAGGAAAATAGATTAAAGTATTTATTATTATAACATACATTTTACGAATTTTTTTCCTCCCATTTGTTCATTTTGACTTTGGTCTTTCTGATTTGAAAACAGTGATGAAGGTTTTTAGTTTGTTTTTGTAAAAAAAATTTTTTTTAAATTTTCCATAAGTTGATCTTCAGAATAGAAATCTCTTTATCATAATACTGGTGTTTGTGTGCTGCATATCAATCATTTACTTCATTAGATGTGGTGTGTAAGAAACAACACTGACTGGGAGTCAGTTGGCCAGGATTCCATTCCTACTTTGCCAGTAGCTCTCTTTGTTATCTTGGGTAATTTCGTGTGTGTGTGTGTGTGTGTGTGTGTGTGTGTGTGTGTGTGTGTGTGTGTGTGTGATTTAGGTGAAAGTTCACAGAACAAATCAGTTTCTCATCAAACAGTTAATACACAAATTGTTTTGTGACATTGGCTGCAAACCCTGCAATGCATCAATACTCTCCCCTTCTCTTCCCCAGTTTCCCTGCCTTCATTCATCCAGCCTTCCCGTCCCTTCCTGTCCCCTCATCTCTGCCGTTGGGCTAGTGTGCGCATTAGTCTCGTATACATGATTGAACTATGAAGCACAGCCCTCACCTGTGTTATCGTTGGCCCTATAGACCTGTCCAGTCTTTGGCTGAAGGGCAAACCTCAGGAGTGACTTCAATACTGAGTTAAAAGGGTGTCTGGGGGCCATACTCTTGGAGTTTCTCCATTCTCTGTCAGACCAGTAAATCTGGTCTTTTTTTGTGAGTTAGAATTTTGTTCTACATTTTTCTCCAGCTCCGTCCAGGACATTGTAATCCTTGTCAGAGCACTCAGTGGTGGTAACCAGGCACCATACAGTTGTTGTGGGCTCAGTCTGGTGAAGGCTATGGTGGTTGTGGTCCATTAATCCTTTGGACTCATCTTTCACTTTCATTTTTGGTCTTCTTCATTCCCCTTTGCTTCAGCCAGGATGGGACCAGTAGATGTGTCTTAGGTGGCCGCTCGCAGACTTTAAGACCCCAGTCACTACTCACCATAGTTGGATGTAGAACATTTTCTTTATGGACTGTGTTATGCCAGTTGACCTAAATGTCCCAAGACCATGGTCCCCAGGCCTCAGCCCAGTAGCTCAGTTTCTCAGGGCATTTGGATGTGTTTGTGAAGCTTCTATGACTTTGCCCTGGTCAGGTTGTGGTGACTTCCCCAGTATTGTGGACTGTCTTACACTTTCACCAAAGTTACCACTTAACTATTGATTGTCTAGTTACTGTTTTTCCCCCCCAACCTTCATAACCATCAAAGATTGTTTCTTTCTGTGTGGAAACCTTTTCATGAGTTTTTATAATAGTGGTCTCATACAGTATTTGTCCTTTTGTGATTGACTTATTTCACTCAACATAGTGCCCTCCAGATTCATCCATGTTGTGAGATGTTTCAGATTCATCATTGTTCTGTATCATTACGTAGTATTTCATTGTATGTATGTACCATAGTTTGTTTATTCATTCATCTGTTGATCGGCACTTAGGTTGTTTCCATCTTTTTGGTACTTTGAATAATGCTGCAGTGAACGTGAGTGTGCATATGTCTATTCATGTGATGGCTCTTATTTCTCTAGGATATACTCCTAGGAGTGGGATTGCTAGATCGTATGGTATTTCTATATAGTTTTTTAAGGAAGCAACATATCGTTTTCCAAAATGGTGTACCATTTTACATTCCCAGCAGCAGTGCATAAGAGTTCCAAGCTCCCTGCAGCCCCTCCAACATTTGTTATTTTCTTTTTTCTTTTGATTTGTGCCAGTAATTTCAGGGTGAGATGGTATCTCTGTAGTTTTGATTTGCATTTCTCTGATGGCTAGTGATCGCAAGCATTTCATCATGTATCTGTTAGCCACCTGAATGTCTTCTTTGGTGAAGTGTGTCTGTTTATATCCTTTGCCCATTTTTTAATTGGATTATTTGTCTTTTTATTATAGAGGTGTTGGATTTTCCTATAGATTTTAGAGATTAGACCTTTGTTGGATATGTCATAGCCAAAAATTTTTTCCCAGTTTGTAGATTCTCTTTTTAGCTCTTTTGGTGAAATCTTTTGATGAGCATAAGTGTTTAATTTTTAGAAGATCCCACTTAGCTAGCTTATCTTCTGGTATTTGTGTATAGTTAATTATGGTTTGTATGCTGTTTATGCCATATATTAGGGCCCTAGTGTTGACTTGCTTATTTTTTCTTCCATGATTTTTATAGTTTCTGGTTTTATATTTAGGTCTTTGATCCATTTTAAATTTGTTTTTATGTATGGTGTGAGGTATGGTTCCTGTTTGATTTTTTTACCGCTGGACATGCAGTTGTGCCAACATCATTTATTAGAAAGGCTGTCTTTTCCCCATTTAATGAACTTTGGGCCTTTGTCAAAGATCAGGTGGCTGTAGGTAGATGGATTTACATCAGGGTTCTCAATTCTGTTCCACTGGTCAATGTGTCTGTCGTTGTACCAGTACCAGTCTATTTTGACTACTGTGGCTATATAGTAAGTTCCAAGGTCAGGTAGGGAGAGGCCTCCTACTTTGTTCTTTTTCTGTAATAATGCTTTATTTATCCAGGGCCTCTTTCCTTTCCATATAAAGTTAATGGTTAGTTTTTCCATCGCTTTAAAGAATGCTGTTGGTATTTGGATCGAGATTGCATTGTATTTATAGATTGCTTTGGGTAGAACTGACATTTTCACAATGTTGAGTCTACCTATCAATGAGCATGGTATGTTTTTACATTTATGTAGGTCTCTTTTGGTTTCTTGCGATAGTGTTTTGTAGTTTTCTGTGTATAGGTCTTTTACATGCCTGGTTAGATTTATTCCTAAATATTTTATTTTTTTAAGGGGCTGTTATGAATGGTATTGCTTTCCTGATTTCCTTTTTGTAGTTCTCTTTATTCGTATATAGGAATCCAATTGGTTTTTGTATCAGTTGTATCCTGCTACTCTGTGAAATCTTTCTATTAGTCCCAGTAGTTTTCTTGTGGAGTCTTAGGTTCTCGTGTATAGTATCATATCATCCACAAACAGGGACAGTTTTACTTCTTCTTTACCAATTTGGATGCCCTTTTTTTCTTTTTTCTTGCCTTATTGCTCTAGCTAGGACTTCCAGCCCAATGTTAAATAACCCGTTGCCTTCCAGTCGATTCCTATAGTCAACACTATAGGACAGAGTAGAACTGCCCCATAGGTTTTCCAAGGTGGATTCGAACTGCCAACCTTTTGGTTAGCAGCTGAGCTCTTAACCACAATGGTAAATAGGAGTGGTGATGAAGGGCATCCTTGTTATGTTTCCCTTCTCAGGGGGAATGTTTTCAACCTCTGTCCGTTGAGAATGATGTTGATTGTTGGTTTTTGATAGATGCCCTTTATTGTGTTGAGGAATTTCCCTTTTACTCCTATTTTGGTTACAGTTTTTATCAGGAATGGGTGTTGGATTTTATCAAATGCCTTTTCTGCATCGATTGCAAGGATCATATGATTCTTTTATTTATGTGGTGGATTATGTTGATTGATTTTCTAATGTTGAACCATCCTTGCATACCTGGTATGAATCCCACTTGGTCGTGGTGTATTATTTTTTTGATATGATGCTGAATTCTATTGGCTAGAATTTTGTTGAGAATTTTTGCAGAATTTTTGGTGAATTTCTCTGGTGAAGCCATCTGGGCCAGGACTTTTTTTTGTTGTTGTTGGGAATTTTTTAATTACCTTTTCAATCTCTTCTCTTGTTATGGATCTGTTGAGATTTTCTACCTAAGTGTGTTAGTTAGGTAGGTAGTGTGTTTCTAGAAATTTGTCCATTTCGTCTAGGTTTTCAAATTTGTTGGAGTACAATTTTTCATAGTTCTCTGTTATGATCCTTTTTGTTTCAGTTGTGTCTGTTATAATGACCCTCATTTCATTTCTTATTTGGGTTATTTTCTTCCTCTCTTGTTTTTCTTTTGTCAGTTTGGCCGGTGGTTTGTCGATTTTGTTGATCCTTTCAAAGAACCAACTTTTGGTTTTGTTGATCCTTTCTGTTGTTTTTCTGTTCTCTATTTCATTTATTTCTGCTCTGATCTTTATTATTTTCTTTCTTCTGGTGGCTGTGGGCTTCTTTTGCTATTCTCTTTCTATTCGAGTTGTAGGGCGAATGTTTTGATTTTGTCTCTTGTTTTGATATATGCACCTACTGCTATAAATTGATCTCTAAGCACTGCCTTTGCTGTGTCCCATGGGTTTTGGTATGATGTGTTTTCATTCTCATTTGATTCTAGAAATTTTTTGATTCCATCTTTGGTTTCTTCTATCACCCAGTGGTTTTTTTTCTCAAGCAAAGTGGCAACCATAGATTTGTCTTCAGTTTCACTGATTCTGTCTTCCATTGTTTAAACTTCTTCCTAAAATCTTCTACTGCATTGTTCTTTTCTGAAATTTTGTTGTTTATCTTTTGGATTTCTAATTGCTGTTTTGTGTGATTTCTAAATGTTTATTTTGACATTTTGTTCTTGTATTATTTTCCTGAATTCTTCTATTGCTTTGTCTGCATTTTCCTTGATTTTGGCTATGTTTTGATTGGTTTTGTATGTGTTTTCCATGATTTTGTCTGCATTTTCCTTGAATATCTTTCCTAATCTCTTGGAGAGCCCTGAATATTAGACTTTTGAATTCCCTATCAGGTAGTTCCAGTGCCTTTTCTTATGTTGGAAGATGAACTGGTACTGATCAACTGGTTATGGTCACTTACTGGAGCCATTTTATCCTATATTTTTTATATGTTTTGATACCGTCTGCTGTCTCCGAGACATTGAGGTATTATTTTCTTTATTTATTGATTGTGGGTTTGTTTGTTTCGTCTTGCTTTTTTGTTTGGTTTGATTATATCTGGGCGGGTAGGTTGGGCATGCTTTGTTGCTTGCTTACTTATGGGCACAATAGTTCTCACCACTTTGTTCTGGTGTGCAGGGCCGGTCACTCAGCTGTGGTACAGCAGGGCAGGTCCAGCAGCGAGGGAAGGGGTGGAGATGGGTCATTTTTCTATATCGTGAACCAGGCTTGGGGCTAGTGTGGAAACACTGCAGTCTGTGGTTGGGTGGGGCGTTATGAGCCAGCAAAGAAGGGCATGGGGTCTAGGCCAGGTCCCCTCATGGCTGTGATGGGAGGGGTCCAGATCTAGCAGGAAGGGGTCTTGGGTCCTGGCCCAGTCCTGTTTGCCGTGGCAGGTGGTGGGTGGGGTGGGAGGTGGCGGGAAGGAGCTTGGGGTCTGGGCTGGGTGCCATGGCAGGAGGAGTCCGGAGCCAGCAAGAAGGGGCCTGGGATCTGGGCAGGGTCCCCTTAGGGCCACAGGCAGTGACAGAAGGGGTCCTGAGATGGCAGGAAAGGGCCTGGGGTCCAGACTGGGTCCCCGCGGGGCTGTGGTGCAGGGTTCCAGAGTTGGCAGGAAGGGGCCTGGGTCCAGGCCGGGTCACCTGTTTACCACGGCAGGTGGTGGGAGGGGTCTGGAGCCAGCAGGAAGGGACCTGGGGTCTGGGCAGGGTCCCCTTGAGGCTGTGGTGGGAGGGGTCTGGGGTCTGGGCTGTGTCCTCTGGGTGCCACAGTGGGTGGCAGGATGGGTTCAGAGCCAGCAGGAAGGGGCCTAGGGTCTGGGCTGGGTCCCATCGGGGCCTCGAACAGCAGGGCGGGGGGGCGGGTGTCAAAGGCTTGGATAAAGGGGCTAGATGGAGGAGGGCAATAGGATAGGTTGGTACTCTGGTTCCCAGCAGTAGAGGTTGGTGCAATGGGGCAGTCATGGCCACAGTTCACCAGGGGGTGGAGGTTGCAGGAGCGTGCTCCTGTGGTTACCAGATGAGAGAATCTTGGCTTCTCCTTGAGTTGCAGCCAGCAAATGTGGTCTTACTTAGTTTTGGGTGTGTCTAAGTCATACCACTATCTCCTATTGGGAATTTTGTGGAGGTGCATTTCTACATGCGGCATTATTGGCTTTATTCTAAGATGGCAACATTGAGGCATGCTGTTTGGTCCGGAATCTGCACTCTATCTCTATTCCTTACCCATTTTCTATCGATTTCGTCTTCTCAGTGACTTCCAATCTAATACTTTATCCCTTTATTTAAGGTTCAGGGTTCTAGGATTGATGCCTGTATCTGTTTGACTTGGTTTTTCAGGTCTTTGTTGCAGAGGGATGGCTTAGTGCATCTGACTGATCCACTATCTTGACTCCACCCTCTGATCTTGGGTAGTTTTACTTGATATCCATAGACCTTCATTTCCATATTTGAAAACAAGTGGGTTAGATTACCTTTTATAACTGTAACAGTCTAGGATTCTGCCCTCTGTATCTTAACTCCTTTTAGTTCTTAACGTGATAAATTGTATATTACTGATTACATTTCAAATAGATTTCCCTTCTGATAGTATATTAGGAGACCCTTTCATTCATCTTAGTCTCATTGTAGGTTGAGTATTTGGTAATGAAAATGATAAAGTTTCCCATAGATAGCTAATCCCATCCATGATTTGTAGATGCTTGTTAACTTTGGTCACAACTGGTGGTACTTTTTGTAACCTGTGTTTTTTTTTTCTGAATTTCTTCTTGATTTATAAGTTCATCTTTGTTCTGGATCTATAGGCTTTTATGTGAGTCATACATATTGGTGGCCCAGATATTCTCTCCTAGCATAACTAGTGGTTTGAGTAAGGGAAAGACAAAATCATTTATCATTTTGGTTACTATGACTGTAAGAGTAATGCATTTACGTAGAATTTTTTTTTAATTACATTCTGATTCATTATAACTTCCTTTTGTTTTGCAAGCAAAGTTTTCAAGGTTATGTGGATTTGTAGTCAAATTACCTCAATATATTTTGGTTATAGAAGGTATACACTGTATATTTTATAGCTAATTTATTTTTTTAAAAAGATTTCTTTTACATATATACCCAAAAGACTTGAAAGCAGGCACTCAAACGGATACTTGTATACCAGTGTTCATTATTCACAATAGCCAAAAGGTGGAAACAAGTTAAATGTCCATCAATAGATGAATGGATAAACAAAATGTAGCATATACATACAATGGAATATTATTCAGCCATAAAGGGAAAAGAAGTTCTGGTACATGCCATAGCATGGATGAACCTTGAAAACATTATGCTGAGTGAAATAAGTCAGACACAAAAGGACAAATATTGTGTTATCCCACTTATATGAAATTTCTAGACTAGGCAAATGCATAGAGACAGAAGTTTATTAGTGTCACCAGGTACCAGGGGCTGAGGGGAGGGGAGGTGGGGAGTTACTGTTTAAGAGGTACTGAGTTTCTGTTTGGGGGAATGGAAAACGTTTGAAAGTGGATAGTGGTGATGATCGCACAACGTTATGAATGTAATTAGTGTCACTGAATTGTACACTTACAAAATGGTTAAAATGACAATATTTTATTATATATATATATATGCTACCATTAAAAAACAACTGCCTTTGTAGTTATATGAGAAAGTTGATAATTTGTTTATGAGAGTCAAGTTAAGCACTTCCTTAGAGAGACAGGCTTTTAATTATTCATTCTATTTTTTTCAAAGTACATCTAATTGTCTTAGTAAGTAAACCATGTTTTAAAGTTTTTTTTTTTTTTAATTGTGCTTTAGGTGAAGGATTACAGAGCAAATTAATTTCTCATTAAACAGTTAATACACATATTATTCTGTGACATTGGTTGCCACCCCCATGACTTGTCAATACTCTCCCCTTCTCAACCTTGGGTTCCCCATTACCAGCTTTCCTGTCCCCTCCTGCCAGCTCATCCTTGCCCTTGGGCTGGTGTGCCCATTTAGTCTCGTTTTATTTTATAGGCATGTCTAATCTTTGGCTGAAGGGTGAACCTCAGGAGTAACTTCAGTACTGAGTTAAAAGGGTACCCCAGTGGCCATACTCTCGGGGTTACTCCAGTCTCTGTCAGACAAATAAGTCTGATCTTTTTTTGTGAGTTATAATTTTGTTCTACATTTATCTCCAATTCTGTCCGGGACCCTCCATTATGATTCCTGTCAGAGCAGTCAGTGGTGGTAACCGGGCACCATCTAGTTGTGCTGGAGTCAGTCTGGTGGAGGCTGTGGTAGTTGTAGTCCATTAGTCCTTTGGACTAATCTTTCTCTTGTTTCTTTGGTTTTCTTCATTCTCCCTTGCTCCAGATCAGGTGGGACCAGTAGAGTATCTTAGATGGCTGCTCATAAGCTTTTAAGACCCCAGACACTACTCACCACAGTAGGATGTAGAACATTTTCTTTATAAACTATGTTTTGCCAGTTGAGCTAGATGTCCCCTGAGACCATGGTCCTCAGCCCTCAGCCTATGTTTTAAAGTTTTTAACTATCAATTCTAATGTGAAAATAAAACAAAGCAAAAATCAAATGTCTAGCTTGATCAACATCAAACTCAGTAAGTATGTATTGAGTATCTCCTATGTGCATGGAACCAGTGCTGAGGGGAGAAAATAGAGGGAGTATGAAATATTGCCCCTGCATTTGAGGAACTTTCATACTGGCCTGGGCAACAGCCCTTTGATTGTCCATAGCTAGAAAGGAAGATGAAATTTTCCCCCATTTAGATGTCACATTATTTCTCAACTCAGGATTAATTGCCTCACAGTAAGAAAGTACTCTTTTCTACATATAAAAACAGAAAAATTACACAGTGATATAAGAGTAACTAGTTTTTAAAATAACTTTAGGCAGGAGATAACAGTTAGTAGCTTCTAAATATTTAAGTAATTAGTTCTCATTAAGACCAAGTGCTTTTAGTATCTTTCACTAATTTACCCAGTGTATCTTTTATCAACACACATCCGTTTAACAGATCTTATTTACTTCAAAGTCATGATTTTTATCTAGTTGAATAATCAGTATGCTTTCTGTTTTAAATGCACCAGTTTTCCTCTTCCTTCTCCTAATGGTGTAAAGTGCAAGGGATTTTGCTTTAAACCTGACCACAACATTTGAAATGCCATCACTAATAATCACCATGGAAACTGGAGACCTCTTATGTCACAACTGCCCTTATTGTTTCCAAAAGGGCAAATAACTGTTGATATCCACTATTTAAAAAGTCATAGTAGAATGATTTTTTTTTTTCTTTTTTGTCAGTTTTGGCTAGGTATCAGATCCAATCATGTTACTGTTTCTGTTTGCCAAGCTAATTGCTATGCAGTAAGACAAACTGCTATTCCCTAAACTCCCCCTATCTTCGTCATAAGCAGTATTCCATTTGTGTTCTTTCAAGTAGAAAATTAATATGGCCATTGGCCAAGAATTGTACAAGGCTGATAGATCACACAGTGATGGTGAGAAATGAGGAAAATGTCTGAATGGTTGATGACGGAAATCACTGAACTCAGACTGTTAGCCATTTCCTTTAAACCTATTAAAAAGCCAGAGAAGGTGGGGAGGGGAAGAAGAGCTTAAATATAGGGTGAGTAAACAAAGTCACTGTGGAGATGAGATCATTCTTAATCATGATCCTCAGAATTGTGTGACCCTAAAGCCACACCTAAAGTCCCCACTAGTCAAAAAATCAGCGTGCCTATGCCTTATATAGTCCAGTGTGGTTTCCTAGGACTGAAAATAATGATCTTGTGCCCCAGAACTACTGACTAATAAAATGCATGGTGTCTTGGTTATCTAGTGCTGCTATGACAGAAATACTACAATTGGATGGCTTTAACAAATTTATTTTCTCACAGTCTAGGAGGCTGGAAGTCCAAATTTAGGATGCCAGCTCTAGGGAAAGGCTTTCTCTCTCTGTTGGCTCTAGGGGAAGGTCCTTGTCTCTTTTTAGTGTCTATTTCTTGGTTTCTTGATAATCTTCATGTGGTAAGGCATCTATCTTCCCCTAACTGTGCTTAATCTGCTCCTTTTATATCTCAAAACAGGTTGATTCAGTGTTCACCCTATACTGATCCTATCTCATTAACATAACAAAAAGACTCTATTCCCAAATGGGACAATAACCACAGGTAAAGGGGCCAGGATTTACAATACATATTTTTAGGGGGACACAATTTAGTCCATAACATGTGGATAGAAAATAACAGTTGTTTAGTTAAACTACAAATGATTGAGATCTACATACACTGGACCCTAACTTCCCCTTTCTTCCAGGCTACATATTCCTCAGTTTCAGATGAAAGTTGTTTTATTCTTTGCATTATAATCTAGTTGAAAAGAAGGGTACATTTGAACTAGGTCTGTCTAGTAATGGACTCATAGTCCTTACCAAAATGCATAGAAAAGCTTTTCCTCATT
The DNA here is from genome assembly GCA_030035585.1 of Dugong dugon. Taxonomy (NCBI): domain Eukaryota; kingdom Metazoa; phylum Chordata; class Mammalia; order Sirenia; family Dugongidae; genus Dugong; species Dugong dugon. Next base: position 44,429,736 of record CM057476.1, on the reverse strand, counting down.
TTGACATATCTATTTGCTAATGGACACAGGAAGCCTGCCAAATCCAAACCAGTTATGCCACATGTGTGCATGTTAATACAGGAGTTCTCAGAAAGAAGGAGAAAAGATTGTTTGCTCTTTTGTAATATAGCCTTCATCTCTTTACATAGTTTTTCTTTTTTGATAAATTATCCCCCTGATTTTCTCCTGATTAAAAGCACATCATCTGAGTTCTGAATGTTCGTGTTTCTTCCATTTGGGCATTTTAACAGTGATTATACATGTTTCTTTTTTGGTGCATGTTCCAATAGAATTTTTGTTTTGTTATCATTATTACTGTCCTTCTCTTTAAAGATAATAGATACAACATAAACCATTGCTTTACTGTAAGAACTTTCCTTATTTTAGCATCATTCTTAATCAGACCAGCATTGATGACATAGAATACTTCTTTTCTAGATGACAAATTAGTTAGATGTTTGCTAGTTGGTGTCTGTACTGCAACTGGACTATGGAGGCATTACAACTTGACATGTCATTTGTAGATGAATCAGGTACTGGTTTGTAGGACATTGTGTATCAAATGCATTGGATACATTCCTCACTGGATATCACATGATCATATTAATTAATGCACACTTTTCAAATATTTCTGAATAGGCCACTTGTGAGTTTTCATTGTTTGGATCTTTTGGGCAACTGAATTTTTTGTGAAGTTTTTTGGGCAGAAGCTGGTGATACTGGTTTGTAGCTAATTGGTACACTTGAGGAACAGCACTTGGCAAGTGCTGTTGCTGTTTCCAGGTTGGTGCAGTCTGTTCTTGTTTCAGGAATGTGTACATTAAAGTCTTGAAAGATAGCCTTGCTAATGTTGATACACCATACATTTGTAGACTTTTTTCTCCCCATTTTTGTTCCCCTTAGTTTATGGAAATTGGGAATGATGGTTGTATGCTTCTGCTTAGGAAGAGGAATAGGGTGATTGTGTGGTTTCTAATATTCAGCGATATCTGGGAGCTTTGAGATAAATAGCTACCTTTATTGTAAAGCTGGACACTTGACAGACTTTTTTCAAAGGGAGGAGCCTTCTCCAAAAAGTGTTCTAGCTTGCAGTATCAGCTGTCTATCAGGAAGTCTGTTGTGTAGATAGTTGCAATGTTAACTCCTTACCAATGCAGCTTTCATGATCAGTAATGCTTTCTCTAAATATTTGACATTTCTTTAATCCATTCAATTTGATAAGGCTTTTCCATTTTAGATCTATTAAGGGTAGACCTGGCAGATTCTTCTCCTTTGGTGAACAGATATTACTAATAATGCTGAAAAATACTGTTGCTGTCTTCCTTAGCAGCAACCAAGATATACTCTGGGTTTGCTGGTTTTCTTCCCACAGCCGTCAAGTCGATTCGAACTCAGTGACTCTGTAGGACAAAGTAGAACTGCCCTATAGGGTTTCCAAGGCTGTAAATCTTTATGGAAGCAGACTGCCACATCTTTCTCCCACGAAGCAGCTGGTAGGTTAACCTTTTGGTTAACAGCCAAGCACTTAACCATTGCACCACCAGTGCTGGTTTTATAGAACCTTTTAATTTGGCCATTTCTATTTCCAAGAGGACATACACAGGGAATTTATTCTTAATTGGGCATAGGTTAAGCTCTTGGTTTGACCAGCAGCAAACATTTCCAGGACAGTAACTGGTGGATTTACGATTTTAGACTGTGGCCACGTGATAAAATTTCTTTACGCACTCCCGTCTTCTGCCTCCCTAAACAGCCAGTTTTCCAGTTTGTCCACCTTTTATGAATGATTCACCTGGTATTTGGTATACTAATCGAAGAGCCCCAAGTCTGTATACCCTATGTGGTCTTTTACCTCTTACTGCTAATCCTACTAATTAGTGGTTTGTTTTGGTTATTTATAGTTGTATAAATGTACCACCCCAAAATTTAATGGCTTAAAACAACCATTTTATTTGCTCGGTGATTCTGTGGGTCAGAAATTCAGCAAGGCATAGCAGGGATGGCTCATCTCTGCTTCATGATTTCTAGGGCCTCAGCCGGGTGGTTTAAATGACTAGCAGCTGGCTAGGATGGCTTGACTAGAGCCATATGTTCAGGCCTCAGTTCTGACTGGTAGCTGGGTATTCATTTGAGACTGTCAACAGGAGCACCTTGGTTCTTCACCACATGGTCCCTCTGCATGGTTTGGGCTTCTCATTGCACGATGGCTGGATTCTACGGAAGGACACGAAAGCTGCCAGTCCTTTGAGGGCCTGAGCTTAGAAGTCCCAGCATATTGGTATTAGCTATCTATGCTGTGTAACAAAGTACTCTAAAACTTAGCATCAGAAGACACCAAGCATTTTTTTTTTTTTTAATATTTTATTGTACTTCAGGTGAAGGCTTACAGAACAAATAGTTTCTCATGAAACAGTAGTACACATGTTGTTTTATGACATTGGTTAACAACCCCACAACATATTAAGCCTCTAAATTCTCAACCTTTTTTTTTTTTTTTTTGATGAAAATACAGATAGCCGAAGATACACCGTTTCAAAAATTTCTACATACACAGTTCAGTGACATTGACTACGCTCTTCCAACTGTGCTGTTATTCTCACTTAAGATGAAGGCTTACAGAACAAAATAGTTTCTCATTTAACAGTTACTACACATGTTGCCCTATGACAATGGTTAACAATCTCACAACACATCAAGAATATCCTTACTCCACCTTGTGTTCCCTATCACCAGGGGACTTCCTTGTCCCCTTCTGTCTTCTGGCCCTTGTCCCTGGACTACTGTACCTCATTAGTCTCATTTGGTTTTTTTTTTTTTTTTTTTAAACACCATTTCAAAACTTTTTACTTACACATTTAAGTGATATTGACTATGCTCTTCCAATTGTGCTGCCATTCTCGCCCAAGATGAAGGCTTACAGGACAAAACAGCCTCCCATTTAATAGTTACTACAAATGTTGCCCTGTAACAGTGGTCAACAATCTCACAACACATCGACAGTGTCCTTACTCAATTTGTGTTCCTTATCATCAGTTTCCTACTCCCCCTCTGCCTTCTGGCCTTTGTCACCGGACTCTTGTACCTCGTTAGTCCCATTTAGTTTTACTGGGCTGTCCACTCCCAGGCTTAACATCGAACCTCGAAGGTAACTTCACCTCTGAGCTGAAAGGGTGTCTGGGGGCCATACTCTTGAGGTTTCTCCAGTATTCTTTAGGCCAGTAAATCTGGTCTTTTTTTTTTTTTTTTTTTTTGGGGGGGGAGTTAAAATTATGCTCTACATCCTTCTCCAGCTCTGTCCAGAACCCTCTGTTGTGATCCTGGTCAGAGCAGTCAGTGCTGGTAGCCGGGCACCATCTAGCTGTACTGGATTCAGTCCGGTGGAGGCCTTGGTAGCTGTGGACAATTAGTCCTTCGGACTAATCTTTTCGTTGTATCCTGTTCTCTTCATTCTCCCTTGCTCCCGAAGGGATGAGACCAGTGGAGTATCCTAGATGGCCGCTCATAGGCTTTTAAGACCCCAGACGCTACTCACCAAGGTAGAATGTAGAGCATTATCTTTATAAGTAGTGTCATGCCAATTGAGCTAGATGTTCCCCGAGACCATGGTCCCACCAAACATTTATTATCTTACTGTTTCTATGGATCAGGACTCTGGGAGTAACTTAGTTGGGGCCTCTGGCTCAAAGTCTCTCACAAGGCTACAGTCAAGGTATCAGCAGGGCTACAGTCATCTCAAGATTCAATTGGGGCTGAAGGATCCACTTCCAAGCTCACTCATGGGTTTTTGGCAGGCTGCAGTTCCCCTCAGGCTGCTGGACTGACAGCTGTAGTTCCTCTTCATGCCACGTGAGCCTCTCCATAGGGCTGCTCCCTACATGACAGCTTGCTTTTACCAGCGGTAGTGATCAGAGAGAAAGAGCACATACTTCCAAGATGGAAGCCACAGTCATTTTATAACCTAATCTCAGAAGTGATACTCCATTGCTTTGGCCATATTCTTTTTGTTAGAAGAGAGTAAATCTAGCTCACCCTCAGGGGGAAAGGATTACATAAGTCGGTGAATGAGGGGCTGCCTACCACAATGTGACTTCTGCCACATTCTATTAGTTAAAGGAGTCATTGGACCAGCCCAGATTTAAAGGGGTTGGGAAATAAATTCCACCTCTCAAAGGGAGAGGATTTGATGGCAGCCTTACATTTTCATTGCCTGGTTAAATAGGCATCCAGCCTCTTTCTACAGGAAGCTTGATTTAGCCTTCTTTTAGAATGAACTCTCTTGGGCGTGTCTAGATTCAGGGGTTTTGTACCAATCCCAGCAGCAGATCTTCATATAGCCAACCATAGCAGCACACTTAAACCTCACACTGCCCTAAGCAGAGTTTGGCAGTCCCCACAAGAAGCATCTATATCTGATCCTTTGTCTGCCATCTCTCTTCCATGAGGACATTCCTCTATTTTCCCTCACAAGCCTGTCTTTTGTCTAATGGCTTTGTTGTTGTTGTTAGATGCTGTCAGTTCAGTTCCAACCCATAGTGACCCCATGCACAACAGAACGAAACACTGCCCGGTCCTGCAGCATCCTCACAATCGCTGTCACACTTAAGCCCATTGTTGCAGCCACTGTGTCAGTCCATCTCAGTTAAGGGTCTTACTCTTCTTCGCTGACCCTCTACTTTACCAAGTGTGATGTCCTTCTCCAGGGACATGGTATATTCAGTATTCTCCTCCAACACTACAATTCAAAGTCATCAATTCTTCTTTGGTCTGCTGCTTTAGGTTCGTGGTATTGGCCATTTATATCTGCCTTCTAGGATATGGAATATAAAAGGCCATCTTTGGGCTGAGGGTGCATGGTTTCCTTCTGGAAATCTCCTGCCTTACTCTACACTCCCTCCCTCCACAAATACCTGAAGATATTTAACATACTTTAAAGCCTATTTTTTAAAAAAAAGACTTTTTATGTGTGCATCTATTGCTATAAATTGTGCTCTGAGGACTGCCTTTGCTGTGTCGCAAAGGTTTTGGTATGATGTGTTTCCATTCTCATTTGATTCTAGGAATTTTTTGATTCCATCTCTGATTTCTTCTGTTACCCAGTGGTTCGTAAGCAGGGTGTTATTCAGTTTCCATGTAATTGATTTTTTTCCTTGCTGTTTGTCATGGATTGAATTGTGTCCCCCCAAAAATGTGTGTAGCAACTTGGCTAGGTCATGATTCCTAGTATTGTATGATTGTGTTATCTGATGTGATTTCCTTATGTGTTGTAAACTCTACCACTATGATGAGATTATATGTGACTTCATGTGTTGTAAATTCTGTCACTGTGATGAGGTTATGCTGATGAGGTTGACAAGATTAGTGTCTTAATGCAATCTCTTTTGAGATTTTTATAAAAGAGAGAAGAGAGCAGAGAGACATAGGAACCTCGTACCACCAAGAAAGCAGTGCCGGGAGCAGAGCGCGTCCTATGGACCTTCCTCCAGAGCCGCTGGTGAAAGTGTTCCCCTGGAGCTGACGCACTGAATTTGGACTTGTAGCCTATTGGACTGTGAGAGAATAAACTTCTCTTTGCTAAATCCATCCACTTGTGGTTTTCCTGTTAGAGCAGCACCAGATGACTGAGACACTCTTTCTGTTGTTAATTTCTACCTTGATGGCATTGTGGTCAGAGAAGATATTTTGAATTATTTCAACGTTTTGGATCTTGTCGAGGATTGCTCTGTGGCCTAAAATGTGGTCTATTCTGGAGAACGTTCCATGTGCTTTGGAAAAGAATGTGTACTTTGCAGCTGTAGGGTGGAGTGTTCTATATATGTTTATGAGGTCAAATCAGCTGATTGTGCCCTTTAGGTCTTCTATATCTTTGTTGAGTTTCTTTTCAGATGTTCCGTCCTTTACCAAGAGTGGTGTGTTGAAGTCTCTTACATTATTGTGGAGCTGTCAGTTTCTCTTTTCAGTGCTGTTAGACTTTGTTCTATGTATTTTGGAGCCCCATCATGGGGTGAGTAGATGTTTATTATGGTTATGTGTTCATGTCGTCCCCTTAATCATTATATAGTGTCCTTCTTTGTCTTTTATGGTGGATTTTGTTTTAAAGTCTATTTTATCTGAGGTTAGTATTGCCACCCCTGCTCTTTTTTAGTAGTTGTTTGCTTGATATATTTTTTTCAAACTTTGACTTTTAATAAATTTATGTCTTTGTTTCTTAGGTGCGTCTCTTGTAGACAGCATATTGATGGGTCCTGTCTTTTTATTCACTCTGTCACTCTCCGTCTCTTTATGGGTACATTTAGGCCATTTACATTCAGTGTAATTATTGATAGGTGGGAGTTTATTGCTGTCATTTGGTAGTGCTTTTTTTGTGGTGCTGACGTTTTCTTTGTTCCTCTTACTCACCTGTGCTGAATTAGTTTTGTTTGTGGATTTTTTTTTTTCATTTCTTTTGTTTTTGTAGGTTTTGTTTTTACTGAGACTTTATGTTTTTCCTCTTTATTTTGATGAGTAGGTTTGTTAACTTTCTTTGTGGTTACTGTGAAATTTACCCTTACATTTCTAAGTTTGAAGCAGTCTATTATTATTTTGTATTGCCTTGCCTTCCTCTCCATTAGAAGGTTCTATACCTACACCGTTTATTCCCTCTTTTATTGTTCTGATGTTCGTGTCATTTACAGACTAACTGCTGATTCCCTGTTATATTTCTTTTGGTTTTGGGTAGTCCTTGAGAGTTCATTTCCTAGATTGGTATCTGGCTGGTATGATCCTACGTCCTAGATTCAGCCTGTGAGCTGATATTGTTTGTTCTCAGATTGAAGGACTCCCTTTAGTAATTCTTGTAAGTTGGGTTTGGTTTTTACGTATTCCCTTAATTTCTGTTTATCTGGAAATGTCTAATTTCACCATCATACTTGAATGAGAGTTTTGCAGGATATATTTATTATTCTTGGCTGGCAGTTTTTTTCTTTCAAGGTTTTATGTATGTCATCCCATTGCCTTCTTGCCTGCATGGTTTCTGCTGAATAATCTGAGCTTAGTCTTATTGTTTCTCCTCTGTATGTGACTTTTTGTTTTTCTCAAGCTGCTCTCAGGATTCTTTGTTTGTCTTTGATTTGGGCGAGTGTGATTATGATATGCCTTGGTGATTTCCTTTTGGGGTCTATCCTATTTGGGGTCTGTCCTATATGGGGTTTGTTGAGCTTCTTCGATGGGCAGCTTTTCATTTTTCATGATACCGGGGAAGTTTTCTGTCAGCAATTCTTCAGTGATCCTCTCTGAGTTTTCTGTTTTCTCCCCCTGTTCTGGAACTCCGATCACTTGAAAATTTTTTCTTTTGATTGTATCCCACATAATTCTCATGGTCTGTTCATTTTAGTTTGTTCTTTTTTCTGATTTTTCCTCAGAGTTGTATCCAAGTGTTTGTCTTCAGTTTTGCTGATCCTGTCTTCATTGTTTCAAACCTGCTCCTCAGCCCTTCTGTGACACTGTCCATTTCTGAAATCTTGCTGTTTATCTTTTGGATAATTATTGTTTGTGTATGATTTCTAGTTGTGAATTTATTTTGGCATTTTGTTCCTGCGTTATTTTTCTGAATTCTTCCATTTTTTCTCTGTATTTTCCATGAATTTGTCTGCCTTTTCCATGAATTGCCTGTTTTTTCCTCATTTTGGTCTGCTTTTTGCTTCAACTCTTGGATAGCTCTGAATATTAGAGATTTGAATTCCCTATCAGGTAGTGATAAGTAGTGAATTCCCTATCAGGTAGTACCTTTTCTTCTACTGGAAAGTCATCTGGTGTTTTATTTTGGACGCCTACCAGAACCATCCTGTCCTGTTTTTGTAAATGTTTTGATATTGTGTGCTGTCTTCGAGGCATTCAGTAGTTATTTTTCTCATTTATTTATTGTAGATTTGTTTGTTTTGTCCTTTTTTTTTTTAATTTGGCTATGTCTGAGCATGCAGGCTGTGCGTTCTTTGTTGTTTGATTGTCTGTGGGCACGATACTTTTCACCTCGTCCAATTGGCAGGGTCAGTCACTCAGATATGGTACAGCAGGGCAGGTCTACCTGAAGAGGAGTTGCTGGGATGGGTTGTTTGTGGCACTTACTGCGGCCACCAGGGTGGGCCAGTTATCAGTGCAGGGCAGGTTCTGGTAGGCCATGCCCGGGCTGCTTAGTGATGTGATGTTCAGTGCACGATGCAGGTAGGCAGGATGGAGAGGGGAGATTGTGATGTGTAGAGCTAAGATGGGTATGGGTGAGAGGAGAGAGGAACAGGAGCCAAAAACATACAAACAACAAAAAAGAGTGCTAGGGGAGCTTGTCATTGGAGTGGAGAGATGAGAGACTATGAAATGGAGAAAAAGAAAAAGAAAAAAATTAAAAAATGAATAAATAAAAATTAGAAAGAAAAGCAGAGCTCCCAGGGATCCCATCATTGTGGCTGCCAGGTCTGGGGAAGTTGCTCCCAGGCCATGAAGTACAGCCTGGCTAGAAGGGGTAGAGGTGTCACTCAATGCCAGGTACTCATGGGACAAGAAGAGAAGGAAAGTATAGAGAGACGAGAAACTGAGTAATGAAGAAAGACAAAAAGGGAAAAGAAAACAAACAAACAAAAGAGAAACCCGAAGAAAAAAGAAATGCCCTCAAGGATCCCTCTGCAGATCTGTGCAAACTGAGGGGGTAGGTCCCAAGCTGCGCAGTACTGCCCGGCTAGAACAGGCTCCCAATTCAAGAAAAGAAAAAGAAAACAAACAAACAATTCAGAACAAACCAAAAAAAGCCCCAGGATCCCACCAGCGTGGCAGCACAGGCCGGGAAGCAGTCTCATATTTGAGTGGCATTTCACAACCTTTCAGGAAGAAGCAATGATGGCACACAGAGCCAGGTATTTGAGAGAAAGTAGGGGGAGGTGGTGAGACGTAATGAAGAAATCTAAAGAAGCTGAAAAAAACAACACCAGCAGCCAACAAATGGCACTTAGGGAGCCGGCCATTGCAGGCGGATAGAATCCAAGCAGCACTGGGGTGAAGCCAGTGCTTCCTGGCCAAAAGACTGTGGCCGCAGGAAGCAGAGGAGGCCGAGTGGGGATGAAGAAGTGTGGGGGGTGGGAAAGCATATATCTCTGGTTACCGGTGGTTCTGTCTTCTGCTGGAAGCTCCAATGAAGCTGCTTTCTCGTACCCCCTGTTCACTGGTCTCAGATGGGAGTCCAACCTGGTGGGTCCATGCTGTGTTAGCTGATAGGGGACCTCTGCATGCATTTCTCCTTGCTCTCTGTTCTCTGTCAGTTTTGTATTCCATTCAGTGCTCGGCTGAATTCTTCATCTCTTCATTTGATGCTTAGGGTTTCAGGATTACCGTTTTCTCTGTTTGGCTTAGTTTTTCAGATCTCTGCTGTGGAGGGACGGTGTCGTGCTTCTGCCTGTAGTGCCATGTTGCCCAGAAGTCTATAAAAAGACTTTTTAAAAGGACTATAAATGGTAGGGATTCTTTTACCTACCAGGTTATAAGATGGCACAGCCTTTGACTTATGCAGAAGTCACTAATGATTTTGGACATGAGGAAACAGTGAGCGTGATCTGTGATATAGCAAACATTCTACACTGGTGGGAACGGAGCCACTCCATTTTCGAATTGGGTATTGTGGTCCTCCCGTGTCAGATAATGTGAGGAAAAAGCCTTTCTGAGAACTATAGGCTAACCCACCAGCATCACCCTACTGTAAGTTATCATAATAGCTTCTATTTAGAGGCTCTATACCTGTGATGGTGCAGTGGTTAAGAGCTTGGCTGCTAACCAAGAGGTTGGCAGTTCAAGTCCATCAGTCACTCTTTGGAAACCCTATGGAGCAGTTCTACTATGTCATACGCGGTCGCTATGAGTCAGAATCAACTCAACGGCAACAGGTTTATACCTGCTTTATAAGTTACCTACTTTTATTCTTTGTTCATTTTCAGTTTGTTATTATCTTGGCGTAGCCCTTTCAAAGTGGACCGAGGAGGGAACCTTTAGGCTGCTAGGTAGGAGACTGGAGAGAAGTCTCCTGAGATATTCTCTGTATCCTCCAAGGTGATGGGGAATAATGTATTAAAGTTCTTCATTAATGACTTACAATAACCAAACACTTTGAAGAGCTAAGATTTCTTGTGGGCAACCTTTGCCTATTATCCTTGTAAGGTTAAATTGAACTGAAAAAAATTCTCTCAAAGATCTTAGGACCATTAGGTTAATTGGTTCATTTTTAAGCATTCGGAATAAAAACCTTTCCCTAGTTCTCATATCTTAGTGTGCATTGTTGAAGAGTGAAATATTGCTGTCCTACTGGGAGATCAGTGAGATGTAATAAAGGCCCATTTCAATAGCAAATGAATGAAACTAATGAATATATTTACTTTGTATTAATGCTGCTAGGCATATACCAAGCACTCAATAAATAATTAATTGAACCCAAAAGTAATTAGATGCAGTTTAATTTGTTTTTATTTCACTGATTTTTGAATTAAATGATCATGAATCATCATCTCAGCCTTTTGTGTCTAATCTGGAAAATTAGAGACTTACGTTTTAAAAGATAAAGTTAGCGTATTTTCTCTTTCTTTTCAAGTTTGGCTGTGGGAGTGTGACGTGAGCTCAATTTTAATTCAGTTCAATAACGCATTACTAGTAATGAAGGGCAGCCTTGTGTCCTAACAAAGAAGATGTCAAAGAACAGGAATGTGCCTCCAGACACCTATTTATTTTCCTGCCTCAGACATGAAAAGGTCTAAATTATTTGGCCAGAGGTTTTCTTTTCTTGAAGAATACCAGGAGATAAAACTCTTTAATGTGTATGCTCATAGCACATACTCAGTAAGTACTTGGTCAGTTAAACTTCCTTAATTCTTTGTTCCTCTATTAAATCACATTGATAATTTCCTGCTTTCTCTATCCAGTTGGAATCACTAAACCAGAGTTCTCTTGTTTGATTTTCCATAGGTGGGAAGAATTGACTTTTTTCCCTATTTAAACAAGCATTCACATAATTGAGATTACTTAATCTTGCTTTCTCTTCTTTTTAATTTTTAATAGTTTATTATAAAATATAAAACAGTGAATTGTTTAACAAGTGCCCGTGTAACCCCCATTCAGGTGAAGACCATAACCAGTACCCAAGCAAGAAGAGCCCCCTTTCACCCTTCCCACTCATACTCCCCTCCTCCTCCTGCCTTACTCCCTTTCCCTAAAATCCTAAGTTTTATCCTTGTTTTTCTTTAGATTTCACTACCTAGTTATGTGTTCCTTAACTATATAGTTTAATTTTGTTTTTTGTGGACTTTGCTGTTGTTGTTGTTGTTGTATGCTGTCGAGTCAATTCCAACTCATAGTGACACTAATGGCAGAGTAGAACTACCCCCATAGAGTTTCTTGGGCTGTAATCTTTACAGGACTGATCGCCAGATCTTTTTTTCTGCAGTGCAGTTGGTAGGTTCGAACTGCCAACCTTTTGATTAGCAGCCAAGAGCCTAACCATTGCACCACCAGGGCTTTTTTTTTGGCCTTTAGATAAGTGGAATAATTTTAGTAAATTTTTTGTTGTTGTTCTGGCTACTTTTGGTCAACATTGAAATTTAGTCACATTGTATATAGAGTTACAGTTAATTCATTTTCATTTCTAGTGGAATCTTTGATGTTTTTTAATGGAAGCATTTTCAATTTTGTTCATGTGTTTCAGTTGTCTTTGGCTGGAGAGTTAATCTAATCATTTAGTCTGCCTTAATCAAGCCTGAAGTCATCTCCTTTTCTATAAGCTCCTTGGAAACCCTATGGGACAGTTCTGCTCTGTCCTGTAGGGTCGCTATGAGTTGGAATCGACTCAACAGTAATGAGTTAACTATAAAGTTGTTGCCTCTTTGATATTTTTGTTTTGTTTTTTTGTTTCTTTTGTTTTTTTTAGAGATGGAGTTAAGTCAGAATCACAGGCTGGGTAGTTTAGGTTTATTTCTTGCTCTTGAATTATTTTCTCTTTTAAAAGGAAAGTATTTATTTTCAGTGTTCTAAGGTTTTACTCTGGCATTGAATTTGCCCCCTAAGAAAAAAAGACTACAGTAACTTGGAGAGGAAAGAGTTGTTTTCAGTTCATGTGCCACATTGACTAGTTTACTTTTGTCAACCCTTTTCCCCTATATTTTTTCTCTAAAATAGAGTCAGAGTAGAATTTAAGTAAACATCTGGGTTTGTTCCATTTTCATCTTTGATTTATCTTTTTTAAGGGGTTTTTTTCCTTCTATTTTTATTAATGAACATTGAGCAACCCATAATTAACCTGCTTCTATTGCCAGTGACTGAGGCAGTTGGTGTGTTCATTTTGTGTGATTTCCTTTCTTTCCTCAATACTTAGAGTAAATAAAACTGTGTCCTAGACTTAGTAGTATGTATCTTTCAAAGGGAGGGAGAGAGAACCAGAAAGCAGTGTTCTTTTCCATTGTAAGGGGCTTGAGGCTTGAGGGCATTTGGTCCAGAAAAAGGATCAGAGAGATGCTGTAGCCCCTGGTCCTCCCCAGAGTGGGGATTCGTTGGGAGACAAGCAGCTCTTTACAACAGCCATGGACCAGTAGGCCAGCTGGGAAAAGGTAAGGGGGCTTGCTCCTCTGAGGACTGAACAGCTCCTTGTCATCCTTCCTAGGAGCAAACATACCCTCTGCCTTTAATTTAGTGCTTTTCCTTGGGTCTGCATCCAATCTGAAGTGTCTTCAACTGAAACATCACTACCATTTCAATAACTTAATATATAAAGTTTATACACACACACACAGAAGTTTGTTTTCTTCTCCCAAAGAGAGGTGTGTATCTTGGGCTCTGGCAGGGGCAGAGCGGGGAAGAGATGTACTGTAAATACAGATGCAGGTTCCTTCATATTTTAAGTTCAATCATTGCACTGAATTGGTCACTAAAGCCAAATCTCAGAATCCTACTCTAGATACTTTCTTTCACTTATTTCATCGTCATCACAGCTGGTCAAGTGGTGAAGATAAAAATATTTATCCTTCCTACATTGTAGGAAAAAGATCCCCTTTATATAGGTAAATTCTTTTTGTGAGTTAGGTAACTTGGAGCATAAAACAAAGCAAGTATTGGACTGCCCCCACTTTTTCCCCATCCTTAATGCTCTACCAACAACTGTTAGCTCTGCTAATAGGGCACCTTGGGGTCTGCTGCATGTAGCAGTTTAATTCCTGCTCATTCCCCATCCCAGGGAGGAGGAGAACTGAGTGACTTGTACAGCCTGCATGCGCTTCTCCTCAAGGGGAGGCAGCAGCAGTTACACAGAGAGCTGTGAGACAGCTTGTGCACTTCAGCCCAGGAGGTTGGCTGATGTCAGCTCAGAAGGGTAATTGCTTTTTCTTGGCTGGCTAACAAAAGGAAAGTTACTGTGGCAGAGGACCCTGTAGGAGCCCTACTAAGCATGGAAAGGAGATCTGAGCAGAGGTGTGGCATCACCCAGCCCAGGTAATGGGTGTGGTTCTCTTTTCAGCCAGCTAAGTGCAAATATAATGCTTTTGCCAGTCTGTTCTGCAGATTGTAGTAATGGGTATTTTTTTCAAGAAACAAGTGGTACAAAGAATTACAAATGAAGAATTTTTTTTAGTTGTTTAGATGAAAGAGGTTGGAGTCTAGACTGACTAGAGGTCAAGCTTCGTTCCTCAGAGTACTTAAAAGCTTTTCATAGGGTCCAGAGGTAGGCTTTCCATGTTATTGCTGCTGCATGGTATTGAAAACAAGGATAGAAGCTTGAAAATACGTGCCTTTCCTTCAAAAAAAAAAAAAAAAAAGCGCATAGCAAGGCCTGAGTTTACCTCTCCCCAACTTGGTAATAATTTCTAGGCAATGGTAGTTGCTAAAGGCAAAAGTAGAGGGCCCAAGGAGCCTGAGATTAGAAAAATCAATATGCTCAGTTGGAATCTTTACTGAGAAATACTTAGTTGTACCCCCAGTAAAGCTGTCCAGAAAAAAAGAACAGCAGTTTCTTTAACTGGCATAGTTAGGAAATCAGGGCACCCTTGGTCATTGAGCTTTCTGGTTATCTAAGGGCTGTCTAGTCGTATGTTAGACGTAAGGAACTGCCTCTCACCTCTGGAGCTATTTATGGTGGACAGATACAGGTTAATTGCACGTTTTTGGTAGTAAAGCATTTTGACCAACTGTACATTTTCAGTCTGGTAACTAGACCATTGTCTTTATTTGAAAGAGGACTGTAACAGAATAAAATTCAGCATGTCTCTTCCAACTGAGCTATGCAGAACCAAAAGTAAACATTAAATATATTTTGTGATTTCACATGAGTAGAAAGCTAGAAGCATTAGTCTGGCAAAGTTGAGTATATGGAGATTCATTATACTATCTCTACTTTTGTTTAAAATTCTTCATCACAAATTTTCTTAAGTCCTTGGAAAATGGCGTCTGTTTTATAAAATTAGAATAAAAATGTAAAAAGCCAGAAATATTTCTGAAAATTTGGAGGTAAGTTTTTGTAAAGATAATACTGTAAATCAGAAAGCTGTTTCTAATCTCTTAGCTAACAAGGTAGGAAATTTGTAACTAGGTTAAAACCTGCTCTTTATCCCCTTTACATTGAATCATTTTCACTACCTGGCAGTTAACATACAGCCTTTTTTTTTTTAAATACGCCCTCCAGGAGCACATTTCTTTGTATGTGCACAACATGAAAATAACTGAATACAGTATAATTAATTTGCAGGCATTTATTGCTTGTTGACTAATATGCCAGACACTTTAGTAAGCCCTATTGATAGAAGTCATTGACTTCAAAGAGCTTACCTTCTATGAGGGGAGAGACATACAGGTAAAATAAAGCACAGCTTGATCACTTAAACAATGGAACTATAATTAAGGTATTCAGCTAGCATGGAGGGAGAGGATAATTAATTCTGGCTTTGTGTAGAAAGGGGAAGTCTGTGAAAAGGTTTCCTAGTGATGGTGATGTCCGAATAGGGGGTTAAAGGATGAATGAGAGTATACTTGCAGAGTGGCTCCTGCTATGGGAGCAGCATCTGAAAAGGCAAGCACCATAAAGAGTCCCTGAGTGGTGCAAACGGTTAAGCACTCAACTACTAGCTGAAAGGTTGGCAGTTCCAACCTACCCAGCGGCAGCTCACGAGACAGGCCCGGCAATCTGTTTCTAAAAGGTCACAGCCTTGAAAACCCTTTGGAGCAGTTCCACTCTGCACACGTGGACTTGTCATGAGTCAGAATTGACTTGAAGGCAAACAACAACAATACGCCATCCAGCATAGTAGGTTAATAAAATTATGAGTGGTTTGGTAATCCTGGAATATAAAATAGTAAGGTCAGTTGTGGCAAGAACTAAAGCTGAAGATGTAAGCCAGTCTGGGCGTGAAAGACTTTGTGTATCAGGCTAAGGAATTTGAACTTTATCTTAGGACACAACACTAGCAATTTTAAATAGGAGAATTGCATGGTAAGAGTTATCTCTGGCACTCTGGATTCTGATTTTTAGTGGCAACTTGACCTCATGTGTTTATCTCTTCCTGTCCTCAAGCTTAGCATGTCAGTTATGATATTTTCAGTTACAAGTAACAGAAAACTCAAAATGGCTTCAACAAAATGGAAAATGTATTATCTCATAATAAGAAGTTGGTACGAAGAACAGCTTCAGGGTTGGTTAATTCAGCAGTCCAGGACCCAGGCTGTCTCCATCTGTCCACCCTGCCATCCTCCACACGTCAACTTCATCCTCAGCCAACTCCCCTTGCCAATGACTGCAGTAGTCAGAAATTGTTTTCCGAAACAACATCCGAGTGAAGAGACTGTCACTCCCTATGCCTCTTTTAACAGCAAGGAAAACTTCCAAAGTCACATATAATTCAACATTTCACTTGAATGTCTAGTAGATATTTCAAGTGTAGCATGTCTGAAACCAAGCTCCTGATTTCTCCTTTACACTCCTTCCTCTCACAGTCTTCCCAATCTCAGTAAATGGCAATTCCTTCTTTCTCCAAACCCTTCTTTTACTCAAGTCAAAAACCTTAGCATCATCTTTGACCCCTTTCTTTGTGTCACACCTTACATCCATCAACAAATTCTTTTGGCTTTACCTAAAAGTGTATCCTGATTCCAGCTGCTTTTCACCCCTGTGACTCTGCTTTGAGTCACCACCATCTCTCACGTGGATTATTGTAACAGATTCCTAACTGGTTGCCTTAGGCTGGGTTCTCTAGAGAAGCAAAACCAGTAAAGCGTATAAATATATATAGGGAGAGATTTATATCAAAGAAACAGCTCATGCAATTCTAGAGGCTGGAACATCCCAGGTCCATGGATTAGGATAGAGGCTTCTCATGGTTCACATAGCTGCAGGGGCTGGCAAACCCAAGATCAGCAGGTTGGAAAGCAGGGCTCTTGCTCACAGGCGGTGAATATCGACGAATCCCAAGATTGGCAGGAAGGACCGCAAGGCTTCTTCTGATTCACATAGCTGCAGAGGCTGGCGAACCCAAGATCGGCAAGTCGGAGAGCAGGGCTCTGCTCACAGGCTGTGAAGATCAACAAATCCCAAGATCAGCAGATAAGCTGATAGCTCAAGTCCCAAGAACCAGAGGTCAGATGAACAGGAGGCAGCCACAGGATTCAGAGCGAGCAAAAAGCCAGAACATCTGCTTATATTCAGATGCAGGCCACACCCCCAACGAAACTCCCTTTCAACTAATTAGCTACTCACAGCAGATTCAGTCATGGGAGTGATCACACATAAACACTGAGAATCATGGCCCAGCCAAGCTGACAAACAATCTTAACCATCACACTGGTCTCCCTGTTTCTGCCCTTAGTTGCTTATTTGTTCATTGAACAAATATTTATTGAGTATTTAATATGTGCCAGGCATTGTTCCAGGTTCTAGCAGTTCGACAGTGTGTTTGTTTTTCCTGCTGCCTGGACTCCTGTTCCTCCAGGTATCCTCATGTCCTTCAAGTCTCTTGATTTGAGAGAAAGAGTGGAGTCAATAATGACTTCGAGGTTTTGGCCTGAACAGCTGGCAAATGAAGTCATCAGTTACAGAGATGGAGAATACTTTGGGATAGCAGGTTTAGGGTAGGGGTAACCAGGATTTCAGTTTTGGGCATGCTGCATTTGGGATGCCTATTTACGTTCAAGTAGAGAAGTCTGGTAGCAGTTGGGTATACGAATCTGGGTTTCAAGGGAGAATTCTGGGCTAGACATTACAGATTTAGGAGTCATCAGTGTATAGACAGATTTACATTAAATCACATAGGGAATGAGTGTAGAAAAGAGGTCCAAGAACTAAGTCTTGGATATTCCAATGATTAGAGGCTAGGATATGAGGAGAAACCAGCAAAAGAGATCAAAGTGCAGCCAGTGAGGTAGGAAAGAGTCAAGAGAGAGCACTTCTCAAAGCCAAGTGAAGAAATGTTTCAAAGAGTGAGTGATTAACTATATCAAATGTTGCTAATAGCTCATGCATAAACAGTATTAAATGCTTCACTCTTAAATGTGGACTGCCAGTGCTCTTTAAGGTAAGCTTGTAACATGGGGTGGGTAATGTGGAAGAACCAGCATCAAAAAGTGACCTGCAGAGAAGCAGAGATAAAATGGAGCAGAAGGAAAAATCTAATTCTCAGCGAAGTAAGAGAATATATTACATCATAAAACTAGAGGAGGATGCTATTAAAAAGAAACAATCAGTACAAAAAAGAATTGCAGATTAAAAATACAATCAAATTTTTTTTTAATGTCAGTAAGTTATAGAAGGGAATGCCAAGGAAATCTGGAGAGTAAAATATCGAGTCGAAGATAGAAAATAGGAACAGGTAAGGAAATTAGAGATTCAATTCAGAAATTCAAAGATATGCTATTAACAAACATTCCAGAAAAAGAGAATAGAGAAAAGGGAGGGAAAATATTTTTGAGAAAAATTTTAAGAGAAAATTTCCCAGAACTGCAGGATGTCAGCATCTTGACTGAAAGAGGAATACTACAACAGAGAATTGTTGTGGAAACCAGGGAGAAAGTGGCTAACAGTGTCAGCTAGTACCAAGAAATTGAGATGAGAAATGAAGAGTAAGGACTGGTGATTTGGAGCAGTTTCAGGACCTTTGTGAGGATAGTTTGGGAGGGAAGATTGCAGTGAGTTTGAGGAATTAATTAGAGATAAGGAAGTAGAGGCACTGAAGTGGTTGTAAACGCCAAGTGAGGAGGTGATGCATCCTTCCAGAAGGAAGGGGGCAGTCGGGAAAGACTAGAAGGTAAGTAACATTTGACTTTTGCTCTAAAGGATAAACTTCTGAGTAAAACTGTGGGTATATTGATGGGTTATTATGTATATTAAATACATACACCTTCTTATTACATAAATTCTTATTACCACATTCCATTAATTCCATGGTCTACAGCTTTTATACCCATACAAGTCAAGTCCATTTTCCTCTCAGTTACGTTGTTTCAGCATACCCTTTGCTTTAAGTCTCTTTCTTTGCTTTTCCCAATTTCTTTCTTTTTATTTATATAAAATAAAATATATTTCATTATCTTAGATATCTATCATCTATTTCACTATCCTTGTTTACTGATAAGTGGATTTGTCTTTCCTGTAGTTATTTCTGATTTTCAAGGAATTGATCGGCTAGTTGTTCTTAGTGAAAGCTTTGCCAGCCTTTCTCATACCTTCTCCTTCTCTACAAAAATGTTGGATGGGGCTTACTGTCACCTCAGCACTTATTTCATATGCATACCTACCCAGCACCAGGCACTAGGCACCAGGATACAGCATAGCCCAGGTACCACAGACTCGGCACACTGCCATTCTGGAAGTATCTCTGCAAAGGAGAGAGCACTCAGCATTCCAGTTTCACAACAGTTGAGAAGAAACTTTACATAGGGCAGAACCCTTGAAACTTTATCCAGGTCTGAGGATGTCTGACAGTCACAGACACTATCTAGTGCTCTCACTCGATACTCAAGTCTTAATTCCAATGGGAAGCAAAGTAATAAAGGGCAATTACAGTCTGGCCAAAATGACATCTTACTGCACTATGGTTGAAACACCACGTGACCCCAGTGATGAAAACAGGCCAGCCAGAGAAGAAGCAGCCTCTCCCTAAGAACAGCCAAGGACAGAGTTGAGAGGATGATACAGATCATTCTCAAAACAAGCTAAAAGTCAGCTGTCCTCCCCAAAAAAGTCTTCTCAATTCCTGAGAATAAAACTCAGCATATAAAGTTGTCGTCAGCCAAGCTTGATCCCCTGACTTTCCACTGAGACTTTTGTTTATTCTGACAATTTACCAAAAGCTAGTTCTATTTAATTTTTTTTTTAAATCTCAAACTTCTTAGAATGTGTCAATCATAGAGCTTTCTATTCTAGTTGTCGAAAACGTAAATTCCAGGATTACACAGCTTACATTCTGATTGGCACTATATTAGTGATAAACTTTGGAATAGGCACCCAAAAGCAGCACAGAAAATATTGCTTTTTGCACCAAACAGCTGTCAGCTGGATGACATGTTTTAATTCGTGCTCAGGGTCCTATCCTCAGGCTTTTCCTGAGGATTTATCCCTTCACCTCAGCCAGTTATTCACTAAATTTGACACAAGCCGCTTGAAAGCAAGACAGACTGCTTTACCTTTTATTTTAAAGTTGATACTGTAGGGTCCATAATAACCAACCAAACCAGTTGCCATGGAATCGACTCTGACTCATGGCGACCCCATGTGTGTCAGATTAGAACTGTGCTCCACAGGGTTTTCAATGGCTATTTTGGAAGTAGATCACCAGGACTTTCTTCCAAGGAGCCTCTGGGTGGACTCAAACCACTAACCTTTCCATTAGCAGCAATGCACATTAACCATTTGCACCACCCAGCATCCTTAATACACAACCCAACTTTTGCTCATCTTCAGTTACACCTGTAGACTTTTATACATGGGCAGGTCATAAGGAAAACCAATGATTCAAAAACAGCCAACATACACTTCGAAAGCCCCAGCAAGCATCAGCTGAACAACAAGCTTTTCTTCTTGCTACCTCAGAACAAGTCTCCAGTTTGCCCCTTTCCCTTCAAGGGTCAATTTACACTTGCTACCTTCATATGATAAACTAACATATTTTCCTAACTTGTTTTTCAAGCATGCATAATAGTCTATAGGTGTAACTGAAGATGAGCAGAAGTTGGGTTTTTGTTTTGAAATGCCTTGCCTCTACTGAACGCTGTCACGTCACAGAGCATAGTTCAGTTTGAATGTGGATTTTAAAGTGGGAGAAAGGGAAGTGGAGAACAGTTTCTGGCCAGCAGGACTCTAGAAACTAAAAACACTACATTGAATGTATGACACTGTGATCACTTGGGTAGCGGTTTCTTAACTGACTGCCTCTCATCCTGCTTCTGTGTTATTTTGCTGAATTCTTTGCGCAAATTGAGCTCTCAAAATATATTGAAACATCTATTAAATGGATGTGCACTTCGCTTTTGAGGGTTTTTGTTTTTTAGTTGAGGTATGACATTCTTGGAATAAAGTACAAAATTTTAAATGTACAGCTTGATTAATTTTTACATGTGTATGTTCCCATGTAACTATTACCCAGGTCAAGATACAATATTTCCAGCATCCCCAGAAGTTTCCCTTGTTCCCCCATTTAGGCCATATTCTCTTCCAAATGTAACTACTATCCTGGCTTCTCTCACCATGAAATTAGTTTTGCCTGTGGTTGAACTTTGTATAAATGGAATCTTTTATATCTGATTTCTTTCACACAAAATTAGGTCTCTGAGATTCATTCATGTTGTAGATCACCGTAGTTCCTTCTTTTCTCATTACTATGTAGTATCCATTGTACAAATATACCACAGTTTATCCATTCTACTTATATTGGTTGTCGGACATAAGCACTCATTTCTCTTTTCAGTCAGGAGTGTAATTGCTGGGTCATAGGATGTGCTTGTGTCTGTAGAATTTTAGGAGAAACAATAAAGTGATTGTACCCCTCTGACAATCTTTTTCTTTATAGATATCTTCCCCTAGTCAGTAGATCTGAGCTGCTGCCTGAACCCATTATTTGTTCTTCATGGTTTTCTCTTTCCCTTACTCTGCCCCAGCCTACAACATTGAACAGAAGTAATGATTATAACAACAACAACAACAACAAAAAAGATGAAATTGTACAAGATGGGATATGAGTAATCCTTGAATTAAAAGGGAAGTTCTGTGGTGATCTATTATCATATGATATGGTTCTGTTACTTCCATCATATCAGCTTCAGTTCTATTTTCTTAATATGTAAAAATTTTGAAGTAGGTAGGAAACAAACAGGGCAAGAAATCCTATTCCTAAACAGCAAATGTTTGGGCTAAAAAAATTAAGTTAGACTTGGGAGAGCTAACAATTATTTGATTTCATGCCAAAACTTTGTGCCTTTGATTTAATATATGTATTAAATGTTTATTAGGCACAGTATTGATCACTAGGAATACAGTGATAAACAGGATAAATAGAACTGACATCATGTAGGAGAGAGGCAGTTAAATAGTTACAGTCCATTGTAGTGAGAACTGTTCTCTAGAAGCCCCCGCTGCCAAAGAAAAAACCATTGCTGTCAAATCGATTCCAACTCATAGCAACCCTATAGGACAGAGTAGAACTGCCCCGTATGGTTTCCAAGGAGCAGCTGGTGGGTTGGAACTGCCGACCTTTTGGTTAGCTAGCTGTAGCTCTTAGTCACTGCGCCACCAGGGCTCCAGAACCACAAAGGATGTGGAATTAGCCAAGATTTGAGAGGTCAAGGATGGCTTTCCAGAGGCAATGATATTTAACCTGAGACCTAAAGAATAAATAGGAGTTAACTGAGCAGAGGAGGCCAAGATTTGGGAGTGTTTCAAGCAGAGGGAACAGCATGAGCAAAGACCTGGAAGCCAGAGAAAGAGCCTGACACACTCAGGGAACTTAGAAAAATGAAAAATTCACTGAGGCTGAGCATAGTGTTTAAGGGGGTAGGAACAAGAGATGAAGCTAGAAGGATGAACGGCCACCAGATCGTGAAAAGCTTTAAAATAATAGCAACAACAAAATAACAGCCAGCATTCTGAAGAATTAACCTTTTCCAGTTTCTGAACGAATCACATTTCTTGAACCATCTCATTTAATCCTCAACATCCTTATAGTGGAGGCTCAGGGAAATTAAGTAATTGGCTGCCCAGGCCCCAGACCTATAAAATGCAGGTCCAGGCCTCAGGCCCATACCTAACAGATCAAAAAACCCAGTCTCTTAACCACTCCTGTGCTCTACCATGTAAGCTTTGATTTACTGTGTCAGCTCAGCTTACATGTGATCATGTTTTATTTTAGAGGCATCACTTAGAATAGTGTTTCTCAAACTTAAGTAATATGTAGATCCTTTTTGAAGGTGGGATGGTTCTTTTTTATTATTATTGTTGTGGTAAAATATATAACAAAACATTTGCCAATTCAACAGCTTTCACATGTACAGTTCAGTGACATTGATTACGTTCATCATATTGTGCAGCTATTTCCCTATCTTTCCATATTATTCCACCACCGTTAACAGAACTCAGTGCCCCTAAACAATGACGCCCCCTTTCCCCCTCCCTACCACCCGTGATATAACCACTAATAAGCTTTGGTCTCTATGCATTTGCCTATTTCATGTAAGTGGGATCATATAATATTTGTCTTTTTGTGACTGACTTATCTCATTCAACATAATGTTTTCAGGGTTCATCCATGTTGTAGTATGCATCAGGACTTCATTTCTCTCTATGGCTGAGTAATATTCCATTGTATGTATGTACTACATCTTGTTTATCCATTCATCTGTTGATGGACATTTAAGTTGTTTCCACCTTTTGGCTATTGTGAGTAGTGCTGCTATGAACATTGGTGTACAGGTTTCTGTTTGCATCCCTGCTTTCAGTTCTTTTGCGTATATGCCCAGGATTGGGATTCCTGGATCATATGGTAGTTCTATATTTAACTTTTTGAGGAACCGCCAAACTGTTTTCCACTGTGGCTGTACTATTTTGCATTCCCACCAACAGACAATGAGGGTTCCAATTTCTCCAAAATCTCACCACGCCTGTTATTTTCCTTTTTTTTTTTCTTTTATCATAGCCATTCTAATGAGGGTGAGGTGGTATCTCATTGTGGTTTTGATTTGCATCTCCCTAATGACTAATGACATTGAGCATCTTTTCATGTACTTATTGGCCATTTCTGTATCCTCTTTGGTGAAATGTTTATTCAAGCCCTTCGCCCGTTTTTTGATCTGGTCCTTTTTAAAGAAAAAAAATTCTTGGACCTTTAGTATTGACATAAATCTATTGATGTTCCCTTAAGTGTATATAAACATAAAACTGGTAAAAACTCGTGCTTATGGTACTCATGTATCAAATATACAAGTTAATACAAACAAAACTATAACACTAGTAAAATTCAAATTAAGTAGCATTAATTTAATGTGATTGATGATGATGTTTTGCTGAAACTGTAGCTCACAGTGAGTGAGTATAGTACTGGCCGCCAGAATGCGGGTTCTTTCTCAGTTCAGCACAGCTTTGCTGCTGGCAGCTGTGTGAAGACCCCATCTTCCCATACCTCTTCTCTCTTTCAGACTCCTGGGAAATTATAATATTGTTTGGCTTCATTTGGAGTGTAAGCATCTCACACATTAAATCCACCTCTTTTTTCATTCACCTGTAATACCTGAAGTAATACTTTATGGTGCCAAAAGGATTATAAACACACAGGCTCTGAAATGCATAGCATGCACATTTTGCTATCATCTATAAATGCGTATGTCTAATACCTTGAGTTTATGTTAGAAATCGAGAAAAGGAGTTTATTTCTCTCTATACAGCAGTTTCTACACTTTAATGCGGCTTGAATTCAAAGTGATAGAAATATCCCAAATTTATTAAAATGAGATTCTAACTGAAATGGAATTTGATCTGTGAATTAAGAGTGGAAAAGGGTATGTGTAAGACCATTAGGGAAGAGATTGTGACTTTTGAGGGTTACTAAAGTTATGCTAATTAGACACTCTATTTTTACCTTTGTTTTTCTGCTTCTTCACAGGAGTCGGCACCAGGAATTACTACAGAAAGATTGGCTACAGGTTACAAGGGCCATACATGGTGAAAATGCTAAGATAATGGCCCCACTAGTCCACCATCTTTGCAGTATCCTTTGTGGCAGAAAGTAGAGATTCAAGATTTCTTGAGAACTCAGCAGAGGGGCTGAGCAAAGCAAACAGACCTACACTGTCCCCCTTACAGGAGTTTCACCCTCGTTCTGCAGATGCAGAGACAAGAAGCTGCTTTCACGGCCAAGGATGGGCATCTGCTGACCAAGCTCACTAAGCCACTGGCACCAAGAGCTCCTGAGCACTGCCCTCTCCCACATGTTCTCAAAAAGTCATTTCAGTTTCTCAGGTTTAAATTATTTATCAAATCTCTAAAATCTACTTGAGACCTGCAGGTGTCTACTTTTGACTTAGACACAGTGACATAAGCAAATTAATCAACTCATATGGACACCATAATTCATGAAATAAAAATAGTGATTTGAGGAACAAGTGTAGGAATTGTTGTCGTTGTTGTTAGTTGCCGTTGAGTTGGCTCATTCATGACGACCATTGCCTGGTCCTGTGCCATTACTGTTGTTGTTAGGTGCCGTCAAGTCAGTTCTGACTCATAGCGACCCTCTGTACAACAAAACGTAACACTGTCCAGTCCTGCGCCATCCTCACAATCATTGTTATGCTTGAGCCCATTGTTGTAGCCACTGTGTCAATCCATCTCCTTGAGGGTCGTCCTCTTTTTCGCTGACACTCTACTCTACCAAGCATGATTACCTCCAGGGACTGATCCCTCCTGATAACATGTCCAAAGTATGTGAGACATAGTCTTGCCATCCTTGCTTCTAAGGAGCATTCTGGCTGTATTTCCTCCAAGGCAGACCTATTCGTTCTTTTGGCAGTCTGTGGTATATTCAGTATTCTTCACCAGCACCATAATTCAAAGGCATCAATTCTTCTTCAGTCTTCGTTATTCATTGTCCAGCTTTCACATGCATATGAGGCAGCTGAAAACATCATGGCTTGGGTCAGGCACACCTTAGTCTTCAACGTAGCATCTTTGCCTTTTAACACTTTAAAGAGGTCTTTTGCAATAGGTTTGCCCAGTGCAATGCGTCGTTTGATTTCTTGGCCGCTGCTTCCATGGGTATTGATTGTGGATCCAAGTAAAATGCAGTCCTTGACAACTTCAGTCGTTTCTCTGTTTATCATTGATGTTTCATATTGGTCCAGTTTAGGATTTTTGTTTTATGTTGAGGTGCAATCCATACTGAAGGATGTAGTCTTTGATCTTCATCAGTAAGTGCTTCAAGTCCTGTTCACTTTCAGCAAGCAAGGTTTTGTCATCTGCATATCGAAAGTTGTTAATGAGTCTTCCTCCAATCCTGATGCCCAGTTCTTCATATAGTCCAGTTTCTCGGATTATTTGATCAACATACAGATTGAATGAGTATGGTAAAAGGTCACAACCCTGACGCACACCTTTCCTGACTTTATAAACTACACAGCATCCCCTTGTTCTGTTTGAACAACTGCGTCTTGGATCTATGTACAGGTTCCTTGTGAGCACAATTAAGTGTTCTGGGATTCCCATTCTTTGCAGTGTTATCCATAATTTGTTATGATCCACACAGTCGAATGCCTTTCCATAGTCAATAAAACACAGGTAAATATGTTTCTGGTATTCTCTGCTTTCAGCCAGGATCCATCTGACATCAGCAATGATATCCCTTGTTCCACGTCCTCTTCTGAATCCAGCTTGAACTTCTGGCAGTTCCCTGTTGATGTACTGCTGCCACCACTTTTGAATGATCTTCAGCAAAATTTTCCTTGCCTGTGATATTAATGATTTTGTTCTTTAATTTCCGCATTTGGTTGGATCACCTATGTGCCATCATGGCTTACATTACATACTGAAGGGACAAAAAGTGAGGTTGGAACATATGAAAACTGTCAGACTTTGATTGCTGGCTTAAAGGCATAAGTACATATGCATCTGAGCAAAGGTTAAGAAAATGGGCTTTTGTTTTAATGGAAATATACTAGTTACTGTGCTGATGTTTTGAAATAACAGTGATGGGTAAACAGGAACTGAAGCAGTGGGTTTGTGTTTTAAGCTTGATTGCAGTCCTCTACCAGCCCTTTCCCATTAGGGAGTCTGACATCTATGATGAGCCATTAGAGACACCCTTTATTTCACATTTTTTATGTGAAAAAATTTTTTATTGCCTGTACTTCCCACACTCTTGACAACTGCAAATAGTGTAGGTAGCCATAAATAGGGTGCCAAGAGCAGCATGTGGCTTTCCCTCTCATGTGTCCTGAGCAGGCAGTGTGACATGCAAGTGTCTGAGGCTGTGTGGTGCCAAGTCAGGATTTGCTTCCACAGAAGCTGTTCCCTGCATTTTAATTCTTTAAGATGGATTTTTGTTTGTTTTAAATGGAGAAAGGTAAGAGTTCAACTTGTGAAATTTTAAAAAAGGAAAACAGTCTCAATTCTAAAAATAGGGAAAAGATTCGCTTTTTCAAAGGTTCATTTTGTAGAACGGCCTCTGTGAAACTTCCAGATAGTCTACTAAGGACACTAAGCCAGGTTTAGCTCTAGGCCCCTTTGCTTTTGTGACATTTTACAAAGGTTTATTAAATGGAATTGGTTCTTCGAAAAGGATCTGAAAGTGAAAGCTCAGTCTCCAACACACAAAGGAGTGGTGTGGGTTTTTTTTTTTTTTTTTTCCTCTTCCTGTGAAGCACTGACATTTGCCATCAATTTACAGGTTTGGGTCTCTAACCTATGATACTGTTTATTTCCTCCTGAGTGCTGTTTGCCATTTCATTAAACTGCTACAAGGTAAATGGCATTGGCTTTCTTACAGGCTTGCTGCAGAACTACGAAGGCTTTCCATAGGTGTAGTTTAGAGAATTTAGCCACTTCTCAGTCATGCTTTTTCTTCTCTATAAAAGTAAAACTATTAAATGAACAAAGCATATACCATATGGGCTGTTAGCACACTCGTCACTGGAGACAGCGTGACAGAAGGGCACGCACACTTGGCCAGTGGTCAGCACTCTGGGCTCGCCAAGCTTGCCCACATTGTGGCCCTGGCTGACACAAGCGTCTCTTGAGCCTTCATATTTTCATCCTTCCCATTTACCTAAATGGGTCAGAATGTATATTGCTCAAGAAAGTCCTTTGTAAAATTGTAAAAGTCACTCACACATATGGCTTATTTTAAAAAATGACAATTTAGAGCAAGATTTTTAAATGAAATTACCTAGGAACTTAAAAATTTCTAATGGTTATCAGTCATTGGTTAATCCACATCTTCACTTCAGGGTCAGTAGGATACCTCTAGTTCATCCTAAACCTTGCCTGGAGTTAGTTTAAAGCTACTTTTACAAAGCTGCAGAACTTTTAAAGCCTCATTGGGTGTCAGAGCTCCTGCAGTCTTTCTGCTGCTAGAAGTGTCGGCTTCTCTGTGGCTGCCAAGAGCTTTTCCTGGCGTCCATGGTGTTTGACACTTCTACCACCTGGCAGGCATGGCCGTCCCAGAAATGTGTGCTTTTCAGTCCACAGAGCAGCCACATAAGAAAGATCAGTTAGGCATGGTCCTGCCAGTCTCAGCATGAAACCTTTAAAGCTATCTTGTATGTTTTTGATCTGTATTAAACAACTCCTTAGCACCCACCTCAAGCACAGTCAAATAACTCTGCTTTTAGTTCAACTTTTTGCTAAATCACCCACAGAGTTTAAAAAAAAAAAATTAAGCTATATCAAAAAGAAACTGAAATATGTTTAAAATGAGATTTTTAAAGTATATTGTCACCACATGAAAAGACCTAGTAAAGCTCATTGTTTCTCAAATTAGAGAATGAATAGACCCCTTTTAAAGGAAAAAATTCCTACTGACCCAAAAGAATACTTCTTTGAGAACTATAACTTAAAAACCAAAGCCTTATTCTGTGAAAACATCTCAAGTTGCAAATTTTCATTGCCAACATTTTCCTTTTTTTTTTTTTTTTTTTAAGAAGATTGTCATCCAATTGAGAACAGAAAATTTTATTTTTAAAGAACCCACAGACCCCTGAGTTTACGAAAAAAGTTCAAGATCTGGGTTCTGAAAACCTGGACTTTCGCTCCTCCATTAACTGTGAAGTTTGGGCAAGTCCCCTAACTTTTTTTAGCTTCAATTTCCCTGTTGGTAGCATGAGATAAATACCCGTCCCTCAGTGTGATTGTGAGGATCAAATGTCATATTTGAGAGACGTGTAAACTCTGGCGTGGTATACATAACACAGTTGTTACTACTCAGATGAAATTGTTTCTCTATGGATGTATGACTTGGGCAAATAAACTCTCTTTACCTCTGCAAATTTTCTCATCTGTAAAATGGAAATGGTAATACATGCCTACCTCATTTTATTGCGCTTTGTAGATAACTCTTTTTCATAAATTGAAGGTTTGTGGCAACCCTGCATCAAGCAAGTCTTACCGGCGCCATTTTTCCAACAGCCATGTGCTCACTTCGTGTCTCTGTCACATTTTGGTAATTCTTGCAATATTTCAAACTTTTTCAGTATTATTATATCTGTTATTGTGATCAGTGATCTTTAATGTTACTATTGTAATTGTTTTGGGGCTCCGTGAACCATACCCATATAAAACAGCGAACTTAATCAATAAATGGTATCTGTGTTCTTACTGTTCCACTGACCGGACGTTCCCCCATTTTGTTCCTCTCTTTGGTATTCCCTATCCCTGAGACACGACAATATGGAAATTAGGCTAATTAATAACCCTACAATGCCTCTAAGTGTTCAAGTGAAAGGAAGAGTGGTATATCTCTCAATTTAAATAAAAAACTAAAAATGATTGAGCTTAGTAAGGAAGGCATGTTGAAAGCCGAGACAGGCCAAAAGCTAGGCCTCTTGTGCCAAACAGCCAAACTGTGAATGCAAAAGAAAAGTTCTTGAAGGAAATTCTAAGTGCTACTCCAGTGAACATACAAATGATAAGAAAGCAGTGCAGCCTTATTACTGATAGGGAGAATGTTTGAGTGGTCTGGATGGAAAATCAAAGCAGCCACAGCATCCTCTTAAGCCAAATCCTAATCCAGAGCAAGGCCCTAACTCTTCAATTCTCTGAAGGCTGAGAGAGGTGAGGAAGCTGCAGAAGAAAAATTCGAAGTTAGCAGAGGTTGGTTCATGAGGTTTAAGGAAAGAAGCTGTCTCCATAATATAAAAGTACAAGATGAAACAGCAAGTGCTGATGTAGAAGCTGCATCGAGTTATCCAGAAGGTGTGGATTTTCAGTGTAGATGAAACAGCCTTATATTGGAAGAAGATGTCATCTAGAACTTTAATAGCTAGAGAGGAGAAGTGAATGCCTGGCTTCAAACGACAGGCTGACTCCCTCTTGTTAGGTGCTAATTCAGCTGGTGACTTTAAGTTGATGCCAACGCTCATTTACCATTCCAGAAATCCTAAGCCCTCAAGAATTATGCTAAATCTATTCTGCCTGTGCTCTATAAATGGAACAACAAAGCCTGGATGACAGCCCATTGGTTTACAACGTGGTTTACTGAATATTTTAAGCCACTGTTGAGACCTACTGCTCATTGACAATGCATCTGGTCACCCAAGAGCTCTGATTGAGATGTACAAGGAGATTAATGTTGTTTTCATACCTGCAAACATAACATCCATTCTGCAGCCCATGAATCAAGTAATTTCTACTTTCAAATCTTATTACTGAAGAAATACATTTTGTTAAGACTATAGCTGCCACAGATAGTGATTCCTCTGATGAATCTGGGCAAAGTAAATTGAAAACTTTCTGGAAAAGATTCACTATTCTAGATGCCATTAAGAACATTTGTGATTCATGGGAGGTCAAAATACCACCATTAACATGGGTTTGGAAAAAGTTGATTCCAACCCTCATGGATGACTTTGAGGGGTTCAAGACTTTAGTGGAGGAAGTAACTGCAAATATGATGGAAGTAGCAAGAGAACTAGAAGTAGAGCCTGAAGATATGACTGAATTACTGCAATCTCATGATAAAACTTTAATGGATGAGGAGTTGCTTCTTATGGATGAGCAAAGAAAGTGGTTTCTTGAGATGGAATAATCTACTGGTGAAGATGCTGTGAACGTTGTTGAAATGACAACAAAGGATTTAGAATAGTACATAAACTTAGGTGGCAGAGTTTGAGAGGACTGACTCCAATTTTGAAAGACATTCTGCTGTGGGTAAAATACTATCAAACAGTATCACATGCTACAGAGAAATCTTTCATGAAAGGAAGAGTCAATTGATAAAAGCAAACTTCTTGTCTTTAAGATATTGCCGCAGCCACCCCAGGCTTCAGCAACCACCACCCTGACCAGTCAGCAGCCATCAACATCAAGGCAAGACCCTCCACCAGCAAAAAGATTACAACTCTGAAGGCTCAAAGGGTGGTTAGAATTTTTTTAGCAATGAAGTATTATTTAATTAGTTGTTTTATACATAATGCTATTACACACTTAATAGACTATGGCATAGTGTAAACATAACTTTTATATGCTCTGGGAAACCAAAAAATTCATGTGACTTCATTGTGATACTCGCTTTATTGCAGTTGTCTGGAACTGAACCCACAACATCTCCAAGGTATGCCTGTAACACCCACCTCGTAGAGTAGCCGAGGATGCTTTAATTTGGAAATCAACTAGGTGGCAGTGGGGTTTTAAGTACTTAGAACAAAGCCTGTATAACACAGAAAACAGTACAGGTATAATGGCTATTATCATTAAAACCTAATAGATGCATTATTTTCAATGAGGGAAGGAGCCCTCTTGGCACAGTGGTTAAGCACTTGGCTGTTAACCACAAGTTCAGCGATTCAAACCTACCAGCTGCTCCGCAGGTGAAAGATGTGCTAGTCTGCTTTCGTAAAGATTACAGCCTAGGAAACCCTATGAGGCAGTTCTGCCCACTCCTGTGGGGTCTTCATGAGTTGGAATCGACTCAGCGGCAATGGTTTTGGGGATTTTTTGTTTGTTTCAATGAGGAAGTCCCTTATCTGTTGACCATAGACTAATTTTTTGCTAGAATCTCTAAATGTGGCTAGAAGCCATTGTCGGAAAAATAGTATCACTAGCACTCTGAGGCCTTCTATTTTCTAGCTGGACCTTCTATTTCATTTGAATAAGGCTAGGGTTTCAAGTGGCAAAATTCATGTCTTGAGTGACAAAATGCTAGCTGAGACTGCAACAGTAAGAAAACTTCTAAAAATATCACTGTAATTCTGGGGTTTACTGGAGAGTTGTCCAGTATCAATATGCATTGCTGATCTCCCCTGTGTGAACTGTAGTGTATCCATTTAGGAAGTCCCTCTAGGGGAGTCTGGTAGCCTTTCAGAGGGGGTGTGCCACATTTCTATACATTAGAGTTGTGTCTGGCAGCAATACATTTGCATTCTGTGAAAGCAGTTCCAAAAACCAAGTTTACAAACTTTGAAAACTTATTTTAACTAGTATAGACAGATAATCCTGTACATGCCTATAAAAAGTAGCAAATTGGATGTTTTTCAGCATCCTAACTTAATTGTAGTTACCCAGAGATGCAATATGATCTCCTGCCTGACTCTTCACGAGCCACTCCCTCTGCCTAGAATACCCTTCTCACCCACCTGGAAAATTTCTCCTCATCACTCAAGAGAAAGGAGCTGACATCTGTTGAGCCCCTTCACATTTACTAGTTTTGTCAAACAGAATCACCTGGTGATCTTGTTAAAAAGTAGATTCTGATTCAGTATATCTGGGATAGAATCATTAGCATAGGCTAGAAACTTGTTAGAAATGCAAATTTCTCAGCAGGGGTTCCAACCAGAATGAGCCGGTTCGAAAGCCCTAGTTTCAAACACGTGTCAGTGATTCAGGCTTTCTCATTCCACCCTACCCTATGTGTCCTTTTTTAGGGAGGAAATGTTTTTAGTCATCCTGCGTTAAAGAGGAAGCTAACAGGTACTGAGTAACAAATCTGTGCTTTCTTAGTTTTATCTTCACAACAGCCAGTAAGGAAAGTCCTATTATCATCATCCCAGTATTTACAATTAGAGGCAGTGGAAGTGGATGATTTCATCGAGAGAATGAAAAAGAGTCTACTCTCCTTTTTTGTTTAAATGAAAATAGTTTTTTTTCTAAAAATTATATATGCTCATTATAACAAATTGAAATGATGCAGAAAAGCACAAAATAACCTGAAGTCCAGCCATACAGAGACAACTGTGTAAACGTGTGATGAACATCCTTCCAACTATCTTTCTCTGCACATAAACACAAACACATATATGATAAACCTTACATCAGAAGTTCATACTATGCGTGTTGCATTTTTTTTTTTACTCAATAAAATGTAATGTGGAAATCATTCCCTGTAAATACACATGGATCCGCTTCAGTCCTTTTTAGTGACTACCTAATATTCCATTTGGAGTCCTGGTGGTGCAGTGATTAAGAGCTATAGCTGCTAACCAAGAAGTCAGCAGTTCAAATCCACCAGCCGCTCCTTGGAAACCTTATGGGGCAGTTCTACTCTGTCCTATAGGGTCTCTATGAGTCAGAGTCAACGACAATGGGTTTTGTTTTGTTTTTTTTAATATTCCATTGCACAGGAATATTTATTTAGTAAATAAATAATGTAATATAACATATTAGTATATAATAATGTTGTTATTAGGTACCTTTAAGTCAATTTTGACTCATAGCAACCCCATGTGACAGAGCCAAACTGCCCCATAGGGTTTTCTAGGCTGTAATCTTTACAGGAGCAAATCACTAGGTCTTTCTCCAGCAGAGCTGCTGGGTAGGTTCAAACCGCCAACCTTTCAGTTAACAGCTGAGTGCTTAACTGTTGTGCCACAGGGCTTCTAATATATAGTTATTTAACCAGATTTTTGTATCCTATTCTTTTCTATTCTCCTGCAATATCTAGAACCATATACTAAGCATGGGAGCTGCATAAGTTTATTGACAATACTAAGATTTGCTTTTTAAAATTTCTTTTTACAAGCATTTCACTCACCCAAGGCAGGTTTCTTTGTGCACCTCCCTTTAGTTCTCCCTGTCCCTCAGTCTTTCAATCCTTCATTCATAACCCACCTTTGTGGAGGTCGGGGGAGAAGAGAGTCTGTCTGACACTTCGCCCTTTTTCATTCAGAAGGCAGCAGCACATTTGATTGTGAACAAGTCCCATCTTACAAAATGTCAAGGTGCCTATTCACTGAAAGGCACTGGAGCATGAACGTTCGTTTATTGAGGTGAGAGGTGACTGTCCCTTATCTTTTCTCCCTGATGTAAGTTATTGCTTCAGATCAGATTACCACACCAGCTGGAGCCTTGCAGAGAAGGCTAATCTTTGCTAGGTTAGGAAATGTGAGAGCCAGGAAGACTTGAAAGGTGCCTGCTAACATTACCTGCTGTCACAATCATGACAGGACAGGGGACAAGGTAAGTCTCTTGGGCTCTCAGGACTTGGACTCCCGAAGGAGAAGTGGGCCTGGGAGTCCAGTCACATGAGTTCAAGGCTTGCATCTGCCTCTGTTTGCCTTTTCAGGGGTGAAGATCTGGGTTGCTGCGTTTGCAGGCTTGGATTGCTGGGACAGCAGGCAAAGCATTATTTACATCCACCTGAGGAAAAGGACACTTTGGGGAAAGGGAAGAAGAAAGGGAGGTAATATCTGTCAGGAAGATGTGTCCAATATCACCCTCACAACAATTCTCTAAGGGAGAAATTATGGTGTCCATTTTACCAATGAGAAACCAAGGTTCAAAACAAACTACCCAAGGCTACAAAACTAGTAACTGAACACTTAGTATAAAACCAAACCAAACCCAAACCCATTGCTGTCAAGTCAATCACAACTGATAGCAAGTGACGCTATAAGACAGAGTAAAACTGCCCCCATAGGGTTTCCAAGGTGGTAATCTTTACGGAAGCAGACTGCTACATCTTTCTCCCTTGAAGTGGCTGCTGGGTGTGAACCTCCTACCTTTCAGTTAGCAGCCAAGAGTTACACCACAGTGCCACCAGGGCTCCTTGAAGAATTGGTATAGAGGAAACAAATTGACATTCTCAAACTCATAAAGGTTCAAGGACTCTAATACCTATGAGCAGTGGTAGCTCTAGAATTTTTAAAACAAACGGTATAGGTTGGCAACTGGGTTGGAAGAAGATTTGTCTTGAAGCTACATTTGCCTAGCAGACACACTGCCCCTAACCCCCTACCCCAAAACTCAGTACAGCAACTGCCAATGAACTGTTTTTTGAAATTGAAGAAATGCAGCCAAGAGATAAATCCAGATAAAGAATTTGGGAATAAGGACAATATGGAAAGAAAGAACCATTGGTCAATAATTAATCCTTTTAAATAGAGAACTAAAACTAAGTAGCTCTGGAAATTACTGTTATAGAAAAGAGTAGTAGCTTCTGGGTAAAAAATAGAGGATAGAATACGCACATTTAGTTTTCCTCCCACCCAAAATTCACAGACTAGAAGTAGGGCCAAGATGGCGGAGTAGTCAGACGCTTCCTATGGTCCCTCTTACAACAAAGACCCAAAAAAACAAGTGAATCAATTGTATATGACAATCTAGGAGTCCTGAACATCAAAGGCAAACTTGAGGAATCGGACTGAGCAGCAAGGGGAGGGACAGATGGTTCAGAAGCAGTGAGGAGTTGACAGATCTGAGCTGGCAGGAGCTGGTACACTGCATCCAGCACACACGGTGAGGCAAGCAGTGGCACTCAGGACCATTTTCCACATCGAGAGAGACCAAGCGGCGGAGATTCTACTCAAACCCCCAGAACCAGTGAAAAGCAGCGCTCAATCAGCAAAACATACACGTGTCTACCTTACTGCGCAGATCAAAAAACACCCCCTTTGGAAAAAACTCTCTCCCATTTACCAGCCTCCTCTCCACTCTACAATGGGTCCTGGACTGGCTTCAGCCATTGCTGCATCCCCTGGGCCTGAAGTAAGACCTGTCACGTGCCCTGAGCCATTCTCCCGGCCGTGGAGAGGGACAAAATTAACAAACAGGAATAAATCTGCCAGCTCCCCTAAGCTGGGAATTTAGGGTAGGTGCAGCTCCTTTGCCTACGCACACGCATAAGGGGTCCACAGACTTTGAATGCCTTTCACGCTGCATAGACTTGTGTGGGCCCATTTCAACAGCATAGGCCCTCGTTAGCACAGTACAACAGGGTATATACCTGAAGACTAACTTCAACTGTATCAGCTATATGTTGGACTGGCAGGTTTGTGACATGTGACACCACTCTGCCCATTAAGCAGGGCCCACACCTACCCACATGAGGGGACTGAGGACTGGCAGCTCCACCCATGCCTCCTAGCCAACTGTGACAGGGGTCCAAGAATAAGTGGTCCCTCCCAGTCCTTACAACCAACACCATTGGGTGACCATTATCTGGCTGCAAAACCCACCCACAATGCACTCTAGGGAACAGGGAGACACTTTCCTCCCAGACACTCAGGAGCAGCTGTCAGCCCCGTGTCTTGCTCAGTGCGTTACTCCCTACTGCAGCCAGATACCTGTGCCTACACCAATCACCCCCGCCCATCTAGGACTGTAGGTGAGAGCCTGCACCACACGTGGTGACCGACTACCGGGACACATGAGCTGAATCCACACAAGAAAAGTAAACAGACTCCTGGGCACACATACCTAGTAACAGATCTAACCACCTGGTGACAGAATGTTAGAGCTTCAAAGGTGTCAATAATCAAACTAGCTCACACAACCAGCCTATTTGTGCATATTAAAACAAAATAAAACAACAAGCTAGGACACAGTAAGCAAACATAAATAAATATAATAACTTATTGATGGCTTGGAGACAACAGTCAATATCAAATCACATAAAGAGACAGACCATGATGGCTTCAGCAAGCTCCCAAAACAAAGAATCAAGAAATTTTCCAGAGGAAGAGAACTTCTTGGAATTACTGGAGGTAGAATACAAAGATTAATATACAGAACTCTTCAAGACATCA
Organism: Dugong dugon; assembly: GCA_030035585.1. Classification (NCBI taxonomy): domain Eukaryota; kingdom Metazoa; phylum Chordata; class Mammalia; order Sirenia; family Dugongidae; genus Dugong; species Dugong dugon. The sequence goes on along the minus strand of CM057476.1, from coordinate 44,393,562 downwards.
GGAAGCAGATCAGATAAAATGCAGCACAAGCCAAGGAACACAGAGACAAAGCAATAGAGGAGCTTAAGAAGATTATAGAAGAGCACAATGACAAATTTAACAGGCTACAAGAGTCCATAGAGAGACAGCAAACAGAAATCCAGATGATTAACAATAAAATGAAGAATTAGACAACTGAATAGAAAGTCATAGGAGAAGACTTGAGGCAATGGAAGTCAGAATTAGTGAGAATGAAAATAAAGCACTTGACACCAACATATATGAGGAAAAATCAGATAAAATAAATTTAAAAAAATAAAGAAACCCTAAGAAATAAGTGGGACTGTATCAAGAGGAATAACCTAAAAGAGATTGGAGTACCAGAACAGGGGGGCAGGGGGGGAGGTACAGAAAATACAGAGAGAATTGCTGAAGATTTGTTGGCAGAAAACTTCCCTGATATCATGAAAGATGAAAAGATATCTACCCAAGAAGCTCATCGAACCCCACACCAGGTAGATCCCAAAAGAAAGTCACCAAGACATATTATAATCAAACTTGCCAAAACCAAAGATAAAGAGAGAATTTTAAGAGCAGCTAGGGAGAAACAAAAAGTCATCTACAAAGAAGAATCAATAAGACTAAACTCTGCCTACTCAGAAGAAACTATGCCGGCAAGAAGGCAATGGGATGACATAGATAAAGCCTTGAAGGAAAAAAAATGCCAGGCAAGAATTATATATCCAGCAAAACTGCCTCTCAAATATGATGGTGAAATTAGGGCAATTCCATATAAACAGAAGTTTAGGGAATTTGCAAAAACCAAACCAAAATTACAAGAAATACTAAAGGGAGTAGTCTGGTTACAAAATCAATAACATCAGACAACAACCCAAGACTAGAACACAGGACAGGGCAACTAGATATCAACCCAGATAGGGAAGACACAAAAACAAATCAAAGCTAAAACGCTTAAAATAGGGAAACACAGATGTCAATATGTAAAAGACGACAACATTAAAACAAAAAAGAGAGACTAAAAAAATGTAGACAGAGGACTTCCGGGCAACATGGTGCTATAGTCAGAAGCACCACACCATCCCTCCACAGCAAAGATCCGAAAAACTAAGTCAGAGTCACACCTCAATCCTGAAACCCTAAGCATTGAATGAAGAGATAAAGAACACAGCCAAGCATCAACTGGAATAAGGAACTGACCAAGAACAGACAGCGAGGAGAGATACATGCAGAGGTCCCCTATCAACTACTGCAGCACAGACCCGCCATCTTGGACTCCTATTGGAGATCAGTGAACAGGGGGTATGAGAAAGCAGCTTCACGGAGTTTCCAGCAGGAGACAGAACAACTGGTAACCCGTGGTATACACTTTCACACCCCCCACCCTTTTTCAGCCCCACTTGGCCTCCTCTGCTTCCTGTGGTCACAGTCTCTTGGCCGGGAAGCACTGGTTTCACCCTGGTGTCGCTTGGATTCCACCTGCCTGCGCTGGCCAGCTCCCTGAGTGCCATTTGTTGGCTGCTGGTGTTGCTTTTTTCCACTTCTTTAGATTTCTTCCTTACCTCTCACCACCTTCCCCTCCTTTCTATCAAGTTCCTGGCTCCGTGTGCCAACTTTGCTTCTTTCTAAAGCCTGCAAAACACCGCTCGACTGTGAAACTGCTACCTGGCCCATGCCACCACGCTGGTGGGACCCGCAGAGCTTTTGTTTGTTTGCTTGCTCTGATTTGCTCTGTTTTGATTTGTTTGTTTTCTTTTTCTTTTCTTGGCTTGGGAGTCCCTTCTAGCAGGGCAGTACCACGAAACTTGGACACTACTCTCTTACTCTGTGCAGATGCAAAGGGACATCCCTGGGGACATTTGTTTTTCCTTTTTTGTTTTGTTTTCTTCTCTCTCTTATTCCCTTTTTGTCTTTCTTCATTTCTAGTTTCTCGATTTATTCATTTTTTTATTTTACCTTTTTCTTTATTTATTGTTGTTTTTCTCCATTTCTCAGTCTCTCAACTGTCCACTCCAATAGCAAGCTCCCTTAGCATGCTTTTTTCTTTGTGTGTATGTTTTTGGCTCTTGTTCCTCTCTCCTCTTTTCCATACCCATCGTAGTTCCACACATCGCAATCTTCCCTCTCTTTCCTGCCTACCTGCACCATGCGCTGAACATCACACTCCCAAGCAGCACAGGCACAGCTACTGGAAACTGCCCTGCCCTGATTCCTGGTCCACACTGTCAGCTTTAGTATGTGCCACAAACAACCCATCCCAGCAACTCCCCTTCAGCTCTAACTGCCCTGCTGTACCGTAACTGAGTGACTGACCCTGCCCATTGGAGAAGGAGGTGAAAAGTATCATGCCTGCCAACGACCAAACAACAAACAGCGCACAGCCCACCTGCTCAGACATAACCAAATAAAACAAAAAAGCAGGATGAAACAAATCTACAGTCAATAAAAGAGGAAAATAACTACTGAATGCCCCTAAGACAGCAGACAATATCAAAACATATACACCAAAAAAGAGCAGGAGTGGCAATACTAATCTCAGATAAAATAGACTTTAAAACAAAATTCACCATGAAAAACAAAGAAGGACACTATATAATGATTAAGGGGACAATCCATCATGAACACATAACCATAATAAACATCTACGCACCCAATGACAGGGCTGCAAAATACATAAAACAAACTCTAACAGCACTAAAAATAGAAATTGACAGTTCCACAACAATAGTAGAAGACTTCAACACACCACTCTCAGTAAAGAACAGAACAAATAAAAAGAAACTCAGCAAAGGTACAAAAGTCCTAAAGGGCACAATTGGCCAACTTGACCTCATAGACATATATAGAACACTCCATCCAACAGCTGCAAAGTACACATTCTTTTCCAATGCACATGGAACATTCTCCAGAATAGACCACATCTTAGGCCACGGAGCAATACTCAACAAGATCCAAAGCACTGAGATAATACAAAGTATCTTCTCTGACCACAATACCATCAAGGTACAAATTAACAACAGAAAGAGCAAGAAAAAAAATCAATTATATGGAAACTGAATAACACCCTGCTTACAAACTACTGGGTAATAGAAAAATCAGAGATGGAGTTAAAAAATTCCTAGAATCAGATACAAGGAAAAGATTAGTCCAAAGGACTAATGGTCCACAGCTACCAAGGACTCCACCAGACTGAGTCCAGTACAGCTAGATGGTGCCCAGCTACCACCACTGACTGCTCTGACTGGGATCACAACAGGGGGTTCTGGACAGAGCTGGAGAAGGATGTAGAACAAAATTCTAACACACACAAAAAAGACCAGACTTACTGGCCAGAAAGAGTATGGCCCCCAGACACCCTTTTAGCTCAGTGGTGGAGTTATCTCCAAGGTTCACCATTCAGCCTGGGAGTGGACAGCCCCGTAAAACCAAATGGGACTAATGAGGTACAGTAGTCAAGTGACAAGGGCCAGAAGGCAGAAGGGGACAAGGAAGCTGAGGATAGGGAACCCAAGGTTGAGTAAGGATATTGTTGATGTGTTGTGAGATTGTTAACCATTGTCATAGGGCAACATGAGTAGTCACTGTTAAATGAGAAACTATTTTGTTCTGTAAGCCTTCATCTTAAGTGAGAATAGCAGCACAGTTGGAAGAGCGTAGTCGATGTCACTGAACTGTGCATGTAGAAATTTTTGAACTGCTGTATCTTTGGCTATGTGTATTTTCACCAAAACAAAGGTTGAGAAGTTAGAGGTTGACATGTTGTGGGGTTGTTAACCAGTGTCATAAAATATGTGTACTACTGTTTCATGAGAAACTATTCTGTAAGCCTTCACCTGAAGTACAATAAATAAATAAATAAAATTCCTAGAATCAAACGAGAATGAAAACACATCATACCAAAACCTTTGGGACAAAGCAAAGGCAGTCCTCAGAGGTCAATTTATAGCAATAGATGTGCACATCAAAAAAAGAAGAAAGGGATAAAATCAAAACATTAGCTACACAACTCAAACAAATAGAAAGACAACAGCAAAAAAAAGCCCACAGCCACCAGAAGAAAGGAAATAATAAAGATCAGAGCAGAAATAAATTAAATAGAGAATAGAAAAAATCAACAAAACCAAAAGTTGGTTCTTCGAAAGAATCAACAAAATCGATAAACCACTGGCCAGACTGACAAAAGAAAAACAGGAGAGGATGCAAATAACCCAAATAAGAAATGAAATGGGTGACATTACAACAGATCCAACTGAAATAAAAAGGATCAAAACAGAATATTATGAAAAACTATAATCCAACAAATTTGAAAATCTAGAGGAAATGGATAAATTTCTAGAAACACACTACCTACCCAAACTACAACAAAGTTATGTTGAAAATCTGGACATACCCATAACAAGAGAAGAATTGAAAAGGTAATAAAAAAAAAAAATCCCAACAAAAAAAAGCCCTGGCCCAGAAGGCTTCACTGGAGAATTCTACAAAACTTTCAGAGAAGAGCTTGTACCAGTACTACTCAAGCTATTTTGGAGCATAGAAAAGGAAGCAACATTTCCGAATTCATTCTATGAAGCCAGCATAACCCTGATACCAAAACCAGGCAAAGACGCCACACAATATCTCTCATGAAAATAGATACAAAAATTCTCAACAAAATTCTAGCCAATAGAATTCAGCATCATATCAAAAAATAGTACACCATGACCAAGTAAGATACATACCAGGTATGCAAGGATGGTTCAACATTAGAAAATCAATCAACATAATCCACCACATAAATAAAATGAAAGAAAAGAATCACATGTTCATTTCAATTGATGCAGAAAAGGCATTTGACAAAGTTTAACACCCATTCCTGATAAAAACTCTCAATAAAATAGGTATAGAAGGGAAATTTCTCAACATAATAAAGGGCATCTATGTAAAACCAACAGCCAACATCATTCCTAATGGAGAGAGGCTGAAAACATTCACCGTGAGAACAGGAACAAGACAAAGATGCCCTTTATCACCACTCCTATTTCACATTGTGCTGGAAGATCTAGCTAGAGCAGTAAGGCAAGAAAAAGAAATAAAGGGCATCCAAACTGGTAATGAAGAATTTAAACTGTCCCTGTTTGTGGATGATATGGTACTATATATAGAAAACCCTAAAGACTCCATGAGAAATCTACTGGAACTAATAGAAAGATTCAGCAGAGTAACAGGATATAAGATAATCATACAAAAATCAGTTAGATTCCTATACACCAATAAAGAGAATGATGAAAAGGAAATCAGGAAAACAATACCATTTATAATAGCCCCTAAAAAAAAAAAACACTTAGGAATAAATCTAACCAGGGATGTAAAAAACCTATACAAAGAAAACTACGAAACACTACTGCAAGAAACCCAAAGGGATCTACATAAATGGAAAAACATACCATGCTCTTGGATAGGTAGACTCAACACTGTGAAAATGACAATTCTACCCAAAGCAATTTACAAATACAATGCAATCCCAATCCAAATACCAACAACATTCTTCAAAGAGATGGAATACCTAATCATTAACTTTATATGGAAAGGGAAGACTCCTTGAATAAGTAAAGCACTACTGAAGAAGAAGAATAAAGTTGGAGGACTCACACTACCTGACCTCAGAACCTACTATACAGATACGGTAGTCAGAACAGCCTCTTACTGGTACAACAACAGATACATTGACCAAAGGAACAGAATTGAGAACCCAGATGTAAATCCATCCACCTACAGTCAACTGATCTTTGACAAGGGCCCAAAGTCCATCAAATGAGGAAAAGACAGTCTTTTTAACAAATGGTGCTGGCAAAACTGGATATCCATCTGCAAAAAAATGAAACAGGACCCATACCTCACACCATATACAAAAACTACTTCAAAATGGATCAAAGACCTAAATATAAAGCCAAAAACTATAAAGTTCATAGAAGAAAAAGTAGGATCAACGCTACAGGCCCTAATAAACGCCGTTAACAGGATACAAACCATAACCATCAACACACAAAGCCCAGAAGATAAGCTAGATAACTGGGATCTTCTAAAAATCAAACACCTATGCTCTTCAAAAGATTTCACCAAAAGAGTAAAAAGAGAACCTACAGACTGGGAAAAAAATTTTGGACAGTACAAGTCAGACAAAAGTCTAATCTCCATAATCTATAAGAAAATCCAACACCTCTACAACAAAAAGACAAATAATCCAATTAAAAAATGGGCAAAGGAAATGAACAGACACTTCACCAAAGAAGACATTCAAGCAGCCAACATGAGGAAATGCTCACGATCGCTAGCCATTAGAGAAATGCAAATTAAAACCACAATGAGATACCATCTCACCCCGGCATTACTGGCACGAATCAAAAACACTGGAAATAACAAATGTTGGAGGGGCTGCGGGGAGATTAGAACTCTTATGCACTGCTGGCGGGACTGCAAAATGATGCAACCATTTTGGAAAAAGATATGGCGCTTCCTTAGAAAGCTAGAAATAGAAATACCATACGATCCAGCAACCCCACTCCTAGGAATATACCCTAGAGAAATAAGGGCCGTCACGCGAATAGACATATGCACACCCATGTTCATGGCAGCATTGTTCACAATAGCAAAAAGATGGAAACAACCTAGATGCCCATCAACAGACGAATGGATAAACAAACTATGGTACATACACACAATGCAGTACTATGCAAATATAAAGAACAATGATGAATCTGTGAAGCATCTCATAACATGGATGAAACTGGAGGACATTATGGTGAGTGAAATAAGTCAGTCACAAAAGGACAAATATTGTATCAGACCTCTATTGTAAAAACCCATGAAAAAGTTCACACACAAAATGTAACAGTCTTTTTTGGTTACGAGGGATGGGAGGGGTGGGGGGAAATACTAAACAGGCAATAGATAAGTGGTATCTTTGGTGAAGGGAGAGACAGTACACAATACTGAGGAAACCAGCACAGCTTGTACAAGGAAAGGTCATGGAAGCTCCGTAGACACATCCAAACTCCCTGAGGGACTGAATTGCTGAATTGCAGGCTGTGGGGAACATGGTCTTGGGGAACATCTTGCTTAATTGGCATAACACAGTTTATAAAGACAATGTTCTACATTCTTCCTCGGTGAGTAGCGTCTGGGGTCTTAAAAGCCTGTGAGCATCCATCTAAGATACTCCACTGGTCTCACTCCTTCGGGAGTAAGGGAGAATGAAGAGAACAGGATACAAGGAAAAGATTAGTCCAAAGGACTAATGGACAACAGCTACCAAGGCCTCCACCGGACTGAGTCCAGTACAGCTAGATGGTGCCCAGCTACCAGCACCGACTGCTCTGACCAGGATCACAACAGAGGGTTCTGGACAGAGCTGGAGAAGGATGTAGAACAAAATTCTAACACACACAAAAAAGACCAGACTTACTGGCCGGAAAGAGACTGGAGAAACCCCGAGAGTATGGCCCCCAGACACCCTTTTAGCTCAGTGGTGAAGTCACTTCCAAGGTTTACCATTCAGCTGGGGACTGGACAGCCCTGTATAACAAAACAGGACTAATGGTGCACAGTAATCCAGGGACAAGGACTAGTAGGCAGGAGGGGACAAAAAAGCTGGTGATAGGGAACCCAAGGTTGAGAAGGGACAGTGTTGACATGTTGTGGCATTTTTAACTATTGTCATAGGGCAATATGTGTACTAACTGTTTAATGAGAAACTATTTGTTTTGTAAACCTTCATCTAAGCTACAAAAAAAAAAAAAAAAGAATTTTCTAAGTGAGATCAAATTGACAACAGCAACTCAAAAGGTTTGATGGGAAGCCTAGGGGTCAGTGAGTTAAAGATAATGGTGATAGAATAGCACAATTGGAATAAGGTAATCAATGTCACTGAATTGTACATGTAGAAACTTTTGAAATGTTGTAACTCTGGCTATGTATATTTTCACCAGAAAAAAAAAGTTCCTCCAAGGTCGAGAAGGCAGAGTGTTGATATGTCATGGGGTTGTTAACCAATGTCATAAAAAAATATGTGTACTGACTGTTTAGTGAGAAACTATTTGTTCTGTGAGCCTTCATCTAAAGTACAATAAAGAAAAATTTTAAAAATAAATAAATAAATAATGTAGACATAGATCTTTCCTATGGCGATGAAGACAAGGTGATATAAAGAAATAAAAGACAGGTTTAAACTTAGAAAAATAGAGGTAAATATTAAGGTAACCACAAAGGAAACTAACAATCCTACACATCAAAATAAAAACAAGAAAAACATAAAGACTCAGCAAACACAAAATCAACAACAATGAAAAAGATTAAAAGAAAATACATAAAGAAAAATGACTCAGAAGATTAAGTGGAGCAAAGAAACTGTCAACAACACACACAAAAGGACATCAAAATGACAGCACTAAACTCATACCTGTCAATAATTAGAATGTAAACAGACTAAATGCACCAATAAAGAGACAGAGAGTGGTAGAATGGATTAAAAAAAACACGATCCATCTATATGCTGCCCATAGGAGACACACCTCAGACTTAAAGACACAAAGCAACTATAAAACTCCAAGAATGGAAAAAATATATCAGGCAAACAAAACTCAAAAAAGAGCAGGAGTGACAATATTAATCTCTGACAAAATAGACTTTAAAGTAAAATCCACCACAAAGGATAAGGAAGGACACTATATAATGACTAAAGGGTCAGTACACCAGGAGGACATAACCATAATAAATATTTACGCACCCAATGACAGGGCTCCAAAATACGTAAAACAAACTCTAGCATCATTGAAAAGAGAAATAGACAGTTCCACAATAATAGTAGGAGACTTCAACACACCACTTTTGTTGAAGGACAGAACATCAAGAAAGAAGCTCAATAAAGATACAGAAGATCCAAATGCCACAATCAACCAACTTGATCTCATAGACATATACAGAACCCTCCACCCAAGAGCAGCCAAGTATACTTTCTTTTCCAACACACATGGAACATTCTCCAAAACAGACCAAATATTAGACCATAACACAAACCTTAACAGAATCCAAAGCATCGAAATATTACAAAGCATCTTTTCTGACCATAAAGCCATAAAAGTAGAAGTCAATAACAGAAAAAGCAAGAGAAAAAAAAACACATGGAAACTGAGCAACACTTTGCTCAAAAACTACTGAGTTACAGAAGAAATTAAGGATGGAATAAAAAAATTCATAGAATCAAATGAAAATGAAAACACATCCTACCAGTACATTTGGGAAACAGCAAAAGCAGTGCCCAGAGGTCAATTTATAGCAATAAATGCACACATCCAAAAAGAAGAAAGGGCCAAAATCAAAACACTAAACCTACAACCAGAACAAGTAGAAAAAGAGCAGCAACAGAAGCCCTCAGGTGCCAGAAGAAAGCAAATTATAAAAATTAGAGCAGAATTAAATGAAACAGACAATAGAAAAACAATTGAAAGAGTTAAGATGAAAAGCTGGTTGTTTGAAAAGACCCACGAAATCGATAAACCATTAGCCAAACTAACAAAAGAAAAACAGGAGAAGAAGCAAATAACCTGAATAAGAAATGAGATGGGCTATATCACAACAGACCCAACTGAAATTAAAAATATTGTAACAGAATACTGTGGAAAATTGTACTCTAACAAATTTAAAAACCTAGAGGAAATGGACAAATTTCTAGAAACACACTACCTACCTAAACTAACACAAACGGAAATAGACCAGCTAAATACACTTATAACAAAAGAAGAGACTGAAAAGGTAATTAAAAAACTCCCAACAAAAAAAGTCCTGGCTCGGGCAGTTTCAGTGGAGAATTCCACCAAACTTTCAAAGAAGAGTGACTACCACTACTACTAAAGGTATTTCAGAGTATAGAAAAGGATGAAATACTCCCAAACTCATTCTATGAAGCCAGCATAACGCTCATACCAAAACCAGGTAAAGAGACCACAAAAAAAGAAAATTACAGACCAATATCCCTCATGAACATAGACGCAAACATCCTGAACAAAATTCTAGCCAATAGAATTCAGCGACATATCAAAAAAATAATTCACCGTGACCAAGTGGGATTCATAGCAGGTATGCAGAGATGGTTCAACATTAGAAAAACAATCAATGTAATCCATCACATAAATAAAACTAAAGATAAGAACCACATGATCTTATCAATTGATGCAGCAAAGGCATTTGACAAAGTCCAACACCCATTCATGATAAAAACTCTCAACAAAATAGGAATAGAAGGGAAATTCCTCAACATAATTAAGGGCATTTCTCCAAAGCCAACAACCAACATCATCCTAAATGGAGAGAGTCTGAAAACACTCTCCTTGAGAACAGGAACCAGACAAGGATGCCCTTTATCACCACTGCTATTCAACATTGTGCTGGAGGTCCTAGCCAGAACAATTAGGCTAGGAAAAGAAATAAAGAGCATCCAGATTGGTAAGGAAGAAGTCAAAGTATTTTTATTTGCAGATGATATGGTCTTATACACAGAAAACCCCAGAGAATCCACAAGAAAACTACTGGAACTAATAGAAGATGTCAGCAAAGTATGAGGATACAAGATAAACATACAAAAATCAGTTGGACTCCTCTACACCAACAAAGAGAACTTCGATCAGGAAATCACCAAATCAATACCATTTATAATAGCCCCCAAGAAGATAAGATACTTAGGAATAAATCTAACCAAAGATGTAAAAGACCTATACAAAGAAAACTTCGAGACGCTACTGCAAGAAACCAAAAGAGACCTACATAAGTGGAAAAACATACCTTGCTCACGGATAGGAAGACTCAACACTGTGAAAATGACAATTCTACCCAAAGCAATTTACAAATACAATGCAATCCCGATCCAAATACCAACAACATTCTTCAAAGAGATGGAAAAACTAATCATTAACTTTATATGGAAAGGGAATAAGCCCTGGAAAACTAAACCATTACTGAAGAAGAACAAAGTGGTAGGCCTCACACTACCTGATTTGAGAACCTATTATACCACCACAGTAGTCAAAACAGCCTGGTACTGGTATAACAGATACATGGACCAATGGAACAGAATTGAGAATCCAGACATAAATTCATCCACCTATGAGCAGCTGATATTTGACAAAGGCCCAAAGTCCGTTAAATGGGGAAAAGACAGTCTCTTTAACAAATGGTGCTGGCATAACTGGTTATCCATCTGCAAAAAAATGAAGCAAGACTCATACCTCAGACCATGAAGAAAAACTAACTCAAAATGGATCAAAGACCTAAATATCAAATCGAAAACAATAAAGATCATGGAAGAAAAAATACCAACAATTCTAGGAACCTTAATGCATGTCATAATCAGAATACAAAGCATTACAAACAATACACAAACACCAGAATAGAAACTAGATAACTGGGAGCTCCTAAAAATCAAACACTTATGCTCATCAAAAGACTTCACCAAAAGGGTAAAAAGACAACCTACAGACTGGGAAAAAAATTTTGGCTACGACACATCTGATCAAGGTCTAATCTCTAAAATCTACAAGATACTGCAAAACCTCAACAACAATAAAGACAAATAACCCAATTAAAAAATAGGCAAAGGATACGAACCAAAGAAGACATTCAGGCAGCTAACAGATATATGAGGAAATGCTCACAATCATTAGCCATTAGAGAAATGCAAATCGAAACTACAATGAGATACTGTCTCATGCCAACAAGGCTAGCCTTAATCAAAAAACACAAAATAAGAAATGTTGGAGAGGTGGTGGAGAGACTGGAACACTTATACACTGTTGGTGGGAATGTAAAATGGTAAAACCACTTGGAAATTGATTTGGCGCTTCCTTAAAAAGCTAGAAATACAAGTACCATAGGATCCAGCAATCCCACTCCTTGGAATATATCTTAGAGATATAAGAGCTGTCACACGAATAGATATATGCACACCTATGTTCATTGCAGCACTGTTCATAGCAAAAAGATGGAAACAACCTAGGTGCCCATCAGCAAACAAATGGATAAACAAATTATGGTGTATTCACACAATGGAATACTACGCAACTTTAAAAAATAATGATGAATCTGAGAAACGTAACATAGATGAATCTGGAAGACATGCTGAGTGAAATCAGTCGGTCATGAAAGGACAAATATTGTATAAGACCACTATTATAAGAATTCAAGAAAAGTTTAAACACAGAAGAAAACACTCTTTGATGGTTACGAGGGTAGGGAAGGAGAAGAGGGGTATTCACTAACTAGATAGTAGACAAGATTTACCTTAGGCAAAGGGAAGGACAACACACACTACAGGGGAAGTCAGCACAACTGGGCTGAACTAAAAGCTAAGAAGTTTCCTGAATACAACCAAACAGTTGGAGGGGTAAAGTAGCAGGTGTGGGCGTCTGGGGACCATGGTTTTGGGGGACATCTAGATCAAAGGCATAACAAAGTTTATTAAGAAAATGTTCTGCATCCCACTTTGGTGAGTGGCATCTGGGGTCTTAAAAGCTAGTGAGAAGCTATCTAAGATGCGTCAATTGGTCCCAACTCACCTGGAGCAAAGGAGAATGAAGAACACCAAAGATACAAGGAAAATATAAGCCCAAGAGTCAGGAGTCCACATAAACCAGAGACTCCATCAGCCTGAGACCAGAAGAACTAGATGGTGCCCAGCTACCACCAATGACCACCCTGACAGGGAACACAACAGAGAGTCCCTGAGGGAACAGGAGAAAAGTGGGGTGCAGAACTCAAATTCTAAAAAAGACCAGACTTAGTGGTCTGACTGAGACAGGCGGGACCCCAGAAGACATGGCTCTCAGACTCTCTGTTAGCCCAAAACTAAAACTGCTCCCAAAGCCAATTCTTCAGACAAAGGTTAGACTGGAATATAAGACATAAAATGATACTCGTGAAGAGTGTGCTTCTTAGCTCAAGTAGATACATGAGTCTAAATGGGCAGCTCTTGTCCGCATGCACAATGAGAAGGCAGAAAGGGACAGGAGCTGGTTGAATGGACACGGGAAATCCGGGTGGAAAGTAGAAGTGTGCTGTCACAGTATGGGGAGTGCAACTAGGGTCACATAGCAGTGTGTGTATAAAGTTCCATATGAGAAACTCACTTGAACTATAAACTTTCATTTAAAGCACAATAAAAAAAATTCAAAGACTATAGTTAGGGGAGTTTTTTTTTTTTTAAACATAAACTCTTAAGGATAGGGAGAACGAAAGAATAGACAAAAGTGGTAATGTCTTAGAAGCTAGACAGCAGAAAGACAAGTAGTAACTGATGAAGCAGTTGAGTCTGAGTAGTGGAGAAAGTGCACAGACAACACAGTTTCTTCCACAGAAACTTCAAAAGTCACAGGAACTGACAGCACCATATACCTATGGAACCAGGGGTGAAGGGAAGAGGCCAAAATAGGAACTGATGAAAGTTGTTTGGAAGCAGTTAGATTCCCTTGATCCCTACACCCACCCAACACCATTGGCTGAACACACCTTTCCCATCCCAGCAACAGTCTGGAAGTTTGTTCCCTGGAGAGGGTAAAACAGAGGATCTTTGGACTAGGGACTCCAGACAATGTTGAAGGCATGTGTCATGGATTGAATTGTGTCCCCTAAAAATGTCTGTCAACTTGGCTGGGTCGTGGTTCCCAGTATTGTATGATTGTGTACCATTTTGTAATCTGATGTGATTTCCTTATGTGTTATAAGCTCTATCACTATGATGTAATAAGATGGATTAGCCGCAGTTACACTGATGAGGTCTACAAGATTAGATAGTGTCAAGCCAATCTCTTTTGAGATATAAAACAGAGAAGCGAGCAGAGACACATGGGGACCTCATACCACCAAGAAAGCAGTGCCAGGAGCAGACAACATCCTCTGGACCTGATGTTCCTGCACTGAGATGCTCCCAGACCAAGGGAAGACTGATGCATCACAAGGACTTCCTCCAGAGCTGACAGAGTGAAAAAGCCTTCCGTGGAGCTGACGCCCTGAATTTGGACTGGTAGCCTACTCGACTGTGAGAAAATAAATTTCTCTTTGTTAAAGCCATCCACTTGTGGTATTTCTGTTACAGCAGCACTAGATGACTAAGACAGCATGGGTGATGTAACTCAGAATGGGATGATCAAGTGAATTTAGGCATACCAAATGTTGAATACTGAGACTTCCAACCTTCTTCCCCAAGTCAGTTTTCAAAATTCTAGCAGCTAGTCCCTTTCCCTCCAGGCAGGAAATTGAAAGGCTTTTCTGGAGTATCTGACCAGCGTACAAAAGAAGAGACTGAAAATGTGAAAGTGGAATTATTTGAAGGGAACTCATAGGAGGAGAGGAGGGAAGGTAGGTGCCTTCCCCAAGCCAAGTAATGGGTCTCCAAAAGAACCACTAGGAAAGATCAGGAGTGCCTGTAGGAAGAGAGGACTGGTGCCCCACCCTGGATAGAGGCTTGCTGAACTGTAAGAGGAACTCATGGGCCTATCTCGGTGGGCCCCCAGGGTGTAGAGAACACCTCCTTCTCTTTGAGGACAGTGTGGGGCATGGCAATCTACTTCCCAAAATTAGCAAATGAAAACCTATGGATAGCCTGGTGCCTGACTGAAAGAGAATTCTCAAGCTGGGAGGCCAGGACAGCAGGTAAGGGAAAAGAGCAGCAGTGGGCATGAATGCAAGGATGCATGTATTCCCATGAAGCAAATGGACCCAGAAAACACAGGCTGGCTCAAGACACCTTTAAATGACTCCCACAAGAGACTACAGATGCAGGTGGGGGGTGAAGGTGGGGAGAGAATCAGCCAGATAACACTGAACAGTGTACTGTGGAGGTCTTACAAAGGTCTTTCAAAAACCCAGAAGTACACATCATAAGATAAAAAGGTGCAGATGACCTATGACAACACCCCCAGTCACATTTTGTATTGCTTTCCCTTCAATGACTCCTGCCCTCCATTCCCACTCACCCTGGAGGAGTCCACAGCAGGAGGGGGCAGGAAGGAGATGGAGATGGAGGAAGAGGGTAGGACACTCCATGCCCCTTCCTCACCTGGCCTTTTAGCAGGGGTGGGGATGAGTCTGGAACCTGGCTTGAGATTGCGGTTTTGATTTAGACTGGCTTGTACTTTTTAATACCTGAAAATAGGACTGTTCTTCCATTTAAAACACAACAGTCATGGCATCTGTCTGAGATGTCACAGGGAGCAGAGAGAAGGAGTTGATGGAGTCATATGAAGGTAGTTGTGGTAAAAAAATAAAACTGTTTCCTGACACTAGCACTGAGCTTGGTCCATACAACAAAAGGTTAAAATGAAAGCTTCAGCCGCGCTCCTAGAAGGGAGATAGCAAAGTGCAGCACCAGAATGGATATCAGGTGGCTTTAGCTTAGTGAGACTAACCTAAACTCTCTCATCCAGATCAAGAGTATAAAAAGTCAGATTGGAGAGTAGTAGAAGATTTTGGAAAGGATTTTTATTTTTTTAATATTTTTATTTTTTTTTATTGTACTTCAGGTGAAGGCTTACAGAACAAATAGTTTCTTATGAAACAGTAGTACACATGTTGTTTTATGACATTGGTTAACAACCCCACAACATATCAACCCTCTAACTTCTCAACCTTTTTTTTTTTTTTTTTGGTGAAAATACACATAGCCAAAGATACACCATTTCAAAAATTTCTACATGCACAAGTTCAGTGACATTGACTGTGCTCTTCCAATTGTGCTGTTATTCTCACTTAAGTTGAAGGCTTACAGAACAAAATAGTTTTTAATTTAACAGTTACTACAAATGTTGCTCTATGACAATGGTTAACAATCTCACAACACATCAACAATATCCTGACTCAACCTTGGGTTCCCTATCCCCAGCTTCCTTGTCCCCTTCTGCTTTCTGGCCCTTGTCACTGGACTCTTGTACTTTGTTAGTCTCATTTGGTTTTTTGGGGCTGTCCACTCCCAGGCTGAACACTGAAACTTGGAGTTAACTTCACCACTGAGCTAAAAGGGTGTCTGTAGGCCATACTCTCGGGGTTTCTCCAGTCTCCTTTAGGCCAGTAAATCGGGTCTTTTTTTTTGTGAGTTAGAATTTATGCTCTACATCCTTCTCCAGCTCTGTCCAGAACCCTCTGTTGTGATCCTGGTCAGAGCAGTCAGTGGTGGTAACCGGGCACCATCTAGCTGTACTGGACTCAGTCTGGTGGAGGCCTTGGTAGCTGTGGACAATTAGTCCTTCGGACTAATCTTTTCCTTGTATCCTCTTCTCTTCATTTTCCCTTGCTCCCGAAAGGATGAGACCAGTGGAGTATCTTAGATGGCCGCTCACAGGCTTTTAAGACCCCAGACACTACTCACCAAGGTAGAATGTAGAACATTGTCTTTATAAGCTGTGTCATGCCAATTGAGCTAGATGTTCCCCAAGACCATGGTCCCCAGAGCCCTCTGCCCAGCAATTCAGTCCCTCAGGGAGTTTGGATGTGTCTATGGGGCTTCCATGACCTTTCCTTGTACAAGTTCTGCTAGTTTCCCCTGTATTGTGTACTGTCTCACCCTTCACCCTAGATACCACTTATCTATTTTCTATTTAGTATTTCCCTCCCACCCCACCCCTCCAATCCCTGGTAACCAACAAAGATTGTTACACTTTGTGTGTGAACTTTTTTATGAGTTTTTACAATAGAGGTCTCATACAATATTTGTCCTTTTGTGATTGACTTATTTCACTCAGCATAATGTCCTCCAGTTTCATCCATGTTATGAGATGCTTCACAGATTTATTGTTGTTCTTTCTCGTTGCATAGTACTCCATTGTGCGTATGTACCATAGTTTATTTATCCATTCATCTGTTGATGGGCATCTAGGTTGTTTCCATCGTTTTGCTATTGTGAACAATGCTGCCATGAACATAGGTGTGCATATGTCTATTCGAGTGACAACTCATTTCTCTAGGATATATTCCTAGGAGTGGGATTGCTGGATCGAATGGTATGTCTATTTCTAGCTTTCTGAGGAAGCGCCATATCATTTTCCAAAATGGTTGTATCATTTTGTATTCCCACCAGCAGTGCAGAAGAGTTCAGATCTCCCCACAGCCCCTCCAACATTTGTTATTTCCACTGTTTTTGATTCGTGCCAGTAATGCCGGGGTGAGATGGTATCTCATTGTGGTTTTAATTTGCATTTCTCTAATGGCTAGCGATCGTGAGCATTTCCTCATGTGTCTGTTGGCTGCTTGAATGTCTTCTTTGGTGAAGTGTCTGTTCATTTCCTTTGCCCATTTTTTAATTGGATTATTTGTCTTTTTGTTGTAGAGGTGTTGATTTTCTTATAGATTATGGAGATTAGACCTTTGTCTGACTTATACTGTCCAAAAATTTTTTCCCAGTCTATACGTTCTCGTTTGACTCTTTTGGTGAAGTCTTTTGAAGAGCATAGGTGTTTTATTTTTAGAAGATCCCAGTTATCTAGCTTATCTGTTGGGTTTTGTGTGTCGATGGTTATGGTTTGTATCCTGTTAATGCCATGTATTAAGGCCTGAGGTGTTGGTCCTATTTTTTCTTCTATGAACTTTATAGTTTTTGGCTTTATATTCAGGTCTTTGATCCATTTTGAAGTAGTTTTTGTATACGACGTGAGGTATGGGTCCTGTTTCATTTTTTTGCAGATGGATATCCAGTTTTGCCAGCACCATTTGTTAAAAAGACTGTCTTTTCCCCATTTGATGGACGTTAGGCCCTTGTCGAAGATCAGGTGACCGTAGGTGGATGGATTTACATCTGAGTTCTCAATTCTGTTCCATTGGTCAATGTATCTGTCGTTGTACCAGTACCAGGCTGTTTTGACTACTGTAGCTGTATAGTAGGTTCTGAAGTCAGGTAGTGTGAGTCCTCCAACTTTATTCTTCTTCTTCAGTAGTGCTTTACTTATTCGGGGCTTCGTCCCTTTCCATATAAAGTTAGTGATTAGTTTTTCCATCTCTTTGAAGAATGTTGTCGGTATTTGGATCGGGATTACATTGTATTTGTAAATTGCTTTGGGTAGAATTGTCATTTTCACAATGTTGAGTCTGCCTACCCGTGATCATGGTATGTTTTTCCATTTATGTAGATCCCTTTGGGTTTCTTGCAGTAGTGTTTTGTAGTTTACTTTGTATAGGTCTTTTAAATCCCTGGTCAGATTTATTCCTAAGTATTTTATCTTTTTAGGGGCTATTGAAAATGGTATTGTTTTCCTGATTTCCTTTTCATCGTTCTCCTTATTGGTGTATAGGAATCCAACTGATTTTTGAATGTTTATCTTGTATCCTGCTACTCTGCTGATTCTTTCTATTAGCTCCAGTAGATTTCTTGTGGAGTCTTTAGGGTTTTCTGTGTATAGTAGCATATGATCTGCAAACAGGGACAGTTTAACTTCTTCATTACCAGTTTGGATGCCCTTTATTTCTTTTTCTTGCCTTATTGCTCTAGCTAGAACTTCCAGCACAGTGTTAAATAGGAGTGGTGATAAAGGGCATCCTTGTCTTGTTCCTGTTTTCAAGGGGAATGTTTTCAGCCTCTCTCTATTAAGAATGATGTTGGCCATTGGTTTTGCACAGATTCCCTTTATTATATTGAGAAATTTCCCTTCTATACCTATTTTATTGAGAGTTTTTATCATGAATGGGTGTTCGACTTTTCAAATGCCTTTTCTGCATCAACTGAGATGATCATGGGATTCTTTCCTTTCCTTTTATTTATGTGGTGGATTACGTTGATTGATTTTCTAATGTTGAACCATCCTTGAATACCTGGTATGAATCCTACTTTGTCGTGGTGTATTACTTTTTTGATATGATGCTGAATTCTATTGGATAGAATTTTGTTGAGAATTTTTGCACCTATATTCACAAGAGATATTGGTCTGTAATTTTCTTTTTTTGTGACATCATTGCCTGGTTTTGGTATCAGCATTATGCTGGCTTCATAGAATGAATTTGGAAGTGTTGCTTCCTCTTCTATGCTCTGAAATAGCTTCAGTAGTACTGGTACAAGCTCTTCTGTAAATGTTTTGTAGAACTCTCCAGTGAAGCCATCTGGGCCAGGGCTTTTTTTGGTTGGGAGTTTTTTATTACCTTTTCAATCTCTTCTCTTGTTATGGGTCTGTTCAGATTTTCAACATCACTTTGTTGTAGTTTGGGTAGGCTATGTGTTTCTAGAAATCTATCCATTTCATCTAGGTTTTCAAATTTGTTGGAGTATAGTTTTTCATAATATTCTGTTATAATCCTTTTTATTTCAGTTGGGTCTGTTGTAATGTCCCCCATTTCATTTCTTATTTGGGTTATTTGTGTCCTCTCCTGTTTTTCTTCTGTCATTCTGGCCAGTGGTTTGTCGATTTTGTTGATTCTTTCCAAGAACTAACTTTTGGTTTTGTTGATTCTTTCTATTGTTTTTCTGTTCTCTATTTCATTTATTTCTGCTCTGATCTTTACTATTTCCTTTCTTCTGGTGATTGTGGGCTTTTTTTGCTGTTCTCTTTCTATTTGTTTGACTTCTGTAGTTCATGTTTTGATTTTGTCCCTTTCTTCTTTTTTGATATGTGCATCTGTTGCTATAAACCGACCTCTGAGGACTGCCTTTGCTGTGTCCCAAAGGTTTTGGTATGATGTGTTTTCATTCTCATTTGATTCTAGGAATTTTTTGATTCCATCTCTGATTTCTTCTATTACCCACTGATGTGTAAGCTGGGTATTATTCAGTTTCCATGTAGTTGATATTTTTTCCTTACTCTTTCTATTGTTAATTTCTACCTTGATGGCATTGTGGTCAGAGAAGATACTTTGAATTATCTCAACGTTTTGGATCTTGTTGAGGATTGCTCTGTGGCCTAGGATGTGGTCTATTCTAGAGAAAGTTCCATGTGCATTGGAAAAGAATGTGTACTTTGCAGCGGTTGGATGGAGTGTTTTATATATGTCTATGAGGTCAAGTTGGCTGACTGTGCCCTTTAGGTCTTCTGTATCTTTGCTGAGTTTCTTCTTAGTTGTTCTGTCCTTTACTGAGAGTGGTGTGTTGAAGTCTCCTACTATTATTGTGGAACTGTCAATTTCTCTTTTCAGTGTTGTTAGAGTTTGTTTTATGTATTTTGGAGCCCTGTCATTGGGTATGTACATGTTTATTATGGTTATGTCTTCATGATGGATCATCCCCTTAATCATTATATAGTGTCCTTCTTTGTCTTTTATGGTACATTTTGTTTTAAAGTCTATTTTATCTGAGATTAGAATTGGCACTCCTGCTCTTTTTTGGTAGTTGTTAGCTTGATATATTTTTTTTCCAACCTTTGACTTTTAATAAATTCACGTCAAATTCACATCTTTGTTTCTAAGGTGTGTCTCCTATAGACATCATATTGATGGATCCTGTTTTCTTATCCATTCTGTCACTCTCCATCTCTTTACGGGTGCATTGAGTCCATTTACATTCAGTGTAATTATTGATAGGTGTGAGTTTGTTGCTGTCATTTTGTAGTGCTTTTTTTTTGTGGTGCAGAAGATTTCTTTGTTCTTCTTACTCACTTGTGCTGAGTTACTTTTGTTTGTGGATTTTTTTTTCATTTCTTTTGTTTTTGTAGGTTTTGTTTTTGCTGAGACTTTATGTTTTTCCTCTTTTTTTTTTTATGAGTATGTTTGTTAACTTTCTTTGTGGCTACCATAAATTTTGCCCTTATCTTTCTAAGTCTGAAGCAGTCTACCATTACTTGGTATCACCTTGACTTCCTCTCCATTAGAAGGTTCTATACCTATGCCGTTTATTCCCTCTTTTATTGTTTTGATGTTGTTGTCATTTACTGATTAACTGCTCTGATTCCCTGTTGTATTTCTTTTGGTTTTGGATAGTCCTTGAGAGTTCATTTCCTGGACTGGTATCTGGCTGGTATGATCCTGCGTCCTAGGTTCTGCCTGTGAGCTGAAGCTGTTTGTCCTCCCTTTAATAATTCTTGTAAATTTGGTTTGACTTTTCCACATTCCCTTAATTTCTGTTTATCTGGAAATGACCTAATTTCACCATCAAATTTGAACAAGAGTTTTGCAGGATATATTATTCTTGGCTGGCAATTTTTTTCTTTCAAGATTTTATACATGTCATCCCATTGCCTTTTTGCCTGCATGGTTTCTGCCGAATAATCTGAGCTTAGTCTTATTGTTTCTTCTCTGTATGTCACTTCTTGTTTTTCATGAGCTGCTCGTAGAATTTTTTGTTTGTCTTTGGTTTTGGTGAGTGTGAATATGATATGCCTTGGTGATTTTCTTTTGGGGTCTCTCCTATATGGGGTTCGTTGAGCTTCTTGGATGGCCAGCTTTTCATCTTTCATGATATTGGGGAAGTTTTCTGCCAGCAGTTCTTTAATGATCCTCTCTGTGTTTTCTGTTTTCTCCCCCGTTCTGGAATTCCAATCACTCACAGATTTTTGCTTTTGATTGTGTCCCATATAACTCTCAGGGTCTCTTCATTTTTCTTTGTTCTTTTCTCTGAGTTTTCCTGAAACAGAGTAGTATCCGAGTGTTTGTCTTCAATTCCACTGATCCTGTCTTCCATCGTTTTAAATCTGCTTCTCAGCCCTTCTATGACATCATCCATTTCTGAAATCTTGTTGTTTATCTTTTGGATTTCTAATTGTTGTTTGTGTGTAATTTCTAGTTGTGAATTTATTCTGGCATTTTGTTCCTGCATTATTTTCCTAAATTCTTCCAATTTTTTGTCTGTATTTTCCATGAATTTATCTATTTTTTCCTCATGTTTGTCAGCCTTTTGCCTCAGTTCTTGGAGAATTCTGAGTATTAGAGATTTGAATTCCCTATCAGGTAGTTCTAGTGCATTTTCTTCCAGAGAGTCATCTGGTGTTTTATTTTGGACGCCTACTGGAACCATCCTGTCCTGTTTTTGTAAATGTTTTGATATTGTCTGCTGTCTTTGGGGCATTCAGTAGTTTTCTCATTTATTGATTGTAGATTTGCTTGTTTCATCCCTTTTTTAAAAAAAAAAAATTGACTATGTCTGAGCAGGCAGACTGTGTGTTCTTTGTTGTTTGCTTGTCTGTGGGCACAATACTTTTCGCCTCCTTCGTCAACTGGCAGGGTCAGTCACTCAGATATGGTACAGGAGGGCAGGTATAGCTGAAGAGGAGTTACTGGGACTGGTTGTTTGTGGTACTTACTATAGCCACCAGAGTGGTTCGGTAATCAGTGCAGGGCAGGTTCCAGTAGGCCATGCCTGTGCTGCTTGGTGGTGTGATGTCAAGCGCACGGTGCAGGTAAGCAGGATGCAGTGGGGAGATTGTTATGTGTGGAGCTAAGATGGATATGGGAGAGAGGAGAGAGGAACAGGAGCCAAAAACATACAAACAAACAAAAAAGAATGCTAGGGGAGCTTGCTGTTGGAGTGGAGAGATGAGAGACTATGAAATGGAGAAAAACAGAAAGGGGAGGAGGAAGAAAAGAAAAGAATGAATAAATAAGAATCAGAAAGGTTAAAGAACCACAAAGTTCCCAGGCGATCCCACCGGTGCAGCTGTGAGGTCTGGGGAAGTTGCTCTCAGGTGTTGCAGTACAGCCTGGCTAGAAGGCGTAGAGGTATACAATGCCAGGTATTCAGGGAACAGAAAGAGAGGAAGATATAGACAGATGAGAAACTGTGCAATGAAGAAAGACAAAAAGGGAAAAAGAGGAAAAATAAAACAAAACAAATTAAAAAAAAAAAAAAGTAAAAAGAAATGCTCTCAGGGATCCCTCTGTATGTCTGTGGAAGCTGAAGGGGCATCTCCCTGCCACGCAGCTCAGCCTGGCCAGAAAGGGCTCCCAACTCAAGAAAAGGAAAAGAAAACAAACAAAAAATTCAAAACAAACAAACGAACAAAAGCCCCGGGATCCCACCAGCACAGCAGCCCAAACCAGGATGCAACTCCACACTCAAACGGAGCTCCGCAGCCCCTCAGGAAGAAGCAAAGATGGCACACGGAGCCAGGTACTTGAGCGAAGGGAGGGGGAGGTGGCGAGAGGCAAGTAAGAAATCAAAAGAAGCAGGAAAAAAAAAGCAACACTAGCAGACAACAAATGGCACTCAGAGAGCCAGATAGCGCAGGCTGGTGTTTCTGGACAAGAGACTGTGTCTGTGGGAAGCAGAAGGGGCCGAGTGTGGGTGAAGAAGGGTAGAGAGTGGGAAAGCGTATATCACAAATCACTGGAACTCTGCAGCCCCTCAGGAAGAAGCAAAGATGGCACACGGAGCGAGGTACTCGAGCGAAAGAAGGGGGAGGTGGGGAGAGGCAAGGAAGAAATAAAAAGAAGAGGAAAAAAAGCAACACCAGCAGCCAACAAATGGCACTCAGAGAGCCACCCATTCGGGTGTGTGGAATCCAAGCAGCCACTGTTTCCTGGTCAAGAGACTGTGGCCGTGGGAAGCAGAGGGGCCGAGTTGGGGTGAAGAAGGGTGGGGGAGTGGGAAAGCATATATCACAAATTACCGGTTGTTTTGTCTCCCGCTGGATGCTCCGTGAGGCTGCTTTCTCATACCCCCTGTTTGCTGGTCTCTGATAGGAGTCCAAGATGGCGGATCCGCGCTGTGGTAGCTGGTAGGGGACCTCTGCGTGAATCTCTCCTCACTCTGCATTCTCTGTCAGTTTTCTCACTCCATTTGGTGCTTGGCTGAGTTCTTTATCTCTTCATTTGATGTTTTAGGGTTTCAGGATTGTTGTATTCTCTGTTTGGCTTAGTTTTTCGGATCTTTGCTGTGGAGGGAGGGACAGCGTGGTGCTTCTGCCTAGGGTGCAATTTTGCCAGAACTCATGGAAAGGATTTTTAAAGGAGAGATTTTTACATAATGATATTGGACAGTATCATTAATATCATGAGCAAGTAAAATTTTGCTGAAGATAATTCAAAAATGGTTGCAGCAGTATATAGACCGGAAACTGCCAGAAATTCAAGCCAGATTCAGAAGAGGACATGGAACAAGGGATATCATGGCTGATGTCAGATAGATCCTGGATGAAAGCAGAGAATACCAGAAAGATGTTTACCTGTGTTTTACTGACTATGCAAAGGTATTTGACTGTGTGGATAATAATAAATTATGGATACCATTTCAAAGAAAGGGAATTCCAGAACACTTGATTGTGCTCATGCAGAAAACCTGTACATAGACCAAGAGGCAGTTGTTCGAACAGAACAGGGGGATGCTGCATGGTTTAAAATCAGAAAAGGTATGCACGTGGGTCGTATCCTTTCACCATACTTATTCAAACTGTGTGTTGAGCAAATAATCCGAGAAGCTGGACTGTAGGAAGAAGAGCACAGCATCAGGATTGGAGGAAGACTCATTAACAACCTGTGATATGCAAATGACAAAACCTTGCTTGCTGAAAGTGAAGAGGACTTGAAGCACTTACTGATGAAAAAGACCACAGCCTTCAGTATGGACTACTCCTCAACATAAAGAAAACGAAAGTCCTCCCAACTGGACCAGTAAGCAACATCATGATAAACGGAGAGAAGATTGAAGTTGTCAAGGATTTCATTTTACATGGACCCCCAATCAACACCTGTGGAAGCAGCAGTCAAGAAATCAAAGGATGTATTGCATTGGGCAAACCTGCTGCAAAAGACTTCTTTAAATCAGTGTTAAAAAGCAAAGATGTCACCTTGAGGACCAAGGTGTGCCTGACCCAAGCCATGGTATATTCAACAACCTCATATGTAGGCAAAGGACAATGAATAAGGAAGACTGAAGAAGAATTGATGCCTCTGAATTATGGTGTTGATGAAGAATATTGAATATACCAAGGGCTGCCAGAAGAATGAACAGATCTGTCTTGGAAGAAGTACAGTCAGAATACTCCTTAGAAGCGAGGATAGCAAGTCTTCATTTTATGTACTATCTCAGGCTGAATTCTCTAGAGAAGCAAAACTGGTGCAACATATAAATATATATAGAGATTTATATAAAGGAAATGGCTCACATGGTTGTAGAGGCTGGAAATCTATTTGATAGATTAGCTTGTGATTCCAATTTAAAAGGTACAGTTAATTTTAGACTTATGATTTTAAGTTGAAAGGTGTGAGAGTACTTGAATAAATGTGTAAACAATGCTAGAATGTTTAAGAAAACTTCTGATTTACTATATTTAAAACTTTAGTTTATTAGATTTATAAAAATTTGTAAAAATTACTTGGGGACGTTTTGCTTGTTGAGTTCATAAATTTCCCAGTCAGGCTGACAAATCCAAAGATCGGCAGGTAAAACAGTGCGTAAGCAGTTAGCTCAAGTCCCAAGAACCAGTGGTCAGATGAACAGGAGACAGCTGCAGGACCGAGAACAAGCACAAACCCATGAGCCTTGCCAGAAAATCCACCTATGTTGGATACAGGCAATACCTCCAAGGAACTCCCTTTCATCTGATTGGCTGCTCCCATCAGATCTCATCATGGAGGTGATTACATCATTAAAAAGCTGCCAAACTAGAGCATAACTGCCAAACCACTGAGGATCATGTCCCAGGCAAACTGACACACAACTTTAACCACCATAAGTACTTTGGACATGTTATCAGGAGGAATCAATCCTTGGAGAAGGACATCATATTTGGTAAAGTAAAAGGTCAGCAAAAAAGAGGAAGACCCTTAATGAGATGGATTGGCACAGTGGTTGCAACAATAGGCTCAAACATAGCAACAATTGTGAGGCTGGCACAGGACCAGGCAGTATTTCGTTCTGTTACACATAGGGTCTCTATATGTCAGAACCAACTCAGTGGCACCTAACATAACACCACTTTTGAAAACAGATGCTTTTTCTTCTGCACCAAGATATGGGTGCTAGGTGTGCAATTTATGTTGCTCTGCTGTTAGTTGCCATCAGGTTGGCTCTGAGTCGACTCATGGCAACCTCATGTATAACAGAATGAAACATTACTCGGTCCTGCGCCATCTCCATTGGAATGTTATGTTTGAGTCCATCGGTGTGGTTATTGTGTCAATCCATCTAACAAGGGTATCCCTCGTTTTCCCTGACCCTCTACTTTACCAAACGTGATGCCCTTTACTGACATCTGTCACTTTGTCCTACGGCAGTGGCTTGCATGTTACTGCCATGCTGGAAGCTACGCTACCAGTTTTCGAATACCAGCAGGGCCTTCCATGGTACACTAGTTTCAGCAGAGCTTCCAGACTAAGACAGACCAGGGAAAAAGGCCTGGTGATCTTCTTCTAAAAATTAACCAACGAAAACCTATGTCACAAAGTTCATATTCTGCATCCTAGTGAAATGAGTAGCATCTGGGGTCTTAAAAGCTTGCAAGCGGCCATCTAAGATACAACTATTGGCCTCTACTTATCAGGAGCAAAAGAGTAAGGATGTAACCAAAATCTCAGAGAAGAAACAAGTCTACAATGCTGACTGCCTACACGAGCCAGAGCCTCATCTACCCTGAGACTAACTAGCTACAACTATCGACTGTTCTGACCAGGGTCATAACAGGTGGTCTTGGATAGAACTGGAGAAAAATGTAGAACAAAACTCATATTCTTAAAAAAGGCCAGATTAACTGGACCAGCTGAGACCAGGCGACTTCCTGAGAGTATTGCTCTGAAACGCTCTTTAAACTGTCAACTTAAACTATCCCGAAATCACCTTTCAGCAAAATAGCAGAGTAGCACACAATATGCAGGATATTACCTGCAAGAATGGTGCTCTACCAAAAAAACATCTGAATGAGACCAAAAGGTTAACATTTACTTTAAAACAAAGATGAGAAGATAAAGGGGCAGGGAAACTAGTGTACTGAAAATGGAACAATCAGAAACAAAGAGAATGTTGACACATTGTAAAAAATAGAACTGTCACTGAATAATCTGTATGGAAATTGTCAAATAGGAACCTAATTTGCTGTGTAAACTTGCACCAAAAACAATAAAATATTATTTTTTTAAAAAAAAGCAAGGAAAAAAGAACCTTATGGATCACAACAGAACACTGTTGCTCTGTGCCTAGAGAATTCAGCCTTGAAACTTTCAATGGATTCTTTAGTGAGTGAGGCCATTTTCAACCATAGGAAAGCCCAGAATTAAATGAAGTTCATACTACCAATACTTTGGGTTAAGGTTGGAGATGATAATCTGTATATTTGATATTTGGTGTTTAAAGTGTCTTTTTTTTTTTTTTTTCAGAGAAGTTGACATTTTAGATTATTTAATAGATTAGCTTGTGATTCCCATTTAAACTGTACAGTTAATTTTAGACTTATGATTTTAAGTTGAAAGGTGTGAGAGAACATGACTAAACATGTAAACAATGCTGGGATGTTTAAGAAAACTTCTGATTTACTATATTTAAAACTTTAGTTTATTAGATTTGTAAAAATTACTTGGGGAGGTTTTGCTTGTTGAGTTCATGAACTGCCCAGTCAGGCATTTGGCACGCATAAAAAGAAAATCAAGCACATTAAATTTATATAGATTTTGAATTTGGTTTAAAATGTTTAAGGGAATTTTATTAACTACGTAGAACACAGTATTGATTTGGAAGATTCACGCTTAAACTGCACACCAAATATGGAGAAGTGCATGGAATCCCAGCATAGTCTGAATCTCAATTTAACCTTCTTATCACTCACAGGCTCTGGAAGTTACACAGCAATTTTAGCTACCATGAGAAAGTCAACATTATAAAGCTATTTGATGGTAGCCTGTTGGCTCCATTCCTTTATTACTAAGAACCTATGATAGTAGAAAAATTTACAGAATGCTAAAGGAGTGGGGTGCATTCAATGAGGGGAGATCCAGAAAGCTTCTGCAAGGAGGACCATAGAGTCTGAACAAGAGTTTGCCAGGAGAGCAGGGGTGGAGAGACGAAGAGGCTGAGTGAAGATGGCTGCCCAAATACAGGGGTAGGAGAGAGGGTGTGTTGGGAGTAAAGGGCAGATTGGTGTGGCTGGGCAGTGGTGGAGAGGGAGGACCCGGCCTGGGGAGGTTTCTTAGCCTGGGTGGAAAGATCAGCTTTTACAAAGAAAGAGGCTGGCAAGGGTAAAGGAAAGAGGGCATCTGAGAACTCAGCAGAGTTGAGATTCCAAATACAGCAGCAAAAACGGGGTGGCGGGGAACACAGAGCAGCAAATGCAGTATTACTGACCCTAATTTACTCGGGCTCCATTACACTAAATGTTTTACAGCTCACATCTGCTGGCCCTATTCAGAAAAGTGCACATTAGAGGGGTTTTGAAGTTCCCCTGCTGTTCTCCCCACCACCCCTGGGGGGGTAGGGTAGCAAGTCACCATCACCTGTGTGTTCCCAGGACCTGGCACCGAGTGGGTGCTCAGTAAATGTTTGCTGAGAGAATAGTGAATGAAAGGATATGAAGGAAATGTCAGAAAGAAGCTGAGCAAGTTCAGCTGCATGTATTGTGGTCAATCAAACCATTGTTTGTTTTTAAATCTTTATGCATTTGTCTTGCCAAACACAGAAAATGATTGAAGCTGCTTTCTGTTTTGTAACTTCCTTTTAATATTTTCAGTCAAGAAAGCTTGTACTTTAAATGTTATAACTAAAAAGGTTTCTGTGCCTTAAAATATCAACATTGATTGCCAGTTTAAAAACCAAGGGGCTTTTCCTCAGTATTTATTCTCCTGGGCCTCTTTGCAAGGTCAGTCTGTGTTGACCTCACCCATCTCCCTTAGGCTTGTGTAACATTATAGGAGTTTGTGCTTTCCTCGAGCTTCTCCATTGCCTCCTCTTCCTCTTCCAGGGAGGGTGTTTCCTCTTTCTTTCTTTCTTTCTTTTTTTTTTTTTTTTGTGGTAAAAATACATATAACAAAATATTTACCAATTCAACAATTTTTACATGTATAATTCACTGACATTGATTAAGTTCATCATGTTGCACAACCATCACCACTATCCTTTTCCAGATTATTAACAGAAACTCAATGCCCCCGAAGCAATGACTCCTCTTTCCCCTCCCTCCTGCCCCAGGAACCACCAACACGTCCTCTTTATGCCCCCACTCTGTGGAGAATGCGTCCACTCTGACGGCTGTAAGATGAATTGTGAATCTATTAGCGACAGCTGTGTCCCCTCTCATGAGCTCATCACCTATTTTCCAATTGCATACTTGACATTTCTACTGTAATGTCCCACTGTCACCTCAAAGTCATCTAAAATTAAACTCAACTCCCTCCATCCCCACAAAATAACTTCCCTTCTTGACTTCTATTTTTGTTAACAGCTTCAACATCCTCCCAACTACCTGAATTCAAAGTTTGTAATCATTTTAAGCTTTGCTCTCTTCCTCGCCTCTCCACCTCCACATATTTAGCCAATTACTAAGTTCTTTCCTCAATTTTTCTCTATTGCTCATCTGAATTGTCACTGCCTCAACAATTTTTTAGGTTCACATTATCCCCCCTCCTCGTAACTGATCTATCATCTGCCTCCATTTTGTCTCTACTCCAATCTGATTAACCTTCCAATAACAATTTAAAAAAAAAAAAAGCACAATAGCATTTAGTATGTGCCAGGCACTGTTCTAAGGTCTTTACATGTCCTTATTCATTAAATACTCACAGCAGCCCTCATTTTGTTATTCTCATTTCACAGACGAGAAAACTGAGACACAGAGAGGCTAAGTAGCTTGCCCAATAACACACAGCAAGTAGGTGGGGAAACAGTAGGCTGCTTATTGTCTACAAGTGTTGATCAAACTGCATCCTCCACAAAGGGGCCCCAAATTCACTTCTGCTCTGCTGCACTCAAGACAGCGAGACTCTTGACTTTCCCTTTGCTAAATATCCCTTTCTATCTCTTAGCTCTCATGTCCTCCCCACCCTCTCTGCCCTCCTGTCCTGTCTTCCAATGCATGACTCAAATGGCCCCTCCTCTTCCATCTCCCCTTCCTGGGCTATCTTAGCTCTCAGTGGTCTCTGCTTCCTTGAACTCCGATAGTACTGTCAATGCTACTCCTTTAGAGTTGCAGTGATACAAAGTGGTATCTTATCTTTCAGGGTATGTGTGCTCAAATAGGCGTGACATTCTGGTGTGGCTGATTTCACAGGGTCATTTTGGCATGGAAGACATATTGAGGTGGCAGGGTCCAAACAGTCATGTCAAAATATAATAGCACTGTTGTTTTTGCTTTTATTTTTATTTTATGTCATTTTTCATCACCAAGAAATAGTTAAAATAGACATACTGAATCCTCACCCTCTCCCTGTCCCTCAACCTCTCCCTGAGCCTGGGTGATACTCAAGGATGGAGGGGCGAGGGCAGGGGGAAGTCTGTTGTGCACATTACTTGAAAATTTCTTTCCTTAGCTAATTTAATTTTTTTCACTGGGATATACATGCACATGGAACAAAATTCAAAATGCAAAGAACATATGAAAAATAAGTCTCCTTCACCACTCTGTCTCCCAGCCCCCAGTCTCCTCCCCAAAGGCAGCCACTGAATTCTTGCAACACATATCTAAATATACCAATATATAGTCTTGATATTTTTAAAGATGAAAGCTCAAGAATTTGTTTTCTGACATTATGACTATCAAGATAAAAATATTAAAATTTATCCTGATATCAAAATTGGAGGACTGATATGTCATACATCTCCCATCCCAGCTCTTTGTAAAAAGGGACCATGTCGTATACACGTCTCTGCTCACCCCCACCCCAGTGCCCATGCAGGCCCAGGGTCTGGGTTTCAAGTAGACCCTCAGTCATGCGGTTTAAAGGAAGCTCAGTCGAAATCCTAGTCCAGAGCGAGGGAGGGACAGAGTGAGGAGTGGAGTGGAAAGAGGGGGGCAGAAGAAGAGGAAAGATGGAGGAATGAACCCAGGAGATAAACTGACACATCAAGAAAAGCGGAAGCAACATGCTGTGGAGTTGGCCCCTGACTCATGGCGACCCTGTGCACAATGGGCTCAGATCGCTGTGATCTATAGGGTTTTCATTAGCTAATTTTTGGAAGCAGATTGCCAGCCCTTTCTTCCTAGCTCATCTTAGTCTAGAAGCTCCATTGAAACCTGTTCAGGATCATAGCAACGTGCCAAGCCTGCACTGACAGACAGGTAGTGGTTGTGCTTGAGGTACATCATACAAACCCAGGTCTTCTGCATGGAAGGTGGAAATTCTGCCACTGAGCCACCACTGTCCCCATAGAAAAGTGAGTTTCATTGCTTGCCTGGGGCTCACCTCGGCCATCCACCTCATTAATGAGCTAGTGACAGCTCACCACTGGGGAGTCCGGAGATACTGTCTCTGCAGGTCTCACTCATCCAAGCCAGACCTCCTGAGGGAAGGGGGCTCCTGCTTGGCTCACCTTCACCACAGCTGTTCACTTTGCAGAATAGGGCTTGCTTGGCTTACCAGGCCCCATTCCTCAATAGTCCTCACCATCCCTTAGAGAAAATCGCTTCTGTGATGACTCATAGGGAAGGAGCCATAAAATACTGAATCACCAATGCTTCCTCCTGCCCTGCTCAGCAGCTTTTGTGTTTTCTCCCACAGAGACAATTTATGATCTGTTTCTGTGATCTTGGCCTCATACAATGGCTGCCGGCTACACCGAAATCGGCAGTAACCTTTTCCCTAACTCATTGTTTACCTGAAACTGGCTGTCACTGATAAATGCCCTGCCTTGCCTGGCTACTAACTGAGTTGAGAAAGAAAAGAAAATCAGATCAACAAGAGAACAGATCTGTGCTTCGTTGAGACCCATGCTGTTTCTAAGTGATAAGCACTAAGTTCATGCCCTTGACCAAGCCTCCATGAAGAAGATTTTTTTTAACTGTGTTTGAAAACTGTTTAAGAATTATTTTGAATGGTGTAATTTTGGAAAGGTTCACAAGACGGGAAATGCAACACTGCTTTAAAAAATATGAACTTTTTTTCTTAAAAATGCCCAACAGCAGTTTCTTACAAAGCTGAGCATTAAGCTTACCTTACAATGCAACAATCACACTGCTAGGTATTTACCCAAATGAGTTGAAGACATGACGGGGGGGGGGGGAAGGCTGCACATGAATGTTTAAGCTGCTTTACTCATAACTGCAAAAAATTGGAAGCAACAAAGATGCCTTTCAATGGATGAATGGATAAACAAACTGTGGTACATCCATACCAGAAAACCAACTGCTGTTAATTCGATTCCTACTCATGGTGACTCCACGTGTGTCAGAGAAGAACTGTGCTGTATAGAGTTTTCAATCATTGATTTTTTTGGAAGTAGATCCCAGGACTTTCTTCTGAGACACCTCCAAGTGGACTTGAATTTCCAACCTTCCAGTTAATACCCAAGTGTGTGCTAACCATTTGCACCACACAGGGACACTGGTACATCCATACAATGGAGTATTATCCAGCTATCAAAAGAAATGAGCTATCAAGCCACAATAAATGCATCTTGTTAAGTGAAAGAAGCCAGTCTGATAAAGCTATCTACTGTGCGATTCCAACTGTATGACATTCTGGAAAAGACAAAACTGTAGAGACAGTGCAAAGATCAGTGGTTTCCAGAGGTACAGGGGGAGGGGGAGGGATGACTCGGTGGAGCACAGGGCATTCTAAGGGCAGTGAAACAATTCTGTTTGATTCTGTAATGGTGAACACATGACATTATGCTTTGTCAAAGCCCATAGGACTGGACAACACAGAGTGAACCCTAATGTAAATTATGGATTTTAGTTAATAACAATATATCAGTATTGATTCATAAACTGTAACAAATATACCACATGAATGCAAGACATTAATTATAGGAGAAACTGTGTTGGGGGTGTGGAAAAGAGGTGGGGGTACATGGGAATTCTGTACTTTCTGTGCAGTTTTTCTGTAAACCTAAAACTTCTCTAAAAATAATTTTTAAAATGCCCAGTAGATCATGGAGTAGTGGAGAGATGGAGCACATTGCTGGTACAGTGAGGCAGGGAGACTGATGAAAGAACCCCATGTCTTTTACTGTTTTTAATAGAGAAATTGACATGTTTAAATTTCTGAGAGTTCCTTGGTATTTCCAACAAAAATCTTGGAATGCATGTCCCTGCTATCAAACTACCACATGAATGACCACACAATTCCCTCTGGCTGGAAGTCTCAATGCAACCATTCTCCATACACGCTGGGTCCTTTCTTGACTCGTCTTTGTACCTGTTGGAATGTGTGTGTTAAACTCTGACCTTTTAAACTAAGTCATCAATGTTTGGCACCGTAACTGTTTTAAAAACTGGTTTTTTCCCTTTATTTTCCCTTTTTTCTTCCTGATTCTAATACGTTCCATTCTTAATTTCAGGATGTAAACTTTTATCACCAGTTTTTTGACTGAATTAACAAGTAGATTGACCAGACTGACACTGGGAATTGAATGACATTAGGAAAACATAAAATGAAACCCAGAAAAAGAAGTAGATGCTGGGCATAAGGAGGCTCCATGCAAGGCCCATATTGCTCATGTCTTGATGGACCCTTAGTACCATGGTTCCCAGCTCCGTCTGCACGTTAAATACCGCTAGGAGCACTGTGCCTCAACAAGGTCAGAGATGGCTTATTCCCAAGGGCTAGTGAAGAGTACAAGTATGGCCATTAAGGAAGCAACAAAAAAAAATATGGCCAGTAAGTTGCACAGATCTATGTATGTTAATAAGTAACACAAGCACAGAGTCAAACATGTTTGTACATACTTGTATGCATCTTGAGTTTTATGTAAAATGTATGCACAATACATGTAGATATAAACTCATGGACGAATATGTACATTGAAAAGATCAGAAAAAGCTCTCCTGAGTATGCACCTATGCCAAAAATGCAAAATAATGTATTTTCAGTTTTCATTATTATTATCATCATATTAGTATTAATGGGCAAATTTATTGCTATGTAATGCCAGCCGGCCGGCATGTTTTTTTGATGTCAAGTTGTGCACTAATACATAGCTTACTGTTGTTCTGTTTTCTTAAAGTGTTCTATTTTCTCTTTTAAAATTATAAGCAGAATTCCATATCAATAATTATTCTAAATTTTTAAATCTTTCTGAATTTGGAATGTAAGTGATCAATGTATTTATACCGATGTATTTTTTCTTAACAGTCATTATTTGTAGCCCAAAGGCAATACCTATTAGCAAAGCCTGAAGATAAAGGGTAAATTTCAGGTCCCTCTCCCTGCGACCGCAGGGAGATGGACCAGTCTATTTTAGACCATGTTTCCACATGGCATTGCTCTGTGTCTTGAACTACAAGTTCTATCGTTCTTATCTTTTGGGGATTCAGAGTAAAACTGACATCCACTCTGTGCACCAGAGTACAGTGGATCTAGTCAAAGCATAATCATTGTCTGAAGAGAGTTTGATGCAAGGAGGATGACTGCTAATTTTGTGAAATAAGGATCTAATCCTTCCCTTTCAATAAAGTAAAACCCAAAAAGAAAAAGTAAAACTTTACACCTGCTGTAGAGGAGGTGGAGCCCTGGTGGCACGGTGCTTAAGAGCTATGGCTGCTAACCCAAAGATCAGCAGTTCAAATCCACCAGCAGCAACTTGGAAACCCTATGAGGCAGTTCTACTCTGTCCTACAGGGTCACTATGAGTCAGAATCAACCCAATGGCAATGGGTTTTTTATAGAGGAGGTAGTCAGTAGTCTTTGGTATCATTAGCAACCTAATTTTGATATAAAATGGGAGCTACAATGAAGGAAAAGTAGCATTTCTATGGGGAAAAAAGTCTGATTTATCACTAACTAAGCTGCTCCATTAACAAGCACCATAGTCTTCATTGAAGCGGGTTATTGTGCCACCGGCATCAGAACTACCTGAGGTGCTGGCTAAGAATGCATATTCCCAGGCCCCCAGTGCAGAATCAGACTTTCTGCAGATGGGTCTAGGGATCTGAATTTTAACATGTAATTCATATGCAGAGGACAGTTTGACAAAATTGGGTTGGAAGGCCTTCATTAGCCTCTAAGGGATCTTACAAATTCAATGTACAGAAAGAGATGGAATTTTTAAAATCCTTAAACATAGTTAGGTATATCCTTCCTTCAACCAACAGATGTTTGAGATATTTAAGAGCTCTGACAGGTTAAGAATTACCCTTATTATCTTATTTCTAGTTAGCATTTGCTTGTTAGAAGTGCAGAGTCCCTGGGTGGTGCAAACAGTTAAAGTGCTCAGCTGCTAACTGAAAGGTTGAAGGTTCAAGTCCACCCAGAGGCTCCTCAGAAGAAAGGCCTGGCAATCTACTTCTGAAAAATCAGCCATTGAAAACCGTATAGAGCACAGTTCTACTCTGACACACATGGGGTCCCCATGGGTTGGTGTTGACTTGATGGCAACTGGTAAGCTTAAGTCCAGCCTAGACTCCTAATATGCATTAACCTCGAAAATAGTATTTTCAGTATTTCCATCATGCACTTACTCTAAGGCACCTTTTTCTATCCCTGTCTATATTCCAAGAGAGACAAGTGTGCGTATGAGTATTGGACATTATTCATCTAAAGCTTTCCCTCACGACTTTCCCTTCTAGGAAGCAAGGCCATATTAAAGGGTCATTCTACAGTGGCAGAGCAGAAACAACGACGTGTTCAATAATAGGGGAAAGCTCAACTGGCATTAATAAGATAGAAATTCAGAGGCATAACTAGGGTATGGCAGGTATTGTCCTAGGCGTGTGGCGCCACTGAGTAGTTTCTATTAACCCTGTAGAGCCAGCAGAAAATGGCGCCTAAGGCAAGCACTGTAATTGTGCCCCTGTCCAAACATCTGACACCCCTCTTTTAGGTAACTTTACCGTAATAGCTGCTCAAAAATACAAGTCAAGCTCATTAATCTTTTAGTTAACACATAACCGTGCCTTACCAGGTCAACAGAAACTGTTTAGTGGCGCCACATGCCCAGGGCTGGTGCAATACTCTAGATAAGCCACTGGCATGAAATATTATGCAGTCATTTAAAATAATACTTATAAAGACTTTGCAATAACACAATGCTTATGATGTGATATTAAGGGAAAATATGTGTATGTTGCTGTGTGCTGTCCATTTGATTCCAACTCATAGTGACCCTATAGGATACGGTAGAACTGCACCATATAGGAGCAGCTGGTAAGTTCAAGCCACCGACCTTTGGGTTAGCAACCGAGCACTTAACCACTGACCCACCAGGACTCCTTAAGATCTACATGGACTCTGAGTATAATTTTGTGTTCTATACAATACAAAGACAAGAAAAACTGCACGTAAATTCCCCAAACCTTAATGAGTGGCTATCTTTGAGTGATAGGACTATGGATAGTTTATTTCCTTCCTACTGCCCAGGTTTAATACCATGTATTACTTTTATAAGGGAAAAACTTTTTTTCCTAACAAAAGAAACATTTTACTGCCATGAATAATTACTACTATTCGGTTCAATTTCTCTAAACATTGGTCTAGCAGCAATCATCTATCTTGCCTGCAGAATAGTTCACCTAATCAAAAAGGCAAGTGAAAAGAAATTGAGGACTTGCATTTTTCTCGCATCCCTCATGGGATTAGCTTTGGAGGGACAAAATGCTAACGGCATTTACCGTGAATGTAGAGTAAATCCTTTGCTAAACTGAACAATATTGCCTAGGCATGGTGTACTGCTTTCCTGAAATAAAATCCTACAACCAAACTGAGTGGATTCAATTCATCTGAAACCACAAAGTAATCCACCTGAAAGCACAAAGTCATGAAACTTGGGTTCTGGGTTCTGGGCTCTGATCTGCTCTCAACTGGCTGTGTACTTTTAGGAAAAATTACTTCATTTCTCTTGGCCTCCATTTATCTGTAAAATGATGGGGCTCAAATAGATTCTTAAAGTCTTTCCAGCTTTAGCAATCTATGAACCCCACTTGAAGAGGTTAAGAGTCCAAGAATATCACTGCTTTGTAGAAAGCATCCTCTTCAGTGTGTAGGAAGGCATAGGAGTGTGAGAGGCGGCAAGAAGAATTTATCCTCAAGAAATAATAGACGAAGAGCACAAAGATGTTCTTTACAGTGTTGTTTATACTAGTGAAAATATAGAGACTATCTAATTTTCCAACGGTAGGGAAAGGATTAAATAAATTACAGTATAACCAAGTAATGGAACATTTGGCAGTCACTTAAAGTTATATAGAGCTGCACCTACTGACATGGAAAGATTGTCATAGCATACTAAGTGGAAAAGCTACTTATAAAAATGTGTAATACATATCTTTTTAAAATATGTATACCTACTCACACTTTTTGAAAGGTTAACAGTGATTATTTTGTGGTGGTAAACTTAATGGTTTTTTTTTTCTTTTGATTTATTTGTAATTTCTAATTTTTTATCATAAGCATGCCTTGCTTGTGTAATTCAGAAAAATACTCAGGAGAATTCTGATTTCAAGTAATAAAAATAACAAGATTCCAGTTGTCATAGGGTCAATTCTGACTCATGGCGACCCCATGTGTTTCAGAGTAGAACTGCACTCCATAGGGCTTTCAGTGGCTGTGACCTTTTAAAAGTCAATAGCCAGGGCTTTCTTCTAGGCACCTCTTAGTGGATTCAAATGCCAACCTTTTGGTTAGCAGCCCAGCGTTTATCTGTTTGCCACCCAGAGACTCCTAGATAACAAGATGGAGCCACTTCAATTTACTGGAATCTCAGTGGGCCTGGGATAGGCAGTCTGGTGTCATGATAAGACTGTTCCTGTAAGAGAAGCTGCAGAACAGGGAAGTAAATGCCCCTTCCAAGGCGATGCAGCTGATCCGCCATGAGCGAGAGCGCAGAGGTGGGTAGGGGAGGAGAAGAAAGGAGAGCTGGCTGAGGCTGAGTGGTGCATGAAATGATCCCTCCCTGTAATGCCCCAAATCTTCAGTAAAGTTACCAAATTCACAAGATGCTTGTGAATCCGGGCAGCAGTGTGGAAATAGGAATGTAGAAGGCCAGAAGAAAAGCAAAGGCAGTAAGAGTAAGGAAAGCTTTATGTCTCAAGTTAAGTTCTGCCAGACTTTCAGGGGGTTCGGGAGCCCCAGATGACATCCACTTTTTACAAATAAAGCCTGGATCTAAATGGCTTTGCAGAATTGTTTTTTTCCTCCTGCTTTAGGTAATCAAGTGGCACAGACTCACGTAACATACGTTTCGTCTAGATTACTAAATCATGAATAGTTCTAAATCAACCAGCGGAACGATCTCACTGCATGAAGGAACAGGGACGCTCAGAGCTCCAGGGCTGTCGGATGAGTGTTCAGCAGAACAAGTGAAAGTAAAGAAAGGTGTTGAAGAAAACGAAATTATAGGCACACCAGTGACACTAAAAAAAAAAGCTGAAATAAAAACTTTGCTGTTTCGTCTGGGAAAATTACAAGGCAAAACTGATTATCTTTGTTTTTTAAGATACTTGGCAAACAGTATGGAGAAAGCTCCTTTCTTCCCGTTTCTGGGTGCTAGAGATGAAGTACCAAAAAGCTCCTAACACCCTCCTCATGGCGCAGGCACACTGCTCTGGCCAGTATTCTCATATCTCCATGCCTTTTTAAAAGTTGACAGGCACTCGGAGTTTTCTCTTTGCTTCACACTGTTCCTACAACAAGCATGCATTACTTTCATAATCAGGAAGATAAAAACAATTTACATTTTAAAAATCTGGCAGATTCTCCTGGTTTCAAGATGGTAATTTGAGTGCACATGCTTACCCTCCCTTTGAAGCAAGTTTTTTTTCCAAATGATCAGATCAATATGAAAATGGGGGGAAATATCTGTAGCAAGAATGGTAAACAGAGGATACATAAACTGGCCAGAAGCTTAAGGATGTTTTGACGTCTGAAGCAGATGGAAAAAAGGAAACAAGTACTGGGAGTGAGGAAGCTGGTGCACTTTTCTGGAGAATGGTTTAGCAGTATATCAGCTTGTTACCTGACTATGACCCAAGATGGAATCACTTATGCTAAACCCAAACTGAAACTTAACTGACTTTCTATTTCTTATTAAGTGCTCAACTCTCCCAGAAACTCAAAACCTAAACTAACCAATTGGGACTTGCCTGCTCAGCTTAACCTAATTCAAAATTTCTCCACGATTCCAAATAAAGAAAGAAAATGCCCACCAACCAATCCGAAGTTGCCCAGTATAGCTTCCTTGTTCTTTGTGCCCGTGTGTCTGTTGCCTGTAAAATCCTTCTGCTTTGTATGCTCTTTGAGCCCCTTTCTTCTTTTAGAATGGATGCTGCCCCAATTCATGAATTGCTAAATAAAGTCAATAAGCTATTGCAAATTTGGGTTTTGTTGAGATGTTGTTTTAACAAGATGTAAATGTGCATACCCGTATTTGTAGCCACCCTGCTTCTGGGAATTTAACCAAGCAAAATAATTGGGCGTTATGTACAAAGATGTACATTATGATGATAGCTAGTATCTTAGTTATCTAGTACTGTTATAACAGAAATACCACAAGTGGATGGCTTTAAAAACAGAAATTTATTTTCTCACAGTCTAGGAAGCTAGAAGTTTGAATTCAGGGTGGCAGCTCTAGGGGAAGGCTTTCTCTCTCTGTCAGCCCTGGAGGAAGGTCCTGTCTCTTTAGAGCTTCTGCTCCTGGGCTATCTTCATGTGACTTAGCATGTGTCTTCCCCTTCTCTGCTTCCTCACTTTCTTGATAAATCTCTTCTATATCTCAAAAGAGATTGACTCAGGGGCAGGGCCAAGACGGCAGACTAGTCAGATGCTTCCTGTGGTCTCTCTTACACCAAAGACCTGAAAAAACAAGGGAATTGATTCTATATGACAATCTAGGAGCCCTGAACATCAAAGGCAAAGCTGAGGAATCAGACTGAGAGGCAGGGGATGGGAGAGATGGTTCAGAAGCAGCGAGGAGTTGTCAGATCTGATCCCACAGGAACTGGCACCCTGTATCCAGCCGGTACCGGTACCCTGCAGCCAGTGCATGCAGTGAGGCAAGCAGTGGTGCTCAGGACACATTTTCCACATAAGGAGAGACCAAGTAACGGAGAGTATACGCAAGCCTCCAGAACCGGTGAAAACCCATGCTCAATTGGTAAAAGATAAGTACATGAGTCTAACCTATCACACGGATCAAAAACAACCCCTTGGGAAAAAACCCTCTCCCATTAACCTGCCCCCTCCCCACTCTGCACCAGGTCCCAGTCAGGCTTCAGCCATTGCCCTGTCCCCTGGGCCAGAAGTAAGGACCCGTCATGCACCCTGAGCCATTCTCCAGCCTTGGAGAGGGAAAAAATTAACAAAGAAGAATAAATAATCCACCAGCTCCCCTAAGCTGAGAACTTAGGGTAAGCAGAACTCCTTTGACTAGGCACAGACATAAGGGGCCCATGAACTTTGAATGACTTTCACCCCTGCATAGACATGTGTGGGCCCATTTCAACAGTGTAGACCCTCATTAGAACAGTACAACAGGGTATATACCTGAAGCCTAACTTCAGCTGTATCAGCTATATGGCAGAGTGGCAGGTTAGTGACATTTGACACCACCCTGCCCATTAAGCAAGGTCCTCACCTACCCACATCAGGGGCCTGAGGACTGGTGGCTCCAAGAAATAAGCGGTGCCTCCCAGTCCTTACAGCCAACACCATTGCGTGCCCATAGTCTGGCTGCAAAACCCACCCACCTCTGTGTTCTAGGGAACAGGGATACACTTTCCTCCCAGTAACTCAGGGGCAGCAGTCAGCCCCCTGCCTTGCTCAGCACATGACCCCCTACTGCAGCCAGATACCTGTGCCTACACCAATCACTCCTGCCCATCTAGGACTGTAGGTGAGAGCCTGCACTACACACTTGGTGACCGACTACCTGGACACCTAAGCTGAATCCATACAAGAAAAGTAAACAGGCTCCTGGGCTCACATACCTAGTAACAGATCTAACCACCTGGTGACAGGACGTTAGAGCTTCTAAGGTGCCAATAATCAAACTAAGCCACATGACCAGCCTATTTGGGCATATCGAAACAAAATAAAACAAGCTAGGACACAGTAAGCAAACATAAAATAAATAAATATAATAACTGATTGATGGTTTGGAGACAACAGTCAATATCAAATCACATAAACAGGCAGAACATGATGGCTTCAGCAAGCTCCCAAAACAAAGACTCAAGAAATTCTCTGGAGGAAGAGAACTTCTTGGAATTACTGGAGGTAGAATACAAAAGATTAATATATAGAACTCTTCAAGAGATCGGGAAGGAGATCATGCAAAAGGCAGCAAAGCCAAGGAACACACAGACAAAGAAATAGAGGAACTTAAGAAGGTTATACAACAGCAAATGACAAATTTGACAGGCTGCAAAAATCCATAGAGAGACAGCAAGGAGAAATCCAGAAGCTTTACAATAAAATTTCAGAATTAGACAACTGAATAGAAAGTCATAGGAGAAGAATTGAGGCAATGGAAGTCAGAATTAGTGATATTGAAGATAAAGCACTTGACACCAACTTATTGGAGGAAAAATCAGATGAAAGAATTTCAAAAAATTAACAAACCCTAAGAATTATGTGGGACCCTATAAAGAGGAATAACCTACAAGTGATTGGAGTACCAGAACGGGGTTGTGGGGGTGGAAACAGAAAAGACAGAGAGAATTGATGAAGATTTGTTGGGAGAAAACTTCCCTGTTATCGTGAAAGATGAGAAGATACCTATCCAAGATGCTTATCAAACCCCACACAAGGTAGACACCTGAAGAAAGTCACCAAGACATATTATAATCAAACTTGCCAAAACCAAAGATAAAGGGAGAATTTTAAGAGCAGGTAGGGATAAACAAAAAGTCATCTACAAAGGACAGTCAATAAGGCTAAGGTGGGACTACTCAGCAGAAACCGTGCAGGCAAGAAGGTAATGGGAAGATGTGTACAAAGCCTTGAAGAAAAAAATTTCCAACCAAGAATTATATATCCAGCAAAACTGTCTCTCAAATATGACGGTGAAATTAGGGCATTTCCAGATAAATACAAGTTTAGGGAATTTGCAAAAACCAAACCAAAATTACAAGAGTCCTCCAGTTAGAAAATCAATAACATCAGATAAAACCCAAGACTAGAACACAGGACAGAGCAACCAGAAATCAGTCCAGATAGGGAAGACACAAAAACAAATCAAAGCTAAACACTGAAAATAGGGAAATAGAGATGTCAATATGTAGAAGATGACAACGTTAAAACAAAAGAGAGGGAATAAAAAATGTAGTCATAGATCTTTCATATGGAGAAGAAGTCAAGGTGATATAAAGAAATAAAAGACTGGTTTAGACTTAGAAAAATAAGGGTAGATATTAAGGTAATTACAAAGGAAACTAACAATCCTACACATCAAAATAAAAAACAAGAAAAACATAAAGATTCAACAAATACCAAATCAACAACAATGAAAAAGATGAAAAGAAAATATATAAAGAAAAATGACTCAGCACAGAAAATTAAGTGGAACAAAGAAATTGTCAACAACACACAAAAAAAGACATCAAAATGACAGCACTAAACTCATACCTATCAATAATTACACTGAATGTAAATGGACTAAATGCAACCAATAAAGACACAGAGAGGGGCAGAATGGATTAAAAAACACAATTCGTCTATATGCTGCCTACAAGAGACACACCTTAAACTTAAAGACACAAGCAAATTAAAACTCAAAGGATGGAAAAAAATATATCAAGAAAACAACAATCAAAAAAGAACAAGGGTGGCAATATTTTGTTGTTGTAGTTTATTGTTGTACTTTAAGTGAAAGTTTACATTTCAAGTTAGTCTCTTATATAAAAATTTATACATACATTGTTATGTGACCCTAATTGCTCTCCCTATATTGTGACAGCACACTCCTCCTTTCCAGCCCTGATTTCTCAAGTCTATTCAACCAGCTCCTAACCGTCTCTGCCTTCTCATCTCACCTCTGGACAGAAGCTGCCCATTTAGTTTCATGTATCTACTTCAGCTAAGAAGCACACTCTTCAAAAGTATCATTTTATGTCCCACAGTCCAGTCCAATCCTTGTCTGAAGAGTTGGCCTTGGAAATTGTTTCAGATCTGGGCTGATAGAGAGTCCAGGGGCCATGCTTTCTGAAGTTCCTCCAGTCTCAGTCAGAACATTAAGTCTGGTCTTTTTACCAGAATTTGAGTTCTGCACCCCACCTTTCTTCTGCTCTCTCAGGGACTCTCTGTTGTGTTCCCTGTCAAGGCAGTCATTTGTGGTAGCCGGGCACCATCTAGTTCTTCTGGTCTCAGGCTGAAGAAGTCTCTGGTTTATGTGGCCCTTTCCGTCTCTTGGGCTAATACTTCCCTTGTGTCTTTGGTGTTCTTCATTCTCTTAAACTTCAAGTGGTTGGGACCAATTCATGCATCTTAGATGGCCGCTTGCAAGGGTGGCAATATTAATCTCTGACAAAATAGACTTGAAAGTAAAATCCACCACAAAGAATAAGGAAGGCTACTATATAATGATTAAAGGGTCAATACACCAGGAGGACATAACCATAATAAATATTTATGCACCCAATGACAGGGCTCCTCAATACATAAAATGAACTCTAAAAGCATTGAGAAGAGACATAGATAGCTCCACAATAATAGTAAGAGTCTTCAATACACCACTTTCAGTGAAGGACAGAACATCAAGAAAGAAGCTCAGTAAAGATACGGAATATCTAAATGCCACAATCAACCAACCTGATCTCATAGACATATACAGAACACTCCACCCAACAGCAGCCAAGTATACTTTCTTTTCCAACACACATGGAACATTCTCCAGAATAGACCACATATTAGGCCACGAAGCAAGCCTTAACAGAATCCAAACCATCTAAATATTACAAAGCATCTTTTCTGACCATAAATTCATAAAAGTAGAAATCAATAACAGAAAAGCAAGGGAAAAAAATCAAACACATGGAAACTGAACAACACCTTGCTCAAAAACTACTGGATTATAGAAGGAATTAAGGACAGAATAAAGAAATTCATAGAATCAAATGAGAATGAAAACACATCCTACCAGAACCTTTAGGACACAGCAAAAGTTGTGCCCAGAGGTCAATTTATAGCAATAAATGCACACATCCAAAAAGAAGAAAGGGCCAAAATCAAAACACCATACAACTAGAACAAGTAGAAAGAGAGCAGCAACAGAAGCCCTCAGGCGCCAGAAGAAAGGAAATAATAAGAATTAGAGCAGAATTAAATAAAACAGACAATAGAAAAACAATTGAAAGAGTGAACAAGACCTAATCTGGTTCTTTGAAAAGATCAACAAAATCGATAAACTGTTGGCCAAACTGACAAAAGAAAAAGA
Organism: Dugong dugon; assembly: GCA_030035585.1. Taxonomy (NCBI): domain Eukaryota; kingdom Metazoa; phylum Chordata; class Mammalia; order Sirenia; family Dugongidae; genus Dugong; species Dugong dugon. The sequence goes on along the minus strand of CM057476.1, from coordinate 44,349,200 downwards.
GGAGAAGAAGCAAATAACCTGAATAAGAAATGAGATGGGCTATATCACAACAGACCCAACTGAAATTAAAAATATCATAACAGAATACTATGGAAAATTGTACTCTAACAAATTTAAAAACCTAGAGGAAATGGACAAATTTCTAGAAACACACTACCTACCTAAACTAACACAAACGGAAATAGACCAGCTAAATACACTTATAACAAAAGAAGAGATTGAAAAGGTAATTAAAAAACTCCCAACAAAAAAAGTCCTGGCTCGGGCAGTTTCAGTGGAGAATTCCACCAAACTTTCAAAGAAGAGTGACTACCACTACTACTAAAGGTATTTCAGAGTATAGAAAAGGATGAAATACTCCCAAACTCATTCTATGAAGCCAGCATAATGCTAATACCAAAACCAGGTAAAGAGACCACAAAAAAAGAAAATTACAGACCAATATCTCTCATGAACATAGACGCAAACATCCTCAACAAAATTCTAGCCAATAGAATTCAGCAACATATCAAAAAAATAATTCACCGTGACCAAGTGGGATTCATACCAGGTATGCAAGGATGGTTCAACATTAGAAAAACAATCAATGTAATCCATCACATAAATAAAACTAAAGATAAGAACCACATGATCTTATCAATTGATGCAGCAACGGCATTTGACAAGGTCCAACACCCATTCATGATAAAAACTCTCAACAAAATAGGAATAGAAGGGAAATGCCTCAACATAATTAAGGGCATTTCTCCAAAGCCAACAGCCAACATCATCCTAAATGGAGAGAGCCTGAAAACACTCTCCTTGAGAACAGGAACCAGACAAGGATGCCCTTTATCACCACTGCTATTCAACATTGTGCTGGAGGTCCTAGCCAGAGCAATTAGGATAGTAAAAGAAATAAAGAGCATCCAAATTGGTAAGGAAGAAGTCAAAGTATTTCTATTTGCAGATGATATGATCTGATACACAGAAAACCCCAAAGAATCCACAAGAAAACTACTGGAACTAATAGAAGATGTCAGCAAAGTATGAGGATACAAGATAAACATACAAAAATCAGTTGGACTCCTCTACACCAACAAAGAGAACTTCTATCAGGAAATCACCAAATCAATACCATTTATAATAGCCCCCAAGAAGATAAAATACTTAGGAATAAATCTAACCAGAGATGTAAACGACCTATACAAAGAAAACTGCAAGACACTGCTGCAAGAAACCAAAAGAAATCTACATAAGTGGAAAAACATACCTCGCTCACGGAAGATTCAACATTGTGAAAATGTCAATTCTACTCAAAGCAATCTACAGATACAATGCAATCCCATTCCAAATCCCAACAGCATTTTTTAACAAGATGGAGAAACAAATCACCAACTTCATATTGAAAAGGACGAGGTCCTGGATAAGTAAAGCATTACTCAAGAAGAAGAACAAAGTGGAAGGCCTCACACTACCTGATTTGAGAAACTATTACACCACCACAGTAGTCAAATCATCCTGGTAGTGGGACAACAACAGATGCATAGACCAATGGAACAGAATTGAGAATCCAGACGTAAATTTATCCATCTGTAAGCAGCTGATATTTGACAAAGGCCCAAAGTCCATTAAATGGGGAAAAGACAGTCTCTTTAACAAATGGTGCTGGCATAACTGGATACCCATCTGCAAAAAAAATAAAACAAGACCCATACCTCAGACCATGCACAAAAACTAACTCAAAATGGATCAAAGACCTAAATATAAAATCTAAAACGATAAAGCTCATGGAAGAAAAAATACCAACAATGCTAGGAGTTTTAACACACGGCATGAACAAAATACAAATCATAAGCAACAATGCACAAACACCAGAAGAGAAATTGGGAGCTCCTAAAAAAAACAAATACTTACGCTCATCAAAAGACTTCACCAAAAGAGTAAAAAGACAACCTACAGACTGAGAAAAAATTTTTGGCTATGACATATCTGATCAGGGTCTGATCTCTAAAATCTACAAGATACTGCAAAACCTCAACAACAAAAAGACAAATAACCCAATTAAAAAATAGGTAAAGGATATGAACAGGCACTTCACCAAAGAAGACATTCAGGTGGCTAATAGATACATGAGGATATGTTCAGGATCATTAGCCATTAGAGAAATGCAAATCAAAACTACCATGAGATACCGTCTTACACCAACAAGGCTAGCATTAATCCAAAAAACACAAAATAAGAAATGTTGGAGAGGTTGTGGAGAGACTGGAACACTTATACACTGTTGGTGGGAATGTAAAATGGTACAATAACTTTGGAAATTGATTTGGCGCTTCCTTAAAAAGCTAGAGATACAAGTACCATATGATCCAGCAATCCCACTCCTTGGAATATATCCCAGAGATATAAGAGCTGTCACACGAATAGATATATGCACACTGATGTTCATTGCAGCACTATTCACAATAGCAAAAAATGGAAACAATCTAGGTGCCCATCAACCGACAAATGGATAAACAAATTATGGTATATTCACACAATGGAATACTATCCAATGATAAAGAATAACAATGAAACCGTGAAACATCTCATAATATGGATAAATCTGGAAGGCATTATGCTGAATGAAATCGGTCAGTCGCGAAAGGGCAAATATTGTATAAGACCACTATTATAAGAACTCAAGAAAAGGTTTAAACACAGAAGAAAACATTCTTTGATGGTTACGAGGATGGGGAGGGAGGGAGAGGGGTATTCACTAACTAGATAGTACACGAGAATTATCTTAGGTGAAGGGAAGGACAACACACACTACAGGCGAAGTCAGCACAACTGGACTAAACCAAAAGCTAAGAAGTTTCCTGAATACAACCAAACAGTTGGAGGGATAGAGTAGCAGGTGAGGGCGTCTGGGGACCATGGTTTCAGGGGACGTCTAGGTCAATCGGCATAACAAAGTTTATTAAGAAAATGTTCTGCAACCCTCTTTGGTGAGTGGCGTCTGGGGTCCTTAAAATCTAGTAAGCGGCCATCTAAGATGCATCAATTCGTCCCAATCCACCTTGAGCAAAGGAGAATGAAGAACACAAAGACACAAAGAAAATATGAACCCAAGAGACTAAAGGGCCACATTACCCAGAGACTCCATCGGCCTGAGACCAGAAGTAGTAGACAGTGCCTGGCTACTATCAATGACCACCCTGACAGGGAATACAACAGAGAGTCCCTGATGGAGCAGGAGAAAAGTGGGGCGCAGAACTCAAATTCTAGTAAAAAGACCAGACTTAATGGTCTGACTGAGACTGGAGGGATCCTGTGAGACATGGCCATTGGACTCTCTGTTAGCCGAAAACTAAAACCATTCCTGAAGCCAGTTCTTCAGACAAAGATTAGACTGGACTATGAGACATAAAATGATACCTGTGAAGAGCGTGCTTCTTAGCTCAAGTAGATACATGAGTCTAAATGGACAGCTCCTGTCCACACGCACGATGAGAAGACAGAAAGGGACAGGAGCTGGATGAGTGGACATGGGAAATCCGGAGTGGTAAGTAGGAGTGTGCTGTCACAGTATGGAGAGAGCAACTAGGGTCACATACCAGTGTGTGTATAAATTTTTGTATGAGAAAATAACTTGAACTGTAAACTTTCATTTAAAGTACAATAAAAAAAAAAAAAGGAGATTGACTCAAAATATACCCTCCACTAATCCTGCCTCATTAACATAACAAAGACAGCCCGTTCCCAAATGAGATTATAACTACAGGCATAGAGGTTAGGATTTACAACACATATTTTTGGGGGATGGAATTCAATCTGTAACAGCTATATATTTACTTTTTTATTTTCAAGTTCTATTAAATTCCACCTCTGTCTTTCAACTACAGCTAAGTGTCTCCTGTCCATTCACTGACTCTAAGATTGAAACCAATAAAAAAGGCATTTCATTATTATGGCTATGCAAATATTGTTCCAAGTTGGGCCACACTGTGTGTTAGAATTACATTTACTTTTCTATGGTTTCAATTTTACAATAGTCCACTTGAAAAAGAATATTTCTAGCATTAAAAGGAAACTGCTTCTCTATTTTTACACGCCATCAACTGCTTAAAATCATGCCACATTTTATGTTGGCTTATATTTGAATCGTGTGTTTTGCTAAAGTAGAGAAACTGACACTCAAATTGATGGATGCTTCTGAGTGCATAGGAAAACTCACAGAGGTCACTGACCAGTGTGGAATGTATCCAAAAACAGACAAAAAGAAATAATGTGGAGACACAGTGACCATGACTTTGCCGAGATTCCCCTTTGTGACAAAGATATCTGTTAACCATAAACTAGCTCAGAGTTTATCTAATGCAAAGAATTTAACTTTAGGTAATTTACCTTGCTTCCTGAGAGATAACCTTTGGAATTTCCTGAATAATTGAGGTAGTTACCTTTGTTATTTTAAAACCTCAGACTACATCTGAGGATTTGTGCAAATGAATGGGTGCTGGCCATGCCAGAGACCACCTAATAAACTGATGTCAGCTGATCTCCACAAAGAGATGCACTTGCAGGAGTCAATCAGTCGTATTAAGGCTTCGTTGTTAAAGAAACCAAAAACCAAACCCATTGCCATTGAGTCAATTCCAACTCATAGTGACCCTATATGACAGAGTAGAACTGTCCCATAAGATTTCCAAGGCTATAATCCTTATGGGAACAGATTGCCAGGTCTTTCTTCCCCAGAGCCACTAGTGAATTCAAACCACCAACATTTTTTTGGTTAGCACCTGAGCGCTTAGCCGTTGTACCATAAGGGATCCTTATGTTTAAGGCTAGCCAGTGGTTAATTTTCTTCTCTATTTCCTCCTTAAAATTTCATTGTAACTGCCCCACTTTGGACCCTCAGGTTTTTCTGGAAGAGAGAAGTCTCCCTGTGTGCATACAGATTAACTGCTAGAATAAACTCTATATACTTTAATTTGTGCTTTGATTATTTTTTAATAGTTTCTTGGCAGTTTTTTTCCTTACAATTTCTAATTTCCTTTCCTTTCTTTCATTTTTTGCTTTTATATTCTCAATTTTTTTTTATCCAACCTTTTGGTCATACTCTCCATTCAGTGAATCCCTTTTATTTTCTGAAGAGAACCCTCAGTCCTTTTCTCCCTTTTGGACAGGAGACTTTCAAAGTCTACTGCACAGCTGTCAGTCAGAACTTTCCTACCCTACCCTCCATGGTTGGAAGCCACTATTTCCTGGATCCCATGTTTTCACCTTTCCTGGTTTACCCTTTTGTTTTGCTGGAGAACGTTCTCTAGTAACTGCCTAAAGGAGGTAGGTAAATAATATTAGAAACAAAAAAGGGAGCACAACTCCCAGTGCTGTAGAGATAAAAAAGCTACAGGGACTATAAGATACCACAACAAAGCATGAGTGGCAAAAGACAAAATAGGCAAATGGGAGAGATCTCATAAAAGTGAACTATTTCTGTGCATTAAAAGACTTTTATCAAATAAGTGAAAAGACAGCCTACAGAGTGAGAGAAAATCTTTGCGAACCATATATTTGATAAAGATCTAATATCCAAAATTTATAAAAAATTTCTACAACTTAACAACAACAACAAAAAACAATCCAACCAAAAAAATGGGTGAAGGACTTGAATAGATATTTCAGCAAAGAGGATATTCAAATGGTCAACAAACACATGAAAGATGCACAAAGTCATTAGCCATTAAAACCAGCAAAAACCAAACCCACTCCTATCAAGTCAATTCCAACTCATAGCTACCCCATAGGGTTTCCAAGGCTGCAAATTTTTACAGAAGCAGACTGCCACATCTTTCTCCCTCGGAGCCGCTGGTAGGTTCCAACCATCAACCTTTTGGTTAGCAGGCAGATAGTTTAACCACTGCGCAACCAGGGCTTCTTGTCATTAGCCATTAGGGAGATGTAAATCAAAACCACCATAAGATATCATCTCACCCTCACATGGTAATGATGAAAAAAAAGGAAAACACTAGGTGTTGGAGAGGCTGTGGAGAAACGGGGGCCCTCATCCATTGCTAGTGGGATTGTAAATTGGTATAACCACTGTAGAAAACAGTTTGGTGTTTCCTCAAAAAGTTCAGCATAGAGCTTACCACATGACCCAGCAATTCCACTCTTAGATATATACCCAAAAGACCTGAAAGCAGTGATGCAAACAGACGTATGTACACAATGTTCACTGCAGCCTATTCACAATAACCAAAAGGTAGAAAAAACAGAAATGTCCATCAAAGAATGAATGGTTAAGAAAAATGTGATATATACAATGTAATATATACATACAATGGCATAAAGAGGAATAAAGTCCTGATGCATACCACAACATGCATGAACCTACAGGACATTATTCTGAGTGAAATAAGTCAGACACAAAAGGATAAATTCTGCATGATATCGTTTATACGAAAAAAGCAAGTACATAGAAAACGGAAGTAATTAGTGGTTGCCAGGGGCAGGAGGCAGGGGGAAAGAGGAAGCTTTTGCTTAAAGTGCATTGAAGATATGTTAATAGTGGTAGGGTAATTTGGAAAAAGAGAGTGAAAATGGTTGCACAACTTGAAGAATGTAATCAACCTCACTGAAGTGAACATGTAGAAACTGATGAAATGTATGTGTTCTTGCGTGTATTTCACTATAATAATAATAAAAAAGGTACAGGGGAATATACTGCAAACAAATGTATGCTATTAAGTTTGAAAACTTAGCTGAAATGGATCAATTTCTTTTCTTAAAAAAAAAATGGAGCCTACTAAAATTGATAAGAAATAAAAAACCTGAATCATCTCTTAACCAATTAACAAACCAGGGAATGCCTGTGAACCTAAAGCAACTTTCACTACTAACAGACCAGTCATCTAGGACTGTCACTGAGTTAATTTTAAAAAATGGTTATAATTTTTTATTAAACTTATTTTGGAATAATTTAGGATTTACAGAGAAGTTGCAAAAATGGTCCAGAGAGTTCTCCTCTGCCCTTCACCCAACTTTCCCTAATTTTAACATCTTATATAGCCATGGTACATTTGTCAAAACTAAGAAATTAACATTAGTACAATACTGTTAACTAAGCTACAGATGCTATTCAAATTTTGCTGGTTTTTCCACTAATGCGGTGTCTGTTTTCTGTCCAAGGATCCACTCCCCTTGGGTTCCCTGGCTTCTACTTGAAATTTATTCATCATATCTCCTTATTGTCCTCTGATCTTTAACAGTTTATCAGTCTTTCCTTGTTTTTCATGACCTTGAAAGTTTTGAAGAGTAGAATTTTTCTCATTTGGGTTTGTCTGATGTTTTCTCATGATTACACTGAGGTTATGATTTTGTTTTGTTTTGTTTCCTGCAAGAATACCATGAAAATAAAGTTCCCTTCTCATCACATCATATCAAGGTGTTCATGATATCAAATTGATCTATCACTGGTGATATATTAACCTTGACCACTTGGCTAAGGTGGTGTCTGCCAAGTTTCTCCACTGTAAAGTTAGTATTTTTTCCTTTGCCGTACTCTATTCTTTGGAAGCAAGTCACTAAGTCCAGCCACTCAAGGGAGGGGAATTAACTCCCATTAATTTAAAGGAGGAGTCCTCCAGTGGTGCAAATGGTTAAGGTGCTCAGCTGCTAACTGAAAGGTTGGAGGTTCAGAATCCACCCAGATGTGCCTCAGAAGAAAGGCATGATGATCTACTTCTGAAAAATCAGCCATTGAAAACCCTATGGTGCACAGTTCTCCTCTGACATATATGGGGCCCCCATGAGTCGGAATTGACTCAAAGGTAACTGGTTAATATAAAAGATTTGTCCCTTCTCCCCCATTTATTGATTTCTTTGACCATTTTTTAATATTAGTGTCATGGATTGAATTGTGTCCCCCAAAAATACATGCTTCAGTTTGGCTAGGCCAGGATTCCCAGTACTGTGTGATTGTCCACTATTTTGTCATCTGATGTGATTTTCCTACGTGTTGTAAATCCTGTCTCTATGATGTTAATAAGATGGAATTAGCAGTAGTTATGTTAATGAGGCAGGACTCAATCTACAAGATTAGGTTGTGTCTTAAGCCAATCTCTTTTGAGATATAAAAGAAGTGAGCAGAGAGACAAGGGGACCTCACAGCACCAAGAAGGTAGCGCCAGGAGCAGAGTATATCCTTTGGACCTGAGGTTCCTGTGTGAAGAAGCTCCTAGACCAGGGGAAGATTGATGACAAATACCTTCCTCTAGAGCTGACAGAGAGAGAAAGCCTTCCTCTGGAGCTAGCACCTGAATTCGGACTTCTAGCTTCTTAGACTGTGAGAGAATAAACTTCTGATTGTTAAAGCCATCCACTTGTGATATTTCTGTTATAGCAGCACTAGATAACTAAGACAATCAGTATGTACTCATATGATTCTTTGGATTATAATCCATCACTATCATTATTTATTTTGTTCAAATTGTTTCAGCTTTGGCTAGTGGGAGTTGCCACCACGCATGGCCTAAGCCAACTCCCACCCCCATAAAATTTCATGTGGAGTTGTTGAGTTGGAAGCTTTTGTTTGCCATCATTAGTGAGAAGATGCAGAGTAATTTAGTGCTTTTCTCATATGAACACCACAAGGAGAAACAGGTGTACTCACAGCTATCTTTCTCCTTCCCATTCTCTGGGCAGAAACAAACAGTGCTGGGGCTGATTCTGAAATAATCATCTAAACAATGTTTTTAGTCTTACAGTGTTATGTATTAATTTGATGAAACAGCTAAAGGAATATGCTGTGGTCCTTACTTCCAAAACTTCAGTACCCTTAAGGGTTTAGGGAGTGTCATCAAAGTGAAGGATAGAAACACCACATGGAAATCCAGAACTTCAGCAATTGTTGTGTTGCTACCTCTTACTAAAGAGAATTTTAGAATCGTCACCTCAGCTGTGTGCAGGGAAACTGTGTATCTCAAGTACTGGATTTGAAAATGAGTACTTATGTTTAACAGAATTTCAAAAGCAGTTTAAGGAGGGTCCACAACTCCTTCAGCAGCTTTCTTCCCTGGAAGTCTAAGATCCATTTCTTCTTTCTTTAATGTAGAGAAGAGTTTAATTTTTATTTGTGTGTCTAGGTCTCTAATGCAAAGCATCAATCTCTGCAGAATTTCTGATTTATCTAAACAAAGTATTACCAAAAGCTAAATTATGTTATGAAAAATTATTAACTATGTAGGAAATATACATGTGTTTAACCAAAATGCCCAGAATTTTTATATGACCTTATGTGAGAGGAGGTTCAATGTTAATAAAGTGTGTTTTCTACTTTAAGTAACAGCAAATAATAATTTTTAATAAAATTTCAGATGCATTCTTATATCCCAGAAGTTTATTCTATGATGGCGATCAGTGACTGTGGCTTCAGCTTCAGCTGAATGTTGAATTTTAACACTTGGCCATTTGGAAATCAACCAGAATTAATATTAAGCATGCCTCAATGAAATCCACTTAATCAAAATGCCCATCCCCTACAGTGTTAATTTAAAGAAGCTGGAACTTTCATTTCTAAGTCAGTTCATCACTACAGAGCAGGTTATAAGCAGCCAGAGATGCAGCAAGGGACCTAAATTTCACTGGTTTTCACCTCCACTTTCTCTGTGAAGCTTGCAGAGAGCATGATTTATGAGGCCCACACACAGCCAGACCATTTTTCTCTCTTCCCCTTACCAGTGACACGCATTGGCAAAGTACGTGAAATATTGCAGAGACTGATGCTCCGCCTTAGAAACCTACACACACCAACAAAAATTAAACCCTCTCTCCACATTAACAGGAGTCTTGGTGGCGCAGTGGTGAAGTGCTTGGCTGCTGACCAAAAGGTTGGTGATTCAAACCCACCAGCTGCTTCACAGGAGAAAGATGTGGCGGTCTGCTTCTGCAAAGATTACAGGCTTGGAAACCGTAGGGGCAGTTCTACTCTGTCCTACAGGGTCACTCTGAATCAGAAACAACTTGACGGCAATAGGTTTTTTGTTCTCCATGTTAAAAGCAAGCAGAAATAGATCTTAGACACCTAATGAAGAAAGCTGCTGAAAGAGCAGGAGACTTTCCTTAAAACTGCTTTTGAAGTTACTGAAATTGGGCAATTGGGTCTCCCAGAAGACTCATGTGCGTACTAGGACAATTTTCCTCACAAAATTAAACCAAGGATAAATAGGATTTAGACATTAGCAGAATCGTCTGTTTCTTCCTTAGTTAAGGAAATAAAACTTGATTAAGGTGAGAGAAATTGTATAAGTCACAATTTTGACAGAATGAGAGGTGATGTGGTTGAGCAATATTTGTTTGTTTTTGTTTTCTCTGCAGTTACTTTAATCTCTGAGCCTTTGCTTTTCAGGCCAGAATATTCCAGGCTGAAATTACCCCAGAGGGAAAGGGGTAATGGAGAAACTGGAAAAAATAAATAAAGTTCTGCCTTTAGATTAGAAAAAAACCACAGTCGAATTCTGCTTCCACCAAGATTTAGCATCCTTCCTAAAACAACTAAAAACTGGACAAACAACATGCAATAATGGTTTTCAAGACCCTGGACATCAGGCACTGAAGCACAGTAATCTCTGAGAGATGGGAAACGAACAAGGTGAACCCTAGGGTTGCCCTTGAGAGAGTTTCCTGGACACAGTGCAGGGAGAGGAACCAGGTGGAATGTGGCACGCTCCCTAAGTCAAGAAAACATAACTGAGAGTCCAGAGAAGCCAAGGAGGCTAGAGATTTCAGGACAGAGAGCTGAACAGTGAGAGAATTCAGGAGCTTGCAGAAATTGTCCCCCAAATATTCTGCACCTTACTGATCAGTACATACATGTGGACCCCCACCCCCTAGGCCAGGGAAAGACCCACCTGAAAGGATTAGAAGTAACACTGCCCAGTGATCACACTGGGCTGGGAACAGTGCCTGGTAGAAACCAAAAACCCAAGCCAGTTGCTGTCAAGTCAATTTTGACTCATAGTGATCCAAAGTGTATTAGTGACAAAATAGATATCAATGGTTGGTGGTGATACTTTAAGATGATAGGGTGCGCCCCAATGCAGTGTCCATTTTGAATCAAAGAGCTTTATATAGTGCTGTGCCCCAAAAGGGAGAATATATGGTCTGGGAACCAAGGGGTGGCCCCACTTGCCATCACTCTCAGTGATTCACATGGAAATTTATACTTCCCGTTCTCACAACTGTGGGCTCTGCAAGTTAGAAATCATAGTTCCCAAAGGGACAACACTTCTTCCAGTTGACACAACAAGATTTTCATTGAATTTTAAGCTGTGACTGCCACCTGGACACTTTGGCTCCTTGTGCCAAATGACTGGCAGGCAAGAAAGGGAGCCGCTGTCCTGGACAGGATAATTAACGCTGATCATCAGGAGGAGACAGGGTTGCTGTAACAAAATGGAGGGTCCAATTGGGTGCTTCTTGGTACTCCCTTGTCCAATTTTGACAGAAAAGCGATGTTGACCAGCATTCAGACCCCTCAGAGGTGAGAGTCTCTGTTATGCCATTAGGTTAGTCAGCGAGACCAGCAGAAGTGTTAGCTGAGGCTGAGGGGATTTAGAATGGAGAGTAGAGGAGGGAGATGATGAGTATCAGTTGTGATCCTGAGACCAGCTGCAATGGTGAGGTATTGTAGTTCATCCCATAAATCTTCCTCTTCTAAATTTCCCCCAGGATGAAAGGTCCATTGGAATCCTGGAATAGCTGCTTCCAGAACACAGATGAAGAAGGGGAACCAAGCAGGGCAAGTGGTGGACTTTGGTGGACAATTTGAGGCACTACCCAAATCCACAGCTGCTAGGAGGGCTATTGGCAGACATCCATCAGCCATCACTCCCTTAAGGGATTGCTTCAGAAGCAGAGAGCCACCTTGCCCAAGATTAAATCACTTCCCAGGGGAGCCCATACCTAATGACTGATCATTGAGGGAATATAAAGACCTGGCCAGGTTGGCTCAACTTGGAACAACTCTGAAGGGCTCTTCTAGTTCCAGAGCTAGCTGACCAAGGCTATTGTTGGCTTGCATCACAGTTTTACTTCTTTCTCCATCCACTCCTGTTTCCTTTCCCTCCTTTCCACGGGTGTTGATCCCAAGGGCGGTCCTTAACAAACGTCCTGTGTCTCGTAGCTTATTTCCCAAAGAATCCAAACTGCCATACCAAGATTGCACAGCTAGTAATTAGAGAGGCTGATTTTCAATGCAGGTAGTGTGGGTTTGAAAGCTCTTTCAGAACCATTACACTCTACTGCCCACATATACCAGGGAACTTAGAATCAACCGGATGGTGGAAAACTGGGAGTAGGGGAAATCCTTAACTGACTTCATACCTAAAAGGACTGAGTAATCATCAAAGGAGCTGAGCTTTTTAGATGTAACATGATTAAGTTTTTATTATTAGGTGAATGAAGCTTGAAGTATGTCTTAGTTTCTTAGTGTTGCTATAACAGAAATACCACAAGCGGGTGACTTTAACAAACCGAAATTTATTTTCACAAAGTTTAGGGGTTAGAAGTCTGAATTCAGGGTGCTGGCTCTAGAGAAAGGCTCTCTCTGTCCACCCTGGGGGAAAATCCTATCTCAGCTTCTCTTCCTGCATTTCTTGGAAATCTTCCACATGACATCAGTCTTTCTCCATTTGTGCTTCCTTGCTTCTGTGCCTAATTTGCTGTTTTATATCTCAAAAGTGATGGCTTAAGACGCACCTTACTATAGCCTCATTAACATAAAAAGAAAAACTATATTCATGAATGGGCTTATAACCACATTAATAAGGATTAGTATTCTAACATATATTCGGTGAGGGGGGAGCACCATGATTCAATCCATAACAAGGTAGAAGTTACAGGAAAAAAAATTAAGTAAAACAAAAGACAAGAACCACATGATCTTATCAATCTATGCAGAAAAGGCATTCGACAAAGTCCAACACCCATTCATGATAAAAACTCTCAACAAAATAGGAACAGAAGGGAAATTCCTCAACATAATTAAGGGCATTTATACAAAGCCAACAGCCAACATCATCCTAAATAGAGAGATTTTGAAAGCATTCCCCTTGAGAACGGGAACCAGACAAGGACGCCCTCTATCACCACTCTTATTCAACATTGTGCTGGAGGTCCTAGCCAGAGCAATTAGGCTAGAAAAAAAAATAAAGGTCATCCAAACTGGTAGGGAAGAAGTCAAAGTATCTCTATTTGCAGATGGTATGATCTTATACACAGAAAACCCCCAAAGAATCCACAAGAAAACTACTGGAACTAATAGAAGATTTCAGCAAAGTTTCAGGATACAAGATAAACATACAAAAATCAGTTGGATTCCTTTACATCAACAAAGAGAAACTTGAAGATGAAATTACCAAATCAATACCATTTATAATAGCCCCCAAGAAGATAAAATACTTAGGAATAAATCTAACCAGAGACGTAAAAGATCTATACAGAGAAAACTACAAGACACTACTGCAAGAAACTACGAGACCTGCATTAAGTGGAAAAACATACCTTGCTCATGGATAGGTAGACTGAACAGGGTGAAAATGTCAATTCTACCCAAAGCAATCTACAGATACAATGCAATCCCGATCAGAATTCCACTGGCATTTTTTAATGAGATGGAGAAACAAATCACCAACTTCATATGGAAAGGGAAGAGGCCCTAAATAAATAAAGCATTACTCAAGAAGAAGAACAAAGTGGGAGGCCTCACACTACCTGATTTGAGAAACTATTATACCATCACGGTAGTCAAAACAGCCTGGTATTGGTACAACAACAGATACATAGACCAATGGAACAGAATTGAGAATCCAGACATAAGTTCATCCACCTATGAGCATCTGATGTATGACAAAGGCCCAAAGTCCGTTGATTGAGGAAAAGACAGTCTCTTTAACAAATGGTGCGGGCATAACTGGATATCCATCTGCAAAAAATTGAAACAAGACCCATACCTCACACCATGCACAAAAACTAACTCAAAATGGATCAAAGACTTATATATAAAATCAAAAATGATAACGATCATGAAAGAAAAAATAGGGACAACACTAAGAGCCATAATACATGTCATAAACACAATACAAACCATAAGTAACAATGCACAAGCACCGGAAGAGAGACTAGATAAATGGGAGCTCCTAAAAATCAAACACATATGCTCATCAAAATACTTCACCAAAAGAGTAAAAAGGCAACCTACAGACTGGGAAATAATTTTTGGCTACAACAAATCCGATCAGCATCTAGTCTCTAAAGTCTACAGGATACTGCAAAACCTCAACAACAAAAAGACAAATAACCCAATTAAAAAATGAGCAAAGGATATGAACAAACACTTCACCAAAGATGATATTCAGGCGGCTAACAGACACCTGAAGAAATGCTCAGGATCATTAGCCATTAAAGAAATGCAGATAACTACAATGAGATATCATCTCACCCCAACAAGGCTAGCACAAATCCAAAACACACAAAATAATAAACGCTGGAGAGGTTGTGGAGAGACTAGAACACTTAAACACTGGTGGTGGGAATCTAAAATGGTACAACCACTTTGGAAATCAATTTGGCCCTTCCTTAAAAAGCTAGAAATAGAAGTACCATACTATCCAGCTATCCAGCTCCTTGGAATATATCGTAGAAAAATAAGAGCCATCACACAAATAGATATATGCACACCCATGTTCATTTCAGCACTGTTCACAATAGCAAAAAGATGGAAACAACCTAGGTGTCCATCCACAGAGGAATGGATAAACAAATGATGGTATATCCATACAGTGGAATACTACGCAACAATAAAGAACAATGATGAAGCTGTGAAACATCATATAACATGGAGGAAGCTGGAACTTACTATGCTGAGTGAATTTAGTCAGTCACAGAGGGACAAATGTTGTATAAGACCACTATTATAAGAACTCAAGAAGAGGTTTAAACACAGAAGAAAACACTCTTTGATGGTTACGAGGGTGGGGAGGGAGGGAGAGGGGTATTTACTAACTAGATAGTAGATAAGAATCGTCTTAGGCGAAAGGAAGAACAGCACACACTACAGGGGAAGTCAGCACAACTGGACTAAACCAAAGCTGAGAAGTTTCCTGAATACAATCAAACACTCTGAGGGACAGAGAAGCAGGGGCTTGGGTCTGGGGACCATGCTTTGAGGGGACATCTAGGTCAATTGGCATAAGAAAGCTTATTAAGAAAATGTTCTGCATCCTACTTTGGTGAGTGGCGTCCAGAGTCTTAAAAGCTTGCAAGCAGCCATCTAAGATGCATTAATTGGTCCCAACCACCTGGAGTAAAGGAGAATGAAGAACACCAAAGACACAAGGAAAGTATTAGCCCAAGAGACAGAAAGGGCCACATAGACCAGAGACTTCATCAGCCTGAGACTGGAAGAACTAGATGGTGCCCGGCTACGACCAATGACTGCCCTGACAGGGAACACAACAGACAGTCCCTGATGGAGCAGCAGAAAGATGGAGTGCAGAACTCAAATTCTAGTAAGAAGACCAGACTTAATATTCTGACTGAGACTGTCAGAACCCTGGAAAGCATAGCCCCTGGATTCTCTATCAGCCCAGAACTAAAACAATTTCTGAGGCCAACTCTTCAGACAGGGATTGGACTGGACTGTGAGACATAAAGTCATACTCGTGAGGAGTGTGCCTCTTAGCTCAGGTAGATACAAGAGATCAAAGAGGCAGCTTCTGTCTGGAGGTGAAATGGGAAGGCAGAGGGGGTTAGGAGCTGGATGAATGGACATGGGGAATCATGGGTGGAAAGGAGGAGTGTGCTGTCGCTGAATGGGGTGAGCAATTAGGGTCACATAATAATGTATGTATAAAATTTTGTATGAGAGACTAACTTGAAATGTAAACTCCATTTAAACTTCAACAATAAAAAAATATATATGGGTTTAGTTTTTGCATGTCTGAGTCTTAGAAATCATACCCATTACAAAATACTTAGAATCAGTGGAATTTCATGCTCAGAATTAAAGAAATGACCAGAAATTATAGTGCTCCTTGGGTAAAATCACAACGTAAAAATTGCCCACAGCTGAAAACAAAGGAGTATTGATCTGCCTGTGATGTGAATTATAGCTCCTTTCCAGAGAGTGTGTGCAGTGCCGTGGGTGCATAGATTTTTTTACATCCTAACATTATTTTGGAGCCCTGGTGGCACAGTGATTAAGAGCTTGGCTGCTAACCAAAAGTTTGGCAGTTCGAATCTACCATCCCCTCCTTGGAAACCCTATGAGGCAGTTCTACTCTGTCCTATAGGGTCGCTATGAGTCAGAATCAACTTGACTACACTGGGTTTGGGGGTTTTCTTGGTAATACTATTTCAGCCAGAGCTATGCTCAAGGTCAAACTGAACTTAAAAACCCAGAGACAGTCTTAGATCCAAAGAACTGATCTTACTAGCATTCTGATAAAATAAAAAGTAAGTCATTTATTATTCTGTGACATGCATCTGATTAACACCAAGGTGGGAAACACACCTTCACTTTGATCCCATTTTCCGCTGTAGGAAAAATGTTGGTCAACTAGTAAGGATGTCTGTATAAGGAAAGAGAAGCTCATAAGGAAAGTCAAGGAGAGATAATTGTTCTTTCACTTTAGTACCAAAAAGATCCATTTCACAAAACACTGTTTTGACAGTACCATTGTCCATGGTGCCTATTGTTACCTCTCCCTCTGGGAACACACAGAGAGATGTAGCCCTATCTGCTGAGGCTCAGGAACCTCTCCAGCGGTTGCTTAGGAGCTCCAAAGCTCAGCATCTTCTCTCTGGGGACTGTGGGGGCATGTGGAGGTGAAAGCCAAGAAATGAATAAAGAATGGATTTTTTAAATCCTTCAAGAAATCTCTCAAGTTATGGCAAATTACTTAATGCAAAGGTTTAAAAGTGAACACAGGCAGAAAAGAATAGATAATTTATTATTTTACCCTCCAAAAAAGCCTGAGAGTTGGGTGTTATTTTTACTTTAAAGATGAGAAAAGTTAGGTAGTAAGAGGTTAAGTGACTTGAGGCTACAGTAAGAGACGGAGCTGGGGTCAGGACCCAAGCCCGTCTGACTCCAAAGACCTTGCTCTTTGAATTCTACATATTTCCCCAAAATCAAATATGCCTATAACTAAAAAGGGTATGTAGGTACTGTCTTGGGAACGAAACAGTAAATCCTGTTTACATCATAAGACATTAAACCTGTTGCCGTCAAATCTGTTCCAAATTTATCCATAGGGTTTCCAAGGTTGTGATCTTTACGAAAGCAGTCTGCCACATCTTTCGCCTGTGGAGCAGCTGGTGGATTCGAACCGCCAACCTTTCAGTTAGCAGCCAAGCGCTTAACCACTGCATCATAAGACGTTGGAGGTTGTCTAATAGGATAATTGGTTTACTCAGATAAAATATTATTTCTATGCTTAACACAAGTAAGTAGTACATGGAGCTTAGGAAAACGGAAAAGAGGCATGGTTGTCTCTACCTTCAAGGAACGTATACTCTAGAAGGGAAAATGCTAAGTACAGGAATATGGTGAGGAAAACAGTGTGAGTGATACAACCAAGAACAGATCAGCACAGAAGCTCAGAAGGCTGAAAACTACTTTTAGGTAGAGGTGACATTCCACCAAATGGAAAGAAATTGCTGATGGTGGGAAGGAAATTTCGTACTAAAGAAAGTGTACACAAAAGTGGAGAGCCAAGATGGGATATGAAAACACTTTGAACTGTATAAAATGTAAAAAAATAATTTGGAGGGAAGCTCTGATGGAAATAAATATTGGACAGACTATAATTTCTTTTTATATCCAGGGGCAGGCCCCGTTTATCCAGGACAGAATTAATTTGCTTCAGTCCATCAGATCATTACAGAAAATGGTTCTTTAGAATTCCTAATTAATCACCTTTTTCTAGAATTCACTTTTAATTAATAGTTTCTGTAATGCATTAGTTTGGTATATTGAAACAATTATAGTGAAAGAAGCATAATGATAAACTAAACTTTGTTGTTAGGTGCTGTCGAGTTAATTTTGACTCATAATGACCCCATGTGTTACTGAGCAGAACTGCTCCATAGAATTTCTAAGTTATAATGTTTATGGAAGCAGGTTACTAGGTCTTTCTCCTGCAGAGTCACTGGGTGGGTTTGAACCTCCATCCTTTTGTTAGCAGCTGAGTGCTTAACCATTGCACCACCAGGACAATAGAAAAGTTGGGGTTATGAAGACTATGCAGAAACATAAACTCTTGTGTAATATAATATGCAGTGGAGACTTCTGCTTCCAGGAAAACGGAGTAGACATACTTTTTCTTATTCCCCCACTAAGTACAACTAAAATTTTAAAAAGACTCTGAAATATGGAAAGAAGGCAGAGTATGTAGAGGCCTTGGTTCCCAAGGAACACAGTAGTGGTTTCCTGGGTTTTCTTTTTGTCTCATATATCCCAGACTTGGAGCTAAAGAAGCCAGCAACCTAGAAACACAAATGGGTTTGGACAAAAAAAAAAAAAAGAAAAAAAAACAAACCTACTCTCTGTAGCCAAAGGGCCAGGAAAGAGGCAGCCTAACAAGCTAGAAAACTTTTAGACAACAATCACTCTGCTCCAGCCAAATGCCATAGAAACAACTGTGGCCTTCCAAACCCACCCATGCCAGCAAAGGCCAAGCGGAGAGCCTAGACTTCCACTCTAACTAAGCTGTAGAGAGGTATCCCAACAGCCCACATACACGAGGCTGGAGTCAGAGAAGGCTGGGTAGGGAACCAGGATGTTCATCCCTGTCAGGCAGTAATGATGTTCACCGCGACCCGCCCCCGCCCCCCACCACCCATGGTGTCAGTGGAGACCACACTGGGAGCCTTGACTTGCACCACCAGCTGGTAGAATCAAGGAGACCCCCTCCTTTCCTGCCTGGGGTGGTGTCAGAGGAAGCCTAGTGGAGAGTCAGGACTTTTACCATCATCCAGCAGTAAGAAAGCCAGCCCAGCCCCCATCATGTCAATGGAGACTAGTAAGGAGAGGTTCACACCCCTTCCAGCCAGGGAGGTATTAGTGGAAGCCTAGTGGGAGCCAGAACTCTTACATTTACCTAGGAGTAACAAGGAACCCCCACTGAGGTATCAGTACAAGCTGAAAGGGAAATCTGGACTTTCACCTCCACCTGGCAACAGTAAGGCTATACCCCTCCTCTGTTGGAGTGGTGTTAGAAGAGGCCAACAAGAACAGAAGGTTTAAATAAGATTCAGAGTATCATAACATAATATCTCAAATGTCCATGTTTCTATCAAATACCACTTATCGAACCAAGAATAAAAAATATCTCAAACTGAATGAAAAAAGACAATCAATAGATGTCAACACTGAGATGACAGCATTGTTAGAATTATCTAACAAAGATTTTGAAACACTCATCATAAAAATGCTTCAATAAACAATTATGAACACACTTCAAACAAATGAAAAAATAAAAACATGGCAAATAAATAGATGTAAAGAAGAATCAAATGGAAATTTTAGAACTGAAAAATAAAATAACCAAAATAAAAAATTCAACTGATGGACTCAACAGTAGAATGTAGGGAATAAAAGGAAGAATCAGTGAACTTGAAGATAGAAAATTAGAAATTACCCAAATTGAACAACAGAGAGAAAACTGACTTAAAAAAGAGAAAGAACAGAGCCTCAGGAACCTGTGAATTAAAACAAAAGATCTAATATTGGTGTCATCAGAGTACCAAAAGAAGAGAAAAAGAGTAAGGCTAAAAAACTACTTGAAGAAATAATGACTGAAAACATCCTAAATTTGGCAAAAAGTCATAATCCTACAGATTAAAAAAACTGAGCAAACCCCAAACAGGATAAACCCAAAAAATCCACACCAAGACACATCATAGTCAAATTTATAAAAACT
Organism: Dugong dugon; assembly: GCA_030035585.1. NCBI lineage: Eukaryota > Metazoa > Chordata > Mammalia > Sirenia > Dugongidae > Dugong > Dugong dugon. The sequence goes on along the minus strand of CM057476.1, from coordinate 44,329,251 downwards.
AAAGACAAAGAAAGAATTCTTGAAAGCAGTAAGAGAAAAATGACACCTCACCTATAGGGAAAAACAATTCAAATTACAGTGAATTTCTCAATCATTAGAAACCATAGAGGTCAGGAGGATGTGGTGTAATTTTCAAGTGCTGAAAGAAAAGGAGCTGTCAACTTATAATCCTATATCCAGAAGAAAAAGAAAGAAAGAAACCTTCAGAAATGAAAGGAAAATTAATTTATTTTCAGATGAACGAAATCTAAGAGAATTTGTTACCAGCAGATCTACCCTAAAACCAAAACCTGTTGCCATCGAATCAATTCTGATTCATAGAGACTCTATAGGACAAAGTAGAACCATCCTGTAGGGTTTCCAAGGAGCCGCTGGTGGATTCACACTGCCAACCTTTTGGTTAGCAGCTGAGCTCTTAACCATTGTGCCAACAGGGCCTAAATAGAAAAGAAAAGGAAAAAAAAAAAAAAAACTTGGAACATCAGGAAGTAAAAAAGAACACAATACACAAAAATATGGGTAAATACAATAGTCTTTTTTTCTCTTAAGTTCTCTGTGTTTGATGATTGAAGCAAAATAATAACACTATCTGATGTGGTTCTACAAGTATGTAGAAGAAATGTTAAAGACAATTATATTACAAACAGGAAGGGTAAAGAAAGGTAAGTTTTCTACATTTCACTTGCACTGATAAAATGTTGAAACCAGAAGGCTATGATAAGTTGTGTATATATAATATAATACCTAGAGAAACCATTAAAGAAGCTATACAAAGATATACACTCAAAAACAATCTAGGTAAATAAAAACGAAATTCAGAAAAATATTCAAGTAATCCACATGAAGAAGGGGGGAAAACAAAAAAGTGAAAAACGGAAAAAACAAACAAAAAAATGGAAGTCTTAAACCCTAACATCTCGATCATTATATTAAATGTATATTATCTAGATAGGTCAATCAAAAGACAGGAATTGCAGAGTGAATTAGAAAGCATGACCCAACTATATGATGTCTACAAGCAATGCACTTCAAATACAGGCAGGTTACAAGTAAAAAAATGGAAAAAGATATAAATGCAAACACCAGTCAAAAGAAAGCAGGAGTGGCTATCAGTCAATAAAAAAGACTTCAGAGCAAGAAATCAAAAACCTAAATAAGTGGAGAGATATACCATGTGCACGAATTGGAAGACTCAACATAGTAGAGATATCAATTCTCCCAAAATTGATATACAGGTTTAATGCAATATCTATCAAACTGACAAAAATGAAGCCCTGGTGGCAAAGTGATTAAGAGCTCAGGCTGCTAACCAAAAGGTTGGCAGTTCGAATCCATCAGCTGCTCCTTAGAACCCTATGGGGCAGTTCTACTCTGTCCTGTGAGTCGGATCAATTCTACAGCACACAATAACATCAAAACTGACAATGCTATTTTAAAATTTATATGGAAAGACGAAAGAACTAGAATAACTAAGACAATTTTGATAAAGAAGAATAAAGTGAGAGGAATTAGTCTATCCAACTTTAAGACTTTGTATAGCTACAGGAATCAAAACTGTGTGATACTGGTGGAGGCATACACACATAGGCCAATGGAAGGGAACAGAGAAGCCAGAAATAGGCTCACACAAATATACCCAATCAATTTTTCACAGAAGCGCAAAAGCTATTCAACAGAGGAAAGATAGCATTTTAAAACAAATAGTGCTAGAGCAATTGGACATCTATAGGTTAAGAGCCAGGACAGGAAAACATGTCTATAAACTCCTGGTCCCAGTTCTCTTGGCTACATCACAAGGGCCATGCTATTTTAGGTGGGAAGGTTGTTAGAAGGTGATCTGCTTACCAGTTACCAGGTACTTGATGAACACTTACTATAGGCAAGGCATGTGTGAGAAAGAAGGCGTACTCATTTGTTTCCTTTTCATTCTGGTATCTATCCTGAGGATCAGATCAAATGCATAAAAAAAGAATGTATGCTTTATAAGAAGAAATTTGTATTTTTCTTTATTTCTTGTTTTCAGATGTGGCTTTTATTGTGTGGGGCGTTTAAAGAATTAGAGACAAGTTTGCTCTTCATTTCTTAAATGTGGATACCTATCATCTCACAGGGCTAAATAAGGATCCAGTGGAGCTGGATTAAAGAAAGTAGTTTATGAAGTGCCTGATATATGTTGTTTTTAGGTGATGTAAACAACTCATAGCCACCACACATGGCAGAGTAGAATTGCCCCATAAGTATTTCTAGGCTGTAATCTTTACTGGAACAGATCACCTGGTCTTTCTACCTAGGAGCCACTGGGTGGTTTCAAATCGCCAACCTTTTGGTAAGCAGCTGAGAACTTAACTGTTGCACCACTAGGTCTCCTTGCCTGACACATATATAATATGTGAAGGCATTAAATATATATTAGCTTCCCTTTCTTTATCTTAAAGAGTATACATCCCCAGATAAATTGATACCATCTTCACTTGTAGAATGCGTGGCATTCTTCACATTTTCATCTGATTTTTTACCTGATCTTCTGGTAAGATGTTGTTGTTAGGTGCCATCAAGTTGGTTCTGACTTACAGTGACCCTATGTACAACAGAAAGAAACACTGCTTGGTCCCGTGCCAGTCTCACAATCATTGCTATGCTTGAGGCCATTGTTGCAGCCATTGTGTCAATCCGTCTCATTGAGGGTCTTCCCCTTTTTCACTGACCCTCTATTTTACCAAGCATGATGTTCTCCAGGGAGTGTTCCCTCCTGATAACATGTCCAAAGTATGTAAGACAGAGTCTCACCATCCTGGCTTCTAAGGAGCATTCAGACTGTACTTCTTCCAAGACAGATTTATTCATTCTTCTGGCAGGCCATGGTATACTCAATATTCTTTGCCAACACCATATTCAAATACATAAATTCTTCTTCAGTCTTCCTTATTCATTGTTGAGCTTTCCCATGCATATGAGGCAATTGAAAATACCATTGTCAGGCACACCCTAGTCCTCAAGGTGACATCTTTGCTTTTCGACACTTTAAACAGGTCTTTTGCAGCAAATTTACCCAATGCAATACATCCTTTGATTTCTTGACTGCTGCTTCCATGGAAGTTGATTGTGGATCCAAGTAAAATGATATCCTTGACAACTTCAATCTTTTCTCCATTTATCATGATGTTGCTTATTGGTCCACTTGTGAGGATTTTTGTCTTCTTTATGTTGAGGTGTAATTCATGCTGAAGGCTGTAGTCTTTGATCTTCATTAGTAAGTGCTTCAAGTCCTCTTCACTTTCAGCAAGCAAGATGGTGTCATCTGCATGTCTCAGGTTGTTAAAGAGTCTTCAGTCTTTGATCTTCATCAGTGACTGCTTCAAGTCCTCTTCACTTTCAGCAAGCAAGATGGTGTCATCTGCATATTGCAGGTTGTTAATGAGTCTTCCTCCAATCCTGATGCTGTGTTCTTCTTCATATAGTCCAGCTTCTTGGATTATTTGCTCAATACACAGATTGAATAAGTATGGTGAAAGGATACAACCCAGATGCCCACCTTTCCTGATTTTAAACCATGCAGCATCCCCTTGTTCTGTTTGAACAACTGCCTCTTGGTCTATGTACAGGTTCTGCATGAGCACAATCAAGTGTTCTGGAATTCCCATTCATTGCAATGTTATCCATAATTTGTTATGATCCACACAGTCTAATGCCTTTGCATAGTCGATACAACACAGGTGAACATCTTTCTAGTATTCTCTGCTTTCAGCCAAGATCTATCTGTCATCAGCAATGATCTTTCTCCTTCCACATCCTCTTTTGAATGTGGCTTGAATTTCTGGCAGTTCTTTGCTGATGTACTGCTGCAACTGCTTTTGAACAATCTTAAGCAAAATTTTACTTGTGTGTGATGTTGTTCGATAACTTCCACAGTCTGTTGGATTACCTTTCTTTGCAGTGGGCACGAATATGGATCTCTTCCAGTTGGTTGGCCAGGTAGCTGTCTTCCATATTTCTTGTCATAGATGAGTGAGTGCTTCCAGCATTGCATCCATTTGTTGAAACATCTCAATTGGTATTCTGTCAATTCTTGGAGGCTTGTTTTCATCCATGCCTTCAGTGTAGCCACCATCAGTTCTTGATCATATGTTACTCCTGAAATGATTGAATGTCGACCAGTTCTTTTTGGTACAGTGACTCTGTGTATTCCTTCCGGCTTCTTTTGATGCTTCCTGCATCATTCAATTTTTCCTCATAGAATCCTTCAATATTGCAACTCGAGGCTTGAATTTTTCTTCAGTTCTTTCAGCTTGAGAAATGTCGAGTGTGTTCTTCCCTTTTGGTTTTCTATTTCCAGGTCTTTGCACATGTCATTATAATACTTTACTTTGTCTTCTTGAGCTCTCCTTTGAAATCTTTTGTTCAGCTCTTTCATCATTTCTTCAGTTCACTTTAGCTACTCTACATTCAAGAGCAAATTTCAGAGTCTCTTCTGAAACCCATTCTGGTCATTTTTTTCTTTTCTGTCTTTTTAATGACGTTTTGCTTTCTTCATGTGTAATGTCCTTTATGTCATCACACAACTCGTCTGCTCTTAGGCCATTAGAGTTCAGTGCGTCAAATCTATTCTTGAAACAGTCTCTAAAATCCGGTGGGATATACTCAAGGTCATACTTTGGCTCTCATGGACTTGTTTTACTTTTCTTCAGCTTTAACTTGAACTAGCATATGAGCAATTGATGGTCTGTTCCGAAGTTCATCCCTGGCCTTGTTCTGACTGATGACCTTGAGCTTCTCCATCTTGTCTTTACATAGAAGTAGTCGATTTGATTCTTGTGTAGTCCATCCAGAGAGGTCTATGTGTATAGTCACTGTTGATGTTGTTGAAAACAAGTATTTGCAATGAAGAAGTCGTTGGTCTGTCAAAATTCTGTTCTAGGAGGTGGGCCCAAGAAAGAGGAGTAGTCAAATGCTTCCTGTGTTTTCTCTTACAACAAAGACCCAAAAAAACAAGTGAATCAATTATATATGACAAGCTAGGAGCCCTGAACATCAAAGGCAAAGTTAAAGATTCAGACTGAGTGGCAGGGGGAGGCAGAGATGGTTTGGAAGCAGTGAGGAGTTGCCAGACCTGACCTAGCGGGAGCCAGCAACCTTTAGGCCAGATCAGCTTACATGCATGGTGAGGCAAGCCGTGGCATTTGAGAGGAATTTCCACATCAAGAGAGGCCCAGCTGCATACAGTCTACTCGGGCATCCAGAACCAGTGAAAAGCAGCACTCAATCAGCAAAAGATAAGTACTTTGGTCTGGCCTACTGCACAGATGAAAAAACACCCCATTTTGGGAAAAACCTCACTCCCATTTACCACACTGTTCCCCACTCTGCACTGGGTCCCAGGCTGGCTTCAGCAACTGCCAACTTCCCTGGGCCAGAAGTATGACCTTTTATGTACCCTGAGCCATTCTCCTGGCCTTGGAGAGGTAACAAATTAACAAATGGGGAAAAAATAATCTGCCAGCTCCCCTAAGCCAGGAATTCAGGATAGGCACAGCTCCTTTGCCTAGGCACAGACATAAGGGGTCCATGGACTTTGAAGGCCTTTCACCCCTGCATAGACTTGTGTGGGCCCATTACAACAGTGTAGGCCCTCTTTACCACAGTACAACAGCGTATATACCCCAAGTCTAACTTCAACTGTTTCATCTGTGAAGTGGCAAGTTCTTGACATTTTACACTTCTCTGCTGATTAAGTATGTTCCTCTTCTGCCCACATCAGGGGCCTGAGGACTGGTGGCTCCACCCATGCCACCTAGCCACCTGCAACAGTGGTCCAAGAATAAGTGGTGCCTCCCAGTCCTTACAGCCAACTGCTTTGAGTGTCCATTATCTGGCTGCAAAACCCACCCACAACACACTCTAGGGAACAGGGACATGCTTTTCTCCTAGACACTCAAGGGCAGCCATTAGCCTCCTGCCCTGCTCAATGCATAACCCCCTACTGCAGCCAGATATCTGTGCTTACACCAATCACCCCCGCCCATCTAGGACTGTAGGTGAGAGCCTGCACTACACACTTGGTGACCGACTACCTGGATACCTGAGCTGAATCCATACAAGAAAAGTAAACAGACTCCTGGGCTCACATACTTAGTAACAGATCTAACCACCTGGTTACAGGACATTAGAGCTTCTAAGGCACCAATAATCAAACTAGCTTACATGACCAGCTTATTTGGGTATATCAAAACAAAATAAAACAAGAAACTAGGACACAGTAAGCAAACATGAAATAAATAAATATAATAACTTATTGATGGCTTGGAGACAACAGTCAATATCAAATCACATAAAGAGGCAGACCATGATGGCTTCAGCAAGCTCCCAAAATAAATATTCAAGAAATTTTCCAGAGGCAGAGAATTTCTTGGAATTACTGGAAACAGAAAACAAAAGATTAATATAAAGAACTCTTCAAGAGAGAGATCGGGTAGGAGATCAGGCAAAATGCAGAACAAGCCAAGCAAAACACAGACAAAGCAATAGAAAAACTTAAAAATGTTATACAACAGCATAATGACAAATTTAACAGACTGCAAGAATCCATAGAGAGATAGCAAGGAGAAATCCAGAAGATATACAATAAAATTTCAGAATTAGACAACTCAATAGAAAGTCATAGGAGCAGAATTGAGAAAATGGAAGTCAGAATTAGTGAGACTGAAGAAAAAGCACTTGACACCAACTTATTGGAGGAAAAATCAGATAAAAGGATTTTAAAAAATGAAGAAACTCTAAGAATTATGTGGGACATTATCAAGAGGAATAACCTACAACTGATTGGAGTACCAGAACAGAGGAGGATAACAGAAAATACAAAGAGAATTGTTGAAGATTTGTTGGCAGAAAACTTCCCTGATATCTTGAAAGATGAGAAGATATCTATCCAAGATGCTCATCAACCCCACATAAGGTAGATCCCTAAAGAAAGTCACAAAGACGTATTATAATCAAACTTGCCAAAACCAAAGATAAAGAGAGAATTTTAAGAGCAGCCAGGGATAAACGAAAACTCATCTACAAATGACAGTCAATAAGAATAAGCTCAGACTACTCAGCAGAAACCGTGCAGGCAAGAAGGTAATGGGGTGACATATATAAAGCCTTGAAGGAAAAAAACTGCCAGCCAAGAATTATATATCCAGCAAAACTGTCTCTCAAATATGATGGCAAAATTAGGGCATTTCCAAATAAACAGAAGTTAGGGAATTTGCAAACCAAAATTACAAGAAATACTAAAGGGAGTCCTCCAGTTAGAAAATCAGATAACAACCCAAGACTAGAACACAGGACAGGGCAACCAGATAGCAACCCAGATAGGGAAGTCGCGAAAGTAAACCAAAGATAACACACTGAAAATACGGAAACAGAGACATCAATATGTAAAAGATGACAACATTAAAACAAAAAAGAGGGAATAAAAAATGCAGACACAGATTTTTCATATGGAGAGGAAGTCAAAGCAGTATAAAGAAAGAAAAGACTGGTTTAAACTTAGAAAAATAAGGGTGAATATTAAGGTAACCACAAAGGAAACTAACAATCCTACACATCAAAATAAAAAACAAGGCAAATATAAAGACTCAGCAAATACAAAATCAACAACAACGAAAAAGATGAAAAGAAAATACAGAAAGAAAAATGACTCAGTGAAGAAAATTAAGTGGAACAAAGAAACTGTCAACAACACACAAAAAAAGACATCAAAATGACAGCACTAAACTTATACCTATCAATAATTACACTGAATGTAAATGGACTAAATGCACCAATGAAGAGACAGAGAGTGGCAGAATAGATAAAAAAACACAATTCATCTACATGCTGCCTACAAGAGACATACCTTAGACTTAAAGACAAAAACAAACTAAAACCCAAAGGGTGGGAAAAAATATATCAAGCAAACAACACTCAAAAAAGAGCAGGAATGGCAATATTAATCTCTGACAAAATAGACTTTAAAGTAAAATCTACCACAAAGGATAAGGAAGGACACTATATGATGATTAAAGATCAATACACAAGGAGGACATAACTGTAATAAATATTTACGCACCCACTGACAGGGCTCCAAATACATAAAACAAACTAACAGCATTGAAAAGAGAAATAGATGGTTCCACAATAATAGTAGGAGGCTTCAACACACCACTTTTGGTGAAGGACAGAACATCCAGAGAGAAGCTCAGTAAAGACATGGAAGATCTAAATGCTACAATCAACCAACTTGATCTCATGCATATATACAGAACAGTCCACTCAACAGCAGCCAAGTATACTTTCTTTTCCAACTCTTATGGGACATTCTCCAGAATAGATCACATATTAGGCCATAAAGCAAGCCTTACAAGAATACAAAGCATCGAAATACTACAAAGCATCTTTTATGACCATAAAACCTTAAAAGTAAAAATCAATAACAGAAAAAGCAAGGAAACAAAATCAAATACATGGAAATTGAACAACACCTTGCTCAAAAACTACTGGCTTATAGAAGAAATTAAGGATGTAATAAAGAAATTCATAGAATCAAACAAGAATGAAAACACATCCTACCAGAACCTTTGGGACACAGTGAAAGCAGTGCTCAGAGGTCAGCTTATAGCAGCAATACATGCACACATCCAAAAAGAAGAAAGAGCCAAAGTCAAAACACTAACCCTACATCTAGAACAAGTAGAAAGAGAGCAGCAAAAGAAGCCCTCAGTCGCCAGAAAAAAAAGGAAATAATAAGAATTAGAGCAGAATTAAAAGAAATAGAGAATAGAAAAACAACTGAATGTGTTAACAAGACCAAAAGCTGGTTCTTTAAAAAGATCAACAAAATCGATAAACCACTGGCCAAACTAACAAAAGAAAAACAGGAGAGGAAACAAATAACCTGTATAAGAAATGAGAGGGTGATATCACAACAGACACAACTAAAATTAAAAGAATCATAACAGAATACTATGAAAATTTGTACTCTAACAAATTTGAAAACCTAGAGGAAATGGACAAATTTCTAGAAAATCACTACCTACATAAATTAACATAAACAGAGGTAGAACAACTACATAAACCTATAACAAAAGAAGAGATTGAAAAGGTAATTTAGAAAACAACCAACAAAACAAAGCCCTGGCCCTGATGCTTCGCTGGAGAATTCTACCAAACTTTCAGAGAAGAGTTAATACCACTACTACTAAAGGTATTTCAGAGCAAAGAAAAGGATGAAATACTCCCAAACTCATCTATGAAGCCAGCATAACCTGGATTCCAAAACCAGGTAAAGACACCAAAAAAAGAAAAAGGAAAAAGAAAATTACAGACCAATATCCCTCATGAACACAGATGCAAAAATCCTCAACAAAATTCTAGACAATAGAATTCAACAACATATGAAAAAAATAATTCACCATGATCAAGTGGGATTCATAGCAGGTATGCAGGAATGGTTCAACATTAGAAAAACCATCAATGTAATCCATCACTTAAATAAAACAAAAGACAAGAAGCACATGATCTACAGTCCCATAAAACAAAATGAGACTAATGGGGCACAACAGTCCAGGGACAAGGACTAGAAGGCAGTAGGGAACTGGAAAGCTGGTAATAGGGAACCCAAGGTTGAGAAGGGAAAGTGTTAACATGTCTTGGAGTTGTTAACCATTGTCAGAAAACAATATGTGTACTAACTGTTTAATGAGAAACTATTTGTTCTGTAAACCTTCATCTAAAGTACAATAAAAAGAAAAAAAAAAAAAGAACCACATGATCTTATCAAATGATGCAGAAAAGGCATTTGACAAAGTCCAACACCTATTCATGATAAAAACGCTCAGCAAAGTAAGAATAGAAGGGAAATTCTTCAACATAATTAAGGGCATTTACATGATCTTATCAACTGATGCAGAAAAGGAATTTGACAAAGTCCAACACCCATTCATGATAAAAACTCTCAGCAAAATAGGAATAGAAGGGAAATTCTTCAACATAATTAAGGGCATTTTTCCAAAGCCAACAACCAACATCATCCTAAATGGAGAGAGTCTGAAAACACTCTCCTTGAGAACAGGAACCAGACAAGGAAGCCCTTTATCATCACTTTTATTCAACATTGTGCTGGAGGTCCTAGCCAGAGTAATTAGGCTAGAAAAATAAATAAAGGGCATCCAAATTGGTAAGGAAGAATTAAAATCATCTCTATTTGCAGATGAATGATATTATACACAGAAAACCCCAAAAAATCTTCAAGAAAACTACTAGAACTAATAGAAGATTTCAGCAAAGTATCAGGATACAAGATAAACATACAAAAATCAGTTGGATTCCTCTACATTAAAGAAGAGAACTTCGAAGAGGAAATCACCAAATCGACACCATTTACAACAGCCCCCGAGAAGATAAAATACTTAGGAATAAATCTAACCAGAGAGGTAAAAGATCTATACAAAGAAAACTACAAGACACTACTTCAGGAAACCAAAAGAGACCTACGTAAGTGGAAAAACATACTTTGCTCATGGACAGGAAGACTCAACATTGTGAAAACGTCAATTCTACCCAAAGCGATCTATGGATACAATGAAATCCTGATTCAAATTCCAAAGGCATTTTTTGATGAGATGGAAAAACAGATCACCAACTTCATATGGAAATGGAAGAAGCCCTGGATAAGTATAGCATTACTGAAGAAGAAGAGCAAAGTGGGAGGCCTCACACTACCTGATCTGAGAACCTATTTTACCTCTATGGTAGTCAAAACTCCTGGTACTGGTACAACAACAGATACATAGACCAATGGAACAGAATTGAGAATCCAGATATAAGTTTATCCAACTATGAGCAGCGGCTATTTGACAAGGGCCCAGAGTCCGTTAAATGGGGAAAAGACAGTCTCTTTAACAAATGGTGCCAGCGTAACCGGATATCCATCTGCAAAAAACTGAAACAAGAGCCATACCTCACACCAGGCACAAAAACTAACTCAAAATGGATCGAAGACTTAAATATATAATCTAAAATGATAAAGATCATGGAATAAAAAATAGGGACTATGCTAGAAGCCCTAATACCTGACATAAACAGAATACAAACCATAAGTAACAATGCACAAGCACCAGAAGAGAAACTAGATAAATGGGATCTCCTAAAAATCAAACACTTATGCTCATCAAAAGACTTCACCAAAAGAATAAAAAGACAACCTACAGACTGGGAAAACTTTTTTGGCTACGACAAATCCGATCAGCATCTAATCTCTAAAATCGGCAGGATACTGCAAAACCTCAACAACAAAAAGACAAATAACCCAATTTAAAAATGGGCAAAGGATATGAACAGACACTTCTCCAAAGAAGACATTCAGGCTGCTAACAGATACATGAAGAAATGCTCAGGATCATTAGCCATTAGAGAAATGCAAATCAAAACTACAATAAGATACCATCTCATCCCAAAAAGGTTAGCATTAATCCACAAAACACAAAATAATAAATGTTGGAGAGGTTGAGGAGTGACTGGAACACTTATATACTATTGGTAGGAATGTTAAATGGTACAACCACTTTAGAAATTGATTTGACGCTTCGTTAAAACGCTAGAAATAGAAGTCCATGCTATCTAGCAATCCCACTCCTTGGAATATATCCTAGAGAAATAAGAGCCGTCACAGGAATAGATATACGCACACCGATATTCTTTGCAGCACTGTTCACAATAGCAAAAAGATGGAAGTAACCTAGGTGCTCATCAACCGACGAACGGATAAACAAATTATGGTATATTCACACAATGGAATACTATGCAATGATAAAAAACAACAATGAAACCTCAAAACATCTCATAACATGGATGAATTTGGAAGGCATTATGCCGAGTGAATTTAGTCAGTCACAAAAGGACAAATATTGTGTAAGACCACTATTATAAGAACTCATGAAAAGGTTTAAACACAGAAGAAAGCATTCTTTGACGGTTACGAGGGTGGGGAGGGAGGGAGGGGGCATTCACTAACTAGACAGTAGACAAGAGTTATCTTAGGTGAAGGGAAGGACAGCACACACTACAGGGAAGTCAGCACAACTGGACTAAACAAAAGCTAAGAAGTTTTCTGAATACAACCAAAGACTTTGAAGGACAGAGTAGCAGCGACATGGGTCTGGGGACAATGCTTTCAGGGAACATCTAGGTCAAGTGGCATAACAAACTTTATTAAGAAAATATTCTGCATCCCACTTTGGTGAGTGACGTCTGGGGTCTTAAAACCTATCGAGCGACCGTCTAAAATGTATCAATTGGTCACAATCCACCTGGAGTAAAGGAGAATGAAGAATACCATAGACACAAGGAAAGTATTAGCCCAAGAGACAGAAAGGGCCACATAAACCAGAGACTTCATCAGCCTGAAACCAGAAGAACTAGATGGTGCCTGGCTACAACCAATGATCGCCCTGACAGGGAACACAACAGAGAGTCCCTGATGGAGCAGGAGAAAAGTGGGGTGCAGAACTCAAATTCTAGTAAGAAGACCAGACTTGATGGTTTGATTGAGACTGGAGGGACCCCAGACGACATGGCCACCCAACTCTCTGTTTACCCAATACTAAAATCATTCCTGAGGCCAACTCTTCAGACAAAGATTAGACTGGACTATGGGACATAAAATGATACTCATGAAGAATGTGCTTCTTAGCTCAGGTAGATACATGAGTCTGAATGGGTATCTCCTGTCAAGAGGTGAGACGAGAAGGCAGAGAGGGTCAGGATCTGGTTGAAGGGACACGAGAAATCTGGGGTGGAAAGGAGGAGTGTGCTGTTACAGTATAGGGAGAGCCACTAGGGTCACATAAAAATGTATGTATAAATTTTTGTATGAGAGACTAACTTGAATTGTAAACTTTCACTAAAAGCACAACAATAAAAAAAAATTCTGTTGTATCATTGTTTCTATCACCAAGGCCATATTTTCCAACTACTGATCTTTCTTGGTTTGCAACTTTTGCATTCCAATCACTGTAATTATCAATGCAGCTTTTTTTTTTTTTATTGTACTTCAGGTGAAGGTTTATAGAAAAAATAGTTTCTCATTAAACAGTCAGTACACATATTGTTTTATGACATCGGTTAACAACCCCACGACATGTCAACCCTCTCCCTTCTTAACACTTCTTATTTTCTGGTGAAAGTATACACAGCCAAAGATATACCATCAATTTCAAAAATTTCTACATGCACAGTTCAGTGACATCATTTACGTTCTTCCAGTTCTACTGCTATTCTCACTATAGATGAAGGTTTACAGAGCAAAATAGTTTCTCATTAAACAGTCAGCACACATGTTGCCCTATGACAATGGTTAACCACCCCACTACATGTCAACACTGTCCTTACTCAACCTTCGGTTCCCTATCACCAGCTTTCCTGTCCCCTTCTGCCTTCTAGTCCTTACCCCTGGACTGCTGTGCCTCATTAGTCCCATTTTGTTATATGGGGATGTCCAATCCCCGGCTGAACGGTGAACCTCGGAAGTGACTTCACCACTGAGCTAGAAGGGGTCTGGGGGCCATACTCTCGGGGTTTCTCCAGTCTCTGTCAGGCCATTAAGTCTGGTCTTTTTTGTGTGTGTTAGAATTTTGTTCTACATCCTTCTCCAGCTCTGCCCAGAACCCTCTGTTGTGATCCTGGTCAGAGCAGTCAGTGCTGGTAGCTGGGCACCATCTAGCTGTACTGAACTCAGTCTGGTGGAGGCCTTGGTAGCTGTGGTCCATTAGTCCTTTGGACTAATCTTTACTTGTATCCTGTTATCTTCATTCTCCCTTACTCCTGAAGGGGTGAGACCAGTGGAGTATCTTAGATGGCTGCTCACAGGCTTTTAAGACTTGGGACACTACTCACCAAGGTAGAATGTAGAACATTTTCTTTATAAACTGTGTTATGCCAATTGAGCTAGATGTTCCCCGAGACTATGGTCCCCACAGCCCTTAATTCAGCAATGCAGTCCCTCAGGGAGTTTGGATGTGTCTATGGAGCTTCCATGACCTTTCCTTGTACAAGCTGTGCTGGTTTCCCCAGTATTGTGTACTGCCTCACCCTTCACCAAAGTTACCACTTATCTATTGCCTGTTTAGTATTCCCCCCCATCCCTCCCACCCTTCGGAACCAACAATGGTTGTTACTTTCTGTGTGTGAACTTTTCATTGGTTTTTACAATAGAAGTCTCATATAATATTTGTCCTTTTGTGACTGACTTATTTGACTCAGCATAATGTCCTCCAGTTTCATCCATGTTCCATAGTTTGTTTATCCATTCATCTGTTGATGGGCATCTAGGTTGTTACCATCTTTTTGCTATTGTGAACAATGCTGCCATGAACATGAGTGTGCGTATGTTTATTCGAGTGATGACTCTTATTTCTCTAGGATATATTCCTAGGAGTGGGATTGCTGGATCCTATGGTATTTCTATTTCTAGCTTTCTAAGGAAGCGCCATATCATTTTCCAAAATGATTGTATCATTTTGCATTCCCACCAGCAGTGTGTAAGAGTTCCGATCTCCCTGCAGCCTCTCTAACTTTTGTTATTTCCAGTGTTTTTGATTCGTGCCAGTAATGCTGGGGTGATATGGTATCTCATTATGGTTTTAATTTACACTTCTCTAATGGTCGTGAGCACTTTCTCATGTGTCTGTTGGCCACTCGAATGTCTTCTTTGATGAAGTGTCTGTTCATTTCCTTTGCCCATTTTTTAATAGAATTATTTGTCTTTTTGTTGTAGAGGTGTGGATTTTCTTGTAGATTCTGGAGATTATATCTTCGTCTGACTTGTACTGTCCAAAATTTTTTCCTAGTCTGTAGGTTCTCTTTTTACTCTTTTGGTGAAATCTTTTGAAGAGCATAGGTGTTTGATTTTTAGAAGATCCCAGTTATCTAGCTTATCTTCTGGGCTTTGTGTGTTGATGGTTATGGTTTGTATCCTGTTAATGGCGTTTATTAGTGCCTGTAGCGTTGATCCTATTTTTCCTTCTATGAACTTTATAGTTTTTGGCTTTATATTTAGGTCTTTGATCCATTTTGAAGTAGTTTTTGTATATGGTATGAGGTATGGCTCCTGTTTCATTTTTTTGCAGATGGATATCCAGTTTTGCCAGCACCATTTGTTAAAAAGACTGTCTATTCCCCATTTGATGGACTTTGGGCCCTTGTCGAAGATCAGGTGACTGTAGGTGGATGGATTTACATCTGGGTTCTCAATTCTGTTTGTATCTGTCATTGTACCAATACCAGGCTGTTTTGACTACTGTAGCTGTATAGTAGGTTCTGAAGTCAGGTAGTGTGAGTCCTCCAACTTTATTCTTCTTCTTCAGTAGTGCTTACTTATTCAGGGAGTCTTCCCTTTCCATATAAAGTTAATGATTAGTTATTCCATCTCTTTGAAGAATGTTGTTGGTATTTGGATTGGGATTGCATTGTATTTGTAAATTGCTTTGGGTAGAATTGTCATTTTCACAGTGTTGAGTATCTATCCATGAGCATGGTATGTTTTTCCATTTATGTAGATCCCTTTGGGTTTCTCGCAGTAGTGTTTTGTAGTTTTCTTTGTATAGGTCTTTTACATCCCTGGTTAGATTTATTCCTAAGTTTTTTGTTTTTTTTTTTAAGGACTATTATAAATGGTATTGTTTTCTTGATTTCCTTTCATCGTTCTCTTTATTGGTGTATAGGAATCCAACTGATTTTTGTATGTTTATCTTATATCCTGCTACTCTGCTGAAACTTTCTATTAGTTCCAGTAGACTTTTCATAGTGTTTTTAGGGTTTTCTACGTATACTATCATATCATCCACAAACAGGGACAATTTAACTTCATTACCAATTTGAATACCCTTTGTTTTCCTTGCCTTAGTGCTCTAGCTAGATCTTCCAGCACAATGTTAAATAGGAGTAGTGATAAAGGGCATCCTTGTCTTGTTCCTGTTCTCACGGGGAATGTTTTCAGCCTCTCTCCATTAAGAATGATGTTAGCCATTGGTTTTGCATAGATGCCCTTTATTATGTTGAGAAATTTCCCTTCTATACCTATTTTATTGAGAGTTTTTATCAGGAATGGGTGTTGTACTTTGTCGAATACCTTTTCTGCATCAATTGAAATGATCATGTGATTCTTTTCTTTCATTTTATTTATGCGGTGGATTATGTTGATTGATTTTCTAATGTTGAACCATCCTTGTATACCTGGTATGAATCCTACTTGGTCGTGGTGTACTATTTTTTGATATGATGCTGAATTCTATTGGCTAGAATTTTGTTGTCAATTTTTGCATCTATGTTCATCAGAGATATTGGTCTGTGATTTTTTTTTTTTTTTTTTTTTTTTGTGATGCCTTTGCCTGGTTTTGGTATCAGGATTATGCTGGCTTCATAGAACGAATTTGGAAGTGTTGCTTCCTTTTCTATGCTCTGAAATAGCTTAAGTAGTACTGGTACAAGCTCTTCTCTGAGTGTTTTGTAGACTTCTCCAGTGAAGCCACCTGGGCCATGGCTTTTTTTTTGTTGGGAATTTTTTAATTCAGTTTTCAATCTCTTCTCTTGTTATGGGTCTGTCCAGATTTTCAACATCACTTTGTTGTAGTTTGGGTAGGTAGTGTGTTTCTAGAAATTATCCATTTCCTCTAGATTTTCAAATTTGTTGGAGTATAGTTTTTCATAATATTCTGTTTTGATCCTTTTTATTTCCGTTGTGTCTGCTGTAATGTCACCCATTTCATTTCTTATTTGGGTTATTTGCGTCCTCTCCTGTTTTTCTTCTGTCAGTATGGCCAGTGGTTTGTGGATTTTGTTGAGTCTTTCCAAGAACCAACTTTTAGTTTTGTTGATTCTTTCTATTGTTTTTCTATTCTCTATTTCATTTATTTCTGCTCTGATCTTTACTATTTCCTTTCTTCTGGTGGCTGTGGGCTTTTTTTGCTGTTCTCTTTTGGTTTGTTTGAGTTGTATAGTTAATGTTTTGATTTTGTCCCTTTCTTTTTATTTATTTATTTATTTTTGATGTGTGCATCTATTGCTATAAATTCCCTTTTGAGGACGTCTTTTCTGTGTCCCAAAGGTTTTGGTATGATGTGTTTTCATTCTCATTTGATTCTAGGAATTTTTTGATTCCATCTCTGACTTCTTCTATAACCCAGTGGTTCGTAAGCAAGGTGTTATTCAGTTTCCATGTAATTGATTTTTTTTCCTTGCTCTTTCTGTCGTTAATTTCTACTTGATGCCATTATGATCAGAGAAAATACTTAGTATTATTTCAACATTTTGGATCTTGTTGAGGATTGCTCTGAGGCCTAAGATGTGGTCTATTCTGGATAACGTTCCATGTGCATTGGAAAAGAATGTGTACTTTGCAGCTGTTGGATAGAGGGTTCTGTATATATCTATGAGGTCAAGTTTGCTGATTGTGCCCTTTAGGTCTTCTGTATCTTTGCTCAGTTTCTTCTTAGTTGTTCTGTCCTTTACTGAGAGTGGTGTGTTGAAGTCACCTACTATTATTGTGGAACTGTCAGTCTCTCTTTTCAGTGCTGTTAGAGTTTGTTTTATGTATTTTGGAGCTCTGTCACTGGGTGCGTAGATGTTTATTATGGTTATGTCTTCATGATGGATCATCCCCTTAATCATTATATAGTGTCCTTCTTTGTTTTTTATGGTGGATTTTGTTTTAAAGTCTATTTTATCTGAGATTAGTATTGCCACTCGTGATCTTTTTTGGTAGTTGTTAGCTTGATATATTTTTTTCCAACCTTTGACTTTTAATAAATTCATGTCTTTGTTTCTAAGATGTGTCTCTTGTAGACAGCATATTGATGGGTCCTGTTTTCTTATCCATTCCGTCACTCTCCATCTCTTTATGGGAACATTGAGTCCATTTACATTCAGTGTAGTTATTGATAGATGTGAGTTTATTGCTGTCATTTTGTACTGCTTTTTTTGTGGTGATGACGTTTTCTTTGTTCTTCTTACTCTCCTGTGTTGAATTCCTTTGGTTTGTGGATATTTTAAAATTTCTTTTGTTTTTGTAGGTTTTGTTTTTAGTGAGACTTTCTGTTTTTCCTCTTTATTTTGATGAGTAGGTTTGTTAACTTTCTTCATGGTTACTGTGAAATTTTCCCTTAGCTTTCTAGTTCGAAGCAGTCTATTATTACTTGGTATTGCCTTGGCTTCCTCTTCATTAGAAGGTTCTATACCTACACTGTTTATTCCATCTTTTATTATTCTGATGTTGTTGTCATTTACAGATTAACTGCTCTGATTCCCTGTTGTATTTCTTTTGGTTTTGGATAGTCCTTGAGAGTTCATTTCCTAGATTGGAAATTGGCTGTGAGCTGAAGTTGTTTGTTCTCAGATCGGAGGATTCCTTTTACTAATTCTTGTAAGTTTGGTTTAGTTTTTACATATTCCCTTAATTTCTGTTTATCTGGAAATTACCTAATTTCAGCATTATATTTGAATGAAGAGTTTTCCAGGATATATTAGTCTTGGCTGGCAATTTTTTTCTTTCAGGTTTTTATTATGTCATCCCATTGCCTTCTTGCCTGCATGGTTTCTGCTGAATAATCTGAGCTTAATCTTATTGTTTCTCCTCTGTATGTGACTTTTTGTTTTTTACAAGCTGCTCTCAGGATTCTTTGTTTGTCTTTGATTTTGGTGAGTGTGATTATACGCCTTGGTGATTTCCTTTTGAAGTCTATCCTATATGGGGTTCATAGTGCTTCTTGGATGGACAGTTTTTCATCTTTCATGATATTGGGGAAGTTTTCTGTCAGCAGTTCTTCAGTGATCTTTTCTGTGTTTTCTGTTTTCTCTCCCTGTTCTGGAACTCTGATCACTCACAGTTTTTCTTTTGATTGTATCCTACGTAATTCTCAGGGTCTCTTCATTTTCTTTGTTCTTTTTTTCTGAGTTTTCCTCAAACAGAGTTGTATCCAGGTGTTTATCTTCAATTTCACTGATCCAGTCTTCCACCATTTCTAACCTGCTCCTCAGCCCTTCTATGACACTGTCCATTTCTGAAATCTTGTTGTTTATCTTTTGAATTTCTAATTGATGTTTTTGTATAATTTCTAGTTGTGAATTTATTCTGGCATTTTGTTCCTGCATTATTTTCCTGAATTCTTCCATTTTGTTGTCTGTATTTTCCATGAATTAGTCTGCATTTTCCATGAATTTGTCTGTTTTTTCCTCATTTTTGTCTGTTCTTTGCTTCAACTCTTGAATAATTCTGAGTATTAGAGATTTGAATTCCCTATCAGGTAGTTCTAGTGCCTTTTCCTCCACTGGAAAGTCATCTGGTGTTTTATTTTGGATGCCTACTGGAACCATCCTGTCCTGTTTTTGTATATGTTTTGATATTGTGTGCTGTCTTTGAGGCATTCAATGGTTATTTTTCTCATTTATTGATTGTAGATTTGTTTGTTTTGTCCTTTTTTTTAAATTTGGCTATGTCTGAGTGGGCGGGCTGTGTGTCCTTTGTTGTTTGTTCGTCTGTGGGCATGATACTTTTTGCCTCCTTCTCCAAATGACAGGGTAAGTCACTCAGATATGGTACAGCAGGGCAGTTCTAGCTGAAGAGGAGATGCTAGAATGGGTTGTTTGTGACATTTACTACAGCCACCAGGGCAGGTCAGTAATCAGTGCAGGGCAGGTTCCAGTAGGCTGTGCCTGTGCTACTTGGTGGTGTGATGTTAAGCGCACGGTGCAGGTAGGCAGGATGGAGGTGGGAGATTGTGAAGTGTGGAGCTAAGATGGGTGTGGGAGAGAGAAGAGAGGAACACGAGCCAAAAACATACAAACAAAAAGAGTGCTAGGGGAGCTTGCCATTGGAGTGGAGAGATGAGAAACTATGAAATGGAAAAAAAACAAGAAGGGGAAGAAGTAAAAAAAAAGAAAAGAATTAATTAATAAAAAGTAGAAAGAAAAAAGAACAGCAAAACTTCCAGGCTTCCCACTGGTGTGGCTATGAGGTCTGGGGAAGTTTTTCCCATGTGTTGAAGTACAGCCTGGCTAGAAGGCATAGAGGTATTCAGCACCAGGTATTCAGGGGACAGGAAGAGAAGGAAGGTATAGAGAGACGAGAAACTGAGTAATGACAAAAGACAAAAAAGGAAAAAGTGGGAAAAGAAAACAAACAAATTCAAAAAAAAAAAACAAGAAAAGCCCCACAAAAAACAGCAAAAAAAAAAAAAAAAAAAAAAACACACACATAAAAAAAATAAATGCCCTCAGTGATCCTTCTGTGCATCTGTGCAAGCTGACGGCGTAGGTCCCAAGCCTTGTAGCACTGCCCAGCCAGAACGGGCTCCCAGCTCAAGAAAACAAACAATTCAGAACAAGCAAACAAACAAACAAAAAGCCCCAGGTTCCCACCAGCATGGCAGCACAGATCAGGAAGCAGTTCCACACTCGAACGGAGCTCCACAGCCCCTTAGGAAGAGGCAAAGATGGAGCCTGGAGCCAAGTATTTGAGCGAAAGGAGGGGGAGGTGGTGTGAGGTAAGGAAGAAATCAAAAGAAGCAGAAAAAAGCAACACCAGCAGCCAACAAATGGCACTCATGGAGTGAGCCCGTGCAGGCAGGTGGAATCCAAGCAGCCAGTGCTTCCTGGCCAAGAGACTGTGGCTGTGGGAGACAGAGGAGGCTGAGTGGGGGTGAAGAAGGGTGCAGGGTGGGAAAGAATATATCACTGTTTACCGGATGTTCTGTCTCCTGTTGGAAGCTCTGTGAAGCTGCTTTCTTGTACCCCCTGTTCCCTGGTCTCCGATAGGAGTCCAAGATGGCAGATCCACGCTAAGTTAGCTGATAGGGGACATCAGCATGAATCTCGCCTCGCTCTCCATTCTCTGTCAGTTTCTCACT
Organism: Dugong dugon; assembly: GCA_030035585.1. Lineage (NCBI taxonomy): Eukaryota > Metazoa > Chordata > Mammalia > Sirenia > Dugongidae > Dugong > Dugong dugon. The sequence goes on along the minus strand of CM057476.1, from coordinate 44,308,333 downwards.
CCATTTGGTGCTTGGCTGAGTTCTTTATCTCTTCATTTAATGTTTTAGGGTTTCAGGATTGCTGTTTTCTCTGTTTGGCTTAGTTTTTTGGATCTTTGCTGTGGATGGATGGCATGGTGCTTCTGCCTAGAGAGCCATGTTGCTGGAAGTCTATCGATGCATCTTGACTACATGTTTTATCAATTTCAGACTGCAGAATTTGGTAAAAAAAATCCTCAATTTCTTCATCTTTGACCTTAGTGGTTGGTGCCTAAATTTGAATAATAGTCATATTGACTGATCTTTCTTGTAGGTGTGTGGATATTATTCTATCATTGACAGCATTGTACTTCAGGGAAGAGCTTGAAATGTTCTTTTTGACAATGAATGGAATGGGTTTCCTCTTCAATTTGTCTTTCCTGGCACAGTAGGCCATATTATTGTCAAATTCAATATGGCCAATACCAGTCCATTTCAGCTCACTAATGCCTAGGATATTGATCTTCAAGCTTTCCATTTCATTTTTGACAACTTCCAATTTTCCTTGATTCATACTTCGTGCTTTCCATGTTATGATTATTAATGGATTTTTGCAGCTATTTATTCTCATTTTGAGTCATGCCACATCAGCAAATGAGGGTCCTGAAAGCTTTATTCCATCCACATCATTACTGTCGATGCTACTTTGAGGAGGCAGTATTCCCCAGTCATGTTTTGAATGTCTTCCAACCTGAGGGGCTCATCTTCTGGCACTATATAAGACAATATTCCGCTACTATCCATAAGGTTTTCACTGGCCAGTTTTTTCAGAAATAGATCATCAGGTCCTTCTTCCCAGCCTGTCTTAGTCTGGAAGCTCTGCTGAAACCTATCCACCATGGGTGACCCTGTTAGTATTTGAAATACTGGTGGCATAGGTTCCAGCATCACAGCTACATGAAAGCTAGCACAGTATGACAAAGTGATGGACAAGAAATTAGTGCAGGCTTATCCTGATGACTTAAATATGAACCTTTATGGAGAAGTGTGACAATTTCATTCTTACATGAGAACTAGGTTTACAGAGTCAGGAAAGACAATTTTACCCATGTAAATGATTCCATAATAGAAGATAAAATACAATGCATATTTCCCAGTGTTAAAATTGTTTTATGCATTTTCCTAACTTTAATGATCACAAACTGCACAAATGCTCATTTTTGTCTATAAAGAGACTCAAAAACCCTTTGCTTACTACAATGATTCAAGAAAGACTCAATTCATTATCCTTATTATGTATGGAAGTAGGTATTTTTCCACAGCTTAATTTAGATGAAATCATTGAAGAATTTGTAAGAGCAAAGATTAGAAAGAAATGTTTCTAATTATAACATGTTAGAGATAAAAGATCTACCTAAAAATAAAATATAGTAATTTATTGTAATATTTGTTTTCTGATCATTAAATTCTTTTATTGTACTTTAGATTGTTTACAGAGAAAGTTAGTTTCTTACACAATTAATACACATATTGTTTTGTGACATTGGTTGCCAACCCCACAACGTGTCAACAGTTTCCCCTTCTCAACCTTGGGTTCCCCATTACCAGCTTTCCTATCCCCTCCAGCCTTCTCGTCCTTGCCCTGGGCTAGTGTGCCCATTTAGTCTCATTTTGTCTTTATGGGCCTGCCTAATCTTTGACTGAAGGGTGAACCTCAGGGGTGACTTGATTACTCAGCTAAAAGTGTGTCTAGGGGAAACACTCTCAGGGTTTTGCTAGTCTCTGTCAGACCAGTAATTCTGGTATTTTTTGTGTGTGTGTGTGCATTAGAATTTTGTTCTTTGTTTTTCTCCAGCTCTGTCCGGGCCCTCTATTGTGATCTCTGTCAGAGCAGTCGGTGGTGGTAGCAGGGCACCATTTAGTTCTGCTGGAGTCAGTCTGGTGGAGGCTGTGATAGTTGTGGTCCATTAGTCCTTCAGACTAATCTTTACCTTGTGTCTTTGGTTTTCTTCATTCTCCCTTACTGCAGACAAAGTGGGGCCAGTGAAGTATCTTAGATGGCTGCTCACAAGCTTTTAAGACCCTAGCCGCTACTCATCAGAGTAGGATTTAGAACATTTTCTTTACAAATTTTGTTATGTCAATTGAGCTAGATGTCCCCTGAGACCATGGTCCCTGTCTTAGTCATCTAGTGCTGCTACAACAGAAATACTACAAGTGGATGATTTTGATGAAGAGAAGTTTATTTCCTCATAGTCAAAATAGGCTAAAAGTCCAGATTCAGGGCATCAGCTCCAGGGGAAGCCTTTTTCTCTCTGTCGGCCTTCTTCTCTTCTGTGTTCCCCCAGACTAAGAGCTTCTCTGCACAGGGACCCCGGTCCAAAGGACGCACTCTGCTCCCGGCACTGCTTTCTTGATGGTATGAGGTACCTTCTCACTGCTCACTTCTGTCTTTTATATCTCAAGAGATTGCCTCAGGACACAATACAGTCTTGTAGATCCAGTCTTGCCTTACTAACACAACTGCCACCCATCCTCCCTCATTAACATCATAGAGGCAGGATTTACAACATATAGGAAAATCACACAGTACCAGGAATCATGGCCCAGCCAAACTGATATACACATTTTTGGGGGGACATAATTCAAATCATGACAGTCCCCAATACTCAGCTCAGTAATTTGGTCCCTCAGGGAGTTTGGATGTGTCTATGGAGCTTCCTTGAGCTGGCCTTAGTCAACTTGTGCTGACTTCCCTAGTATAGTGTACTGTCTTACCCTTCACCAAAGTTACCACTTACGTATTGTCTATTTAGTGTTTTTCAATCCCCACCCTTCCCCTCCCTCATAACCATCAAAGATTGTTTCTTTCTGTATGTAAACCTTTCATGAGTTTTTATAATAGTGGTTTCAAACAGTATTTGTCCTTTTGGATTGACTTATTTCACTCAGCATAATGCCCTCCAGATTCATCCATGTTGTGAGATGCTTTGCAGATTCATCATCTTTCTTTATCATTGCATAGTACTCCACTGTGTGTAGATACCACAGTTTCATCATTAAATTTTTTATGACATCTTCTCATTTGTTCATTTATAATTATTGGATTTATTACAAAACAGACATCAAAACTGAAGTATAAGCCCTTTAAAATAAAATTGGTGAAAGTCAATTTTTTGTTGTGGGAGATCAATAGAATTTTACATTGATTATTGAAACAGTTCAGTTCACTGACTCATTTTCTTTGTTGTAGAATATTAGCAATTTTATTTTTGTAGAAAATGTGGCATATAGTAAAAATCTTAGTACCCTGCATCCACTAAAAATTTTATAATCCAGTTCATCTCTTTTCACTAATATGATATACATCACTTTTATGTTCAATCGATAATATTATAGTCCCATTTAAAAAGAAGTTACATCATGGATAGCTAAGACACAAGTATATATATCTCAGCCCCTACTGGGTTGACAAACCCCAACCTTTTTGAGTATCAGCTGAGCACTTAACCACTGCGCCACTAGGGCTCCCTTTTGAGATTATAAAAAGAGCAAATTGAGCAGGCAATGAGGCAAGCAAGCAGAGATGGGGGAAGATAGGTACCACACCACATGAAGATCTCCAAGGAACCAAGAAAGAGCACACAGAGAAGGATAGCCTACTCCTAGAGCCAGCGCCCTGAATTCAGACTTCTAGCCTCCAAACTGTGAGAAAATAAATTTCTGTTTGTTAAAGTCACCCAGTTGTGGTATTTCTGTTACAGCAGCACTGGATAACTAAGATAGCTACCACAAACTTGTCTTTAAAGCCCCACACAGAGGAAACCATATCTGAAAACAAGAAATAAAAAAAAAGCAAAATACTAATTTCTTCTTCTAAAGCAAATATTCCTTTTCTGTGCATGTAATCTGATACTCAGGATATATACCACAATAAAAAGAATAAAGGAATTCACCCTCCCTCTCACACATGGCTTGCCTATAATAAGTGCTTCCCAAGTACCTGGTGATTGGTAAGCAGGTCTCCTTCTACCAAACTTCCCACCCAAAATAGTGTGGCCCTTGTGATGTAGCCAAGAGAACCTGGACCGAGAGTCTAGAGACATGCGTTCTTGTCCTGGTTCTGGCACAGGCAGAGCCTTCATTACCACAGTAGTTTAATTCTAACTGGTATCCCTGCCCCCAGAATTCATCCAGGTTCATTCTTCCTAAGCACAACTTTTATTCTATCTCTTCACTGCCTAAGAACCTTCAGTGATTTCCCCCTTCCCTTGATTTTTAAAAGAAATCCTGTCTGACTTCTCCCACCTGAACTTCACATTTCTCCATGGCCGGCCTCACCCTCCTTGTGCCGTCTTTCCAATGAGCCCCTTCCACTCTGTGGTCTCATTTCCTAATTCTCCCCTCTCCAGCCATGCTCCTTTCCACCTTCATGCTTTTGCTCTTGCTTTTCCTTCTCTCCATGTAAACTAAACTTGCTTATTCAAAGCCAATGTTACTCCTCTCTGAAGGCTTCCCAAAGCACTCTAACTTCCTTCTTCCTCACGTCCTTATGCCTCAAAAGCCCTGAACACTGATTTCACTGAACAATTATTCCTTTTCCACAGAGGAACCACCTTTTTCCGCCCTCACCCCTCACCAACCTCATGATGCAGAATATCCACAAAGGCAGCCCCTGCCCTGCAGGAAGCTCTTCACAGCAGCAAAGTACAAAGTGCTTCAGTGTGGAAAGCTTCTCTCAAAATAAATTAGCAAGCAAGGACCCAGGAGCTTTTTCTTGAGAAGCTAATTAAGAGGATTTGTTTGAAGACTCATTTTCATTTAAATATACAGGGTTGTTAGTTTGAGGCTCCATTCTGAAAAACAAGAAAAACACAAAGTTCTTCTTATAAAGAAAACTTTCTTGTTTTATGCATTTCATCTGATCCTCAGGATAGATTTGTCACTTGGAGGACTAAAGTGCACCTGACCCAAGCCATGGTATTTTCAATCACTCATATGTGTGCAAAAGCTGGACAATGAATAAGAAAGACGAAAGAAGAATTGATGCCTTTGAATTATGGAGTTGGCAAAGAATCTTGACTATACCATAGACTGCCAGAAGAGCAAACAAAAGCTGTCTTGTAAGAAGTACAACCAGAATCCTCCTTAGAAGCCACGATGGCAAGACTTTGTCTTGTGTACTTTGGACATGTTGCTGTGTCCAAAAGGTTTTGGCATGATGTGTTTTCTTTCTCATTTGATTCTAGGAATTTTTTTATTCCATCTTTGATTTCTTCTATTACCCAGTGATTTTTAAGCATGTTGTTATTCAATTTCCATGTATTTGTTTTGCTTTTTTTTCCTTTTCTTGCTCTTCTTGTTATTAATTTCTACTTTGATGGTGTGATCAGAGAAGATGCTTTGTATTATCTCAATGTTTTGGATCTTGTTGAGGATTGCCTAAGATGTGGTCTATTCTGGAGAACATTCCATGTGCATTGGAAAAGAATCTATACTTTGCAGCTGTTGGATGGAGTGTTCTGTATATGTCTATGAGGTCAAGTTGGCTGATTGTGCCCTTTAGGTGTTCTGTATCTTTGCTGAGTTTCTTCTTAGTTGTTCTGTCCTTTACAGAGAGTGGTGTGTTGAAGTCTCCTACTATTATTGTGGAACTGTCAATTTCTCTTTTAAGTGGTGTTAGAGTTTGTTTTATATATTTTGGAGCCCTGTCATTAAATGCATAAGTATTTATTATGGTTATGTCTTCATGACAGATTATCCCTTTAGTCATTATATAATGCCCTTCTTTGTCTTTTATGGTGGATTTTGTTTTAAAGTCTATTTTATCTGAGATTAGTAGTGGCACTCCTGCTCTTTTTTGATAGCTGTTTGCTTGATGTATTTTTTTCCATCCTTTGATTTTTAATGAATTTACGTCTTTGTTTCTAAGATGTGTCTCTTGTAGACAGCATATTGATGAGTCCTGTTTTTTTTTTTTTTTTTAATCCATTCTGTCACTCTCTGTCTCTTTACAGGTGCATTTAGGCCATTTACGTTCAGTGTGATTATTGATAGATGTGAGTTTATTGCTGGCATTTTGTGGTGCCTTTTTTTTTTTTTTTTTTTTTTTTTTGTGGTGCTGATGATTTCTTTGTTCCTTTTACTCTCCTGTGCTGAATTCCTTTTGTTTGCAGATTTTTTTTTTTCCATTTCTTTAGTTTTTGTAGCTTTTGTGTTTACTGAGACTTTATGTTTTTCTTCTTTATTTTGATGACTAGGTTTGTTAACTTTCTTCGTGGTTACCTTGAAATTTACCCCCATCTTCCTAAGTTTGAACCAGCCTTTTATTACTTGGTTCCTCTCCATTAGAAAGTTCTATACCTACACCATTTATTCCCTCTTTTATTGTTCTGATGTTGTTGTCCTTTACAGATTAACCTCTCTTGTTTCCTGCTGTAAGTCTTTTAGTTTTATTTTATCCTTGTGAGTTCATTATCTAGGTTGGTGCCTGGCTGATGCAGTCTTTCATCCTACATTCACATTGTTTTCTGATGTTGTTGTTTTTTAACCAAAGGATTCCTTTTAATAATTCTTGTAAGTTTGGTTTGGTTTTTACATATTCCCTTAATTTCTGTTTATCTGGATATGTCCTAATTTCACCATCATATTTGAGTAAGAGTTTTGCAGGATATATTATTCTTGGTTGGTAATTTTTTTCAAGGTTTTATATATGTTATTCCATTGCCTTCTTGCCTGCATGGTCTCTGCTTAGTCTTATTGTTTCCCCTTTGTATGTGACCTTTCATTTTTCTCAAGCTGCTCTCAGGATTCTTTGTCTTTGGTTTTACTGAGTGTGATTATGATATGTCTTGGTGATTTTCTTTTGGGATCTATTCTATATGGGGTTCATTGAGATTCATGGATAGTCAGCTTTCCATCTATCATGATATTAGGGGAGTTTTCTCTCAGCAAATCTTCAATGATCCTCTTTGTGTTTTCAGTTTTCTCCCCCTGTTCTGAAACTCTTATCACTCAAAAATTTTTACCTTTGATTGTATTCCACATCATTTTCAGGGTTTCTTCATTTTCCTTCATTCTTTTCTCTAATTTTTCCTCAAACAATGTGGTATCCAAGGATTTATCTTCAATTTTGCTGATCCTGTCTTTCATTGTTTCAGACTTGCTCCTCAAACCTCCTATGGCACTGTCCATTTCTGAACTCTTGATGTTTATATTTTGGATTTCTAATTGCTGTTTTTGTATGATTTCTAGTTGTGTATTTATTTTGACCTTTCGTTTCTGTATTATTTTCCTGAATTCTGCCTTTTTTTGTCTTTTCCATGATTTTGTCTGCATTTTCCATGATTTTGTCCATTTTTTTCCTTATTTTTGTCTGTGTTTTCCTCATCTCTTGGAGAGCCCTGAATATTAGAGTTTTGAATTTCTTATCAGGTAGTTCCAGTGCCTTTTCTTCTACTAAAAGGTCATCTGGTGTTTTATTTTGGACACTTACTGGAACTATCCTGTCCTGTTTTTTTATATGCTTTGATATTGTCTGCTGTCTTCTGGACATTCTGTAATTATTTTCTTTGTTTATTGATTGTAGACTTGTTTGTTTCACCCTGCTTTTGGTTTTATTGGGTTATGTCTGGGCAGATGGGCTGGGTGTTCTTTGTTGTTTGCTCATCTATGGTCACGATACTTCTCACTACCTTGTCCAGGTGGGCAGGGCCAGTTGCTCAGCTATGGTGAAACAGGGCAGGTCCAGCAGAGGGGAAGGGATAGGTATGGGTCATTTGCGGCATATACTGTGGTCAGTAGGGCAGGGACAAGGGGCAGGGCAAGGCAGGGTCCAGTGGTCTGCACCTATACCTCTCAGTTGTGCGGTGTTCAGTGCATGGTGCAGATAGACAGAAGGAGGGGGAGAAAGTGATGTGTGGAGCTAAGTGAGTGTGGGAAAAAAAAGGAAGAAGAGAGAAACAGAAGCCAAAAGGGGGAAAAAAGAGGTGTGGAGGAAACCTGCTGTTGGAGTGGCACAGACCCAGGGAAGCCATGTGCCTGTGACTTTCTAGCTGGGCAGTGTGGCACAGCCCATCAAGAAGGGGCAGAGATGGCACACTTGACTAGGGGGGTGGGGGAAAGGAAAGGAAGGAAGGAGAGAGAGAGAAGAAACTGAGAAACAAACAGAAAAGCCAGGTGGTCAGGAAGAAGGTAGAGAGAGACAAGAACTCGAGAAAAAGAAAAAAAAAGTCCTGAGGGAGCCCACTGGAAGTGACTCCCCAGTCGAGCAGTACTGCACAGCCTGTCAAGAAGGAGCAGCGATGGCATATGGTGCCAGGTGTTCAGGAGAAAAGAAAGAAAGGTAGAGAGAGACAAGAAACCAAGAAAAGGGGGGCGGGGGGAAGAAAGCTCTGACATAGCCCACTGGCTTGGCTTTGAGGACTGGAGAAGCAGCTCCCCAGCCAAGCAGTGCTGCTCAGCCCATCAAGGCAGAGTGGAGATGGCACATGGCACCACGTGTTTGGGAGAAAGAAAAGGAAGGTGAGAGAGAGGAGAAACTGAAAGAAGCCAAAAAGCAACAACAGCCACACACACAAAAAAAAATGGCACTGAAGGAGCTGGCCAATAGGGTGGGGTGAATCCAAGCTGCAAAGAGCTGGTGTCTTCCCAGCCAAGGGACCACAGCCCGCCAGAAAGCAGCAGAAGCTGCACAGAGGGAAGAAGGATGGGATGTGGGAAAGCATGTATCCCTGGTTACTGGGTGCTCTGTCTTCTGCTGGGATCTCCGTGAGGTTGCCTTCCCCTACTCCCTGTCCGCTGTTCTTAGTGGCTGAGGGGTCCAAGACGGCAAATCCGTGCCATGTTAGCTGATAGGAGACCTCCAGTCTGTAGCTGTCCTCTTTGTCTGTTCTCTGTCAGTTTCTTATTCCATTCAGTGCTCGGATGAGTACTTTATCCCTTCATTTGATGCTAAGGGTTCCATAATTGATGTTTGTGTCTGTTTTACTTAGTTTTTCAGGTCTTTGCTGTGGAGGGACAGCATGGTTCTTCTGTCTATAGCACCATGTTGGCTCCCTCCATCCTTTGATTTTTAACCTATTTATGTCTTTGTGTCTAAGGTGTGTCTCTTATAGGCAACATATTGATGGGTCTTTTTTTTTTTTTAATCCATTCTGCCACTCTCTGTCTCTAGACTGGTGCATTTAATCCATTTACATTCAGTGTAATTATAGATAGGTATGAATTCACTGCTGCCACTTTGTTATGCCTTTTTTGTGTGTGTGTTGTTAACAGTTTCTTTGTTCTGCTTAATTTTTTGTGCAGAGGTCTTTTTGTTTATGTATTTTCTTTTTGTATCCTTCATTGTTGTTTTTGTGTTTACTGAATTTTGTTTCTTCTTCTTTATTTTGGTGAGTAGATTTATTAATTTTCTTTGTGGTTACTCTGAAATTTACTTTTATCTTCCTAAGTTTAAAACAGTCTATTATATCTTGATGTCACCTTGACTTCCTCTCCCTATAGAAGTTCTATAATTACGCCATTTATTCCCCATTTTTGTTTTGAAATTGTCCTCATTTACAGCTTAACATCTCTGTTTCCCACTTGTCAGTTTTGCAGCTTTATCTTACTTTTGAGGATTCTTTACCTGGGTTGGTATTTCGGGGATGCTGTTGTGTGTCTTTATCTCAGATTGTTGACTGCTGTTGTTGATTTTCTGTCGGAAGGACTCCCTTTAATATTTCTTCTAAGGCTGGTCTGGATTTTACAAATTCCCTTGATTTCTGCTTATCTGGAAATGTTCTGGATTCACCATCATTTCAGAAAGACAGTTTTGCTGGATATATGTTTCTTGGTTGGCAACTCTTTTCTTTCAGTATTTCATATATGTCATCCCATTGCCTTCTTGCCTGCATGGTTTCTGATGAAAAATCAGCATTTACTCTTATTGGTGCCCCTTTGTAAGTGTTATTTAGTTTTTCACAAGCTGTTGTCAAAATACTTTCTCTGTCTTTTGTTTTGCAAACTTCGATTATCATATGTCCTGGTGAATTTCTAATGGGGTCTGTCCTGTATGGGGTTCGTTGATTTTCTTGGATGGAAACCTTGCTTTTCATGATATTTGGGAAATTTTCTGCCAATATATCTTTAAAAATTCTCTCTACTTTTTTCTCCTCCTCTTCTGGAATTCCTATTATGTGTAAACTATTTCTCTTGATGGTGTCCCACATAACTCTTGGGCTTTCTTCCCTTTTCTTCATTCTTTTTTCTGATTGTTCCTCATATAAATTAGTATCAATGGATTTGTCCTCTATTTCTCTGATTATTTCTTCTATTAATTCAATTCTACTTCTATGTCCTTCCATTGAGTTATCTATTTCTGATATTTTTCTTATACATAATTAGGTAAGTATTGTATATTATGGTATATTAATGATGCTAAGTCAACCTGCAGGTATAATATTGTTTTCATGAAGAAAATATAGTCTGCTTTGTGATGATCAGCTTTATGAAGTAATTTTCTAGAATTCATTTTAGCCAGAAGTGTGAGTGTCTAGTTCCTTTTACCGCTGTCCTCCAACCTCCCTCCCCACTCTTCCTTGGAAGAGAGTCCTGGCAAACTACTTCCAAAAAATTACTCATTGAAAATCCTGTGGAGCACAATTCTACTCTGATACACATGGGGTTGTCATGAGTCAAAATTGACTTGATGGCAAGTGGTTGGTTAGACTGGGGTGAAACCAAGGCTTGTGGGAAGAAGTGAGTTTAAGCTGAGAACAGAAAGATGAATAGGGTTATGTACACAAGGTTGTGATGGAAGTGGGGCTGGGGTTTGATTCCAGGCTAAAGGAAGGGCATTTAGGATGGCCCTGAGTAAGAATCAGCATGGCACCCTTGAAGAGCATGCTGTTGTTAGTTTCCATCCAAGTTGATTCTGACTCACGACAACCCCAAGTGTGCAAAGTAGAATTGTTCTATATGGTTTTCAAGGCTGTGAACTTTCAGAAACAGATCGCCAGACCTGTCTTCCAAAGTGCCTCTTGGTGGGTTTGAATGGCTGACCTTTTGGCTAATAATTGAGTGCTTAACCATTTGTGCTACCCAAGGATTCCTTGAAGAACATAAAGGAGTTCAAACTGAGGCATGTACAACTCACAGTGTACACATGGTCAACAAGGTATATAAAGCCAAAGGATAAACACAGCCCATCTTACTCAAGAGACCTAGTTTAAAGCACTTTTATATTAACACGAAACATGGATATGCTATGGCACAAGATGCAAAAATTTTTACTTAAAGGTGAGTTCTCAAAGAAACCTCTGGCTTGTGACTTGGCCCTTTGATTACCTGTTCTCTCTGCCACTGCTGGGATCACATATTCTGCAGACTGTAATCAAAAGCAAGCCCTCAAAGCAAATGGGTAGAATTCAAGCACACCAACTTCAATATACTTTGTTTCAAAGACCTAAATTACTGGCCATTTTCCCCATAGGATACCTGCTTGATCTAGGTCTCAAGTTGAAAGTCATCTGGCACTACTTTGTGTTGAAGGTCACTTGCTATGGGGAAGACTGAAACTCATCTGGCATTGCCTTTTCTTTCCTTCCTGAAAGAATTTGCAACCTCACACTGGGGTTCTCAAGCCTTGCTGGATCAACCAGAATTAGTAAACATAAGTGCCCAAGAATAGAAGAGAGATAAGTAAAAGTAATTTGCTTATGTCAGAAGCAGCAAAAATGTCAGTGATAAAATTTAAAAGTCAGTTTTCATTCTGAGAATATAGATGTCAAAGCCTGTTTGATGTCAGATTAATTTAATAGATTAAAAATTCAATCAAAAATAGTAAGAACTTGTCTTTTACTTAAGAAGCCCCTCCAATATATTCTTCCACAGCAGCCAAGTGAGCCTTGGAAAAATGCAAATCTGATCAGCTTGCTCCTCTGTTTAAAACCCTTCAATGTCTTCCTCTACACTTACAATAAAATCCAAATTTCTTGCCATGGCTACAAGGTCTTATGCCTCTTTTTCCCCAGCTCTGTCCTCAAGCACACTGTCCTCTCAGATCCCACAACACACCAAGTTCTTTGCTGCCTCTGAGCACCCCAGCAGGCTGAATCTTTCTTTAACTATGTGATGGTTAATTTTAGGTGTTAACTTGGTGAAAGGATGATTCCCACTTGTTTATCCAAGCATTAGTCTAGTTGCTGTCATGGAGCAGTTGCATGTGATTAAATCAGTTGGCCTTGAGTAGAGCAGATTACCTTCCCTGAGGTAATGTAATATAATTACTTTCCATAATGCAATGTAATGTAATCAACAGATCACTTGAAAAGGGAGTTTTCCTGGGGTGTGTTCTGAACTAGACTATAAACAGATTTTTTAAAATAATTTATTTTTGTTGTCATTGAGAATATACACAGCAAAACATACATCAATTCAACAGTTTCTACATGTACAATTCAGTGACATTGATTACATTCTTCAAGTTGTGCAACCATTCTCACCCTCCTTCTCTGAGCTGTTCGTCTCTCATTAACATAAATTCACTACTCCCTAAGTTTCCTATCTAATCTTTTAAGTTTCTCATTTCAATTTGATCCCATATAGCTAGATGTTAAAACAGCACAATGCTCAAGGCAGACATTCTTTACTAGTTAAGTTAAACTATTGCTTGGTTTTAAGACTTCAGGGGATATTTTTGGTTTAAAGTTTAAATATTGTCTCAGGGCAATAGTTTCAGGAATTTAGTCAGCCTCCATGGATCCAGAAAATATGGATTCTATGAGAATTTGAAATTCTGTTCTGCATTTTCTACCTCTTGATCAGGATTCTTCTATAGAATCTTTGATCAAAATGTTCAGTAGTAGTATTTGCACACCATCCAGTTCTTCTGGTCCCATGGCAAAGGGGGCATTTGCTGATGGAGGCAATTATCCACACGTTCAACTATTTCAGGAGGTAGCACGTGATCAGGAACTGATGGTACTCAAGGAAGAAGTCCAAGCTGCACTGAAGGCATTGGTGAAAAACATGGCTCCAGGAATTGACGGAATACCAATTGAGATGTTTCAACAAATGGATGCAGCACTGGAAGTGCTCCCTAGTCTATGCCAAGAAATTTGGAAGACAGCTACCTGGACAACCAACTGGAAGAGATTCATATCTATGCCTCTTCCAAAGAAAAGCGATCCAACAGAATGAAGAAATCATCAAACAAAATCATTAATATCACATGCAAATAAAATTTTTCTGAAGACCATTCAAAAGCAGCTGCAGCAGTATAACGACAGGGAACTACCAGAAATTCAAGCTGGATTCAGAAGAGGATGTGGAACCAGGGATATAATTGTTGATGTCAGATAGATCCTGGCTGAAAGCAGAGAATACCAGAAAGATATTTACATCTGTTTTATTGACTATGCAAAGGCATTCGACTGTGTGGATCATAACAAATTATGGATCACATTGCAAAGAATGGGAATTCTAGAACACTTAATTGTACTCATGAGGAATGAGTACATAGATCAAGAGGCAGTCGTTCAAACACATCAAGGGGATACTGTGTAGTTTAAAGTCAGGAAAGGTGTGCATCAGGGTTTTATCCTTTCACCATACTTATTCAATCTGTATGCTGAGCAAATAATCTGAGAAGCTGGAGTATACGAAGAAGAACACAGCATCAGGACTGGAGGAAGACTCATTAAAAACCTGCGTTATGCAGATGACACAATGTTACTTGCTGAAAGTGAAGAGACTTGAAGCACTTACTGATGAAGATCAAAGACTACACCGTTCAGTATGGATTACTCCTCAACATAAAGAAAACAAAAATCCTCACAACTGGGCCAATAAGCAACATCATAATAAACAGAGAAAACATTGAAATTGTTAAGGATTTCATTTTACTTGTATCAACAATCAACACCCATGGAAGCAGCAGTCAAGAAATCAAGAGATGCAAACCTCAACAACAAAAAGACAAATAACCCAGTTAAAAAATGGGCAAAGGATATGATGAGCAGGCACTTTGCCAAAGAAGACATTCAGGCAGCTAACAGACACATGCAGAAATGCTCATGATCATTAGCTATTAGAGAAAGGCAGATCAAAACTACAATGAGATATCATCTCACCCCAACAAGGCTAGCATTAATCAAAAAAACACAAAATAATAAATGCTGGAGAGGTTGTGGAGAGATTGACACACATACACTGTTTGTGGGAATCTAAAATGGTACAACCACTTTGGAAATCAATTTGGCACTTCCTTAAAAAGCTAGAAATAAAAGTACCATATGATCCAGCTATCCCACTCCTTGGAATATATCCTAGAGAAATAAGAGTCATTACACGAACAGATATATGCACACCCATATTCATTGCAGCACTGTTCACAATAGCAAAAAAGATGGAAACAACCTAGGTACCCATCAACAGACAAATGGATAAACAAATTATGGTATATCCCCAGAATGGAATACCACACAACAATGAAGAACAATGATGAAGCCGTGAAACATCTTATAACTTGGAGGAATCTGGAGGTTCTTTATGCCGAGTGAATTTAATCAGTCACAGAAGGACAAATATTGTATAAGACCACTATTATAAGAACTCAAGAAAAGGTTTAAACACGGAAGAAAACATTCTTTGATGGTTACAAAGGTGGGAAGGGATGGTGAGGGTTATTTACTAACTAGATAGTAGGTAAGAATTATCTTAGGTGAAGGGAAGGACAGCACACACGACAGGGAAAGTCAGCACAACTGGACTAAATCAAAGCTAAGAAGTTTCCTGAATACAATCAAACACTTTGAGGGACAGAGTAGCAGGGGTAGGAGTCTGGGAACCATGCTTTCAGGGGACATCTAGGTCAATTGGCATAACAAAGCTTATTAAGAAAATGTTCTGCATCCTACTTTGGTGAGTGGCGTCTGGGGTCTTAAAAGCTTGCAAGCGGCCATCTAAGATACATCAATTGGTCCCTACCACCTGGAGTAAAGAAGAATGAAGAACACCAAAGACACAAGGAAAGTATTAGCCCAAGAAGTAGAAAGGGCCATATAAACCAGAGACTTCATCAGCCTGAGACTAGAAGAGCTAGGTGGTGCCTGGCTACGACCAATGACCGCCCTGACAGGGAACACAACAGAGAGTCCCTGATGGAGCAGCAGAAAGATGGAGTGCAGAACTCAAATTCTAGTAAGAAGACCAGACTTAATGGTCTGACTGAGACTGGAGGAACCCTGGAAAGCATGGCCCCTGGATTCTCTATCACCTCAGAACTAAAACAGTTTCTGAGGCCAACTCTTCAGACAGGTATTGGACTGGACTGTGGGACATAAGTGATACTCGTGAGGAGTGTGCCTCTTAGCTCAAGTAGATACAAGAGACCAAACGGGCAGCTTCTGTCTGGAAGTGAGATTGGAAGGCAGAGAGGATTAGAGATGGCTGAATGGACATGGGGAATCAGGAGTGGAAAGGAGGAGTGTGTTGTCACAGTATGGAGAAAGCAATTCAAGTCACATGACAATGTATGTATAAATTTTTGTATGGGAAAAAAAGAAATCAAGAGATGCATTGCATTGGGCAAATCTGCAGCAAAAGACCTCTTTAAAGTGTTAAAAAATAAAGATGTCACCTTGAAGACTAAGGTGCACCTGACCCAAGCCATGGTGTTTTCAATCGCATCATATGCATGCAAAACTGGCCAATAAATAAGGAAGGCCAGAGAAGAATTGATGCCTTTGAATTGTGGTATTGGCAAAGAATATTGAATATACCATGGACTGTCAAAAGAACGAACAATTCTGTCTTGGAAGAATTACAACCAGAATGTTCATTAGAAGCCAGGATGGCTAGACTCTGTCTCACCTACTTTGGACATTTTATCAGTAGCGATCCGTCCCTGGAGAAGGACATCATGTTTGGTAAAGTAGAGGGTCATCAAAAAAGACGAAAACCCTCAATGAGATGCATTGACACAACGGATGCAACAATGGGCTCAAGCATAACAACCACTGTGAAGATGGTGCAGGACCAGGCAGAGTTTCATTCTGTTGTACATAGGGTGGCTATGTGTCGGAACTGACTCCACAGCACCTAACAACAACAAACAACGTGCCGTGGTCATAATCCCGTTTGGGAATGAGTTGTCTTTGTTATGTTAATGACGAAGGATTAGTGCAAGGTATATTTTGAGTCAATCTCTTTTGAGATATAAAAGAGATTAAACAAGAAAGTGAGAGAAGCAAAGATGGGAGAAGGGAGATGCAGAGCCACATGAGTATTACCCAGGAACAGAAGCTCAGAAGAGATAAGGACATTCCTCTAGAGTCAACTGAAAGAGAAATCCTTGCCCTAGAGCCAGCACCCTGAATTCAGACTTCTACCCTCCTAAACTGTGAGAAAATAAATTTCTATTTGCTAATGCCATCCACTTGTGGTATTATCTGTTACAGCAGCTTTAGATATCTAAGGCAATATCTGTCACACAACCTTTGCCAATTCAACTTTTTACAAGTGAACAATTTATAGGCAGCAATTACATTAATTGACTGTGCAACCTTATCCTTAATCAATGAGATTATTCTATCAGCATGAACTGAAAGTCAGTATATTCATAAGCAATAAATCCCTGTTTCTCCTTCCCTCTCACCGCTGGTAACCACTAATAAACTTTGATCTCTATACATTTGCCTGTTCTTGTCTTTTTACATAAGTGAGATCATACAATATTTGTCCTCTTGTGATTGACTTATTTCACTCAGCATAATGTCTTCAAGGTCCATCCATATCATATATATCAGGACTTCATTTCTCTTTCTGGCTGAGTAGTATTCCACTGCATGTATGTAACACATTTTGTTTATTCAACATCCTTTGATAGACATTTAGGTTGTTTACATCTTTTGGCTATTGTGAATAGTGCTGCAATGAACATTGGTGTACAAGTATCTGAGTCTCTGCTTTCAGTTATTTTGGGTATATACCTAGAAGTAGAATTTCTGGGTCATATGGTAGTTCTACCTTTAGTATTCTGAGGAACTGCCACGCTGTTTTCCACAACGGCTGTACCATTTTACATTCCCACCAGCAATGGATAAGAGTTCCAATATCCCCACATCCTCGCCAATATTTATTGTTTTCTGTTTTTGTTGGGTTTTTCTGTTATCTTAGACATCCTAAAATTAAAAAAAAAAATACATTGCCTTTTAGTCAATTCCAACTCATAGCAACCCTACAGGACAGAGTAGAACTGCTCCATAGGGTTTCCAAGGATCGGCCAGTGGATTCGAACTGCCGACATTTTGGTTAGGGGCCGAGCTCTTAACCACTGTGCCACCAGGACTCCTAGCCATCACAGTGAGAGTGAAATGGTATCTCATTGTGGTTTTGATTTGCATCTCTCTGATGACTAATGATGCTGAGCATGTTTTCATGTGTTTGGTCGGCATTTTAATGTCCTCTTTGTTGAAATGTGTGTTCAAGTCCTTTGGCCATTTTGTGATTGGGTTATATGTCTTTTTGTTGCTAAGTTGTTGAATTTTTGCATATATTTTGGTTATTAGATTCTTATTGGATATCTGATTTCCAAAGATATTCTTCCAGTCAGTAGCTTGGTTTTCATTTTTTTGGTAAAGTCCTTTGATGAACAAAAGTTTTTAATTTTTATGACGTCCCATTTATTTATTTTGTCTTTTGCTCTTTGTGTTTTTGTTATTATATTAGATAATCCATTGTTAAAGGCTAGTCCCCAAAGCATTGACCCTGCATTTTCTTCTAAGAATTTTACGGTTTTAATTTTCACATAAGTCTTAATCCACTTTGAATTTTGTTTTGGGTTGGTGTGAGACATGTATCCTGCTTCGTTTTTCTGTACGTGGAAATTCAATTTTCCCAACAACATTTGTTGAAGAGACTCTTCTTTTCCTCTATCAAATGGACTTAGCACTTTTGTCAAAAATCAGTTGACGATAGATGTATCGGTTTATTTCTGCACTTTCAATTCTATTCCGTTGGTCTATGGGTATAAATAGATATTCTGGCAGAACTCTCTCATACACACATGGAGGAAGACAGATGTCATGTGAGGATCCTCCACAAGCCAAGGAAAGTCAAGGAACCAAGGAACATCCAGGGCTACCAACAAGGAAGGAATCAACACAGATGAGAACCTGATTTGAGCTTTTAACCTTAGGAATTGTAAGAAAATAAATTTCTGCTCTCTAAAGCCACCCACTGTGGTATTTGTGTTATAGCAGTACTAGAAGACTAAGACAGCCTGTAATGTGCTTTCATCAGCTATTATTCTTTGGCTCTCAATTTAGATGTATCCCTCTCAGAGGGGCCTTACCTTACCATTCCATCTAAGTAGATTTTCCTTGTGTTAGTCCCTATTTCAAGCCCTCTTATTCCCTTTATAGTGTTAAAGACATTTTGTTAACTTGTGTCCTGTCTCCGTCACTAAAATGTAAGCTCCCTGAGAACAGAGGTCTTCCCTGTATAGTTCACTCATAAATTCCTTGGGAGACAATTACACATGGATGTCTCACCTTTCCAAACATCTTGTGAGACAGGCAGTGACTGCCTTTTGCTCCAGACTATCTTTTCAAGGATGTTTGTAGCTAATAGCCTTGGAAGCTAGAGGTAGTGTCTCCCTTCCAAGCAAAGAGCAGGTTTGTTTATGTCCAGTATAATAATGTTTCCCTCTGGAACAGAGGGCAGGTAGACTTACTGCTCATGTTAAAAAATTCAGATTTCCTAAGCTCAGGGTTTCTTCATGGTAATGTAACCAACTGCATTACCAGATGTCATCTGCCCTCTTCACATTGCCTTGTATAGATTGAGGCTCAGGAAACCAGAGCAAAAATGCAGATACTCTGGTTACTGCTATTGCTGTGAGTAATAAACTGTCCCGTATCTCTGACCTAGGAGTCTCATGTCTTCTACCAGCATCCATGAAACTGTGGCAGGCTAACTTGGTACCATGCAAGTAGAGCAAAGGCAATCAGTGCCTCTTCTCAGTTCCGGGCATCCCCAGGGCCTAGCACAGTACCTGGCACACAAAAGTCATTCATTAAATATCTGCTGAAGATTGAAAGAAAAATTCAGAATATTTCTAATCTTATACATGTATAGCTAAGTCAGTTAGGAATACAAAAAATATCATCTTTAACAATGTTAGTAATTCAAGAATTCATTGTGTAAAAGCCTCATCCAATAAATTGTCCCTTCATGCATGTAAAGAGATAGGTTCACTAAAACAGGATGGGAACAGTCAAAATTAAAGGATACAATCTTACCATGAAATAAGATTTTCTCATGTTAGAGAAAAATTACACCATGGCATGTGGCCCAACTCTACATTCTTAAATCCAACTCCCAGCTCTCTGGCTCCACCTGGAAGTCAAAGAGACAGTGAAATGGAAAGTATCCACTAGAATCTATTCTCAGTAGGCAGAGTGACCTTATTAATAGAGCCTACATTAGCTTCTGTGCCTTTGAATATATTAGAATAAACCCCTCCTCCCTCAGTTAGTGGACCAATACACAACATCATGATAAACAGAGAAAAAAAATGAAGTTGCCAACTATTTCATTCTACTTGAATTAACAATCAATGTCCATGGAAGCAGCAGTCAAGAAATCAAATGAGCTATTGTGTTGGGCAAATCTGCTGCAAAAGACCTCTCTGAAGTTTTAAAAAGCAAAGATGTCACTTTGATGATTAAGGTGTACTTGACCCAAGCCAGGGTCTTTGCAATCACCTCATATACATGCAAAAATGAAAAAGTAAGACTGAAGAAGAAATGATGCATTTGAATTGTGGTGTTGGAAAAGAATATTGAATATACTGTGGACTGTCAGAAGAATAACAAATCAATCTTTGAAGAAATATAATCAGAATGCTCCTTGGAAGCAAGAATGGGGAGACTTTGGCTTACTTACTTTGAACATGTTATCAGGAAAGATCAATTGCTATTGAAGGACTTCTTGTTTGGTAAAGTATAGGGTCAGCAAAAACAAGAGAGATCCTTGTTGAGATGGACTGACACAAGAACCACAACCATGGACTCAAGCGTACCAGTGAGCATGAAGATGGTGCAGGAGTATGCAACGTTTCATTCTCTTATACATAAGGACATTATGTGTCAGAGCTGACTTAACAACAACTGGCAACAACAATCCACAGTTAAAGAGATAAACCAAAAAATCCCCCTCTCAAGGCTGAGTGTAGCTCAATGTGGTATACGAGTGGATGGTGTGTTTGTGGAAAGAAAAAGCCATTCTCTTCTGGAGGAGACACAGCCCCTCGACCAGGATTTCTGACCAAACTGTCTGATCCCTTTGTGAAGAGCTTAAACTGTCCTTAACCAGTCATACACAGCCCTGTGTGTTAACATAGATCAGATCCTGACAATCCTGTAACAGCCTCTCATAACCCTCAAGGCCTCCTGGTTGTTCTGCAAAACTTCCAGGTATTCTACTACCACAGAGCCTTTGCACTTACTGCTTCCTTTTTCTGAAATGGTCTCCCTGCATATATGCTCATGGCCTCTTCTCTCTCTCTTTAGGCCTTTATTCAAATACCACCTTCTCAGTGAGATCTTCCCCCACTATCCAATCAGAAATGAGAACATCCCTCTCCTACAGTCCTTATTCTCTTTCCTGCTTTATGTTTTTCTATACTTATGGTCACCTAGCATGCAATATGTTGTTGTTAGGTGCCATCGAGTTGGTCCAGCTTTTGCATGCATATGATGTGATTGCAAATACCATGGCTTGGGTCAGGTGCACCTTAGTCTTCAAGGCAACATCTTTGCTTTTCAGCACTTTAAAGAGGTCTTTTGCAGCAGTATATTGCATGCAATATACTCTTACTTTTTTATCTTATTTAGTGTCCATCTACCTCACTGAGAATGAAGGCTCCATGAAGACAAGAGTATTTGTGTATTTGGTTTAATACTTTAGTCCCAACACTTAGAACTCTCCCTGACACATAGTCAGTGCTCAATAAAAATTTGTTGAATGAATAAACAAATACACTGCTGATAAAATATAAATTGGTTCTACCTTTCCATAAGGCAATTGTGCCCCACCTCACATTCTCTTTGCTCACTTTTCACACCAGCCATTGTGCAGCCACCAACTTCATGCAGGTATAACCTGACAGTACCACATATTGGCTGTACCACATACTGTCACTTGGCACTCACACCTACACAGACCTGGCCATGCAAAGGGGTTAACACTCATGAGGCAACCTGTGATCAATAGGGGACAGGAACTGAGAAACAAATGCTCCCCTCTTCTATCCCTCAGGTGGATAATTCTGAGGTGCATTCTATGTGACTCCTCAGAGAGTCACTCAGGGAGTGAGCCACAGTTGTTGAAAGCTGTGAGCAGTAATACCAGTTGGACCAGTGGCTGTTGAGTCAGTTTCAACTCATGACAACCCCATGCGTAACAGAGTAGAACTGTGCTCCATAGGGCTTTCAGTGTCTGATTTTTTGAATCGCAGGCCTTTCTTCTAAGGTTCCTCTGTGTCGACTCGTCTTCATCATTTTGGTTAGCAGCCGAGCATGTTAACTGTTTGCATCACCCAGTGACTCCAACCAGAAATACAGACCCTTGTATCACTTTTCCTCCTCTGTTTCCTATTCCTGATCTCTGGGATCACTTTCTTCCTGCCTTCAAGCCCTTGCTGCAACCTTTCCTTTCAGAGAGGGCTCAAGCTAAGACAGAAATTTTAAAATATTTTTCCAAAATCTAAAAAATGTTCATATCCTAAATGAGATACTATTTTTCACCCATCAGATTAGCAATAGTTTTACCATATTAAATCCAAAGTCTTCAAGGGTGTGTAGAAATAGCTCTCTAAAAATAGGAGTGTAAATTGGCAATGATTACAAAAAAAAAAAAAAAAAATAGAAATTTGACAATTGTCTTAACCATCACAGCAATATACAACAAGAGCCAAAATATGTCCATGCCATTTGGCCCAGCTAGCAAACATTTAAGAATGCCTCCTAAATAATAAAAACAGATGTGCGCAAAGATTTATCTTTAGCATTCTTCCTTACAGAGCTGCTTACTAATAGAAGAAAACTAGAAGCCATCCAAATATCCAACCACAGGGGATTGGTGGGAGACTGTGTAGTCATCAATAATGACGGAAGAAACACATTTAATGGTGTAGAAAATGTTCACAATATACCCTTAAGGGGAAAAGTAGATTATAAATGATATCTACAAAATGATCCCATTTTAAGTATGTTGTTTGTTGTTGTTAGGTGTTGTCAAGTAGATTTCAACTCATAGTGACCCCAAGTGACAGAGTAGAACTAAGTCCATAGGGTTTTTTAGACTGTAATCTTTCTTGGTGCAGGTCTTTCTCCCACAGAGTCACTGGGTGGATTTGAAGTTCCAATCTTTTGCTTAGCAGCCGAGTGCTTAACAGTTGCACCACCAGGGCTGGTATTTTAAGAGTGTGTGTGTATGTGTGTGTGTATTGCAGTGCAGTAAATTAATATGGCCTTTCTAGTCACAGTCTTGTGACTCTCACAAAATGATCGGGTGGGACTATGCAAATAAGGTGATTGTGGCCCACCAAGGGGATTGGACAGCTTGTTAATAATGCAGATAAGGTGCATGGAATGCTTGCAGGGGTGGGACCATGCAAATAAGTTGTATGGAACCCTAATGAGGGGATTAGTCAGTTTTGCCATCCCATTAGTCTTAAAATGAGCCACTCCCAGAGGCTAGAGAGGGAGATCTCACTACTATCAAGAGCCAGGAGCAGAACACATATTTTGGACCGAGGGTGCCTGCGTTTAGTGCTGAGAACCTCCTAGACTCAGAAGACAGAGAGCTGTAGCACCACAGATGGTGTGAAATGGCAAGAAGTGGAGGCAGAGAAACAGTAGAGGCAAAACTAGGAGACCAGAACAAGCTGGCACAGTGGGCTTCCTGGCCCATGGAGCAAGGCAGCTACAGTGGGTGTGCCAACCCATGGAGCAAGAGACCTGAGCGCCTTCAGGCAAGAGGCTTCCTGGTGGAGTGGGGTGCCTTTGGGCACTTACTGGCAGAGCTAAAGAATTTTTTAACACTTGCCTGAGCAGAGCCAAGGCTGGGCCGAGGGGCTGAGAGTTGAAGGGCTGAGAGGCCGAGAACCGAGAAATAGGGCTACCTGCGGGCACAGCCAAGAAGCTGTCCTGACTGAAGAACGGTATCCTAAGTTGTTCCTGATTCTGAATTGTAACCTGTTACTTCCCTAATAAACCTCCTAACTGTGAATCCTGTGTGACCATTGAATGAATTATCAAACTCAGCAGAGAAGTAGAGAGTGCCATGGGAAGTAGAGAGTGCTGTAGGAGGGATGGCTGATGTCAGAATTGGTAAAAAGGTTGGAGAGAAGGAGGTATGTCTGACCTCCACCTCATAGGAATCAGCCTTGGGCCTTTGATCTTGATTCTCTCTCCTCTCCTTGTGAAGTTAGATGAGGTCAGATGCTGCTGTGCCATTTTTACATATATATATGAAAAAATATGAATTATCTATTTTTACATATATTTTATTATATAGAATAAATATATATTTTACCTGTGTGTGTGTGTGTGTGTGTGTGTGTGTGTGTGTGTGTGTATATATATATATATAATCAGTCAGATAAGTCAGGTAGTCTCTGACTTACGACGAGGTTATGTTCTCACCAGTCCATTGTAAGTCAGTTCTGATGTAAATAGAATACTTTTTTTTTTTTTTAGTTTTCATTATTATTGCCTTTTATTATCAGTATCTTTATAAATCCAATTAAGTTATTTGTCTTTGGGTATTGGAAACATATATAAACTTACAGATATACTTTAATACTTACATATTAGTAATGATAAGATGTACCAAAAAAAACCAAATGGTTGTAAATGCAATTCATTGTAACTCAAATACATTGTAAGTTGGGGACTACCTGTATATACATACAAGTAATTCTATATATATAAAGTAACATATATATATATGTATAAAGTAATTTTATCAAATTATAGATTATTGTAGATTATACATTAGATTGTTTTTATTTTATGCTTTTTATCTCTTCCAAATATTATGCAATTTTCCAATTTTTTATATATTTTCTAAATATGTATTAATTTTATGTTCAAATAAAAGTGCTCATTTTGTTATCCAGTAATTCTACTTTCAGGAATTTATCATAAGGAAATAATTACAGATGCACAGAAATATAAGTACAAAGATATTCATAATAGCCCAAAATTGGAAACAATCTACATTCCAGACAATAAGAGAATAGTAAAATAAATGATAGTGCTTACATACACAGACATTAAAATCCTTTTTAGAAAAATATTTTATTGATATGAGGTTATGTTGATGATATATTTTTATATATAACTCAGGATACAAAATATGCTCATGATCCCTGTGATGGTTAAGGTTGTGAGTCAACATGGCTGGGCCATGATTCTCAGTGGTTTGGCACTTATGATGTAGTTTGGCAGCTATGTAGTGATGTAATCACCTCCATAATGAGATCCGATATAATGTAATTACCTCCATGGTGAGATCTGCCATGAGTAGCCAATCAGTTGAAAGGGTGTTTCCTTGGAGGTGTGGCCTGCATCCAATATTTGTGGACTTTCTGGCAAAGCTCCCTGGCTTTTTTCTCTCTGGATCCTGCATCTGACCTCTGGTTCTTAGGACTTGAGTTAGCAGCTTACCTGCTGATCTTGGGATTCATCAGCCTCCATCAGCCTGTGAACCAGAGGACTGTTATCTGACCTGCCAGTCTTCACTTCACCAGCTTCTGCAGCTACATGAGTCAGGAGAAGCCTCCAGCCTGATCCACAGACTTGGACTTTCCAGCCTCTACAACTGCGTGAGCTATTTCCTTGATATAAATCTCTCTCTCTCTCTCTCTCTCTATATATATATATATATGTATAAACCCATTGCTGCTGAGTCAATTCCAATTCTTAGTGACCCTATATATATTTACTGCTTCACTGGTTTTGATTCTCTAGAGAACCCATCCTAAGACAATCCCAAACCTGTAAAATCATAAAAAGAAAAAATACACATACGTGCATAGAAAACACACTGTATTTTAAACCAGAGTTAAAATTCTGGCTCCATTATTTTCTAGCTGTGTGACTTTGGATACAGTTTACTCCCTGACTCTCAATTTATTGGAAAATGGATATAGTACATTTTAAGAGAGTTATTAAAATGATTGAGATAATGTACATAAAGTGCCTAGAACAATGCCTGACACATGATAATGTCACCATTCATTCGTTCATTTATTCACTTTTGATTCAATAACTATTAAGAAAATTATGCCAGGCTCTATAATAGGTATCATTTATGCAGGCACCCTCATGGCTATTAAAACGTTAACAGAAGTACCATTGACAAGAGAGTAGATTAATAACTTATGACATACAATGTGTACATAACAGAATATTTTGCAGCAGTGAAAACAAACTACAACTATATGCAATAAAATGTTTGAATCTTAGGAATATAATATTGAATGAGAAACTCCACTCACAGATTTCTTGGAGTATGATATCATTTTTATAAAGCCCAAAACAAGCCAAGCTAAACATAAATTAAGCAAAATAGTGTTTTGATACATATGTAGTAAACTCTTTTTTAAAAAAAAATCGGGGAGTAACAAACACAAAATCTAGAATGAAGGCTCCTGGAGGGAGGCGGGGAGGTGTGAAGAAGCTGCAGGTATTTCCATGCCATTGGTATTGTTGATTTTGTTCTAGTTGTTAAGTTGGTTGGTAAGCTTACAAATTTTCATTTTATTATGGGTTATATAGTTATAAATATAGTAACACATTTAGTAATATGTAAAGCGATGTAATTAAAAATAATACTTGTATTATTAAATATTACATAATTAAAATTTTAATGTTAAAAGTAGCCACCTCGAGCTAATAAGATTATGGGTGATCTCCACTTAAATGTATACTCACAAATTATAAACAGAACTGTGAAAATGCTTTCCTGTTTAAGAACATTAGCCATCAAAGATCTTCTAATCATTATAGAATTAAGTCCAGAAACCTCAAGTTCCTCTGTGGTTTTGGCTTTCAAATTTCTCCTCCAACTACAACCATACTGTAAATTTAGAGCACCATTAGCAATGCACCATGGAATTTATTTCACATAAAGTTATGTGTGTACATATAAACAATGCTATACATGTGTTATATAACACGTTATTGTTGTTAGGTGCCATCGAGTCGTTTCTGACTCATAACGACAACCCTATGTACAACAGAACAAAACACTGCCTGGTCCTGCACCATTCTCACAATTTTTGTTATGCTTGAGCCTATTGTTGCAGCCACTGTGTCAATCCATCTCATTGAGGGACTTCTTTTTCAATGACCCGCTACTTTACCGAGCATAATGTCCTTCTCCAGGGACTGATCCCTCCTGATAACATGCCCAAAGTATGTGAGACGTAGTCTCAACATCCTTGCTTCTAAGGAGCATTCTGGTTGTACTTCTTCCAAGACAGACTTGTTTGTTCTTTTGGCAGTCCATGGTATATTCATTATTCTTCACCAACACCACAATTCAAAGGCATTGATTCTTCTTTGGTCTTCTTTATTCATTGTCCAGCTTTCAGATGCATCTAAGGTGACTGAAAACACCATGGCTTGGGTCAGGCCCACTTTATTCTTCAAAGTGACATCTTTGCTTTTAAACACTTTAGAGAGATCTTTTCCAGCAGATTTGCCCAATGCAATGTGTCATTTGATTTCTTGACTTCTGTTTCCATGGGTGTTGATTGTGGATCCAAGCAAATGAAATCCTTGACAACTTCAATCTTTTCTCCATTTATCATGATGTTGCTTATTGGTCCAGTTGTGAGGATTTTTGTTTTCTTCATATTGAGGTGTAATCCATACTGAAGACTGTGGTCTTTGATCTTCATCAGTAAGTGCTTCAAGTCTGTTCATATAACACATATGAACAAATATTTATATTCATATAAATAATACTACATATACATTATATAATATATACATATGTGATATATACATATGCCATATACATGTAATATATTGTCTAAATTAAATATCATATAACATACATGTATATATGTTGTTGATGTTGTTGTTGTTGTGAGCCGTCAAGTTTTTTCCAACTCATAGTGACCCTATAGACCACAGCAGAACTGCCCTATATGGTCTCCACAGCTTAATCTTTGGAGCAGCTGGTGGATTTGAACTGCCAACCTTTCAGTTAGCAGCCTCATCCACTGCGCCACCAGGACTCATTCATGTATATATAGAGAAATATATAATACACAATATATACAAATACGTACACATACATATAAAAGTAATATAATTCCTGGAAAACTTCAAACATTACAGAAACATATAAATAAAAAGTAAAGTCTTCCTCCCTTTGAGATTGAGATTGAGATCCCCAGTCCCAAAGGTAACTACTACATCCTTTCAAAAATGTTGCACACATATATTAGTACGTGTATACGTGTGTGTGGTAGGCAGAATAATGGCCCCCCTAAATATGTCCACTTCCTAATCTTCAGAACCTGTGAATACATTATTTTATATAGTAAAAGGGACTTTGCAGAGGTGATTAAATTAAGGATCTTGAGATGGGGAGATTATCCTGTATTATTGAGGTGGGCCCAATGTCACAAGGGTCTTTATAAGAGAGAGGCAAGAAGATCAGAGGCAGAGAGAGAGATTTGAAGATGCTACACTTTGAAGATAGTGGAAGGAGACATGAGCTACAGGATACAGGTGGCCTCTAGAAACTGGGAAGAGTAAGGGAATGGATTCTCCCCTAGAGCCTCTAAAAGGAACACAGCCTGGCCAGTGCCTTGAATTTAGCTCAGGAAGACCCACTTTGGACTTCTGACTTCCAAAACTTTAAGAAAATAAATTTGTGTTGTTTTAAGCCATTATATTTGTGGTAATTTTTTACAGCCACAATAGTAAATCAATGCAATGCATGTGAGAGGGAGAGGAAAAAAAACCTTAGCTGAGAGGAGAAAAATTGTTTCATATTTACAATCTTTCACCAGCTTGAGCAGGATGATGAGTGTCAGGATGCAGAGTGGAGAAGCAGAGAGCTGAGGTTCTTTGCTTAAGAAAAAGACAGCTATAGAGAGACCAAAGGGGAAGAGTCAGAGATGCGAGGAACCACAGTTGGTTAGCTTAGGAAAGAAGGAGGCAAGGTGCAGATGAAGCTTGGTAATTAAAAAAGAATCAACAGTTAAGAAAAAAAATGAAGTGACTAATTGTTTTTTGGTTTTTCTAAATTCATTTCAGCATGTAGCAAATGTTATAACCCTCTCTTCCAACTCTCCACCACTTTTAAGTAAAATTTACATTTGTCACTAATTTTTGTGATGGGAGTTGACTTAGGGAATATAACCAAGTGCTCATCGTACTTCAAAGTGAGTTCAGAGCTGAGCGCAGACTGCCCATGGGGGCTCAGGCCCATCTTGCATTAAATAATCACCCTGCAGCCAAGCCAAGAAGGCCCCCCCCAGCATGATGGCCAAATGGAAAGTTTCAGGTTCAGAAGAGCGGAGATCCTCCGACATGAACCATGGGGTCTTCAGAGAGAGAAACTGGAGGAGCAAATTTGAGGTCAGCTTTGCAGCCTTTGGGAAGAAAATTCACTGCTCATGCTGAGACTTTTCGGATGGACAGTCAGACATAAGCTGTATTGTGGAAACTTACTAGCATGAAAAAGCCTAAGAAACTCCTTTGTGAAGTCACAGACTGAAAGGAAATTTGTACTTAACCATGCCCCGATGGCCGTCTTAATTTTCTAGGACATTGAAGTCTTCCATAAAAGGGGAGAGGAGAGCTGTGGAGATTTGATAATACAGAGTCCCTAGCCCATGTTCTGTCTCATCCACAGGAGGATCCCTGCAGACGAGGCTGTGGCTCAGGCTGGCTACTGAGCAAGTGTGGGAGCCAGGGATTGAGGCTGTATACTCCTATAGCCTGAAGACTTTTGCAGGGAGGGCAGGGCCAGGGACCATAAAAGAAGCCCCTTGGAATGCTGTTAGGATGTTTGGTAGACTGGAAATAATGGCCGTAATACGTTTCAGCATTTCCCACCAAGAGGTGGGTCTATTTCTCTACCGCTTGGATCTAGACAGGCCTTAATACTTCCTTTGATTAACTGAACATGGTGGAGGTAACATTGTATCAGTTCCAGAGCCTAGGCCTTAAAACGTCTACAGCTTCCACTTCTCTCTCTTTTTACCCAACCACCATATAAAGAAGTCCAGGCTCTCCTGCTGGAGAGAGAGGCCATGAAGTTTCATGGGGATGATGGGAATAACCAGTGACCAGTTGCTGTTGAGTCAATTCTGACTCATGGCAACCCCATGTGTGTCAGAGTAGAACTGCTCCATGGAGTTTTTAATGGCTGATTTTTTGAAGTAGATCACCAGGGCTTTCTTTCTAGGAGCCTGTGGGTGAACTCGATTGCACCACCCAGGAAGATAGAGGGGCCATATGAAAGAGAACTAAGGACTTCAGTCATGTAAGGGAAGCTATGTTGGATCCTCTAGCCCAGTTGATCTCAGCTGACACCACATGGAGCAGAGATGAGCAATACCTGCTGAGCCCTGCCTAATTTCTGACCCACAGAATCATAACAAATATAATACTTGTTTTTAGATACAAAGTTGTGGGATGGTTTGTTATATAGCAAGAGATAACTGATACAGGGTGGCAGACCTAGGGAAAAAAATACACCTCAATGAATTGAAAATTTTCAGGGCCCAACATTAGAAATAATACAGGAAATCAGACTATAACTGGGTCATCTGACTCTGCATGTCAAGCCATTCAAAAAGGCAAAATTTGACATCAAATTCTTAAGGGATTATCTTAAAGGTAAGAAAAGGGAGTTTATGATTTTACGAAGTATATTATACAAAAAACTTCCTAGAATCCTCTTTAGAATCTCTCTTTATCAAATGTTTTTCACTAACAGTTGTTAGCTGCCATATAGTTGGCCTGCAGCTCATGGTGACCCCATGTACAATGGAACTAAACACCATCCAGTTCCTGTGCCATCCCCATTATCAACTGCAGATTGAACCATTGTGATCTGTAGGGTTTTCACTGGTAGATTTTTGAAGTAGATCACCAGGCCTTTCTTCCTAGTCTATCTTAGTCTGGAAGCTCCACTGAAGTCTGTTCAGCATCACAGCAACATCCAAGCCTCCACTGACAGATGGGTGGTGGCTGCTCATGAAGCTCCTTGGGCGAGAATCAAACCCTGGTCTCCAGCCAGGAAAGCAAGAATTCTACCGCTGAGTCATCAGTGCCTTATTTACTAACAGTAACTGCATAAATCAGTCCTCCCCTACACACACACACACACACACATACACACACACACCATTCTCTGCCTCCTTGCCATCTCATTCTTCTTGCACTTCCTCTTTCATCATTAGCCATCATCTCAACGACCCTCACTGCTTTCCAAAGTCCCCTGGGAAATATAACCTTGTCTGCTCCTCTGACTTTTTGTGGACAGCAGCCACTTGAAATTCTGACTAATAAATTCTTCACTTCATCACATATTCAAGCCACAATGACCACCCCTGCCAAAATAAGTATCATGTATTTTCACATCTTTGTTTTTTTTTCCTTCAGATTCTACGTTGCATGCCAAGGCATCCTTTCAGTTCCAGCTCAGATGCCACATTCTCAAAACCCTCTTTCTGTGCTCTTCATTCCGACCCACCCTGCATATAAATATATCAGTTAGAATTAGCTTCTTTCTTGGTTGATCCCATATTATCCTTCTATTGTGTACTGTATATAGTTCTACACAGGTCTGGCTATTTCAATAGATTATAACCTGCTTTAGTCAAGTGCTGCATCTTATTAATCTTAGTAACTGCCACAGGATCTAACTCAGAACCATGCAGATGGCAAGCATTCATCAGATATTTGTTGGATTGAATGTAATTTAAACTAGGTCATTGATTCAGGTCTGTTCCAAAAAAAAAAAAGTCACATTCACTGAGATAAGCTAGGGACTTTTGCATACTGAGTCACTCCAAACTTGAATTGACATCAAATAATAAATAATTTTATATTTTAAAATGAACTAAGTAATGAATTTTGTTTGGGAAGTGAAACTATGAGTGATATTTTTTCTTCTACTTTCCCATGTTTTTCTAATTTTCTTAAATAAATGCTCATTTTATAATAAATATGAACTTTGAAATGAGTAAATTAGAAAACATAAATCATATTAACATTTATATTTAGTCCACTGAAAAAAGCTTTTCAAAATGAAATAAAGGCAGATGTATTTGTTTCTTCAGCCTGAAAGAATCATTCATCAGCTTCCTTAATCTATCAGTTGAGTATTCAACCAAAGAGAGAAAAATAACGTCCACTTGGTCAAGTTCTCCAACAGACAAAAGATAAGCATCTGAAAGCTGGTCAGCCTACGTACATAACTGGTCAGCTTCCTTTTCTCCCTCTGATCCTTGAGATTTAATCTCAGCCCTAAATTTATAGGTGAAATTCTCCCATCACATCTCATCCAGTTGAATTATCTAAATGGCTTTGATTTTATTACTCTAAATCTTTTCAAAGATAAACTTCAAGAAACACTTTTATTTGTACTTGGGAGCTCTTTCCTAAGACAGTCTAAAGTTGTCTTTAAATGAAAATAAGATTGTAACTCTTCAATATAGCATAAAAACCCTTTCCTTCTGGGACCTCGTCTGCCCTTTTTGTTTCTTCTCTAGGTACCCTCTAGAGCCATGTTTCTCGGTGTGGTCTGTAGAGTGTCCACATCAGAATACCTGGGTGCTGGCTCAGATACAGACTACCTGAGTCCACCTTCTGACTCATAATCAAAATAAGTTCCCCAGGTGATGTTCAGGTCTACAAAAGCTTGAGAGTCACAGCTCCAGAGCTATCAGTCTGCTGCCATTTCTCCAACATAGTGTGTAGTTTTGTGTCCTCTGACTAGAACAGCCCTACCCTTCCTTCTTCACTGATGACAGCCTGCTTATTTTTCTAGACCTAGCTCAAATATCACCGTCCCATGAAACCTTCTCTAGTCCTCCCAGGAAATAATTTTATTTTAAAAAATAAATTATTTCCTCAGCTAGTCCCCCAACACTTACCTCTCTGCATTATAGTAACTGGATACTTATCTGACCTCTGCTTGACCAAGCTTCTTGAGGACAGGGATGCCCCTGCCACCCAGCACAGTGACCTGTTGCAGCTGAGCACAGTAAGGGAGAGATAAGACCAGAGGTAAGTCAGGACAAGGTTAGAAGAGTTTCAAGGGGCAGGCTAAGGAGTTGGGCATGGAGTAAACATAATATTGCATGGCAGAACAATGTGCTGGCAAGAACATGAACTGCCAAATCCAATACACTGTGTTCAAGCCCCCACTCTAGTCCTTACTAGTTGTGTGACCCCAAGCAAGTCACTTAAGCCCCCCTGAATCTCCATTTTTCAAATGAGGATGGTACCATCTACTTCCCACATAGGGTTGCCTGATAAAATGCAGGATTCCCAGTTAAATTAAATTTCAAAAAATAATGAATAATTTTTTTGTATGTCTTATGTAATATTTGGGACATATTTTTACTGAAAATATTTATTGTTTATCTGAAATGCATATTTAACTGGGCATTCTATATTTATGTATTTTAATGGCTAAATCTGGCAACCCTATTGAAGGGTATTGTGAGGATTAACGAAAATGACTACAAGGGCTCAGCAGCAGGCACATAGTAGGCACTCTGTGGTGGCTCTTATTAAGCAACAGAAAACCATTAACATTTCTAGAGTGAGGGAATGACAGAATTATTCATCTTCAAAGTTCTGGCCTGAAACAATTATTTAAGGTTTCTTAACGTGCCTAGAAATAGAAAGTTGAATTCATTTAAAATATGTCATGTAAGTAGCTTTCAATTATAACTTTATCTTTTCCAGGTACTGCCCAAGCAACTTTGTAACGTAGTGTTTTTGAAGTGACTAAAGACTCCAAGCATAATGAATGAGGATAATCATTCTTTCCCAGAATGCCTCGGCTTTGATGATACAGTGTGTCAGAGGTATGGTGTGACTTGAATGACAATTGACTAACTCATTGTTTCCACTCAATTAACTTACAGCCCTGGATAGCTGAGCTTGTCTCTCTTGACAATCCCCCTCCCCATCAACCCAAGGCTTAACCCAAAGAACAGAATACATTCTCCTTTCATAAATAACTCCTGGTAGCAAATGAAAAAAAATTAGTAAATTAACAGAGAAATCATATAAAACATAATACAAGAGTAATTTTCTCAAGCATCAGTAAAAAATAAGATGTGGCAGACTCTGCTAGGCCAGCTATCCTCCAAATTTATTCTCCCCTTTGTCCTGTACACATGTCTGGACAGTTAGAGACAGTATCACCCGGTTTCCCTTACAACTGGATGTGTCCATGGGACTGAGGTCTAACCCATGGAATGTAGTTGAAAATAGTGCGTGCAACTTTCCTGTCACTGTTCTCACCACCTTGGTTATGAAGGCCACACTGGTCAGCCTTGGAAGACACTTATTGAGAATGGCACCTGGGAGACAGGCTCCTTGATGAGGTGATGGTGCAGAAGCCATCTATCCACCCCAGACCAAAACTTGAGAAAGAAATAAACTTCTGTGTTCTTGGATCCACTAAATGTTTTCGGGGTCACTGTTACATCAGCCTTGTTGTTGCTAGGTTCCTTCAGCTTGAACTGCCCCAATAGGGTTTCCTAGGCTGTAATCTTTATGGAAGCAGATCACCAGGTCTTTCTCCCTGAGGGCTGCTGAGTGGGTTTGAACCACCAACTTTTTGGCAGCCAAGCACTTAACCATTGCACTATTTTAACTATTGCAAAATTAGTCCGCATAACTCAATTTTCTCATATCAGTTACACTTAGAATGAAATCCAAGCACCTGACCAAGGCCTGCAGGACTTTGTAGGACCTGGCTCCTCCTCACCTCCGCCACGGTGATGACCCGCTTCTTCTCCTTGAAAAAGGCTCACTAACCACCAACTCTGAAGCAAGTGTTTCACCCCCTCCTTCTCAGTTTTGACCACTCTGTGTAATTAACTCGTTCATGTAATCTGACCCTATGAATGCCAGTAAATTTCCATTCATCCTTAAACTAGACCAAGCCAGATTTGGCCCACCCTGCAAGTGCAGAAGGGCCAGCTGTGACTGCTAATTGACCTCAACAGAGGACACAGAAGAGGCAGGGCCAAGATGGCAGAGTAGTCAGATGCTTCCAGTGGACCCTCTTACAAGAAAGACCCAAAAAAACAAGTGAATTGATTATATATGGCAATCTGGGAGCCCTGAACATCAAAGGCAGAGTTGAGGAACCGGACTGACTGGCAGGGGGTAGGGAGAGACAGTTCGGAAGCAGCGAGGAGTTGCCAGACCCGACCCGGCGAGAGCCTAAGCCCTTCAGGCCTGATCAGCTCGGGACTGAGCAGTAAGGCAGGCAAGCGGTGATGCTCAGGAGGTGCGTTTTCTGCACAGGTAGAGACCCAGTGCCAGAGAGTCTACACAGCCACCCAGAACCAGTGAGAAGCAGCCCTGGATCAGCAAAAGAGAAGTAATTGCGTAGGCCTACCGCAAATATCAAAAACACCCCCCCTTATGGAAAAACCTCTCTCCCATTTACCTCCCTGCTCCCTGCTCTGCACTGGGTCCCAGACCAGCTTCAGCAATTGCCGAGTCCCCTGGGCTGGAAGTAGGAACTGTCACACGCCGGGAGCCAGTCTTCCTACCTTGGAGAGTGAACAAATTAACAAACAGAGGAAAAATTAAACTGCAAGCTCCCCTAAGCCAGGAACCCAGGGTAAGCACAGCTCCTTTGCCTAGGCACAGGCATAAGGGATCCACGGACTTTGAGTGCCTTTCCCCCTGCATAGACTTGTGTGGGCCCATCTCAACAGCATAGGCCCGCATTACTGCAGTGCAACAGGGTATATACCTTAAGTCTAACTTCAACTGTTTCAGCTGTGAAGTGGCATGTTCTTGACATTTGACACTGCTCTGCCCATTAAACAGGGCCTTCACCTACCCACATCAGGGGCCTGAGGACTGGTGGCTCCACCCACGCCACCTAGCCACCTGCAATAGGAGCCCAAGAATAAAAGGTGCCCACAGTCCTTACAGCCAATGGCATTAGGTGCTCATAGGCCAGCTGCAAAACCCACCCACCTACGTGCTGTAGGGAACAGGGACACACCTTCCTCCTGGACTCTCGGGAGCAGCTGCTACCCCCTGCCTTGCTCAGACTGTGTCCCCCTGCTGCAGCCAGATGCCTGTGCCTATTCCAATCACCCATGCCTGTCTAGGACTGTAAGTGAGAGCCTACACCACACACTTGGTGGCTATCTACCTGGGCACCTGATCTGAATCCATACAGGAGGAGTGGGCAGACTCCTGAGCTCACATACCTAGTAACAGATCTAGGACATTAGAGATGGTGACAGGACATTAGAGCTTCAAAGTTGCCAATAATCAAACTAGCTCACACGAGCAGCCTATTTGGGCATATCAAAACAAAACAAGAAGCTAGGACATGGTAAGCAAACATAAAATAAATATAATAACTTATTGATGGCTTGGAAACAACAGTCAATATCAAATCATGTAAAGAAGCAATCCATGATGGCTTCAGCAAGCTCCCAAAATAAAGAATCTAGAAATTTTCCAGAGGAGGAAAATTTCTTGGAATTACTGGAGGCAGAATACAAAAGATTAATATACAGAATGCTTCAAGAAATTAGGAAGGAAATTAATCAAAATGCAGAACATGCAATAGAGGAAATGAAAAAGATTAGAGAAGAGCATAATGACAAATTTAACAGGCTGCAAGAATCCATAGAGAGACAGCAATCAGAAATCCAGAAGATTAACAATAAAATTTCAGAATTAGACAACTCAATAGAAAGTCATAGGAGTAGAATGGAGGCAATGGAAGTCAGAATTAGTGAGATTGAAGAAAAAGCACTTGACACCAAATTATTTGAGGAAAAATCAGATAAAAGGATTTAAAAAAATGAAGAAACACGAAGAATTACGTGGGACTCTATCAAGAGGAATAACCTATAAGTGATTGGAGTAGAACGGGGGGGATGAACAGAAAATACAGAGAGAATTGTTGAAGATTTGTTGGCAGAAAACTTCCCTGATACCATGAAAGATGATAAGCTATTTATCCAAGATGCTTATCAAACCCCACATAAGGTAGATCCCA
The DNA here is from genome assembly GCA_030035585.1 of Dugong dugon. Classification (NCBI taxonomy): domain Eukaryota; kingdom Metazoa; phylum Chordata; class Mammalia; order Sirenia; family Dugongidae; genus Dugong; species Dugong dugon. Next base: position 44,272,060 of record CM057476.1, on the reverse strand, counting down.
AAAGAAAGTCACCAAGACATATTATAATCAAACTTGCCAAAACCAAAGATAAAGAGAGAATTTTAAGAGCAGCTAGGGATAAATGAAAACTCATCTACAAAGGAGAGTCAATAAGAATAAGCTCAGACTACTCAGCAGAAACCGTGCAGGCAAGAAGGCAATGGGATGACATATATAAAGCCTTGAAGGAAAAAAATTGCCAGCGAAGAACTATATATCCAGCAAAACTGTGTCTCAAATATGATGGCAAAATTAGGGCATTTCCAAATAAACAGAAGTTTAGGGGATTTGCAAAAACCAAACGAAAATTACAAGAAATACTAAAGGGAGTCCTCTGGTTAGAAAATCAGATAACGAGCCAAGACTAGAACACAGGACAGAGCAACCAGATATCAACCCAGATAGGGAAGTCACAAAAGGAAATCGAAGGGAAAACACTGAAAATAGGGAAACAGAGATGTCAATATTTAAAAGATGACGACATTAAAACAAAAAAGAGGGACTTAAAAAATGTAGATATAGATTTTTCATATGGAGAGGAAGTCAAGGTGATATAAAGAAATAAAAGACTAGTATAAACTTAGAAAAATAGGGGTAAGTATTAAGGTAACCACGAAGGAAACTAACAATCCTACACATCAAAATAAAGAACTAGAAAAATATGAAGACTCATCAAACACAGAATCAACAACAACAAAAAAGATGTAAAGAAAAATGACTCAGCACAGAAAATTAAGTGGAACAAAGAAACTGTCAACAACACACAAAAAAAGACAGCAAAATGACAGCACTAAACTCATACCTATCAATAATTACACTGAATGTAAATGGACTAAATGCACCAATAAAGAGACAGAGAGTGGCAGATTGGATTAAAAAAACATGATCCATATATACGTTGCCTACAAGAGACACACCTTAGACTTAAAGACACAAACAAACTAAAACTCAAAGGATAGAAAAAATATATCAAGCAAACAACACTCAAAAAAGAGCAGGAGTGGCAATATTAACTTCTGACAAAATAGACTTTCAAGTAAAATCCACCGCAAAGCTTAAGGAAGGACAGTATATAATGATTAAAGGGTCAACACACCAGGAGGACATAACTATAATAAATATTTACACACCCACTGACAGGGCTCCAAAATACATAAAACAAACTCTAATAGCACTGAAAAGAGAGATAGACAGCTCCATAATAGTAGTAGGAGACTTCAAAGTACACTTTCAGGGAAGGACAGAACAGCCGGAAAAGAAGCTCAACAAAGACACGGAAGAGCTAATGCTACAATCAGCCAACTTGATCTCATAGACATATACCGAACATTCCACCCACCAGCAGCCAAGTATCCTTTCTGTTTTGATGCACGTGGAACATTCTCCAGAATACACCACGTATTAGGCCATAAAGCAAGCCTTAACAAAATCCAAAGCATCGAAACATTACAAAGCATCTTTTCTGACCATAAAGCCATAAAAGTAGAAATCAATAACAGAAAAAGCAAGGGAAAAAAAATCAAACCCATGGAAACTGAACAACACCTTGTTCAAAAACTACTGGGTTATAGAAGAAATTAAGGATGGGATAAAGAAAGTCATAGCATCAAACGAGAATGAAAACACATCCTACCAGAACCTTTGGGACACAGGAAAAGTAGTGCTCAGAGGTCAGTTTATAGCAATAAATGCACACATCTGAAAACAAGAAAGGGCCATAATCAAAACATTAACCCTACAACTGGAACAAGTAGAAAGAGAGCAGCAAAAGAAGCACTCAAGTGCCAGAAGAAAGGAAATAATAAGAACTACGGCAGAATTAAATGAAATAGAGAATAGAAAAAAAATTGAAAGAGTTAACAAAACCAAAAGGTGGTTCTTTGAAAAGATCAACAAAATTGATAAACCATTGACCAAACTGACAAAAGAAAAACAGGAGAGGAAACAAATAACCCGTATAAGAAATGAGATGGGTGATATCACAACAGACCCAAATGAAATTAAAAGAATCATAACAGAATACTATGAAAATTGTACTCTAAGAAATTTGAAAACCTAGGGGAAATGGACAAATTTCTAGAAACTCACTACCTACCTAAACTAACACAAACAGAGATAGAACAACTAAATAAACCCATAACAAAAGAAGAGATTGAAAAAGTAATTTAAAAACTCCCAACAAAAAAAAACCCTGGCGTGGATGGCTTCACTGGAGAATTCTACCAAACTTTCAGAGAATAGTTAACACCACTACTACTAAAGGTATTTCAGAGTATAGAAAAGGATGGAATACTCCCAAACTCATTGTATGAAGCCAGCATTACCTTGATACCAAAACCAGGCAAAGACACCACGAAAAAAAGAAAATTACAGACCGATACCCCTCATGAACATTGACACAAAAATCCTCAACAGAATTCTAGCCAATAGAATTCAGCAACATATTGAAAAAATAATTCACCATGATCAAGTGGGATTTATACCAGGTATGCAGGGATGGTTCAACATTAGGAAAACAATCAATGTAATCCATCACATTAATAAAGCAAAAGACAAGAACCACACGATCTTATCAGTTGATGCAGAAAAGGCATTTGACAAAGTCCAATACCCATTCATGATAAACTGTCAACAAAATAGGAATAGAAGGGAAATTACTCAATATAATTAAGGGCTTTTATACAAAGCCAACAGCCAACATCATCCTAAATGGAGACACTTTGAAAGCATTCCCCTTGAGAATGGGAACCAGACAAGGATGCCCTTTATCACCACTCTTATTCAACATTGTGCTGGAGGTCCTAGCCAGAGCAATTAGGCTAGAAAAAGAAACAAAGGGAAAAAGTCAAAGTATCTCTATTTGCAGATGATATCATCTTATACACAGAAAATCCCAAAGAATCCACAAGAAAAACTACTGGAACTAATAGAAGATTTCAGCAAAGTATCAGGATACAAGATAAACATACAAAAATCAGTTGGATTCCTCTACACCAATGAAGAGAACTTCGAAGAGGAAATCACCAAATCAATATAATTTACAATAGCCCCCAAGAAGATAAAATACTTAGGAATAAATCTATCCAGAGATGTAAAAGACCTATACAAAGAAAAATACAAGACACTACTGCAAGAAACCAAAAGAGACCTACATAAGTGGAAAAACATACCTTGCTCATGGATAGGAAGATTCAACATTGTGAAAATGTTAATTCTACCCAAAGCAATCCCAATACAAATTTCAAGAACATTTTTTAATGAGATGGAGAAACAAATCACCAACTTCATATGGAAAGGGAAGAGGCCCCAAATAACTAAATTATTACTCAAGGAGAAGAACAAAGTGGGAGGCCTCACACTACCTGATCTGAGAACCTATTATACCACCACGGTAGTCAAAATAGCCTGGTACTGGTACAACAACAGATACATGGAACAGAATGGAGAATCCAGACAAAAATTAATCCATCTATGAGCAGCTGATATTTGACAAAGGCCCAAAGTCCGTTAATTGGGGAAAAGACCGTCACTGGCATAACTGGATATCCATCTGCAAAAAACTGAAACAAGACCCATAACTCACACCATGCACAAAAACTAACTCAAAATGGATCAAAGGCTTATATATAAAATTGAAAACGATAAAGATCATGGAAGAAAAAATAGGGGCAATGCTAGGAGCCCTAATACATGGCATAAACAGAATATGAACCATAAGTAACAATGCATATGCACCAGAAGAGAGACTAGATAACTGAAAGCTCCTAAAAATCAAACACTTATGCTCATCAAAAAACTTCACCAAAAGAGTAAAATGACCACCTACAGACTGGGAAAAAAATTTTCGCTGCGACAAATCCAATCAGCATTTAATCTCTAAAATCTACAAGATACTGCAAAACCTCAACAACAAAAAGACAAATAACCCAATTAAAAAATGGGTAAAGGATATGAACAGACACTTCACCAAAGACGATATTCAGGCAACTAACAGACACATGAAGAAATGCTCACGATCATTAGCCATTAGAGAAATGCAGATCAAAACTACAATGAGACATCTTCTCACCCCAACAAGGTTAGCATTAATCCAAAAAACACAACATAATAAGTGCTGGGGAGGTTGTGGAGAGACTGAAACAGTTATACACTGTTGGTAGGAATGTAAAATGGTACGACCATTTTGGAAATCAATTTGGCAATTCCTCAAAAAGCTAGAAATAGAAGTACCATATGATCCAGCTATCCCACTCCTTGGAATATATCCTAGAGAAATAAGAGTCATTACACGAATAGATATTTGCACACCCATATTCATTGCAGCACTGTTCACAATAGCAAAAAAGATGGAAACAACCTAGGTACCCATCAACAGACAAATAGATAAACAAATTATGGTATATCCACAGAATGGAATACTACACAACAATGAAGAACAATGATGAAGCCGTGAAACATCTTATAACATGGAGGAATCTGGAGGTTCTTTATGCCGAGTGAATTTAATCAGTCACAGAAGGACAAATATTGTATAAGACCACTATTATAAGAACTCAAGAAAAGGTTTAAACACGGAAGAAAACATTCTTTGATGGTTACAAGGGTGGGGAGGGAGGGTGAGTGTTATTTACTAACTAGATAGTAGATAAGAATTACCTTAGGTGAAGGGAAGGACAGCACACACGACAGGGGAAGTCAGCACAACTGGACTAAACCAAAGCTAAGAAGTTTCCTGAATACAATCAAACACTTTGAGGGACAGAGTAGCAGGGGTAAGAGTCTGGGAACCATGCTTTCAGGGGACATCTAGGTCAATTGGCATAACAAAGCTTATTAAGAAAATGTTCTGCATCCTACTTTGGTGAGTGGCGTCTGGGGTCTTAAAAGCTTGCAAGCGGCCATCGTTGGTCCCTACCACCTGGAGTAAAGGAGAATGAAGAACATCAAAGACACAAGGAAAGTATTAGCCCAAGAAGTAGAAAGGGCCATATAAACCAGAGACTTCATCAGCCTGAGACTAGAAGAGCTAGGTGGTGCCTGGCTACGACCAATGACCGCCCTGACAAGGAACACAATAGAGAGTCGCTGATGGAGCAGGAGAAAGGTAGGGTGCAGAACTCAAATTCTAGTAAGAAGACCAGACTTAATGGTCTGACTGAGACTGGAGGAACCCTAGAAAGCATGGCCCCTGGATTCTCTATCAGCCCAGAACTAAAACAATTTCTGAAGCCAACTCTTCAGACAGGGGTTGGATTGGACTGTGAGGCATAAAGTGATACTTGTGAGGAACGTGCCTCTTAGCTCAAGCAGATACAAGAGACTAAAAGGGAAGATTCTGTCTGGAGGTAAGATGGGAAGTCAGAGAGGATTAGGAGCTGGTTGAATGGACATGGGGAATCAGGGGTGGAAAGGAGGAGTGTGCTGTCACGGTATGTGGAGAGCAATTAGGGTCACATAACAATGTATGTGTAAATTTTTGTATGGTAAAAAATTTTTTAAAAAAGAAGAATATAAATAAAGTAAAGAAAAAAAAAAAAAAAGGAGGACACAGCAACCAGAAGAACGAATCAGAAGGAAAATCATCACTTGGACTCTATTCCGAAGCTAGAGTTCCAACAAGAACCATGTCCCCTCCTATTTCCTGGCAGCTTTCTAGAATTTTCCTTTCCTTGTATGCCTGTGCAGTTGCCATCTTGCTGCCCAAATCACATATAATCCCTGCTTCCCCGTAGCTCAGAGAGTCACATCTGAGGAACTTCTTACCCGCTCCTTGCTCTGCGCATTGCAATAAAGTTACTTTCTCTTTCTCAAAGACCAGTGGCCAGATATTGTCACGTCTAAGTGTGCTGGACAAGGATCCACCTTCTTGGGTTCCGTTAACGTTCATTTTTTCTTGTACTTGTTCATTGGTGTCTCTGCCACCTTGTAGGCCCCTGACAGCAGCAATGCTGTCTTGTTCACCATTTTATCCCCAGAAAACAGCATAATACCTGATGCATAGGGGTGCTCCACAAACAGGTGTCAAAATAATGAATGATCAATGATTTATTTTCACATCTATACAGATATGTCTGCAGAACTAGGATGGCTCAACAGAAGACAACTTTCAGCAAAATAAAGAGATTCCAGGGCCAGAGACAGATGTTGTTCTAAAAGAAGAGGTTAAGCAAGATGGGCTGGTTTCCATACAGATACATGCCTGAAGGGTAAAGACAGCAATAGTGGCTTTTCTTGAAATCCACCTGAGTAGTAGAGAATTAAAAGGAGCCCTGGTGGTACAATGGTCAAACACTCGGCTGCTAATCGAAAGGCCAGACGTTCGAAGCCAACAGCCACTCCATGGGAAAAAGATGTGGCAGTCTACTTCCATAAAGTTTCCAAACCAAAAAAACCAAACCCATTGCCATCAAGTCAGTTCTGACTCATATCGACCCATAGGACAGAGTAGAACTACCCCATAGGGTTTCCAAGGCTCTCAATTTTTACAAAAACTGACTGCTACATCTTTCTCCCATGGAACAGCTGGTGAGTTTGAACCACTGACCTTTTGTTTAGCAGCCAAGCACTTTAACCACTGCCCCACCAGGGCTCCTTCTTTCCAAGCCTGTAATCTTTATGGAGAAGGAGCCCTGGTGGCGCAGTGCTTAAAGTGCTTGGCTGCTAACCAAAAGGTCAGTGGTTCAAATCCACCAGCTGTTCCGTGGGAGAAAGATGTAGCAGTCTGCTTCTGTAAACATTTACAGCCTTGGAAACCCTATGGGGCAGTTCTACTCTGTCCTATAGGGTCGCTATGAGTCAGAATCTACCTGATGGCAACGGGTTTGGTTTGATTTTTAGTAGAGAATTTAATCTTGCCCAAAGAAAGCTCTGCTCTTTGCTTTCAGCTTCTGGGAGGTAAATTCTATGCCTTTGGAATGTAATACTTGACCCTGGGAGCCTTGAGTTACATCAGATAGTCTAGCAATGTGATTAGGGTGGAATCTTTTGGTTATATGGTATCAGTTCACTCCCAGAGGCTTGGAGACTGAGATCAGTCTTGTGGGTAGTCAACCAAGCCTACCTGATGGAGCCACAGTAAACTCTGGACACCAAGGCTTGGGAAATCTTCCCTGAATGCAAGGACAATACTTCATATATATTGCCACACAATGTTGCTGAGAAAAGTAGCACTGCTTATGACTCCACTGGGAAAGGAAAACTGGAAGCGCTGTTCTGGTAACTTTCCTGATCTCTGCCCCATATGTCTCTTTTCTTGGCTGATTTTAATCAGTATACTGTTACCATAATAAACCACAACTGCAAGTATAACAGCTTTCATTGAGTTCTGTGAGACTTTAATGAATTATTGAAAGTAGGGGTGGTCTTGGGGACCCCTGAACTTGCAATGGTGTCAGAAGTGAGGGTGGTCTTATTAACTGATTCCTAGTTTCACACCATCTGAATCTGGACAGCTTGCTGGTGAATGTATCTCTTGGGAGAAGAGACCATGGATGACACTAAAAGAGTAGTATCAAGAATGGTCTCTTGGGCTGTCATTCCTTGGGGCACAGGCAATATTTCTGTGACACCCTTTTAAAAGCCTTACTTGACAGACTATTGCAAAGCACTTGCAAAAAGAAGGCCTGAGAAAAGCATCATCTTGACCAGAGAATGGTGGAGGGGAGCAGACAGTTCAGACAGAGCTCAGAGCAGGAGTTTAGCCCAAAGCTGCAGCACTGTGAGCAGAATCCCTAACAAACGGGAAGGATCTCTGTGTCTGTAGGAGCTCCAAGACAACCTTTGGGGATTCCCAGGAAGACCTGAAAGGATGGGAAATCCTGAATGAAATCCCAGACTACCCCCACCCCCACTCACTGGCTCCTGCCAAACCTTTTTTTTTCACCCTTTCTTTTCTTTTTAGTTTTTTGTTGTTGTTGTTGTAGTACTTTAGATGAAGATTTACAGAGCAAACAAGCTTCTCATTAAACAATTAATAAACCTATTGTTTTGTGACATTGTTTGCCAACCCCACGACATGTCAACACTCTCCCCTTCTCGACCTTGGGTTCCCCATTACCAGCTTTCCTGTCACCTCCTGCCTTCTTGTCCTTGCTCTTGCCCATTTAGTCTCATTTTGTTTTATGGGCCTGTCTCATTTTTGGCTGAAGGATGAACCTCAGGACTGACTTCATTACTGAGTTATTACAGTATCCAGGGGCCATACTCTCGGGGTTTCTCCAGTCTCTGTCAGACCAGTAAGTCTGGTCTTTTGTTTTTGTTTTCTTTTTTTGTGAGTTAGAATTTTGCTCTATATTTTTCTCCAGCTCTGTCCAGGACCCTCTATTGTGATCCTGGTCAGAGCAGTCAATGGTGGTAGCCCAGCACCATCTAGTTGTGCTGGACGCAGTCTGGTGGAGGCTGTGGTACTTGTAGTCCATAAGTCTTTTGGACTAATCTTTCCTTTGTGTCTTTGGTTTTCTTGATTCTCCCTTGCTCCAGATGGGGTGAGACCACTGGAATATCTTAGATGGCCACTCACAGGTTTTTAAGACCCCAGATGCTACTCACCAAAGTAGGATATAAAACATTTTATTTATAAACTAGATTATCCCAATTGAGCTAGATGTTCCCCAAGACCATGGTCCCCACAGCTCTCAGCCCAGTAATTTGGTCCCTCAGGGAATTTGGATGTCTATGGACCATGGCCATGCCTTGGACAAGTTGTGCTGGCTTCCCCAATATTGTGTACTGTCTTGCCCTTCACCAAAGTTACCACTTATCTATTGTTTATTTAGTGTTTTTACCTTCCACCCTTCCCTCCCTTGTAACTAGCAAAGACTGTTTCTTTTGTGTGTGTGTGTGTAAATCTTTTCATGAGTTTTGATAGTAGTGGTCTCATACAATATTTGTCCTTTTGTGATGGACTCAAAATAACGCCCCCCAGATTCATCCATGCTGTGAGATGCTTTGCAGATTCATAATTGTTCTTTATCATTGCATAGTATTCCATTGTGTGTATGTACCAGAGTTTGTTTATCCATTCATCTGTTGATGGGCACCTAGGTTGTTTCCATCTTTTTGCTATTGTGAACAGTGCTGCAATGAAAATGGGTGTCTATTCATGTGATGGCTCTTATTTCTGTAGGATATATTCCTAGGAGTGGGATTCCTAGATCATATGGTATTTCTATATCTAGCTTTTTAAGGAAGGGCCATATCATTTTCCAAAATAGTTGTACAATTTTTCATTCCCACCAGCAGTGCATAAGCATTCCAATCTCCCTGCAGCCTCTCCAACATCTGTTATTTTCTGTGTTTTTTTTAATTCATTCCTTCAATGTCAGGGTGAGTTGTTATCTCATTTTGGTTTTGATTTGCATTTCTTTAATGGCTAGTTGTTGCCAGAATTTTCTCCTGTATCTGTTAGCCACTTGAATGTCTGTTCATACCCTTTGCCCATTTTTAAATTGGATTATTTGTCTTTTTATCATAGAGGTGTTGGATTTTCCTGTAGATTTTAGAGATTAGACCTTTGTTGGATTTGTCATAGCCAAAATTTTTTTCCCAGTCTTTAGGTTCTCTTTTTACTCTTTTGGTGAAGTCTTTTGATGAACATAAGTGTTTAATTTTTAGAAGATCCCAGTTATCTAGCTTATCTTCTGGAGTTTGTGTGTTGTTAGTTATGGTTTGTATCCTGTTAATGCAGTGTGTTAGGGCCTCTAATGTTGACCCTATTTTTTCTTCTATGATCTTTATAGCTTTTGGTATTTTATTTAGGTCTTTGATCCATTTTGAATTAGTTTTTGTGTACTGTGTGAGGTATGGGTCCAGTTTCATTTTTTTTTTTTTTTTTTTTTTTTTACAGATGGACATCCACTTTTGCCAGCACCATTTGTTAAAAAGACTATCTTTTCCCCATTTGATGGACTTTGGGCCTTTGTCAAAGATCAGGTTACCATAGGTGGATGGATTTACATCTGAGTTCTCAATTCTGTTCCATTGGTCAATGTGTCTATCATTGTACCAGTACCAGGCTGTTTTGACTACCACAGCTGTCTAGTAGGTTCTGAGGTCAGGTAATGAGAGTCTACTTCTTCAATAGTGCCTTACTTATCCGAGACCTCTTCCCTTTCCATTTAAAGTTAATGAGTAGCTTTTCCATCTATTTAAAGGATGCTGTTGGTGTTTGGATCCGGATTGTGTTGTATTTGTAGATTGCTTTGGGTAGAATTGATATTTTCACAATGTTAAGTCTACCTATCCATGAGCATGGTATGCTTTTCCATTCATGTAGATCTCTTTTGGTTTCTTGCAGTAATGTTTTGTAGTTTTCTTTGTATAGGTCTTTTACATCCCTGGTTAGATTTATTCCTAAGTATTTTATTTTTTGGGGGGGGCTATTATAAATATTATTGTTTTCCTGATTTCCTTTTCATAGTTCTCTTTATTGGTGTATAGGAATCCAACTGATTTTTGTATGTTTATCTTGTATCCTCCTATTTTGCTGAATCTGTTAGTTCCAGTAGTTTTCTCATGGAGTCTTTTGGGTTTTCTATGTATAATATCATATCATCCACAAATAGGGACAGTTTTATTTCTTCCTTACCAGTTTGGATGTCCTTTATTCCTCTTTCTTGCCTTACCTTTCTTCCATTTCTTTCTCCCTCCAACCTATCCTGGTATGCCACGTCTACTCCTTACTGCTGGGCCAAGCCTCATCGCTGTGGGTAGAGAGCAACAGGCCCACCACAGCCTGAGACCACATCACCCACACCCACCAGTTCCCACCGTGCCATTTTTTTCCCTTTCTTTCTCCCTCCCACCTACCCCCATAGGACACCTCTACCCCTTCCCCCCAGGCCACACCACACAGTTGTGACTAGAGAGCCATGAGACCACTTCCAGCCTAGGACAGCACTGCACCTACCCACTGGCTCCTGCCTACTCATTTTTTTCCTTTCTTCTTTTTCTTTCTCCTTCCCACCTAGTCATGTATGCCACCCCACCCTCTTCCCTTAGCTCAGGCCCCTAGGTCCCACCCCACCCTCCAGCTACCATTTTTTTCTTTTTCTCTCTATTTTCTTTTCTTTGATTCCCCCATCTAGCCCCATATGTCACCCCTCATTCCCACCAGCCCTCACTGAGAAGTCATAGCTAGAAGGTCCTTGGCTCAGGCCTGCTGCTGCACCTGCCCCTACCTTCCTGCCACTCAACCATCTGCTGAACAGAGGGAGGTGAGCCCATACCACTCCTCATCTGACACCCCACCTATCTGGTGAGGAGGTAAGAACACTCCCACACAGCTGGACCAATAGCAGGAGGCAGACAGCACCTGCCCATTCCACCCTCATTCACCTCACCAAACCAGTGTAAAGTAAAGTGAGCTCTCCTGGACTGCTGCTGCCCTGTGCACCCAGAGAAGGTGGTGAGAGCTACTCTGCCCACAGATGAGCAATCAGCAAAACACGCCTGGTCCACCCAACCTGATGTATCAAAACAAAACAAAAAGGACAGAAAAAACGAGCACACAATCAATAAATACAGAAAATAATAGCTTAGTGTCTTGGAGACAGCAGATAATATCAAAACATAAAAAAGCAGGACAAGATGACTTCAACAAGTGACCAAAACAAAGAATAAGATGACTTTCAGGTAGAAGCAAAAGGAAGTGGAACTACCTGATATGGAATTCAGAAGACTAATATTTAGGCCTCTCCAAGAGATTAGGGAAAAAAATCAAGGAAAACACAGACAAAACCAAGGGAAAGAAATAGACAAAATCATGGGAAACACAGACAAAGTAATAGAAAAATTCGAGAAAATAACACAGGAACAAAACATCAAAATAGACTATTAGAAATCGTACAAAAACAGCAACTAGAAACTCAAAAGATAAACAACAAAATTACACAAATGGACAAATCAATAGACATTTTTAGGAGCAAATTTGAAACAATGGATCACAGAATCAATGAGATTAAGGACAAATCCATGGATAACACTATATTTGAGGAAATTTCAGAGAAAAGAATGAAGAAAACCTAATACTTATGTGGGATATGATCAAGATCAAAAATTTGCACCTGATCAGAGTTCCAGAATGGGGGGAAAATGGAAAACACAGGGAAGATTGTTGAAGATTTACTGTCAGAAAACTTCCCAGATATCATAAAAGATAAAAAGCTGACCATCCAAGAAGCTCAATGAACCCCATTTAGGATAGACCCCAAAAGTAAGTCACCCAGACATATCATAATCACACTTGCCAAAACCAAAGACACAGAAAGAATCCTGAGAGAAACTAGAGAAAAGTGGAAAGTCACTTACCAAGGGGAAGCAATAAGATTAAACTCTGATTACTTGGCAGAAACTACGCAGGCAGGAAGGCAATGGTATGACATATATAAAATCTTGAAAGAAAAAAAACTGCAAAAAATGAATAATATATACTACAAAACTCTCTCTCAAATACAATGGTGAAATTAGGACATTTCCAGATAAACAAGAATTAAGGGAATTCATAAAAACCAAACCAAACTTATAAGAAATATTAAAGCAAGTCCTTCAGTTAGAGAAGAAATAACAGTAAACAAAAACCTAAGACTAAGACACAGGAAAGCATCACTCAGATAACAAACTAGGTTAAGAAATCTCAATAATAAAACAAAGCTAAAAGACTTAAAACAGGGAAATAGAGATGCCAACCTGTAAATTACAACAATGTCAAAATAATACAATGAGGAATAAACGGTGTAGGTACAGAACTTTCAAATGGAGAGGAAGTCAAGGCAATATCAAGTAATAAAAGACTCGTTCAAACTTAGGAAGATAAGGGTAAATTGCAAGGCAACCACAAAGAAAGCTAACAAACTTAGTCATCAAAATAAAAAAGAAGAAAAATATAGTCTCAGTAAACACAAAATCTACAGTAAAGAAAGAAAAGAAAATCCACAAACAAAAGGAACTCAGTATAGGAAAGTAAGAGAAACAAAGAAAATGTCAGCATCACACACACAAAAGCACAACAATATGACTGCAATAAACTCATACCTATCAATAATCACACTGAATGTAAACGGCTTAAATGTGCCTGTAAAGAGACAGAGAGCTGCAGAATGGATAAAAAAATACGACCCATCATTATGCTTACAAGAGAGACACCTTAGACAGAAAGACATAAATATATAAAAAATCAAAGTAGGGGAAAAAATATATCAAGCAAGCAGTAACCAGAAAAGGGCAGGAGTGGCAATACTAATCTCAGATAAAATATACTTTAATGCAAAATCAACCATAAAAAAATAAAGAAGGACATTATATAATGATTAAAGGGACAATCCAACAAGAAGATATAACCTTAATAAATATCTATGCACCCAACGACAGAGCTACAAAATACTTAAAAAAAATAAACAAACGAACTCTAACAGCACTGAAAGGAGAAATAGACAACTCCACAATAATAATAGAAGACTTCAACGCACCACTCTTGGTGATGGACAGAACACCTAGAAAGAAACTCAACAAACACACAGAAAATCTAAAGGCCAAAATCAACCAACTTGACCTCATAGACATATATAGAACACTCTACCCAACAATAGCGAAGTATGCATTCCTTTCCGATGCATATGGAACATTCTCCAGAAAAGACTACACTTTAGGTCACAAAGTAACCCTCAATAAAATTGAAAACATCGAAATAATACTAAGCATTGTTTCTAATTACAATGCCATAGGAGAAGAAGTCAATTAACAGGAAGAGCAGGGGAAAAAATATCAAATGCATGGAAAATGAATAACGTCTTTCTTAAAAACTACTGGATAATAAAAGAAATCAAAGAGGAAATAAAAAAATTCCTAGACTCAAATGAGAATGAAAATACATCATACCAAAACCTTTGGTACAAAACAAAGGCAGTGCTCAGAGGTCAATTTATAGCAATAAACACACACATCAAAAAAGAAGAACAGGAGAATATAAAAATGTTAGCCCTACAACTTGAAAAAATAGACATAGAACAGCAGATGAAGCCCACAGACACCAGAGGAAAGGAAATAATAAAGATTAGAGCAAAAATAAATGAAATAGAGAACAGAAAAATAATAGAAAGAATCAACAAGACTAAAACTTGGTTCTTTGAAAAGATCGACCAAACCACAAACTATTGGCCAAACTGACAAAAGAAAAGCAGGAGAGGAAGCAAATAACCCAAATAAGAAATGAGATGGGAGACATTTCAACAGACCCACTTAAAAAAAAAGTATTATAACAGAATACTATGAAAAAATTGTACTCCAACAGATTTGAGAATCTAGAGGAAACGGACAAATTTCTAGAAATCAATATCTACCTAAACTAACACAAGCTGAGGTAGAAAATCTGAACAGACTCATAACAAGCGAAGAGATTGAAGAGGTAATTTTAAAAACTCCCAGCAAAAAAAGCCCTGGCTCAGATGGCTTCACTGGAGAATTCTGACATTCCAAGATGATCTCATACCAGCATTCCTCAAACTATGTCAGAGCATAGAAAAGGAAGGAGCACCCCCAAATTCATTCTATATAGCCAGCATAACCCTGATATCAAAACCAGGCAAACACACCATAAAAAAAGAAAATTACAGACCAATATCTCTCATGAATATAGATGCAAAAATTCTCAACAAAATTCTAGCCAATAGAATTCAGCATCATATAAAAAAAAAAAAATACACCACAGCCAAGTGGGATTCTTCCCAGGTATGTAAGGATGGTTCAATATTAGAAAATCAATCAATGTAATCCACCAACATAATTAGAACAAAAGAAAAGAATCACATGATCATCTCAATTGACACAGAAAAGGCATTTAATAAAGTCCAGCACACATTCCTGATAAAAACTCTCAATAACATAGGAATAGAACAGAAATTTCACAACATAATAAAGGGCATCTATACAAAAACAAACAGCCAACATCATTCTTAATGGAGAGAGGCTGAAAACATCCCCCCTGAGGATCGGAAAAAGACAAGAGTGCCCTTTATCACCACTCCTACTTAACATTGTGCTCGAAGTCCTAGCTAGAGCAATAAGGTAATAAAAAGAAATAAAGGGCATCCAAATTGAAAAGGAACAAGTAAAACTTGTCCATAGGATGATATGATACTATACATAGAGAACCCCAAAGATTCCACAAGAAAACTGCTGGAACTAATAGAAACATTCAGCAGAGTAATGGAATACAAGATCAACATAAAAAATCAGTTGGATTCCTATACACCAACAAAGAGAATCTCAAAAAGGAAACCAGGGAAACAATATCATTTATAATAACCCCTAAAAAGATAAAAATACTTAGGAATAAATCTAATAAGGAATATAAAAGTCCTACACAAAGAAAACTACAAACACTATCGCAGGAAACCAAAAGAGATTTACATAAATGGAAAAATATACCATGCTCATGGATAGGTAGACTCAACACTGTGAAAATGTCAATCCTACCCAAAGCAATCTACAGATATAATGGAATCCCAATCCAAATATCAACAGCTTTCTTTAACAAGATGGTAAAACTGCTCACCAATTTTATATGGAAAAGAAAGAGGCTCCTGATAAGCAAAGCATTATTGAAGAAAAACAACAAAATAGGAGGCCTCACACTACCTGATCTAAGAACCTACTGTACAGCCACAGCAGTCAAAACAGCCTGGTACTAGTACAACAACAGATACATAGATCAATGGAACAGAATCAAGAACCCAGATGTAAAACCATCCACCTATGGTCAGCTGATCTTTGGCAAAAGACCAAAGTCCATTAAGTGAGGAAAAGACAGTCTTTTTAACAAATTGTGCTGGCAGAAAGGGATATCCATCTCTAAAAAAATGAAACAGGACCCACATCTCACACCATACAGAAAACTAACTCAAAATGGATCAAAGACCTAAATATAAAACCTAAAACAATAAAGACCATGGAAAATTATAGGGACAATGCTAGGGGCCCTGATAAAAACAAAAACAAAAACAAACCCATTGCCAAGGAAATGTACAGGACAGAGTAGAACTGCTCCATAGGGTTTCCAAGGAGCGGCTCATGGATTTGAACTGCTGACCTTTTAGTCAGCAGCCAAGCTCTTAACCACTGTGCCACCAGGGCTTCGAGGTGCCCTAACACATGGCATAAAATCAATACAAATCATAACTAACAATGCACAAACACCAGAAGATAAACCAGAGACTGGGAGCTCCTAAAAAAAAAAAAAATTAAACACTTACGTTCATCAAAAGACCTCACCAAAAGAGTATAAGGAGAACCTACAGACAGAGAAAAAATTTTTGGCTATGACATATCTGACAAGGGTCTAATCTCTAAAATCTGTAGAATACTTCAATATCTTGATAACAAAAAGAAAAATAAACTGATTAAAAAATGGGCAAATGATATGAACAGACACTTCACCAAAGAAGATATTCAGGCAGCTACAGACACTTGAGGAAATGCTCACGATCACTCTCCATTAGAGAAATGCAAATCAAAACTACAATGAAATACCATCTCACCCCGAAATTACTGGTATTAATTTAAAAAAAAAACCAGAAAATAACAAATATTAGAGAGGTTGCAGGGAGATTGGAACTCTTATGCACTGCTGGTAGACGTGTAAAATGGTACAACCACCATGGAAAACAATATGGCACCTCCTTAAAAAGCCAGAAATAGAAACATCTCACACCTACAAATACATCCTACAGAAATAAGAGCCATCACATGAATAGACATGCACATCCATGTTCATTGCAGCATTTTTCACATTGGCAAAAAGACAGAAATAGCCTAAGTGCCCATCAACAGATGAATGAATAAAAGAATTATGCTATATACATACAATGGTATACTACACAACTACAAAGAACAATGATGAATCCACGAAACATTTCACCACATGGATGAATCTGGGGGGCATTATGCTGAGAGAAATAAGTTAATCACAAAAGGACAAATATTGTATGAGATCATTATCATAAAAACCCAAGAAAAGGTTTATACACAGAAAAAAACAATATTTTATTGTTACAAGGGAGGGAGGATGGGGAGGAGAAATCACTAACTAGGTAGTAGACAAGTATTAAGTTTGGTGAAGGGAAAGACAACACACAATATAGGGGAAGTCAGCAGAACTAGACCAAGACAAAGTCATAGAAGCTTCCTAGACACATCCAAACACCTCGAGGGACTGAGTTACTGGTGCTGAGAGCTGGGAACCATAGTCTCAGGGGACATCTAGGTCAATTGGCATAGCATAGTTCATAAAAAAATGTTCTACATCCTACTTCTGTGAGTAGTGTTTGGGGTCTCAAAAGCTTTCGAGCAGCCATCTAAAATACATCTATTGGTCCCATCATGTTTGGAGCAAAGGAGAATGAAGAAAATCAAAGACTCAATGAAAATATTAGTCCAAAGGACTAATGGACCATATGAATCACAGCCTCTACCAGCCTGAGCCCAGAAGAACTAGCTGGTGCCCGCTGTCACCACCCACCGCTCTGGCAGGGATCACAACAGAGTAGGACAAAAATGTAGAACAAAATTTAAATTCACAAAAAAAGACAAGACTTACAGTCTGATACAGACTGGAGGAACCCCCAAGACTATGGCCCCCAGACACCATTCTAACTCAGAACTGAAGCCATTCCTGAAGTCCAGCTAGGCAGGCCTATAAAACAAACTAGGCAGGCCTATAAAACAAACAATAAAACACATGAGGGACATGCTTCTTAGTTCAATCAAGTATACAAAAACCAAGGGGCAACGTCTCCCCAAAAGCAAAGACGAGAAGGCAGGAAGGGACAGGAAACGTGGAAAAATGAACATGAGGAACACAGGGTGGAAAGGAAAAGGAGGAGAGTGCTGACACATTGCAGGGATTGCAACCAACGTCACAAAACAATTTGTGTACAAATTTTTGAATGACAAACTAATTTGTGCTGTAAACTTTCACCTAAAACACAATAAAATTATTTAAAAAAAAGAAATGCAGACAGCTTCTATTATTTATTTTCTTTAACTGCAGAAGCAAATTAACAAGTACCTCTTGTAAGAAATCTGTAACAAATTTAGACAATTAGGGAATTTCTCTCAAGTATGCTTGATTTAGGAAAACAAATACCACCCAAGGACGAAGTGTTCCAGTGGAGGTGACTAAGGATAACACAGAGGAATACTGCATTTCCATGCAGGAATCTGCACAATGATGTTCTTGAAATTGGAAAGTAAGGAGACCTCAACATTCGGACTCTGGCGTGACACTTTCCAAATTAAAGGAGTGCCAATAGAAAAGGGTTGCCTCCTAATTTACCTCCACATGATTAGAATGAACTGTGTGGATAGCAATTCAGAAAGTCAGATCCCAGATTTTTGGCCTGTATCCTGATAAAAGGAAGATTAATGCCCATATCCAAAGATTTCTTTATTGATTCTCATCATATATTTGTAATAAGCTTTGGTGTACTTGTGAGTCTGGAGTTTCTGCATTGCTTCCTCATGGGGATCAGTAGCTATTGCTAAACAAAGTCCTTTACAAAAATAACACAGAAGGCAAGTATCCGGTGAGATGCTGAAGGGTCCTGCTGTTGGTGGGAATTAGCACAATGCCCAGGAATCATCTGAGTACAATAGACTTAAAGGAGGAGTGCAAATAGCACTGCAGGGCAAACAAGAAGTTTTAAAAACTGTGGAAACAACCAGAGGTTTGTAAAATAAAGTTTGACTGCAGAATCTCAAAAAATATATATAGAGAGAGAGACAATAGAGCACACAAGGGGCACAGTTAGGGAGACCTTTTAGACATAACCAAACACCTCATGGGATGAAGTTCCTAGGCTCGAAAGCAAAGGACCATAGACTTGGGGGACGTCTATGTCAACTGGCACAACATAGTTTATAAAAACAATGTTGTGCATCCTACTTTGTTGAGTAGAGTCTCGGACCATCCAAGATACAACTATTGGTCTCTTCCCATCTGGAGCAAAGGAGAGTGAAGAAAACCAAAGACTCAAGGAAGCAATTAGTCCAAAGGACAAAGGGACCACATGAACCACAGCCTACACAATCCAGAGGCTAGAACTAGATGGTGCCCAGCTACTACTACCGACCGCTTTGACAGGGATCACAACAGAGGGCCCCAGAAAGTGCAGGAAAAAAATGTAGAAAAAAAATTAAATTCACAAAAAAAGACTAGACTTACTGATCTGAGAGAGACTGGAGGAACCCCCGAGACTATAGCCCTAAGACATCCTTCTGACCTGGAATCAAAGCCATTCCTGGAGACCATCTTCCAGCCAAACAATCGCCAAGCCCATAAAATAAACAGTAACACCCGAGAGGAACGTGCTCCTTAGAACAAATCAATTATACGAGATCTAAAAGGGCGATATTTGCCCAAAAGCAAAGATGAGAAAGCAGGAAGGGGTACAAAATCAGGACAAAAGAAAATGGGGAACCCAGGGCGGAAATGGGGAGACATATTGTGGGGAATCAAACCAAGGCCATGAAACACTTTACGTACAAGTTATCAGATGAGAATCTTATTTGCTGTGTAAACTTTCACCTAATGCACAATTAAAAAAAAAAACTGCTGGCAAGGTTGTAGGGAGAATTGGAACTCTTTATACACTTCTGGTGGGAATGTAAAATGGTACAACTACTATGGAAAACAGTATGGCACATCCTCAAAAATCTAGAAATAGAAATGCCTTATGATCCAGCAATCCCACTCCTAGGTACATATCCTAGAGATATAAGAGCAGAGACATGAATAGACATATGCACATTTGTGTTCATTGCTGTATTACTCAAAATAGCAAAAAAATGGAAATGACCTAAGTGTCCATTAACAGATGAATGGATAAGCAAACTGGTACATACATACAATGGAATATTAGGCAACTATAAAGAATAATGGGGAGTCCATGAAACCTCTTTTAACATGGATGAATCTGAAGAACATTATGCTGAGTGAAATAAGTCAATCACAGAAAAGACAAATATTGTTATGGTCCCACTATTATAAATAGTCAAGAATAGATATACCCACAGAAAGCAAAGTTATTTGATGGTTACCAGGGATTGGAGAAGATGGAAGGGGAATTACTCTCTAGATAGTAGATACTTGTTACTTTTGGTGACGGGAAAGACAAGACCAAATATGGGTGAAGTCAGCACAACTTGACCAAGTCAAATAAAGACACTAAGAAGTACACACAAAAAAGGGACAATTTTGGTAAATGTTATAATATATACAATTTTGCAACAACAGTAAAAACAACCAAAAAATATGCATGTGGTTATGTGGGTAGATGTAGATGCATATAAGGTATAGAAAGGCATACATGAGTAAATGCACGCATATATAAGTGTATCTGTGTTGTTGCTGTTAGGTGCCATCTAGTCAGTTCTGATTCATAGTGACCTTATGTACAACAGAACAAAACACTGTCCAGTCCTGTGCCATCCTTACAATCGTTGTTATGCTTGAGCCCATTACAGCAGCCACTGTGTCAATCCATCTCATTGAGGGTCTTCCTCTTTTTCACTGACCCTCTACCTTACAAAGCATAATGTCCTTCTCCAGGGACTAGTCCCTCCCGATAATATGTCCAAAGTGCATGAGACAAAGTCTCACCATCCTTGCTTCTAATGAGCATTCTGGCTGTACTTCTTCCAAGACATATTTGTTCGTTCTTCTGGCAGTTCATGGTATATTCAATATTCTTCACCAACACCATAACTCGAAGGCATGAATTCTTCCTCAGTCTTCCTTATTCATTGTCCAGATTTTGCAAACATATTCAGCTACTGAAAACACCATGGCTTGAGTCAGGGGAATCTTAGCCCTTAAAGTGACATCTTTGCTTCTTAACACTTTAAAGAGGTTTTTTGCAGCAGATTTGCCCAATACAATGCATCGTTTGATTTCTTGACTGCTGCTTCCATGGGCATTGATTGTGGATTCAAGTAAAATGAAATCCTTTACAACTTCAGTATTTTCTCTATTTATCATGATGTTGCTTATTGGTCCAGTTGTGAGGATTTTTGTTTTCTTTATGCTGAGGTGTAATCCATACTGAAGACTTTAGTCTTTGATCTTCATCAGTAAGTGCTTCAAGTCCTCATCACTTTCAGCAAGCAAGGTTGTGTCATCTGCATAACACGGGTTGTTAATGAGTCCTCCTCCAGTCCTGATGCCCTGTTCTTCTTCATATAGTCCAGCTTCTCGGATTATTTGCTCAGCATACAAATTGAGTAAGTATGGTGAAAAGCTACAACCCGGACATCCATCCTTCCTGACTTTAAACCATGCAGTGTCCCCTTGTTCTATTTGAATGACTGCCTCTTGATCTACGTACAGGTTCTTCATGAGCACAATTAAGTGTTCTGGAATTCCCATTCTTCACAATGTTATCCATAATTTGTTGCGATCCACACAGTCAAATGCCTTTGCATAGTCAATAAAACACGGGTAAACATCTTTCTGGTATTCTCTGCTTTCAGCCAGGATCCATCTGACATCAGCAATGATATCACTTGTTACACATGTATCTGTAGGCATATCTATATACACATTTGTGTGAGCTTCATATATATCTACATATATTAAAAAAAACACATAGAGGACACAGTTATGGAGGCTTCCTAGACGTTTCCAAACAATTTGTGGGATTAGTTTACTGGGTTAGAAGGCTTAGGATCATGGTTTCTAGGTACAACTTAGTCAATTGACATAAAATAGTTCACAAAGATAATGTTTTACATCTTAGTTTGGTGAGTAGCATCCGAGGTCTTAAAAGCTTGTAAGCAACCACCTAAGATACAAGTATTTGTCTCTTTTCGTATGGAGCAAAAGAGAATGAAAGTAACTAAACACTCAAAGAAGAAACTAGTCCACAGAACTGGTAGCCCACACAAACCACAGCTCTCTATACACTGAGATCAGAAGAACTAGGTGGTGCCTGGCTACCACTACCGACCATTCTGACTAGGGGCACAATAGAAGGTCATGGATAGAATAGGAGAAAAATGCAGAACAAAACTCAAATTCCCAAAAAGGCTAGACTTGCTGGACCAAAGTAGACTAGAGGAACCCCTGAGAATATTGCCCTAAGATAACCTATGAACTTGGATTTGAAGTTGTTTCTGTAGGTCACCTTCCAGCTCATGAAATAGATTGGCTCATGAAATAAACAATATTGCCCATAAGTAGTGCACTCCCTTAAAGAATTAACTGTGTGAGACCAAACAGTCAACATTTACCCAAAAGCAAATGTGAGAAGGCAAGGAAGGGAAGGGAAGCTAGATCAATGGAAACAGAACAAGCAGAAAGGAAATAATGAGAATGCTGACACATTGTAACAACTGTAAACAATGGCACAAAAAATTTCCATAAAAATAATTAAAGAGGAACATAGTTTGCTGTGTAAAATTTCACCTAAAACACAACAAACTATTATTAAAAAAAAAAAAAAAGCAGCAGCAAGTAAGCACCAAATCAAAGCCTGAATGAAGTGGGACAAGGGCAAGGCCACTTCCAAAGAGAAGGGGGAAAGCTGTGTTCTACGTAGAATATGTGTATGAGACTGCATCTCTGTTAATGTCTACATAGATGCATACAGTGTGTGTGTGCGAACTTTTACATGATCTGATCAAAATAGTGGTTAGAGCTGCCTTTGATACAACTCAAATGTTAATACCTAACTAGTAGAACATATCTAATAGTAAATTGACAGCTGGAGCTTCTGAGCCCAGAGTCAACAGTCCTTGTTATCCCTAACAAGTCTTTGTTATCCACTGAAGTCTTGAATCTCTCAGTCATCCATGAGAGTTGGAGTCAACTTCTTCCAAATTCACGTTAATGTTGATATTTTGACCTCCTCCCATGAATCATGAATGTTCTTAATGGCATCTAGAGTGGTGAATCCTTTCCAGAAGGTTTTCAATTTACTTTGCCCAGTTCCATCAGCGGAATCACTATCTATGGCAATAACACTTGAAAGTTGAAATTACTCCTTGATTCATGGGCTGCAGGATAGATGTTGTGTAAGCAGGCATGAAAACAATATTAATCTCTTTATATATCTCCATTGGAGCTCTTGGATGACCAGGTGCATTGTCAATGAGCAGAAATATTTTGAAAGGAATCTTTTTTCTAAGCACTAGTTCTCAACTGTGGGCTTAAAATATTCAGTAACCATGTTGTACACAGATGCGCTGTGATCCAGGCTTTATTTGTCCATTTACAGAGCACAGGCAGAGTACATTTAGCATAATTCTTAAGGGCCTTAGGATTTTCAGAATGGTAAATGAGCATTGGCTTCAACTTAAAGTCACCAGCTGCATTAGCCCCTAAAGAGAGAGTCAGCCTGAAGCTTGGAAGCCAGGCATTGACTTCTCCTCTCTAGATATGAAAGTCCTCGATGGCATCTTCTTCCAATGTAAAGCTGTTTCATCTACATTAAAAATCTGTTGTTTAGTGTAGCCACCTTCGTCAATTATCCTAGCTAGGTCTTCCAGATAACTTGCTACAGCTTTTACATCAGCACTTGCTGCTTCACCTTACACCTTTGTGTTATAGAGACAGCTTCTTTCTTTAAACTTCATGAACCAACCTCTGCTAGCTTCAAATTTTTCTTCTGCAGCTTCCTCACCTCTCTCAGCCTCCATAGAATTGAAGAGAGTTAGGGCCTTGCTCTGGATTAAGCTTTGGCTTACGGGAATGTTGTGGCTGGTTTGATCTTCTATTTAGACCACTCAAACATTCTCCATAACAGCAATGAGGTTGTTTTTGTTTCTTATCATTTGTGTGTTCATTGGAGTAGCACTTTTAATTTCCTTCAAGAATTTTTCCTTTGCATTCCCAATTTGGCTAACTGTTTGGTGCAAGAGACCTAGTTTTTGACCTGTCTTGGCTTTCGTCATGCCTTCCTCACTAAGCTTAATCATTTCTAGGTTTTGATTTAAATTGAGAGACATGTGACTCTTCCTTTCACTTTAACAGTTAGAAGCATTGTAGGGTTATTAATTGGCCTAATTTCAATATTGTCATGTCTCAGAGATAGAGAAGCCCAAGGAGAGGGAGTGAGATGGGGGAACAGCAGGTTGGTGGAGCAGTCAGAATACACACAACATTTATTGATTAAGTTCACTGTCTTATATGGGCATGGTTTGTGGCACCCCAAAACAATTACAATAGTGACGTCAAAGATTACTGATCACAGATCACCATAACAGATATAATAATAATGCAAAAGTTTGAAATATTGTGAGAACTACCAAAATGTGACACTGAGACACAAAGTGAGCACATGCTGTTGGAAAAATGCTGCCAATAGACTTGCTCAATGCAGGGTTGCCTCAAACCTTCAGTTTGTAAAAACTGCAATCTCTACAAAGCAAAATAAAGCAAAGCGCAATAAAATGAGATATGCCTGTAATGAGTATGAGCTGGACAAGTGACCACACAGACCTTAAGAAAAATTAAACTTTTTTTTGTGTGTGTAGTTACTTACTTTTCTTTCTGATAGCATCTTCAGGGACATACTACAGTGAAAAGTTAGGACTACCTAAAATGAGAATTCTTCTTTCTACTGAACTGTTCTATAAATTCCCAAAGATAATCATATCTGAACAATGAGGTCATGTTGCTCACCCAGTAACTTCTTCTCAGAATCTGCTTCCCTGAAAATAACCCTTTCAACCATGGCCCAGCATAATCTTAAGGGCAAAGATATTCAGTGCAGTAACAGCCTTCCCTTGCTCTAGGTGTCTTGTAGAAGGTAGAAGAACCATACCGCATGCAGAAGAAAACTCGTGGTGACTCACATTTGCTTCCTCCCAGCACACTCTACTCAAGACAAAATTTGTTCCTTCAGAACAAAAGGCAAGAAGCATTAATTAGTTTGATCATGAGTAACCAAGGAGTCCAGGTGGTGCAGTGGCAGCGACTCAAACCATAATTTTTTCCATTCCAGTTATCGTTCCAGTTAAATTTCAAAAATTCAGTTCTGTTCTGGTTTCGCTCTGTTGACCATTGCTGAACCAGTTCAAACCAGTCTGAACCTATTTTTCACTCTCTGATCACAAATTTATATTCTACAAATGGATAACCTGTAGCAATTTCGTCTGAAGAAATACGACTACCAAATCTGTTCCTTATATTGCAAATAATGTTGCATTTTTATATTAACTTGAATTTTGTTCATCCCAAGATTTTTTAATTAGTTTTGAAAGTAGCAATATTAAACTATTTCTTTCTACATATTCATTAATGAAATTTAAATTGACAGTGATGTTCAATTTTAATCACTGTCTCAAAACATTTCTATACAAAGAAAAACATGATGTAAAATATATTATTTTATTTCTGTTTTTTTTTAATATGCTAGAATTCACTACAGCACTGAGTCACTTTAAAAACAGTATTGTGTGGGGACTGCAACGAATATCACAAAACAATTTGTGTATAAATTGTTGAATGAGAAAATAATTTGCTCTGTAAACTTTCACCCAAAGCACAATTTAAAAAAAAAAAAAAGTGTGATAAAACACTTCCAACATACTGTATAAATATTAAATTGGAGATTTGAAATAACTTTTTAGTAGGAGATTCTCAACTTAATACAATAAAATACACTGAAAAAAAACTAATTTTGATGTAGGCAACATTTTACTAGTAACACTTAATAGTCATATAAAATTGACAAGAATATATTCATAAAATAGTAGAAACACAAAGTGTGCTATCATACCTAATACATCAATACATAAAGACAAAGTGCAATAAAATATTTAATACTTCAATATTCATCCCAGTTCTAAGCTGAAGAATTGCCATAACAGCATATAAAATAAACATTACAAATACAGATTTAATTCATCCACAATTATACAGTTCATTAAGAAACATCATTACAATAAACCATAATTACACCTAATTAAAAGAATATCCTTTAATATTTTTTGTTTAAGTTATCCCACGGAATTGACTCAATGGCTTAATGTCTCACAAAATGAATTTCAAACCTGAGAAAACTCTCTCAACACTGACCCAAGTAGGTGGTGCACCCAAAACTACCATAGCAATTTCATCTAACTGGGGATACTGTGAACAGTTTTCTTCCCAAAATTCAAGAATACTTTTTTCTTCTCTCAATTCTTTGTACACTATCAAAGCTTGTTAATATAGAGTCAATATTAACACTATAGTCATTTGGTCTCAATTTAACATTTTTTCTTTCATTTTGAGAAATAATTCTATCTCATCAACATCATCATTTAAAAGGAGAGTATTTGCTTTCCTTTGTTACACTTTCAGTCCGTATTGCTGCTTTTCAGATTTTCTATCATTTCCCAAATGCTTTTAAAATGTAATATGTCCTTCACCTTAAGTTCAGAACTAATTCAAATTTGATAACTAGGATCTAGATAAACTGTTCCTAATATACTATAGTTTTCAATGATAACTTTTCCCTGACATTATATTTTTCAATCAATGTGTTTCCAAATGTATTATTAAGAGTTCTTAATTTTAGCTGAGTTTCCACTTGCATACCAGAAACATCACTCCTGGTTAATTGTTCACTTTGCAATTTTACCATAACTTTCTCAAGGGTTTTAAAGTTTCAAAAATTAATTTGACATATGCCAATTTGTCATTAGAAAAGTAATATTTCATATCATTTTCAACTAATACATAGCAGAGATTTTTGCACCCTAGTAAGGTTTTTAACCTGGTGTGTATACTGTTCCATCTTGTTGGGCAATCCAGTACAAGTTTCCTTAAATTATTTTTTGAAGTTTTGGTAGACAATGTTGGAATATGAAGTATTCAAATGAGCTCACAACATACTCCAAACAATTCTTCCAGTTCAACACCCTTTATGCATCTTTAATAACTAGTTGAAGTGTGTGTGCAGCAATTAGTCAATTATTTCTTACAAACCTTGTCACTTTCATTGCACTCTACGATGGTTAATGTCTGCAAGCCAGAGTGCGCTTAGTCAGTCTTCAAAATTGTCATTTTGCCCTGACATTTGTCACTCAATTTCACTATCATTTCTGAGAAAATCAACAAATTTGTTAATATTAGAGCCATCATCCATGGTTATAGAATAAATCTGCTATAAATCAATGTTGTGCTTCTCTAAAATTTGATACACAGCGTTTTTTGCGTACAGACCTGTGTGCCTTTCTTTTCATTCTTTCATTCCTAGTGTCAACAGATGTATCTTACCATCTGGTGTGAACTGAGTATTAATTCCTAGAATTGACTGATTCAATCTTCTGACACCATCCACATTCAAAGAGAATATACGTTTTTCTATATTACTACTAATTCTGGAGCTAAGTTTTAAGGACGAGTGAGGTATTATTTCCCTAATATTATCTGAGTTGATTGAAAATTTTGACCAACTGAAGCAATAATTGGACTTAAAATTTTTCTGAATCCTGAATATTCAATTAACTAAAAGGAACAACTGTTAACAGTAACTAATTCAACACATGTATTTACAATTGTTTATCTCATTTCACCATAAGGCATTCAGAATGGCAAACTCATCTAATGTTTTTTGTCGCTTATTCAGAACACTTCTGATGTTTTCTTCAGTCTTCTTTGTCTTCTTGCTTTGCACTGCATTGCATTCATCCATATGGTGACACTTCAGGTGCCTCTCTCAATTGGCTGCATGGTATCCAATCATATCTGTGTTGTAAATTTTGCACGTATTTTTATTTTCAATCTTTACATACTTGAAAAACTCTCGACATGGATTTTCTCTGGTTTGTCCCATACTAGAATTCAAAGGTTTAGAAATAATATTAACTTTAAGGCATATTTTATACTCACTATATCACATTTGGAAACCCTGGTGGCGAAGTTGTTAAGTGCTATGGCTGCTAACCAAAAGGTTGGCAGCTCAAATCCACCAGGAGCTCCTTGGAAACCCTATGGGGCAGTCCTACTCTGTCCTATAGGGTCACTATGAGTCAGACTTGACTCTACACAACATGTTTGGTTTTCTGGTTATATCACATTACAGTAAAAACAAGTCTTAGATTTTGATAACACAAAGAGAATAGAATGCATAAATACATTTGTAGAAATGAATTAGAGCTAGTATGTATTAAAATGCTTCTAGCAATGCATTGTCATTATATTAGAAAAACCAGAATAACTTTGATTCTACATTGGCAGGTTTTGCCAATTTCTTCCATTTGAAGTCCCACTTTACAACATTTTCATACATTTATCCAGCTCCTTTTGGAGAAAAATCTCACTTCATAGTGATGTCATTAAGTTATTTTCAGTGAAATAACAGTATATTGCAATTGAAACAATAATTTTCTCCCCACTAGTTGTTGATAAGGTCGCTATGAGTCCGAAGAGACTCGACGGCAGTAGGTTTAATGGGTAGTTGTTGATGTTTGTTAACGTTTCAATTTGTGAGATAAATACCAAAGTTAAACATATAAGTACAAATACAACGGTGATAGTACATTTAAATTGAGATTGACTACAAGAATGGAATCATCAAAAAATTACATGTTATTTTCTATCTCTGGAATTTAAATATCACACTTAAAAATGTGAATAATTTATGTTTAAAATGTTTGCACTCACCTGACAAATTTCCATTCATATGAAACTCCATTCAGAACTTGATGCAGTTTAACCAGCTCTTTCAGATTTTTGACTACAAGTGTTCTGAATCGCCTAGTGTTTCTCACATCTTCAGTAGGCACAGCTTGCCTTACTGTGAGAAAGGTCAAGAACAGAGTGGAAATAGCGAACACTGACTGGCCTATGAATTGTCTCCGATAACAGCAGTCATCACTTACAGGTGCAGCTGTGCAACATTGCTTGCCAAAGCAATGAACTGTGCCCTTACCAGCCATGTGCCAGAGATGCATTTGGCATACATGGGAGCCAGATGCAAATCAAACATAAATGGTCCAATGGTCTTCCTTACAAGTTAAAAATTGTTGTTGAATAAAGAACAATTATGAATCTGCAAAACATCTCACAACATGGATGAATCTGGAGGGCATTATGCTGAGTGAAGTAAGTCAATCACAGAAAGACAAACACTGAGACTACTACCATAAAAACTCATGAAAAGTTTTATACACAGAAAGAAACAATCTTTGATGGTTATGAGGGAGGGGAGGGGTGGGGAGGGGAAAACACTAAACAGATAATAGGTAAGTGGTAACTTTAGTGAAAGGTAAGACAGTACACAATACTAGGGAAGTCAGGACGACTTGATCAAGGCAAGGTCATGGAAGCTTCACAGACACAGCCAGACTCCCTGAGGGACTGAATTACCAGGCTGAGGGCTGGGGACCATGGTCTCAGGGGACATCTAGCTCAACTGGCATTACATAGTTTACAAAGAAAATGTTCTACATCCTACTTTGGTGAGTAGTGTCTGGGATCTTAAAAGCTTATAAGCAGCCATCTAAGATACTCCACTGGTCCCACCCCATCTGGAGCAAGGGAGAATGAAGAAAACCAAAGACACAAGGGGAAAATTGTCCAAAGGACTAATGGAACACAACTACCATGGCTTTCAAGCTATTCAGTTTAAATAGTAGACTGGGATCCTCAAATAATAGGCATCAGATAACATTCAGAGAAACACAGAAAAAGAAAAAGGAATGAAAACACAAGAAAAAGAGATAGAGGAAAGAGAGGAGACATCCAAAAAAGTAAGCGATTGTGTGGGCAACAACAAAGGGCTTGGAGGAGAAAGATGGGGGAAGAACTGACAGCTAAAGACATGGAGGGAAAGAAACAGACACAGAGACACGGTAAGAGTCAGCCAGAAACAGAGATAGAGACAGACTTGCAGAGGCAAGTGCAATGAACACACACACAAAACCCAGTAGACAAAACAGCCACTGATAAACCAAAAACCAAACCCGTTGTCGTTGAGTTGATTCCGACTCCTAGGACCTTTTTCTTAAAATAACCCAAAACAATTAATCAAAACCCCTGGTAACAATTATGAGGTTTGCTGAAGGAACCATCCTTTCAGGGAAAACTTCAGGAAAGAGTTCTCAAAGGATAATTGCATCTACCCTGTGTCCGGTAAGATATGTCCAGTTGAAAAGCCTGGATGGAGAGCCTTGACACTCATGCAGCCAATTGAGTGCTGCACAATTAGTTGTACCCTCAAGGAAGAGCAGGCCAGTTACCTACAGGTCACATCAGACCAGTTAGCTACAGGCAACGTCAGGTGTTTTCCACCCATCCTTTTCCCTCTAACCCAGTGGGCCTGTACACAGCCCCCTTTCTGGAAGGTCCCAATGAGCACTGTCAGGCATGAATGTGCTGGCCCTGAAGGCCTGGGGAATAGCAAGTGAGAGGGGAGGAGGAAAGGGGGGAAGCACAAGAAAGCTTTGTGCATATTTTTCCTAAATGTTTGTCGGGTATTTCCCCACGTTTTATTTTATTTTATTGTGTTTTAGGTGAAAATTTACAGCACAAATGAGTATTTCATTCAAACATTTATATACAACTTGTTTTGTGACATTGGTTGCAATACCCACAATGTGTAGGGACTCTCCAATTCCCCTTTCCACCCTAGGTTCTCTGTGTCCTTTCGTCCAGTTTTCTTGTCCCTTCCTGCCTTCTTGTCTTTGCTTTTGGGCAGGTGCTGACCATTTGGTCTCGTATACTTGACTGAATAAGAAGCATGTTGCTCAAGAGTGTTATTATTTGTTTTATAGTCCTGTCTAATCTTTGGCTGAAAGGTGGAACTTGGGAGTGGCTTCACTTCTGAGTTAGCAAGGTGTCCAGGGGCTATACTCTTGGGGGTTCCACCAGTCTCTGTCAGACCAGCTAGTCTGGTCTTTTTTTGCAAACTTGAATTTTATTCTACACTTTTCTCCTGCTCTGTCCGGGACCCTCTGTTGTGATTCCTGTCAGAGCTATCAGTGGTGATTGCCAGACACCATCTAGTTCTTCTGGGTTCAGGCTGATGGAGGCTGTGGTACTTGTGGTCCATTAGTCCTTTGGACTAATATTATTTTCCTTGTGTTTTTGGTTTTCTTCATTCTCCTTTGCTCCAAACGTGATAGGACCAATAGATTTATCTTAGATGGCCGCTAGCAAGCTTTTAAGACCCCAGACACTACTCACCAAGGTAGGATATAGTTCTTTATGAACTATATTATGCCAATTGACCTAGATGTCCCTCAAGACCATGGTCCCCGGCCATCCGCCCCAGTAACTTGTTCCCTCAACGTATTTGGATGTGTCTAGGAGGATTTGATGACTTTACCTTGGTCAGGTTGTGCTGCCTTCCCCTGTATTGTGTGTTTTATTTCCCCTCATCAAAGTTAACACTTGTCTACGATTTAGTTAGTGTGTTTCCCTCTGCACAACTCCACACCCTCATAACCATCAAAGATTTTTTTTTTCAGTGTATAAACCTTGTCCTGAGTTTTTATAATAGTGGTCTCACACAATATTTGTCCTTGTGTGATTGACTCATTTCACTCAGCATAATGCCCTCCTGTCTCCTGTTGGGAGCTCCAAGAAATTGCCTTCCCATACTCCCTGTCCGAGGTCATTGCTGGCTGTGCTTCAAAATGGCAATGCTGTGCCACATTAGTTGGCAGGGGTCCTCTACTCTGTGTCTCTCCTCTTTTGCTGTTTTCCTTCAGTTTCTTCTTCCATTTGGTGTTTGATATATTTCTTTACCCCTTCTTTTGATGGTTATGTTTCCAAGATTGACATTTGTATCTATTTTATTTAGTTTTTCGAGTCTTTGCTGCAGAGGGATGGCATGATGCATCTGTCTAGGATGCCATGTTGGCTCTGCCTCCCCACGTTTTTTGAAACAACTAGTTTTTATCTCTAAGCTGTTTATTGCTGATGAATACAGAGGTTCCCTGCTATAGGCTATAGGTTGGTGTCTAACATCAGTCTTTCTCTAGCTAAACCATACACACTCTAAAGCTCTAACTGGCTGCTAATAATCCATCATTTGAAGAACACACAACAGTTCTCATAGTGTAATCATATACATCAAATAAAGGATTTTTCTAGAAACACTTTAAGGAAGGTAGGGCCAAATATGATTTTCTCCAGTCTATGAAATGAAGTCAGATTGAAGAAACTCATCCAAGGTCTCATAACCCAGCAAAGATGGAAACAAGACTCAGATTTCAGTCTCCTAGTCCAGTGTCATTCAATTTCCACTGTATCCCCTTGGTTATATCCACAAGGTGGCCAAGCTTGAGTCCTCATAAATTTTCCCTTCTTTTGCTTCAGTTAATTTTTGTTTTTAATTAAAGCATCACGACACTTTAGTTTCCATCTTTATCCCATCATCCTTCATCCTCCCCAGAGATAACCAATATCCTGAATCCAGTATTTGTCATTTCCATGTATGTTTAATTCGTTTATTTCTTGAGTAAGTACACATAAGTATTGTATCATTTTGCAAATTTCAAAGTCTCTTATATCAATCTGCAGCTTGTTTTGTTTCTTTCCAAAATGATTTTGGGCTTTGTACATACGTTAGCTCTAATTCATTCAAACTGTTTTTAGTATTTGACAGCCTCGCCTCTTTTAAACAGCCAAAAACACTTGCTGAAAGTCCAACACTCCCCCTTACTTCTACCCTCCCTTCTCAGGACTGAACATCAGAATTTAGAGCCAGATGGGCTCAGCAGCCCCTCCTGTGCTTCCAGTAGGCCCATCTCCTGCTATGTTACAGTCTTTACTAATTTCCATCAGATGTTTATCCCGAGTGATTGGATTAATGAGACTGTTGATATAATAATTACACTGCTATTTTGTAATTAGTTCTGAGTGTAAGTTGTTATAGTCACACTCCTTCTCAGTAGGAAGAAGTATAGATAAAACTCCGGGATAGAGCTTTGGGAAACTACATGAAGCAGGAAATTTAAAATCGGACTTGACTAATTCCTACTTGAGAAGGCCTCTGAGACCATGTAAATAAAAATAAAAAAAGTGATGTTTTTGGCATGTTGAGAAAGCATGTGCATAGATGTTATTTTCTCAAAATATTCTGATAAAATAATCATACTAAACAATTACTGACTGAACATCCATTTTGTGGAAAACACTAGAAATTATGTGGCATAACAATGGAATACATTGGCATATGTTGAAATCCTGGGATTTCTCATATTCCTGGGAATATGAGAGCTGCAACACTCACCATTATATAGTAATTATTTACAACTCCATCTCTCCTATAAAGAAAATGTTCTACATCCTACTTTGGTGAGTAGTGTATGGGGTCTTAAAAGCTTGTGAGCAGCCATCTAAGATACTCCACTGGTTCCACCCCATCTGGAGCAAGGGAGAATGAAGAAAACCAAAGACATGAGGGAAACGTTAATCCAGAGGACTAATGGAACACAACTACTACAGCCTCCACCAGCCTGAGTCCAGCAGTCCAGCACAACTGGATGGTGCCCAACTACCACCACCAACTGCTCTGACAGGGATCACAATACAGGGTCCTAGACAGAGCTGGAGATAGATGAAAACAAAACTCTAACTCATAAAAAAAGACCAGACTTATTGGTCTAACAGAGACTGCAGAAACCCCAAGAGTATGGCCCCCAGACTCCCTTATAGCTCAGTAATGAAGTCACTTCTGAGGTTCACCCTTCGGCCAAAGATTAGACAGGCCCATAAAACAAACAATAACACACATAGTTTAACCACGTATACGAGATTCAATGGGCACACCAGCACGGGGGCAAGGACAAGAAGGCAGGAGTGGACAGGAAAACTGGACAAATGGAAATGGGGAACCCAAGGTTGACGAGGGGAGAGTGTTGACATGTCTTGGGGTTAGCAACCAATGTCACAAAACAATATGTGTATTAATTGTTTAACAAGAAACTAATTTGCTCTGTAAACTTTCACCTAAAGCAAAACTTTACATATATATATATATATATATATATTTTTTTTTTTTTTTTTTTTTACAAACTTGGAAACCCTATGGGCAGTTCTACTCTGTCCCATAGGGTTGCTGTGAGTTGGAATCAACCCGACGGCAGTGGGTTTGGTTTTTTGATTTGGTAGATCATCCAAAATCTGTACCTCCTTGCAATATCTGGGGTGTTCTCAACTTTATGGATTTTAGTGAGAGACAGAATCCACCTCCCACTATGTTGTTGTTGTTAACCACTGTCATTAAGTCAACCGGACTCATGGTGATCTTGTATACAACAGAACAAAACGTTGCCCCATCCTGCATCATCGTCACAGTCACCAGCATATTCAAGTCCATCACTGCAGCTATTGTGCCAATCCATCTCACCAAGTGTCTCCCACACTTTCATAGGCCCTCTACTTCAGTAAACGTGATATACTCCTCTAGCAATTGACCCCTCCTGATGATATGTCCAAAGCAATCGAGTTGGAGAGTGTTCTGTTGTGATCCCTAAGATTTTCATTGGCTAATTTTCAGAAATGGATTGCCAGGCCTTTCTTCCTAGTCTTTCTTAGTCTGGAAGCTCCGCTGAAACCTGTCGACCATGGGTGACTCTGCTGGTATTTGAAATACCAGTGACATAGCTTCTAGCATCATAGCAACACACAAGCCACCACAATGCAACAAACTGACAGATTGGTGACCTCCCACTATAGAGGCTGAAAATGTCAGGTAGTCCCCTTCCTAGCCACCCTTGTAATTAGAGCACAGCTACATGATCCAGGCTCTATCAGTCAGGCACAACAGCCCTAGACTTTGAAACAGGAGCAAGTGAAGCAAAGAAGCAAAGACCACAGATTATTCTCTCTGGCAATAGTGGTAGTTTAACATGATAAAAATCCTGGAATATGTGTGGTGGCAGTGCTAGCAGTACAGCCCAAGTCCAGAGTCAGTGGACCTGACACTGCAACCGATTGTCCAGTGCTCACCAGAGCAGCAATGGTGTCCTCTCCAGACCAGCTGTGAACTAGGATTTTATCCCTTGGTTTGGCTTGGTGGCCTCTGGGCCCAGGTCTGCAAGCTCCTACTGTTTCACTGAGCTACCTAATACAATTTCTTATAAAAATTTTGATTTAGTTAGTGATCAAAATATAAGACATAAATGTCTAAAGATAAAAAAGCTTAAAAGTGAAACTTTGACAATTAAGTTAAATCCCACTTCCCACTCCCCAGAGAAGCAACCACTCCTCTGAAACTGATGTTATCATTTTCATGCATTTTTAATTCTTTACTAATTTGTATGTAACCCTAAGCAATAGATGGCAATCATTTTATATGTTCTTAAAGTTTATATAAATAGTGTCATATTATATGTATCAGTTATGGATTGAAGTCTGTCCCCTCCCGCAAAAAAAAAAATACGTGTTGAAATCCTAACCCTTATTCCTATGTATGCAATCCTGCTTAGAAATAGAGTTTTCTTTGTTATGTTAATAAGGCAATAAAAATGTAGGTTACATCCTAAACCTAATCTTTTCTGAGTTATAAAAAGAGCAGTATAGACACAGAGACACTAGAGCACACACTGTGAAAGACAGATGCCATGAAAGGATTGCCAATAACCAAAGAATGCCCGGAACAACCAACAAGGAAGGAATCCACATGGTCATGACCCTGATTTGGACTTCTACCCTCCAGAACTGTGAGAAAGTAAACTCCTGTTGTTTAAAGGCACCCACTTGTGGTATTTCTGTTACAGTAGCACTAGGAAACTAAGACAATATCCTGCAACTGGCTTTCTTTCACTCAACATTATGGTTATGGGATTCTTCTAGGATGATATTTGTAGATATTAGTTCATTCATGTTTATGTCTGTGGCTGTGTAGAATTCTATTGTATGAATGTGATGCAGCATATGCATTCCCCTATAGGCAGACATTTAAGTCATTTCTAATTTTATGCTAGTATAAATAATACCGCTTTGCACCCTTGTACGCATGTCTCAGGGTGTTCATGTGCAAGAGTTTATTCCTAGGAATATGCAGCCCAAGGCATGTTCCCAGGAGTAGAATTACTGGGTCATACCATATGCGCATTTCCAAGTTTACTGAATGTCAAGTAATACTCCAAAGTGGTTGTATCTTATGTCCTGCTAACAAGTTCCTTCTACTTAAACCAGCCAGTGTCAGGTTTTTATTCCTTGTAACTAAGAATGCAGACTGATGTTGGGAGACAATTCTCCATGGGTCTCCTACAATTTCTGCATGTCTTGAGAGCAGAGGCTCTGTTTTTGATCTACACTATCTTTTCACTTGGAAGATAGAAATGGTATTTTCCTCTAGAGCTCAATATAATAAGTATAATGTCTCCTTCTAGGGTAAAGCTCAGGCAAGCTTACACCCACTATAAAAGATTATGGCTACCTACACTTGGGGTTCCTCACCTAAAGTGCTCCTCACTGCATGCGCAGGTTATCATCTGGCCTTCTTTGTGTCACCCTGTAGGAGTTAGGAGTCATGAAACTGGTGTAAATGCCGATATATCTGGCTATTGTCATTGCAGTGAGTAATGAAGTGCTTTGTCTCTGACCCAGAAGTCTTACATCTTCTGTCAGCATCTATGAAACAGTATCAAGCTAACTTATTAGTTTGCAATTGACACAAGAAGTGGGGTAATTTGGGAAACTGACACACAGGAAAACCAGGGGAGGAATCTGGTATTGGTTATTTAAACTAGTCAGAGCTTAAGACAGTACAAAATCCCTCTAGTATTAAGGAGTGGGACTTCTGCAGTCTAGCTGTATCCATTAGGAATGCTTTCAGCTTTAAGTAATGGAATATCCATACCATTAGTGGCTTAAACTATAAAGACTTTAATTATAGCATATAACAAGAACTCTGGAAATAAGAATTACAGGGTTGGTACAGAACCCAGGGAGGTCAAAAACCAGGTGCCTTTTCCATGTTCTGCCCCACCATCCTTAACCATTACCTCATGGTCACAAGACAGATGGCTGTTGCAGCTCCAGGAATCTTGCCTCCATCAAGGTAGGAAGAAAAAGGAACGGACAGCACCAGCTGCATCAGTTCTTTTTATCAGAGAAACAAAATATTTCCCAGAATACCCCTGGATAACTTTCCTTTTTCATCATGATGGCCAAAATTGGGTGATATGGCTACTTTTAGCTGGAAAAGAGGCTAGGAAATTGAATATCTAGCAAACGGAAACAGGATTAGTGTAAATCATTATGACTCATTACTTGCAGCTGGGCAAATCATCTCTCTCCAACAAAAATCAGGGTTCTATAACCAAGAAGGAGCCCTGGTGGTGCAGTGGTTGAAGTGCTCAGCTGTTAACCAAAAGGTCAGCGGTTCAAACCCACCAGCCGCTCCCAGGTGAAAGATGTGGCAGCCTGCTTCTGTAAAGATTTACAGCCTTGGAAACCCCATGGGGCAGTTCTACTCTGTCCTATAGGGTCACTATTAGTAGGAATCAACTCGACGACGGTGGGTTTATAAACAAGAATGAAAGAGCCATAGGAAAGAGGGGTGAATGGCTGTTCAGCTGGGATCCAACAATGTCTGCCATCTGATCATCCAATATCCCAGTATCTGATTCAGTTA
Source organism: Dugong dugon (assembly GCA_030035585.1). Classification (NCBI taxonomy): domain Eukaryota; kingdom Metazoa; phylum Chordata; class Mammalia; order Sirenia; family Dugongidae; genus Dugong; species Dugong dugon. Next base: position 44,234,486 of record CM057476.1, on the reverse strand, counting down.
CACATCCAGCTGAAAATCCCGAATTTTAGGTCTAAATGTGCCCTCTCAAGGCCAAGTGTTCTACAGCTTAAAAAGCATGTTATTTAATTCATTCAATTTAATTCACCCAATAAATAGTGATAAGGAAGAAACAGGATAAGTACAATTAACATTATTCAGAAAAGAGGAGAGTGGAAAACACAAAGCAGTCACTGGTCCGTAACACGTTATATTCCACTAAAGATGAATAGAAAAGAAACCCTGGTTAGACGAGAAGAGAGTTTCTCAGTTGACCAATCCAGCAACCCTGGTTCTGCTCTTAGAATGATTCTTTTTGCCCATTGGCCTCTGTGACCCGTTGTTCTGGCCTCTAGGTGGAACTTCCTTGCCCAGTGTCCTCCACAGCCTCATCTGAGGTGGACCCTGAGAAGGATGACCTTCCGGGGATTGCACAGCTTTCACAGCTTATATTTTATTGGTACGAGTTTGAGGGCCCAGGTATTGCCTTAGAATCATGGTTCTCAAACTGTGTCAAGGTTCGTCAGCGTGCTGCAGAAAACTCACAGAGGTACCACAGGATATTTTTTATTTTCAAGGTAAACACAGTGACATCTGTCAGACCAGGAGAAATACAACCATTACATTTTTGGACCCAACTACTTAATAAATAAAGCTGGCCCAGGGCACTGTTAAAAAAGATTGCTGAGACAGTAAGGGCTCATTAGAGTCCTTGGGTGGTGCAAATGGTTAACACACTTGGCTGCTAACCAAAATGTTGGAATTCCAAGTCCCTAGTTGTGCCTTGGAAGAAAGGCTTGGCAATCTCTTCCAAAAAATCAAATAAAGAAAACCCTATGAACAAAGGAAGTAGGAGGATCAGGAATAGGAGGAGGATATGGAATGTCTGGCTAACTGCTTCCATGAACAAATGCCTTCTCTGCCATGAGACTAGAAGAACTGGGTGGTCCCTGGCTACCACAGAAGAATCCTGATCAAATGGGGGGAAATGCAGAACAGAATTTCAAATTCTCATGGACTTCAGACTCCCTGAAGCCATGGAGGCTGGATGAACTCCTGAAACTACTGTCCTAAAATAATCTTTAAACTTTAACCAAAAATATTCCCTGAAGTCTTCTTAAAACCAAACAATAGTTTAGCTTACCTAGTGAAAAATGTCTGCCTTGAGCATTATGCTCTTTTAAGAACTATCTATGTGGGGTTAAACTGACAACAGGAACTTGAAAGATTAGATAGGAAACTTAGTGGGCAGTAAGTTTTTGTTAATGGGGGAGGAACAACTCAGAAAAAGGGGGGTGAGAATGGTTGCACAACTCAAAGAATGTAATCAGTGTCACTGAACTGTACACGTAGAAACTGTTGAATGGTGTATGTTTTGCTGTGTATATTCTCAACAACAATGACAAAATAAATTTTAAAAAAGAAAGAAAGAAATGCCTGTGGAGCACAGTTCTACTGTGACACACATGGAGTTTCCCATGAGTAGAAATCAACTTAACAACAACTAGTAATGGTAAGGGCCCATGAACTGAGAAAGTTTGGGGACCTGTGCTAGTTTAACCATCACAGACTATTGCCAGTCAGTCTTTGATTGGGTTTCTTTGGCATACAATTCTCTCAAAAATTTAGTAGAACACTTAGATACTATTTTTAAACTTGTTTCTCTCTTTTGTTTTTTGTTTTGAGGTACAAGAAAATGCCCAGATCTTTAAGTGTTTGGGTCAATTAGTTTTCACAATTGTATACATCTGTGTAACCATCGCCCAAACAAAATATAAAACATTTCCATCACCCTAGAAATTTCCATCATGCCCCTTTCAGTCAGCCCCCTTGCCCCCTTGAACAACACTTTCTGATTTCTATTACTATGGATTAGTTTAACCAGTTCTTAAATCTCATATAAAGGAATGATACGTTATGTACTTTTTTGTGTCCTAGTTCTTTTGCTCAGCATAATGTCTATGAGATACATCACTGGTATCTTTTTTTTTAATTGCTGAATGGTATTATCTATATGAGTATACAGCAATTTGTTTATCTAGTCTCCTATTGATGGGCTTTTGGGTTATTTCCAGTTTTTTACTATTATGAATAAGGTTACCATATCCATTCTTGTATAAGTGTTTCTGTGGATATTAGAAACTATTTTTCACCCTTCAGATTGGAAAAGATCAAAAAGTTTGATAACACACTCCGTCGCAAGTCTGTATAGGCAGACACTCTCATATATTGCTGATGGGAGCATAAATTGAACCTACTTCCATGCAGGGCAATTTGGCTAAATATATTACTCACATATATGAGTAATTTTAAGATATATATAGAGGGAAATAGCTATCTATATTCATTTGGCTATATACATACAGATTGCTCATGCAGTATCTTTTGACTAATTCCACTTCTAGGAATCTATCATACAAATATATTCACACATATAAAATGACATTTTATGAGATTATTCACTGCAGCTGTGTTTATAAAGCACAGGATTGGAAACCACCTAAATGACAATCAATAAGTAATGATTAAACAAAGTAGAGCAACTCCATACAATGATATTCTATGCAGCTGTCAAAAAAGAATGAGAAAGCTCTTAATTTAGATAAAGAAACTTTGTTAATTTTTTTTTAAGTAGGTGCAGAACAGTGTGTATAGGATAGTAAGTGACATCTGTGTCAAAAAGCCAGAGAAGGTGTATGTCTCTAGAAGGACATACAAGAAACTAATAACAAAGGTTATCTATGGCAAAGGGAACTGGTGGCTGTAGTGGGAGCAAGATTTTTCACAGTGTATCCTTTATTTTATATTTCAGTCATATGAATATATTAACTATTTAAATTTTTAAATTAAAAACTTGGTAGCTGTGATGGTTAAGATTGTGTGTCAACCTGGCTGGGCCATGATTCTCAGTGTTTTAATGTAATCGCTCCCATGATTGAATATACTGAGAGTAGCCAAGCAAATGAAAGGGAGTCTCCTTGGGGGTGTGGCCGGCATCTGAATATAAGCAGACGTTCTGGCTTTTTGCTCTCCCTGGATCCTGCGGCTGCCTCCTGTTGTCTCATCTCCGGTTCTTGGGACTTGAGCTGTCAGCTTATCTGCTAAACTTGGGATTCATTGATCTGCACAGCCTGTGAGCAGGAGCCCTGCTCTCCGACCTGCCGATCTTGGGCTTGCCAGCTTCTGCGGCTGCGTGACTTGGGAGAGGCCTCTACCTTGATCCACAGACTTGGGACGTTCTAGCCTCTACAATCATGTGTGCTGTTTCCTTGATATAAATCTTTCTCTATATGTGTATTTATACACTTTACTGGTTTTGCTTCCTAGAGAACCCAGCCTGCTGTTAAGACAGTAGGCTATACTAAAAGACATTAAATTATATACTTTAAATGGATGAATTGTATGGTTTCTGAGTTATATCTCAATAAAACTGTTTTTTTTTTAAACTTAGTAGGCTTTCAATTTATTTGTTTCTGATCAGTTCCACATGCAAGCAACCACAATCAAAGATCTTGTCTAAATATAACCTTTAAGCTTGAAAATTCATGTCTTTTACATACTACCTTCTGTATTCTACCTATTCCCCTAGCCCCAAAACCAAACCAAACTAGTTGCCATTGAGTGGCTTCCAGCTCATAATGGCTCCATGTGTGTCAGAGTAGAACTGTGCTTTGCTGGGTTTTCAGTGACTGATTTTTTGGAAGTAGATCGCCAAGCCTTTTTTCCCAGGAGCTTCTGGGTGGGCTCAAACCTCCATCCTTTCAGTTAGCAGCTAAGCATGTTGACCATTTGTGTCACCCAGGTACTCCTCCCCTAGCCTAGTGATTCTCAAATTGTGGTCACTAGACCAGCAGCATCAGCATCACCTAGGAACTTGTTAGAAATGCACGTTCTTGGGGCCCATCCCAGATCTACTGAATCAGAACGCTAGGTGAGGGGACTAGCAGTCTGTGTTTTACCGAGCCCTCCAGGGGATTCTGATGCATACTGAAGTTTGAGAAGCACTGCGCTAGCATAGACTCTGACTAATGATTAATGGAATACGAGGACTTGTATTAATGAGGAAATGGGTTTAGCTGTTAATAACTGAGACCAAAAGTAACAGTGGCTTAAACAAGATAGTTAATATCGCTCCTACATAAAACAAGCCCAAAGGTAGCCAGCCCAGGGCTGGTGGGGTAGCTCTACTGTGTTCATTCTGCTCTCTACCTTACTTGGCTTTTAAATCCAAGGTCACCTCATAGTCCAAGACAACTACTGGAGCACCAGTCATCACATCTAAGTGCAGATGGAACAAAGAGGAAGAAGAAAGAACAAAAAGGGGTCCCAACAAACTGAATTATATCCTTTTAAAACAGTCTTCCCAGAAATTGTTATTATCTCATTGACAAAAAACTAAGTCCTGAGTCCACACCTACAAGTGGGACTGGGAGATGTAGTCCCGTGTTATGGAAAGCAGTATACTTTGCAATATGTTCCTAGAGAGAAATGGGAAAATTGATTTTGGGAAAAATAACTTTTAGCCTTTCCATTAACTAATAAGGTTGCTGTTGGAGCTAGCTTTAGCTTACCCTACAGAAACTGGCTTTTTCAACCCCTCAAGGCTCCAAATTGTAGAACTTTCAGTTAACTTATATTGAAGCCTTCAGGAAAAGAATACTTCTCTTTAAAAGTCATATTTTCTTTTCTCTACTTCTCTAAGTTCTTCCGTCTCTTGTAGGACTTCATTGAAATCCAAAAGCCAACTAACTACCATAATCTAGTATCCTGAATTTTTCCTGCTATTTACTCTACTACTACAGCCCCAGCCTGCTGAGGGGAAGAATGTTCCACACTTCAATGGAAGCAGCAATGACATTGACCTGTTTCATGGTGCAGTGGATCCAGTGATGCTCCACATGCCTGTGCCAGATGCTCTGTGGCAGCCATGCAAGCCCAAGGAGAATCTCAGCAAAAGCCCCAAAGTTTTGGAGCAAGTCATATTCCCTTTTTAGTACATAACAATTTCCTTTTGAGAAATAGACTAGGGGACACCAGGAGACCATGACAGCTGAAGTGCCCATGAACAAGACATTATCTAAACTATTTACCCATAAAGTTGGGTGTGGCCAGCATAGTCACAGGAAACTGGGACCAAAGAACCTTTCAAAAGCCCATGTGCAGGTGGCAAATACTCCCAGCATGCTTGGCCCTGTTCCACTGCCATCCCTCTCCAACCCCAGACCCAAGGCTTCACGTGGAGCATCCCATAACCAGCTGAATGAGCAGAAAATAAATTCAACCCTGATTTTGCACCATTAGTTGACATCAACCAGATGTAGACCACCAAATGGTACAGCCCTCATGGGGGTGGCCCAGAAGGGCAGTAAGGAAGAAAATCTGTTTTCCATTTGTCCTCACAGGAGAGGTGACCTGAGGTAAGGAATTAAATAAATTCATGGTGAATGGTTAATAGTTGATGGTTTGAACTGATAGTAAGGAATTTGGAAAGAACAAGTTTGGAGGGTTGGTGACAAGAATTTGGGGAAGATGTATGTGGATTGACCTTTCTAAATGGTGTCAGAATATGAAAATACCTATATCCCTTGTAGATGCTCTCTGAAAGTTTCCAACTGCTAATGAGGCTCTAAACAAGTAGGTGAACCAAGTAGATCAACTAGATATCACACTCTGTAAATGATAATTAGTCGCCTTACCCAGCACCCTGGTTCTTCCTTAATGATTTCATGTGCAAAGCAGCCATGGCAGCAGGATCAAGACTATGCAACAACATGGACCTACCTCACTAACGTTGGCCAGACTACTGCTATTTCTGAATGTCCAACTGACCAGCAGGAGCAACTAACCCTGGGTTCCAATGGGACTAGTTAGCCACTTGTCAGCAGGTTAATTACACTAGACTCACACCATCATGGAAGTGGCAAAAGTTTGTCCTCAGTGGAATGCACACATTCATGTTGCTGTTCCATCCAACATGTTTCCACCAGCACTTCTATGGATTTACCGAATGCCTATGAGCCACCATGATATCCCATACAACATTTCTTCTGACCTAGAAACTCACTTTATTGCAAAAGCAGTTAAACAATGTGCTGATGCCGCTGGAATTTACTGGTCTCACCATGAACCCATCACTCAGAAAAAGCTGGCTGTATAAAATGGTAGAAGTCAGGATTTTGTTCTTCAGGATGCTCTGTATCAATGGCAAATATATAGGATGATTTCCCCTTAGCTAGAATATAGGTCTGGGAAACATAGGGTGGAAGTGAGAATGCCACATCTACTTATACCTAACCATTTATATCTAAACACCTATTATCAATATTTTTGCTTACTGCTTCCTCAACTCTGGGCTTTCTGATTTAGTGCCCAAGAAAGAAATGCTTGTATTAGAAGGCACAATAGAGATTTCACTTAATTAGAAGCTGAGATTGCCATCTGGCCACTTCAAGCATCTCAAACCACTAACCAAACAGGTAAAAAAAAGGGGCAGATGTCAGTGTTGGCTGGGGTGACAGATCCCAACCATCAAAGGAAACCGTTGCTACTTCACAACGGGAATGCGAGGAATACAGAGGGACCCAGGAAATTCCTTAGAGTACCTCCTAAGTACTGTTATTTGTGTTAGGTCCTACTAGATGCCTACCTTACAGCCCCTCCCTCTTCTTTCCTGCTAACAAAACTGCAATGTTTTCAGTTATCAGGTTGTTGTGTGCTTCAGGAGGTGGAGCAGAATCCACCACTCCCACCTTCCCGCTTTCCTCCCTCCCTCAAGGGTGGCTTGGACTTAGTGACTTTCTTCCAAAGAATAGAGAGTATGGGAATGGGAGAAATCTGGCAAACACTACCTTGAACAGATGATCAAGGTTAAAATCCCCAGTGAGAAGTCATGTTTATATCATGTACCTCTTGATATGAAGAGATGAGAAGCGTGCTTCACTCTGTGATAGTCTTCCCAAACACCAATAACTCCAGCCTAAGAATGAGAACACCAAGTAAAATCAAATTGAGGGACATTCTACAAAATACCTAACCAGTACTCTCCAAAGCTGTCAAGTTCATGAAAAACAAGGAAAGACTGAGAAAATGTCATAGACCAAAGGAGACTAGGGAGACGTGAACCCTGAACATAATGTGGTGCCCTGGATGGGATCCTGAAATAGAAACAGAACACTAGTGAAAAAACTAGTTAAATCCAAATATAGAGTTTGGTTAATAGTAATGTACCAATGTTGGTTTCTTAGTTTTGACAAATGGACCATTGTTATGTAAGATGCTAACAGTATGGAAATTGGGTGTGGGGTATATAAGAAACTGGTTAAGCGCTCAACTGCTAACCAAAAGGTCTGCGGTTCAAACCTACCAGCTTCGCCATAGGAGAAAGATGTGACAGTCTGCTTCCATAAAGATTATAGCCTTGGAAACCCTATGCGGCAGGTCTACTCCTTCCAACAGGATCGCTATGAGTCGGAATGGACTAGATGGCAATGGGTTTTTGGTTTTGGTTCTATCTTAGCACCTTTTCTGTAAACCTAAAATTATTCCAAAATAAAAAAGTTATTTTTTTAAAAAATCCAACATTTTTAGTTATTTTCAGCAGCCAGTTTTATCAGAATAATCTAGCCTACCTTAATTTGAAAATAATTCGTCCCTTCATAACTCATTCCCTCATCTCCTTCAGGTCTCTGCTCAAATGTCACCTTATCAATGAATTCTTCTTTAACCACCTTATTAAAAATAATGAGCCATACTTCACTTGGCAAACTGTATTTCGCTTGGTTTCTCTAGCCTGCTCTGTTTTTCTCTATGGCATTTATCATTTGATATCCTAAAAATATTTTATATGTTTATTGCCTGCCTCTTGCCATCCTCCAACCAGAATTTTTCATGGGAGAAAGAATTTTTTCTATTTTTTTCACTGCTGAATCTCCAGCATCTAGACGGATATAGTTGGCACTCAATTAACAATTTTCAAATGAATGAATAATGAATGTCCTTTTATTTTAAGCCATTTAAGTGAGTTTTTATTACTTGCAGAAAAAAACATCCTAATGGGTTGCTTTTGGACCTAACTATTGGACAATACACATGTTCGATAGTTCAAGTTAGTGGAGGACTAGAGCCACCGTAAAGAAGCAAGATCACCAAGAGTTTAGGCCTTCAAGGATGAAGGTTTAGGTTACCCTATTGAATAGCAAACTCCCATCAACTGAGGTGCCGGGCAGTGACAAAGAGAACAAGGAAAGGGTACTACAGAGGTAGTCCTAAATATCAACTACAGCTTCATGAGTAGTTTAGAAACAAGAACTATATCATCTCACCATATTTTCTTCGCTGATGTGTCAGGTAAATATTTATGTATTTTAACTAAGTTTCTCCTTTTGTTCTTCTCCCTTTACCTCATCAATTTACGGAGGGTGTATCAGCAGGTGATTTACAAGAATCAACCTTACCCAAATATCCCATTATGGAAGTAGATGTGGTAACTGACGAGTCTTTGAGTCATTCCTCTTTTGGGGAGGGGATGAATACACTTTCAGTTATACTGTACTGTACTACACATTTGTCAGTTTGTCCTACTGTGGTGGCTTGCCTGTTGCGGTGATGCTGGAAGCTATGCCACATGTATTTCAAATACCAGCAGGGTCATCCATGGTGGACAGGTTTCAGCTGAGCTTCCAGACTAAAACAGACTAGGAAGAAGGACCAGGAGGTCTACTTCTGAAAAAATTTGCCAATGAAAACCTTATGAATAAAGGCAGAAAATTGTCTGATATAGTGCAGGAAGATGAGCCCCTCAGGTTGGAAGACATTCAAAATACGAATGGGAAAGAGCTGCCTCCTCAAAGTAGAGTCAAGTTATCAGGACTTTCATTTGCTGATGTGACACCACTCAAAATGAGAAGAAACAGCTGCAACCATCCATTAATAATCTGAATGTAGAATAAAGAAGGAAGTATGAATTAAGGAAAACTGAAAGCTGTCAAAAATGAAATGGAATGCTTGAAGATAGATATCCTAGGCATTAGTGAGCTGAAATGGACTGGTACTGGCCATTTTGAATCAGATAGACATATGGTCTACTATGCTGGGAGTGACAAACTGAAGAGGAACGGTGTCGCATTCATTGTCAAAAAGAACATTTCAAGATCTGTCCTGAAGTACAACGCTGTCAATGATAGGATAATAGCCATCCGCCTACAAGGAAGACCAGTTAATACAACTATTATTCAAATTTATGCACCAACTGCTAACGCCAAAGATGAAGAAATTGAAGATTTTTACCAACTTATGCTGCAGTCTGAAATTGATGGAACATGTGATCAAGATGCACTGATAATTACTTGTGATTGGAATGCAAAAGCTGGAAACAAAGAAGAAGGATTGGTAGTTGGAAAATATGGCCTTGGTGATAGAAACAACGCAGCAGATTGCATGAAAGAATTTTTCAAGACCGTGACTTCTTCATTGCAAATACCTTTTTTCAACAATGTAAACGGTGACTATACACGTGGACCTTGCTGGATGGAATACACAAGAATCAAATCAATTACATCTGTGGAAAGAGATGATGGAAAAGTGCAATATCATCAATCAGAATAAGGCCAAGGGCCAACTGGGGAATAGATCATCAATTGCTCATATGCAAGTTCAAGTTGAAGCTGAAGAAAATTAGAATAAGTCCATGACAGCCAAAGTATGACCTTGAATATATCCACCTGAATTTAGAGACCAATCTCAAGAGTAGATTTGTCTCAGGAAACTCTCATGACCAAAGACCAGATGAGTTGTGGAATGACATCAAGAACATCATACATGAAGAAAGCAAGAGGTCATTAAAAATGCAGGAAAGAAAGAAAAGACCAAAATGGATGTCAGGAGAGACTCTGAAAGCTGCTCTTTAAAGTAGAGTAGCTAAAGCAAAAGGAAGAAAGATGAAGTAAAAGAGCTGAACAGGAGTTCCAGCAAAATGGCACTCTAGGCAGAAGCATCACGCCGTCCCTCCACAGCAAAGATCCGAAAAACTAAGCTGAACAGAGAATACAACAATCCTGAAACCCTAAAACATCAAATGAAGAGATAAAGAACTCAGCCAAGCACCAAATGGAGCAAGAAAAGTGACAGAGAACAGAGAGCGAGGAGAGATTCATGCAGAGGTCCTCTCCCAGCCAATGCAGCGTGGATCCGCCATCTTGGACTCCTATCGGAGACCAGCAAACAGGGGGTACGAGAAAGCAGCCTCACGGAGTGTCCAGCGGGAGACAAAACAACTGGTAATTTGCTATATACGCTTTCCCACCCCCCACCCTTCTTCACCCCGACTCAGCCTCCTCTGCTTCCTGTGGCCACAATCTCTTGACCAGCAAACACTGGCTGCTTGGATTCCACACACCCGAACGGGCCAGCTCTCTGAGTGCCATTTGTTGGCTGCTGGTGTTGCTTTTTTCCTCTTCTTTTGATTTCTTCCTTACCTCTCACCACCTCCCCCTCCTTTTGCTCAAATACCTGGCTCTGTGCGCCATCTTTGCTTCTTCCTGAGGGGCTGCAGAGCTCCGGTAGTTTGTGATATATGCTTTCCCACGCCCTACCCTTCTTCACCTACACTAGGCCACCTCTGCTTCCTGCAGACACAGTCTCTTGTCCGAGAAACACCAGTCTGCACTAGCTGGCTCTCTGAGTGCCATTTGTTGGCTGCTAGTGTTGCTTATTTTTCTGCTTCTTTTGATTTCTTCCTTACCTCTCACCACCTCCCCCTCCTTTCACTCAAATACCTGGCTCCGTGCGCCATCTTTGCTTCTTCCTGAGGGGCTGTGGAGCTCCGTTGGAGTGCTGAGCTGCTTCCCAGTCTGGGCTGCTGCGCTGGTGGGATCCCGGGGCTTTTGTTCATTTGTTTGTTTTGAATTGTTTGTTTTCTTTTCCTTTTCTTGAGTTGGGAGTCCTTTCTGGCCAGGCGGTGCTGCGTGGCAATGAGACTTCCCCATCAGCTTGCACAAACCTGCAGAGGGATCCCTGAGAGCATTTTTTTTAATCGTTGGGTTTTTTTTTCCCCTGTGTTTTTGAGGGCCTTTCTTGTTATTTTTTTTTTAATTTGTTTTCTTTTCTTTTCCCTCTTTTTCCCTTTTTGTCTTTCTTCATTGCTCAGTTTCTCATGTCTCTATATATTCCTTCTCTTTCTGTTCCCTGAATACCTGTATACCTCTATGCCTTCTACCCTGGCTGTACTGCACCACCTGAGAGCGACTTCCCCAGACCTCATAGCTGCACCAGTGGGATCGCTGGGAACTTTGAGATTCTTTAACTGTTCTGATTGTTACTTATTCATTCTTTTCTTTTCTTCCTCTTCCCCTTTCTGTTTTTCTCCATTTCATAGTCTCTCATCTCTCCACTCCAATGGCAATCTCCCCTAGCATTCTTTTTTGTTTGTTTGTATGTTTTTGGCCCCTGTTCCTTTCTCCTCTCACCCATAAACATCTTAGCTCCACACATAATAATCTCCCCGATGCATCCTGTTTACCTGTACCACGCACTTGACATCACACTACCAAGCAGCACAGTCACGGCCTACCAGAACCTGCCCTGCACGGATTACCAACCCACCCTGGTGGCTGTACAAAGTGCCAAAAACAACCCATCCCAGTAAATCCTCTTCAGCTAGACCTGCCCTGCTGTAACATATCTGAGTGACTGACACTGCCAATTGGAGAAGGAGGTGAAAAGTATTGTGCCCACAGATGAGCAAACAACAAAGAACACACAGTCTGTCTGCTCAGACATAGTCAAATTTAAAAAAAAAAAAAGGACAAAACAAACAAATCTACAATCAATAAACGAGAAAAATAACTACTGAATGCCCCAAAGACAGCAGACAATATCAAAACATTTACAAAAAAAGGACAGGATGGTTCCAGTAGGCATCCAAAATAAAACACCAGATGACTCTCCAGTGGAAGAAAATGCACTAGAACTACCTCATAGGGAATTCAAATCTCTAAAACTCAGAATTCTCCGAGAGCTGAGGCAAAAATCTGACAAACATGAGGGGAAAATAGAGAAATTCATGGAAAATACAGACAAAAAATTGGAAGAATTCAGGAAAATAATGCAGGAACAAAATGCCAGAATAAATTCACAACTAGAAATTATACAAAGACAACAATTAGAAACCCAAAAGGTAAACAACAAGATTTCAGAAATGGATGATGTCATAGAAGGGCTGAGAAGCAGATTTAAAATGGTGGAAGACAGGATCAGTGGAATTGAAGACAAACACTCGGATAGAACTCAGTTTCAGGAAAACTCAGAAAAAAGAACAAAGAAAAATGAAGAGACCCTGAGAGTTATCTGGGATACAATCAAAAAGCAAAAATCTGTGAGTGATTGGAATTTCAGAACAGGGAAAGAAAACAGAAAACACAGAGAGGATCATTGAAGAACTGCTGGCAGAAAACTTCCCCAATATCATGAAAGATGAAAAGCTGGCCATCCAAGAAGCTCAATGAACCCCATATAGGAGAGACCCCAAAATAAAATCATCAAAGGTATATCATAATCACACTCACCAAAACCAAAGACAAACAAAGAATCCTGAGAGCAGCTCATGAAAAACAAGAAGTCACATACAGAGGAGAAACAATAAGACTAAGCTCAGATTATTCAGCAGAAACCATGCAGACAAGAAGGCAATGGGATGACATATATAAAATCTTCAAAGAAAAAAATTGCCAGCCAAGAAAAATATATCCTGCAAAACTCTCATTCAAACTTGATGGTGAAATTAGGTCATTTCCAGATAAAAAGAAATTAAGGGAATATGGAAAAGTCAAACCAAACTTTCAAGAATTATTAAAGGGAGTTCTTTGATCTGAGGACAAACAGCTTCAGCTCACAGGCAGAATCTAAGATGCAGGATCATTCCAGCCAGATACCAATCTAGGAAATGAACTCTCGAGGACAATCCAAAACCAAAAGAAATACAACAGGGAATCAGAGCAGTTAATCAGTAAATGACAACAACATCAAAACAATAAAAGAGAGGATAAACGGCATAGGTATAGAACCTTCTAATGGAGAGGAAGGCAAGGCGATACCAAGTAATGGTAGACTGCTTCAAACTCAGAAAGATAAGGGTAAAATTCATGGTAACCACAAAGAAAGTTAACAAACGTAAAAAAGGAGGAAAAGCATAGTCTCAGCAAAAACAAAACCTACAAAAACAAAAGAAATGAACACAAAATCCACAAACAAAAGTAACTCAGCACAATAGAGTAAGAAGAACAAAGAAAATTTCAGCATCCACAAAAAAAAGCACTACAAAATGACAGCAACAAACTCACATCTATCAATAATTACACTGAATGTAAATGGACTCAATGCACCCATAAAGAGACGGAGAGTGAGAGAATGGATAAGAAAACAGGATCCATCAATATGCTGTCTACAAGAGACACACCTTAGAAACAAAGATGTGAATTTGACGTGAATTTATTAAAAGTCAAAGGTTGGAAAAAAATATATCAAGCTCACAACTACCAAAAAAGAGCAGGGGTGGCAATTCTAATCTCAGATAAAATAGACTTTAAAACAAAACGTACCGTAAAAGACAAAGAAGGACACTATATAATGATTAAGGGGATGATCCATCATGAAGACATAACCATAATAAACATCTACGCACCCAATGACAGGGCTCCAAAATACATAAAACAAACTCTAACAACATTGAAAAGAGAAATTGACAGTTCCACAATAATAGTAGGCGACTTCAACACACCACTCTCAGTAAAGGACAGAGCAACTAAAAAGAAACTCAGCAAAGATACAGAAGACCTAAAGGGCACAATCAGCCAACTGGACCTCATAGACATATATAGAACACTCCATCCAACCGCTGCAAAGTACACATTCTTTTCCAATGCACATGGAACGTTCTCCAGAATAGACCACATCTTAGGCCACAGAGAAATCCTCAACAAGATCCAAAACGTTGAGATAATTCAAAGTATCTTCTCTGACCACAACGCCATCAAGGTAGACATTAACAATAGAAAGAGCAAGGAAAAAAAATCAGTTACATAGAAACTGAATAATACCCTGCTTACACATCACTAGGTAATAGAAGAAATCAGAGATGGAATAAAAAATTCCTAGAATCAAATAAGAATGAAAACACATCATACCAAAACCTTTGGGACACAGCAAAGGAAGTCCTCAGAGGACAATTTATACCAATAGAGGCACATATCAAAAAAGAAGGAAGGGACAAAATCAAAACATTAACTACAGAACTCAAACAAATAGAAGGAGAACAGCAAAAAAAGCCCACAACCACTGGAAGAAAGGAAATAGTAAAGATCAGAGCAGAAAAAAAAGAAACAGAGAGCAGAAAAACAATAGAAAGAATCAACAAAACCAAAAGTTGGTTTTTGGAAAGAATCAACAAAATCGAGAAACCACTGGTCAGACTAACAGAAGAAAAACAGGAGAGGACACAAATAACCCAAATAAGAAATCAAATGGGGGACATTACAACAGACCCAACTGAAATAAAAAGGATTATAACAGAATATTATGAAAAACTATACTCCAACAAATTTGAAAACCTACAGGAAATGGATAAATTTCTAGAAATGTACGGCCCACCCAAACTACTACAAAGTGATGTTGAAAATCTGGACAGACACATAACAAGAGAAGAGATTGAAAAGGTAATTAAAAAAAAAAACTCCCAAACAAAAAAAGCCCTGGCCCAGATGGCTTCACTGGAGAATTCCACAAAACATTTACAGAAGAGTTTGTACCAGTACTACTCAAGCTATTTCAGAGCATAGAGGAGGAAGCAAGACTTCCAAATTCATTCTATGAAGCCAGCATAACGCTGATACCAAAACCAGGCAAAGATGTCACAAAAAAAAGAAAATTACAGACCAATGTCTCTCATGAATATAGGTGCAAAAATTCTTAACAAATTCTAGCCAATAGAATTCAGCATCATATCAAAAAAATAATACACCATGACCAAGTAGGATTCATACCAGGTGTGCAAGGATGGTTCAATATTAGAAAATAAATCAACATAATCCACCCCATAAATAAAAGGAAAGAAAAGAATCACATGATCATCTCAATTGATGCAGAAAAGGCATTTGACAAAGTCCAACACCCATTCCTGATGAAAACTCTCAATAAAATGGGTATAGAAGGGAAATTTCTCAACATAATAAAGGGCATCTATGCAAAACCAACGGCCAACATCATTTTTAATGGAGAGAGGCTGAAAACATTCCACTTGAAAACAGGAACAAGACAAGAATGCCCTTTATCACCACTCCTATTTAACATTGAGCTGGAAGTTCTAGCTAGAGCAATAAGGCAAGAAAAAGAAATAAAGGGCATCCAAATTGGTAATGAAGAAGTTAAACTGTCCCTGTTTGCAGATCATATGATACTATACATAGAAAACCATAAATACTCCACAAGAAATCTACTGGAACTAATAGAAAGATTGAGCAGAGTAGCAGGATACAAGATAAACATTTAAAAATCAGTTGGATTCCTATACACCAATAAGGAGAACGATGAAAAGGAAATCAGGAAAACACTACCACTTTCAATAGCCCCTAAAAAGATAAAATACTTAGGAATAAATCTGACTAGGGATGTAAAAGACCTATACAAAGAAAACTACAAAACACTACTGCAGGAAACCCAAAGGGATCTACATAAATGGAAAAACATACCATGCTCATGGATAGGCAGACTCAACATTGTGAAAATGACAATTCTACCCAAAGCAATTTACAAATAAAACGCAATCCCAATCCAAATACCAACAACATTCTTCAAAGAGATGGAAAAACTAATCATTAACGTTATATGGAAAGGGAAGAAGTCCCGAATAAGTAAAGCACTACTGAAGAAGAAGAATAAAGTTGGAGGACTCACACTACCTGACCTCAGAACCTACTATACAGCTACAGTAGTCAAAACAGCCTGGTACTGGTATAACGACAGATACATTGACCAATGGAACAGAATTGAGAACCCAGATGTAAATCCATCCACCTATGGTCACCTGATCTTCGACAAGGGCCTAAAGTCCATCAAATGGGGAAAAGACAGTCTTTTTAACAAATGGTGCTGGAAAAACTGGATATCCATCTGCAAAAAAATGAAACAGGACCCATACCTCACGCCATATACAAAAACTACTTCATAATGGATCAAAGACCTGAATATAAACCCTGAAACTATAAAGTTCATAGAAGAAAAAATAGGACCAACACTTCAGGCCTTAATACACGGCATTAACAGGATACAAACCATAACCATCAACGTACAAATCCCAATAGATAAGCTAGATAACTGGGATCTTCTAAAAATAAAACACCTATGCTCTTCAAAAGACTTCACCAAAAGAGTCAAAAGAGAACCTACAGACTGGAAAAAATTTTTGGACAGTACAAGTCAGACAAAGGTCTAATCTCCATAATCTACAACAAAATCCAACACCTCTACAACAAAAAGACAAATAATCCTATTAAAAAATGGGCAAAGGAAATGAACAGACACTTCACCAAAGAAGACATTCAACTGGCCAACAGACACATGGGGAAATGCTCGCGATCACTAGCCATTATAGAAATGCAAATTAAAACAACAATGAGATACCATCTCACCCCGGCATTACTGGCACGAATCAAAAACACTGGAAATAACAAATGTTGGAGGGGCTGCGGGGAGATGGGAACTCTTATGCATGGCAGGTGGGAATGCAAAATGATACAATTATTTTGCAAAATGATATGGCGCTTCCTCAGAAAGCTAGAAATAGGCATACCATTTGATCCAGCAATCCCACTCCTAGGAATATATCCTAGAGAAATAAGAGTCGTCACTCAAATAGACATATGCACACCTATGTTCATGGCAGCATTGTTCACAATAGCAAAATGATGGAAACAACCTAGATGCCCATCAACAGATGAATGGATAAATAAACTATGGTACATACACACAATGGAGTACTATGCAACGAGAAAGATCAACAGTGAATCTGTGAACCATCTCATAACATGGATAAAACTGGAGGACATTATGCTGAGTGAAATAAGTCAATCACAAAAGGACAAATATTGTATGAGACCTCTATTGTAAAAACCCATGAAAAAGTTCACACACAAAGTGTAACAGTCTTTGTTGGTTACCAGGGATGGGAGAGGTGGTGGGGGGGAATACTAAACAGGCAATAGATAAGTGGTATCTTGGGCGAAGGGTGAGACAGTACACATACAGGGGAAACTAGCACAACTTGTGCAAGGAAAGGTCATGGCAGCTCCATAGACACACCCAGACTCCCTGAGGGACTGAATTGCTGGGCGGAGGGCTCTGGGGACCTTGGTCTCAGAGAACATCTAGCTCAATTGGCATGACACAGCTTATAAAGACAATGCTCTACATTCTACCTTGGTGAATAGTGTCTGGGGTCTTAAAAGCGTGTCTCATCCCTTCGGGAGCAGGGGAGAATGAAGAGAACAGGATACAAGGGAAAGATTAGTCCAAAGGACTAATGGACCACAGCTACCAAGGCCTCCACCAGACTGAGTCCAGTACAGCTAGATGGTGCCCTGCTACCACCACTGACTGCTCTGACCAGGATCACAACAGAGGGTTCTGGACAGAGCTGGAGAATGATGTAGAACATAATTCTAACTCACAAAAAAAAAAAAAAACAGATTTACTGGCCTAAAGGAGACTGGAGAAACCCCGAGAGTATGGCCCCCAGACACCCTTTTAGCTCAGTGGTAAAGTTATCTCCAATGTTCACCGTTCAGCCTGGGAGTGGACAGCCCCATAAAACCAAATGAGATTAACAAGGTACAGGAGTCCAGTGACAAGGGCCAGAAGGCAGAAGGGGACAAAGAAGCTGGTGATAGGGAACCCAAAGATGAGTACGGATATTGTTGATGTGTTGTGACATTGTTAACCATTGTCATAGGGCAACATTTGTAATAACTGTTAGATGAGAAAGTATTTTGTTCTGTAAGCCTTCATCTAAAGTGAGAATAGCAGCACAATTGGAAGAGCGTAGTCAATGTCACTGAACTGTGCATGTAGAAATTTTTGAAATGGTATATCTTTGGCTATGTGTATTTTCTCCACAAAAAAAAGGTTGAGAAGTTAGATGGTTGACATGTTTTGGGGTTGTTAACCAATGTCATAAACAATATGTGTACTACTGTTTCATGAGAAACTATTTGTTCTGTAAGCCTTCACCTGAAGTACAATTAAAAAAAAAAAAAAAAAGAGCTGAACAGAAGATTTCAAAGGGCAGCTCAAGAAGAAAAAGTGAAGTATTATAATGAAATGTGCAAAGACCTGGAGTTAGAAAACCAAAAGGGAAGAACACGCTTGGCATTTCTCAAGCTGAAAGAACTGAAGAAAAAATTGAAGCCTCGAGTTGTAATATTGAAGGACTCTAAGGCAAAAATATTAAACAATGCAGTAAGCATCAAGATTAGATGGAAGGAATAAACAAAGTCACTGTACTGAAAAGAATTGGTAGATGTTCAACCATTTCAGGAGGTAGCACATGATCAAGAACTGATGGGATTGGAGGAAGATGTCTAAGCTGCACTGAAGGCATTGGTGAAAAACAAGCCTCCAGAAATTGATGGAATACAAATTGAGATGTTACAACAAACAGGTGCAGCACTGGAAGTCTCACTCATCTGTGCTAAGAAACTTGGAAGACAGCTCCCTGGCCAACTGACTGGAAGAGATAGGTGCCCATTTCAAAGAAAGCTGATCCAACAGAATGTGGAAATTATCAAACAAATATCATTAATACCACATGCAAGTAAAATTTCGCTGAAGATAATTCAAAAGTGGTTGCAGAAGTACATTGACGGGGAACTGCCAGAGAAGTTCAAGCTGGACTCAGAAGAGTACATGGAATGAAGGATATCATAGCTGATGTCAGATGGATCATGGCTGAAAGCAGAGAATACCAGAAAGGTTTTTGCCTGTGTTTCATTGACTATGCAAAGGCATTCTACTGTGTGGATCATAACAAATTATAAATCACATTGTGAAGATTGGGAATTCCAGAACACTTAATTGTGCTCTTAAGGAACCTATACATAGATCAAGAGGCAGTCATTGGAACAGAACAAGGGGACACTGTGTGGTTTAAAGTCAGGAAAGGTGTGCATTGGGTGTGCATTGAATAAGGTGTTCACCATACGTATTCAATCTGTATGCTGAGCAAATATTCTGAGAAGCTGAACTATATGAAGAACAGGGCAATCAAGATTGGAGGAAGACTCATTAACAACATGCATTATGCAGATGACGTAACCTTGCTTGCTGAAAGTGAAGAGGACTTGAAGAAGTTACTGATGAAGAGCAAAGACTATAGCCATCAGTACGGATTACAGCTCAACATAAAGAAAACAAAAATCCTCACAACTAGACCAATAAGCAACATCATGATAAATGGAGAAAAGATTGCAGTTGTCAGGGATTTCATTTTACTTGGATCCACAATCAACACTCAAGGAAGCAGAAGTCAAGAAATCAAACGACGCATTGCATTGGACAAATCTGCTGCAAAAGATGTTAAAAAGCAAAGATGTCACTTTAAGGACTAAGGTGAGCCTGACCCAAGCCATGGTGTTTTCAATAGCTTCATATGCATGCGAAAGCTGGGCAATGAATAAGGGAGACCGAAGAATAATTGATGCCTTTGAGTTACGGTGTTGGTGAAGAGTATTGAATATACCACAAACTGCCAGAAGAATGAACATATCTGTCTTGGAAGAAGTATAGCCAGAAAGCTCCTTAGTAGCAAGCATGGCAAGACTTCTTCTCACATACTTTGGACACATTATCATGACAGATCAGTCCCAGGAGAAGGGCGTCATGCTTGGTAAAGTAGAAGGTCAGTGAAAAAGAGGAAGACGCTCAAGGACATGGATTGACACAGTAGCTGCAACCATGGGCTCAAGCATAACAACGATTGGGAGGATGGCTCAGGACCGGGCAGTGTTTCATTCTGTTGTACATAGGGTCGCTATGAATTGGAACCGACTTGCTGGCACCTAACAACAACATCACGTGTCAGGTACTATTTTAAGTGCTTTACCCATATTAGGAGCCATGGTGGCACAGTCTTTAAGAGCTCAGCTGCTAACCAAAAGTTTGGCAGTCCGAATCTACCATCCGCTCCTTGGAAACCCTATGAAGCAGTTCTACTCTGTCCTATAGGGTCGCTATGAGTTGAAATCAACTCGACAGCAGCAGGTTTCCTATATTAATGAATAAAATCTTCACAACAACCCTATGATGTAGGTACTATTATTATCCTCACTTTACAGACGAAGAAACTGAGTCACAAGGATTTAAGTAACTTAGTCACAAAGTCACAGAGTTTGTAAGTAGCAGACCTGGAATTTGTACCCAAGGAGTTTGGTTCAGAGTCCACACTCTTAACAACTACTCTATATTGTCCCAACTATGGTGGTTATATTCCAATTCCCCATTCTGAGATTTCTGATAGAAACCACATCTCATTTTAGAATCATTTAGAAAATCCCAGAAATTCACTTCCCAGGCCTCCCTGCAGATGGGTCATGGGCACATGACCTAGACTCCACCAATCAGAAGCACCTGTCCCAAACTTGGAACCAGTAGGCAGTTATGTAAAGAAGTAAAAACCACTGAGAATTCTGTCTGGCAGCAGTGGCACTGCACCAAGATTTAACTCCTGGACAACAGTGGTTATTGCTCTGTCTAGTGCCAGAAGTGTCTGTGGTGTTACCTACACATGCGGTGTTTGCTGGCAGAGGCAACACCGATATGCGTAGACAGAACCACTCCTACACAGTAATTTTTATTATGGTTGTGTAACCTTCTAGCCTAGTTCTCCAAGTCTTTCTAGTGTTTCTATGAGTTACCCAATTTTCCTTTTTTTTAGATTGTGATAAGTCTATACTGTATTTTTATGCAAATAACATGCATGTTATACATTTATTTTGCCAACTGCGTAACTCCCTCGCACATTATTTCCCTAGGTCGGCTATGCACATTATGTGTGTGTCTGCATGGTTTTTGTGGAAAATGCGGTATACAACGAAACATTTACCATTTTTACATTTTTTACATACACAATTCAGTGACATTATGTTCATCCCCATCACCACTGTTTGTTTCCAAATTTTTCCATCACCCTTAACAGAAGTTCCGTGCCCCCTTCGCAATGACTCCCTCTTTCCCCAACCCTCCCACCCACTGCAACTACTAATAACTTTGGTCTCTATACATTTGCCTATTACAGATATTTCATATAAGTGCGATCATGCAATATTTGTCCTTTTGTGACTGACTTACTTCACTCAGCACAATATTTTCAAGGTTCATCCATGTTGTAGCATGTGTCAGAACTCTGTTTCCCTTTATAGATGAGTAATATTCCATTGTATGTATATATCTGCATTTTGTTTATCCATTCAACTGTTGATGGACATGTAGGTTGTTCCCACATTTTGGCTATTGTGAATAGTGCTGATATCCTTTTAATATATTACTTTGTTTCTGAAGTCAACCAGAATCCATTTCTTTTGCTTGCAATTAAAGACCCTAATATATGAGTTCTTCCCTGAGGATGAGAGATCCAGAAATATCTAGGCTCCAAGCATACCTGGAAAATTGATGGCACAGTTCTGCCAGGAGCCTGTCAGTATGAGATTATGTACTGTGGATTATGGATTGCTGTGTTCCTGGACAAAGAACTTTAGCTCTATTCTCTGCTGGAGTTCAAACATACCTTGTTTGGCATACTAATGGAATGGCCATATGTAATCTTCTCTTGAGGAGTACTGAAGACCCTCTTGGGAGAGAAATTTATCCTAGAAGAATGAGGAAATGTCCTTGAACCAGTAAGGAAAGGATATATAATTCTTTAAGAAAGATTTTTTACATTAAACCAGATTTCTCAGACTTGGGGCATCCACAGACCACTTAATGGGCATTGGTACACAGTGGAGCACAAATTTCATCAGAATTTTAATAATAAAAATAAAAACTCTTAAAATCCATAAAGCTCAATTCATAGCAAATATTGTTATATATATCTTTATAACAATAAAAAACACCCAATTCATATCAATGAAAGGCATGATAATTTGAAATCTTCCACTCTTTAGCTTGATGACATAGTTTCCTTCACTAGATTCCACATCTGATTGGTTTCTCCTCTATTTCTACTTAATTATAAAATTCTAAGTCCCAATTATCAGTAATGAGTATGGCAGCAAGAGTTTGGCTTGTCAGACAGTGGTTGAGCAGGGACACAGAAATCACAGACAGATGACTCACTGGAGACTTCTTTGAGCTCCTGGTCAGATTCGAAGTCAATAAGCATATTGCATTCAAAAGCTGGAGGGATGACTTTCAGTTTGGGAATCAGTGCTGAATGGATTCCTACTCTTTGGAAAATAGCTCTTCATGCTCCATTGCAGCCCTTGGAGGCAATTTTAAAATATGCCCAATAATACATCATTGATTTGTTTCTCCCTGTGCAGAAAATCGCTAAGTGTTGGAGAAAAGACAAACTTTCTGCAACTGAGCTGTTTATACCATGAAGAAATTCTAGTATTTTATCCTCAATATTAAAATTCATGATCATTCAGTCTTGGGGCAATATGTTCAGGCTTTTAAAGACAATAAACATATTGCTGAGATACACCAGTTGAGCAAAACACTTGACGTCTTAGAAATGGAGTTTATGGCATTAGTGTCATGAAGAAGTGTTTTCAGTTCATCCTTATTTCAAAAACTAGTGTGGAAAAACAGTCTTGGACTCAGTGCCCATTTCTTGACATAGCATATTAAAAAGATATGCTTCTGGTGGATATCATTTGGATGGATTCACAATTTTCACTATTTCCATCAACCTTGAGTCAAGATCAGGATAAATACTGGTGGTCACCAATTGTTCTCAATTTATAAAGCAGTGCGTGGATTGACGTTACAGAATCACCTCTTTTCTTTGCAGAGCAATGAATGCCCCCTCCTTGCTGTACATTCAGCAAAGTATGCTCAGAGAAGATTCCAACACTTGTTTTCCAGTCTGCATCACAGCTCATGAACAAATTAACAGCTAAATAAAAAATTTCCTCTACAGCATGTACTTTTTTTAGTAATAAACAAGACAAAATGTTTTCTCCTTCATGTATGTATCACACATATTTTTTAAAAAAGAAAAACCTGTTGCCGGTAAGTCAATTTTGACTCATGGTGACCAAGCGTGTTACAGAATAAAACTGTTCCACTGGGGTTTCCTTGGCTGTAATCTTTACAGAAGCAGATTGCTAGGCCCTTCTTCCATGGTGCCACTGGGTGAGTTCGAACTACCAACCTAATACCAAGAGCTAATTCATACTCAACACACCAGTGGTTTCATTGAACCATACACGATGATAATTGTTCTTTCACATTGCCTGTGGTATCCAACAGCATTATTTTTAAACAGCATCGTTTTTTACTTACTTCTTATTTTATTGTACTTTAGCTGATGTTTTACAGAACAAATAGTTTCTCATTAAACAGTACACATATTGTTTTATGACACTGGTTAACTACCCTATGACATGTCAACACTCTCCCTTTTCCACCTTGGGTTCCCTATTACCAGCTTTCTTGTCCCCTCCTGCCTTCTAGTCTTTGTCCCTGGGCTGGTGGGTCCCATTAGTCTCATTTTGTTTTCTGGGCCTGTCTAATCTTTGGCTGAAAGGTGAGCCTCAGGAGTGACTTCATTACTGAGCTAAAATGGTGTTAGGGGGCCATACTCTCAGGGTTTCTCCAGTCTCTGTCAGGCCAGTAAGTCTGGTCTTTTTTTGTGAGTTAGAGTTTTGTCCTACATTTTTCTCCAGCTCTCTCTGGAACCCTCTGTTGTGATCTCTTTCAGAGCAGTCAGTGGTGGTAGCCGGACACCATCTAGTTGTACTGGACTCAGTCTGGTGGAGGCTGTGGTAGTTGTGGTCCGTTAGTCCTTTGGACTAATCTTTCCCTTGTATCTTGTTTTCTTCATTCTCCTGTGTTCCCAAAGGGATGAGATCAATGGAGTATTTTAGATAGCCATTCACAGGCTTTTAAGACCCCAGGAGCTACTCACCAAGGTAGAATGTACAGCATTTTCTTTAAAAACTGTGTTATGCCAATTGAGCTAGATGTTCCCAGAGACCATGGTCCCCACAGCCCTCAGCCCAGCAATTCGGTCCCTTGGGGAGTTTGGATGTGTCTATGGAGCTTCCATAACCTTACCTCGAACAAGTTGTGCTGGCTTCCCCAGTATCATGTACAGTCTTACCCTTCACCAAATTTACCACTTATCTACTGTCTATTTAGTGTTTTTCCACTCCCACCCCTCGCCTCCCATGTAACCATCAAAGATTGTTTCTTTTTGTGTGTAAACCTTTTCATGAGTTTTTACAGTAGTGGTCTCATACAATATTTGTCCTTTTGTGACTGACTTATTTCAGTCAGAATAATGCCTTCCAGACCCATGTTATGAGATGCTTCACAGATTCATCACTGTTCTTTTTCATTGTGTAATACTCCAGTGTGTGTATGTACCATAGTTTTAAACAGCATCGTTTTTTAAATGGATGTTTTAAAACAATTTGTTCTACTTTCTCTCAAAACATATCCATCAGCAACTTCTGGCTGATTTTACAAGCTTATTGTCAGTAGGATTGCAATTGTGAATGATGCCTCTAGTTTTGGTCTCTCCTCTGCCTTTAGCAACAAAATTGATCCGTTGGAAGTTTACTAAAGAGGTTTCTACATTTCGTTTGGAAACAGTGTCATGGATTGAACTGTGTCCCCCCAAAATATGTGTCAACTTGGTTAGGCCGTGATTCCCAGTGTTGTGTGGTGGTTGTCTCCATTTTGTGACAGATATGTTGTAAATCCTAATCTCTGCCTGTGGTTGATGAGGCAAGATTGGATTACATTGAAGAGGTTTAGAGTGGGATGTAACACCCTTGCTCAGGTCACATCCCTGATCCAATGTAAAGGGAGTTTCCCTGGAGTGTGGCCTGCACCGCCTTTTATCTTACAAGAGATGAAAGAAAAGGGAAGCAAGCAGAGAGTTGGAGACCTCATAGCACCAAGAAAGACGCACCGGGAGCAGAGTGCATCCTTTAAACCCAGGGTTCCTGCATGGAGAAACTCCTAGTTCAGGGGAAGATTGATGAGAAGGACCTTCCTCCAGAGCCAACAGAGAAAGCCTTCCCCTGGAGCTGACATCCCGAATTTGGACTTCTAGCCTACTAGACTGTGAGAAAATAATTTTCTCTTTGTTAAAGGCTTCCACTTGTGGTATTTCTGTTATAGCAGCACTACATGACTAAGACACACTGCAAGAACTTTGATGGCTTCATATCACTATTTGACAAAGTTACATACCAGACAACGCCTTAGGAACTAGGGGAGAAATAGATTGCTCATCCAGTAAAATCCAATTTCTATGTTATTTATCATATTTCTTATTTTCACTCTTCTTTTGACAGATTGTGTGGTTTCACTTGTTCCAGCACACAGTCATATTCCACATTTGCACAGTTCACCTTTTAAATCACATTACTGCTTTGAGTTGCAGTGTTTACATTATTGTTTTCACCTCAATTTTTATGCTTCAGTGAACCACTTCTGAGCCATCTATCCTTCTTTGTGAACTAGGGAACTACTATGACACATTTAAAGCCATAAATATTCCCTTAAATATTGCTTTCACTGTTTCTAATAGGTGTTGGTATGAAGTGTTCTCCATTTCATTGGTTTTCTAGATATTGCAATACAAAAGTAACTATGATGAATGCAAAATTCAACAAATGTAAACACTAATATGCAAATGACATGTAAATGAATCGACCTAGAAGAACGGAGAATTATGTTAACTGAAATGTTACAGGAGATGACTGAACAATGCAACAAGTACACAACCTTTGAGAAGATAAACAGTGTAGTGAGATTTTAGTTAAAATCAGAACTAGGCTTACAGATTTGTGAAATATATATGAATAATATGGTCCCATTGCTTTTTCTTTTGAAAAAAGTCTGTGAGTTTCTTGATAGCTGTCATGGATTGAATTATGTCCCCCCAAAAATGTATGTATTAATTTGGCTGGGCCATAATTCCCAGTATTGTGTGGTTGTCCTCCATTTTGTGATTGTAATTTTATGTTAAAGAGGATTAGGGTGGGATTGTATAACACCCTTACTAAGGTCACAGCCCTGATCCAATGTAAAGGCAGTTTTCCTAGGATGTGGCCTGCACCACCTTTTATCTTACAAGAGATAAAAGGAAAGGGAAGCAAGTAGAGAATTGGGGACCTCATACCACCAAGAAAGAAGCACCAGGAGCACAGCATGTCCTTTGGACCTGGGGTTCCTGCACAATGAAGCTCCTAGTCCAGGGGAAGATTGATGAGAGGGACCTTCCTCTAGAGCCAACAGAGAGAGAAAGACTTCCCCTAGAGCTGACACTCTGAATTTGGACTTCTAGCCTACTAGACTGTGAGAAAATAAATCTCTTTGTTAAAGCCATCCACTTGTGGTATTTCTGTTATAGCAGCACTAGATAACTAAGACAATAGCTGAACAGGGACCACAAGTAATCTGTGGATCTGTTCACCCTTTTGATCTTCCAGGTTAATAAATCAGTAATGCTTGTTCCATTTTTCAGGTACTCTGGTTAATTTTCATTTTTTAATTTAGAAATAATTTTTTTTTTTATTTCCAAAGCCTTTTTTGGAGGGGAGCTTCTTGGACCATTTCTTTGCAATATAGTTTGTAGTCTAGTATCTCTGTAATATTCATATATATATATATATTTTTAAACCTCTTGTTTCTTTCTAAGTCTAAATTAGAACTTTCTATTCTGGTTTTGGTTAGGTGTCCCTTCAAGCTACTGAGCCCCTTTTAATGACTTAGGAGCTTTCTTTGTCTCCTTGCATCACTTAGTGCAGGTCAGGTTGCTGGGTTCTTGCAGGCAGTGGGAACTGGCCACATAGGAGGTAATTCTAAGCCATAGTCAAATAGCCTGGTTAGCTGGGATCTCTTGATTGAATCACCCAAGGAGCCACCCAGGTTTTTAGGGACTACAGGAGGAGCAGTCCTCTCCCAACAACAGAGAAACAGAGAAGTTCAACTGAACAGAGAAGTTCCCCTTGAGGGGGACCAGAATCAATGGAATCAGCAGTCCACATCTTTTGAGTCAGTGGTCTCTGGCTTAGGCTTTGCCAGAAAGGTTGACTTCCTCCCAGATGCTTGGGCTTTCTCTCAAATAACACAAATAATGGTGTATAAATGCAGCCCTCTACTGAGAGCAGTGGTGGCTCAGTGGTAAAATTCTTGCAGGAGACCAGGTTCGATTCCTGGTCAATGCACCTCAAGCACAGCCATCACCCATCTGTCAGTGGAGGCTTGTGTGTTGCTATGAAGCTAACAGGTTTCAGTGGGGCTTCTTGACTAAGACTGACTAGGAAGAAAGGCCTACACTATACCTTCAAAAATCAGTCAAATGAAAACCCTATGGATCATACGATCCTGAATCAGGGGCCAACTGGACGCAGCTAACAACAACTGGACTGTGGTGTTGTGGTGGTGGTGTCATGCTGTCAAGTCCATTCTGATGTATAGCGACCCTATAGGACAGAGTAGAACTGCCCCTGTAGGGTTTCCTAGGCTGTAATCTTTATGGGAGCAGATCACCAGATCTTTCTCCTGTGGAGAAGCTGGTGGGTTCCAACTGCCGACCTTTCGGCTTGCAGCTGAGCACTTAACCATTGCACCAGCAGGACTCCTTAATTGGACTATACCTATATCTTTTCTTATACTCAAAGCTCCAGATGTATTTAAAATCCCTCTCCAGGCTCCAGCAGTGAACAACACTTTTCTTTCTTTTTTTAATTGTGCTTTAGGTGTAAGTTTACAGAGCAAATTAGTTTCTCACTCAAAAATTTTTACACAGGTTGTTTCGTGGCATTGATTGCAATCCCCACAATGTGTCAACACACTCCCTCTTTCCACCCCAAGTTCCCCATTTCCATTTGTCAAGTTTTCTTGTCCTTTCCTGACTTCTTGTCTTTGCTTTTGAGCAGGTGTTGCCCATCTGGTCTTGACTGATCTAAGAAGCACGTTCCTCACGTGTGTTATTGTTTGTTTTATAGGCCTGTCTAATCTTTGGCTGAAAGATGGACTTCAGGAATGGCTTCAGTTCTGAGTTAGAAGGGTGTCTGGGGGCCGTAGTCTTGGGGGTTCCTCCAGTCTCTTTGTCAGACCAGTAAGTCTGGTCTTTTTTTTGCAAATTTGAATTTTGTTCTACATTTTTGTCCTGCTCTGTCTGGGACCTTCTATTGTGATCCCTGTCAGAGCAGTCAGTGGTGGTCGCCAGGCACCACCTAGTTCTTCTGGGCTCTGGCTGGTGGAGGCTGTGGCTCATGTGGTCCACTAGTCCTTTGGACTAATATTTTCCTTGCGTCTTTGGTTTCTTTCTTTCTTTTTTTCCATTTTCCTTTGCTCCAGCTGAGATGGGACCAATAGGTGTATCTTAGATAGCTGCTCCCAAGCTTTTAAGACCCCAGGCACTACTCTCCAAAGTACGATATAGAACATTTTCTTTATGAACTATGTTATGCCAATTGACCTAGATGTCCCCCAAAACCATGATCCCCAGCCCTCAGCCCCAGTAATTCAGTCCCTCAAGGTGTTAGGATATGTCTAGGAAGCTTCTATGACTATGCCCCCTTTGTGTTCTATTATATATATATATGAATATACACACTGTACATACAAATATGTATGTAAAAATATGCACAACCTAACCGATATAATATGGGTATACTACTATAGGAGCCCTGGTAGCACAGTGTTAAGAGTTTGGCTGCTAATCAAAAGGTCGGCAGTTCATATCCACCAGTTGCTCCTTGGAAACCCTATGGGGCAGTTCTACTCTGTCCTATAGGGTCACTATAAGTCGGAATTGACTCAACGGCAACAGGTTTGGTTTTTGGTTATACTCCTATACACCCTTCTTCCCCTATTCGGCGTACTTATCTGCCTATGTATCTCCTTGCAAGTTAATTGTTTTTACTGTTGTTGTAGGGTTGTATATGCTACAGTATTTAGTGTGGTTGCCTCTTTTTTTTTTTTTTTTCTTTCTTGTGTTCCAGTAAGTGTCTTCCTTTGCCTTGGTCACGTTGTGCTGACTTTTCCTATATTGTGTGTTGTCTTTCCCTTCACCAAAGTTAACACTTGTCTACTATCTAGTTAGTGATTTCCCCTCCCTACCCATCCCCTCCCTCGTAACCATCAAAGATTATTTCTTTCTGTGTGAAAACCTTTTCTTGAGTTTTTATAATATTGGTCTCATATAATATTCGTCCTTGTGTGATTGACTTATTTCACTCAGCATAATGCCCTCCAGATTCATCCATGTTGTGAGATGTTTCACGGATGCATCATTGTTCTTTATTGTTGCATAGTATTCCACTGTGTGTCCATACCATAATTTGTTTATCCATTCTTTTGTTGATGGGCACATAGGTTGTGTCCATCTTTTTGCCTTTGTGAATAATGCTGCAATGAACATGGGTGTACAGATGTCTATTAGTGCAACGGCTCTTATTTCTCTAGGATATATTCCTAGAAGTGGGATTGCTGGATCATATGGTATTTCTATTTCTAGCTTTTTAAGGAAGTGCCACATTGTTTTCCATAGTGGCTCTACCATTTTACATTACCACCAGCAGTGTGTGAGAGTTCCAACTTCCCCACAACCTCGTCAGCATTTATGGTTGTCTGAATTTTTGATCAGCACTATTCTTGCAGGGGTGAGATGGTATCTCATTGTGGTAAACCATATTTTTCTTACTGGTTGATTATTCCAGCAAAGAGAAGGAGAGAGGGAATCATAAAAGACAACATCTTTCTAGAGTTCCCAGTATCCAGTCTATCTTCCATTGAATTCTTCCTTCATATGATCACCAGAGAGATTTACCCTAAAACATAAAAACATCATACCTTGATTAAAACCCTTCATGATTTTCCATCAGCTGAAGAAAAATTCCAAGCTCTATAGCATGGCTCACTAGGTTTATTCTACCACTCGCTGACTTATGGTCTACATCTGTATAGGACAAAACTACTTGTAGTTTCTACCATTGTTTTGTTTTTTTTTTTTTTCCCATACATGTGTACTCTTGCTGATGCTGCTACATCTCACTTCCAATCTTTCTTTTCATTAGAGCTTTAGATCAGGTGTCACTTCCTCCAGGAAGCTATCCCTAAACCCCTAGGTTGGGTTAAATATTCTTTATCCCTTGTCAGTCCTCCCATAGCACTTTCTGGATTCTTCTCTCATAGCACTTGCCACACATTGTATTGATATTCTGTTGTGTTGTCTCCTTCTCAGCTATTAGCTGTTCAAGGCTACTGACCTTGTCTTACTCATTTATGTATCTCCAGTGCATAACACAGTGCTAGTCACATATATGTCTGCAAAATATCTTTGTTGAGTTAAATTGAACATATGTCACAGTTTCCAACTAGGATGAAATTTCTACTGTTTTTATAACCCCTCCACAAATGTTCCACGAGCACTTAATAAATTAAATCAAAGTGTCTAATATACTGATATTAAAGAATTTTCTATCATTTTACATGTAATAGGGGATTTCAAGAGCCTTTTGGAATTCGAATATTACCTAGCTTCAAGTGTCTGACAAAATGATACCATACTACATACACAAAACTCTTGATCAGCTGGGTAGCTAGACCAGAAGAACTCATTCATATTGTCACAGTCACGAAATTCCACAATCAGCCATGTGAAATAAGCCAATGTGTTACTGTCAGCAGTGGAGGATTCTCACACTGGCAGAAGACTACAAGAGGCACTCCTGCAACCAGACCACATCCTCAGGTTGTCTCTGAATATTCCACACTTTCCAGACCATCGCAATGCATTCCCTTCCCAGCTGATTCACAGCTGCCTCATCACCACCATATAATCACCACGACCCACTTCTCCTGGGGTATTATACTTGGCTTCAGTTCTCATTGCCCACTCATGCTCAGGTGATAACAACTTGGGGGGAAAAAAAAAACTTTTGAAGACAACACCCAATTCCTAAGTTTGAAGAACAGAAAACAGGGAGAAAAAATAACTGCTTAGAGTAAATTTTAAAAGTTACAATAAGGATGAATTTTATACCAGCATGACAAAAAGCTACCACACTCTCATCTAGCTACCACACTCTCATCTAGCCTCCGTCCGAGATTAAGGATTTTTCTTAATCAGCAATATAGACACCAATACTTCAGGCCATTGTCGGAGAATATAACCTTGAACTACTTACTCTCCAGAAATTCTTGCTAAGAGGGGTAGTTTTTAAGGACCAGGGCCTGAAAGTCATCCACTTCTAACATAAGTTGTTAGAATTTCCTATTGTTCAGGTTAAATCACCAGAAAGCTACATGCTTGGTCTCCATTAGCCTGATCTACAGAATCATCTTCATCGAGCACACATTATTTTTTTTTTTTTAATTTTACTTCAGGTGAAGGTCTATAGAACAAATATTTTCTCATTAAACAGTCCGTACACATATTGTTTTATGACATTGATTAACAACTCCATGACATGTCAACACACTCCCTTCTCGGCCTTGGAGGACCTTTTTTTTTTTTGGTGAAAATATACATAGCCAAAGGGACACCATTTCCAAATTTCTACATGTACAATTCAGTGATGTTGATTACGTTCTTCCAGTTGTGCTGCTATTCTCACTTTAGATGAAGGTTTACAGAACAAAATAGTTTCTCATTAAATAGCTAGTTCACATATATTGCCCTATGACAATGGTTAAGAACCCCACTATATGTGAACACTGTCCTTACTCAACCTTGAGTTCCTTATCACCAGCTTTCCTGTCCCCTCCTGCCTTCTAGTCCTTGTCCCTGGACTGCTGTGCCTCATTAGTCCCATTTTGTTTTATGGGGCTGACCCAACCCCAGCTGAACAGTGAACCTCAGGAGTGACTTCACCACTGAGCTAAAATGGTGTCCGGGGGCCATACTCTCAGGGTTTCTCCAGTCTCTGTCAAGCCAGTAAATATGGTCTTTTTTTGTGTGTTAGAATTTTGTTCTATATCCTTCTCCAGCTCTGTCTAGAACCCTCTGTTGTGATCCCGGTCAGAGCAGTCAGTGGTGGTAGGTGGGCACCATCTAGCTGTACTGAACTCAGTCTGGTGGAGGCCTTGGTAGCTGTGGTCCATTAGTCCTTTGGACTAATCTTTTCCTTGTATCCTGTTCCCTTCATTCTCCCTTGCTCCCGAAGGGGGTGAGACCAGTGGAGTATCTTAGATGGCTGCTCACAGGCTTTTAAGGCCCCAGACTCTACTCACCAAGGTAGAATGCAGAACATTGTCTTTATAAACTGTGTTATGCCAGTTGAGCTAGATGTTCCCTGAGACCACGGTCCCCACAGTCCTCTGCCCAGCAATTCAGTCCCTCAGGGAGTTTGGATGTGTCCATGCAGCTTCCATGACCTTCCCTTATACAAGTTGTGCTGGCTTCCCCAGTATTGTGTACTGTCTTACCCTTCACCAAAGTTACCACTTATACATTAGTTTTTTTTAACATCAACTTTTATTGTGCATCACTACAAGAGATAGTACATGAAATATGATTCGCTTTTGTTATAAATCTGGTAGTTAAGGAAATTATTTAACATGTCTGATAACAGCAATAACAACTACAATAAAAACCCTGTGTGAAAGAAAGACTGAGAAACTGTCACAGACCAGAAGAGACTAAGGAGACAAGACAACTAAATGCAATGTGGTATCCTAGACTGGATCTTGGGACAGAAAAAGGAATTAGTGGAAGAACTGGTGAAATCTAATAAGGTCTGAAGTTAATAATATCATACCAATATTAATTGCTTAGTTTTGACAAATGTACCTGGTAATAAAATGTTAACAAGAGGGGAAACTGGGTGAAGAGTAATCAGGAACTCTCTGTACTATCCCAGCAACTTTTATGTAAATCTAAAATTATTCCAAAATAAAAAGTTTATTTTAAACAAAAACTGTGTGAAAAGCTTAGAGACGAGAAAACCCACATCTTTCAAGAGGGTCTGGTATGCATTCCTCCTTTGTAACAATAAATGTTGCCGTTGTTAGTTGCCATGGAGTGGGCTCCAACTCATGGGGACCCTGTGTACATGAGAACAGAACACTGCCTGGTTCTGTGTCATCTTCAGAATCACTGATATACTTGAATCCATTGTTGTGGCTGCTGTGTATTTTGAGTGCCTTCCAACTTCGGAGGCTCGTTTTCCAGCACTATATCAGACAATATGGTGTTGTGATCCAAAGAGTTTTCATTGCCTGATGTTTTTGGAAGTAGATCACCAGATCTTTCTTCCTAGTCTGTCTTATAAATACCTATAACTTACTGTTTGTTTTTTTACTTTTGCTGCTAAAATACCCAGAACAAAATTCTATGCTGGATTACCACAACTGCATTAACTCCGAGGGTTATCATATTTGCTTCCTCATTTTTCCTGTCCCTAATTTCCCTTTTCTATCAGGAATAAACCTAACCTTGCCTCATTTTTGCTGTTCCTGTCATAAACCACTTCTAATTCTTTTAGAAAGGAGGTTGTGCATCAATTATAAACCTGAAAATTATCTAAAGGCAGGAGAGCAAGATAGCAAAGGCTCAGGAAATCATGTGCCACAATGAGCGGCTAAAGGAATCAGGTTCCTTCAGGCAGAGAGATGACTCAGAGGAAAAATGATGGTTGGCTTCAAATAACTGAAAGGCTGCACTTCAGAAAGCAGGAAAGACTTGCTCTGTGTTACACTGGAAGGCCAAACTCAAACCATGGGGTGGATATCACTAGATCACCACCCAGCATAAGAACTAACAAAGCTGACCAATGGGAAAGTAGTTAGCACCCCTTCCCTAGGAAAACCTAAGGGATATCTAGATCATGTTAAAAAGGTCCCCAGATATGAATATAATGCGCATACCTGAGGGTCCTATTAAAATGCAGATCCTGATTCAGTAGGTCTGAGATGGAGCCCATGAGTCTGCAATTCTAAAAAGCTTCCAGGTGATGCTGATGCTGCTGGTCCACAGAGCACACTTTGAATAGCAAGGCTCTAGTCTAGACCATCTGTCAGCATTCCTAATGAAGACATTACACTAGATGATCTCTAACGTTTCTTCCAACTGCAAATTCCAAGATTACATCAAAGTAGTCCATATTACAGTTCTAGGGTGGGAAATTAATAAACATAACAGTAGAATAAGCATAAAAGTAGAGAGTCAGTGAAAAAGAGGAAGACTCTCGACTTGATGGATTGATACAGTGGCTACAACAATGGGCTCAAACATAATGATTGTGAGGACGGTGCAGGACTGGACAGTGATCCATTCTGTTGTACATAGGGTCATTATCAATCAGATCTGACTGGATGGCACCTAACAACAACAACAACAGTGGATAATATTTATGAAATGCTTACTCTGTGTTGGGAGCTGTTTACTGCCCTCCTGGTCATGACTTTTTCACTGTTCTTGTCTATAATGGCAGTGTTTATAAGCTGGCTGCAGCATGATCTCCCAAAGGGAGCACACAAAATAGTTACTTCTGTTGTTTTGGAAAGAGTTGTGTGTAACTAAGTCAGGTGACTGACCTAGTGAATAGCCATGGCCTTAGAAAAGAACTTAATAATGTGTTGAAAAGATGCTAAGTCTATCTGTTCAGGAAGGCAATCTCCTTGCCCTCAGCATCTCTAGTTTCAAACAGAACTTCCTCCTCTCTATATGTGTTTGGGTTAATGCTATGTCATATATGAAATGTGGCACTCACTAGCTGTGTGACCTTGTACTAGTCACTTAACTTCTGCTCACCATTCTCCAGGTGGTTAGACAAGTATTTCTGAAGGCTCTTAGTTCTTACATTATAGATTATAATGGTGGTTGTTATGGATTGAATAATGTCCTCCAAAAAGATATGTTGAAGTTCTAACCCCTGGTACCTGTGAACATGACTTTGTTTGGAAATAGGATCTTTGCAGATGGTATCAGTTAACATGAGGTCATACTAGAGTAGGGTGGGTCCTAATCCAATCCAAGTGGTGTACTTATAAAAGAGGAGAACAGACACAAAGAGACAGAGGAAGGACAGCCATGTGAAGATGCATGTACAACCAAGGAACACTGGGGCTACCAGAGCCAGGAGAGACAAGAAATGATCTTCCCCTTGAGACTTCAGAGACAGCATGGCCCAGCCAACACATTGATCTGGACTTCTTGCCTACAAAAGAGTGAGACAATAAATTTCCGTTTTTCTAAGCCACCCAGTCTGTGGTATTTTGTTACAGCAGCCCTAGGAAACTAATACAGAGGTGAACTGACATTTTCAACAGCATCCAAAAATCATATGAAGAGCTAAGGGTCATATAAATGTTTCTTCTTGAACTTTAAACTTTTCTTTATGAAGTTCTTATTCTTTAGTAATTTTATTCTTTATCCTTAACATCCCTGAGCAGTAGTTATTGACATCTATTTTTAACATCTGCAAAATGGGAAAATGAGATGTACCTAATGATTCAGCTCTTCTGACACTGATGGGTTACCGTGCTATTTTCAAGACAGTGAAAATGATACTCTTGTATGATCACAGTTTCTGTCAGAGGAAAGGAGCTGATGACACTGACTGTTGTTAGTATCACATACAGGAACAATTGGAAACATAATAGCATTGACCCTACAGAGAATCAAAATCAGGACATTTGGGGAAGGGATCTTGGTCACCAAAAGGAATAGCATGTAGGAAAAAAAATGGCGCTCAAGTTTCAAGAGAGAGTAGTAAGAGCTATAACAATTTGGTCCTAAGTGTCTAGGTACCATGAGGCACATACAGACTGTCTTAGGCTGGGTTCTCTGTTGTTGTTAGTTGCTAGGTGCCATCAAGTTGGTTCTGACTCATAGCGAGCCTATATACAACAGAACAAAACACTGCCTGGTCCTGTACCATCCTCATAACTATCATTATACCTGAGACCATTGTTGCAGCCATTGTGTAAATCCATCTCCTTGAGGGTCTTCCTCTCTTTCGCTGACCCTCTACTTTACTGAGCATGATGTCCTTCTCCAGGGACTGGTGCCTCCTGATAACATATTCAGAGTATGTGAGACAAAGTTTTGCCATCCTTGCCTCTAAGGAGTATTCTGGCTGTACTTCTTCCAAGAAAGATTTGTTCATTCTTTTGGCAGTCCATGGTATATTCAATATTCTTTGCCAACACCATAATTCCAAGGCATCAATTTTCTTCAGTCTCCTTTATTTACTGTTCAGTTTTCACATGCATATGAGGCTATTGAAAACACCATGGCTTGGATCAGGCACACCATAGTCCTTAAAGTGACTTCTTTGCCTTTTAACACTTTAAAGAAGTCTTTTGTAGCAGATTTGCCCAAAGCAATGTGTCGTTTGATTTCTTGGCCACTGCTTCCATGGGTGTTGAATGTGAATCCAAGTAAAACAAAATCCTTGACAACTAAAATCTTTTCTCCATTTATCATGATGTTGCTTATTGGTCTAGTTGTGAAGATTTTTGTTTTCTTTATGTTGAGGTGTAATCCATACTGAAGGCTGTAGTTGTTGATCTTCGTCAGTAAGTGCTTCAAGTCCTCTCTTCACTTTCACAAGCAAGGTTGTGTCATCTGCATAACACGGGTTGTTAATGAGTTTTCGTCCAATCCTGATGACCCATTCTTCATATAGTCCAGTTTCTTGGATTATTTGCTCAGCATGCAGATTGAATAAGTATGATGAAAGTATACAACCCTGACACACATATTTCCTAACTTTAAACCACACAGCTTCCCCTTGTTCTATCTGAACAACTGCCCCTTGGTCTATGTACAGGTTCCTTATGAGCACAATTAAGTGCTCTGGAATTCCCATTCTTCACAATGTGAAACATAATTTGTGATGCTGCACACTTCAAATCCTTTGCATAGTCAATGAAACACAGGTAAACATCTTTTTGGTATTCTTTGCTTTCAGCCATGATCCATCTGACATCAGCAATAATATCCTGCATTCCACGTACTCTTCTGTATTCCAGCTTGAACTTCTGGCAGTTCCCTGTTGGTGTACTGTTCTGCTGCAACGGCTTTTGAATCATCTTCAGAATCGACTCGACGGCAATGGGTTTCAGCAAAATTCTACTTGCGTGTGATATTAATGATATTGTTCGATAATTTCCGCATTCTGTTGGATCACTTCTGTTTGGAATAGGCATAAACATGGATCTCCTCCAGTCAGTTGGCCAGGTAGCTCTCTTCCAGATTTCTTGGCATAGACGAGTGAGCACCTCTAGCCTGCATCCATTTGTTAAAACATATCAACTGGTATTCCGTCAATTCCTGGAGCCTTGTTTCTCACCAGTGCCTTCAGTGCAGCTTGGACTTCTTCCTTCAGTACCATCAGTTCTTGATCATATGCTACTTCCTGAAATGACTGAACATCGACCAATTCTTTTTGGTATAGTGACTCTGTGTATTCCTTCCATCTTCCTTTGATGCTTCTTGCATCGTTCAGTATTTTGCCCGTAGAATCCTTCAGTATTGGCTTGAATTTTTTCTTCAGTTCTTTCAGCTTGAGAAATGCAGAGCGTGCTCTTCCCTTTTGATTTTCTAACTCCAAATCTTTGCATATTTTATTATAATACTTTTCTTTGTCCTCTCAAGCCACCCTTTGAAATCTTCTGTTCAGCTCTTCTACTTCATCGTTTCTCCCTTTTGATTTAGCTACTCTACGTTTAAGAGCAAGTTTCAAAGTCTCTTCTGACATCCATTTTGGTCTTTTCTTTCTTTCCTGTCTTTTTAACGACCTCTTGCTTTCTTCATGTATTATGTCCTTGATGTCATTCCATAACTCAACTGCTCTTTGGTCATTAGTGTTCACTGTGTCAAATCTATTCTTGAGATGGTCTCTAAATTCAGGTGGGATGTGCTCAAGGTCATACTTTGGCTCTCATGGACTTGTTCTAATTTTCTTCAGCTTCAACTTGAACTTGTATAGGAGCAATTGATGGTCTGTTCCACAGTTGGCCCTTGGCCTTGTTTTGACTGATGATATTGAGCTTCTCCATCATTTCTTTCCACAGATGTAGTCAATTTGATTCCTGTGTATTGCATATGGTGAGGTCCATGTGTGTAGTCACAGTTGATGTTGGTGAAAAAAGGTATTTGCAATGAAGAAGTCATTGGTCTTCCAAAATTCTATCATGCAATCTCTGGCATCATTTCTATCACCAAGACCATATTTTCCAACTACCAATCCTTCTTCTTTTGTTTCCAACTTTCGCATTCCAATCACCAGTAATTATCAATGCATCTTGATTGCATGTTCCATCAATTTCAGACTGCAGAAGTTGGTAAAAATCTTCAGTTTCTTCATCTTTGGCCTTAGTGGTTGGTGCATAAATTTGAATAACAGTTGTATTAACTCATCTTCCTTGTAGGAGTATGGGTATTATCCTATCATTGACAGCATTGTACTTCAGGGTAGATCTTGAAATGTTCTTTTTGATAGTAAATGCAACGCCACGTCCTCTTCAATTTGTCATTCCCAGCATAGTGGACCATAAGATTGTCTGATTCAAAATGGCCAATACCAGGCCATTTTAGCTCACTGTTGTTGTTAGGTGCCACCGAGTCGGTTCTGACTCATAGTGACCCTATGTACCACAGAACAAAACACTGTCTGGTCCTGCACCATGCTCACAATCATTGTTATGCTTGAGCCCATTGTTGCGGCCACTGTGTCAATCCATCTCTTTGAGGGTCTTCCTCTTTTCTGCTCACAATGCCTAGAATATGTCTATGCATTCCATTTCATTTTTGATGATTTCCAATTTTCCTAGGTTCATACTTCGTATATTCCACATGAATATTTGCATGTGCTTCTTCTCATTTTGAGTTGTACCACATCAGCAAATGAAGGTCCCAAAAGCTTGACTCCATCCTCATTATTAAGGTTGAGTCTACTTTGAGGAGGTAGCTTTTCCCCAGACATATTTTGAGTGTCTTCCAACCTAAAGGTCTCATTTTCTGGCACTATATCAGACAACGTTCCACTGCTATTCATAAAAGCTTTTCACTGGCTAATTGGGTTCTCTAGAGAAGCAAAACCAGTGAAGCGTATATATATATCTGTGTGTGTGTGTGTGTATGAATATATGTATAATATACATATATATTATTTATATATAGAGAGAGATGTATGAGATTTATCTCAAGGAAATGGCTCACAGGGCTGTAGAGGCTGGCAAGTCCCAAGTATATCAGTCAGGCATCATACTGGAGGCTTCTCCTGACCCACATAGCTGTGGGAACTGAGGAACCCAAGATCCACAGGTCAGATGGCAGGCTGCTGGCTCATAGGTTGCAAAGGCTGATGAATCCCAGATTGGCAGGTAAGATGGCAGGCTGCTGACCCAAGTCCCAAGAACTGGAAGTCAGATGCTGATGAGCCGAACAGAGAGTAGAACAAAAGCTAGCAAGCTTTGCCATAAAGTCCACATGTATTGGATGTAAACCACACCCCCAAGGAAAATCCTTTTCAACTGATTGTCTGCCACGGCAGATCCCATCATGGAAGTGATCACATTATATCAGATCTCATCAAGGACATGATTACGTCATCATGTGACTACTAAACTACATTATAACTGTCAAACCACTGAGAATCATGGCCCAGTCAAGTTGACACACAACCTTAACGATCACACAAACCAATCAGACACCATCTCTACTCTTCATTTACTGCAGTTTAATTATCAGAATGCAAAAAAGAACCAATAAACACAGCCAACTGGGTTGCATGCAATCACACTGCTATAGCAGCAGAGAAGAGGAAAAGATGGATTCTACTCAGAGAAGTCTTGGTAAGTCTCATGAACAAAGTGACATTTGTATTAGGCCTTAAGAATGATAAGATTTCTATAGATAAGATTATGGAGGAAGGAGTAAAAGGAAGAGATTCTAATCAAGAGGACTAGTTATAAAGACAGAAACAACAAAATTAAAACTGTGGCTTTCCATAAGATGCAGGGGAGGGTACAGAAGATAAGCATGAAAAAGCAAATGGAAGGGCTCGAGTGCTTGCTAAGAAATTTTAGCCTCACTCTGAGGGGCTGCGGAGACTTGGAGGGTTCTTTCAGTCAGAAGAGAGGATCATAGCTGTGTTTTAGGAAGATTGCTCCAGAAGCAGTGAAGAGTTTGTAATTGAAAGTAGAGGAGATTGAGGCAGGAAGCCCAGTTAGGAAACTCTTGCAGTAGTCCAAGTTCACAATATTAAAGGGCTCAATTAGAGGCAGGACAGTGAAACTGGACAAGGTACATCATGAAGTTCTTTGGGAGATTACCAGAGTTTGAGGTCCAGATTTCTAGAAGGTATTGGTGACATTAAGCAAGAGAGGACACATTTGTATAGCATTGTAGAGCTTACACATACCTTGCCCTTCCATTCTCTCATACCTGGGCTACAATATTCTCCCTTGAGTTGCTGCTCCCCTGCCTCCCAGTCTCTTCCCCACTGTGATCCTTTCCCAGCAGTTGCTATAATCATGCTCCAAATCAGCAACAGATTACCCAATAAGCAAGGTACACACAGGTTTACTTGTGCTTACTTACCAATGTGTAGTGCACAATTTCACCTGATTTTCACCACATCATGTGCACTACAGATTAGTAAGTAAGCACAAGTAAGCCCATGCATACCTTGCTTACTGTAAGCCTGTGTATACCTTTAAAAAAAAAAAAAAAACTGTTGCCGTCAAGTCGATTCTGACTCACCGCAACTCTATAAGACAGAATAGAACTGCCCCGTAC
The DNA here is from genome assembly GCA_030035585.1 of Dugong dugon. Lineage (NCBI taxonomy): Eukaryota > Metazoa > Chordata > Mammalia > Sirenia > Dugongidae > Dugong > Dugong dugon. The sequence goes on along the minus strand of CM057476.1, from coordinate 44,193,505 downwards.
AGTTTCCAAGGAGCAACTGATGGATTCGAACTGCCGAACTTTTGGTTAGCAACCTGAGCTCTTAACCACTGCACCACCAGGGCTCCATGCATACCTTGCTTACCAGTTGATCCACCCTTGCTCCAAGTGTTATTTTCCCACTTGCGCAGAGCCTATAGTGGTTCCCAGTTCAACTCCTTCCTTAGATTCTTGACAGAAAATGGAGAGGAATAACTTCTGATTACTAACAGTCATCCTATTTCACCAGCGTTCTTTCCCCTTCTTGGCCCTAGTGCCAGCCAGGTTGTTCTGTTTTCCAGCCGCTATGAGTGACGGGCTGAGTCTTGTCTCTATGTTATTTACCCTACTCCCCTCCATTGTCAATATCCGTCACCTTCTTCAAAATTCACCTTGAATCTCACCTCCAGGAAACCTGTGACTAACCCACACATGACCATTATCAATTGAACATGCCTGCCAATTTTGATTCCTTTTCCCTCTCTCACTGTAGAAGAATGGCAGCAATAGAGGTGACCTTACTGCCCAAAGGGCCCTGCTCTACCCTCCCCCATCTAGCAGGAATTATAGCTGCTTGAATCTCTCCCAACCAGATAGTAGGAAGACAGAACTCTGAATGCTGCTGAGATTTCCACCTCCCAAAGTCCCTGGTTTCCCCTTTATCTTCCACCTGTTCTAAGAGAAGTCGAGGCAGGGAGGGGGTGGGATGTTCTAAGATGCCAACCTACCACACTAAGGCGCCCATTTCAACATCACTTAAACCTGACTGCCCAGAACACTAGCAGATCTCAGGAAGTTCTGCCTATACCTCCTGTCAGCAATCTGTCAGAAACTGATGGCACCAAGAAAAGAGGATATTCAGTAATGCAGAGAAAGATAAATACTGTAGATAACTGGATGAAACCCTTGAAATGCTCAAAGGTACAGCCATATTTTAATTTCCTTGTAATACGAGTTAAGAATAATGGAAAGCTACAAAATAATCCATTAATTTCAAACAATCTTCTGCATCCAATGTGCAGTTTTAACTTGACCCTTACACGACACTAAAGAGCCCAGTGAAGGGTTTTCAAGAGGGAAGTAAAATCTAAAGAATGGGAAAGACACAATAAAGTTCTCCATAAATGCTAAGTAGGGTACAATGCAGTTATTAAGCCACAACTCTGCATTCTTTCCCATTAATGGAAAGGCTAAATCTTTTCCAAGTGTGACAAGTGGTATCCGATCACTCCCTAGGGATTCTCTGTTCTTAACACTCACAATAAATTTGTCACTTAATAGTCACAATAAATTTTTCTGCAATTCCATTTAAAACATTATTCTCTGGGGGTATTCTAGTTCACATTGAGTAGCCTATGACAAATATCCCCAACCAAGAGCAAAAATGCAGAAGCTAAGGCAGAACAAGTTACAGCCCAGGTAACTTGGTGGCTATAGAACAGCATGTGGAGCCAGGAAGTGCCTGGGAGACTAGCTAGTGACTAATTCAACTGCCTCGTTTTTCCAGTTGAGGGTAATGAATCTCGTAGAGGGAAAGAACATGCCCAAGGTCACAAAACTAATTAGTGGCAGAATCTGCACTAAATCTCTTAAGTCTGAGACCACATCTAATCTAAAATAGAAGTTTCTTCTGATTTTTCTGTTTCTTGGTATAACAACCTGTGGTGGACATGGGGATACCCTACCCAGATTCCCTTCAAGGAAGGAGTCGCGGCCCAGTGTGGGGAATGTGATCAGCACGCAGCCACCAACTCTCAGGAGTGCTTCAGCTGCAGAAGTCTGTGCCACCCAAGGTCACACCGTTCCTGGGCAGCCCAGGAAGTGACTGAGTGAGGCGGGGAGTTCTGCTCCATAGTGGCAATTCTGATGGGCAACATTTGCTCCAGAGCTTCCCACTGGGTTAGCCAAGGTGTTGTTGGACTTGCATCACACTGTGACTGCTTCCTCTGCCCTTTCTTTTCCAGGTGTTGATCTGTAATAAACATCTTGCACCCCAGACTCCACCTCACAATTCGCTTCTGGAGAATGCAGACTGCCACACAGCCCTACCCTAGGCTACGCCACCACACCCACACTCAATTGGCAACCACTTTGTCCTCCATTTTGTTCATCCCTGATTTACCCACCCAAATTCTAGGCTTCAGTTACAGGTCACCAATTCCGGGTGACCTTTCTTTTCCCACCTTGTATATCAAGTGTCCACTTTTACTCTCAACTGCTGCTCTCTGGAGTATGCTCTTCTTAACCTCCCCAACCATGCAGCAAAGCAGAAGAGAGAGATGAGAAGCCTAGGACAGCTGGACCATCTCCTCACAGGCCTATGCTATCAACCCAAACCCATACTGGGGCCGTAGTCAGCGTGGGATGAGCTAGGTTCTGGGGGTTGGTCTAAGGAGTTGAGTGTAAATGCATAGACTGCTCCCATGCATTATCCTAGGAAGTTGTGGCCTACCGTATACTGATGGCTCTATTAGCATTTCTTGGTTTTGCTTAAAGAGATGGGAAGTTTAAAAATTAAGGCATGACTCGGTAGAAAAGCACAAGATGCTTGCGTTCCAGTCTATTTGACAGTAGGGTGACCATACGTCTAGTTTACTTGAAACAGTTCTGGTTTTTGCCTGTCATAACAATATAGTTACTAATAACACTACCTTTCACCCTCAAGTGTCCCAGTTTGGATGATAATGTGGTCACCCAGTATACAGGCCACAACACTGTGTGTAGCAGAGTCAGTGAGTGAATCAAATTTATCACTGTCAATGTTTTTGTCAGGAAATAGGGGCGTCAGGTTGGGGGTTACTCACCAGGTTACTCACCAATTGTTCCCAACTATACTCAGAGCAAATCTACCTGGTTGTCTATTTCCCTTCCCTAATCTTGGGCCTTTTGAAAGAGAGAAAGAGAGAGAGATGGTGGTCTTCTGGGTGGTGAGTGGAAAGAACATGATACCAGGAAAGAATTGGGTTTGATTTAACCTCTGGACCAGGGACCAGCTCAGGGGCTTCCAATGAGTTCCTTAGGCTCTTACTGCTTTATCTGAAAAATAAAAGACATAAAACAAGCCCAGCCATTCATATACGGTTGTTGAGAATATCAAGTAAAAAAATGCATATGAAGGCCCTTCTGAAAACTGTAAAGCTCCATTCAGATGTCAAGTATGGATATAATGCCTAACAATAAATATTTGTTGAATGAATGATTGATTGATATGGGGGAGATGTTACATATCATTATTATCAATATGCGGCAATGATAACCGGTATTATTTTTTAAAAAGTGAGTGGGGATATGTTCTGAAAGCAAGACGCTTCTCTTGGTGCAGACTGCCTCCAAGGTTGTAAGAAGGCCACACTAGGTGTGGCTCTCTGGCTAAGCTGCTAGAAATACATGGCCCTGATAGCAGCCTCTGAGGGGCAGGGGGGGCGGTGAAGACAAGGCCACCCAAAGCACTCTGTTTTCTCTAAGAGCCAATTATGACAGTCATCTCCACATTTATCTTAATCTTCTTTGAAATTACTTTTTCAGTCACTGCCACCTCTTGGGATAATGGTTCCATAAGCTTCTTCCCTATGAAACTCTTTCAGAATTTGAAAAACAAATCCTTGTTCACTTTATCCACTGCGTTTTAGAGCCTACGATCACATTCGCTCTTAAGCTTTACCTTTCCAGATTAAGAAGTCTAGTATTTTTAGTCCCACCCCCTAATGGCAAACCAGTGTGATGCCTGAAACATTCAAGGCCTGTGGAGCCAGTGCAAACTCTCAATGAAATGGGGCTTAACCAAATAGCTTATTTGTTAATATGTATATAGTTTTAACTGGGGATGAAAACAGCATGTAGATTTTTAATTTTTGTAAGAGAACGTAATATATATTGAAGTACTTGAAAATAAATGCATAATGCTCTGAACTGAACATTAAGATTCTTATGTGTGATCTTTATTACACGTTAAAAGCTAAATTTTTTCCTTGGGAATAAATTTCCAAAATCATAGTTGAAAACGGCAAGAGAAGTTTTTACATTCATCATGCCACCCCACGCTCAAAATTCTTAAGAGTTACTGAGCCTTATCTACAGAATAGAGTCCACACTGTTCAAATGTACGGGCCACCATCATTGGACCCCCATCATGATGCCCTCTACTAAATAGGCTTATAAATCTGATTTACTCGCTGACTCCCGTACACACAGTGTTGTGTCACCTCTTTCTGTTGTACTTTTGTCAACCTTGCCCCACACAGCTGGAGAGCCTTGCTCCTCACCCAATTTTCCAAATCCCCCTTTTTTGATTTCTAACTATTTATAAGATTGATATTTCAGGGCTTTTGTTCTTTCTTAGAGGTCTTCCAAAGAACAAAGAGCATTTACTTGTTTTTTTAATTGTGCAAAACTTATTCTACCTTGCAACTACCATATGGGTCCATTGGACTCTTATAAATCCAAGATACATTATGGGATCTTAATGATCTTATTATTCCTATATCTTAAAGCATTTTACTATTTCATTATCCCGGGAAGTATTTAATCATTACTCATCATTACTCACCAATTGTTCCCAACTATACTAAAAAAAGACAAAAATAATTTTTAAAATCAAAGAATGATGGAATTGCCTAGGAGGGTGATGAAATAGTAGAATAAATTGTCATCCTTCAGTTTTCCTATTCCCAAAAGAATTATATCATCTTTCAAGAAGATATAAAAGAAGACAGGAGACGCTATCTTTGTGGTCTGACTTTAGCCTTCATTGAACACAATGGAGACTTCAGAATGTTTCATTTTCCATGCTTAAAGAGAAGGAAATCGACGTAGGAAGACATTTCAAATTACTAGACAAACCAGAAGATGAATGCGAAGAGATAGAGAGCAGCACTCTAAACTCTAATAATGATAGTGAAATTTACCCTATATGTGAAATCTCAGACTCTGGGTCCTCAGATGACACTATCCTAGGTGATTTTCTTTTTCAGAATTAAGAATCAATGTCTGAACGATGTATTTTTAAGGACAAAAAGGGAATATCTCATTTTCATCCAGTTAATCATTCAGCAGAAAGGACTTTGTCACCAATACGTTGTGACCATGCCATTTGCTAAACAGACAGTGACAGATTTGTTTCATTTCTGATGATGTTTATGCATCAAAATTTACTTGATACAAACTGATTTCCTATGTTTAAATAATTAAAATGTATAGTAAAGTTGGTTTTCACTATTTTTCTATCATTACTTCTGTACAATAATAATAGAATGACTTAAAATGTAGAAGATAAATAAAAAATACATTGGAACCTGACGGTAAATGGAGGTGACTATTTTCCTGGTGTCCTGAGAGTAGAAGTCCAGCTGGAGTCCATCTCCTTCTTGAAGCCTTCTCCAGCTGTTGCAGTCTACCCTGAAACTTCCTTCCTTGAGTTACTCTTATAATTGAACCTCCACCGTAACAATTGTGTGATATTGTGTTTGTTTTTGTTATTTTTATTGTTGTACTTTAAGTGAAAGTTTGCAATTCAAGTTAGTCTCTCATACAAAAACTTATACATACATTCTTATGTGACCCCAATTGCTCTCCCTGCACTGTGACAGCACATTCCTTCTTTCCAGCCCTGATTTCCCATGTCCATTCAACCAGCACCTGACCCTCTCTGCTCTTCTCATGTCACCTCTGGACAGGAGCTGCCCATTTAGTCTCATGTGTCTACTTGAGCTAAGAAGCACACTCTTCACCAGTATCAATTTATGTCCCATAGTACAGCCTAATCTTTGTCTGAAGAGTTGGCCTCGGGAATGGTTTTAGTGCTGGGTTGACAGTCCGGGAGTCATGCTTTCTAGAGATCTTCCAGTCTCAGTCAGACCATTAAGTCTGGTCTTTTTACTAGAATTTGAGTTCTGCACCCCACTTTTCTCACGCTCCATCAGGGACTCTCTGTTTTGTTCCCTGTCAGGGCAGTCATTTGTGGTAGTCAGACACCATCTAGTTCTTCTGCTCTCAGGCTGATGAAGTCTCTGGTTTATGTGGCCCTTTCCGTTTCTTGGGCTTATACTTTCCTTGTGACTTTGGTGTTCTTCTTTCTCCTTTACTCCAGGTGAATTGGGACCAATTGATGTATCTTAGATGGCCGCTTGCAAGCTTTTAAGACCCCAGACACCACTCACCAAAGTAGGATGTAGAACATTTTCTTAAAAAGCTTTGTTATGCCAATTGACCTAGATGTCCCCTGAAACCATGGTCCCCAGACCCGGACCCCTGCTACTCTGTCCCTCGAAGTGTTTGCTTGTATTTAGGAAACTTCTTAGCTTTAGTTTAATCCAGTTTTGCTGCCTTCCCCTGTAGTGTGTGCTGTCCTTCCCTTCACCTAAGATAATTCTTATCTACTATCTAGTTAGTAAATAACACTCACCCTCCCTCCCCACCCTCATAACCATCAAAGAATGTTTTCTTCGGTGTTAAACCTTTTCTTGAGTTCTTATAACAGTGGTCTCATATAATATTTGTCTTTATGTGACTGACTAAATTCACTCAGCATAATGCTTTCCAGATTCCTCCATGTTATGTTTCACAGATTCATCATTGTTCTTTATTGTTGCGTAGTATTCCCTTGTGTGAATATACCATAATTTGTTTATCCATTTGCCCATTGATGGGCACCTAGGCTGTTTCCATCTTTTTGCTATGGTGAACAGTGCTGAAATGAACATGGGCGTGCATATATCTATTCATGTGACGGCTCTTATTTCTCTAAGATATATTCCAAGGAGTGGGATAGCTGGATCATATGGTACTTCTATTTCTAGCTTTTTAAGGAAGCGCCAAATCAATTTCCAAAGTGGTTGTACAATTTTACATTCCCACCAACAGTGTACAAGTGTTCCAGTCTCTCCACAACCTCTCCAACATTAATTATTTTGTGTTTTGTGGATTAATACTAGCCTTGTTGGGGTGAGATGGTATCTCATGGAAATGTTGATTTGCATTTCTCTAATGGCTAATGATCATGAGCATTTCTTCAGGTGTCTGTTAGCTGCCTGAACGTCCTCTTTGGTGAAGCACCTGTTCATATCCTTTGCTCATTTTTTAATTGTGTTATTCGTCTTTTTGTTGTTGAGATTTTTCAGTATCTTGTAGATTTTAGAGATTAGATGCTGATCAGATTTGTCGTAGCCAAAAATTTTTTATCAGTCTGTAGGTTGTCTTTTGACTGTTTTGATGAAGGCTTTTAATGAGCGTAAGTGTTTGATTTTTAGGAGTTCCCAGTTATCTAGTTTCTCTTCTGGTGTTTGTGCATTGTTACTTATGGTTCATATTCTGTTTATGCCATGTATTAGGGCTCCTAGCGTTGTCCTTATTTTTTCTTCCATGATCTTTATCATTTTAGATTGTATATTTAGTTCTTTGATCCATTTTGAGTTAGTTTTTTGTGCATGGTGTGAGTTATGGGTCTTGTTTCAGTTTTTTGCAAATGGATATCCAGTTATGCCAGCACCATTTGTTAAAGAGACTGTCTTTTCCCCACTTAATGGACTTTGGGTCTTTGTCAAATATCAGCTGCTCATAGGTGGATGAATTTATGTCCAGATTCTCAATTCTGTTCCATTGGTCTATGTTTCTGTTGTTGTACCAGTAGCAGGCTGTTTTGACTACCATAATGGTATAGTAGGTTCTGAAGTCAGGTAGTGTGAGTCCTCCAACTTTATTCTTCTTCTTCAATAGTGCTTTACTTATTCAGGGCTTCTTCTCTTTCCATATAAAGTTAATGATTAGTTTTTCCATCTCTTTGAAGAATGTTGTTGGTATTTGGATAGGGACCGTATTGTATCTGTAGGTTGCTTTGGGTAAAATTGACATTTTCACAATGTTGAGTCTTCCTATCCATGAGCAAGGTATGTTTTTCCACTTATGCTGATCTCTCTTGGTTTCTTGCAGTAGTGTTTTGTAGTTTTCATTGTATAGGTCTTTTACGTCTCTGGTTAGATTTATTCCTAGGTATTTTATCTTCTTGGGGGCTATTGTAAATGGTATTGATTTAGTGATTTCTCTTTGAAGTTCTCTTTGTTGGTGTAGAGGGATCCAACTGATTTTTGTATGTTTGTCTTGTATCCTGATACTTTGCTGAAATCTTCTATTAGTTTCAGTAGTTTTCTTGTGGATTCTTTGGGGTTTTCTGCGTATAAGATGATATCATCTGCAAATAGAGATACTTTGACTTCTTCCCTACCTATTTGGATGCACTTTATTTCTTTTTCTAGCCTAATGGCTCTGGCTAGGATCTCCAGCACAGTGTTGAATAAAAGTGGTGATAAAGGGCGTCCTTGTCTGGTTCCCGTTCTCAAGGGGAATGCTTTCAAAGTCTCTCCACTTAGGATGATGTTGGCTGTTGGCTTTATATAAATGCCCTTAATTATGTTGAGGAATTTCCCTTCTATTCCTATTTTATTGAGAGTTTTTATCATGAATGGGTGTTGAACTTTGTCAAATGCCTTGTCTTCGTCAATTGATAAGATCATGTGGTTCTTGTCTCTTGTTTTATTAATGTGATGGATTACATTGATTGTTTTTCTAATGTTGAACCATCCCTGCATACCTGGTATAAATCCCACCTGGTCGTGGTGAATTATTTTTTTGATATGTTGCTGAATTCTATCGGCTAGAATTTTGTTGAGGATTTTCGCATCAATGTTCATGAAAGGTATTGGTCTGTAATTTTCTTTTTTTTTTTTTTTGTGGTGTCTTTACCTGGTTTTGGTATCAAGGTGATGCTGGCTTTATACAATGAGTTTGGGAGTATTCCATCCTTTTTTATGCTCTGAAATATCTTCAGTAGTAGTGATGTTAACTCTTCTCTGAAAGTTTGGTAGAATTCTCTGGTGAAACTGTCCTGGCCAGGATTTTTTTGGGGGAGGGTGTTTTTTAATTACCTTTTCAATCTCTTCTTTTGTTATAGGTTTATTCAGCTGTTCTATGTCTGTTTTTGTTAGTTTAGGTAGGTAGTGAGTTTCTAGAAATTTATCCATTTCCTCTAGGTTTTCAAATTTGTTAGAGTACAATTTTTCATAGTATTCTGTTATGATTCTTTTAATTTCAGTTGGGTCTGTTGTGATATCACCCATCTCATCTCTTATACAGGTTATTTGCATCCTCTTCTGTTTTTCTTTTGTCAGTTTAGCCAATGGTTTATCAATTTTGTTGACCATTTCAAAGAACTAGCTTTTGTTCTTGTTAACTCTTTCAATTGTTTTTCTATTCTCTATTTCACTTAATTCTGCTCTAATTCTTATTATTTCCTTTTTTCTGGCGCCCGAGGGCTTCTTTTGCTGCTCTCTTTCTACTTGTTCCAGTTGTAGGGTTAATGTTTTGATTATTGCCCTTTCTTCTTTTTGGATATGTGCATTTATTGATATAAACTGACCTCTGAGCACTGCTTTTGCTGTGTCCCAAAGGTTCTGGTAGGATGTGTTTTCATTCTTGTTTGATTCTATGAATTTCTTTATTCCATCCTTAATTTCTTCTATAACCCAGTAGTTTTTGAGCAAGGTGTGATTCAGTTTCCATGTGTTTGATTTTTTTTTTTTCCCTTGCTTTTTCTGTTATTGATTTCTACTTTTATGGCTTAATGGTCAGAAAAGATGCTTTGTAATATTTCAATGCTTTGGATTCTGTTAAGGCTTGCTTTATGGCCTAATATGTGATTCATTCTGGAGAATATTCCATATGTGTTGAAAAAGAAAGTATACTGTTGGGTGGAGTGTTCAATATATGTCCTTGAGATCAAGTTTGTTGATTGTGGCATTTAGATCTTCCGTGTCTTTATTGAGCTTCTTTCTGGATGTTCTGCCCTTCACCGAAAGTGGTGTGTTGAAATCTCCTACTATTATTGTGGAGCTGTCTATCTCTCTTTTCAATGCTGTTAGAGTTTGTTTTATGTATTTTGGAGCCCTGTCATTGAGTGTGTAAATATTTATTATAGTCATGTCCTCCTGGTGTATTGACCCTTTAATCATTATACAGTGTCCTTCTTTATCCTTTGTGGTGGATTTTACTTTAAAGTCTGTTTTGTCAGAGATTAAAATGGCTACTTCTGCTCTTTTTTGAGTGTTGTTTGCTTGTTATAATTTTTTCCATCCTTTAAGTTTTAGTTTGTTTGTGTCGTTAAGTCTAATGTGTGTCTCTTGTAGGCAGCATATAGATTGGATCGTGTTTTTTTATCCATTCTGCCACTCTCTATCTCTTTATTGGTGCATTTAGTCCATTTACATTCAGCTTAATTATTGATAGATATGAGTTTAGTGCTGTCATTTTGATGTCTTTTTTTGTGTGTTGTTGACAGTTTCTTTGTTCCACTTAATTTTCTGTGCTGAGTTTTTCTTTCTGTATTTTCTTTTCATCTTTTTCTTTGTTGTTGATTTTGTATTTGCTGATTCTTTATATTTTTCTTGTTTTTTATTTTGATGTGTAGGATTGTTAGTTTCCTTTGTGGTTACCTTAATATTTACCCCTATCTTTCTAAGTTTAAACCAGTCTTTTGTTTCTTTATATTGTCTTGACTTCCTCTTCATATGAAAAATCTATGTCTACATTTTTTAGTACCTCTTTTTTGTTTTAATGTTGTCATCTTTTACATATTGATATCTCTGTTTCCTTATTTTCAGTGTTTTAGCTTTGATTTATTTTTGTGACTTCCCTATCTGGGTTGATATCTGGTTGCTCTGTCCTGTGTTCTAGTCTTGGGTTGTTATCTGATGTTATTGATTTTCTAACCAGAGGATTCCCTTTAGTATTTCTTGTAATTTTTGTTTGGTTTTTGCAAATTCCCTATACTTCTTTTTATCTGGTAATGCCCTAATTCCACCATCATATTTGAGAGGCAGTTTTGCTGGATATATAATTCTTGGCTGGCAATTTTTTTCCTTCAAGGCTTTATATATGTCATCCCATTGCTTTCTTGCCTGCATAGTTTCTGCTGAGTAGTCCGAGTTTACTCTTATTGACTCTTCTTTGTAGATGACTTTTCTTTTATCCCTAGCCACTCTTAAAATTCTCTCTTTGTCTTTGGTTTTGGCAAGTTTGATTATAATATGTCTTGGTGACTTTCTTTTGGGATCTACCTTATGTGGGGTTTGATGAGCATCTTGGATAGGTATCTTCTCATCTTTCATGATATCAGGGAAATTTTCTGCCAACAAATCTTCAACAATTCTCTCTGTATTTTCTGTTAATGCCCCCTGTTCTGGTACTCCAATCATTTGTAGGTTAGAACCCCACATAATTCTTAGAGTTTCTTCATTGTTTTTTATCCTTTTATCTGATTTTTCCTCAAATGAGTTGGTGTCAAGTGCTTTTTCTTCAGTCTCACTAATTCTGACTTCCATTGCCTCAATTCTGCTCCTGTGACTTTCTATTGTGTTGTCTAATTCTGAAATTTCATTGTTAAATCTTCTGGATTTTTGATTGCTGTCTCTCTAAGGATTCTTGCAGCCTGTTAAATTTGTCATTATGCTCTTCTCTAATCTTCTTAAGTTCCTCTATTGCTAGGTCTGCATTTTGCCGGATCTCCTTCCTGATATCTTGAAAAGTTCTGTATATTAATCTTTTGTGTTTTGCCTCCAGTAATTCCAAGAAATTCTCTTCCTCCAGAAAATTCCTTGATTCTTTACTTCGGGAGGAGTTGCTGAAGCCATTGTGATCTGCATTTTTATGTGATTTGATATTGACTGCTGCATCAAGCCATCAATAAGATATTTATTTATTTTTTGCTTGCTTACTGTGTCTTAGCTTGTTGTTTTGTTTTGATATTCCCAAATAGGCTGCTTGTGTGAGCTAGTCTGATCACCAGCATCCCTGAAGCTCCAACAACCTGCCACCAGGTAGCCAGACCTGCCACTAAGTATGTGGGCCCAGGAGTCTGCCCACTCCTCCTGTATGGATTCAGCTCAGGAGTCCAGGTAGTCAGCCACCACGTGTGTGGTACAGGCTCTTACCTACAGCCCTATACAGGCATGGGTGATTTGTGTAGGCACAGGCATCCTGCTGCAGCAGGGGGTCACATGCTGAGCAAGGCAAGTGGCCGACGGCTGCCCCAGAGTGCCTGGGAGGGAAGTGTATCCCTGTTCCTTAAGACACTTAGGTGGACGGGTTTTGCAGCTGGACTATGAGCACCCAATGCTGTTGGCTGTAAGGACTAGGGGGCACCACTTATACTTGGGCCCCTGTTGCAGGTGGCTAGGTGGCGTGAGTGGAGCCACCAGTCCTCAGGCCCCTGATGTGGGTATGTGAAGACCCTGCTTAATAGGCAGAGCAGTGGCAAATGTCAAGAAACTGCTACTTCACAGCTGAAACAGTTGAAGTTATGGTTCCGGTATATACCCAGTTGTATTGCGGTAATGAGGGCCTAAACTGTTAAAATGGGCCCACACAAGTTTATGCAGGGGGAGAGGCACTCAAAATCCATGGACCCCTTATGCCTGTGTCTAGGCAAAGGAGCTGTGCCTACCCTGAATTCCTGGCTTAGGGGAGCCAGCAGATTATTTTTTTTACCTGTTTGTTAATTTTTTCACTTTCCAAGGCCAGGAGAATGGCTCAGAGGGCATGACAGGTTCTACTTCCAGCCCAAGGGACTCAGCAATTGCTGAAGCTGGTCTGGGACCCAGTGCAGAGCAGGGAGCAGGGAGGTAAAGGGGAGAGAGTTTTTTTCCCAAAGGGGGTTGGTTTTGATCCATGTGTTAGGCCAGACACAAGTACTTATCTTTTGCCAGTCGAGGGCTGCTTCTCACTGGTTCTGGATGGCTGAGTAGACCTTCTGCCACTGGGTTTCTCCCAGTGTGGAAAACACCCCCCGAGCACCACTGCTTGCCTGCCTCACCGTGCACCATGAGCTGATCCAGCCTGAAGAGCTCAGGCTCCTGCTGGGTCAGGTCTGGCAACTCCTTACTGCTTCTGAATCTTCTCTACCTCCCCCTGCCACTCAGTCTGATTCCTCAACTTTGCCTTTGATGTTAAGGGCTCCTAGATTGTCACATATAATCAATTCACTTGTTTTTTCGGGTCTTTGTTGTAAAAGAGACCACTGGAAGCGTCTGACTACTCTGCCATCTTGGCCCCGCCTCTGATATTGGTTTTATATTTGCTTGATTTATTACCTAAACAAAATCACAAGCTCTTGTTGTTGTATGCCATCAAGTCAATTCTGATTCATAGTGATCCCATGTGACAGAGTAAAAGAGCCCATAGGGTTTTCTTGGCTATAATCTTTAAGGGAGCAGATCACCAGGTCTTTCTTCCATGGAGCCACTGGGTGGGTTCAAACTGCCAACCTTTTAGTTAGGAGGCAAGTGCTTAACCACTGCACCATCAAGGACCCTTATAAGTTTTTCAGGGCAAAGATATTCATTCAACAAATATTTGAGTACTGTGACTAGTACTGTCAGGCCATGGGGAAACAATAGTAGACATATTAGACATCATTCCTGCTCTGATGACTCTTACCCAGATCCTTAGCGATGGCAGTACCAGACCTGGATCAAAGGAAAGTGTAATGAAAAGAGTTGGACCTTCAATGTGAGACAGGCCTGGGTTTGAATTCTGATACCATCACTTACTATCTGCATGTCCTTGGGAAAGTTTCTTAACTTCTCTGAACCATGTTTTATTTTTTAATTTTTATTTATTGCACTTTAGATGAAGGTTTACAGAGCAAACAAGTTTCTCATTAAATAATCAATACACATATTATTTTGTGAAACTCGTTGCCAACCCCACAACATGTCAACACTCACCCCTTCTAGACCTTGGGTTCCCCATTACCAGCTTTCTTGTCCCCTCATGCCTTCTCATCCTTACCACTGGGCTGGTGTGCCTATGTAGTCTCATTCTATTTTATGGGACTGTCTAATCTTTAGCTGAAGGATGAACCTCAGGAGTGACTTCATTACTGAGCTAAAAGGGTATCCAGGGGCCATACTGTCAGGGTTTCTCCAGTCTCTATCAGACCAGTAAGTCTGGTCTTTCTTTCTTTATTTTATTTTATTTATTTATTTATTTTTTGAGTTAGAATTTTGTTCTTGATTTTTCTCCAGCTCTGTCTAGGGTCCTCTATTGTGATCCCTGTCAGAGCAGTTGGTGGAGGTAGCTGGGCACCATCTAATTGTGCTGGACTCAATCTGGTGGAGGCTGTTGTACTTGTGGTCCATTAGTCCTTTGGACTAATCTTTCCCTTGTGTCTTTGGTTTTCTTCCTTCTCCCTTGCTCCAGATGGCATGAGAAACAGTGAATTATCTTACATGGCTATCCACAAGCTTTTAAGACCCCAGATGCTACTCATCAAAGTAGAATGTAGAACGTTTTCTTTATAAACTATGTTATGCCAATTGAGCTAGATGTTCCCGGAGACCATGGTCCCCATAGACCTCACCCCAGTAATTTGGCCCCTCAGGGAGTTCAGGTGTGTCTATGGAGCTTCCATGACCTTGCCTTGGACAAGTTGTGCTGGCTTACCCAGTATTGTTTACTGTCTTACCCTTCACCAGAGTTACCACTTATCTATTGTCTTTTTACTGTTTTTCTCTCCCCCTCCTCCCCTCCCACGTAATCATCAAGATTGTTTCTTTTTTTGTGTAAACTTTTTCATGAGTTTTTATAGTCATGGTCTCATAGGATATTTGTCCTTTTGTGATTGACATATTTCACTCAGCATAATGTCCTCCAGATTCATCCATGTTGTGAGATGATTCACAGAGTCAACATTTGAACCACGTTTTATCTGAGAAATGGGAGTAACATTTCTTTCCTTGAAGGGGTGTTATGAGAATTAGCATGAATAACATATATAATGTACCTAGTACACAATAGATGCTCAGTTTAAAATGATTTGATTATCATTAAGGTCTCTTAACTCCCAGGCCAATGTTATCTTCACAAAATTCTCCAAACAAGTTGTCAAAATAACTCTCATGCTCGATTGTTACAGAATCGATTCATTAGACATTTTTTATGATACTTTCATCTCACATTCTTCGAGCTTTCACCTATTTCTTTGTATGAGTTTTTCCATGTGTGTTTCCTCTCACTCTCAAGTGAGAGTATAAACTCCCAAACAGTGAGAATCATGTTCTCCATTTATTTGCTGCATTAGCTAATGTAACACTCCGCACAGCATAGGGTCATCATGAGTCAGGGGCCAACTCCATGGCAGCTAACAACGACACAGTTAGTGCTTCACAAAGAATGTATCCTTAAATGTGCCTACTACAAGGGTGAACACATAGCAGGTACATAGCATATATTTGATGACTGACTGTATCAGGGCATCAGGTTGTTTTCACACACAAGCTAATAAGAAATTGGAGTCTGAAGAACTGGGTTTAAGTCTGGATTCTGTCATTTACTAGCATGTGGTTTTGAACATGATACTTAACCTGAAACCCCTTTCTTCATTTATAAAATGAAAATAATAGTACCTATCTTGCACGGTTATTTTGAAACCTACATCATATGTCGGTGAAATCAACTATCATGGTATATAATAGATTAGTAAATATTAGCTGACTTCATAAAAGTTTATCTGAATATACATCTCTATGTAGGTGAAAGGTCAAAATAAATAAAACTGTGCTCCTACCAGCATTTTAATGCAGGTAAAACTGGGTTCAAATAAGCATCATGGGAAGTTTGAAGTAGAAAGATGGAGGGGGGATGTTCCAAAGCAGTAATGTGGCCAAGGATTGGGCTAAACACATGGTCCTGGCCTTGGTGTCATGGGTTATTAAACCTTCCGGATTTTTCCAGCACCCAAGGGCATCCAAGTCACAACGCACACACACACACACACACACACACACACACACATACACGCACACACACAAATAGGCAGGTCTCTATGGGATCCTTTCCCCCCAACCTCATAGCCACTGGGGCAAGGAGTAAGGGGTAACCAATTCATGTTAGGCCATTCAGATTCTATCTTGGTGGATTCCAGATCTGGGGCAAGGAAAAATCAAAAAACCAAACCTGTTGCCATAGAGTTAATTATGACACATAGCAACCCTATAGGACTGAGCAGGACTGCCCCATAGAGTTTCCAAGGAGTGGCTGGTGGATTCAAACTGCCAGTCTTTTGGTTAGCAGCCGAGTTCTTAACCACTGTACCACCAGGGCAAGGAAAGTACAAGATAATTCTGGAACATTTTGTGCCAGAAAAATAAAAAGAAATGTTCATAGACTAATGGGGTCAGGTCAGGACACAGGAGCCAGTTTGAAGGGGCTCCCCCTGGCCAAATCTGAGATAATTTGAGCATCAAAAAGATTATAGTAAGTGCTTATAATACACTGAGTTTTAAAAAAATAAAATTATACGTGTATAGTGCCCCTCAAAAGAAAAAAGGAGGGAAGGAGAGAGAAAATTAGGGAAAGTTCTTTACAACGAATGCTAGCTTATAAATGAGAAAAAGTGATAGAATTAGAAAATCATCACTTTGCCAGCCCTAACATAATATTTGATTCAGACAAAAATCATCAAAAAATATTGGGTAAAATGTTGTATGGAAAGAGAATGTTCACACAGCCTCAAAGTTATCACTCCACAGACTTCTTTTGACCAGAAAGAGAACATGTATCTTTACAATGGAAAGACTCAGTGGTTACTGCATTAATTAAGTAACCAAACTTAGTATCACCAACAGTTGCCTCCTGATGCGATGAAATAAGAAGTGCACAGCATCAACTATGCAGTTGTTTTTGCCTCCTCCCCCCCACCCCCTACAAAATGATTTAGCTGAACCTAATAACAAAGAAACAACAGACAAATCCAGAATGAAGGACCTTCTACAAGACAGCTGACCATAGCTCTTCAAAATAGTTAATGTCAAAAAACACAAAAAAAGGCAAGCTTAGTGTTCTAGATTTTTAAAAGGACAAAAAATGCAATATATAAACCCGATCAGATCCTTTATCAAAAAATAAATTTATATAAAGGGAATTTTGGGAATACCTGGGAAACTTTAAATATATACTGGACATTAAACAAAACAAACAAAACAAACCTGTTGTCATCAAGTCGATTCCGACTCGTAGTATTATTGAATTATGGTTAATTTTCTTAGGTGTGATAAGGGTATAGTAGTTAGAAAGGAGAAATGTCTTTAACTTAGGAGACGAATGCTGAAGAATTCAGGGGTGAAGTGGCATGAATGGTATCTACAACTTTTCTTCCAAATGGTTGAGCCCCAAAACTCTGTGTGTGTGTATGTGTGTGTGCGTAGGGAGGGGAGAGGGAAAGCACAAGAATGTGGCAAAATGTTAACAGTTGATGAATCTGATGGAAGATATTATTGTTCTATTCTTTCAACTTTTCTACAGGCTTGAAATTTTTCAGGATAAACTTGAGAGGAAATCATCTCTTTCCTGGAAATTTACAATTGGAATTCAGAAGTGTGCTATTCTGTGTTGGTCGTTTGAACTGAGGACCGTCAAACCTAGAAGCTGTGGGCTACCACCTTCTACAGAGTGCTTGGGAAAACTGAGAAAACCAGGCTAGAGAGAGAGCTAGAAGAATGATGCAGAAAAGAGAGAACATGCAACCCCAACGATAGACAGGACAGAGAGACTTAAGAGTGGCTGCCTCGTTTCTAGGAGCCCTGTGGTGCACTGATTAAGTGCTCAGCTGCTAACCAAAAGGTGGGTGGTTTGAAACCACCCGCTGCTTCACTAGAAAAAGATGTGGCAAGCTGCTTGCGTAAAGATTACAGCCTTGGAAACCCTGTGGGGCAGTTCTACCCTGTCCAGTAGGGTCATTATGAGTTGGAATCGACTCTGCAGCAGCAAGTTTGGTGCTTTAGCCTCGTTTCTGAAGATTTTGGCTCTTGGTCCATAGCCTCCTAAAAAGCTATGGCAGTATGTCATGCCCTGGGGTTCTAGGAAACATTTCTGTACCTAAAGTCCACCTTTTTGCTTAAAATAATTTGAGTGGATTTTTCTATTACACAACCAAAGTGTGTGTGTGTGTGTATATGTTGGGGAGGAGGTGATAGAATTTTAAAAGATACATGCAGAAAGCAAATTTGGTAGTCTATACAACCCAATGACAGCAGGAGTTATCTCTGAAAGAATTTCAGATGATTTTTTTTTACTTTTATTTCTATACTTTTTTATATAGTTTGATTTTTAAAACAATAAACATGTATTTCTTTTATTGTCACAAAAAATAAATTCTCATAGTTGGCAGGGGGAATACCATTTTCTGTCCTATAAGGGGTCTTTCTAGCCCAGGAAATTATTAGGACTTCATTCAGCGAATATTGAATATGAGAGAATATCTTATTGATTTCAAAGACTCTGTCCATGTCTTGAGGATCTTTTTATCTAATCTTAATTTTTTTCTCACTATTTTGCTATATAAATATTACTGTAACAACATGAAATAAAATTTCGAAAAAAATCACCATGTCAGTTTTTTCCTTCCTTCTTGTTTCCCACCAGTCTGCGTACATATTATCTTACCCAGTTGTCATCATCTGACCTCCCTTTACTACCCTCTTCTGAATCAATCACTCATTAATTTAAAACCTTCTGGAATCTATTCACATTTGGGGCATGTATTGCTTTGTGTTAATCCTCCATGCACTTTTCAAGCTTCAAGGGCTCTGGTGTATTGCAAACAGGAATTCTGTCTCATTCTTGTCTTTACTCCCAGCTCCTCACACAGTGCCTGGCACTGAGAAGGCCCTCGGTAGATGTTTGCTGAGTGAATGAACAAGAATGTGCAGTTATTTGGGGGTGGGTGGGGGTTGTTTGTGTGTACATAGAAGTGTATACACACTTGTGAAGCTATGGGATGCAAATAGGAACATTTCTGCCCCAACCCAGAGCCGTGACTCAGAGCCCTCTGTTGCCTTTTGTCTCCAAGCAGCAGGGAATTCAAGCAGAAAATTCACTATCAATGGTTCAATAAAACATTCAGGTCCTGGATGCAGCCCCAGGGGAGGCCTCGTGGCAGCCTGGAATACAGATGTGCCACCTCAGGAGGGAGCCCCGTTCTCATTTAGTCGTGTCTGTCATTAGGAAAGGAGCCTGAACTCCTGGGGCTGGCTTGGGTAACTCGTCAACATTCGTGGGCAAAGTGACAGAAAAAGGCAGAGCAAAGTTTCGTCAAGTGCCAGTTAGTCACTCTGAAAAATTTTCTCTCCTGGAGTTCTGCACTCAGTTTTGTTATACATGACACTAGAGGTTAATCGCCTACCTTTCCCTCAGAAAAACAATTCCATTATCTTAACCAACCATGTGGCTTCAAATTTTTTTCGGCACCTTGCTGATGTATTTCAGACAGATACCTTTTACACGGAATCCTAATGGTGCCAGCTTGTGTGTGCTAGTAAATTCTCTTTAATTGCAACGATGGTAGAAAGAGCTGTAACTACCAGGGGACTGGAGTGTGTAACCAGCAGAGGCCCAGGTGGGGAGAGGTCGTGCGGGAGGGAAAAGGTCACAACAAGGTTCTTAGGAAATGCCTTTTTTTTTTCTTTTGGGGTGAAAATATCCACAGCAGAACATATATCCATTCATCAGTTTCTACATGTGCAATTCAATAATACTGGTTACATTCTTCATGTGTCATCGTTCAGGAAATGTCTTTTAATTGATGCAGAAAAATTAGAGATCTGTTATTTCATTTTGAAAAGAAGTAAGGTGTAATTTTTTTCCTAGGGAAAAAAAAATCTATTTCATATTTTCTCTTCCAGAGCCACAGAATAGCTTTGGGAAGACAGTCATCTTACATGAGCAACAATGCAATTTCGTGAAATGGCACTCTTTAAGCCAACAACAGTCTGATGTGAGGCAGGGGAAAGGGAGGAAGAAGGGGTCCTTTTGTGTGGAGCATAGGCTCATCCTGTGACGGTCTCGTCAGGATGGTGGTGGTGAAGGAGAGATCTGAGTTGATCTAGAAACAGGAAATGTCAAGCAATTAGGAGATTTTCATGTGACACTATTTGCCGAGAAAATAGAAAGCTTTCAGTGCAATTGCTTAACTATTTGTATATCTATTTCTAGCAAGATTTTGAGGCTGCCGTTTTCCATACATAACCAGCCACATAAAGACAGAGGAACACCTACACAGACACTCTCTTGCTTTTTCAAATCAATAAGTAATTAGTGTCACTCCCAAATACTGCCTTAAGCATATCACTTCCCTGCTCAAAAACTTCCAATGTCTTCCTACTGCCTGCAAAGAACAAACCCTTGAGGCCACCATTCAAGGCCTTCTATTGTCTTACCCACCCTGCATTTACAGCCTTGTTTCCTACGGCTATTTTGGCTCTTTTCCATAGAGCTTCCTCACCTCCCGTTTACCTGACCTGTTCACTTCTTCACCCCTCCTCCATCTCTGCCTATCCAGATCTTACACATCCTTCAAGAGCCTGCACAAATCTTCCTTGTCTGCCATTGTATATCAATAAAGACTTGGTGCTCATTGAGTACATGTGGGGTTGATTGACTTCAGTGTGCTTGGCCCAGTGCTCAGCTGGAGAGGAGTAGGATACATTGCTTCCCTCAGGTGCTTTACAGTCCTCCCCATAGGCAAGATATGAAAGCAGCAGAGAACAGTAGGAGACACACAATATGCTTATCTTCCAGAAAAGGGCAGTGGAAGTTCAGGAAAGGAAAAGGCCAGTTTTTGATTAGCTATAAGAAGTACTTGTACTTGAGATGGCCTTGAAGGATAATTATTATATTTTGTATGTGTGTGGTACCTTATAGTTTTCTTTACATTAACTGGATAAATTCTCACACCGTCATAACTGAATACTACTATTCCAATTTTAAAGAATAAGAGTCCAAGACTCTGAAAGCAGGAGTGATTTGACCAGTCACGTGGTAGGTAAAGCACTAAGTCTGGATACAAAACCCAGATGTTTTGAGTTCCAGTCCAATGTGCTGTCCAGTGCACCCCACTGCTTTCCAACTCTATCATCCCTTGCCTTTGAACTAGAATTTTGGAGCAAAGTACTGAAAGAATGAAAATGCCATTTTAAAAATGATAGGCAAACTGCTGTATATAGGACAGATTAAAGAGAGAGAGGGAGAGCTGGGAGCCCTGACAAATGGTGATAAATATGAATTGATTATACTTGATAACACATCAAATACACAGGATTAGACAGAGTGTGAAGGAAAATGACTCAGGTTATAAAACTAAGTAGGAGGCCCTGGGTGGTGCAAACAGTTAACTCGTTCGGAGGTTTGAGTCCACCCAGAGGCACCTTGGAAAAAAGGCCTGGCAATCTACTTCTGAAAAATCAGTCATTGAAAACCCCATGGAGCACAGCTTTACTCTGACACACATGGGGTCGCCATCAGTCTGAATCGACTTAATAGCAACTGGTGGTGATAAAACTGAGTGGCTGTGAGAACGGTATTGTGACACTGGAAATCTGTACAGGGGTTAGCTAAAGAGGATATGACAACACCCCAGTAAATACTGAGGTGACATCTGAGTGAGAACCTCCTGAAGGCACTGGAAATACAGCAAGTTCCTCCAAGGGGATATTTGGGCTGAGGGAGACCTAAGCACCCCTCCCCAAGAGATGGCGCTGTGAAAGCAAATGAGCTCACATACAAAACTTGTGATTAACAGAGGAATAAGCTGAAAAGGGTTTTGTAGCTGCAACATGGAGCATAAGTATATTTATGAGAATATATGCAATTTATTGGAGCCACCTTCTTGGCATTCAGATATTGACACCGCAGAGGGCAACGGCACCATCCTACAAAACTTCTCAAGGTCCATAATCAAGTTTCGCAACTGGCTGGATGCCTTCTTACTCTGACTGAGTATGGCATTTCTTAAGCTTCTATGATCTTAACCTTCCAAGTTTCAAGATACACTTCCTAGTGATCATAACCTGTTGCCATCAAGTAGATTCCAACTCATGGCAACCCCCCGTGTGTCAGAGTAGAACTGTGCTCCATAGAGTTTTCAATGGCTGATTTTTCAGAAGTAGATCACCAGGTCTTTCTTCTGTGGTGCCACTGGGCAATTTGAACCACCAACCTTTCGGTTAGTACCTGAGAGCAAACCATTTGCACCACCCAAGGACCTTCCTAATAATGATGGGACTCTTAAAATATAGCCATGAGAACTGCATGGGGTGTTCCAGGCATGCTGTGATGTGGCAAAGCAGGAGGAATGTTTTCAACTAAGTGTCTGGGGATACCAACTCATGGGTTTGGGGGCAAAAGGGTGAAAAGAACAGACTGTGCACATTATTCAGCCAATGACCCACAGTGACCTTTCCTTCCCTTTCTAGGATTGAATCTCCATTACCTGATAGGGACAATTTCATTTCCCCCCTAATCCTTTCACCTGCCCATATTGAAGCCCAGCTGCCGCTTTTCTGCCCACTAGGAACCAGCCATTTACCCTTATTTGAACATTTTGTTAAAAAAAAATTAGATAAATATCATGTCATCTCTCCCTTCTCATTCGGTCCTCTCTTTCACTTCCAGTCTGATCTACAATTAGTACCTTATTCTGTGCTTTCTAATCCTCTAATTGTCTAGGTGGCTGTGGTATATGGTCACCATTCATTAACAAATGTCTTGTCCCTCAGGCGAGCTTCTGGAGGGCAAGAACACCAGTCTTTGGCTTCCTTAGGTTCTGACAGCATCTAGCACAACACTTGGCTGGACACTCTGGCTAGTAAAACCTATACTTGCAAAGGCAATAACTGGCTATTTGCATTGTATTGTAGTCACCTAAACCCTCATTTAAGATCTAGCTGTTACTGATCACTGGCTATGAAATTCAGCTTGCCCTCCATAGTTCAAAAACCCATCCATTTTTTGGAGCAAAGTTGTGGCAAAACATGTGTGTACCCACAAAAGAAAAGACCAGATTTACTGGCCTGAAATAGACTGGTGAAGCCCCTAGACACCCTTTTAGCTCAGTGGTGAAGTCACTTCCAAGGTTCACCATCCAGCCAGGGATTGGACAGCCCCATAAAACAAAACGGGACTAATGAGGCACAGCAGTCCAGGGACAAGGACTAGAAGGCAGAAGGGGACAGGAAAGCTGGTGATAGGGAACCGAAGGTTGAGTAAGGACAGTGTTGACATGTAGTGGGGTTGTTAACCATTGTCATAGGGCAACAAGTGTACTAACTCTTTAATGAGAAACTATTTTGTTCTGTAAACCTTCATCTAAAGTGAGAATAGCAGCACAACTGGAAGAATGTAATCGATGTCACTGAATTGTGCATGTAGAAATTTTTGAAATGGTGTATCTTTGGCTATGTATATTTTCACCAAAAAAAAAAAAAAGTCGAGAAGGGAGAGTGTTGACATGTCATGGGGTTGTTAACCAATGTCGTAAAACAATATGTGTACTGACTGTTCGGTGAGAAACTATTTTTCTGTAAACCTTCACCTAAAGTACAATTAAAAAAAAAAATGTATGTCTCTCTATTTTTAAAATCCATTTGTGTTCTGAGTTGAGGTGTTTTAAAATGTAAGAGGGTTTGCCCTCTTAGAAAATAAGCAGCAGCTTTTCCAGCTGGGACCCTGCTTGAGTGGTTACTAAGGAGACCAATTGACCATAGGTGCAGTAATTAATCAGTAAATACCTAGCAGCCAAATACCTGGTGTAGGGAGAGTCACTTTATTTTGAGAGGGGAAAATTGCTTGGTGGGTGGAGGATCAAGTAGTTCAATGTGGGAGCCCAACTAAACTGCCTTCTGATTTCGCCTTGTACTCCCTCCACTGAAATTCTCTGATTGCCGTCTTAAGAGCTTCTAAACCTGCCTCAAAACTTGTCAGGACTGAACAGTCTAATTTTTACAGCCCCCCTGGCTTGAGCCTCTCTATTGCAAGAGGATGGATGACAAGCTGGTCTGGACAGTAGTCAACTTCCCCTGCCTAGTAATAGAAATAAGGCTGTGTGATCTTTACTCACCATATATTTTAATGTATTTATATAATCGATCAGAAAAGCAGAGGGCAGCTCACTACTTTATGACTAAGGGAAGCCCATGGGTCACAAGTCACGATGATTCAATGGTAGTGAGCATCCCTGTTCAGACTAAGTGCAGAGGAGAAAGCAACTCTGAGGGCATAGTCTTGCAAAACCAAGCATTTAATTGATTGAATATCACACACTCCCCACCCTTTCTAGTTCCTTCTTGCTTTTCTGAGAGGAAAGGTTCTAATACCCCCACATAATAATGGTTTTAAACTCCCTCCCTGGGTTCACTACTGCCCTACTGTCCATCTGCTATTATAGGAGACAGCCTAATGCAATATCCAACCTCACAGAACCCAAAAACTAGTTTCAGGTCATTTGATTCAACTCTTTCATTTTGTAAATGAGGGAAGAAAAGTTCAGAGAAGTGACTTTTTACTCCTGCCTCCCCACCACCCTGCTTGCCCCTTATCTGCAAGGAAAGAAAAACATTTAGCTACCTGAATATTCTGGGAATGGCTAGGTGCTCATGGGCAGGTATGTTACCGGATGGAAATCCTAGGTTCTGCTCGGTGTAACTAGGATTGGCCAATAAACGAGAGACCAAGGTAGGAGAGCAGAAAAGCTACGTTTATTTTGTTGCGCAAGGAAAGGAGTCAGGTGGAGTTGCTGCCGCCAAGACTGTTCTACAAGGGTGAGGGGAAAGGTTACTTTTAAGGGGTTTATACAAGTTCATAAGGTTACTTTTAAGGGAGTTCATACAAGTTACATCAGCAACATTCTTAATCATACTAAACAGGCACAATTGGGTTTACATATAACTCCATGTATCCAGGCCAAGCAAAGAAAACAGGATTCTGATGCAAAGCTGCTTGAGGCAGTGGCCTGGGGGTCTCTGCCTTAGGTATATTATTTAAGATGACTTTCTATTGCATGTAACAGAAAATCCAAATAAGTGGTTTAAACAAAATATGGTTTTAAGTTATCAATGGCTCCAATTAATGGCCTCCATAAAGCCTCGCTCTTTGTCCTATAACTTTGTAGTCCTCACTTGCTCTGGCTCTGGACTGAGCTTGTGACTGGCTTTAGCCAATAAATGAAGCAAAAGCAATAGAATGCCAACTTAAAGCTTAGGCCTCAAGAAGTTCTACATGGTTTTACTCAGTCTCTTGCTTGGTTGTATTTGCTTATGCTTGCCATGAGACCATGCCAGGCTAGCTTGCTAGAGGTACGTGAGAGATAAATGAAGGATAAAACAAACGGAAGAGAACCAAGGTGCCCCAACTGACAGCCAGCCAATCTTCTGAAGCTAGTCTGCAGCTGACTGAGGATGCGTGAGTGAACCAAGCTAAGACCAAAACTGTCCTGCTAAGCCCAGCCTAAATTGTCAATCTGTAGAATCATGAACCAAAGAAATAGTTTGTTGTTTTAAGCCTGAGTTTTGGTATGGCAATAGCTAACTGAACCCTGACTGATATTTTTAAAAAGGTTGTTGTTGTTTCCTCTTAAAAAAAAATTAAAAAAAAAAAAAAGCTGGAGGTAGGCAGACCAGGATTGGTACACCAAAAACCAAAACCAAACCGGCTGCCTTCAAATCAACGCCGACTCACGGCAACTCTGCAGGGCAGAGTAGAACTGCCCCGTACAGTTTCCAAGGAGAGGCTGGTGGATTCAAACTGCCGACGTTTCGGTTAGCAGCTGAGTTCTTAACCACGGTGCCACCAGGGCCCCAGGATTGGTATAGTAGCTCCAAGGTCATCAGGGACTTGGAATCCTTATCTTTATGCTTCATCATCTTTAGCCTATGGCTTCCATCCTCGACATTGTCTCGTAATCCAATATAGCTGCTAGGGCTCCAGCCATCACATTGGTGTTACAGGCAGGAAGGAGAGATGATGACTAACCTAGTCAAATCCCTTTAAAAGAGTTTTCCTTAAAGTCTCACCCAATGACTTGCAGCTTGATTCTCACTGGCCACCCTCAGCTGCAAGGGAGGCTGAGAAGTGTAGTCTTTTAGCTGAGCACATTTGCCACCCAGAATAAAGTCAAGGGTACTGTTTAGTAAGGAATAACAGAAGAATGGGTACTGGGTAGGCAACCAGTAGTATCTGCCATGCATGTGTGAAATCAGGCTCCAGGCCTGGGACCCCAATGTACTATGTCTGGATGCAAAACTGGCCCCATATCATGCAGTTAAAGTGCTCATTTTCCAAAGAGTTCATAGTGGTGACTTTGACCTGTAGTAACAAAGTGTAAAATCTGGGCAATAGACATCTAAGAGGGAAATCATGAGTATGTTGATCTCCTGGGCCCTTGCACCATGAACACAGGCGGGAGGAAAGTTTTATTCTTAGAATTTGTTGCTCTTAACCCCAAGACAGCCCTCCTTCTCTTCCTTCCTTCCTTCCTCCCTCCCTTTCTTCCTTCCCTCCTTTTTCCCTTCCTCCTTTCCTTTCTTTTTATCTATTTTTTTATTGAGATATCATTCACAGAACATAAAAATTGCCTTTTTAGGGTGTACAATGGTTTTTATTATATGCATTATGTTGGTTAGCCATCACCACTATCTAATTCCAGAATTTATTTCCATCACCCCAAAAGCAAAGCCCATACCTATCAGCTGTCAGGGCAGGTACTTTAATCCTTCTCCACCCAGACCCACGCTGACAAGAGAGTCAGACTTGCCACTTGAGTGGGTGCTTGAGCTCCTTGGCCAACATAGGCTCAAACTCTGGGATTTTGGAATACTTTGGACCTCTTAGGAGAGCCAGGGAGGAAGTTATGATGCAATTTGCCTAGGAGGCAAGGAGCGGAGGGAATCCACAAACACTCTACAGAACCTAAAGATTCTCTGCCTGGGCTTACTTTGACCTGCCTTATGCAGTCCACCCCCTACCTGAGCAGCAAAAGGAAGAAAGGAGGCTCTGCACTGGGGGTGGGGACATATTCAACATCTTCAAGCCTCCAAAGGACTTGGCGGTGACACCCTAAGGTACAGAAGCAGCTTTAGTGACACTGCTCTGTTGTGACACTGGATGCTGACGTGTGATTTCCAGATTTAGGTAGTATTATTTAGTATGAAAAGTGTAGGGAGGATGAAGAACTAACATTAAAGGCCTCAGATGTTCCAGATACAAACAGAATTTCATTCTACTACTCACAATCATCCTGTGAGTATTGTACCCATTTTACAGAAGAAGAAACGGAGGTTTGCAAAGATAAGCACCCTGCTCTGATGGTAAAGCCAGAATTCCAGGCACTTCAGTCTGATTCTCAAGTCTCAGCATTTTCCATTGCACCATGCTGTGGGTACCTGTGAAATGACCTCTGTCCCAGCCCATGGCAGGCAGAGCCACCCTCTTGTGTCCTAGCTGTTTCTGCTTGAGGGGGCAGTGACATCAAGAGGGAGCTTCACTTAGCTCTGGGCTTCTCTGTGCTGATGGGAGCTTGACGTGAGCTTCCCCTCCCTCTGCCCATTTCCTATTCTTTACTCCTCAGGCAAAAAGGTTGCTCAAGGAGACTCCAGAGTTTGGGGTCTGCCTCATCACTGTCACCAGCAGTCTTTTTTTCTGACTGACTTGCCAGAGCTCCCCGTCAGTCCTCACAACGCCTCTGGAAGCAAAGGGAAGGCAGCTGTGGGAATCCTGGCTGAAGAGAGTCCAGGTAAAGCAGGCTTGAAAATGAACTGATGGGGACGGTTGGGATGTCACAGGTTTGACTGCAGAGTCGGGGGTTGGGGGAGCAGCCAGGAAGGATTGTAGGTTCTGCTGTTCGGTTGATTAAGGGGGTCAGTGTGTGTATGTGTCATCGAGGTGGGCAGGGAAGGGGAGGGCTGTGCGTGTGTGTGGGGAGGATATATATGCTGGTGTGGCTGATACGGCAGAACCAAGCCTCACATCCGAGGAAGCCCAGCTAGCTACAGCTCTCAGGTAAGGCAACTGCATGCAAACCCCAGCCCCGGGACTAACTGCTAGGAGCCTCGGGACTGGGGAAGAGCAGGGCAGCTGGGGGCTTTCTCCTCAGCCGCTCTCTTTTGTCCAGTTTGGATGCTGCTGGCCTTCGTGTGAGATTATTTCTTCATTCATCTTATTTTCAGTGCTTGGATGGGGGTTTGAGATTTTTATCTTGAAGAGAAATGCTGAAGAAAGAGCTGAACTTAGAAATGAGGAAAAGTTTTGATTCCCCAGTTTTGGCCCCCACTTTGTTATTGCTGTATATAGAAAAGAAAGGGCTATAGGAGCGGTGAGGGGCAGACACTTAGGAGGGGGCTTGCCTTGCAGAGCCGCCCTTGGGAAACCCCTGGTTCTCTTGTGACGGTGTTTGTTCTGTGGCTGACTTCTTTTCCTTCCCTGATATTCTGTTCAGGCTGGTTTTCAATGGATCACCGAATTTGACACTATCTGTATTTGAGTTTTTAATCCCAAGGGAACCCTTCTCCATTACACACTGAATAGAAATTGCTAATAGTGATGCTGATTCAAACCCGGGGGGATATGTTCCACCTGTACATTGCTGAACACAGCAGCCGTGTGTGAACTCCATAGAGAATTTCTGCAGGAATGCCCTTGGTCCCCTAGACCCTGAATCATTTTGAGCGCTCTTCTCTTTCTTTCTATCTTGCCCAAGTCTCTCACCCAGGTTTTGCCCAGGTCCTGTGGAAAACTACTTTCAGAAGTCATGGCATCCAAACTCTCTCTCTGCTCTTTTTCAGCCTCCTTTCTTTCTCCTTCCCTCTTTGTGCGTCTTTCTCCCTGTTTGTTTCACTTCCCCTCCCTTCATTACCCATCCCTTCCTCCCCTCATCTCAGTCAGAACATGTGCAAGTTCTGGGGGAATTTTAAGTGAAGCAGGATGATTCGGGGAATGGACTATTTAAAGCAGGCTGCTTTGGTCTTGAATACCCTGATCCTGGGCTTAAACATCTGTGTTTAGCTTCTTCGAGCAGCCCATAATTGCCCCAATTATAACCAATAACATTGTTCGGCAGACTAACAAAAGATAAGCTTTGCATGGCATTCACCAGCAAACCTAAACCAGAGTTTTCTACATAAAGGGAAAAAGTGACTGCCTGGCTTCTTACCAAAACCTCCCAAAGAAAATACTGCTGTTTCTCCCTGCCGGTGGGTGTCTGCTGAAAGCACAATCCTTTTTCTCATTTACAAAGTGTGGCAGGGAAATATTCTACAAGCATCCACTGCTGTTGTGATATCCGCTGTTGTGATAAAAGGATTAGTGTTCCTATATGCTTACTGAGTTTTCTGCAGGGGAGGGCCCCTGGAAAGGCTGTCCCCAACCACCACCACCACCACCTTAGCAAAAGGAGCAGCTCCCACAGTTTCATCTGCTGCCTGTCACTGTCTGTGTGGGGCGCTGTGGTGCAGCCCGTGGTTGTTTTTGGGTGCAGTTCTGTTCTCTGTGGGAAGACAGCCCTTTGCTTTATCACCTGAAGGCTGAGGATACTTAGGGATTTAGAAAATGTAGGAGATTTTGCATTGTCAATGAAGGGAGTAATTGCAGGACTAGGCTCAAACCCGTGCTCTCTGAAGTCTATGACAGAAGCTGTCACAAAACTATTCCGTATTCCATCAATCAGGTATTTATCATCTACACTCCACCAGGCAGGGGAGGCGAGCCGGGGCTCTGGTGGGTTCAACAGAGGTGAAAATAACAGCCATTTACATTTTACATAGCACTTTCGTACCCATTATCCCTGGCAACAGCTCTGTGAGGCGGGTGTTATATCTCCATATTGCAGTTGAGGAAACTGAAGTTGAGAGGTTAAATCATTTGTTCAGTTCATGACTAAGCCCAGCCTTCCTGGTTCCAGCACATCTCCCCGTTTGGTCCATGGGAGCTTATAAACTAATTGGGAGGAGACAACACAAACACACATGAAATAATTAGAGAACAAAGCAAGACTGTATGTAATTAAGTGCTAAATTGTGTGGTACGGGCTGCAAGTGCTGAAGGAATTCGGGGGAAAGAGTGCTTCCCTAGTGTGGGCCAAAAACCAGGGTGGGGGAGATTCTGAGGGGAAGCTGGATAGTGAAGGGGGTAGAATTTGAATGGGTCTAGAGCCTCGGTAGCGCAGTGGTTAAGAGTTCAGCTGCTAACCTGAAGGTCAGTGGTTTGAACCCACCAGCCATTCTGTAGGAGAAAAACCTGGCAATCTGCTACCGTAAAGATTAGAAAACCAAACCCATTGCCATAGAGTTGACTCCAACTCATAGGGACCCTATAGGACTGAGAAGAACCGCCCCATAGGGTTTCCAAGGAGTGGCTGGTAGATTCCAACTGCCAACCTTTTGGTTAGCAGCCGAGCTCTTACAACTTAGCCCATAAAGATTACAGCCTAGGAAACCCTGGTACAGTTCTACTCTGTCCTATAGGGTCACTGTGAGTCGGGCTTTTGAAGGAGCCCCTCAGTACAGCCAACAGTTAAGCACTTGCCTACTAGCCAAAACGCTGGTGGTTCGAACACACCCAGAGGCGCCTGGAAGACAGGCCTAGCGATTTGCTTCTAAGAAAGGTCATATCATTGAAAACCCTCTAGAGCAGCTCTACTCTGCACATATGGAGCCACCATGGGTAGGGATTGACTCAAGAGCAACTAACAACAACAGGGCTCTTTAGAGGGAGGCAGCAGTGGTGACGAGTACACAAAAGGAGGACAAAGTAATTAATATTTACTGAAACTTACTATGTGCCAGGCAATGAGTTAAACTTGTCTACATGTTTTTTTTCATTTAATCCCCCCAAAGGTAGGAATGTGGAATTTGGAGTGAGTTTTCTATACTTGCATCAACATAGTTCAGTGATCCTTACTCCCTACCCCTAAAACTCCCAATGAGCAGGAAGGAACCTTTGAAATCACATTTGTTCTAGGTCTGAGTGGAGCTACTCATCAGATATCCTAGGAAAGGAATAGGCTTTTCTCAGAAAACAGGTATCTTAATCAACTTGTAGTGGCTCAATTTGCTCAAATCTCATTAGGCAAACAGGATTTTCTAGAACATGTTTATTTAAATACCTGTAGGGGTCCCCACCAACTAACATGAAGGACAAACTAGTCATGAGATTTTGGCCACAACAATTTTGAGGACAAACCAATTTTCAGGTGTCTCCTTAGATAAGCTACAGTCACTTTCACTGTTGACTTTCTGTGATCTTGTGACTTTTCAAAATAATGGCAGATGCTTCATCATTGCAGAAACACAATTATCTCCAACTCTGAAGGGCCTGGTTTGGTGGGTGAAGTGTATAGCTTGCCTAGAAGGAGTCCAAGGTCTTGATGAAATTGTAGATAAATCACCCTACATCCAGGGCTCTTCCCTCCCACGGTGGCTAGGAGCCAACCTCCCACTTTTCTCTCACTCTGTCTGTGATCTTCCCCTACCCGCATTACCCATTCATCCTTTCATTCATTCAGCCAACAAACGTGTGGAGTTCCTGATAGGAGCTGCACAGGGCCAGGTGCCAAGAATACAGAGTACTCACAGTCAATGTATAGCTAAATGTTAGTCCGTCAAGACCAATGGTCTCCAAAGCGGGGTGCATGACTGACAGCCCACTGGGCTTCGGGAAATTGGGGCTTTAGTTTTTGTTTTATCTTTTTTAATTTGCACTTTAGTGAGTTTTACAATGCATATAATTTATAAATAAATAAATTGAGAATGTGTGCTCAAAAATGTTTTATTGCTAGACCTCTAGCAATAGTTAGACAAAGTTAAAGAAGTTTGAAGACTATTGGTCTGGATTCATTACTCTTTTTTTTTTTTTTTTTTTAATCTATGTTTTCTAATCTCTGAAGAGAACACTGAACACTTTTATTACAAAAGCTTTTTCAAATCTTTAAAATTATGTTGACAGTATATGTGGGACAGTGGTCCAGACCAGGAAGATAAAAACTGAGAGTGATATGTTTCCCTTTGTGGAGGCCCTGATGGAATGTGTTTTTTGCCCCCTTAAGGACTCTCCTGAAACCATAACTACGCTGTTATTACTGCCCTTGACCTGGGCTGTGCTATGAAGCTGCTTCCTTGTGAACTCTACCTTCTCTTCTTCTTCACTTCCTTCTTGTTTCCCCTTACTAGGAGAGGACAAATCTCTGGCCAGTCATAAAATAAAGGCTATTAACTAGCTAATCCAACTGCCTCTTTTTACAGAAAGGGAAACCGAGGCCCAGAGAGAGAAGGAGTCTGGCAATGGCACAGGTAATGGCAGAGCTCCCCAGCACTGGGCACACTTGGCCCATGTTGGGCAGAGGAGGTGTTTTGTCCTCTATGTCGTCAGTGCCCATCCCCTTTTCCCAGGTGGAAATTTACAGTAGACAAAGAGGTGTTTTGTTAAGTGTAAGTGTATTAGTCAGAGGAGGAAGAGAAACTAAAGAGGCCTCCCTCAGGAATAGCTGGTGGGCAGTGAACAAGCACAAGTTCAGCGTGGGAGTCCCATCAACAATGGGTCAAAGAATGGGGCCTGTGAAAGATCCACCCCCGTGCCTTTCTTCTGATGGATGTGCAGCTAATGGGTAATGAATGATTCCTCTATGAACTGGGGAGAAGCAACAATAAAGAGGTTGCCATCAGAGAGGAGGAGCCTAGAGTTGAGGACAAAAGGAAGTCCTTAGAACCAGCTCACCTACACAAAGACAGTGTTCCACAGAGATCATTGAGAAGTATGGTTAATCATTGAGAAGTATGGTTAACAGCATGAGCTTGGGAATCAAGTGGGTTTGAGTCCCAGCTCTGCCACCTTAAGTTACTTCACCTCTTCAGGCCTCACTCTTCTCATCTGTAAAATGGTGATAATAACATTTACCCCATTAGAGTGAATGCCTATAAAGCACTTAGCACAGTGCTCGGCATATAGCCTGTGCTCTAAATGTAATAAAGTAATGTGGTTCTTATTACATTCAAATAAAGACCACCCTAAATTCCACCAGAATTTGCCAACCAGTATTTGGAGTTTATAGTTTCCCAGAACACAGAATTTGGGATCAAAACATCTGAGTTTAAGTCCTGGCACTGCTACTTAAACGGGATGATCTTAGGCAAGTTGCTTAACCTCCGTGAATTTATGTTCATCTCAAAAAAGAGGATAATATAACCTTAGATTGTTGTTAGTTGTCGTCGAGTTGATTCCAACTTCTGGGAAGCCCATGTGTGCAGAGGAGAACAGCTCCACAGAATTTTCAAGGCTATGACCTTTCGGAAGCAGACTGCCAGGCCTATCTTCCAAGGTGCCTCTGGGTGGGTTTGAACCACCAACCTTTTAGCTAGTTGTCAAGCGCTTAATCATTTGTGCCATCCAGGGACTCCCTAGATTACAAGATTGTATGTGAATATAAAAATATTTTCTTACCTATAAAGAACAATATTCTATACATGTGGTTGATGAGGACGTGGATGTACATGCCTATTACAACAAGGGCTGCCCCCTCTTCCCTTCACCACTAAAACCACCAAAATTATAGGCTTTCTCATAGGTTATAAACAAGCCTTGGTGGTGCAGTAGTTAAAGTGCTTGACTGCCAACCGAAAGGTTGGCGGTTCGAGCCCACTAGCTGCTCCACGGGAAAAAGATGTGGTAGTCTGCTTCCATGAAGATTTACAGCCTTGGAAACCCTATAGGGGCAGTTCTACTCTGTCCTATAAGGTCACTATGAGTCAGAATCGACTCTACATCAACAGGTTTGGTTTTCTTTTGGCTCATAAGAGAAAACTCAGTTAGCTTTTAGTTTCGGCTAAATCTTTATACGTATTCCTCCAAACAGATAAGCAACTAATTACACTGCCCTTGGAAGTAAGATTGCATGAAAATAGATTAAGGCTAAAACATCATGACACTTTCTTTATAAACAGCGTGGCATAATTAAATTTATAAAGTGTCACTACCAAAATAAAAGGTAAACATTTTTTTATTCAATACAAGATGCCCAGATTATGGTATCGCCACACAGAAGTGTTAGCTGAGCTTGGTTCACCAAGTGAAATATAAACCATGTAAAATTCATACATACTCAGGTAAGTTTTATTTACTGATGGTCACTATTGTTGTGCACTTAAAAAAAAAAAATCCTGTTGTTATCCCCATTTTACAGTTGAAAAGACTGAGGCTCGAGAAGGTGAGATAATTTGCCCAAAATCACACAGTTTCCAAGTGTGAAGTTAAAACATAAATATAACTCATAAATTAGCTAACCACTCACCTTCATTTTAATTGACATTAACACAGAGCTACCAAAACCAAAAACCAAACCCATTGCCATCAAGTAGATTCCGACTCATAGCGACCCTATAAGACAGAGTAGAACTGCCCATAGGGTTTCCAAGGAGCGGCTGGTGGATTCGAACTGCAGATCTTTTCGTTAGCAGCCAAGCTCTTAATGACTGCACCACCAGGGCTCCATAAATGAAAAACTTCTCTGAATTTTCAAGAAAAATTCAGAATGTAATTTAACCTAGAACATAATTGGACTAGGTGTTATGAGGAGTAGCAAAAAGTATAAAATGTTACCCCCTTTATTATAATATTTGGAGTCCTCGGGTGATACAAATGGTTAACGTTACCCAGCTCCTAACTGAAAGTTTGGAGGTTCGAGTCCGCCCAGAGACACAGTGAAAGAAAGACCTGGAGATCTATTTCTAAAAAATCAGCCATTGGAAATCCTATGGAGCACAATTCTACTCTGACACACATGGGGCCGCCATGAGTTGGAATCGACTAATCAGCCACTGGTTTTGTTTGTTGTATAATAATATTTACATTTATTTTGAGCTGTCATGTATAGTTTTCTCATTTAAATGTCACAAACCTTGAGAGATCGGACTACTATATTGTATTATACCTATTTTACAGATTCTTTGAATTGCAGCGGAGGATGCACAGCATTGAACATGAATGGTTTCTAAATAATAGGTGGAGTCACTTGTTAAAACTGAGGGTTGGGGTACAAAGGGATAGGGAGGATAGAGGCTGGGAGAGAGTGGAAAAGAATTGCGGCACGGGGTGGCGGTGGGGATGCCATGGACCAGCAGGGAGGCACTGGCTAAAGCCAAGTAGATTTGATAAGGTTTCCCCAAGAGCCAATCCAAAGAAGCCCCGCATTATACATAAAGGAAAGCTATTAAATGGAGCACATGCTAAATATCCCAGGAGCTCATCCTCTTTCTTTACCTCATCCTTAAATACCATTTACCCAGAGTTTGAGATAACAAGCATCAGTCAATCCACCAAACGTTTCCTGAATAAGCACAATGCAGCGGTTAATGAAGTTCATGAAAAACCTCAACCAGGGAGCATTTCATTAACATCTGTCAAACTTATCAGCTCAGCCTATGTGACCATTATGTATTACAATTTTGTAGTAGGAAGGGAAGGAAGCAACCCCTTGTCTCCTCTGCTTTCCTTTCTTCTGTGACATATAGCCACTGCCATCATGTGGTCAAAGGGGGCACAGCCATACCGTTTCGGACAAATTCTACGAAAATGTTTCCTGACTAAAAAGACTGAAACTCACTTTAATAAGAAATGTAAAAACAATTCTCGTATTAAACAAAATAAATATTGAGGCAGTCCTTAGTTTAAGATTGGATTGTGTTGTAAAACATTTGCTTATATGGTGGTTGTTTAGAACTCAAAATATATTTTCTCTTCAAAAGAACCTATAAGTGGTGATGAACTTCCAGAGCTTGTCCACAAACGCTATTTAACCTGTATAAACCTAGCATATAGCACTATTCCAAGCATGCCTAATGGCCATTTGTTCCTGGTTAAGATGGCATCTTGCCTTGCTCTGGAACAAAACCAGCTCCCACCCCGTCCCTGCCTCCTCAAGCTGGAGAATTAGCTAATAGACACTTAGTCACACAAGTCCTGAAGTGGCTCCTGTGCCGTAAGCTTCCTGGACCCCCAATGAGATAGATGCTTCTAGATACTCCTCAACCGCTGTGCTTACTTAAGAGAAAGGAGGGACTCCTGGGAGACTGCACCGTCACTTCTCAAACATTTATGGAGCGCTTCCTCAATGCCTGGCCCTGTGCTAGGTGTGGAAATACAGAGAACCAGAAAGCATGACCCTGCCCTCAAGGAGGTCACAGTGCAGTGGGAGAAACAGACCCATAAGCCCAATATTACAGTATAATGTGATAAGCACAAGAGAAACAATAACAGGAGTACAGAGTGAATGTTATGAGCTGGGCTCTTTCTCTCTTATAAGCTCTTATATAGCACTTATTATGTGCCAGGTGTTATTTGAAGTGCTTACAGATATCAACCTATTTGATCTTCATAACAATCTATGAGATAGGTTCTACTGTTGTTGTTGTTGTTAGGTGCTGTCAAGTTGATTTTCAACTCATAGTGACCCTATGTGACAGGGTAGAACCACCCCACAGGGTTTTCTAGGTTGTAATCTTTACAAGAGCAGATCACTAGGTCTTCTCCCAAGGAGCCTCTGGGTGGGCTCAAACTGCCAACCCTTTTGGTTAGCGCTTAACCGTTGCATCACCAGGGCTCCATTAAGTACTATTATTATCCCATTTTTATAGATGAAGAACTGAGAGGTTAAGTACAGCTAGCAAGTTGCAGAACTGGGATCTGAACCAGGCAGACTTCTGTACTGAGCAGATGAGATAGCGCACTTCGCAAATCTGCAATGTAGGTCTGCTCTGCCTGTTTGACAGATGCAGCCTCAGGCTCACTTGCTTCCCCCTATAGTGTCCCGCTTCACAATGCCATAGAAAAGCATAGGAGATTCAACTAACTTAGACCAAGGGTTAGAGATGGTTTCTCAGAGGGGATGATTCTTGAGGTGTGTATGAAGTATGAGTTGGAGAAGGGCATTCTGGGCAGAGGGAACAGTAAGCACCATGATACAAAGGCATTAAGGAGCCTGATACAGCTGAGGAACTACATGTGATTCACCAGGACTAGAGGAGATGCAAGGGTGAGCAATAGCAGTTGAAGTTAGACATGTGGGCAGGAGCAAGCTCTGAGTTCTCGGAGTTCATCCTGACAGCAATAGGGGTTATAGAATTATTGTAACTATGAAGTGGCATCATCAGATTTGGAGATAGCTTGGAGGGAGCCAAATCATTAAGAGGGCTTATTAGAGGCTATTACAATAATCAAGTCAAATCTGAACCAAGGGACTGGCCCTCAAGATAGAGAATATAAATTTGAGGTATATTCATTGTATAGATGCCTTATTTTGTGTGTTCATTATTCATTAGCCCAGGATATCCCATCATCTATAGGGGTAAAATTGAAATTCCTTAGGATGGCAAAGAAGAGCCCCTTCTATCTGGCCCAGCCTCCATTTCAGTGGGTTGCTTACCTGGAGGAGTGTGCACAGGTGGCCCCAGTACACCAATCTGCTCACCATCCCCTCACAAGCTATGATTCCAACTCCTCTATATGTTTGAAAATACTGTTTCCTGCATCCTTCAGATGCCCTTTTCTCTATCCTCTTGGCAAACTCTTACTGTTTTCTCAAAACCCATCTGAAATGTCACCTCATTTATTTAACAAACATTTACTGAGTGCCCGTATAGTTGACATCCTCTTGGTATGAAATGCTTTGATGATGCACAAGAAGAGATGGGTAGTCTCCCAACATGGCCATTGGGTGATTTCACCTGAAGAATCTTCTCCTTTCTCCTGCCACCTACTCCATTTCTCATCCTCCTGATACCAGTGCTTTTCCAACAGTTAGAGTGCATATGAATTACCTGGGAATCTTACTAAAAATGCAGATCCTGATTCAGTGGTTGTCGGGCTGGTGAGGCTCGAGATTCTGCATTTCTAACAAGAGCTCAGGTGATGCTGATGCTGTGGTCTGCAGACTGCGTTTGAGTAGCAAGCCTTATACATTTTCTCAGTATAGTCTGATGAAAAAGCAATAAAGGCAATTATTTTTGTTTTTCTACATTGAACTCTTTATTGAGGTGGAATCT
Organism: Dugong dugon; assembly: GCA_030035585.1. Lineage (NCBI taxonomy): Eukaryota > Metazoa > Chordata > Mammalia > Sirenia > Dugongidae > Dugong > Dugong dugon. The sequence continues at coordinate 44,155,613 of CM057476.1, read as the reverse complement.
GCATACAGTGAAATGCAGAGTTTAAACATACAATTCAATGAGTTTTGACAAATGGAAACACACAGCCCTGTAATCTACACCCCAATAAAGAACATTTCCAACATCCCAGAAAGTGCCCTTGTGCCCCTTTCCATTTCCTCCTCCAAGTTAAGATGGTTCCATTGTTGTTGTGTGGCATTGACTTAATTCCGACTCACAGCAAAACTACAGGACAGAGCAGAACTGCTCCATAAGGTTTCCTAGGCTGTAATCTTTATGGGAGCAGTTTTCCTGGGACCCCAAATGATGCAGTCCAAGGAAATAGCTTTCTGATTCAGGAGACTTGATCAAAAGATAATTTTAAAGAGAAACACAAAAAACTGTGTATCTTGTAAGCACTCCTTCATAAAGATGGTAAACTACTGATCTAACTAATCACTGGAGTGGTTTTTAGTTCATTTTTCAATACACAATTCCACATGCCAGGTCCTATGCTTGGTGTAGAATACCAAGGTGAACAACATGGCCCTGTCCTCAGGAAGCTAGCTCAAGTCTATCAGGGGAAACAGACAAGGAACCTGGCAGAAGCTTTCCAGAAGAGAGAATTCTGGGGCATGGGACATTCCTGACTGAGGCAGGGAAGGCTGGGGAGGATGACAGGAAGTAAACGAGTCATTAACAAATCTCATATTTTATACATCTTAATCTTGTATAGAACTTTGCAGAAGTTCCCTTACATATCTCATTTAATATAACCTTGTGACAAGGCAGATACTCCCATTTTATAGCTATGAAAACTGAGGCTTAGAGAGGTTAAAGTCACACACTGGTAAGCTTTAAAGCAACTGCCCCATAGGGTTTCCTAGTCTGTAATCTTTCTTTACAGGAGCAGGTCTTTCTCCCGTAGAGCCACTGAGTAGGTTCCACTGGGTGGGTTCGAACTACCAACTTTTTGGTTAGCAGGCAAGTGATTAACCATTGTACCACCAGGGCTTCTCATAAAGCAATGTGTTTAGCACCTAGGAAAGCTCTGTCTCCATACCACAGATGCTCCAGAAAGTTCTTGTGTGGTGTTGAGGCCAGCTCAGTGGCAGGAATCACAGGAGTGCTCTCTTCAGGAACCCAGACACTAGCCCACCCATGAACATTAGGCCTCGAAGGCCACCTGTGCCCTTGACAATACATTCCCTCCTGGGAGGGGAATTTCCTCAGAGGAGTGTCTTTCCTGCAGGATCTCCCTGTGTGAGGGTCTCCAGTCCTGACCACCCCTCATGGAAAGGCTATACTAATTGCTGCCCACCTCGTTTGTGTTTTAGCATCTTGCTTCCTGCTCCTGCACCATGAAAATCCCACTTTGTGACCTCCTGCTGCTCAGCCTATTCTCCAGTGTGTTCAGCAGTTGTCAGAGGGACTGTCTGACCTGCAGAGAGAGACTCCACCCAGCCCTTGACAGCTTCAACCTAGAGGTAAGTGCAGGAGGCATGAGGGGATAGCCCTTCCACTGGTTCATCTCCACCCTCCCCCTCCAGAGCAGACTCTGAATGAGTAAGGCCTTGCTGAGATGTCACATGACTTGCCCAGTGTCACATGGTCTGTAGGAAACAGATCGGGGCTGGACCTCCCATCTCCTGACGGAAAACCCTGTGGTCTTTCCACTTGACCACATTCAAACAGAGACATACCCATATTTCCATTACTTCTCACTATCGAAATAAGCCACACTCACTTTAGAGAACTAGACAAATTCAGAGAAGTATAAAAAAAATCAAAATCATCTTTACTCCCACCAGTCAGAGAAAGAATCCTACTTTTTTCACTTAATACTATACCAGGATCAATTTCCCATGTTATTAAATAGTATTTTAAAATATTTCTTTCTATGAATATAGTTTACTTTGTTTAACCAGTCCCCTACTGTTAGCACTGTTAGTTATGTTGTTCTCCATTTTTGATATTATAGATCATTCTGCAGTGAACATCCAGGTACTGAAATGCTCTCTTATATTTTATATTTCAAATTTAAGTTGAAAATCTGTTGTTAAATTTTTACTCATTAAATAAACTGTTTTTCCAACTAATTTCAGTCTACATAATCAGTTATTTTTCTTTTGTAGTCAAATAAACCTCTTTCAAAAGATGCCATGTTTCAAACCCCTCAACCTTTTAAAACTAACTGCTGTTACCAAGGCAGATGTACAAATATAGAAAACAAATATTCTTGTTGGACTAAGGTTCCATGGCATCTCCCAGCTCCCAGTAACAGATGAAGAGATACAGCCCCAATAGACCCAAGCGCACCAAACTCTTCCTACCCAGCTCAGTGGTTTTCAAGCCTGTTTTCTGGACAGTAAAATCATGAAAAGCATCCCAAATAACCCATTCAAAATTTATTCATTTATCTGAGTCATTCATCATGCTTTTTTTTAATGAACACCTACTATGTGAGTTCCTGGATAGTGTAAACAGTTAAGCACTAGATTACTGTCTGAAAGGTTGGTGGTTTGAATCCATCTAGAAGTACCTTGAAAGAAAAGCCTGGTAGTCTACTTCTGAAAGGTCATAGCCATGAAAACCCTATGGAGTACACACGGGGTCATCCTGAGTTGGAATCCACTCAGTGGAAACTGGTTTGGTTTTCCGGTTTACTGTGCACGGTATTAGGCCTAGAGATCCAAAGGTGAGCAGATGGGTGGAGCTTGCAACCAGCGGGTCAGAACAACACACAATCCCACATGCTAGAGTAATCATAGGTGCTGGGGAAGCAAGAGCAGTGGACCCCAACGAGTCTAGAGGTGCAGAGGAACTGGAGTTCGTAACGGACCTGAAGATAAAGTGACAGGGCAGGGAAGTGTGCCACCTGTATCCCAAGTGGTGGAGGAGGGGTGGGGATTGGGGGACATGTGAAAAAGCCTATAGGAGAGTGGGGGTAGGATTTAAAGAACTGAGAAAAGCTGAGTTTGGCCAGAGCACAGTAGGTCCCACACACCTTTTCTATGCAGAAGCCCAAAGCTGTTTCTTAGTACCTCTTCAGACTGGCTCAGAATGGTTTAAAAGTTCATCCAAAAACACTTTCCCTTGTTCTTAGTAAACAGAGCAGACAACTAGTTTGCATGTAAACCAGTTAAGGAGTTGATAAAGCCATTATCTCATAATTGCCACACTATTAATGTTCTTAGTTTGCAGCATAGATATGACTGAAGGTTATACACAATTCCTGAATCACTAACTTTCACTGCAACCCTTTACCTCCCACTCAAAAAAGCATTAGGAATTTAACTGTAGAGATAATCCTGAATCCACTTTAATGTACTTTTTTACAAAGTAAATAAAAACACCCAAGTAGGTGATTTATTTGTAACAAACATCATACCTGATTGTGAACCACTAGTGTGCCTTCCCACTCCCTTAGATACCACGACCTTGGGTTGCTCCATACTGAGAAGATGGAGGCCCAATCCACCCACTAGTTACTGTCAAGTTGATTCCAACTCATGGTGACCCCATGTGTTGCAAAATAGAACCAAGCTCCATAGAGGTTTCAAGGCTGTGACCTTCCAGAAGCAGATCACCAGGCCTTTCTTCCAAGATGCCTCTGGGTGGGTTCAAACTGCCAACCTTTCAATTAGTAGCCATACACTTAGCCATTTGTAGCACCCAGGGATCCTAGATGGAGGCCTCCAAGTATAAATTCTCTCCAGTTCCTTTATCAGCATTTCAGATCAGAATCTGTGTTTACTCTCCCCACCTGCCTCCCATCTTGTGCTCGCCTCCTTCTTCCTCCTTTGTGCTTTCCAGTTTCCTGCTGGGCATTCTCCTCTTTATCCTCTCTTCCACTTGCTTTTTCCTTCCCTTCATTGTCATGTTTCTTGAAAGAGTAATCTACAATGTGACTTTAACCTCCTTGCCTCTCAATCACTTCTTAACTGCTCTCTTGGAGCTCACCAGCAACTCCTAATTACCAAATGCCATGGGCTGGTACTCTGTGTTCCTCCTACTTTTCCTCTGTGCAGTATTTAATCATGCTGATCCCCTCCTCCTTCAGGAAACCCCAGTCCTTTCCTGGTGAACTTGCCTAGTTCTCTTCCCAGCTCTGACTCCTTTCTTTGCCTCTTATGTTCGCTTCTGTTCTTCTCTCCACCCGTAGACATAAGTGATTGCCAAGATTCCCTACTTCTTACCTCAATGTACTCTCTCCCTGTGAGAGTCCATCCACCCAGCCCACACCTTCAGTTCTCCCAGTCTGCAAGTAGCTTCCAAATGTACACTCCCGACCTATACTCTCTACTGAGTTGCAGACGACACTCCCACTCATTTTCCATTGTTGTTGCTGTTAGTTGCCATGGAGTGGACTCCAACTCTTGGTGACCCAATGTAAAACAGAACAAAACATTACTGGGTCCTAACCATCTTCAGGATTGATATGCTTGAGTCCTTTGTTTCCACTACTGTGTATTTTGAGTGCCTTCCAACCTAGGGGGCTCATCTTCCAGCACTCTACCAGACAATATTCTGATGATCCATAGGATTTTCACTGGCTAATTTTCAGAAGTAGTTCTCCAGGACTTTCTTCCTAGTCTATCTTACCAGCAGCTCCACTGAAACCTATCCACCATGGATAACTCTGCTGGTGTTTGAAATATCGGTGGTATAAATCCCAACACCAAGCAACACACAAGCCACCACAGTATAACAAACTGGTAGTCATTTTCCATTTTGGTCTTAGGTGCCGTAGAGTTGGTTCCTACCTATAGCAACCCTATGAAAAACAGAACAAAACACTGCCCGGTCCTGCGCCACCCTCAGAATCATTGTTATGCTTGAGCTCATTGTTGCAGCCACTGTTTCAATCCATTTCCTTGAGTGTCTTCCTCTTTTTCACTGACCCTCTACTTTACCAAGCATGATGTCCTTCTCAAGGGACTGGTCCCTTCTGATATGTCCAAAGCACATGAGACACAGTCTCACCATCCTCACTTCTAAGGAACATTCTGGCTATACTTCTTCCAAGACAGATTTGTTTGTCCTTCTGGCAGTCCATGGTATATTCAGTATTCTTCACCAACACCATAATTCAAATGCATCAATTCTTCTTCGGTCTTCATTATTCATTGTCTAGCTTTCACATGCATATGATGTGATTGAAAATACCATGGCTTGGGTCAGGCACACCTTAGTCCTCAAAGTGACATCTTTGCTTTTTAAAACTTTAAAGAAGTCTTTTGCAGTACATTTGCCCAATGCAATACGTTGTTTGATTTATTGACTGCTGCTTCCATGGGCATTGATTGTGGATCCAAGTAAAATGAAATCCTTGACAACTTCAATATATTCTCCATTTATCATGATGCTGCTGAATGGTCTAGTTGTGAAGATTTTTTTTTTTCTTTATGTTGAGGTGTAATCCATACTGAAGGCTGTAGTCTGTGATCTTCATTAGTAAGTGCTTCAAGTCCTCTTCCCTTTTCAGCAAAGCACGGTTGTGTCATCTGCATATTGCAGGTTATTAATGAGTCTTCCTCCAACCTTGATGCCTTGATCTCCTTGATGTAGTCCAGCTTCTCAGATTATTTGCTCAGCATACAGATTGAATAAGTATAATGAAAGGATATGACCCTGACATGCATTTTTCCTGATTTTAAACTACGCAGCGTTCCTTTGTTCTATTTGAAAAATTGCCTCTTGGTCTACGTACAGGTTCCACCCGAGCAAAATTAAATGTTCTGGAATTCCCATTCTTCACAATGTTATCCATAATTTGCTATGATCCACACAGTCAAATGCCTTTGCATAGTCAATAAAACACAAGTAAACAATTTTCTGGAATTCTCTGCTTTCAGCCAAGATTCATCTGACATCATCAATGATATTCCACATCCTCTTCTGAATCTGGCTTGGATTTCTGGCAGTTCCCTGTCAATGGACTTCTGCGACCGTTTTTGAATTATCTTCAGAAAATTTTACTTGTGATATTAATATTGTTCGATAATTTCCACATTCTGTTGGATCACCTTTCTTTGCAATGGGCACCAATATGGATCTCTTCCAGTCAGCTGGCCAGGTAGCTACCTTCCAAATTTCTTGGCATAGACAAGTGAGCGCCTCCAGTGTTGCCATCCATTTGTTGAAACGTCTCAACTGGTATTCCATCAATTCCTGGAGCCTTGTTTTTCACCAATGCCTTCACTGCAGTTTGGACTTCTTCCTTCAGTACCGTCAGTTCTTGATCATGTGCTACTCTTGAAATGGTTGAACGCTGACCAATTCTTTTTGGTACAGTGACTCTGTGTATTCTTTCCATCTTCTTTTGATGCTTCCTCTGTCATTCAATATTTTGCACATAGAATCCTTCGATATTGTTAACTCAAGGCTTGAATTTTTTCTCCAGTTCTTTCAGCTTGAGAAATGCTGAGCATGTTCTTCCCTTTTGATTTTCTAATGCCAGGTTTTTGCACATTTCATTATAATACTTTACTCTGTCTTCTCCAGCTGCCCTTTGAAATCTTGTTCAGCTCTTTTACTTTATCATTTCTTCTGTTGGCTTTAGCTACTCTACATTCAAGAGCAAGTTTCAGAGTCTGCTCTTACATCCATTTTGGTCATTTTTTTCTTTTCTGTCTTTTTAATGATCTTTTGCTTTCTTCATGTATGATGTCATTCCACAACTCGTCTGGTCTTCAGTTATTAGTGTTCAATGTGTCAAATATATTCTTGAGATGGTCTCTAAATTCAGATGTGATATACTCAAGGTCGTACTTTGGCTCTCGTGGACTTGTCTTACTTTTCTTCAGCTTCAGCTTGAACTTGCATATGAGCAATTGATGGTCCGTCCTGCAGTCGGCCCCTGGCTTGTTCTGACTGATGATATTGAGCTTCTCCATCATTTCTTTCCACAGATGTAGTCAGTTTGATTCCTGTGTATTGCATCTGGCAAAGTCCACGTGTATAGTCGCCACTTACGTTGTTGAAAAAAGGTATTTCCAATGAATAGGTCGTTGGTCTTGCAAAATTCTATCATGTCATCTCTGGTATCATTTCTATCACCAAGGTCGTATTTTCCAACTACTGATCCTTCTTCGTTTCCAACTTTCACTTTCCAATCACCAGTAACTATCATTGCATCTTGATTACATGTCTGATCAATTTCAAACTGCAGAAGTTGGTAAAAATCCTCAGTTTCTTCAACTTTGGCATTAGTGGTTGGTGTATAAATTTGAATAATAGTCATATTAACTGGTCTTCCTCATAGGCATATATCGATATTTTCCTGTCACTGACAGCATTATACTTCAGGATAAATCTTGAAATGTTCTTTTTGACAATGAATGGGACACTGTTCCTCTTCAATTTGTCACTCCCAGCATAGCAGACCATATGACTGTCTGATTCAAAATGGTCAGTACCAGTCCACTTCAGCTCACTAATGCCGACCGAGAATATCTATTTTCAAGCACTCCATTTCATTTTTGACAGCTTCCAATTTTCCTTGATTCATACTTCGTACATTCCACATTCAGACTATTAATGGATATTTGCAGCTGTTTCTTCCTATTTTGAGTTGTGCCACATCAGCTAATGAAGGTCCTGAAAGCTTGACTCCATCCATGTCATTAAGGTCGACTCTATTTTGAAGAGGCAGCTCTTTCTCAGTCATATTTTGAGTGCCTTCCAACCTGAGGAGCTCATCTTCCAGCACTATATCAGAAAATCTCCCACTGCTATTCATAAAGTTTTCACTGGCCAATTTTTTTGGAAGTAGATTGCCAGGTCCTTCTTCCTAGCCTTAATCTGGAAGCTCTGCTGAAACTTGTCCACCATGGGTGACCCTGCTGGTATTTAAAATACCAGCGGCATAGCTTCCAGCATCATATCAACATGCAAACCACCAAAGTACAAACTGACAGACGAGTGGTGTCATTTTCCGTAGTTACCAGGAAATCCCCACCTTCCCTTACTGACCTTCTCACTGCTCTAGGAATAAGCCCTTCCATTTTTTTGCACATGCCTTTCCCTCCTCCCACATCTGATAAATCCTACACATACCTCAAAACCCAGATTACATTTCACCTCTCAAGAGAAAATTTTCCCCGTTCTTACCTGCCCCCAACAGAGTCGGCCCCTCCCTCCTTTGTGCTCTGACAACTTTTTTTGTGTTTGCAGGTCTTTCTCTCACCTTCTTTGTGTTATATCTCTGGATGTCCCCCAACACATATCACAGTGTGTGGCACAGAGCAATGCTCAATAAAGACCTCCTGTGGAAACTGTAAGATAGTCATATTTAATCTATCAGGCATGTCTATTACAGACACTGTAGTTTTTACATTTAGGTCTTTGAAAATCAGTGAAGAATTGGGAGCATGACTCCATTTCTCCATAACACCTTAAATCTCTGGGATCCACACAATATTATTAGCCTTACTTCTTTGAAACAAGTCAGAAAATGGACCAGTTATAGCCTCGCCATGAGTGCTAATTGAGTTTGGGTGTGTGAAACCCCTCACTGTGCCTGCTAATCACCCAGAGGACTTGGCTGCTTGGTTGCTTTTGTTTCTAGTTTGTATTCACCTTTAAGCTATTTCAAGATTTTTAATGAAATGCCTAGAAAAATGTAGACAACCACATCTCATTTCCAAATCTTGCAACCCTTGTGTATGTATACACTGTGAATGGCAGAGGGAACTCAGATACTTTGTCAAGGACTACTTCCCCAAATCCTCCTTGGAGTTACATAATCCATGATCCACTAGACCTTTGGCTTCATCAGCTTTATCTCTTACCCCAGGTAGACAGTCCAAGTATGACTGGTTTATCATTAGACTATAATATTGACTGGGAAATGATACACATACCCAAACCCATTGCAATGTGCTCAACTTTCGCCTGTGAACAGTACTTAACCCATCAGCTCAAGTGGAAGAAACTAGATTCAGGGAGTTATTTTAGAGACAAAGGGGAAGGTAACCCCCAAGAAATGTCTAAGCAAATTTATTTAAAACTTCTAGAACTCTGTTGCAAGATAAACTACCTTCTGGTAGTCCTCTCTATCTTCATTAAATGAAAACTCTTAGTAGTGGATTTCAGTAAACCAAAACCAAACCCGCTGCTGTCAAGTCAATTCTGACTGACAGAGACCCTATAGGACAGAGCAGAACTGCCCTATAGGGTTTCCAAGTCTGTAATCTTTACAGAAGCAGGATGCCACATCTTTCTCCCGTGGAGCAGCTGGTGGGTTCGAATCGCTGACCTTTTGGTTAGCAGCTGAGCACTTATTATATGTTTTTCTTCTCTCCTACTCATCTGCTGGCCTCTTATTCATCTGTCAGCCCTCAGATATTCTAGCGGAACCTCCAAGAGCTAATAGCATCCAAATGTCTCTTGGTCACAAGTGGTTTGGCTCTTTTGTGGCAAAAAGTTGACCATCCCAATTAGCTTCTTCTTTTCCTCCCAATGGAATCATTCGCCTGTTTCCCAATTTGTGTCCTAATAATTTGATCCCAGACAACTAAATGGCCCTTTTCTCAGTTTCCCCACAAGTCCAGCTTTCAGATCAATTTGGCAACAATCGGAGACCTTCCAGATGCTCATCCATGCTCTGGCTTAATATAGCAATGGTATCAGCATAGGTTGTGCAAATACGTCCAGTTCACTTAATAGGCCATTAACCCATCTCTGGAAAGAGGCTGGCAGGTTCCTCCAACCACTGTTAGGCATTAAGCTCATACGCCATCTGGTGTTAAAAATGCTGTTTTGAATTTGGATTCCTCATATTTGTCCAAAGCCGCCTTCTAAACCAGGAGTTGAGATAATTTTGTTAGTACCTAATTCATCTAACACTGTGTCAAGCCTGAGTATGAGCTGTGCATCTGGTTTGATCATAGTATTTCATTTTCTACAATTGACACAAAATCTAATTACCATCTGGGCTTAGAAACCCAGGGGCCCATATGAGATCTAATAGCCTCTAGGTTTAACAACTCTTCTACCCGTTTCTGTAAAACGCAGGGAGCAGAACAATTCAACAAGCACTTTTGGGACTCCCATCCTGTGAAAATTGGACCAGGTATACTCAAAGGTCCATTCTAGCTCCAAAATTCTACACTTCTATGCACCTTTCCAATGCTACTCATGCTTTCCTGCTGACTTTAATAGAGCAGGGTTTCTCAAACTTGCCACTACTGACATACAGGCTGGATAATTCTTTGCTGTGGGGGGCTGTCCTGTACATTCTATGATGTTTAGCAGCATCACTGGCCTCTACCCACTACCCTCTGCCACAATCCCCCACCCGCAGTTGTAACAACCAAACATGTCTTCAGACATTGCCAAATGTCCCATGGAGGGCAAAACTGCCCCCAGTTGAGGAAGTTTTTGCTTAGGGGCAGTAGGTTTACACTTATGGTGGTAGAATAATTTGAAAAAGGATAGCAAGAATGGTTGCACAACTTGATAATGTAATCAATGTCACTGAATTAGGCATGTAGAAATTGGTAGACTGCTGTTTGGTTTGTTGTATATTTTCACCACAATAAAAAAATAAAGTCAGTACTCAAAAAAAATTGCCCCCAGTTGAGAACCACTGCAGTAAAGTAATAACCCAAACAGAATTCCACCTGATTTTCTTCAAAGTGTTTCGGTAATAGGCTAAGTACAGATCCACCTGTCTTTCTCTAAAGGAGTACTATCTCTGACCACCATGTCCCATAAGCAAGGCCCAAAGCAGGATTTCTCAAAGTTTACTCCCACCTCAGAACCACCTAGGGTGTTTGTTTAAAAATGCAGATTCCTGGACACTCTCCTAACCTACTGAACCAGAATCAGGGATGTGGTCCAAGAATTTGCATTCTAACAAACTCTAGTAGTGATTCTTACAGACACTAAAGTTTACAACTTTATTGTTCTCCATTTAGGTCTTCCATCTATGAAAGTTGCCTGGCGTTTTTCATACCCAGTGACATTTGGGTATTAAAAAGTGGTTTCTCTATGTATCTCTGCTGAGCTTGTACTAAGTGCCCTTAGTTCTGTTAGCAACTATTTCTTGTCTGTCAAGGATCTCTGAGGAAAATCTCAGTGGAAAAGGCATGCTCAGAAAAACCATGGCTTGAGTATCAGTAGGAGCCAACATCACCACCTCTGGGGAGCAGGTGGACTGAGGAAAGGAGCTCCTTGGAAGCCTTACCAGTGAAGGACAGCAGCACTCTGCTGGATACCATCTCTTTCTCCTCTCCAGTCCAGTGGAATATGAGCACTACTTCCATCAGAACCTTACCTTTGGGTCTCACAGATCCTTATTCTTGCATTAATTTCTACCAATCAGTACCACAAGCACATGGACGTATTACAGTAGATGTCCTGGGCTGGGAATCAAGACATGTGAGTTCTTGTTCAGGTTTTAATATCATCTAACGGTGTAAATCTGGGCATGTTACTGAACCTCATTGTAACATGTGAAGATCACACCGTATTAGTGATTCCCAAACCCAAGTAAATCTCAGAATTAGCTGAGGAGCTTTGTAAAAATAAATTTCTCCTATTATATCCCTTGGAGATTTAATTGGGTCTTGAAAGTCTGTGTTTTTAAAAGCTCTGCAGATGATTTGGATTCATATCCAGGTTTCGGACCCATTGCCCCAGGGGTTGCCTGAGGTCCCCCCTAGTGCTAGTATTGTATGAAATGCTTTGCTGATACACAAGAAGAGCTGGGGTGGTCTCCCAATGTGGCCACTGGGTGACTTCTGAAGCAGAATCCCCTCCCTTCTCCTGTTGGCTTGCTTCATTTCACATCCTCACTATTGGGCTCCACTTTGTATGCCAGGCAGAGATGGATTCCCAATAAGCAAGGTACGCACAGGCTTACTTGAGCTTACTTACTAAATCCGTAGTGTACGATTTTACCAGTTTTTCACCACATCTTTGATGTGGTAAAACCCACACTACAAATCAGTAAGTAAACATAATAAAGCCCATGCACACCTTGCTTACTGGTTAATGCGCCTCTGAATTGCCAGGTATTGGATGCTTGGAATGTCTACAGACTTTATCCACAAGAACAGCTTACAGCCAAGTGAAAAGGTCCTTAGCCTGGTGTCCATGGATGGCTGGTCCACAGATAGGTTTTAGAAGATCTACAGACTCTCTAAAAATTGTACGCAAATTTGACACAAGTACACATTTATATGGTCAAAGGGTGGGTCCATAGTTTTCATAAGATTCTCAAAAGAGCCCATGACTTAAAAAAAAAGGTTAAGACCCCTGGTCTAATGAGACAGACAAATAATCAGGCGAACAAAGAGTTGCAGAATGGTGACAAATGCTACCTCACAAGAGTCTACTGAGTGCTAGAGTTCAAAGGAGCCCTTGTGGTGCAATATTTAAGAGCTCGGCTGCTAAGTGAAAGGTCAGCAGTTGGAACCTGAGCTGCTCTACAGGAGGAAGATGTGGCAGTCTGCTACCGTAAAGATTACCACCTTGGAAACCCTATGGGGCAGTTCTACTCTGTCCTATAGGGTTGCTATCAATTGGAATCTACTCGACGGCATACAACAACAGGGGAGTTCAAGTTCTGTTTGCAACTAGCTGCAACTCCTGTTCTTCCACTGACTTTCTTTCTCATCTTTTTTGTTTCCTTCCTTTTTTACTCCTAGCTAAGTATAAGGTCGCTACTTGATTAATTCAGCCCAGTTCAACAAACCTCTATTGGAAACCCTATTTACTGCATGCAGAAGATTCCTGTAAAGGATTCAAACATGAGTTAGATGTGGTCCCTAAGTTGTCATGTTCTGCCCTATAATGTATTACAATTATATTAAGTAATAAAGTTGCCACAAAAGCAATACAAAGTTCTGTGGAAACACAGGGACAGGAGAAAGTAGTTCTGGCAGGAGGAATTGAGGAAGGTGCCATAGAGGGGCTGGCTCTGGTTCCAAGAGTGGATGGAAGGAGGTCATTCCAACAGAGGGAAGAGCTTATGTGTGTTTGAGGCACTAGGAGCAGCCCCATATGCTTGAAGGGTGGTGTGAGAGGAGGAATCAGAAATCAGACTGAAAAGGTGGGCTGGACCAGATGGTGGAGGGGCTTCAATGCTCTGCTCAGAAGTTGGGACTTTTTTCATGGACAACAACAAAATGTTGGACAGTGTGGGTAAGGTAACAAGGTGATCTGAGTTATTCTTCAGGAAGAGTACTCTGCCGAGAATATAAAATAGATCGGAGAGGCAAAGATCAGAGATGGACAGACCAGTTAGAAAGCCACTGCAACCTGAGAGGTAATGAAGTCCCTATAAAGACAGTGGCAGAGGGAATGCAGATGTGCATGCTAATTGGATGGGGAAGAGGGGAGTGAGAAAGGAGAAGTTAAAGATATCCCCAGGTTTTTAAACTGCGTGAGTTGGGGAATAAGGTGCCATCTAGAGAGACAAATAGACACCAAACAGAAGGGAAGACTTCGGGGTGGGAAAAATATATCAGACAAGAATTACATTCACCTGCTAGTAACAAAGACCTAAAGTAACCATGGCTTAAATAAGACGATTTGATTCCTCATAAAGAAGGCAGAGGTAGATAGCCCTGAGCTGTCATCAATGTCCCAGACTCCTCTCTTTCTGCTCCATCAGTACATGGCTTCCATCCTCATGTGACTTCCATCCTCAGCCTCCCCTCATGGTTTTAAGATGGCCAATTAAGCACCAGCCAAAACGTCCACAGCTTATGCAGGAAGCTAGAGGAAGGGAAGGAAGAAGGAAAAAAAGATGCTCTTCCCAGCTGAGTCAGCCCCTACTTTCCTGGAAGCCCCACTTAATCACTTCCATTTATATGTCGCTGGCCACCTCTGGCTATAAGGAATAAAATGAATGTTCTGTTAGTAAGGAAGAAGGAAGATGGATACGGGATAGGCCCTTGGCAGTCTATACCCCAGAAGGGAAGACAAGCTTCATTTTTAACAAATTGCACTTAAAGTACCCATGAGACATTTTGGTGGAGATAGAAGGCAGGGATCAGAGTAGTGTCTGGGCAGGTACAGTAGGTTAGAACATCAGTTCTGGAGATATCAGGTGCTAGAAGTACCAAACTGGGATAACCTGACAGAAGTGATGACTGAAGCCACAGAAATGAACAGTCACCAAGGGACGGACTGTAAAGAGAAGGGGAGAAGTTTAAAGATAGGATCTTAGGAACAGAGGGGAAAAGGAGCACAGTCTGAGTGCTGAGTGCAATATCAGAATTAGTTTTAAGAAGGGGGTGTGTGGTCCACATTGCCACATGCTGCAGGGCCAATGAGAATGAGGACTAAGCAGGGCGGTTGGATCTGGTGACTGGGAAGTCAATGGTTATTCTCAAGAAGACAAATTTAGTTGGAGTGGATGAGGGCGGAAACCAGATTCCAAGGAGTTGAGAAGTAGCTTGAAGATGCTGAAATGGAGGCATCACATGCAGACCACGTCTTAGAGAAGCTTGTCAGTGACTAAAGAGGTTCATGGATTGGGGGGCAGTGGCAAAGGCTTGCAGGAGAAGTAGGATCGAAAAAAGGGTTTTTTTAGGAAGTGGAACAACCTGTAAGGTCTGTGACCTAAGCTGCCCACTCATCATATTTTTTGGTTAGGGATCAGGTTGGAAACTCTGCCCACAGAGACATCTGTACCACCCTGAACATCTGGGTGAGTGCTCTGGCTACCCAGATAGGGGCTCTGGGGCACACACACACCAATCTCCTGACGTCCTGCAGCTACCCAGACTGAGCAGTAATTCTTGATGCCCTGTAAGCCAGGCAAGAGCTCCAAGGCTGGATGAAGCACCTTCTTGCCAACCCATGTTGGCAAGGTTAGGTTGAGATGGGATTTTCATCTGGCTAAGGCCAGAAAATGCAGATGATACTCAGGAGTGAAGCCAAAACAGCAAGCAGGAAGAAAAGTTGGAGAAAGATACTTCCAGAAGACCCAACCAAAGACAGGAATCCCGGAGGATGGGGCAAAGGTCAGAAACAATTAGGAGTGGTTGGAAAAACATCATGGTCAGGCTGGAGGCCTAGACTAAAAACTGGTGGTGATGAAGAGGCAGAACAGCAGCAGGGAGTTTCCAGGGGTCTCGTGGGGTCTGGCTTGCATCTGGTGGCACCTCTTCCCCCACCTGAAAGTGGATTGCAGGTTTATCCCTAAATGCCCAACCTACCTACATCCCAAAGTGGCTTGACCCTATTTTCTATAAATGATGCACAGACAGTGATGATTAAATGTATGTGGGATGAAAAATTAACAACACCAGGGTTGGTCTTTACATGGTGACCTTAAACATGCAGATTTAACTATACATTCTCACGCCCCCAATTTTTCTTTTTTAATTGTGCTTTAGATGAAGGTTTACAGAGCAAATTAGTTTCTCATTAAACAATACACATATTGTTTTGTGACACTGGTTGCCAATCCCACAATGTGTCAACACTCTCCCCTTCTTCATCTTGGGCTCCCCATTTCATTCATCCAGCTTTCCTGTCCCCTCCTGCCTTCTCATCCTTGCCCCTGGGCTGGTATGCCCATTTAGTCTTGTATATATGGTTGAGCTACATGTATTATTGTTTCCTTCATGGGCCTGTCTAATCTTTGGCTCAAGGGAGTGACTTCAGTACTGAGTGAAAACGGTGTCCAGGGGCCATACTCTCAGCATTTCTCCAGTCTCTATTAGACCAGTAAGTCTGGTCTTTTTTTTTTGAGTTAGAACTTTATTCTACATTTTTCTCCAGTTTTGTCTGGGACCCTCTATTGTGATCCCTGTCAAAGCAGTTGGTGGTGGTAGCTAGGCACCATCTAGTTGTGCTGGACTCAGTCTGGTCACACTCCCATTTTCTTAAACCAGCCTGACCTCCCTCAAGCCTGATGAGAGAACAAAATAAAATTCTTTTTTATGGGTGACTCTCATGAGTGTGTTTGGCTCCAAGAACTCAATTACGGATGTAACAGTATGCAGTTTTTGGTGCACTCATTCTGTACCTACTTGCTGTGTCACCTTGAGTAAATTAACCTCACTTCTCTGAGTCTCAGTTTCCTCGTTTGTAAAATGACAGTGTTTGACCATATAGTTCTGTTTCTTTCCAACTCTGAAATTCTATGAATGTAAATACCAAAAACAAAAAACCAAACCCACTGCAATCAAGTTGATTCTGACTCATAGCGACCCCATAGGGTTTCCAAGGCTATAAGTCTCTGCGGAAGCAGACTACCACATCTTTCTCCCGTGGAGCCGAGGTGGTTTTGAACTGCTAATCTTTCCGTTAGCAGTCCACTGCTTTAACAACTGTGCCACCAGGGCTCCTTATGAGCCTAAATATGTGTGTGTAAAACTGCTGCTGGTAAATAGATGCTTTGGAAACACTTGCATTGGTATAGATAGACTATCAAGAGATTTATCTCCTCCACTGCTTTGGACTAATAGAGGTCCGTTTCTTTTCCCCTCCTCCCACCTCTGTTTTTGGCAGGTGTGCATCCTCGAGTGTGAAGAGAAGGTCTTCCCAAGCCCTCTCTGGACTCCGTGCACCAAGGTCCTGACCAGGAGGTCCCAGCAGCTCAGTCCTACTGACCCAGAGCACGTGGCTGCCGCTCCTTACCAACCAAGAGCATCTGAGATGCAAAATCTGAAGCGAATGCCCCGTGTAAGGAGCCTATTCCAAGCACAGGAAGACACAGAGCCTGGCATGGATGAGGCTGGAGAGATCGAGCAGAAGCAGCTGCAGAAGAGGTTCGGGGGCTTCACTGGGGCCCGGAAGTCAGCCCGGAAGTTGGCCAACCAGAAGCGGTTCAGTGAGTTTATGAGGCAGTACCTCGTCCTGAGCATGCAGTCCAGCCAGCGCCGACGCACCCTGCACCAGAATGGTAATGCGTAGCCGGAAGGGGGGCCCTTCCAGCTGCACCGTCCACTTCAACCCATGAGTGAGTTGGGCACAAATGAACCAGGGGCAAGAAGACACTTCAGACACCCAACTGTCTTAGCCTTCCTCCCAGTCCTAGAAGCGCATTATCCCCCCGCCCCCCCACCAACGCATACACACACACACACACACACACACACACACACACACACACAAAAAACACAGAACCTCAAGGAGTTCAGCTACTGTGCGGTCTGTGAGGTAGAGTTATCTCCTTCCCTCCTGAACAGGGAGACTAATTGGCCCACCTTTGCTTTAGGGAGCAAAGATTTTTCTAGGATTGCTCTTTGACCACTCTCATTTAAAGCTTGGTTACCATGGGGATAATAGTAGTATGTTAAGATAACTAATTCTTCTACATCTCTCCAGGAGCTTAGTTACTATGGGGACAGTTAAGGGACCAATCCTCCTATTCGGTTTCCATAGCAACCATTCAGCTCACCTTTCCTCAGAGACTATCTTTAAGAACCCATAGCTGGACCTACTCTTAGTCATTTGCAAAGGGTCTGATTACTGTGGTTATGATGTCGTTATTTCATCTTCAAAGACAGCTTACCTATCTTCTCCCTTACCCACTATGTCTTAAGGTGACTGGATTCCATGGAAACCATTAAACTTTCCCACTCTCCCCCAGTCCAGGAGTTCATGCTAGGGCCAGTAGTTATGCTTTCTGATTTTCCTTCCTCCACAAGCCACTTGTTCATCAACCACCACACACTTTGCCTTAATTTATATATGGGAATATGATCATGTGCAGAGTGCCATGCCTCTCCTTAAACATTCTAGAAACTTGACCTAATACAAAGAGTCAGTCCATCAAAATCATCCTAAAATATTACCCAAGTGGGGCTTTCCCCTGACTTTCAGAGGCATTAACAAAATAATAATCTACATATGCTGTTTTATTTCATTTCCCATAAGTCAGAAGTAGCCAGACCATCAGTAATCTTCCTTCAAGTATATTAATATCTGTGTTAATCTCTGGCCTGGCATGGGGGCAGAGCTCTTTGAAGGTAGCTCTTTGCAGGTAGGCAAGCTTGTTTGCAACAGGCCCATTGCCAAATATGAACATATGTATTAAGTGGTGAGGAAAGGCTGCTATGTTTATTTTAGCAGAATAACTAATCTCCAAAGGCCCTGAATTAACCTCAACTCTGTTTTTGAAGTCATCTTCTTGGATCCTTACAAGCATTCTATTTCTTCCTAAGCCATATCCACACAGTACCTAACAGTAAATCTTTCAGAAGTAACAGGTATTGAATTCTTTCAAATTTTAAAGACATTCTTCTTTAAAGTGGTTATTAAGGAACACTAAAACTCATGTCTAATTCTGAACTAGATCAGTTTTCTTTACCCAAAGACAGTTGAAAATCAGTCACACTAGCAGGAATCAATTTATTTCAAAAAGCCATTTGAGCCCCTATTCAGGCAATTGATTTTTCTAATTTTCTACTATGCTTCCAACTGAGATGAGCTGAAACAAAGCTAGTAACTAGCTTCTGTCTGCTACTTTGCCCAAGATGTAAAGTTCTTAACGGAAACATTAACCAGCTCATTTAGGTATCACCGATTGCTCTTCTTTCTCCTTCTGCAACCACCTCTCTATTTTTCCACGTATTCATGGTTGTTGAGTTCTAATATGGATATGTATTTATGAGTCTAGAACAGGCAACTTAAACTTTGTCTTCACATACACACACCCCAACCTACATTACAATTATTGTCCTTTCTCCATCATGGGGGACTCCTGCCACCAAAGCTGTTCTTGATTTCTAAGATATCAAAAACCAATCTACCATTCTCCTCAACCTATAAAGTTGGGAAGAAATGGGGTCACATACCATGGGAGAGGGATAAAGAATCCTATTCAGAAAGTGCAATGATGTCCTTGGAAGTGGGGGGGTGCGGTGCAGAACTGGCCCTAGTCAGAACTGTGAAATGGGCACAGCTTGTCGTGGTATCTCTCTTCCCTTTCCCTTGCCCTGGTGCTCTCCTCTGCCCCAGGCTTTGGCTCTTCTAGACAGTGGAAAGTGAGCAGATCCATTCATGGTGAGGTATTAGTGACATCAGGCTTAAAAAGCACTTGCAATATAAAAGAACTATAAATGATGACACTATCTAGCCTAAAGAAATGAATTGCTAGACATGGAATTCCAAATACCAGGGAAAGAGACACTGTTTCTGGGCAGGGGGCCTACTGTTATGCTTTTCAAGTCACAGCCCACAGACTTCCCTTTATTCCATTAGTCTTGACAATAGACTCAAATCAGGGAAACAGAGGTACAGAGGGAGTTAGGGAACACTTCTTGCTACATTAGGGACTAATGACTGGGTTGATAGCTTTTCTTTGCCTCTTTTTGATCATTTGAGTCAAAGAGGACTGAATAACAGGCAGACAGGATAGAAGAGTCAGAAAAACTACTGGGTTTTCCATTTTAACCATTTCTGTCTCCCCAGGTGTCCGGGTGATCCCCAAAACAGCATGTCTCCAGCCCCTGACCTGCCAGCAGAAAATCAGGATTCCTTCTTCCCCAAGGCCGTGAGCATCCGCTGGTGCTGAGGGCTTTGCCTCTAGGTCTCCACCCCCAGGGAGAACTCTCTGATTGTACCTACTGTCTCCCCCATGGCATGTTTCACAACACCCCTGTTGCTACATCAGAGTGTATTTTTGTAATTTCTCCAGCTAACATTTAAATGGCCCCATCACTCCTCAACTGCCTCTTCCCTCTTCTAGGGGTGGGTTAAAAGAATATGACCAATCAAATACAAGCCTGGGGTTTTGACTTGTCACTGCCATAACTTGTTTGTAAAAGGATTGTTCTTTACTGACTGAATGTTTTAAACAAATATTTCCCCATTAAACTTCTACTGAGCAAACGGTTAATAAATCAGTTTGCTGTTTTAAGATTTCACATGCACAATCAAAACTGCCTCTCCCTGGAAGGCAGAGGCAAAAGGCTGCTTTATATAAAGTATACAATGCAAGATACGTGAGCATACACACCACAACTATACTGTGTTGCCAGATTCCAGTGGAGTAAGTGGGGGGAAACAGATGCACACAGCTGTGTGGAGTGGATGGACGGGACAAAGGACGGCAGTGGTCCTCAAAACTTTAGTGTGCATCAGATTCACAGAGAGGGCAAACTGTGGCGTTCCAAGTTCTGACACACTAGAAATCTGCATTTCTAACAAGTTCCTAGGTGAGGCAGATGCTGCTGGCTGGCGACCACACTTTGGGAACCACTGGATTGGGACATGAGGTAAAGGGTGGAGCCAAAACTAACAAGCTGATGTCATTTTTATCTCCAATTAACAATAAACATGTTAAGGGCTGCAACTGTCAGGGTCCAGACAAGAAATATACAGCACCTCAAATGGAGTAACTGAGGAGAGTTAAATGAAAGGACTATTAATAAAAGTAGACAAGGTTACAGGAAATCAGTTAAGGGACAGTACTTTTTTGGGGAGCTGGGGAGTCCTGACAGGGAAAAGGAAGTCTCTGGAACCCAGTGAGAACTGTAGCGCTCTGCAGCTTTCAGTAGAGAAATATAGCCACTTATGTACTGTGCTAAGCAGCCAGAGGACTCAATACTCCAATTTCTCTCCTCCCACACCCTTCAAACTCCAGCCTGGTATCTCCTGTTGGCCAAACCCAACTGGAAGCCAGAATGTTTGGGCGTTTGTTGATGCAACCCTAAAGGTCAGTCTCCCAGGGCACAGACCTGCAAACAAACCTGGCACAAAGGCAATTAACTGATTTGGAGGACTGACAGGTTCTATTTTTTACTTTCTTAGAGGGAAGGAGGTGGGGCAAGGAAAAACAGAATGAGGAGAAAGAAGTCCTCCACTCTACCGCAATGTATGGAAGAAAAAGACAACCTCCCTCACCTGCTTCACAGGCTACTGGGCTTGACTGACTTCTGTCTTCAGGTCCCTGCATCTCCTCAGAGGTGGCATCACTCTCACCATCAAGCACTATTAGGGGTCCCTAATCCCCACTCCTAGAACTGCCTCACAGCCCCAAAAGCTTCTGAATGCCTCTGCTTTCTCTCCTCCTCTGCATACCCCTGTCACTGCACATCAACTTCTCACTACTCAGCACCCGCTTCTCTCATACGACCAGTGTGACTTAATATGAAAAGGATTTAACCAAGAGTCTCTCATCTGCCCCCCGACGCCACCACCTTGGATTCTTAAAAGGGCAAAAAATTTCCCCTTATTTTAAGTATACTTTGAATGCTTAAACACATTTCCACATCTCCAGTTTCTTCAAGCTTAGTTTATTTTACTTAGTCTTCCCTGAGTCTATAGCTGCTTCACTGTCTTTCTTAAACTTCAGCAACTAAAATTGCATCATGTAGTCCCAGTGCAGCAAGGGTTGTTGTTGTGTGCCATAGAGTCAATTCCACTCATAGCGACCCTACATGACAGAATAGAACAGCCATATAGGGTTTCCTAGGCTGTAATCTTCACGGGAGATCGAGGGGTCTTTTCTCCTGCAGAGCCTCTGGTGGGTTCGAACTGCCAACCTTTCAGTTAGTGGCCAAGCACTTAACCACTGTGCCACCAGGGCTCCTTGTAGCAAGGGTGGGATGATGCTTTCTGCTTCCACCATCCTTCCCACCCAGGCCAGTTTCTAACTAGACATCTGGGCCATCACAATACATGGAATGACTATCTTTAGGGAATGACCAGGGAGTGAACCATGTTGCTCCCTGGGTTCAGAACCCATCCTTTAAGTAGAGTGTGACTTGTTTTCTCTTAAGTCTATTATCTTATACTGGGCCACTCCCCAGGAGACACAGGAATATGGCCAAGAATATGCTCCCCATTGTCAATATAAACATTATAGAAAACAGTTACTACCTGGATTAGAATCCTGGTGCCATTATTGCCTAGTTTATGACCTTGAGCAAGTCACTTAACCCGGTCTTCACATCTGCAAAATGGGAATGAGAATAATAACTCACACCTAGGCTATGGTGAGGATTTACTTCAAGTAATCTATGTAAACACTTGGCCTAGTATCTGGTAAATATTACCTACCGTTATTATGAGCAAATGGATGCATATGCTCTGCCAACAATGTGACATGATATCATTTGCTTAACACCAAGGACAATGATGATCTTATTTTTTGCAGGGGAAGAGGGCAAAGGGACAGGCACAAATTAAATCAAACAATGTACCATTTTATTCTTTATAAAATATATTTCATATTGCTGCTGTAAAAACATTACATTTCACATTTTTAAAAAAATTTTTAACAGTAAAAATAATACTTGGAAGACAGCCAGGGAAAAGGTGCCAATAAGACAAATTCACAGATGGGATTTATCTCCCTCTTCTCTTTTTTGCCCTTGGTAAAGTCAGAACCTGAGATGACCAACCAGAAAGTAACAGGACAGATTTATTCAAACAAACCATAGCTTCCATACCCAAGATACTACTGTCCTTCAAAGAGTCACCTTGGGAAGCTGTAGACTTACTACAGCATGTGGCCATTGCTCAAAACACTCTCTGAAATTACAAAATTGCTTTCAGAGCCACTTTAAAAGCCACCTAAATAAATCCAAGCAGTTTTACTCAATAGTAAGTCCTTTTGCTTTGCACCTAAGACCTCAACTACCCCACTTGACCACAGACATGATTTGCCAGACTTGAGATTTACCATCATTAAGGCAATTCAAAAGACAGCACCACAGACTTTGAAGGTTAAGTCCAAGAACTATTTTGAATAAGGGTGACATCACTGGAATAAATGTATAGTTTCCCAAGGTAACTGCTTTGAAAATCAGTCCTATTAGTTTCGAAAGCACACCTCTGGCATCTTCCCTCAATCGGATTGGCTGGGCTGGGAAGTAGAGAGATACAGAGATGAAGAAAACAGGCATGATCACTTAATTAATTCACAAACCACTCCCATCCCCCAAGAAAAACAAATGGGGCAACCCCTAGGACAGATCACATGTCAAGAACCAACACAACAGCAACAAGACAGAGGAGAGAACAGGCAGAGGGGCAGAGGAGACCAATACCACCAAAATGAGAGCAGGAGCAAATGCAGACAGGGAAGGCTGCACCGAAAAAAGAAAAAGGAAAAAAAAAACCTCAGTTTTTAAATTGTTCCATCAATTTCTTCTTTTATCATCCCTTCCTGTCCTGTGCACCAGTGACATGAGAAGCCTATCTCACTTAGAGAAAAATCTTTATACTGAGTTATATCTATCTACACAGTCCAAACTGAGTCCGGGAAAGTAAAGCAGCTTTTCTAGGGAAGAGACTCAGCAAGAGCTCTGATTAAGAAAACTGCCTAGAAGAGAAGGGATGATCATCCTGTGCTGAGTTCCTACTTCTCAAAATGCTCCCTCCCCTCACCACTGAGATCTGAAGATGAACAACATGGGGAGGAAAAGTAATAGCCTGATGTCAGCTTTTAATTCTCAGTGAGGCAGAAGGGAGAAGAGGAAGAACACTGGGCCACTTCTTACTGGCCTGGTTTCTAGCTTTACCAAGAGTCAGAATCCCACATAATTTTTTTTTTTTTTAAACTAAGTTTAAAAATATACTCCCATCACCACCAAAAACACCCATGCATAAGTGTGCCTTTCCCTTCTATCACCAAACAAAGCCACCATCATCCTTTACAATATCACACCCCTATTCTTAGACTTGCAGGGTTTTTTTTTTTTTTTTTTGACATTAAATGTGCCTTGGATTGAAAAGTGTATGTGTATTTCCCACGGGAGGCTGGCCAAAGGAACTTCAGTAGCCAGGTATTTTCACCTGGGACCAAGAGGACAGCCTAGATTAGAATCAAGGGGTAGACGCTGCTGCTCAGTCCCAGGAGAGGTGGCCTGGTGGGATTCCCTGAGCCCTGACATCTGGGATACAGGTCCAGGACTCCTTAGGATAACTGGCACTGGTGGCCACATTCAAGCAGGCCCTGGGGAATTCTTCATGTTTAGAAGAAAGGTGAGGCTCCAAAACAAAAACTTGCCCTACTTTCAGGGCCCATGTCACTCAGTCCTTATTAATCATTAGCTAGCATGGCAATCAACTCCCTAAATCTCCCTTCCCAACAAAATACTTTTGCTTATTTACCTCACAAGCAACACGGCCCAGGCTCCCTTATATTCCTGTGGTCTCCAGAAACACTAAAGGCCTAAACTCTAGTAGCTGCGAATTCAACCCCACATCTTCTTCACTTGATTCCTCTGCCTGAATCTCACACACACCCCAGGACTCCTGCCCCAGGAGTCTCTTTAACATCCAACTATCCTACCTTCAGGCAAGAGATGGTGCTCAACAGGCATCTGAGAAGGTTACAACCATCAAACTGACCCTCCACATCGCATTGACTAGACCAACACTGGACAAAGGATCCAGAACAACTTTCCTGTGTTAACTGAAGAGTCCTGGGCTCCTTCTCACCTTAGGAATAAGTTTAGATTCTTCCCAAATGGGAAAGTTAGATAATAGAAGAATCGGGGACCTGTGAGCTCCCCCTCCATCATGGGAGCTATCTGCCACTTGCCTTTCTATCTGTTCCCTTCTCTCTCCCTCTTCCACGGCCATCCCCACCTGCAGGGATATGGGAGGCATCCCTGGTGAAAAACCTACCAGGGTCTCTGAAGATCACTGAAGTAAGAGGGCACTTTAATAGAGTGTCCAGAATAAAGGCTTCAGAATAAATCACAGAAGAAAACAAAGTATTTTAGAAGAATCATTTCCATAAATGAAGGGAGGAGGCATCAAGAGGGCAGTAACAACAGAGAGCTTCACAGATACTAAAACCCTCTAGCATTTCCTCAAAGAAATAGGAAAGAATGAGCAAGGTAGTGTTAAACTGCCACATTTCAAAAAGTGAACTATCTTTAGCCTTTTGGCTCAGCTAATTTGGGACAGTCTTTAAAAACCTATTTGCCTGGGCTTTGAGAAGAAGCCATATAATATTTGTTGGGAGAAAACCCAACATCTGAGAGAACACAGAGTCAAACAGTTGTCACCAAGAAAGGGTTTTGCTTTTACTTCCATAGAAGCGGCTTGGTGAGAAGGACAAAAGCTCCCTTCTCCAGATTCAGACGGAGAAGAGGAGGTGGCACCTTGGAAAGTGCACAGAGACTCTTCCCACCCCCATACGTGATGGGTCCTGCTCTCTGAGTGACCAGCCAGAAACTTTTTTTTTTTTTTAACAAAAGTAAATTCATCTTGCTCACAGTTCCTTCTGGAAGAGTTGAGAAAGCAAAGAAATCACCAACTCAGCAAGAAACAGAATAAGCTGTTCCTTCTTTTGATACGTACAAACTAATACCCTAGAGAAACAAGGTGTGGGAAAGGGAGGGTCATTCAATCTTTGGTCTCTGGTTTACTGTAGAATACCCTCGCTCAGTTTTGGCTCTCTCCTATTTTAGGGGAAGAATAGTTTTGTTTCTTTTTTAAAAAATAAAATGTTTCCCCATGGGGAAAAAAATGCTTTAAGTGTTAAACTTTGGCCAGTAGAGCCCCAAATCCACATTTTCACCTTTATCTTTTAGGTTTCTGCTGAGGGCTTCTTGTGACACGTCTGCCTTTTGTCATCCGGCTGCAGGTCAGGGCCAGAAAGAACAGAGGATGAGCCGGTTCGACAAGTTCAATCCAGGAATCGCTGGCAGGCCTTCTTCCACCGGCAGGCTGTGCACCACTGGTCTCGATGCTCAATGCCGTACACTTTGCGGCACTTCTTCGCTTCCCCACGGGCTTTCCTGCCAAAGGAAGAGTAATGAGAATACAGAGTCACGCACTGGTGGTTAGAACTGGACAGCAGCCAAGCAAGAGGCTGGGCAAACACGAAGAGACTGGAACAGGTGGCTCAGAATTGAAGCCAACAGGGCCAGCGGCTTGACTCTCAGAGGGCAGGTGGCGAGAAGCACAGAAAATTGAAAGCCTTCTCCAAACAGCACATTCTCCTCATGGCCTCCCCAATCTTGACTAACTCTGGTGATGATGATTTGGAGGACTCAGAGTCCCTACTTCCAGTAGAGATGGTGGGGACAGAAACCAGAAAGGCAAGATAGCAAACGTCTCACCTGGCACTGCTCTGGGCCCGTGGTGAAGTGACAATCAGGTGAGATTTCATTACAGGTGGTGGCTGCGGGGGATCGCTGAAGCTTAGTGACCGGCTCCGAACCTGGGCACAGTGGAGAGAGGCTGTAAGTCCAGGTCGTGAGCATGAGGGCAGTCATGAGAAATGAGAGAAGCACTCCTACAGCACATTAAGCAACACTGACTGAGCCCCCTTTAAGTGCTGGGCCCTATATCATCACTAATGCAGAGGCAATGATGCCTTCTTAGGAAGAGGACTCCAGGTAGAGATGAGTGCTCTGCAACAGGGGCCAGGTAACCGGGTGAGGTTGAAGAATGAGGAGCAGGCCTTTAAGGGTAAAAACTGAATACGAGCCAAGGGCAGGGGTCAAAGGCAGCCACTTGTGGGCCATCTAGTGGGTTGCTCCCTACAGGAGCTTTAGACTGTTACCATCTATAAAACAAAGGGGAGGGATTGGCTCAATGGCACCTTCTGCCACTTAGGTTTTGCCATGTGTGATAACTTTCCTGTAGGAGATAGTTAAGACTAGAGCTCACCATGTGTGGTTCAAAATTACTTGCAGTTTTATTTAGTTCCAGGACAAGCAGCTGAAGTCATTGGTTCACAGTGGCCATCAAGATTTCTGACCTATTCCACACACCCCTTCACATGCTCCTATCTTCTTTATTTTTTCCCACCTTCTTCCACTTCTCTTCAACTCCCCTACAGAGAATTCTTTCCCTTCCTCTCTTCTCGATACTAAAACCATAATCAGCACCCACAGACAACCTAGCCTGGAGATTTTCTTGGCAATAAACCCGCTCAATCTCTATACTCTTCTGTAAGCACCCTCCTTTCACTTTCTAAGAGAGCCTGTGACCAGCTGGGGATTGCTATGGTAGCAGGGAGAGTGTATCAAGATCTTCCAGAGGTTTAGGGGCTGGAGGCCTCTAGCACTGGATATGTGTGAAAGAGCCCTAGGCTTGTACCAGAGCCCCAGGAAGTGCTGAGGACCACTCACCGGAGAAAGGGAGGAAGCAGTGGAGGGGGCGGCAGCCCAGCTAATACTGGTATAGATATGTGGAGAGACGGGGATCTGAAAGGACGGCAGAGCCTGCAGAGACGAGAGAGAGTCAACCAAGGTTCCATCTCTGGAGGCTTTCAAAGTCCAGCAATCATTCTGTAACTTCACATTGTGCAGCACAAGGTGTAATCTCTACATCTTGGAGACGACCAGGAAATACTGGGATAGTAGAGATGCATCTTTCCAAGAGAAATATCAGAGTTTCCAAATGTTTGAAGTCATCTCCTGGAGCCCTGGTGGCGCAGCGGTTATGAACTCGGCTGCTAACCAAAAGGTCAGCAGTCCGAATCCACCAGCTGCTCCTTGGAAACCCTATGCGGCAGTTCTACTCTGTCCTATAGGATCACTATGAGTCAGAATCAACTAGATGGCCATGGGTTTTTTACTCTTTTTTGGAACTCTTCTTAACAATTGTTCTCAGAGTTGGTTAACATGCCAGCCTCTTGACTTAATCACAGAGAATTAAAATCTGAGTCTGATTACCTACCAAGAACATGATATAGGCAGTTCCAAAAGAAGTCTAAAAGACTTTGGGTGGCATTGCTGGAATAAGTGTACGGCATCCCCAGGCAACTACTTCAAGGTAGACAACCCCTGCACGGATGCACAGGTTTAGGTCTGTTTGAAAACATCAGCCACACTCAGTATCAGCCACACAATGTGAACCACAGTTGCCTAAGGGGCCACCTGAAGTTAGGTAACTTGAAATAGCTAAGCAGCCACTCATTCTAATCAGAGGGAAGCTTGGCTCATTTTAGAAAGGATTTATTACTGAAAGCCCTGTTTTTAATGACTAACTTGCAAATCAGCCCAGAGTCTGATAAAACCAAACTGTAGGCATACAAGGATTTTAAGAAAAACTGGCACATAGCAGCTGCACATTCACAGAGCATCTACTATGTACAATGAAAACCAAACTCACTGCCGTTGAGTCGATTCCGACTCATAGAGACCTCACGGGGTTTCCAAGGCTGTATATCTCTACCGAAGCAGACTGTCACATCTTTCTCCTGCAGAGCCACTGGTGGTTTGTAACAACCTCCCTTCTCGGTTAGCAGTCAACCACTTTAACCACTGCACCACCAGGGCTCATGTACAGTGAAGACCACCCTAAGTGTCACCCCTCCATGACCACTTTCCCAACCACACAGGCATAACAGACTGTTCATTCCTGGACCCACACTTTGCCGGCGCTCTTGTAAAGGCACTTCCAACTACTTATTATAATTTGACTATTTTGACTATTTATATTTATGCATCATAATTATTTTGACTATTTATTATAATTAATCAGTTATATATTCATTTCTCTCTCCAGCTAAACCATGCACTTCAAAAGGGCAGGAACTATGTCTTATTTTATCTGGAAAGCTTAGCCCAATGCTTCACACATTGTAGATATTTAAAAAATGGTTGGTGGATTGTTTATTAATGTAACACAATTCTAGAAACTAGAGATTTGCTCTGGGAACCCCAACTCCAGTATTCCATCCTCTTTAATAAACAGTGATATAATAATTCTCCAGCCCAAATAAATTAACTTGCTTACTTAGGGAATTCAGCTAGATTTTTAGCCACCACTCATGACAGCTACCAATTTAAAACTTTGGAATTCCCACATTCATTGAGTGTGAAATGATTTTCTTTTTCCTTCTTTGTACAAGAGATTAGCAATTTGGCCAAATGGTTCAGCCTTCAGTCAGGGTTGTCAATGGTCTCTGATGAGGCTGGCCAGTCACAAGCCAGACACTGAATGTCCTCACAGCCATAAGGCTGAGCTACCAGAATGCCCCAGCCCCATACCTGGTATGCATGGTCAGCCTGAATGTGCCAGAAGGAACCAGGAGCTGACTTGCTGAGAGCGCCAGAGGGCAGGTAAGTCTCCAGGCCAGGGTGTTCCGGGCCTGAGGACTGGGCTTTGGGAGGAGGTGGTGAAAGAATGGCAAGGGGTGTGCTGGTCACGCTAGGGGTGGGAGCTGGTTCAGTTGTGGGGGTCCCAGGTGCAAGGGTGCCAGCAACAGCAGCAGATTCTTCCTTCATCTGCACCTCTGTGTAATAGAAATCCTCCTCCCGCTTGAACTGGTCAGAGTCCACAGTGTCCCTGTGTGGGAGGGAGATGTGGCCATGATTAGGTACAAATTGTCTCAGTTCAAAAACAGGGGAACCCAAGGTACTCAGGGCCACCCAGCAAGTCAGGGAAGGAGCCCAAGAGAACACCTAGAAGTCCATCTCCTGATGTGGTGTTACAGAGGATTAGGCTCTTGCACAGCAGTGGGAACTGTTTTTCCTGGTGCCCAAGGCTTCTGCTCTCACAGAACCTGTGAGAACCTCTCCTCCCACAGGAGTTATCAACTCTGAGTTCGGCGATGAGTCGTCCCCGGGCCCCACCTACTTGCAGTCAAGCTCTTTCCTGAAGGGCTGAGTCAGTTCCTCTGTCATGAGCAGCCATGAGGCTCAGCCCCAGCTGTGCACGGAAATAAGTCCCTGGCTCCAGAGCTAATGGCGCTCTGGCTCTCCAGAACCCGGCCTCTGTACTTCTTGGCAATAGGGTATCACCAGTGATTGAACCAAATTACCCTACTTCCATCCTGAACCAAAACCATATCTTGCTTCCTACAGTGCGGCAAGAAGACACATCCATAAGATGGATAGAACTCCCTTCCCATCCACAGCAAATTCATTGTCATCACTCATCATGATAGAAGGTCCTTCCTTCCCAGCTATCTTTTCAACAGGCTATGTTGCCCGGCTCAGGGGCAGGGATAAACCCCTGAAGAAGGAGGAAGGTGAAAAGGTGTTCTCAGCAAGTGCTTTTCTTAAAAGCATTCTGGGCTGTGGGTCATAAGGAGTTAGCAGGGTGGAAGAACCCCTGAATGGTACCTCAGACAAAGATGGGGCTCCATACCTACCCCAGGTGGAGGGCTTTAACATGTCGTTTGATGCCCACAACTGAGCGCAGAACTTTGCCACAATTTGGCCACAGGCACTTGTACATCACCTTCAGAGAGTTCTAGGGGAAAAGGCAGACCGGGTAATTGGGATATGTTCTTCTCCCTCATCCCTCTCTTATCCTAATCTAGGGGAGACTTCAGCTTCATCTGGCTGTTACCCTCTGCCTTCTGGCAGAACCCAAGAAAAGTGTCTAGGAAAGGGGTTCTATAGGACCAAAGAAACTGACAACCTGGACCCAACAAACAGTCCTAATGGTAAACAGCAGGACTTGCTGCTGTAGAAAGGAGCCCACCAGACCTCTCATGCATAAGCCTCTGTAGTAGTGCAAGAAAGAAGGTAAGGATTGGGATAGAGGTTAAAAACAAAACAGAACTGCATTAATGAAAAGGAGTAGGCTCCTGGGAATATATCATGAGGTAATAGAAGCAGTAAAAGAAAACTGAAATGGGGCAGAACCTGGGAACATCTAGGACCTGTAGGGCCCCTCCACTGCTGGCTGTCCCTGCCCCTAGCTTCTCACAGACATTAACCCCACCAGCCCAGGCTCACACTCACACTACACCACGTACCTTTCTTTTGCGTGGAGCTGGTTCATCCAACAGGAAAGGGTCAGGATCTGTTTCAAATCCATTATCAGTTTGGGGAGAACCAAAGACATCTCCCAAATACTTGGGGCTGGCCTGGGGGTGGGGGGGAGAGGGGGTGGAAATGCCACTGCTCCCGCTCCAGTGCCCACTGGTGGTGCTGCTGCCGCTGTCAGACACGTCACCACTCTCCTTCCACAGGTCACAGGCTGCGCGGGAAGCTGGTGGGAGAGAAGACAAGAGGATGCCCACGGTTTGTATCTGGGCAGGGCTCTGGCATGGCCTTGTCTATGCCAGATTCCACACCGATGGCCCAGGTTGGGAGACCATGAATTCTAGCCTGGGAGCCTGGGTTCTGGAGTCCAACTCCTAGCTCTGGCTCTGTCTGGCTTTGCCACTCCACCGGGAAGAAAATAAACTCCCCTTTGTAAGCTGTGGTAAAAATGGAGAGTGGGGAAGGGAAAAAGCTCTCCTGCCTTTTAGGCCTCCAAGGGTGGGTGAGAACGCACACATACAAGTATGTCAAATACTACTTGGAAAGCTTTCCCTACAGCTATTCATCCTATCCAGGGTGGAAAGGCCAAGTTAAGAGCTTCTTGACTATGCTTTCTTGAAAAATGCCTTTCAATAATTTAAACCCCAGCAAGAACACTAAAACCTGTGAGTGAAAAGAAACCATTCAGTTCTTACAACTATCAGGTGGGTATAAATTTACCAACGCTAGCTGCAGCCCAGGTTGCTCCTCTTTTTATTCAGAAGAGACATATTTGGAGAAGGAAAGACAAGCTCTGAGAGTATGACTAGTCACAGGATGACTGAAGGCTCTCATGCCTGCTGTGGCCCTGAGCCAACCGCCCTGTTCCCAACAGTACATCTCAACAGGGAGAGGTCGGGTGAGGTGTGGTAAACGCTCAGTTTTTAAACTGCCTGTCTTCAGGCTGCTTTAGACCCAACCCAGACTCTTTCATTCCTAGGCCATAAATCTGAATTTATATTATAGGAGAATCTAAAATGCTGATAGACAGAAGCAGCAAGGGGGGCAGAGGTTCTGTGAAACCAACAGATATTATGCCTCATGGCCCCGAGAGCCCCAACGCCCTAACACGGCCATTCCAAAGGAGCCTCCTTATCCTGGATGTCAAGACTGAATACCACGTTCCTCATGGCAATGATAAAATCCTCCTGCTTTTCTCTCACCCTGCTCCATATTCCAAACTGCTTCTATGTTAATCTAAACACCTTGAACAGACTCCCAGCTGTCCATGTTTCCAACCCAGGTTCTTCTTAAATTTCTCATCTATTCAAACGGAACGGAACAGGAAGGATGGATCTCTTCCCTTCCTAAATATCACTGTCAAGTCTCAAAGCTGTGGCTTTCCCTTCCTGGAAAGCAAGAGGTTACTATATCTACAAAGGGGCGTTAAACCAAAGTAGACCTTTAGGGCAGAACTCAGAAACCACCCAAAAGGTCACACACATCCACTCAGGAAACCTAGCAGGGATCAAAGTTCCAGGCAGGAGAAAACTACATCTGGAGTGAGCAGGACTCTAGGATAAAGGACAGGTCAGGCAGCAGCAAACCCTACAAATACACAAGGTGTTCCCTATACAGGATTAGGGCATAACCACTTCAAATCGCTCAAACTGCAAAACTGGAAAATTGGCATACAAAGGAAGAAAAATATAAAACAAAGCAAAAAGTTAATATCATAAATTAATCTATAAGTTATATGATAAACATAAGTCACTGATAAGTTATTCTATGTAGATAGTACGTTTCCCTAGGGCAAGGACAACAGATATTCAATACCGTGAAAATAAAGTGCTCTACTGAAAATGAAGAACATTGAGAGTTTACAGTGAACTTAGAAGAAATATTTACAATTTCCTCTGCTCTTGCCATCTCTACACACACACAGTCACCCAAGTAATAGAGACCAAAGGGAAAAGGTGACTTAGGTACAAATAGCAGCCACGATAAGGGCAAGGTATTTGTTGTTGTATACACTTCACACTGCAGAATATTTCAATATAATTAGCTCTTTATATATACAATTATAATTAGTTGCCAAAGAAGCCATTTTTGTGTGGTAAAAATATAAATAACAAAACATATGCCAATTCAACAATTCTTACATGTATAATTCAGTGACATTGATTACATTAATCATGTTGTACAACCATCACCACTATCCTTTTCCAAATTATTTCACCACCATTAACAGACACTCAAAAATATGGAATGCCTCACGAATTTGCATGTCATCCTTACACAGAGGCCACCTTAATCTTCTCTGTCTCATTCCAATTTTAGTATATACTGCTGCCAAAATGAGCACAAAGGGACTTATTTTTCCACTGACTTCAACAATAAAATCAGAAATATATTGTAATGGAAAAAAATCTTTAATAGACAATTAAAAACTTTTTGTCAAAAAGGAACTTAGGATATCAGGATTATGTGATATTATCAGTGAGCTGTGTATACGCTGGTGTGTGTGTACATGTGTGTCCCTGTGTAATACATACTTACACACTTCTGCTGGGAATTAAGTCAATGATTTTCTTTCCCTTTATGACACTTCCCTAGAACTTCACCCTGCTGACTAACTATTACACATCTCCTAAGCTTATAGAATTCCCTGAGAACTTGAAATTGACTCTTTTCTTCCCCCTTTTGCTAATGTAGCTCCAAAGTGCTAACAGAGCAGGCATACAATACTATGCTTCACAACCAGATCAGAGCAGGCATACAATACTATGCTTTACGAGATCCCATCAAAGGGCAATGACTTACTCTAGCAGCCTAGTCCTTGGGTGAAATAATAAAGGAGTGACTTATCATGCCTTTTAACGTACTTCTATCTAGTGAGATTACTTATGAGGGATACCTGTAAAGGCCACTCTCTCCTCCTGGCATGTGTTTAAAGCTAACACCATATTTTCCTACAAGCTCCTGAGTAACTTGTAATTCAATCAGATTTCACCAATGAAAAAGTTATTCCCTGGGAGTAAGTTAGGCAAATCCTATAACGAAGTTCAAAAAAAATTCAGGTTTACTACCAATCTTGTCAAACTACTAATATCCAGCAAACCTTTCCTTCAGTATTACTGATAATGTATTTTGGAGTCAAACTAGACGAAATTTGTTTTACTTTACAAATTTGCTTTGAAGTAATACTATTTTAAGCAATTAGATGCATTTTAGACTTCAGATAACTTATTTCAGGTCCTTGGCCCATTTTGTTGTTGTTGTATGCTGTTAAGTCCCTATAGGACACAGGGTCACTATGAGTCAGAATCGACTCAACAGCAACAAGTTTAGTGACCCTATATGACAAAGTATAACTGCCCCATAGGTTTTCCTAGGCTGCAATTTTTATGGGAGCAGATCACCAGGTCTTCTCTCCTGCACAGCCTCTGGAAGGTCTGAACTGCTGACCTTTTGGTTGGCAGCCGAGTGGTTAACCACTGCTCTACCAGGGCTCCTTCTCTGGTCTGTAGGCCCACACCAATTTACAAGGCTGACTTAGGCACTTGGAATGGGGCATGAATTTTCTGAGGCCACTAGGGACCATTTAGTATATTTCTACTGTTGTGAACTAAATATTCCTCCATTGACCTTGTTGAGGTCCCCACCAATCTGCCTCACTCCACTTACTCCCATAGAAGAACTTACTCAAGTGGCCAGTGAGGCTCAGTCCTGGGCTCAATCACCTTCACAATGCACCAGGAAACTTCTCCCCAGATGAGGACACTGAGGAAAAAGAATGGAAGCATCTAACTAAATATGACTCAGCAAGTCTGCGGTGGAAGCGAGAAGAGACTCCAGAAATACTATTGCCAGGTTGTTGATTTTCACAATTAGCTGCCGAAAGCAAGGGAAGTTAGTCCTGGGCATCTGCCACACCCAGAACCCACTGAGGCCCCACTTCCTCACCCGAAAAGTTGGCCTCAGCCCCAGGAGGACTCTGCACGATTGGGCTACAGGACAGGGATGTCAGTACCATGGCCGCCATCATCTCATCCATTTCCACTGCATCCGACTTCCTAGATTCAAATGGAAGAGTGTGAAAGGTTGCTTCCTGAAATACCTTATTCATGACTCTGTAGAACAGACACTGCTTCTGGTTATTTCCACATGATAATCTTATACTTCTTGACTGTCCCCTCCAAACCCCGACCCCAATCAGCTAGTGTATGTTCAAGTTATATAAGTAAAGTATGAAGGTGTCTTCTAATACTTTGTGAAAAATACTCATTCTAATTACGTTTACCATGTTAATCAACCCAAGTGTAAGCAGACTGGTCTCCATTCTACTGCTGACACCCTGAGGTAGCTCCATTCTCTCCTGACTTCTCTTCCTAATTCTGCAGCTTCAAGTGGAGAATTTTATTTAGAGGGAAGAGAGAAGAGTCAAAACAATAAAATAAAGCACTGGGATAAGACACCCATTAGAATTAAAAAGCACTTAAAATTACCTCCCTTTTCCCATCTTATATTTAAATACAATAGGGAATAATTACCCTAACCAAGCCCTCCCTGAAGAAACATTCTGACAGCTTCTGAATGTCAACAGAACCTATTATGTAAGCCAGTGCACAAATAAACTAAAAACACTAAAATAAATTTCCCAGTGTAAATTTCAATGCTTTATACAACAGAGTTCCATACAACTTTGTATGTAATTTTTCAAATCCACGTAAGGTTACATTGTTTGGAAGTAAAATTAGAGTTGTCTCTAATTTATAGTTTTATGAAAAGTTAGTCTGAAATAAACTTCTGGGTGGCCCATCTATTTCAAAAAATTGTATTAATCAATTCTTTATAATTCTTGGGTGTAAAGCAGCTAAATCAAGAGTATTAATTAACAAAACATATTAGCATCCCCTTTTAAGTATGATCTTTGTATTTCATTTCCATAGAATATAAAAAATTATTTGCCAGCACCCACTGAATACATAATCACAAATACTGTTGCTCTGGTCTCGTCTCAAAATACTGGGTCTACTGTCACTGACAGGGACACCCACAGACAAGATTAGGGACCATGTCAGAGAGTGAGGTGGGACAGGGCTTAACTGTTGCACATCTTGTATATAAGACAGCCTGAACTGATAGGAGGTTCTCATCTTAAAAGGTCAACAGAGAGTATATATTACAGAAATCAGGATATATGCTCTCAGGGAAAAGTTACATAATAAAATTCTAAAGCAAAATATATACATTCTTTACTCATCATCTGTGGTTTTGAATAGCTAAACCAGGGGTCAGCAATTGTGGGCTGTGAGCCAGATCTGGCCTGCTGCCTGTTTTTGCATGGCCTGAGCTAAAAATGGTTTTTACATTTCTAAACCGTTCTTAAAAATCAAAAGAAGGATATTATTTCTTGACACATGACACATGGTAATTATACGAAATTCAAATTTCAGCATCCATAAAGTTTTAGTGGAACACAACCACACCCATTTATTTACGTACTGTCTATGGCTGCTTTTGTATGGCAGAGTTGAGTAGTTCTAACAGACACCTAAAATATTTACTATCTGGCCCATTCAGAAAAAGTTTGCTGACTCTGAACTAAGCCACTCCTTCCCTGCCTCTTATTTTGAAAAACTGAGATCTGGTTGTAGTTTAAACATGAATGGGTAAAGAATAGCCCTTGGCCAAACCAAATATACATCATCCATAATAGTTACAGGGAAGAAAAGATGACATTCTGGGTGTTTAAAGGATGCAAGCCTTTCTTCTCTGTATCTCATCTGTCCAATATCTTTTTTTTTTAATTTTAATGTGCTTTAGGTGTAAGTTTATAGAGCAAATCGGTTTCTCAAAAATTTATACACCAATTGTTTCGTGACATTGGTTGCAATTCTTGCAATGTGTCAGCACTCTCCCCCTTTCCACCCCAGGTTCTCCGTGTCCATTTATCCAGTTTTCCTGTCCCTTCCTGCTTTCTCATCTTTGCTTTTGGGTAGGTGTTGCTCATTTGGTCTCGTATACTTGATTGAACTGAGACACACATTCCTCATGTGTGTTGTTTGTTTTATAGGCCTCTCTAATCTTTGGCTGAAAGGTTAACTTCAGGAG
Source organism: Dugong dugon (assembly GCA_030035585.1). NCBI lineage: Eukaryota > Metazoa > Chordata > Mammalia > Sirenia > Dugongidae > Dugong > Dugong dugon. The sequence goes on along the minus strand of CM057476.1, from coordinate 44,118,948 downwards.
TGGCTTCAGTTGTGAGTCAGAATGGCATCCGGGGGCCAGTGTCTCAGGGTTCCGCCAGTCTCTTTCAGACCAGTAAGTCTGGTTTTTGTTTTTTTTTCCTTTTTGTGAATTTGAATTTTGTTCCACATTTTCTCCCACTCTGTCTGGGACGTTCTACTGTGATCCCTATCAGAGTGGCCGGTGGTGGTAGCTGGACCCCATCTAGTTCTTCGGAGCTCAGGCTAGTGAAGGTTGTGGTTCATGTGGTCTATTAGTCCCCTGGACTTAATATCTTCCTTGTGTCTTTGGTTTTCTTCATTCTCCTTCATTCCAGATGGGATGGGACCAATAGGTGTATCTTAGATGGCTGCTCAGAAGCTTTTAAGACCCCAGACACTACTCACCGAAGTAAGATGTAGAACATTTTCTGTATGAATTATGTTACGCCAATTGACCCAGATGTCCCCCAAGATCATGGTCTCCAGACCTCAGCCCCAGTAACTCAGTCCCTCAAGGTGTCTGAATGTGTCTAGGAAGCATCTATGACTTTGTCTTGGTCAAGTTATGCTGACTTCCCCTATGTTGTGTGTTGTCTTTCCCTTCACCAAAGTCAACACTTGTCTATATCTAGTTAGTGATTTCCCCTCCCCACCCTTCCTCCCTCGTAACCATCAAAGTTTTTTTGTTTTTTTCCCCGTGTGTAAACCTTTTCTTGAGTTTTTATAATAGTGGTCTCATACAGTATTTATCCTCTTGTGATTGACTTATTTCACTCAGCATAATGCCCTCCAGATTCATCCATGTTGTGATATGTTTTGTGGATTCATCATTGTTCTTTAACATCACATAGTATTCCACTGTGTGTATGTAGCATAATTTATTTATCCGTTCATCTGTTGATGGACACTTAGGTTGTTTCCATCTTTTTGCTATTGTGAATAATGCTGCAATGAACATGGGCGTGAATATGTCTATTAGTGGGACAGCTCTTAATTCTCTAGGATATATTCCCAGGAGTGGGATTGCTGGATCATATGGTATTTCTATTTCTAGTTTTTTAAGGAAGTGCCAGATCATCTTCCATGATGGTTGTACCATTTTACATTCCCACCAGCAGTGTATGAGTTCCAAACTCCCTGCAACCTCTCCAACATTTGTTATTTTCTGGCTTTTTTGTTGTTATTTTGTTTTGTTTTTTTTGGTGAGTGCCAGTAATGTTGGGGTGAGATGGTATCTCAGTGTAGTTTTGATTTGCATTTCTCTAATGGCTAGTGATTGTGAGCACTTCCTCATGTGTCTGTTAGCCACCTGAATGTCTTCTTTAGTAAAGTGTCTGTTCATATCCTTTGATCATTTATCAGTTGGATTATTTACCTTTCTGTTGTTAAGGTGTTAAAGTATTTTATAGATTTGAGAGATTAGAATCTTGTCAGATATGTTGTAGCCAAAAATTTTTTGCCAGTCTGTGGGTTCTCTTCCCACTATTTGGTGAAGTCTTTTGCTGAGCATAAGTTTTTAATTTTTAGAAGATCCCAGTTATCTAGCTTATCTTCCGGAGTTTGTGTGTTGTTAGTTATAGTTTGTATCCTGTTAATGCTGTGTATTAGCATTGTCCCTATTTTTTTTTCCACCATCTTTATATTAGGTTTTATATTAGGTTTTTGATCCACTTTGGGTCAGTTTTTGTGTATGGTGTGAGGTATGGGTCCTGTTTCTTGTTTTTGCAGATGGACATTCAGTTATGCCAACACCTTTGTCAAAGAGACTGTCTTTTCCCCCATTTAATGGACTTTGGCCCTTTCACAAATATCGGGTGGCCACAGGTAGATGGATTTACATCTGGGTTCTCAATTCTACTACATTGGTCTATGTGTCTGACGTTGTACTAGTATCAGGCTGTTTTGACTACTGTTGCTATATAGTAGGTTCTGAGGCACTTGTCCGATATCTTGACTAGACACCTATGACTCCCACATTCTACCCCTCCATCACAAGACAGCCTATAACCTAACACTTCACATGACCCACACAACTTCCAGAGCCCAAATTCTTCCCACACGAACCTCTTTGGGACATCAATGTTCCTGGAGACAGGCCTGTAGGCTGGCACCTGGGCTCCCTGCTCTGTAGGTGGTACCTGGGAAATGGAACCCTGCAGCTCTGCTAGCCACACCTCCTCTGCTTTGCAGCAGATTTGTAACTTCTGGTCCAACAGCCAGACAGTCACCTTATCCTCTGCCCAGCTGTGCTGCTCCACCAGTCCTGTATACTCTTGACCCCCATACCACACATAAACCTGAGAGGAAGAAAAACACAATAGTGGTCAGCACTTGGTAGTTCTTACCCCTAAAGAGTTCATATGCCCCAACTTCCAGGAGTCAGGATCTGCCTGCCATAAACTGCTTCTCTGACTTACTCATCTTTAATTCAGCTAGATGCTCCCAGGTACCTGGTTCCCGTCTGAAAACCCACACTAGCCAAACTGGACTGATTCTTCCCAAAACAGGTCCTTAATAAACTCTATAGACAGGAGTCAGTGAACAGTCAGTTTCTAGGGATTTGATTTAAATTCGGAATCTGTGTCCATTCCTCCTGATTTCCTCCCTTGCCTTGCCTTTAATGTCCCCACATACGTGCTGATTCCCAACTGCTGTCTTCAATTGCTCATACCCTGCATTTTTCCCTTCAGAGAATTCTCAGTCTACCTGGACAAGAGGGCAGGGGGTGAAGAGGCAGACTGACCTGTCTCAAAGGGCACCTGGCATTGGCAGGACACTTTGCCTTGTGGGAAGAGAGGCCTGGAGAACACACGCCTCAGGGAGGGGAGATGGGAAGACAGAGTCTCTACTGATGAGCCCTTGAGAAGGCAATGAAAGAGAACCACATGCACCTGGATCTAATGCTAATATCAGGTACAGATGTGACTGGGCCCTGCTGCAAGGGAAGGGAAAAGGAAATCCAAATTGAATTCCAACTAAAGAAACACGTTCATCTCTTGAAAATATCTAAAGGTAATTCAAAGACGCAATCTTAGCTGGCTCTTTTAAGTCTGAGATTATTTCCCTTGTTTTGTAAAGTGGCAAACTGAGGGAGAATTAAGAGAAACGGACCCATGACCATACTTCGAACTGAGATTTTGAGTAGCCTAAAGCCCAGAACTGCAGATGTCAGGTCTTGCCAGCTTTCACTCCGGTTAACACTGTCATGAAGGAACCCTCGAGGAGCCCTGGGGCCCCTAATGATGGTACCTTCTCTTGGGAAGCCCACCTGCCCAAGGGTCCACATGGCCAGAAGGAAAAGGTCTGTGCTCAAACTGGTGCCCAAAGAGTTTCCTGCCTGACACGGGGGACATTCCTGGTCTTCCAGCCCCAGCCTGAGTAAAACATACACCTGTACACATTGGGTACCAACCTACCTTCTGCCCAGGCTGAAAAGCCACCTGCTGGAGGCCTGAGATGCCAGGAGCCTTGAGGACTTCCTTTGGTTGTTCAGGGCAGGAACTGTCCTTATAGGCAAGGAAAGGCTGTGGAGCAGCCCTCTCCAGTAGCTCCACTTGAGGTTCCAAGGGCTGGACGGTCCCCGGTAGCCCATCTGAAGCAGTGGGTCCCAACACCCGGGCTCCCAAGAGGGACCGCTTACCAAGGCGCCGGGAAAGCACACTGGCCATGCTGCTGCCTTTCCTGGGGAGGCAAAGAGAGCAGAATCCTTTACCACTATCTGGAGGAATCTGGAAGCAGGGACCTCCTTCAGCATTCAATACGGCACCCTACACACAGAAGGAGCCAATGTCAGTTACATTGAATGAAACATCTTAAAGTAGCTTTTACAATTTTTTTCTCTTTACAAAAATAGGACATTTAGAAAATACTGATAACCACAACAAAAAACAAAGCACTCATAAACCTGCCTCCCAGAGGTACGTTACTCTTTTGTTGTATAGTGTTCCATGCTTTCTTCTACATGTTATTTATATATACTGTTATTTCTACAAAAATGGGATCATTGGTAAACTAAACTTTCACTTAATATACTGTGTAAGTTTTATTATATCATTAAATATTATTCTATAAAAACACTTCTAAAAGCCACACAGTATTTTCTTAGGTGGATGCATCACTGCTAATTTAACAAATCCCTTACTATTGTACGTTAAAGTTGTGTCCAATGCTTTGCTGTTTAAACTGCTCTGCCTGCAGTGAACATCCTTTGAGCTGAACTTCAGCACACACACACATCAATCACTTTCTTAGCTTAAATTCCTGGATAAAATATTGCTAGGTCAAAGCATCTGTCTGACACATGCAGATTCTTAGGCTACTTGAAGATTAGTTGTCTTCAAAGCTGCAAAGAACCACAGATATGAACCACATCATTCATCTCATTTTTACACTTTAGGAAACTAAAGCTGACAGCTTAAGTGTCTTGTTCATACTGACAAAGGTAGCTGGTGCCAGAGCTGGAACAAGGTCTAGTCTCCTTTCTCCCAATCCAGGGCTCTTTCCATTTTCCTGCTCTGCCTCGAAGTTGCCTGCACATTGCTTCCAACAGCACCTAGTGTCGGACCACTAATGTATTCAGGTGTCCTCAAAATGTAGGACAGCATGGCTGTTTATTCTTCCTGACAACCTGTGTTCCCCCGACATAAACCAAAGGAGACTATTCCATGCCTCATCAACCTCATCCCATAACTGGCATCATGAGGGAAAGTTTCACTGATCACCCAGGGCTCAGGCGCTCATTTGAAAATGACACACATCATTTTAGCATCCTCTGGGGTTCCAAGTACCTCTCATTTATCACACAACAACTCCAGAAAGCAGGGAAACGGGTAGTACTAGCCTCACCATTTTATACAGGAGAAGAGCTAGTGAAGAGATCAAAAAAAGAACCTTGGTTTCATGCTTCATTAGTTAAAATCCTCTTGCCTGAGGAAGGATTCTAACACTCTTGGCACTCAATGACCACAAGACTGGGCAGAGCCTTCAGAGGCCATCTGGGCCACTCCAGCTTCAAACACCTATACCACTCCAGAAAAGAGTAACTCCATCTTCCAGATCTCTCCCATGAAAAAGGCTCTACAACTTCCCTCAGGAATCCACATCAGTCAACAACCTTCCTACTAGGAAATGCCTGCTCTAACCCACTTCCTCCCTGCTAAGTGAGATTCAGGGAAAAACATACTAGATCAGCTATCAGAGGACCCACGGTCATTCCCCACTCAGTTTCAAGTCCCTTTAACCTCTCATATCCTGTTTCCTCATCAATAAATCAGAACACTAATTACTATTCTTACCGATGCCTCACAGGATCAAATGAGAACATTTCTGTAGAAGCTCTTCACAAACTGTAAAGTGTGATATAAATGCAAAGTAACATTGATGTGATGAAGTCCAATCTAGCTCTAGCCTAAGTGGAAACAAACCATTTGGGCATAGGCTTCTATGTAATTCTGTATTAGATTTACCTTTCAGAAAATTGACAAAATTTAGCTAGACTGACAAAGAAAAAAGAGAGAAGAAACTAAAGCCAAAACATTACAACTGACTCAACAGAACTAAAAAGGATCATAAAAGACTACAAACTTGTACTCCAATAAACTTGATTACTTAGACGAAATGAATAAATTCCTAGTAGTACATAACCTACCTAAACTGACTCAAGAGGAAGTAGAAAATCTCAAAAGACCCGTAACAAGTGAAGAAATTGAATTCGTAACCAGAAACCTCCCAACAAAGAAAAGCCCTGGACTCAGTGTCTTCACTGGGGAATTCTACCAGCCTTACCTTTCAGATCCTTACAAAGATTACCTTTCCAGGATGAATAGTCCTTTTTTTTTTTTTCCATTTAGGTAATATTTTCTAACCCTCACATCATTTGGATGCCTCACCACTGAACACCTTATTTATGTATATACACACTGTACTTATAGCTAACACTTGAGAGCATTGACTATTTTGCCAGACTCTGTGCTAAGTGGTTTACAGGCGTTCTTTCACTCACAGGTACCATCCTTGTTCTACTCTTTAAAAAACTAAGTTTTACCACAATTTAAAAAAAAAGAACTAAGGCTCAGAGAGATTAAGAAACTTGACCAAAATCAAAGCTGGTAAGAAGCACAGTCAGGACTGGGACCCCAGGATCTGCTGACTTCAAAGTCTGTGTTTCTTACTGTTAAACCATGTTCCCCCTCCTCTTTCCAAATATGCTCTGGCTCTTCCTGTGACCTATGACATATGGCTTCCCATGCCCCTATTTCTCATTTTCTTTGGCTCCACTGACACCCATCTCCACCATCTACATCACAAATTGGGATCACAGGGTACCACTCAACCTCCAAAGAGTCCAGCTTTGTGCTCGCAACCACCAAATGCACACTCCTAACTTGTTACCCCTCTCATTTTCAGCTACTTGTTGCCATTCTCACCAGCTTCATTCTCACAAGTTCCCCTCTGAGAACTGAATTCCATTCAATCACAGACAACAAGCCTGAACTTTGCAGTTCCCTCCCCATAAATCTGATTCCTTTGCTCCTACATACAGCCCTGGCTCCCAGGCCCAGGGTCTGCTGGCAGGAGGGGAAGGATCAGACCCAGCATACTGCAAACACCCTCTGTCTCCAGAGCCCTCGCAGTTCCTCAGCCTTCCTGTGGGTCGTCTTCTCTTGACTCCCTGGCACACTCAGATCCTCTGCTCCCTCCTATTCATTTATTTCCGTTAATTGAGGGCCTGATATGTGCAAAGCTAATCCCAGGTGCTACAGCAAGTATAGCTTTCACATCCCTCGATACCAATGCCATTTCCCCTATCCGGAATGCCCTACCAGGCTAACTCCACCCAGTCTATAAAGCTTAGCATTTCAAGACTGCCCTAACCACATTCCCACACACAAACCCACTCCTCTTTCCCAGCCCGCATTCACACCAAGAAAAAACCTGTCACCATAACTATTGGTTCAAACTTTCTTTGAACAGTTCTATAAACCACCTTTATGTTCTACCCTTATTCAAAAGTACCTCAGCACTTTGTTTGGGTCCCATGTCATCTTCAGATCACCCTAATCCTAGCTTCTTTCCTAAACATCCCAGCAGATCATGCTAGAGAACATCTCCACAATAACACAAAGTAAATGGCAAAAATAATTTTAAAAAATAATAATAAAGTTGCAAATGTTAAGAAAAAGAGTGGTTTGTTTTACAAGTGTGTTATTCAAGCCTCAAGGGCTGGAATTAGATAGCATGGTATTTCTACCATGAATTCCCTAGAAAAAAAGAGAAGATAAAAGTCAGAGTCTCAGCATTCATACAGGTGTCTGGTGATTTTACATTCAATAACACTGTATCAAAAAGCTTTACTAAAACAATAAAAAGGAAGAAAAATATAAGGAGTAAATTCTTTACCACTACAGAAAAATGTATAATCCCGTTGCTGGCGAGCAGATTCCGACTCACAGTGACCTATAGGTCAGAGTAGAACTGCCCCACAGGGTTTCCAAGGTGCGGCTAGTGGATTTGAATTACCGATCTTTTGATTAGCAGCCAAGCTCTTAACACCTTTGCTACCAGAGCATTGACCCAAAATCGGTTTTCGAAACTCAGTCACCTATGTTTGTCCTTGAAGTCTTAGGCCAGAAACAAACGCCTCTAACTCTCAGTTTGATTTTATTCAACTCAGAAGAGCAAGGGGTGAAGTTGCAATGCCACTTAGAGACAGAAGATGGAAGCATCAATCCAGAGAAAGACACAACCCTTTTCTTGACAAACATGGGGTGGCCACCCCCACTTTCCAGAACAGGAAGTCTGGGGTTTCTACCACTAAAAATGAAGAAAGGGTAGCATTTCCAAATTCCTGAGCTTCTAATCTTTAGACAGAGCCTGAAACGCTTGGCTAACAAACTCTAACAGTGCTTTTGTAAACCACTTTCTTTTTTTTTTTTTATTTAAAGAATACCTTTTGTTTTTAAGCGTGCAACTTCCAAAATCTGCTGGATTGGCATACACAGTGCCCACTTCAGGCTTGTTTCCATATACATTTGTCCCATTCTCTAGCTTTTCTCCTTTAACTGGCCCAAATTCCACACTGAAATACTATACGTTTTATTATTTATTTATAGTACTCCCAAATCATAATTTTTAAAAATAGAAGAAAGAAAAGAGAAAATATCTTTATTAAATGCCTAATACATACTGGCTTTCACAAATTGTATTAAATTTAACCCTCAGAACAATCTGAGATGAACGTATCTTTTATTTCTGGTGAGGAATCTGGACCACAAAGAGATTAGGTTGCAGAGGCCACACGCTACTAGGGAATGGCAGCCCTAGGGTTTGAACCCATGTCCATCTGGTGTCAAAGACAACGTTCTAGGTATAGGAGCTCTCAAAACAAAATACCCCATTAAATTGCATTTTACCTACATGGTATTTTTTCCCTCTGTCAATGAACCTTGGTTAAAAAAAAAAAAAAAAAAGAATAGTTCCCAGTTCTACAAGTCTATACTTTTATTTCCTCATGCACTTTCTTTCCTTGAAAATCTCTTTTCCACCTGCATCTTACCCTCCTACCTACAAAATAAAGGTCAATGCCTTGGTCTGACCTCGTTAAACAGCATAACTCATTGTTAATTATTTAGAGGTTTAGGAAGACCTTTATACACATACTGCCTTCTAAGAGGGCACTAAGGAGTACAGCCATAAGGCTCCTTAGAAGTGAGGATAGCGGACTGCTTCTCAAGTACTTTGGAGGAAAACATGCTTGGTAAGGTAGAGGGCCAGTGAAAAAGAGGAAGACCCTCAAAGGGATGGATTGACACAGTGGCTGTAACAATGGGCTCAAACAGCAACGATTGTGAGGATGGTGCAGGGCTGGGCAGCATTTCATTCTGTTGTACATAGGGTGACTATGAGTCGGGAGCAACTCCACGGCACCTAACAACAACAACAGGGCACAAAGAGATAATGTAATGAATCCAAAAAGCTACTGAAAACTTTAGCTAAACATTATACTGAGATTAACAGCATGGAAATGGAAAATCTGACAAATAATCTACAAAAACAATCTAGGCTAAGACAGTATCACTAGGTGGTATTCAATGCCTCATTTGTATTAACCAATGACTCATAATACTAAAGACAAACATAACTCTTAAACTTGTTATTGTGTTGTTAGGCGCCGTCGAGTTGGTTCCAACTCACAGCGACCCTACGTACAACAGAAAAAAAACACTGCCCGGTCCTGCGCCATCCTCACAATCGTTGCTATGGTTGATCCCGTTGTTGCAGCCACTGCGCCAATCCATCTTGTTGAAGGTCTTCCTCTTTTTTGCTGGCCCTCTACTTTAACAAGCATGATGTCCTTCTCCAGGGACTGGTCCCTCCTGATACGTCCAAAGTATGTGAGACAATGTCTCACCATCCTCACTTCTAAGGAACATTCTGGCTGTACTTCCAAGGCATATTTGTTTTTCTGGCAGACCATGGTATATTCAATATTCTTTGCCAATACCATAACTCAAAGGCATCAATTCTTCTTCAGTCTTTCTTATTCATTGTCCACCTTTGGCATGTGTATAAGGCAATTAAAAATACCATGGCTTGGGTCAGGCGCACCTTAGTCCTCAAAGTGACATCTTTGCTTTTTAGCACTTAAAAGAGATCTTTTGCAGTAGATTTGTCCAATGCAATCGTTTGATTTCTTGACTGTTGCTTCCATGGGCATTGATTGTGGATCCAAGTAAAATGAAATCCTTGACAACTTCAATAGTTCTTAAGCTTACTGAGGAGTAAATGTCTTTAAGGCACCCCAGTGGTGCAATAGTTAAGTGCGTGGCTGCTAACCGAAAGGTAGGCAGCTTGAACACACCAGCGGCTCTGCAGGAGAAAAGACCTGGAGATCTGCTCCCATAAAGATTACAGCCTGGGAAACCCTATGGGGCAGTTCTACTTTGTCATACAGGGTCGCTACAAGTCAGAATCGACTGGGCAGCACACAACAACAAATGACTTTAGATCTACAGATAAAGAGTCTTTGGGGATCCAGAAGTGAATGAGAGCATCTACAAAAGTCTACCATAAAGGTGGGTGGAGGAGGAATGCTAACCTCTGGGCCCTAGAGTGACCTTCCAGGATCTCTTGTTATTTTAGTACCTCAGGGCTTTGTTTGGGTTCCATACCATCTCAGAACCAAAAAAAACACACTGATCTGTTGCCATCAAGTTGATTCCAACTCATGGCAACCCCATGTGTTACAGTGTAGAACTGCTCCACAGTTTTCTTGGCTCTAATTCTTCCTGTAATTCTTACAGAAGATCACCAGGCCTTTCTTTCTTTGGCACCACTGGGTGGGTTCGAACCACCAAGCTTTCAGTTAGTGGTCAACCATCTCCACATCTCCCTAATCCCAGTCTCTTTCCCAACCATTGCAGCAAATTATGCTAAGGTATCAAAGGTCCCACTCTCCCTTCCTAGTATGCTTCTACCATTTTAATTGTTGTTGTTGTGTGCCATCAAGTCGATTCCAAATCATTGTGACCCTATATGACAGAGGAGAACTGCCCCACAGGGTTTTCTAAGCTATAAATCTTTACAGGAGCAAATCACTGGGTCTTTTCTCCCACAGGATGGCTGGTAGATTCGAAATGCTGACCTTTCAGTTAGCAGCCAAGCACTCAACCACTGCACTACCAGGGCTCCTTATTGTAGCCTCCTTCAAACCTCTCTTCCCTGATCTCTACTTTTATTCACTCTTCTGTTGGTTTCTTCCTTGGGAGATATCAAAGGTCCATGTAAACCAGCCATCCCCTGATTTTCCATATGGTTCCTGAGCAGCAAAAAGAAATTAAGAAACATCTATTTCAGGGTAACAATAAAAGTATTTCAACATGTAGCCAAAATTCACTTCACGATTTTACATTCCTGAATTATGAAATTCCTTGATTAAAACAAGTAACTGACATTCATGTTAAAGAATAGTTCTAGGCTGATGTACAGTTTTAGGGGATCCTGAATTCTCTTGTGCTTCTCACCCCTACTGCTGTCACCACCAGGAGGAGTTAGCTGCCCCAGAATATGTATTTTGGTCTATGTCCAAAAGGGGTTAGCCCTTTTCCAGGCTCAGCAAACATTAGTCCCTTAATGAGGACATCTGCCATCCATTAAATAACTAGAACAGACAGACTAGTAAAACAAACCCTCTCTGTGGCTCTGAGTTGCAAATTGCTATTTGACACGTGACTGTTGTTAGACAACCACATCTCAGCACATGCAGGCATGTACATGTACCCACACACACTGGCTGCTCTCTCCTACTCCCCAGGGACACCACAGCAAACCATGGACAACACCTAGGCGCACTTCTAAAACACAGGTCATAAGTCAAAGTGATTAATTATGTAAACAACAAGGTTTTTTTTGTTTTGTTTTGTTTTTTTAAGTTAAGGAAGTTGAAGTTTGTAGTAAAGATTCCTATTTGCTAAAGCTTGGGTGCTTGCTACCTCTCTAATGAACAATTTATGAATCAAGGTGAGGAACATCAACCCTCCTGAAACAACAGTTTCAGGTTCTCTACTAAACCTCACCTTTCTGTATGTGTTTTGATCCCACTGGCTACCACTGTGTAGAAAAATAGTTCAAGTTTTTAGTTCTTTCGCCAATATTTTGCATATCATTCTTAATGTTTTATCAGCAAGTTGCTAATTTTTTTTTCCTTAAAATCTTTAAGAATTTTAACAATTTTTTTTTCAGTGTGATGCATTAAGCTTATCCAAAGACCAAAATGTCTGCAGCAAACTCTCTTATTTTACAACAAAACTCAATGGCGAATACATTCCTCAACAATTCATTTTCAGCATTCTTAGCTAGGGAATATCTTCATTGACAGATGCCACGTGCACTTGCAAGCATACACAAGTAAATGCAAATTATGTGTGATCCTCCTAGTTTGCAGCTCACGTGAACCTTAAGAAGCTCTTGTGGCACAATGGTTAAGCACTAGGCTGCTAACTGAAAGGTTGGTGGTTTGAACTCACCCAGTGACTCCGCAGGAGAAAGACCTGGTGATCTGTTCCTGTAAAAATTACAGCCTAGGAAACCCTGTGGGGCAGTTCTACTCTGTCATGTGGGATCGCTATGAGTCAGAATCGACTTGATGGCACCTAACAGTAACAGCAACTTGTGAACCTTGGTAGAGCAGGCTGTCATACCCCATCATCACTACCCAACTGCTGCCTAGTGGTTCTCAAGTCTTATTTTTTCTGAGATGCCTCTCCAAAGCGGGGGAAAAACACTTTACTGAGTACACAATGACCTTTTCTTCCCAGGGGACTCTCTGCCCAGTCTCACTTTGGATAAAAACCCTACAGACAGCACTCAAGCCTCTGAGCTAAAACTTGTAGACCTCTGAAGTTATTCATCAGATCCTGTTATATGATTTTAAAAACGTATGTGCATGTGTATTTTTAGATTTCCCAGGACAAGCTTGAGATACATAGCACTGAGCATACTAGTGGTCAATTCAATAGCAATATTTCTAAATCAGCTGGTCAGTTAATGACAGTATGGATTCTCAGGACATTCTAATTAGTCTTTTTGCTGAACGTGTTCAAAAACTGGATTACACCGCATCGATGTATAATAGTTTAGGCTACCCATAAAATTAAAATTATAGAATGTCAGGATTGATGGAAACCTTAAAGGTTAGTCAACTCCCATTCAGGGCTGGAATGCTCTCTACAGCATCCCCTGTGCATGAGCACCCAGCCTTCCCATTACTGTGAAAAACAGAGGTAATACAATAATGGAAGAGAAAAATAAGGGCCTCAAATAGCAGTGCAACTCTCATATTCCAGCAGATGGGCCACAGAAGTAGGTCATCTGATCTGGTTACAGGGAATTCTCCCCAGAAATAATAAATGATCCTGATCAACAAATACTTTCATTGGTCTGACTGCACGACAGTCGTTCAGTCAAGTAAAAGGGATGGTTCTGTTTGCACACCGGCATGGAACAGAAGTATGTTCACAGTCCTATCTAGGAACAAATACACTTCCCCTTTCCTTCACACTTACCTCCCTATTTGCTTTCAAAAACACCAGTGCCCTTCGTCCATAACTCTGTAATGCATATACCATTCTGTATTAAACAAAATAGTTAGGGTTCAAGAACTATTTCAACTCGAACCAACAGGACTGCAACTTCCCATAGACCGTAAGCCCTTGGAGGGTAAAGATCATTATCTTGCTTATCCCATCCAGATTTGTGATTTTAAAGAGATGATATTCCCAGGGGTGAGGAGAGACTCAGATTCAAGACTGATGTGTTATAAGAAATTACACCTGCCACCTTTCTTAAAATGAAGACCAAAAACAAACTAACCAGTTGCCATCAAATTGACCTTGTCTCATGGCGACACCATGTGTGTCAGAGTAGAATGGTACTCCACAGGATTTTCTTTTTTTTAACTTATTTTGTTGTTGTTGTTGAGAATATACACAGCAAAACATACATCAATTCAATAGTTTCTACGTGTACCATTTAGTGACACTGATTACGTTCCAGTTATGCAATCATTCTTACCCTCCTTTTCTGAGTTGTTCCTCCCTTAATAACATAAACTCACTGTCCAGTAAGGCTCCTATGTAATCCTTCATGCTGCTGTTGTCAATTTGATCCCCACAGGGTTTTCAATGGCTGATTTTTCAGAAGCAGACTGCAAGGTCTTCCTTCTGAGGCACCTCTGGGTAAACTTGAACTGCCATCCTTTCAGCTAACAGCTGAGCTCTTAACAGCTTGGGTCACAGAAGGGTCAAAATAAAGAGGAGAATGTTAAATAGCTTCAAACTTAGTTCCAAAACAGGTAGGAAACAGGTAGAAAACTCAGTTCTGAAAATGGGGAGAATACTATAGAGAAGCAGTTGTAAGTGAAATTTGCTTACAAATGTGCCACGTAAGGTGAAGAGGTTGTCTGGTGCTGTTTTGCACATGCATGGGGGGCTAAGCACGCATTGCAGAGCGCACATACATGAATGCATGGGCATGTGTATGCGTGCAGGTGTGTGTGTGGTTAAACCTGATTTAAACTGTGAGAGTTACAGGAGGAGGCAAGGAGACAGATGATTGCTGAATCGGCACTTTATTCAGAACAGAAATGGGAGGAAAGGGGCTGGGAACTGAGTATTCCCGAAAGAACAAGCCCCAGACAACTAGCAGTTCTTTATAGCAGTTTTCAGAATAAGCTTATAAGAAACGTGCACATTAAATAAAACCACCAGTGAATGCTTGAAAGCCACTTGGGTTTATACTCACTTTAATAAACACATTTGAGGGCTTCTTTTTTCGCGGCCTTGCAGCAACTGAATAAAATACAGAGGGGGAATATCATCCCCATTTTATAGCTGAGAAAACTGAGGATCTTCAAGAGCTTCACTTACTTGCCCAAAATCACAAAGCTAGCAAGATGTGGAGTTTGCAGCTTTCCTAGGCCCTCCTGAATTCAGGCCTCTCTTCTCACAAGTGGAAACCCAGCAGCAGGGTAGGGACTCTCTAGTTCATAGCTCGGATGCCTTTACATTGCCTCATCTGGTCCTAGGTCCTGGTGGTGCAAGCAGTTTGCATCCAGCAGCTCCATGGAAAAAGGGCCTGGTAATCTGCTTCCATAAAGATTACAGCCAAGAAAACTCCATGCAGCAGTTCTACTCTGTAACACCTGGGGTCACCATGTATAGAGGGCCGACTCAATGGCAGCTAACAACAACAACATCTCATCTGGTCCTCGCAATGCTGTAAGGAAGAAAGTGTTTAAGTTTCATTGGGAAGAAGGGACCTACTGGAGACACTTCAGTAATGATGAGCAAAAACTGACAACAAAAGAAAACCAAAAAACCAAACGAGTTTCTGTCAAGTTGACTCAGACTCACGGCCACCCTATGTGTGTCAGAGTAGAACTGTGCTCTATAGGGTTTTCAATGGTTGTGATCCTTCAGATGTAGATAGCCAGGTCTTTCTTCTGAGGCACTTCAGGGTGGATTTGAACCTCCAACCTTTCAGTTAGCAGCTAAGCACTTAACCACTTGTGCAACCCAGGAATTCCTAACAACAGAAGAGTCACCACGAAAATATAAAATACAGACATGAGAATCTAAAAATCCTAAAAGTCAAGGGCCAGTTAGCTTAAGGCCCTTCATTTAAGTGGTTAAAGTATAAAAACTATTTGAAACTCAACATTCACTCACGAATAATCACAGTTCTTGAAGATGCCAAATAAAGGAGAATTACTCCAGGCAGTGAAATGGTTAAATTAGAAAACTGGTTTGGAGCTCAAGAGTCACTTAAATGAATTATCACATTCCTTGATAATGCCAAATAAACAGGCAGTGGGGTTTGTAGGGAGGTTTAGAGCTACCTACTGGCTTGCCTGGCGGGTTTGAGAGGGATAAAAGGCAGCAGCCCTCTCCTGTGGTGGGTGATCAGGGCACGGAGGGCTGCAGGTCCCCAAGAAAGGCATTACCCCATCTGGAGGCCAGGCCATGAGTGTGAGAGCCAAAATTAAAAATAAGAAACAATGCATACACAGACAAGACTGATTAACTGACAGAAAAGATAATAAACATGTATGAAAAGGGATCAAGGTGCCACTAAAATACCCTTCAGGAATCCAAATCTCATCTGGGAACCATCCACCCAAAATGCAAGGTAATGGAAAATAAGCTGTAATGTTGGAAATTATAAGTCATAAAATAAGAAACAGGTACTGTAGGGATGACAGAACATTCTGGTTGCTGGTAACATAAAAAAAATAAAATAAAAACCTGAACCAACAGCTAGATACCAGCATTGTCTGTCAAAGAACAAGTATGGCTGACAGGCCAATGGGAATAGCTCTGTCTGGTCAGAAAGGAGATTATCAGGTGGTCTCGGATCAACTTTTAACCCAACTTTTCCCTTTATTCTGATATACAACAGTATCAGCTGCCATTGAGTCAATTCTGACTCATGGTGATCCCATGTGTATCAGAGCAGAACTGTGCTCCATAGGTTTTCAATGGCTGATTTTTCACAAGTAGATCACCAGGCCCATCTTCCGAGGATTCTAGGTGAACTCAAACCTCCAGCCTTTTGGTTAGCAGCCAAGTGCATTAACCATTTGCACAACCCAGGGGCACAATTCGGGCATATACTTGTTTTCTATTTTAGGATGGGGGGCAGCCCCCACCCCCGCAAGAAGCATGGTTTCAGAATCACCCTAGCATATTTTGGGAAATTTTGCTCTGTTCTCCAGGGAAGGGGTATGCTCTCCTACATGTCATGGGGGACTCCTAATACTAATGGGAATGCTTCTAATCCCTCAGGAGTGCTGTGGCTGGGGATGAGAAGGAAAGAGGGAGAAGCTGGATACCACTGAAGTAAGTACTAAAACTGACACATCAAGATGGACACCAAATATGTCGAGTAGGCTACATCTGACATTGCAGAGGAAGTTTCTCTAGGGAAACAGCAGGCTCTGCACTCAGAGACACGTAGGTCAGCCAGTTTGACCTGTGTGACCTTGGGCAATTAACCACCATTCAGAGCCTCAGTTTCCCCACCTTATCTGTAAAAATGGGTACCTACTTCACAGAGTTGTTATGAGGATAAAACATGCACAGTGTCCAGCATCTAGAAGGTACTCAACAGATGTGAGTTTCCCTCCCCCATTCCCCTATTTTTGACCAATGCTCCCATTGCCATCGAGTCAATTCCAACTCATAACGACCCTATAGGACGGAGGAGAATAGTCCCATAGGGCTTCCAAGGCTATAATCTTTATAGGCAGACTGTCACATTTTTCTCCTGCAGAATAGCTGGTAGTTCGAACCGCAATCTTTTGGTTAGCAGTTGAGCACCAGGGCTCCAAACCAGTGCTAGACTGCTAAGTAACACAATAAGCAACTCTGAGTGCTTAGTAGCTACTATACGGCGGTATCTTAGTTATCTAGTGCTGCTGTAACAGAAATACCACAAATTGGTGGCTTTAACAAAGAGAAATTTATTTTCTCACAGTTTAGGGGACTAGAAGTCAGAATTCAGTGTGCCAGCTCTAGTGGAAGACTTGCTCTCTCTGTTGGTTCTGGAGGAAGGTCCTTGTCTCTTCTGAACTTCCGCTCCTAGACAATCTTCACGTGGTTTGACAACTCTCTCCCGCCATCTCTGCTTCTCTCACTTGCTTGTTTATGTCTCAAAAGAGACTGATTTAAGACACACCCTACACTAATCCTGTCTCATTCATATAACAAAGACAACCCATTCCCAAATGGGATAACCACAGGCATAGAGGTTAAGATTTACAACACATATTTTGGGGGGATACAATTCAATCCATAACAGGCGGCATATACAACAAAGGTTGTAAAAAAATATTCTACCAGAACCAGTAATAACTCTAAGTACTAATGCTAATGGAAATCACAAAGTTGACTATGAGTGAGCTGCTAACTGAAATCACAACAAAACTGATTTCAGCAAAAGAAGGGAACCTCAACCTATTTCACTTAAAGGCCTGCTGGCCAAAATGTACCCAACCCAGGCCAGGGCTCAGGGCTGAGAGTTCAACACGAAGTCAGACAGGCTGTGACCCCAGAGCCCAAAGCCAGTAACCAACCAGCCTCTGCCCATTCATTTCCCAGGTGACCTGGCCCCTGCTTGCCTCACTTTCAGCAAACAGGTCCCAATCCTGCTCTCCTCTCGCAAAGCCTAAATCTCAGTCTTGGTTCCCTGCCCAGTGTGGTTCAATGCCTGCCGCCAAACATCCCTGAGGCAGTGCATGATCAGCCACTTTGAACTACTTCCAATGCCTGCTGCTTAGATCTTTCCAAATCTCTTGCCCCACGCAGCCGAAGCTTTAGTCTGTGGGTTCCAGTTATCCCGGATCCAGCCCAGTTGTTAACAGTTCAGATCAACATAGGAGTTTCCTCAGCATCAACTCCAGAGGATCCCCAAAAAAGGGACACCACAGGACAAAAACATTGGCATCTTTAAAATTCTGCTGAGTGGCTGGATATTCAGACAGACATGTCTCCCACCCCCCAAAAAAAAGCCAGTCTAAGTGAAGAGAATTCACCTCCACCAGCTGTTGTGGAGTTGACTCCAACTCCTGGCAACCCCATATGTGTCAGAGAAAAACTGCTCCACAGGGTTGGGTTTTCCATCGCTGATTTTCCAGAAGTGGTTCACGAGGACTTTCTTGAGGCATCCCTGGATGGACTCGAACCTCTAATTTTTGGTTAGCAGGTGAGCACATTAACCATTTACACCACCAGGGATTCCAAGTGAAGAGAATAAAGACACCATAAAGGAAGATAATTTACATGCATAGAGAAAAATGAGCGAAGTGGGGCAGGGGGGCTTGCCCAAGGCACAAACCACTAAAGAAGTACCTTAAACATGTTTCTTTAAAGAAAGTGGTCTCATGCCCCAATAACTGTGGGGCTGAGAATAGGCTCAAAGACAAAATAGAGAGGGGGGAATAGGCTAAATGAGTACCCACCCCAGCCCTAGCTCAGGATATCGGGGTATCCACTCTTGGGTGTTTTTTACTGTAATGGGCAGTGCAGAAGCATTAAGCAAATAATGCTCACTGATGAGGAAGTTCTAAACCAAAGTGACAAAATAAATGAAGGTAGATAAATCACAGAGACCAGATGGCCCACCTTGAGAGTTCTGAGAGAAGTGAAGGATGAAATTGGCTCTTGGGAAGCAAACCCAAAGGCCATGCCACAGAAATGGTGAGACCCAGCCTGGCCCAAAAGAGGACAAGCCAAGGGGCTGACGTGCAGTGAGTCTCATCCCAGCAGATAGACTGTATTTAATTTGGGACCACAAGACTAAAATTTTTTCAGGAAACAGTAGTGTGATGTTCACAAGGAATAAAATCACATCTAACTATTTGATTAGGACTGTTACAGAGTAAACAGTCAAGAAAATAGTAAGAAATCTTATATGCAATCTGCAGCCTTTCAAAGACTTATGTTCCAACAGCTATCATTTATCCAAAACTTTGTGCCAGTCACTTGCTAAGTATTTTATATACTGTACTTCATTTAGACCCCCACTAATTCCATGAGATAAGAACCATTATCTTCCTTATTTTGTAGATGAGGAAACTGAGATTCAGGGAGGTTGAGTAATTTTCCCAAGACAACAGAGCTAGAAAGTGACGGAACTAAGATTTGAGCTTGAATATGTCTGATTCCAAAATCTATACTCTGCTGCTATACAGCCAGTAACATGGTACATTGAGTAAGAGGCTGGACTCGATGACCTCTTAAAAGTTCCTTGTTACTAAAAATTTGAGTCACCGAGAGGTTAATGTGGCGGGGTGGTTGTGACATGGAAGGAAAATCAGCATTTCTCTGGTTAACTAAGTATAAAGTATAGGGCTCCACCAGGATCATGGCTACAACTGTTCTTATTTAACGATTCTACAAATATCTGAAAGAGAGTACACAGTGACACACTCAGGGTTGCAAATTAGCTGTAACTTTCCAACTATGTTACCTTGGGCAAATCACCTCGTTCTATGTGCCTCAGCTTCCCCACCTCTAAAACGAGGAAAATATTAACTCGTATCCCAAGGGACAATTTGTCGCTTTAATGAGGCAATGCAGTTTTTTTAAAAGTGCCTTGCTTAAAACTGGAAAACTAAAGGAAGAATTAGACAAATTGTCAAATTCTGGAGACTCCAAAAGCTGGAGAGTAGAACAAGGCAAAGTATCAGTCAAGACCCACAAGATCTGAACAACACTATCAACCACCTTGACCTAATTGATACTCCAAGTGGACATGTCACGTTCATCAAAATTGGGGAAAAAAAAGTGACTTGCTTTTCAGGAGGCGAAGCTCCTCTTCTTAGAGATTCTAATTTCCCAGGTCTGAAGGAGGTACCCAGGAAATATTGGGAAGACATAACATTGCATACTGAGCACCTGCCATGCTCAATAAATTTTAGCTTAAAAAAAAGAGATCCTGAGCCAACATGGTGCTATAGACAGAAGCACCACGCCATCCCGCCACAGCAAAGACCTGAAAAACTAAGCAAAACAGAGACAAATGTCAATCCTGGAACCCTAAGCATCAAATGAAGAGATAAAGAACTCAACCAAGCACTGAATGGAGTAAGAAACTGACAGAGAACAAAGAGCGAGGAGTTATGAGCAGAGGCCCCCTATCAGCTAACGCAGCACAGATCCACTATCTTGGACTCCTGCCAGAGATCAGTGGACAGGGAGTACAGGAAAGCAGATTCACGGAGCTCCCAGCAGGAGACACAGCACCTGGTAACCAGCGAGACACACTTTCCCACCCCCCACCCTGTCTCCCCCTGCTCAACCTTTGCTGCTTCCTGGCTGGCCAATTCCTGGCTACCTGGTGGGCTGATTCCCATCTTCACAGCGGGCTGATTCCTGGCTTCCTGGGGGGCTGATTCACTGCTTCCCGGTGGGTCAATCCACCACTTCCCAGAGAGCTGTAACCACAGCACAGGAGGCACCGGTTCCATGCTGCGCAGATTCGCCCTGCCCACACAGGCTGGCTTCTTCACTGCCATTTCTTTGTTGCTGGTGTTGCTTTTTTCAGCCTCTTTTGGTTTCTTCCCTGCCTCTTACCTCCTCCCCGTCCTTTCTCTTGAACTCCTAACTCCATGTGCCATCTTTGCTTCAGGGAGTTTGAGTAATTTTCAGCTGGGGAACTGTTTCCCCGGTCTGTTTCCCCAGTCCATGTGGCCACGCTGGTGGGATCCCTGGGGGCTTTTTTTTTTTTTTTTTCTTTTTTTGTTTGTTTGTCTCCTTCTTTTTTCCCTTTTTATCTTTTTTCATTTTTCGGTTTCTCATTTCTTTCTACGTACCTTCTTTTCCAGTCTCCTGAATACCTGGTGCTGTGTATCATGTCCACCCCTTCTAGCCAGGCTGTACTGCAAGGCTTAGGAGCCACTTCCCCAGACTCTGCAGCCGTGCTGGTTGGATCCCTGGGAGCACTTTTTTTTAACTGCATTTTCTTTTTCTTTTTGTTTTTCTTCATTTCTCCATTTCTTGTCTCTCCACTCCAACATCAAGCTCCTGTTTCTCTCTTCTCTGTCTCTTCTTTTTCACACCCAACCTAGCTCCACGCTCCACACATTACAACCTCCCCTCCCTTCTTCCACCTATCTGTACCATATGCTGAACAATGCACTCCTGAGAAGCACAATCACGACCTACTGGAACCTGCCCTCCACTGACCACCGGCTCACCTAGTCGGCCCCAGTACGTGCCACAAGCAACCCATTCCAGCCCCTCCCCTTCAGCTGGACCTGCCCTGCTGCACCATAGCTGAGCCACTTGCCCTGCCCATTGGACAAGGAGGTGAAAAGTATGGGGTCCACAGACAAGCAAACAAAAAAGAACACATAGCCCACATGCTCAGATATAACCAAATAAAACAAAAATGCAGGACGAAACAAATCTACATTCAATAAATGAAGAAAATAACTACTGAATGTCTCGAAGACAGAAAACAATATCAAAACGTATTAAAAAAACAGGACAGGATGGTTCTAGTAGGGGTCCAAAATAAAACACCAGATGACTTTCGAGTAGAAGAAAAGGCACTAGAACTACCTGATAGGGAATTCAAATCTCTAATACTCAGAGCTATCCAAGAACTAAAGCAAAAAACAGACCAAAATGAGGAAAACATTGACAAATTCATGGAAAATACAGACCAAAAAATGGAAGAATTCAGGAAAATAATACAGGAACAGAATGCAAAAATAAATTCACAACTAGAAATCATATAAAAACAACAATTAGAGATCCAAAAGATATACAACAAAATTTCATAAATGGACAGTGTCAGAGAAGGGCTGAGAAACAGATTTGAAACAACTGAAGAAAGAATCAGTGAAACTGAAGACAAGCACTTGGATACAAACTCTGAGGAAAAATCAGGAAAAAAAAAGAAAAAAAGAAAAATGAAGAAACCCTGAGAATTATGTGGGATACAATCAAATGCAAAAATTTTCAAGTGACTGGAGTTCCAGAAATGGAGATGAATGGTAAACAGAGAGGATCACTGAAGAATTGTTGACAGAAAACTTCCATAATATCATGAAGGATGAAAAGCTAAACATCCAAGAAGCTGAACAAACCCCATACAGGATAGCACCCAAAAGAAAATCAAAAAGGCATATCATAATCACACTTACTAAAACCAAAGACAAACAAGCAATCCTGAGAGCAGCTCGAGAAAAATGAAAAGTCACACACACAGGGGAGAAAATAAGACTAAGCTCTGATTACTCAGCAGAAACCATGCAGGCAAGAAGGCAATGGGATGACATATATAAATCCTTGAAAGAAAAAAATTGCCAACAAAGAATAATATAACCTGCAAAACTCTCATTCAAATATGATGGTGAAATAAGGACATTTCCAGATAAACAGAAATTAAGAGAATATGTAAAAACCAAACCAACGTTACAAGAATTATTAGAGGGAGTCCTTTTGTTTGAGAACAAACAACATCAGACGACAGCCTGAATCTAGGACACAACACAGCACCAGCCAGATACCAAGCTAGTAAATGAACTTTCAAGGACTATCCAAAACCAAAAGATTTACAACACAGAAACAGAGAGGTTAATCTGAAAATGACAACAATGTCAGAACAACAAAAGAGGGAATAAACAGTGTAGGTATAGAACTTTCTAATGGAGAGGAAGGCAAGGCAATATCAAGTAATAATAGACTGGTTCAAACTTAGGAAGATAAGGGTAAATTTCAAGGTAACCACAAAGAGAGTTAATAAACTTACTCATCAAACTAAAGAAGAAAGCAAAGTCTCAGTAAAAACAAATTCTACAAAAATGAAAGAAATGAAAAAAATCCACAAACAAAAAGAATTCAGCACAGGAGAGTAAGTGGAACAAAGAAATCGCCAGCACCACAAAAAAAAGCACTACAAAATTACAACAATAAACTCACACCTATAATAATTACACTGAACATAAATGGCCTAAATGCACCCATAAAGAGACAGAGAGTGACAGAACAGATAAAAAAAACAGGATCCATCAACATGCTATCTACAAGAGACACATCTTAGAAACAAAGACATAAATTTACTAAAAATCAAAGGATGGAAAAAAATATATCAAGCAAACAGCCACTAAAAAAGAGCAGGACTGACAATACTAATCTCAGATAAAACAGACTTTAAATCAAAATCCACCATAAAAGACAAAGAAGAGCACTATATCATGATTAAAGGGACGATCCAGCATGAAGACATAACAATAATAAATATCTATGCACCCAATGACAGGGCTCCAAAATACATAAAGCAAACTTTAACAGCACTGAAAAGCAAAACTGACAGTTCCACTGTAATAGTAGGAGACTTCAATACACCACTCTTGGAAAAGGACAGAACACCTAGAAAGAAACTCAACAAAGACACAGAAGACCTAAAGGCCACAATCAGCCAACAGGAACTCACAGACATATATAAAACACTCCACCCAACAGCTGCAAAGTACACATTCTTTTCCAACGCACAGGGAACGTTCTCCAGAATAAACCACATCTTAGGCCACAAAGCTACCCTCAACAAAATCCAAAACACTGAGATAATACAAAGTATCTTCTCTGATCACAACAGCCATCAAGGAAAAAATTAACAACAGGAAGAGCAAAGAAAAAAATCAATTACTTGGAAACTAAATAACACCCTGCTCAAAAACCACTGGGTAATAAAAGGAATCAAGTATGGAATCAAAAAATTCCTAGAATCAAATGAGAATGAAAACACATCATACCAAAACCTTCAGGACACAGCAAAGGCATGCTCAGAGATCAATTTATAGCGATAGATGCACACATCAAAAAAGAAGAAAGGGACAAAATCAAAACGTTAACTACACAACTCGAACAAACAGAAAGAGAACAGCAAAAGAAGCCCACAGCCACCAGAAGAAAGAAAATAATAAAGATCAGAGCAGAAATAAATGAAATAGAGAATAGAAAAACAATAGAAAGAATCAACAAAACCAAAAGTTGGTTCTTTGAAAGAATCAACAAAATCGACAAACCAGTGGCCAAACTGACAAAAGAAAAACAGGAAAGGATGCAACTAACCCAAATAAGAAATGAAATGGGGGACAGTACAACAGACCTAACTGAAATAAAAAAGATCATAACCAAGTATTATGAAAACCTATACTCCAACAAATTTGAAAATCTAGAGGAAATGGACAAATTTCTAGAAATACACTACCTATCCAAACTATCACAAATTGATGCTGAAACTATAAACAGACCCACAAAAAGAGAACAGACTGAAAAGGTAATTTAAAAAAACTCCCAACTAATAAAACCCTGGCACAGATGGCTTCATTGGAGAATTCTACCAAACATTCAGAGAAGAGCTTATACCAGTACTACAAAAAACTATTTCAAAAAAAGGAAAAGGAAGGGATACTTCCAAATTCATTTTAAGAAGCCAGCATAACCCTGATACCAAAACCAGGCAAAGACACCACAAAAAAAGAAAATTGCAGACCAATATCTCTCATGAATATAGATGCAAAAGTTCTCAACAAAATTCTAGCCAATAGAATTCAGCAACATATCAAAAAATAATACACCACGACCAAGTAGGATTCATACCAGGTATGCAAGGATGGTTCAAAATTATAAAATCAATCAATGTAACCCACTCCCTAAAGAAAAGAATCACATGATCATCTCAATTGACGCAGAAAAGTCATTCAACAAAGTCCACCACACATTCCTGATAAAAACTCTCAATAAAATAAGTATTAGAAGGGAAATTCCTCAACATAATAAAGGGCATCTATGCAAAACCAACAGTCAACATCATTCTTAATGGAGAGAAGCTGAAAACATTTCCCTTGAGAACAGGAACAAGACAAGGATGCCCTTTATCGCCACTCCTATTTAATACTGTGCTGGAAGTCCTAGCTAGAGCAATAAGGCAAGAAAAAGAAATAAAGGGCTTCCAAATTGGTAATGAAGAAGTTAAACTGTCCTTATTTGTGGATGATATGATACTATACATAGAAAACCCAAAAGACTCCACCAGAAAACTACTGGAACTAATAGAAAGATCCAGCAGAGAAGCAGGATACAAGATAAACATACAAAAATTGGTTGAATTCCTACACACCAACAAAGAGAATCACAAAAAGGAAATCAGGAAAACAATATCATTTATAATAACCCCTAAAAAAATAAAATACTTAGGACTAAATCTAACCAGGGATGTAAAAGACCTATACAAAGAAAACTGCAAAACGCCACTGCAGGAAACCAAAACAGATCTATGTAAATAGAAAAACACACCATGCTCATGGATAGGTAGACTCAACATAGTGAAAATGTCAGTTCTACCCAAAACAGTCTACAAATACAATGCAATCCCAATCCACATATCAGCAACATTCTTTAAAGAGATGGAAAATACAATCATTAACTTTATATGGAAAGGGAAGAGGCCCCGGGTAAGTAAAGCATTACTGAAGAAGAATAAAGTAGGAGGACTTGCACTACTTGACCTCAGAAGCTACTACACAGCTATGGTAGTCAAAACAACCTGGTACTGGTACAATGACAGATACACTGACCAATGGAACATAAACAAGAACCCAGGTGTAAATCCATCTACCTATGGTCACGTGATCTTTGGCAAAGGCCCAAAGTCCATCAAATGGGGAAAAGACAGTCTTTTCAAACGGTGCTCGCAAAATTCGATGTCCACCTACCAAAAAATGAAACAGGACCCATACCTCACACAACACACAAAAATGAATTCAAAATGGATCAAAGACCTAAATATAAAACTAAAAACTATAAAGATCATAGAAGAAAAAAATACAGTCAATGCTAGAGACCCTAATACATGGCATTAACAGGATAAAACCATAACTAACAACATACAAACACCAGAAGATAAGCTAGATAATTAGGATCTTCTAAAAATTAGACACTTATGCTTATCAAAAGACTTGACCAAATGAGTAAAAAGAGAACCTAAAGAGTGGGAAAAAATTTTTTGGCCATTACAAATCAGACAAAGGTCTAATCTCTAAAATCTACAGGAAAATCCAACACCTCTACAACAAAAAGACAATAATCCAATTTAAAAATGGGCAAAGGAAATGAACAGTCACTTTATCAAAGAAGACACTCAAGCGGCTAACAGACACATGAGGAAATGCTCACCATCACTAGCCATTAGAGAAATGCAAATCAAAACCACACTGAGATACCATCTCACCTGGCATTACTAGCACGAAATCAAAAAAACAGAAAATAACAAATGTTGGAGAGGCTGTGGGGAGACTGGAACTCTTTTTTCTTTTTTGATGGTTAGTATTTTTTAGCAAGAAAGAATTTTTGTTTTTACTTTTTTTTTTTTTAATTGTTGTGCTTTAAGTGAAAGTTTACAATTCAAGTTAGTCTCTCATACAAAAATTTTTACATACATTGTTTTGTGACCCTACTTCCTCTCCCTATACTGTGACAGCACACTCCTCCTTTCCACCCCAGATTTCCCCTGTCCATTCAACCAGCTCCTGACCCTCTGCCTTCTCATCTCACCTCCAGATGAGAGCTGCTCATTTACTCTCATGTATCTACTTGAGCTAAGAACCACACTGTTCACAAGTATCATTTACTGTCCCATAGTCTAATCTTTGTCTCAAGAGTTGGCCCCGGGAAGGGTTTTAGTTTTGGGTTAACAGAGAGCCCGGGGCCACATCTTCCAGGGTCCCTTCAGTCTCAAACCATTAAGAGACTGGAACTCTTACGCACTGCTGGTGGGAACATAAAATGACACAATTGTTTTGGAAAATGATATGGCACTTCCTTAGAAAGCTAGAAATAGAAATACCATAAGATCCAGCAATCCCATTCCTAGGAACATATCCTAGAGAAATAAGAGCCATCACACAAATAAACATATGCACACCTATGTTCATGGCAGTGTTGTTCACAATAGCAAAATGATGGAAACCTAGATGCCCATCAACAGATGAATGGATAAACAAACTACGGTACCTACACACAATGGAATACTATGCAATGATAAAGAACAACGATGAATCTGCGAAGCATCTCACAACATGGATGAATCTGGATGGCATTATGCTGAATGAAATAAGCCAATCACAAAAGGGCAAATACTGTATGAGATCACTGCTTTAAAAACTCATGAAAAGGTTTACATACAAAAAGAAAAAATCTTTGATGGTTATGAAGGAAGGGAGGGGTGGAGGTGTAAGAACACTAAATAGACAATAGATAAGTGGTCACTTTGGTGAAGGGTAAGACAGTACACAATACTGGGGAAGCCAGCACAACTTGTTCAGGGTAAGGTCATGGAAGCTCCATGGATAAATCCAAACTCCCTTAGGGACCAAATTACTGGGCTGAGGGCTGTGGAGACCATGATCTCAGAAAACATCTAGCTCAACTGGCATAACATAGTTTAGAAAATGTTCTACACTCTGCTTTGGTGAGTAGTGTCTGGGGTCTTAAAAGCCTGTGAACGGCCATCTAAGATACGCCACTGGTCTCACCCTTTTAGGAGCAAGGGAAAATGAAGAAAACTAAAGACACAAGGGGGAAGAGTAGTCCAAAGGACTAATGGATCACAATGAGAAGCTAGTTTGTTCTGTAAACCTTCATCTAAAGTACAATTAAAAAAAGATACCAACTTCTGGGCAGTGAAGAGGTAAATTTGTGGGAAGATTACAGGGCAGAGTTTGTGCAAGTAGGGGAAAAAATAGCCAATATATTTTAACATCATCAAGGGCAATATAATACATTCAAGGGAGGAAAAAAAAATCAAGAGTCCTGGGGTAACGGTCACAGCCCAATAAAGGGACCTCTAAGTCACCGTACAGCAGAATGTCATCCTACTATAGTCACAAAGCCAAAAAAGTTTTGTCCATCATCATTACAAAACTACAAAAAAAAGTACAAAAAACAAACTGCTCGCTCCAAAAATCAAAAAACCAAACCAGTTGCCATCTAGTCAATTCTGACACATGGCAACCCCATGTGTGCAGAGCATAACTATTCCACAGGGTTTTCAAGGCTGTGACCTTTCAGAAGCAGACTGTCAGGCCCGTCTGTCCAGGCACCTTTGGGTGGATTTTAACCACCAACCTTTCAGTTACTAGTTGAGTGCTTAACCATTTGTGCCACCCAGGGACTCCTCTGCCCACCCCACTCACCATAAAATTAGGAAACCATCTATACTGGGAACACTGGCTGCAGCCCATCAAGAAAGATGATTTGTGAAACTAGAGAACCGTCAACCTAAATGAGCTGTGCAATGGGGAGGGCAAGCTAAGAGGACAGTGCTCTTCAGGTCAGAAAGGTCAAGGCCAGGAGGCCCTGAGAGAATCTACCAAGTAATGAATGGGGGAGATAAGGTGGATAGGGACTCAGTCACCAAATCCTAAAAGGGCAGAAAAGGGAGTTCCTGCTAACACCAGCGGGAGACAGGAGGAGAAGTCTCTGAACCCCCCAAAAATGGCAACATAAATGCACTATGGGGTTTGGACAACTGTATGAATTCGAGAGTAGGGTTCTTCTGGGGTGGGAACCAGAAATGTTCTCATTAACATCTGCTTAGGAATCTTCAAGCAGGGGACAACCAAGCCCTCCCTTGCCACGCTGGCATGGGTGTGCCCTGATATGATTAATTTTCACATCTTCTAGTTTTTCAGAGGTCTAGAGATGATGGCAAGAAGTGTGTAAATACAGAGAGGCACACACTACTCTTCTCTAATTAAAATAAAACTGTTAACAAAAGAAACACTGCAGTATTCTAGTTTATTTTTTTAAGGAAAACAAAAGTGCTCCCAAATGCCTCATCCTTGGCTTAAATGCTTAAGCCACACTTTGTACTAAAGATGGCACAAAGAAGAATCAGAGGTCTCTAGGTAGAGAATGAACTGGGTTTAGAATTTACCATCCAGAGTCCACAATAATGCTGCTTATTCCTCCTGCGATTCTCCTCCTCCATACACCACTACCAACATACCAGTTAAAGCCCTCTGCAGAAGTGGCAGGTGGGCAGGGGGACACCAGAGACAAGTTAACTACTCAGAGAGAAGTAACTACAGGGCTCAGAAGAGCCCTTCTGCAACACCAACTCTTCTAGCTCAACCAGCACTAACACGTGAAGATGGGTAAACATACACCTAGGATACCCTAAATCCTGCCCTAGTCTTAAAATAACTGCTTAATGTCTGAGCACGCTTCAAATATCCCCTGGCCTACACTAACTCTATACTAAGAACTGACCCTATAATATATCATTATTAAAATTAAAAATCAAAGTACCAAGTTCGATTCCCAGTCAATGCACCTTATGTGCAGCTACCACGCATCTATTAGTGGAAGTTTGCATGTTGCTATGATGCTGAATAGGTTTCAGTGGAGCTTCCAGACTAAGAAAAATGAGGAAGAAAAGGCCTGGCAATCTACTTACAAAAAATCAGCCAATTAAAACCCTATGGATCACAATGGTCTGATCCCAGTATGCATGGGGTTACCATGAGGAGGGTGCCAACTCTATGGCAGCTAACAACAACTATCCATCAATCCCACTTTCTCAGTATCTACTCTAGAAGAACACTTACACATGTTGTAAATGCACAGTGATGTTTATTGTAGCAGTATTTGTAACAGTAACCCAAACCCAAAAACCCACTGCTGTCAAGTTGATTCTGACTCATAGCAAAATAACCTAAATGTCCATCAACTGGTGAAAGGCTAAATAACTGTTGTGCTCCTCATTATGCAGAAGACTACACAGGAGTTAAACAAAATCAAGAAGACCTGTAAGTCGTGACATGAATGATCACCAAGATTCACTGTTGAGTGGGGAGAGGGGAGAGCAATAGAACAATACATGTAATATAATCGGCACTTAATTTTTTTTAAGTTCTATACATATAAATGTAGGTAAATAAAGCATTTGAAGAATACCAACAAATCCCTAACAGCGATTAACCTCTGGGGAAGGACAGGGATTAGGAGTGGCCGTCATGAAAGATTTTTGTTTGCTCAGAAAAGTTTGCATTTTTTTCTATAGAGAATGTGTTCATATATTACTAAGGTAATGAAATTTTTGTTAAATGATTTAATTTTTAAGAAGGAAGAAACTGACCCTTTCCAATACATTTCACTAAAGTGTTTGGGAGCAGTTTCTATCCAAATATGGGGTGGCAATCTGACACACACTTCCCAGGAGGCTGAGAGCTCAGTCAGCCATGGGCTTTGCAACACAGATCTTGTTTCAACATTACAGGCCCAACTCTGTAACTCTGTGGATTGTTAAATTTATATGCTAGTTCAAGAAAGAGGCAGGAAAAGAGAGAAAGTATGTCAAAGGGGCTTCTGGGTAATCTAAAGGGATGTCCTAGGAGAAATTCCAGATCTTCTAACTGAGCATTCCTGCTCTCCAACGGAACAAACTAAAACACACACACACACACACCCACTAATGGCAGCACTTGCTCAATCACACTTATCCCACATCATGTGTAGCTGTCTGTGCCTCCGACTCTTCAGTCGGGGGATCAGGATTCCTAACATAAATCTGGATCGCTTAGGCTAATGAGAAGGAAGAATCTAAGCTCAAGAGGAGCTCAAGAATACTAATATTTACTTAATGTGGCCTCCTAACTATATAGGATACTGATTTTTAAACACATACCCACACAACCTGACACCATCAAAGCATTCCATATAAAGTCCTATCACTAACAAAATTAAAATATTAAGAACCTACTAAACAAAACTAACCTATGGTGATAGAGATCAGATCTGTGATATTTCTGGCTAGGGGATTATCTAGAGAAGGGTATGAGGGAACTTTCTAGGGTGAGTGATAGAAATGTTCTGTCTTGATACACACTCATCAAGACTGATTAAACTGCACACTTAAGATCTGAGTATTTCACCGTATGCAAATTAAACCTCAATTTAAAAAAAAAAAAAAAATACTGAAACACAGTTTCTCTTCCACTGCAGCAGAACTTTGAGCTGTCCTATCAGACATCTGAAATCTCTGCTGTGCTATGTAAAGAGCAGAAGTACCATGGCAACAGTCACCATAAAAATAGGTAACGAGATTAAAATGGATAGAGGACACATGAATTTATGAATGGCACATCAAGAGCAATTCATTTTCAGCAGAAAAAGAAAAAAGCGAGGGAGTTTTTCACTTCTCCGGCACTCTGAAAAATATCTACTAGTTGTGGTTGTTTTTACCAAAAGTTTTATGGCTTCCCAATACTCAAAGGACAAAAAAAGACTGAACTGTTATTTCTTGCTGTATTTTGCTTTAAAAAACAAACAAAAAGTATATGGCAGTCTAACTTTTCCCAATACCTGCTATATGTGGCCCAGTGAACTGATTCCCGGCAATTCAATAAGCACAGTCCATGAGCCAGACATCATGCCAAGTACAAATGACACACAGACCCATCATCAACAATGTCACAAGGATTTTTAACTTTAGTTCTAAATAACCAAGTTTTGCCTATACTTTTTACACACGTCTAAAACCATCAGTCCTTAGGCTGATGCATCCAAAACTAGTCTACTCCATGCAAACGGAGAGCAGTTTCTGCCAAATGCTGATTTTTCAAATGCAAAAATGTGAACATGAATCACATGGAGACAGAAATCATCTTGTGATATTCTCCAAAGATGAGATAAAGCAGCCCCTATTCAGAGCTGTCTAAGAAACCTTTGCTATGTGATTCAGCCCTAGTAAATTAAAAAAAAAAAAAAAAAAAAAAGCCAAACCCATTGCTGTCAAATTGATCCCGACTCATAGCGACCCTACAGAATAGAGTAGAACTGCCCCATAGGGTTTCCAAGGCTGTAAATCCTCATGGAAGCAGACTGCCACATCTTTCTCCCACATAGTGGCTGGTGGGTTCAAATTGCCGACCTTTCAGTTAACAGCTGAACACTTAACCACAACAAAAAATAATAATAACAACAAAAAAGCAGTAAGAAGAATCAAAAAATTTTAAATAATCAAGGTGGATTTTAAATAAGCCATATATTCAAATCAAATTTAGGAAAGATTAAACTAAATCAAATTTTCCACATGTAAACTGCTGATTTTAAAAAACACAAAAATTAGGACTTTAAGTACTCAAACCACAAACATATTGTCTGATATAAACTAAATATCTGTTTTCCAGGAAAATCTTGCCCAAAAGTTCCTTTAAATTTGTCTGCCTCTTGTTCTCTTTATAGCTAAAACTTGAGAGCAATCACAAGGCTCAGTCCTATCCCTGGTGTCACGATCGCATTTAGACACAGTTCCCAGCAATGTAAATCCACTGTGTGAGAAATGAAGTAGAGAAGGGGATGTTCAAGGGCACTTCCAGGTTCAAGTGCAGCCACAGCCAAGTGGCAGATCGAGGATTCAACCGAAGAACCTCATCCTGATTTGTTCATTATACTAGGTAGAACTGGCCAGTAAATACATTATTCCTCTTCAGGTCAATCTATTTTATTTATTATTATTTGTCATTCCGTACTCCCTTACCTTTCTGCTTTTTCTAAGGACAAAGTTCAATTTTCAGCAGCTCTGAGGCCACAAACTGAGTTCTGAACTATGTTAGAACAGTTCTCTTTATCCTTTCAAAATGACACCAGAAAGGTCTCTAGAAAATTCTGGGACCTATTTATAAAACTTTTAAAGAGCTTACATGATGATGTTAACTCAAGTATTATGCAACTAGTATTATATCTCCTATTCCACATTATCTTTGAGTTATAGCAAGTCACATAATAATTGACCCTAAGAATTGGAAGAGATTCTTGTGTTATCCATCCCACAAGTATACTCCAGTCATTTCTAATCCCACATCATCTTACTCTCTTTCCTGTGGATAAAGTCTTGCTTGTTCATGGCCCTTTTAAATCATGGCTTCCCCATGGTTCAAATGTCACATGATCAGCAGAGGCCATTAAGACTAGATCTGTGACTGGATTATTGAATTTGTAATCCAGTTATAAACTAGATTAGCTCTTTTAAATGCCCATCCCATTGAGGGCTCATGAACGATGGCACAATCCCAAGACTTTTTTCCACATGACCTGTTCCTCCTCAGTGTGCCTGGAACACCGCCAGGGCTATACTGTGCTTATCTGTTTACCTGTTAGCCTCCCTCTTTAGATGTGAACAACTTCAGGTCAGGGACTGAATTTTATTTTTCTGACCCCAGTGCCTAAATCCAGTGCTTGACACAGAGCAGGTAGGTACTCGAGATTAATAATTGAATGAACCACCTAGTTTTCCCTCATCCTATCCTTGAAATATAAAATGTTTTAAGGGTTTTTCCCACTGAAAACATACACATTAAAGAAAATACAAATAATAAAAACATTTTTAAAAAGAGTCACTCAAGCCAACCTATCTAGAAACAACCAGTATTAGCATTTTGGTATTAGCATTAGTATATTCCCCTCCAGTCATTTTCTATGCGCATTGTTTTTTCACATTTGAAATCACACTGTAGATGCACCTTAACTTTTAGCAGAAACATTTTTCCGTGTAATTTTAAAGCTATTCCTAACATCATTTTTTTTTCTCTTTATTTATTTATTTTATTGTACTTCAGGTGAAGGTTTACAGACCAAATAGTTTCTTATTAAACAGTCAGTACACATATTATTTTATGACGTTGGTTAACAACCCCACGACATGTCAACTCTCTCCCTTCTTACTTTCTTTTTTTTTTTTGGTGAAAATATACAAAGATACACCATTTCAAAAATTTCTACATGCAGAGTTCAGTGACATCGACTATGCTCTCTTCCAATTATGCTGCTATTCTCACTTTAGATGAAGGTTTACAGAAGAAAATAGTTTTTAGTTAAACAGTCAGTACACATGTTTTCCTATGACAGTGGTTAACAACCTCACTACACATCAACACTGTCCTTACTCAACTTTGGGTTCCCTTTCACAAGCTTTCCTGTTCCCTTCTGCCTTCTAGACCTTGTCTCTGGACTGCTGTGCCTCATTAGTCCTGTTTTGTTTTGTTTTTTTCCTAAACATCACTTTTAATGGCTTCGTAACATTGTATTGTAAAGACACATTTATCAGAATTCACTTATCTATTACCTTCAGCCCACACCACTGGATATTTAGATTGTTTCTAATTTATTACTATAGTGAAAAACTCTAAATAGTCTCTCTATGCATAAAACATTGTCTACATGTTGGATATGGTCTCAACTATATCCCCAAAAGTGTAGTTATCTTATCACAATGTATGAACATCTCAGTATATTACAGTCCAAATTTTAAAAACTAAATCCAGACTTTATATTTATCCTTACTGAATTTTTTTTTCTTCCTTAATTCAGGCCCCTCACTGTAGACGACTTTGAGCCTTGATTTATCTTCTAAATAATCAATCCCTCCCAACTCTGTGCCACCAACAAATCTGATAAACATACCTTCTATATTTTCATCCACAACACTGGAAAAATGTTGAATAGGTCAAGGCCAAAAACAGAAACCTATAGCACTCATTTTCAGACCTCCTTTCAGGCTGACTCAGTGCCAATAATTAACCATTTTTACATATGATTGTTAAATTAATGACACCATCATCCAGCCCACATTTCATCATTTATGTATAATATGCACCATCATATCTTAAGAAACAATATATTAACACTTCACTAAAGCCAAAGTGCACCACAGATGCTGCACCATTCCCCTGATTTAGTAACCTAACAATCATGTAAAACAGTTATCCTTGACCCTACTGCCATACATTTTCAAGCAAAAAGCATTTCAACTTTTTTAATGCTACAAAAGCAATAAGTAAATGATTTTTGCCTAACCTGTAAAAAGGTGGGTGACTACAGTTCAGTCCCCCTCACCTGAGTACACCTGGGAAGAGCTCTGCATCATGGGTCGTTATGGACTCTCCAGGTTAAACCAGACTGTCTCTAGCCCAGAGAGATGTGAACTTATTCACTTTAAACCAAAACCAAAACCAGTTGACTCATGGCAATTCTGACTCATGGCGACCCCATGTGTGTCAGAGTAGAACTGTGCTGCCTCCATAGGGTTTTCAAGGCTGTCACCTTTCAGAAGCAGATCACCGGGCCTTTCTTCTGAGGTGCCTCTGGGTCAAGTTCAAACCACCAACCTTTTGGTTAGTTAACTGAGCGCTGAACCATTTGCACCACCCAGGGACTCCCTGGTCCAAAAATCAAGACAGTCATTTGAGAGTCTGAGAGTCATTTGGTTGAATACCTGGGTTTGAACCAGTTATTTTGTGGTCATCATGAATCTCCTGATCCTGGAGCCCTATCCCCTGGGGTCATCCTCGGGGTAAGGAAATAAGAGAAGAAATGACACAGTCCCTCCTCTTGTTCTCCCTTTATTATTGGCTCACAGAACCAAAGCTCCTGAAAATCTAATGTCATACGGAATTTGGCAGCCATGACTCAAATCTCACCAAGTTATTACCCAGAGATCATACTCAGAGGATATGTGCCAGGAGCCACCATCTCACTGTGCCAGCCAAAAGTGAGAAAGGGAAAGGTTTGACAGACATGGGGGTCACCAGAAATTTGCCTCACTATAGAGAATACAGGTAAAAGCCCTCTATAATTAGTACCATTACAATCATCATAAAAATACTTCAAGGTTCAGTCAGCAGCTCCTCATCAAATGCTGTTGACTTACCTAAAACAAATCCATTGCACACAAATATTTCAGATACCATAATGTCACACTCCTAACCTGGATCCTCCAGTGGCCACCCAGAGCCAATGACAGAGATCTCAAATTCCCTAGACTGGCATTCTAGCCTCTTGAAAACAGGTCACAAACCCAAATGCCTACAGGACTAGGCAAGGAGTGTAAAGCAACTGGACAGAGGCAACAGGGAGTGCTGGAACTACACAATTAGACAACATCCCGCCTGTCTCCCATCCACAGGGGGCAGCCACCACTCAGCTCTAGGGCACTGCCAGATCTGATTCTTTAAGACAGCCCCAAATCCAGAGGTCTTCTAGAATCTTCCCAATTTTTTAAAACCTTCATGTAGTCCAAACGATAACACAGCTGTAGGTTTAAAACATTTTATGGGGCAACTGCTTATAACGTTTACACTAGTTTGACTGTAGTCTACCTTTACAACCAGATTTCTCCCTATTCCCTAACACGAATCCTCTGTTCTTCACTCTTACACAAGCACACTGTGCACATCCCTAACTCCGTCTTTACTCATGCTACGTCTCCTGCCTGTGCAACACCATGAGAAACCACAAGCAGTTCATCCCAGGCTTCCTTCCCTATTCCAAAAAGTTTTTCCAAGCTATTCCAGCACAGGTTGCTCATTCCCTTCTCTGAGCCCTAAATGTACTTATTTTTCATTTTGTCATTTCATCATCTTGTCTTTCTCATTAATCATAGCTATATCTTATCTCACCAACTCGACTGTAAATTCTCAATCACTTCGTCATCCTTTTTCCCACCTCCAGCACAAGTAAGAGTAGTTCTACACACAAACAGCTTAATAAATACTTGTCAAATGTGATACAGATTATGAGCCAGTAGAGTGATTAAATCAATTTAGTGGGGCATGGTATTTTTTAAATGAAAATTTACAGGATAAAAAATAAAATTATCAGAGCACCCTGCACCAAGTAAAGGGAAGTAGTAGTACTTCATGAATTTAAATTGGATTTTTAAATACATGACTGTGTGTACTAAGTCATGATGTAAACTTTATTTCTTAATGTACATCATGGTCAAAACAGTGCAGAAAACACTGCTCCACAATGAGTTATTTAGTTCAGTCACTGCTCCATGCAATTGTTTTGACAGGCAGCTATTCCCTATAATGAAAAAAATACCTGATTTACCCCCCCTCCCACTTCCTCCACCCCCTTCCCACCTCCCCCACTCCCAGCTGCCTCATCTGTTAGTTCAATGATCTGTGCATCTCAGAGAAACAAAGAGGCTAAGTAACCACAATTACATTCCCAGTACATTCTGCAACTTTTTGCAACATCCTTCAAATTCACCAGCTCTCAGATGTTGCAAGTTGAGGCTTGGGGAATTTGTTCAGCAAGTCATCCTAAATCATTCTTGCAAAAATAAAGCAGAATTCAGAGCTCAGGAAAAATACCACCAGCTCCCCTCTGCCTGCTGTTCACAGGATTCCAGGGAATAGACAAGCAGTAGAGGTCAGAACAGACCTGGCCTTAAGAAAGACAGTATTCCCTAGGCCCAAAATTTCCTCCCACTCCTTAGATCATCTTGATGTTTTCCCGTGTGAGTGGAGCACCAGGACTAGCCTGAAGATCTCACAGGAGAGCTAAAACCAGCAGAGAGTCCATTCAACTTATTTCAAAGCCCAAGAATTTATATCTTTAGCAAATCCCATTCTACTTCCAACCTCCAATCCCATTCTCATGATTAGAAGAATGAGTGGCCCCATCTTCAGTGCTCCAGTTCCCCAAAATTGCTTTGCCAACTTCAGTTTAGGATCAGGAGATGTAATTTAAATGGAAGTACAGAAGAGATGCCCTCTGATTCAGACCCTCAACCCCACTCAATAGCATCCTCTGCTGCCTCCCTATTACTGTTACTAACAACATGTTCCACTTACCCTAGAAGTGTCTTCCTCTCAAGGCTTTCGCAGCCTTTCCAATATTATACAACCCTGGTTTTCCACCAGTCTCATAGCCCCAGTTGCTCACAGGACATTGACATTTGGATGCCGTGACAAACCAAGAAACTTCTCTGCAACCTGAGTATCTATTACTTCTGTCCAAAACACACATTTCCCATTTCTCCAGTTACCAACCATAGCAGCTCCAAGGCCCTGGTGTGTAATCAGCTTCCACAGAATTAATTTCCATTCATCATTTTTCTTCACCCTGCCCATCAACAGATTATTTCAACATTAATTTTTCTAAAACCCACCCTCTTTTCTATTTCCAGTTATCCAAGCCCTGAGCACTCCACAGCTGTAAAAGTCTACTAACTGATTCATCTTCTGACATTACTTTAAAAACCTTTCCAAATACTCTTTTTGTCACATCATTCCTTGGCTCAAAAACTTTTCATCTCCCCAGTAGACACGGTGTAAACTGCCATTCCCCAGCCTGGCTTTTGAAGACTTTCACAATCTCTACCATTGTTCTTCTCCATCTTTATCTCCTACTGTTCCAGAAACAAAAAACGTTCCCTGACCTGGTCAAGGTCATCCCCGTCTCTTAGGAAAGACATGTTCATTCCCACTTCATGGCCCATCTCAAGGGTCACAATGTCCTCTGGGAATACAGTCCTGGCGACTCCTGCCCACAGCTTCTGTCTCTCAACTCCAACAGCACCTATTTCTACACATGCGTTTTGACAGTTAACTATTCTCTAGCTTGAGGTCTAATTTGTTTCACATGCTCACGTCTTTCCAGCTCCTTCTTGAGATTATAAACCCAAGAGGGAATCACCTGATCTATCTGTTGTATCCTGAGATAACTGTATGAACATCTGCTCCTCTGGTAATTCCTTTGTGACCTCTCCCACCTGTTACTTCTTCCTCGCTTGTCTCTGGGCCGCCACCAGTGAGCTATTCTCCACATGCATAATTTATTTCAAAATAGACTACTGTAGGTCCCTTCCCCAACTCTAACCATTTCTTTGATATTCCCCCAGCACCTCAACATTTACACCAATTTAGGCATCCACCGCACTGTTTTGAACTTGAGCTCTCAAATCACTCCCACCTAGTCAGTGAGCTTCCTGAAGTCTTGAGTTTCTTGTGTGCCTCTTACCATCTCTCGGAGAGCCTGGCATAGTGCTGAAAACACAGCAGCTCCTCAAAAATACCTGTGGAGTTGAACTTAATTGCTGTTTCCTTGCGTTTCAACTTCCTTGAGATCAAGAACTTCTGTTTTCACACCTTAGCAGAGCGTGGAGTAGACCTTCAATACCTGTTGATCACTTACTTCGAGACAAAGGGGACCATTTACATTTTTGTAGAAAGAACAATGTGAAGAAAGTAGTGGTAGCCTGTAGGTAACCCCTGCACCTGGCCTGGCGTCCTGGCATCATGGGAACGCCTGCCTAGCGGACGTGCTCCAAAGCCTCTGGGAATTGGCCACGGCTGCCTGAAAACAAGGCGGCAGCAGCACCTCTCCGCCGTTTTGCAGGTGGGCTTCCTGAGATTTCTCAGTCAATCCTTAAGCTAAGGCGCTGAGCCCTGAACTGCAAGGCAAGGAAAAAAAGGCTGCCTTTGAAACTGTTTACACATCACAAATTCCGTATCCAGGCCCTCACACATATGCCCACACTCACTGCAGTGCCACCGCCAGGAAGGGCAAGGAGCCTGGGAGAGGCAAGCAAAGGCAGCATTAAACCGCGCGGGACGGAGAGGGTGGGCAGAAACGGAGAGAGGAGGTTGGGAGCAGCCCCTGAGGTGTTGGGTGTGTTGCGCCGCCTGTCCCGAAATCCGGCTCTCGCTAGCTCGGTGGAGTGGGTAGGAATTCGCGGGAAGCCGGGAGGGCTGAGCTGGCAGCCCAGCCGGAAAGGGTCGGGAAGGGGGCACGTTAACCCGGTCAGTCTCCATCGGTGACGCGACTCTGGACAACCGCTCAAAGTTGGGGAGAAAGGATTTGATGGAAGCGCCGGCGGCCGGCGAGATAAACAAGGCGGCGCACTAGAGAGCGGGCAGGCACCCCCCACCTAACCCCCACCCCCACCCTCCCACCCAGCGCAGGCACCGCCACTCTCCTGGCGGCACTGGCCTCCCCAGGCCCCCAGGCCGCGGGCCTGGACCCCGCGGGTGTGCAGAGCGTGGGAAGTTCCCGGGCCGCCGCGTACCCAGGCTGCAGCGCCGCGAGTCCCCGCGCAGCTCACCTCGCCTCGCCGCGAGCAGCAGCGCGGGCCAGGCAGCTCCTGCTCGGACGCCTCCGCTTGGCTTGGGGCTGCAACTCTCGCGGCCCCTGCCTGCCCACCCGGCGCTGCCTGCGGTCCCGCTCCGCTTCGACCGCCCGCCCAGGGTGGGTTCGCGCCCACCTGGCCGGCCAGCCCCCCCTCTCCGGGACACAGAGCTCACGTACACGGCCGCAGCCACAACCCGGCCCGGATTCCCGCCCGGGAAGGGAGCAGAGGAGCGCGCAAGCGAGTGAGACTCAGGGACACACCCCCCGCCGCCTGTCCTGGGCCCCTCTCCCACCAGCCACAGGCTCCGCGCGCTCACGCGGTCTGCGCGCCTCTCGCCGGCCACGCGCACCCGCGCCCTCCCTACCGGATACACACCCCCGCCGCTCGTAGACAGAGGGTGCTCAATAAGTGCCCGAGCGACTCTTCATGCACATGCGCACTTGAACCTGACGAATTATGACCCCACCCTCCCCCCAAAAAGTCGGAACCGGTGGCTGAAGCCCCGAACCAAACTTGAATGTTTGCTTTTTTTCACTGAACCGCAAACCAAGTCAAAGTTTCTTCCTGCTGTTTTTCCAGGCCTGGCTCTGGAACAGTCTTCGAGAGAGCCCGAGTTCGCTCCAGGGCGGGAAAGGAGCCAGGGAGCGCAGGACGCCACGGGGTTGGAGCTGGCAGGGGTGAGAGCGACGCAGGCTGCGGAACCCGGACCCGCAGCGAGCGTGAGAAAGAGGGCCAGGAAGGGAGCTGTTGAAAACCAACCTTTCCGTTTTTCTTTTTGTTTAATGTTTTCTTCTCCATTTTATGACACTGTACTAGATTTACTCGGTTGTAGTTGTAAAGTGAGGCGTTATTTACTGTTTCTGGATTTAATGGGAGAAAGTTAACTATTAGCCTTCGGTCCTTATGTAAATACTGGTTCCTTTTGGCACCTTTAGGCCCTGGCTTTTATGTAATTTGTAACAAGGAGAATTGAAGGTGTTCCATTGTGTTGCTCTTGTTTTTCAGAGATAAGACCGGAGCCACAATGGTAGTAAGGGGCCCCAGTGTGTATGTGTGGGAGCATACATAGTTATATTCAAGAAAATTTAATGAAAAGAAGAGTAATAATTCCCCTCCTGCAATGAAGTTTTCAAAATATTTTTGCATATAATTTTTGAATTTGCAGTTCACCTTCAATTTGAAATATGCTATCTTTCTCGCAAAGAGGCGGTGGGAGGTATACTGGAAAGAACTAAAGGCTTTGGAGTTAGACAAGCCTAGCTTGAACTCCTAATTTAACTGCTGAACTAGTTTGATGATCTTCACTAAGTTCTTTTATCTCTCTGAACCTTAGCTTCTTTATCTGTAAAATGAAATAAATTAACAAAAGTATACAGCCTACCTCACAGCAAATAAGCAATAAATATTTTTCCCTTCCCCCATCTCGTACCATTTTTTAAAAAAGAAAAATACCTAAATAGAACCAAAATTTCTATAGGACAGTGGTTCTCAGCTGGGGGGAGGCTTTGCTCCCACCCCAAAGGACATTTGGCCATATCTGGAGACATTTTGTGATTTTAACAACTGGGGAGGGGGCTGCTACTGGCTTCTAGTGGGTTTAGGCCAGGGATATTGCTAAATATCCAAAATGTACAAGACACCCCCCCTCAACAAAGAATTATCTGGTCTAAAATGTGAACAGAGCCACTGTTAAGAAACCTTGCTATAGGGTAATGCCTTTCAAATCATTCTTCAAAGACTGTTTATACCTTCTAACCAACATCCTCAAGGAAACATTTTTGTTTTGCATAAAGAACAAGGGCAACAACAACAAAATGGCATTCTGAGGACCATAGCAATTACATCAATGCACAAAACCTTTTCTTAACATGAAAATACACGTGAGAATTTTATACAGTGAAACCTGTGAGAGCCAGAAGTCAGTGGGACTGCCTTGTTTTTCAGGGTCTAGAAAAGTTTCTACCTTTGACAGGGTGCAGTCTTAACACTTTTCTGTCACCATTAGTGGAAAATATTTTCGTTTTCCTTCTCTGACAGTCTTCTGCCCTACAATTTTCTGCTTTCATAGTTTTACTGTATTTTATTATTAGAGAAATAGTTAATTAACCACAATGTATGCTCCCTTATTAATAAGGTATTTTATTATCTACTATATATTATTAAAGTTTATAAACAAAAATGGTTTTTGTTCTTGTTTTTCCTCAAACAGTGGGCGTTTACTCACTTCTATATATTTACCTTTCTACTAATTTCCTCCTAAGGAGCCCTGGTGGCACAATGGTTAAGTGCTCAGCTGCCAAAAGAAAGTTTGGGGGTTTGAGCCCACCCAGCCGCTCTGCGGGAGAAAGACCTGGCGATCTACAGCCTAGAAAACCCTATGGTGCAGTTCTCATATGGGGTCGCTATGAGTTGGAATCAACTCAAAGGCACCTAACAACAAATTCCTCACCTATCCTGAAGTTTACGATAGAGTCCCTGCCCCCAAGGAACATAGTTGGAAGTGGATTAACGCACATGCAACAATTAAGGAACAATAACAAGACAGCATATAATTAAGCTTTAATTGCAGTGCCCAGACTAAGGTGGTTCAGAGGAAAGGGAAATCTGTTAGGGCAGCAACAGCCCAATGCCTGAGGACCTGAGGGTATAGGCCTGAGATATTCAGTAAATGTTTGTTGAAGAAAATGAAATATAGTAGTTAGTGAAAATTTCTTACAGGAGATAGCACTTGAGCTTGTATGTAAATTCCACTATAGTGTTTAAACTGCAAATTTTGTAAATGGATATTGGTGCCTGGCTGTCAATTTATTTGTCTTAAGTAAACATCTAGTTCAAACTTATAACCAAACCTATATATTTCCTAATACTATTGAGCTGTAATAAAACTAAAACAGTCGCTCATTTGACAAATAGTGAGTGCCTGCTGTGTGCAAAGAGTCTCTAATTTTGAACAGAACCCATAGCTTGTTCTGTTTGAGGCTGTGTCTTAGGAACATGGATCATCGAAAGGCATATGCTCTCTCACAGCATATATTGCCTGCCTATCTCTTTTTACCGCAGGTATGTACTTGCACAGTATGCATTCCAGAGTTTTGCATATTAACACAGACTCAGAGAAAACTTCCCATCACAAACATCCATTCCCAAACACACACCCAGCACTCAAATGCCTTCATACAGAATCCAGGTCCTGTCCTGAATACACACGGCACAGCACACACATTACAAAAAGCAAGATGTACTGTACTTTAAAGACAGTAACTTTTTTGGTTTTGAATCTTGTCCCTGCCCACCCCCCATGACTACAGCATGTCCTTCCCAGGAAAAATCTCATCCTAGACCTTCCCTTCTCCTTGTTTCCTCTCACACCCCAGCCCCTATTAAAATGTAGGCAAATTGTACTTCATTTCGTTGAGATAATTAGCTTCTCAGAGGGTGTCTCCCATTAGTTGAGGGTAAGCAGAGCAGACCTAGGCCCTGCCTCCTCTTCCCTGCTTCACGTCATAA
This sequence comes from Dugong dugon, assembly GCA_030035585.1. NCBI lineage: Eukaryota > Metazoa > Chordata > Mammalia > Sirenia > Dugongidae > Dugong > Dugong dugon. The sequence continues at coordinate 44,075,473 of CM057476.1, read as the reverse complement.
GGACATATTTATAGATGATATTTTAGGACAGCCGGAATCCAAGATTGAACTGGCCTGGAGAGAAGCCCCAGTTTTCCTCTTGATCCTCATTGCCACTATCTTAATTTAGGCCACCATCACCAGCCCCCTGGTGCAACTGTTTACAGGCTTGCCTTCCTCCAATCCACTCTTTACCCTAGCCTTTTTCCTCTGCTTCAAACTCCTCAAGGTTTCCCATAGTTTTTATAATAAAGTCCTAGTGTTGCTCATTAGGACCTTCATGGCCTGGCCCACAATTGATTCTCCAGACTCTACTTGCCTCTCTGCCTCTACCCCCTTCACTTTGCACTCCAGACATGTTAAGCTGAACTTTTGTTCTTTGAACAAATTTTTTTTCCTTGCTTGTCACATGCTCTTTTCTCTGCCTAAAACTCTCTTCCACCCAGCCTCTCACCCCTTCACCTTGGCTATCCTTACTCATCCTTCAGGGGTCAGCTTAGCACTTTCTCGGAAGCTTTTTCCTGCCTCCAAGACTGGATTCGGTGCCTTTCTTCTGTGTCCAATAGCACCCTGTACCCCACCACATTGCTCTGAAATCTCCATTCTCTTGTCCTAATCCCCTAAAAGACTAAACATTGTGTGAGGACAAGAAGTGTATTTTGTTCTCCATTGTTTATCCAACACCTGACACAGTGCTGGGCATGCAGTAGATACTTGATAAACACTGTTTAATAAATGAATTGCTGGTTGGACCTGGGGGACAGACTAGAGTTTTCCATTGTTCAAGCAATCCCTGGATCAAAGCATGCCTCAGATGCTCAGTAGATTCCAAGGATCTTGAAGACATCCCAATCATCTTATTTAGAGCAGTATTATGCATGTGGAATGAACTGAATCTTCAGGCTCCAGGACAGCCTATTTTATAATTAACTTGCTTCCTGAACTCCACACTCCTATGACCAATTACCTGCTAGACATCTCCACTTGGATGTCTAATAGGATCTCAAACGTAACATGTCCAAAACCAGACTTCTCATTTCCCTGCAAAATCTTCTCCTCCCCATCTTAGTAAATAGCAACTCCATTCTTCTACTTGCTCAGAAAATAAAAACAAAAAATACATGGAATCATCACTGACTTCTTAATTCTTCTCACACCCCACATCCGATTCGTTAGAAAATCCTCTTGGTTCTATCTATAAAATATATCCAGAACCTGACTCTATCCTGCCATTTCCAGCACAACCTTCCTAGTCTAACCACCATGTCTCTAACCTGGACTTTGCAACAGCCTCCTGAGTGGTCTCTCCGCTTTCTCTGCTGCCTCTCTGTAATCTATTCAACATCACAGCAGCTAGGGTTATTCTTCTAAAACCTAAGTCAGATCTTATCATTATTTTGTTCAAAACCTCCAACTGTTTCCCATCTCACTCACTACAAGGTCCTACGCCATCTCACCCCGCAATCAACTCTCTTACTCCATGTCCCATCACTCTTCCCTGGCTCACCCAGCTCTAACCACATTGGTCTCCCTGCTGTTCCTTAGCCCCACTCCCACCTCAGAGCCTTTGACTGGAATGACTTTCCTCCAGATATTCACATGACTACCTTTAAAACCTGTTGCCATGGTGTCTATTTCAACTTATGGCAAATCCCATGTATTAGAGTAGAATTGTTCTCCACAGGGCTTTGAATGGCTGATTTTTTTTTGGAAGTAGATCACCAGGCCTTTCTTCCGAGGTGCCTCTGGTGAATTTGAACTGCCAAACTTTCAGTTAGCATCCAAGCACATTAATCTTTTGTACCACCCAATGACTTCACCACCCAATTACCCTGCTTTATTTTTCTACTTAGCATTTATCACCATCTGACAATCTGTCTCCATCCACTTGACTATAAGGTTGGTTACTTTATTTTTGTTTACTGCTGTATCCCCACCACCCAGAACAACATCTAGCATATTGTGGGTGTTCAATAAAAAATCATGAATCAAGGGTCTGATTAGACTACCAAAAAGTTACACCTGTACCAGGTTCCTAGCCACTGCATTAGTCCCCACTAGTCCCTCTGGAGTTTACCTCCCCTAAAGTAAGGCATCAGGATACCAGCTTCCCAATTGTTTGCCACCCCACCTTTCTCGCACTGAGACTAGGGACCTGTATCACCTCTGCAACACACAGTTCTAAACACAGCTTCCATACCACAACCTCAAGCCAGCCTGTGACTTTCAAATGGAAAGTATAGTACTGCTCATTTTGTGTTAGTAGCATACTGTTTTGCTTTTCTTTTCATTGGTAAAATCATAATGTACCCTAGCAGACAAAAACAGACTTAGCACCTATTTTAATCATTTTCACTACACAGACACAAGACTCAGGAATTCAAAAGAGAATGTGCTTTTCAAGTAAGCCGAGGGCAAATGACATCTTCTCTCTGCTCTACTCAGTCTGTAAGGGTTTCCTGGAGGAGATGGGCTTTGCATTTAACTGAAGGGAAAGGATTGATAGGTTAGAAGTAGGTTACTCAAAGCTGAAGGGTATCCCTGAAGTGGCCTCTTTAGATCTGCACAGGGACACTTTCAAGCAAGCAAGCACCCACATGTATGAAGATACCCACAGATACACCCCAGTACATAAACCCAGATCCATGAATTCTTTCTCCTAGCTCTGAAATTCTGTGAATTTGAGAAATGGTACATTTCAAAAGGGAAAAAAAATGAGCTGGCTTTGAGAACATAAAGCCCTATGACTCTGGGTATGAGAGTATGTGTAAGCTCAGGCATGCTCTATGTGCAGATATGGTTTTTCCTTTTATGCTTCTGTGATTTCTATGACATAAGAAATCCATTCTGGAACAACCGCATCTGCTTTCTAGTGAGTGTGTAAGATATGCGGATTAACATCGTGTTTATTTCACTACTCAGGGCAGGAAGATGAAAACCAGAACAGGACCATTTTGAGGGTGGACCCACTGCGGGCTTCATCCTACATTGCACTCCCAGAAGATACTAGTAACTGAGACTGGTGGAGTGTTTAGCAAAGGAAAATATTTCTGCCACAGGTTTAACATCATCTAGACATGGCTTTCTGAAGCACACTGGATACAGGAAATATCAACTGGTAAAAATAACAGTTCAGCTCAACTCGGCAAATACCATTTGAACTGCTCCCAATCTCATCAGTAGCCCTTCTCCATTAGAGCAGCTTCCACATTATAACCTCTGTAAGAATAGTCTTCTCACTCAAAACACAACCAGCCATTTGCAGTCAAGTCAATTACGACTCATGGTGACCCCTTGTGTTTCAGAGCAGAACTGTGTTCCATAGGGTTTTCATGGTTATGACCTTTTGGAAGCAGATCACCAGGCCTTTCTTCTGAGGTACCACAGGGCAGTTTCAGATTGCCACCCTTTTAGCAGCTGAGTGCTTAACCATTTGCATGACGCAGGGACCTAGTCTTCTCATAGAATGTCCTTAAAAGGGCTGAAGCATCCAGCTCTTCCCACCCATACAGGAAAAAACATGAAGTTTTTTAAGAGATAAGGAACATTAAACAAGGTAAAAAGGATAGGGAATCTTAGACTGGGAAAGTGGAGAGGAGACTGGGGGAAAAGCCTGAAGTTACCAGACCCCCTAGATAATAAATGGCACTAGGAAAACAGATTAAGTGCTACCATAAAAGAGGAGAGATCAAGCAAAGGTAAAACAGCCAGCAGGAAGTGAAGAATTGCAAAGAAAAAAAAGTATACATTGTGAATGCCTGTCCATGCTACCCTCTTTTAGTTTCTGGGGTTCCAATCAACACATAATAATTACTTTTCTGCCCATCTTTATCATCATGTGACTTTGCTCATAAGGCTTCTATTCTTGCTTTCCCTCCTATGGCAATATCACTCCTAGCCTCCCAGAGAAGAGGATGGTGACTTTTTGCTAGTGAACTCACCAGAGTCTTACTTTTGTCAAGCTACTAAATTCATCACTTCTCAAACATACTTAATTCTTCTCACTAGCCCCATATAAGCATTTTGTCATTCTTTTTCTATAGGCCCAAACTCCTGCCCAAGGCAGGTGTACCTCCTACAATCCAGACCATTCAAATGGTCAAGAATGGTCCAGACCCTGCTTAACTCCTGTATGGGGCTCCCATGCAGAGGCAACGATCATGTAGGAGCACCAGAGTTCTCAACAAGTGGAACACAAAGGGTACAGGATAATCTGCATCCATTATGCTAATGCTGTGGAAAGGCAGAACCACAAGGCACTGTGAAATGATAACAGTTACCACAGGGCCACACCTGTGATGTGGTAACTAACCACTGTCCAGGATTTGGGGTTGATCAATTGGACAACTTCTTGACAAACACAATGAAAAGATTTCAAAAACAGTTGAAAAACTAATCAGATGAAACACACCTCTGTCAAGCAGGCAGAAAATCAGTAAGGATATATTTGAACTGAACAGCACCATAAATCAACTGGATCTAATTGACATTCATAGAATATTTCATCCAACACCAGCAGGATACATATTCTTCTCAAGCGCAGATGGAACAGTCACCAAGATAGACCACATTATGGGCCATAAAACACTCCTTAATAAATACTTAAGGATAGAAATCATACAAAGTATGTTCTTAAACCACAGTAGAATTAAACTAGAAATCAATAACAAAAAAAAAGTTGGAAAATCCCAAAATATTTGGAGATTAAACAACACACTTCTAAATAACACAGGGGTCAAAGAAAAAGTCTGAACAGAAACTAAAATACATTTTGAACTAAATGAAAACAAAATACAATTTCTCAAAATTGGTGGGATGCAGCAAAAGCAGTGCTTAGAGAAAATGTATAGGATTGAATGCATGCATTAAAAAGAAGATCTATAATCAATAATCTAAGCTAGATAAAGAAAAACAAAATCCAAAGTAGGCAAAAGAAAAAATAAAAATAAATTAGAATAGAAATCAATGAAATTGAAAACAGAAATCAATGAAGAAAATCAATAAAACCAAAAGCTGGTTCTTTGAAAAGATCAATAAAACTGATAAACCTCGACTTACGGGCAACATGGCCCTGTAGTCAGAAGCACCACGCTGTCCTTCCACAGCAAAGATCCACAAAACTAAGTCATACAGAGTCACACATCAATCCTGAAACCCTAAGCATCAAATGAAGAGATAAAGAACTCAGCCAAGTACCCAATGGAATAAGAAACCGACCGAGAACAGAGAACGAGGAGAGATACATGCAGAGGTCTCCTATCAGCTACCACAGCACCGATCTGCCACCTTGGACTCCTATTGGAGATAAGCAAACAGGAGGTACGAGAAAGCAGCTTCACGGAGCTTCCAGCAGGAGACAGAATAACCGGTAACCAGTGATAAAGGCTTTCCCACCCCTCACCCTTCTTCACCCCCACATAGCCTCCTGTGCTTCCTGTAGCCATAGTCTCTTGGCCGGGAAGCACCAGCTTCACCCCGGTGTTGCTTGGATTCCACCTGCCCACACTGGCCGGCTTCCTGAGTACCTTTTGTTGACTGCTAGTGTTGCTTTTTTCCACTTCTTTAGATTTCTTCCTCACCTCTCACCATCTCCCTCTCCTTTCTCTCAAATACCTGGCTCCATGTGCCATCTTTGCTTCTTCCTGAAAGGCTGCAAAACACTACTTGACTGTGAAACTGCTTTCTGGCCCATGCCACTACACTGGTGGGACCCATGGGGCTCTTTTGTTTGTTTGTTCTGATTTGTTCTGTTTTGATCTGTTTGCTTGTTTTCTTTTTCTTTTCTTGGATTGGCAGCCCCTTCTAGTTGGGCAGTACCGCACAGCTTGGAAGCTACTCCCTTACTCTGCACAGATGCACAGGGTCATCCCTGGGGGCATTTCTGTTTTCTTGGGGTTTTTTTCTTTTTCTTTTTTTTGGTTTTTGGTTTTTTGTTTCTTTCTTTTGTTTCCTTCTATCTCTTATTCCCTTTTTGTCTTTCTTCATTTCCAGTTTCTAGATTTATTCATTTTTTTTCTTTTACCCTTTTTCTTTTTTTTTTCATTTTTGCTTTTCCCCATTTCTCAGTCTCTCATCTGTCCACTCCAACAGCAATCTCCCTTAGCACTCTTTTTTGTTTGTCTGTCTTCTCCTCCTGTTCCTCTCTCCTCTCTCTTCTCTTTCCCATACCCATCTTAGCTCCACACATCACAGTCTACCTCCTCCTTCCTGCCTACCTGCACTGTGCACTGAGCATCACACTCCCAAGCAGCACAGGCACAGCACACTGGAACCTGCCCTGCACTGATTCCTGGTCCACACTGTCAGCCCTGGTATGTGCCACAAACAACTCATCCCAGTAACTCCCCTTCAGCTGGATCTGACCTACTGTACCATACCTGAGTGACTGACCCTGCCCATTGGAGAAGGAGGTGAAAAGTATTGTGCCCACAGACGAGCAAACAACAAAGAATGCACAGCCAAGAAGGATGAAACAAACAAATCTGCAGTCAGTAAATGAGGAAAATAACCACTGAATACTCTGAAGACAGCAGACAATACCAAAACATTTACAAAAACAGGACAGGATGGTTCCAGTAGGCATCCAAAATAAAACACCAGATGACTTTCCAGTAGAAGAAAAGGCACTACACCTAACTGATAGGAAATTCAAATCTCTAATATTAAGAATTATACAAGAGTTGAAGCAAAAAGCAGACAAAAATGAGGAAAAAATAGGCAAATTCATGGAAAATGCAGACAAATTCATGGAAAATACAGACAAAAAAATGAAAGAATTCAAGAAAATACCACAGGAACAAAATGCTAAAATAAATTCACAACTAGAAATCATACAAAGGCAACAATTAGAAATCCAAAAGATAAACAAAAAGATTTCAGAAATGGACAGTGTCATAGAAGGGCGGAGGAGCAGGTTTGAAACGATGGAAGATAGGATCAGCGAAATTGAAGACAAACACTTGGATACAACTCTGAGGAAAAATCAGAAAAAAGAATGAAGAAAAATGAAGAAACCCTGAGAATTAAGTGGGACACAATCAAAAGCAAAAATTTGGGAGTCATCAGAGCTCCAGAACAGAGAGAGAAAACAGAAAACACAGAGAGGATGACCGAAGTATTGCTGACAGAAAACTTCCCCAATATCATGAAAGATGAAAAGCTGGCCGTCCAAAAAGCTCAATGAACCCCATATAGATAGACCCCCAAAGAAAATCACCAAGACATATCATAATCACACTAGCTAAAACCAAAGACAAATAAAGAATCCTGAGAGCAGCTCAAGAAAAACAAAAAGTCACATACAGAGAAGAAACAATAAGACAAAGCTCGGATTATTTGGCAGAAACTATGCAGGCAAGAAGGCAATGGGATGGCATATATAAAACCTTGAAAGAAAAAAATTGCCAGCCAAGAATAATATATCCTGCAAAACTCTCATTCAGATATGATGGTGAAATTAGGTCATTTCCAGATAAACAGAAATTAAGGGACTATGTAAAAACCAAACTAAACTTACAAGACTTATTAAAGGGAGTCCTTCGATCTGAGAACAAACAACATCAGACCACAGGCTGAATGTAGGACACAGGATTGTACTAGCCAGATACCAACCTAGGAAATGAACCCGTAAGGACTTTGCAAAACCAAAAGAATTACAACAGGGAACCAGAGAGGTTAATCTGTAAATGACAACAGCATCAGAACAATAAAAGAGGGAATAAATGGTGTAGGTATAGAACCTTCTAATGGAGAGGAAGGCAAGGAGATACCAAGTAATAATAGACTGGTTCAAAACTAGGAAGATGAGGGTAAATTTCAAGGTAACCACAAAGAAAGTTAACAAACCTACTCATCAAAATAAAGAAGAAAAACATAAAGTCTCAGTAAAAACAAAACCTACAAAAACAAAAGAAATGAATAAAAAATCCACAAACAAAAGGAACTCAGCACAGGAGAGTAAGGGGAACAAAGAAAACATCAGCATCACAAAAAAAAAGCACTACAAAATGCAATTCCACTCCTAGGAATATATCCTAGAGAAATAAGAGCCGTCACATGAATAGACATATGCAAACCCATGTTCATTGCAGCACTGTTCACAATAGCAAAAAGATGGAAACAACCTAGATGCCCATCAACAGATGAATGGATAAACAAACTATGGTACATACACACAATGGAGTATTATGCAACGAGAAAGAACAATGATGAATCTGTGAAGCATCTCATAACATGGATGAAACTGGAGGACATTATGCTGAGTGAAATAAGTCAATCACAAAAGGACAAATATTGTATGAGACCTCTACTGTAAAAACTCATGTAAAAGTTTACACACAAAAAGAATCTTTATTGGTTACGAGTGATGGGAGGGGTTGGGGAGGACTGAACAGACAATAGATAAGTGGTAACTCTGGTGAAGGGTAAGACAGTACACAATATTGGGGAAGCCTGCACAGCTTGTACAAGGAAGGGTCATGGAAGCTCCATAGACACTTCCAAACTCCCTGAGGGACTGAACTGCTCTGCAGAGGGCTGCGGGGATCATGGTCTTGGGGCTAATGTCTAGCTCAATTGGCATAACAGTTTATAAAGAAAATGTTCTACATTCTACCTTGATGAGTAGCATCTGGGGTCTTAAAAGCCTGTGAGCAGCCATCTAAGATACTCCACTGGTCTCACCCCTTCAGGAGCAAGGGAGAATGAAGAGAACAGGATACAAGGAAAAGATCAGTCCGAAGGACTAATGGTCCACAGCTACCAAGGCCTCCACCAGACTGAGTCCAGTACAGCTAGATGGTGCCTGCCTACCACCACTGACTGCTCTGACCGGGATCACAATAGAGGGTCCTGGACAGAGCTGAAAAGGATGTAGAACAAAATTCTAACTCACAAAAGAAAGACCAGATTTACTGGCCTGACAGACTGGAGAAACCCTGAGAGTATGGCCCCCAGACACCCTTTCAGCTTAGTGCTGAAGTCACTCCCAAAGTTCAACGTTCAGCTGGGGATTGGACAGCATCATAAAATGGAACTATTGAGGCACAGCAGTCCAGGGACAAGGACTAGAAGGCAGGAGGAGACAGGAAAGCTGGTGATAGGGAACCCAAGGTTGAGAAGGGACAGTGTTGACATGTTGTGGGGTTGTTAACCATTATCACAGGGCAATATGTGTACTAACTATTTAACGAGAAAGTATTTGTTCTTCAAACTTTCATCTAAGGTACAAAAAAAAAAAAAAAAGAATTATGTATGTGAGATCAAATTGACAAAAGCAACTCAAAAGGTTTGATGGGAAGCCTAGGGGACAGTGAGTTGAAGATAATGGTGATGGAATAATTTGGAAAAGGATGGTGAGAATAGCAGCACAACTGGAAGAATGTAATCGATGTCACTGAATTGTGCCTGTAGAAACTTTTGAAATGGGGTAACTTTGGCTATGTACATTTTCACCAAAAAAACGGTCCTCCAAGGCCGAGACAGGAGAGTGCTGACATGTCATGGGGTTGTTAACCAATGTCATAAAACAATATGTGTACTGACTGTTTAATGAGAAACTATTTGTTCTGTAAGCCTTCATCTAAAGTACAATTAAAAAAAAAAAAAAAACTGATAAACCTCTCCCAGACTAACCAAGAAAAAAAGAGAGGAAGCACAAATGACTACACTCAGAAGTCGAACATGGGCCATCACTACTGATACCATAGACATTAAACGGAAAATAAGGGATATTATGAACAATTCTATGTCCACAGATTTGATAACTTTTAGATGAAATGGACCAATTCCTGGAAAGATACAATCTATCAAAACTCACAAAGGAGAAATAGATCATTTGAATAGGCCTATGTTATTAAAGAAATTTGGAGTCCTGGTGGCACAATGGTTAACGGTTCAGCTGCTAACCAAAAGACTGGCAGTTCAAATCTACCACCTGCTCCTTGGAAAGTCTACAGAGCAGTTCTACTCTGTCCTACAGGGTCACTATGAGTCAGAATTGACTTGACGGCAACTTTTTTTTATTATTATTAAAGAAATTGAATCAACAATTAATAACTTTCCAAAACAGAAAGTGCCAGGCCCAGATTATTTCACTGGTGAATTCTACAAAATATTTAAAGCAGAAATGATACTAATTCCCTACAATGTCTTCCAGAAAATAGAAGCAGAGGAACACTTCCTAACTTATTTTATGAGGACAGCTTTAAGCTAATGCCAAAAACAGACAGACATTATAAGGAGGAAGAATTACAGAACAATATTGCTTATGAACATAGATGCAAAATCCTCAACAAAATATTAGCAAATTGAATCCGGTAATGTATAAGAAGAATTATATATCACAACCAAGTGGGATTTATTCCAAGTATGTAAGGTTAGTTCAAAAATCAACTAATGTAATCCATCACATCTAGAGGCTAAAAAAGAAAAATCCTATGATCATGTCAATAGATACAAAGAAGCTATTTGACAAAATCCAACACATATTCATGATAAAAACTCTCAGCAAACTAGAAATAAAGGAGAATTTCCTCAACTTGATAAAGAATATCTACAAAAACACTGCAACTAGCATCATAGTTAATTGTGAGAAACTAGATGCTTTCACCCTAAGATCAGAAACAAGGCAAAAACGTCTCCTCTTACCACTCCTATTCAACATTGTACTGAAAGTCCTAGCTAATGCAATAAGAAGAGTAAACAAAAGGTATACAAATTGGGAAGGAAAAAATAAAAGTCTTTAGTCACAGAGGATATGATTTTCTATACAGAGAATCCCAGAATTGACCACAAAGCTCCTGAAACTAATAAGCAATTATAGAAAAGTTGCAGGATGCAAGGTTAATATACAAAAGTCAATTGCTTTCTTATATACCAGCAATGAACAACGGGAACTTGAAATTAAAAACATAGTATTTAATTAGCACCCAAAAACTTAAATACTTAAGTATAAATCTAACAAATATGTACAAATCTACGCAAAGAAAACTATAAAACTCTGATGCAAGATGTCAAAGAAGATAATAAATGGAGAGAGATTCCATGTTTACAGATAGGAAGACTCGATATTCAGATGTCACTTCTTCCCAGCTTGACCTATCGATTAGATACAATCTCAAATTGTAAAAAAAAAAATCTCAGAAGTTATTTTGTGGATATCAACAAACTGATTCTCAAGTTTATATGGAAAGACACTGTTAAGAGAACAAAAAGACAAGCCACAGACTGGGAGAAAATATTTGCAAAACACATATCTGGCAAAGGACTTGTACATCTAAAATGTACAAAGAATGCTTACAACTCAACAACAAGAAAACCAACAACTCAATTTAAAAAATGGGTGAAAGATCTGAACAGACACCTCACCAAAGAAGATATACAGATGATAAATAAGTATATGAAAAGATGCTCAACAACATATGTCACTGTTGTTGTTGCTAGATGCCATCAAGTTGGTTACGACTCACAGCAACACAGAGAATGAAACACTGCTGCTGCAAATTAAAACAATAATGAGATAGACACCTATTAGAATGACTAAAATTCAGAACACCGATAACACCAAATTCTGGCGAGAATGTATAACAGTAGGAACTCTCATTCATTGCTGGTGGAGATGCAAAATGGTACAGTCACTTTGGAGAACAGTCTGGCAGTTTCTTACAAAGCTAAACACAGGCTTACCATATGCTCTAACAATGATATTCCTAAGTAATCATCCAAATGAGTTGAAAAAATATATGTCCACACAAAAATGTGCACGTGAATATTTATAGCAGCTTTATTCACAATTGCCAAAAATAAGCAACCAAGATGTCCTTCAATAGGTAAGTGGATAAATAAACCGTGGTACATTCATACAACGGAATATTATTCAGCAATAAAAAGAAATGAGGAAGAAAGAAAGAAAGAGGGGAGGGAGGGAGGGAGGGAGGAAGGAAGAATTAAACTATCAAGCCACAAGAAGGCAGGGAGGAACCTTAAATGCATACTGCTAAGTGAAAGAAGCCAGTCTGAAAAGGCTACATATTGTTTACTTCCAACTATATGACATTCTGGAAAGGGCAAAACTACAGAGACAGTAAAAAGATCAATAGTTGCTAGGAATTCAGGGGAGAGGGGCAGGGATGAATAGGTAGGGCACAGAAACAAGGGCAGTGAAACTATTCTGTATGATACTGCAATGATGGATACATGACATTATGCATTTGTCAAAATCCATAGACTTGTGTAACACAAAAAATGAACCCTAATATAAATTCTAGGAGTCCCTGGTGGCATAAATGGTTAAGTGCTCAACTACTAACCTCAAGGTTGGTGGTTCAAACACCCTGGAAGGCACCCCAAGTAAGGCCTGACAATCTGCTTTTGAAAGGTCACAGTCTTAAAACCCTTTGCAGCAGTTGTACTCTGTACGCCTGGGGTCACCATGAGTTCACTGGGCAATAAACAGCAACAACAACAATGTAAACTCTGGACTTCAGTTAATAACAATGTATCGATATTGGCTCATCAATTATAACAAATGTGCTACACTAATGCAAGACATTAATAACAATGGAAACTGTGGAGAGGAAGGCATATGGGAACTCTGTACTTTCTGTGAAAATCTTCTATAAACCTAAAACTGCTCTACAATAATCTATTAAAAAATAAAATAAAATAAAAACATAGTCCATAAACCAGTCAGATGAAACCCCAAATACAAAAGACTATTTCTAAAAGCATTTTAAATGCTGCCAAACACTTTATGATAATCTCTGGCTCTTCTGAATTGAATTACAGCCCCGTTACCTTTTCGTTTCAGATAGTGTATTCGTGGTCAGCACAGTGTCTTACAAGAGCCCTGGTGGTGCAGTGGTTAAGCTCCAGTAAAGATTACAGCCTAGAAAACCCAATGGGGCGGTTCTACTCTGTCTCATGGAGTCATAATGAGTCAAAAATTGACCCCCCAGCACACTCAAAAACAGTTTCCTACACCCATGATAGGTTAGCCTACATTACTGCTCAATGGCATATTGATCATTACAACCAGTTTGTAAGACACACACTACTGAATTCCCTCTTGAGTTTTAAGTATGCAAGGTCTGAAATTTAGATTCTCTTTCAAATTTAATTTTTCCAAGTTTAAGTCATTTTACTAACAAAAAGTTTCTCCTCTTTGCATAGACCTCTTAGATTCATTTGGTTTTCTGGAGAGAATCAATCAGAACAGCTTACCCACATAATCCATAGTCATTCTGTGATAACTTATCTCATCACCACACTGATTCTCTTAACCAGCAATTCATCTGGCTTTAGGCCATATCCTCACTGGTAATCCTTATAATGCTTTGGAGTAGAAATCCTGTGAATTACTAAAATTCTGCACAATTACCTCTTTTCTATTATTATAAATTTAATTAAATGAGCTCCCACTGGGGAGCACCCTGATTTTCCAATACTTGTCTTAGACATAGCAGATCTCACAATCTTTTCACCTATAAGCTATTGAATCACCAAATCTCAGCCTTCTCCATTTGTCAGTGTAATTGATTGCCTCTCAGATCACCCCTGAAAACCTGTAAATGATTCGAAAGCAAGAGGAATGGCTACCAAACAGATTTTCAGTAATTTAGCACTCAAGGTAGTGGAGAAGATCTGCCATGTATAGGAAACAGATTTCCATCTACTCACAGATCATTCTAGGTTGTTCTTACTCTGGTATTTCTCTTCTTCCCTCACAGCTTATCTCCTGATCCAAACTAATAACCTCAAAAGGAATCTTTGAAAATCACTAGCCAATAACCTGCCAGTCACCTGGCAAAAAATGACTGGAAAATCATTACTATCATGTACTTTAACAGTCATGGCACCCACTAGCCTCATTCCCAAGGTGCTAACCTATCACTTGATAAATGGAAATTACCACTGTCACTCTGATTTCCTCTATATACTGGGAAAAGGTGCAGGAGGTGAGATACTATAGTACCTTCAATTAGCTGGAAGGGTTAGGAAATGCTGAGGGCAGATCTATGAAATCTGAGGGACACAGCCAGAAGAAAAACAAGTTCAATTAAAAAACATCTTAAAACTAATATGTCATTGTTGAAGTTCTCTTTAGGGGGCAGCCAAGGAGGAGTTTCATCTCATCACACACAGCAAAGCTTCCAAAAATCCTGTCAAATTTTTTTCCTCAAAATCCCACTCCCCACAACAGCTGTTTCTTCCCTTCCTTCTCTCTTTCACTGTCTCCAACCTTGTTCTCTTTGCTTCCATACTAACTCCTTCTCCTCTTCTCCTTTCTCAAGGAAATGGAGAAAGTGGAGAAATATGGCCCACTCCTGACTTTTGCCTTTCAACCTAGTCAGTGGCCTAGCAGCTAGCTGAACCAGCAAAGAATCTTCCCCTTGGAAGTCAGGGAGTGCAGAGGGCTTGATAGTACATTCATCTAAATTTAATTTTAAAAAGTTTTTCTTCTCATGCTAACATTATCAGACCAGTACCCATTTCCCTGATGAGTTCCGAAAGAACACATATAGGGCCTCTATAATTTTATCCCCAGGCCCTTAGAATGGCCATAACTGACAAGGGATATGAAAGGACTATGTCACCCTGATCCTCCTTGGACCAAAGACCACCTTTTACTTGGTCACTTACTCAGCTGTCCATCACCGGAAATGGTCAGGAGGAAGGAGAGTGACCTGGCAGGCACTCCTATCTACTTCTAAGATTCTGTGATTCTAAATGTCCCTGATCCTTGTAGTTCAATACCCTGTCTTTCTGATTTCTTCTTTAAAACTGACCTGCTCACCTTCCTATCCTTCAGCTTTACCGGCATAACAAACTAATAGAAGAGCTGTCATTGACTTTTTCCTTCTTTATCCATTTCAGTAAAAACCTTCTAGTTAACTCATCTTAAAAACCTCAGTCTTATCCTCATCATAATTCAGATCATCACAGCATCCTAAGGTTAAATGTTATCTATCCAACCTCTAATTTGGGCTTGTTGAATTGTGCCGTTTACAACAGCAATAATATTGAGGAAGAATTAGATTTTCTTCTGCTCACCCATATCCATGTGACTCACACTTGGTATGACTCACTACGGGCAGTGGAACAATTAAGAAGTGATAGTTGTTGCTGCCAGCACCCAACTTCCATTATTTTCTAAGGGATAAATAAATAACATTGTGTCAAACTTATTAGTCGGGCATCTTTTTTGGAGACAAGTGACAGAAACTCAATTCATGCTAGCTTAAGCAAAACAACAATAATAATAATTTGTTGGCTCTCTTAACCGAGAAATACAGGAGTATAACCCGCTACAGACACAGCTGGATTCCAGGTTTAAACAAAATTGTAAGGATTCTTTCTCTCAATCTCTCGTTTCTGTTTGCCCCTCCCTATTAGTTCATTCTTTCCTACTTCAAAAGAGCTTCCTTCCTGCTCTTGAGTAGATGGTTGCTGGCAGCTTCCAAGTATGACGTCCCTGTTTAGCAACAACAGAAAACAAAATTTTCCCTCCCAACACTCATATATTAATTCCAGGGGAAGACTTTAATTGATTCCACTTGGTTAAAATGGCCACACTTTAGACCGCTGTTGGCAGACGGATGGGGTGCTATGATTCACAGCGCAAATAAAACCTCAGGGAATAGAGGAGTGATTCCCCAAAGAAAGGGAAACTTGACAGAGAAGAATCATATATGTTCATTATCCAAACTGAGGGCACCATCTGGGAAGTCAAAGAGTCCGGTATTCTTTTATTAGCTGTGTCACTTATGAAAGACCACTTTGTCTTTTTGAGCTTCAATTCCTCATCTATAAAATGGTGACATGCTAGTTACCAGTACAATATCAAATTATATTTAACAGTATTTTATTTGGTACTAGATGATTTTTCAGATAATGAAAAACTGACTTAGTTGAGGAAGGCATCGCTGTCCTCTTTTATGCTAAGATATTTGTAAAACACTTTACATCTTACAAAACTCTCTCATCTACCATATAAATTAGAAAAGGTAGCTCAAGGGGCTTGAATTCCTAGAGTATAGACTAAAATTAACTTATTTATGTAACTGTAGCCACATGCAGGCACGCAAAATACACGATGAGACTGCAGTTGAATCATTTCCTGGATTAAGAAAAGTGCCAGAAAGCCGCTCACGGACAACACGCACTCAACCATCCACCTCATAAGCCAGAGATCTCCATAAAAGTGTGCACGTACACACACCCCTCTCCTCTAGGAAGCGCACTCTAGAATTAAAGGATTTCAAGGGTCGAAAGGATTGCGTGCATTCTTCAACTACTAAGTGTGTGTGTGGCGGGGTTAAGGGGTGTGCATGCAGAGGCAGCACTAAGCTGGCTAAGAAATTTTTTAAAAGAAAAAAAAAAAAAAAAACCTGTGCTGAGCTTCTTTGGCAGGACCCTTCCAGCCTTCCAGGAATGCAGCTGGCTCGGCACTTTCACTGCAATACCCCTGCTTCCCGCTCTTCCTCCGCCGCCCTCCACTTCCCGCTCCAGCGGCTCGAAAACCCATCTCCGCGTTTTCCCTCTCGCCCTCCAGCCCCGAGCTGAAGCTCCCCCGCCAGGAGTAAACAAGCAGCCTAAACAAGCAGCCGGTGGGACCGGCCCTTTCTCCCCGTTTCCTGCGCCAGCTTAGCAACAGACCTCGCCCTTCACGACAGGCCACTCCCCGAGCCGCCCGCCACCGTCCCCCTTCCCCCGCCCGTGACCCACCACCCGCCTCCGCAGTTCGCCACCCTCTCAGGGCGCCCGCCTTTTCCTCGGGTTGTGTCCTTGCCCTGCGCAGACGATCCAGCCCACCCCCAGAGCCTCTTCCCTCGAGACTCCGCTTCCCCGGCCCCGCCCGGGTGGCTGGAGCCCCGAACCAAGGGAGGAGGTGGCGGGCATGCACGTGACTCCTGTTGTGGGCGGGCCCTTGGCTGCCGCCACCGCCTCCGCGGTGCGTCCTCCCTCCACTGCGGAGGAAGCCGCGGCTGGGTGAGGGACGGTGTGCGTGTCTGTCTCCTCTTTCTCCTTCCTGGGAGCCGGGCTGGGGCCGCGTCAGTCTCCGCCCCCAACGACTGCTTTTGGTCGATTTGGGGCCCCACGCTGGCTCCTTGCCGGCAAGTAGCGCACTGGACTTCAGGATGACTTTGTCAGTCTTGCTGCTTCTCTTCACACACAGCGTGCAGCCCCGCCACGGCGCTCACCTTCAACCCGGCTCCCCCAAATCTCCACACAGGCAGAGCTTCTCCTCCGGCACGCAGCTTCAAGTTTCTTGCCTGGGTACACAGAACTCTACAAATTCACAAGTCCCGTGAAAGCACATATTCCTGCTGCAGAATCATACTGTCTTCCTGCCTACACACACCGACCTATATTGTGCAGTCACCACACGCCTCTTCATTACAGCCCTGGGATCAGAATATTAGAAGGAATCGAGGAACTCACCTAGCCCAATTTCCTTCCCTTTTATTTTACTGGTGGGGAAACTTGAGCTTTAAAAAGGTGAAAAGGTTTCCTATATCAGAACCAGGACCAGAACTCAGACCTCATGCTCCCAGGGGCTTTCTACCTCCATCCCTTCCTGCAATTCAGGGTTTGACTACCTTGAAACCAGTAGCTTTAGCCTCTGTCATCCAGTTAACACCGTCCAGATCTTTTCCCTCGGGAAAATGAATGTGCCCATTACCTTCTGTCTGTCTCCAAGTAGCTCCAGGCAATAGACCATAAAAGTTAAAAAAAAAAGACCCACTAAGCAGTACAACAAGAGGCAGTTTTATTTAGAGGTCAAGCGAGTGGACTCTGGAGCCAGCCTGCAGGAATTCCAATCCAGCTCCTCCACCTACTTGCTATTTTAGGCAAATCATTTGACTTCTCTCTGCCTCGGGTTCCTCATTTATAAATCTGGGATAATGACAGTAACTAGCTCATAGAGATGTTGTTAGAATTAAATGAATTGATACAGGTAAAGTGCTTGGAACAGCACTTGGCACACAACGTGATTAAAGAAACCACTCCGCCGACAACTGCGTTGGGTTTCTCACTGTTCTTACTGCTCTTCCCTGATGCCTCCCACTATATATTGCAGCCAAATTAATCTGTTAGACCAGGTTCAGCTTTACAGAACTGACTTCAAGGGTTTTGACACATATTGAATGGAGGGACACAGGGCAGGGTAGCCATATTACCTGCGACATCCCAAGGTCGAGAGTAACAGCAGACTTCTAAGCCTGGGAACAAGGATGTATGCCATCGACCAGCTATGGTAGTGAGTACAGTGGCAGGGAGCTTCTGAGCTATGTCTTTGTAAGGTGTGCATGGTGAGGTGACAGAATAGGGAGACAGCTGGGGTTCAGAGAATCAAATCAGCCATGGAGCCAGTGGGATAGGGAGAGAAAATAACTACTAGACAGAATGTCAGATAATCTGCCAGCTCCTGAACTTTTAGCTCCTGACCACTAATTTAATAAATTCTACAAGTGAGCATGTGCCTCCCACTTGATGGTAAGTTCTCTGACAACAAGGACTGTGTTTTGTTCACTTTTTTTTGCCCTCTAGGAGCCCTGGTGGCACAGTAGTTACGCACTCAGCTGCTAACTGAAAGGTCAGCAGTTCGAACCCACCCACAGCTCTGTGGAAGAGAAGACCTGGTGATCTGCTCCCATGATGAAGCAGGAAACCCTACAGGGCAGTTCTACTCAGTCATATGGTGTTTCTTTGAGTCGGATCGACTCTGCAAGGTACACAGCAACATTCACCCTTTAGCATCCAGCTAGGTGATTTGGGCGTAAGTGATCAACAAACCTTTGTTATATGAAATGATTGTGTGTGTGCACACGCGCATGTGTCTGTATGTGTTTGTGTGTGTGTGGCTCACTGAGGTGGGCCCTGGCGAAAAGGAATTTTTGAGATCCCCTATCCAACTCCCTCTTTTCAGAGGTAGAGGAAAGGAGGAAAGTAATTCGCCTGGTGTTATACAGCAAGTTTGTAACAGAAACCAAATCTCAGCTTTCAGTTGGTGTTATTTCCATGACACCACACAGAATTTACAATGCACTTGGAAGGGGGAGAAAAAAAACTGTAAACGTTATGGGACAAAATAAGGCAGTATTTGATTAAGACCTGGATGCATAGTACAAGTGGTAGATGTGGTAGGAGTTAAAAGGACTGGATTCCCCAGGAACTGAGATCAGTCAGAAAAAAACCTTTCTGCCAAAGAAGGCCTAAGGAGGATGGTTAGGATTCGGGACTGTGGAAAAAGAATTTCTGGCAGGAGAAGTGACTTTCTGCTGAGGCTGTGGTGGATATTTGAGGGTCAGTGAGGAAATTAGTTGGGTTAGAAGAGAGGGTTTGCATTAGATCATAGTGGGAAAAAATGTTGGAAGATCAGGTTGAGGCCAGATTTTGGGAGATTTCAAATAACAGGATAAGGAGTTTTGACCTTAGTCTATGAGTAATGGGGAACACCTGAAAATACAGACTAAGCTAGGCACTGAACCAAGACAAGATACCAGGCAAATATCTGCCAAGTTGGTTTTATTTGCATCTTTTGCAGACAGTTGCTTGCCATATATGTGCATTTATTTAATTTACCCACACACAAAGGAAACTTTACCAGCCAGCTTGTCTATATTTATTTCATCTCCAAATACACCTGATATCTATGTGGGAACAGAGGAAGGAAAGGGAGATTAACACAGTTTGTGTACCTCCTGTAGACCTGTGGTATCTCATTTAATCCTCACAATCTTGTGAGATCTGGGTATCAGCGCCCCAATAACACTCAGAAATGGTAAATAACTTTCCCAGATCACAGAGCTAGTAAGTGGTGGTGCCAGAAGTCAAACTCAGTTTTGATGCCAAAGGCTTCTCCAATCTCTTGCTCAACCTCCCAATGAGAAGATACAGGGATTGTGGTCCCACTCCCTGGTTCCTTCTCATAGAGGATTAAGTGTGAGAATGATCCAGCGAAATTCACATTTCCAGAAGTGCTTTTACATCCCTAGTTTTCTATTTTTAATCTTTAGGAAAAAATAATTTTGTGTCTTTGGAGTTACAAAAACTGGGTTAGAATTCCATTTCCACCATTTATTAGCTAGTGGCAGAGGTAGATTTACCGTGAAGCTAACAAACCCTTAACTCCAGAATCTCTGACTTACCTAGGCCCCTTGCAAGCCTTCTACCCAATTTTGAATCCCTAATTTTGCTTCTTGTCTTTACAGACAGATTCTTGTCTTTAAAGAAACAATTGTATGAGTTTCAGAACCCACAAAACCTGGATTCGGCCCAACTGGGTGACCTTGATCAAGTTACCAAACCTTCTGAGACTTAGTTTCCTCATCTGGACCCCCACATAGCATCAGAGATGTTGAAGTAACTTGAAGAGACTGATCTCACCCAGCCTTATGCCTAAGGCAAAGGTTCAGGGAGCCCCTAGGCCAAAAGAAATACCTAACACATCTGCTTATTAAATAGTTAGGGCCAAACAACTTAATTATGTCCTAACAATTTAGTAGTTGTTTGCAAAAATAATACAAAGAAATTGATATTTTCACTTTATTTTTAAATAACTACAATTGCCTTGTAATGAGATTTGTGTACCTGTTAAGCATCACACAACTTCTCAGATCTTGGAATCAGATCACACACAACCACCCTCATTTCCTATTCCACATCAATTTTCACAAATGCTTGCTTTTTAACACAGTATACACTAAAAACCCAACTTCAGAAAGAATGCAATGCAATCTAGTGTTGAAACTGAATTTCCTTTAATCAATAGTTCATGCAGCATATGACAGATGTCAAGTATTGCTGTGTTTCCCTTAAAAATTTAAAACACCTCGAGTCTTAAAAGCCTGTGAGCAGCCATCTAAGATACTCCATTGGTCTCACCCCTTCAGGAGCAAGGGAAAATGAAGAAAACTAAAGACACAAGGGAAAGATTAGTCCAAAGGACTAATAGACCACAACTACTATGGCCTCCACCAGACTGAGTCCAGTACAACTAGATGGTGCCTGGCTATCACCACTGACTGCTCTGACAGGGATCACAATAGAGCGTACTGGACAGAGCAGGAGAAAAATGTAGAACAAAATTCTAACTAAAAAAAAAAAAAAAAAAAAAAGCTGACTTACTGGCCTGATAGAGACTGGAGAAACCCCAGGAGTATGGCCCCTAAACACTCTTTTAGCCCAGTAATGGAGTCACTCTGGAAGCTTACCTTTTAGCCAAAGATTAGACAGACCCGTAGAGCAAAATGAGACTAAAGGGGCACACCAGTCCAGGGGCAAGGAATAGAAGGCAGGAGGGGACAGAAAAGCTAGAAACAGGGAACCCAAGGTCAAGAAGGGAGAGTACTGACAAGTCACAGGGTTGTTAACCAATGCCATAAAACGATATATGTACTAAAAAAAAATTTAAAACACCCCAAGATGTCCCTGGGGCACCTTGGCACACAATTTGGGAGCTATGGAAACTATTAAAGGCTATCTCAAAGCAACCAAAGAGGAGCATAGTTCTCTCCAGTAGAATGGAAGAGAGGGAGCCACCTGTACCATGTCATTGTGCAACTGTCCACAGGAAATCTTCCTGATGTCTCTCTTCCTAGTATGTCCCTCCACCCTGGATTGTAGCTATTTACATAACATTTAACAAAGCAAGAAATAATGGTAGTGGTTCAGAGGCCTGGTCTCTAGTTCCAGATTTGCCACTTGTGAGTACAACACCTTGGCCATTACCTTCTTTATTCTCCTCTTTCCAAAGTCTCTTCCAGCTTTAAATATCTGTGATTCTATGCATCTACCCTCAAGCTTTTTAATACACTTGATTTTAATACCTTGATTTTTCATCAGGGTGGGAAGGAAAGAAATGTTTCTTTCATTGTACACATTATGCATGCTAGGAAGCTGGGAATGTGCCATCTTTAAATCAAATAAGAATCAATTTTCCCATCAGGAAAACTTATGAAAAGAGGGAAGAGAGCAACAACAAAAATCTCTACGATGGGGCTTTTGGGGTGCTGGAAATGTTTCTTGATCTGAATTCAGGTAGCCAATAGTGTTCAGCTGGTAAAATTCATCAAGCTGTACACTTATGATATGTGCATCTCACTGTATGTATATTGTACTTTAATAAAAAGCAGAAGGGAGAAGTAGGTTTCAAATTGAAACAATATCTAAATTAAATAAAAATACAACACAAACAATATGTAATATTAAAAAACAAAACCTGACAGGGAATTGTAAAAGATGTGAAGTGAATATGCTATGTGTTTGTAGTTGCTGTTGTTAAGTGGCAGTGAATCAATTTTCAACTCATAGCGACTCCATGTGACAGAGTAGAACTGCCTCATAAAGTCTTCTAGGAAACCAGGTCTTTCTTCCATGGACCAGCTGGATAGGTCTGAATTGCCAGTCTCTGGGTTAACAGGCAAGCACTTAAAAGTTGTGCCACCAAGGCTCCTTATGTGTTTGTAGTAATGTTTTAAAATAAAGTTTAAATCCTTTGAAAAACAAAATAAAGCTCTTGCCACCTATAAGAAAGCTTTAAAACTTGGACCAGAGGAAGGAAGAGAACCACACTCTTGGTTCCATCTGCATGATATAGTGAAATATTTTTTTTAAGGTCCTCCTTTGTACCTGTTCTTCTTCCTGTCACACTACCAAGGGCCAGATGCTTAGCCAATGCAGATCCATAAAAAAGACAGTTTATCAGGATAGTTTATGGAGTTAATATCTGCAAAATCCACATTGCTCAAGAATTCAGGATTGGCTCAGCAACCATTCTGAGTAGCCAAAAGACAGAGGCTGCTGCTTGGTCTAAAGGTATTTGTGTGTTATCTGCTCTTATGGGCGGTGCTTGCTCAGAGAAGCCCAGAGCCAAGGAAACCACCAGTGACCAGATGCCACGTATTCTGCAAGAAGGAGCACTGGATGCCTGCGTCCTAGCCTTGGTGACACTACTGGCTGTGTGACCAGAGCACATCACTTATCACCCAGGTGTCCTTGTTTCTTTGTAAGATGGTGATTAGGCAATGGATAATATGCCTCCCAGCTTGAAAATTCAATCATTTCATGATTTAGTGATTCTAGGAGAATGGAAAATAGTCCTGAGGAAACCTGAAAGAAGAGATAAACAACAAACCCACTCTGGAAAGAAAGTTAAAGCAGTCTTCAAAAAGATCTTGAGGCCAGTGGCCTAGGTGGGAGACAAGGCAAATAGATGAATATTCAAACCAAAAGAAAACCAAACCCATTGCCGTCAAGTCGATTCCTACTCACAGTGACTCTATAGTGACCTACAGGACAGAGTAGAACTGCCCCATAGGGTTTCCAAAGCTGTAATCTTTACGGAAGCCGACTCCCGTATCTTTCTCACAAGGCGCAACTAGTGGGTTTGAACTGCTGACCTTTTGGTTAGCAGCTGAGTGCTTAACCACTGTACCACCAGAACCATGGTAAAAATATGCATGGCAAATTTGCAGCCAAATAGAAGCGTGAAAAGTAGTTGCTGTTGCTATATGTTTTTATCCAATCACTGCTGTGTTATGATTATATTGTCACCGTACACAAGGGTTTAAGGTATAAGAAAACAGTGCAGATTTTATTCAGGTTGACATTCTCACCACAGAAGCCAAAAGGGAAAAGTGAAAGGAAGCAATACATACTATTGGTTACAGAATATCAAGGAATCAGACAAACCTCTCACAGCCTCAGTTCCCTTACCTGTAAAATTGAGGGACCTGTTAGTACCTGGGCCCTGGGTGGCACAAAAGGTTTTCGTTTGACTACTAACCTAAAGGTTGGTGGTTTGAACCTACTCAGCTGCACTGTGGAAGAAGGGCCTGGAAGTCTGGTTCTGTAAAGATTATAGCCAAGAAAACCCTATGGAGCAGTTCTACTCTGTAACACACAGGGTTGCCATGAGTCAGAATTGACTCAACAGTAACGGGTTTGATTTTTTAACTCAGGGAGTTATTGTGACATAATGCTTATGAGTATGTAAGCTAGTGATCAATAGAGTGGCTATTATTATTTATTTTTACAATGCAAAGCTAAGCCTCCAGAAAGTCCCTCAGAGTCCCTTCAGCCACCTAGATTTGGGGAAAAAAATTCTTCCACAGCCATGATTTGCCAAGAATCCTGGGTGGAAAGGCACTCAGGGGCCGGTTTTTCAGGGATTCTTAGTAGGAATAATTATTTAACACCTAAGCTTTGACTTATTATCAGGCCTGACCTAATGGGAGCCTCTGTACCTATTAGCAGGCTGAGCCTCCTGGGGAAACACACTGGAGAAGCCTCACCTGAGGCGGAATGGGCACAGGGCTCTAGAGGACAGACTTTTTGCAGGATTCCCATTCTTTAAGGTACCGATTGAGTGGTATTGTTTTTATGCTTTAAAAACAAACTAGTTGCCTTTTAGTAGATTCCCACTCATGGAGATCCCATATGTGTCAGAGCAGAATTGTGCTCCAAGGGGTTTTCAGTGGCTAATTTTTTATAAGTATGCCAGGCCCTCTGGGGTGTTGCCTCTGGGTGAACTCCAGCCACCAACTCTTCAGTCAGCAGCTGAGCACTTAACATTTGTGCCACCCAGGGACTCTCTTTAAGTTTTACGGGAATAAAAAATGAGGTAGAAACCTAAAAACGAGATTCAGCAAAGCCCCCAATAGTCTGGATGTCTGAGTCCAAAAGTTCTGCTATTTTTTTACATTTTTAATAACAAGAGGAAGATATGGCAGAGGTTTGGTGCCTAGAAGAAGAGACAGTATTACTATTCAAGGCCCAGTGTCTTTCCCTAATCAATATCCGTAGGTGTAGGAAGACTGTCTATTCATTCACTGCAACTGTAAGAAAATTAGTATAGTCTTTCTGAAGAACAATTTAACATGAAGAATTAAACACCTGTAAAATTTTTGTATCCTTTGATCCTTCAATTAGAAAAACGAAAATAGTTCTATACTATACTATGGTACAGTACAGAACCATTAAAAATACTTACGGTGTGTTTAAGAAAATGTGAAATGTTTTTAAGATATTAAAGCACAAAACCAAAACAAACGAAAAACCTCACAAGATACTAAATGATTTGTACAGAATTATCAACTATGTAAAGAAATACATATATAGCAAAATGTGACTATCCCAACATGTAAACTTTTGCTTCTGGGTGGTGGAATTATGGTTGCCTTTTTTAGGTCTAATTATTTATACTTTTCTGTATTTGCCGGCCTTACACAGTAAACACACAATACTCTGACTATAAGGGAGGGGGGCAGAGGTTGAAATGACCTCAAACCTTCAGTTTTCTTTGAAATTCTTTGAATCAGGTTAAATTCCTCCTAGTCCCTTCAGGCACGTAGACAAGCGTGTGGCTACTGACAGAAAGATTCGAGAGGGCCGCGGCCAACTGGGGAGGGCGGTCTCTGGCTCAGCCGGTTTCTGGGCGCTCCTTCCTTCCCTTTGAGCGCAGCCAAGGCTGTTCTAACTCGTTTCTCCTCCCAAGGAGCTGTGCACAGAACCCCCCTTTGCAGCACGGGGCGAGTTACTGGACAAGCGGAGGTTTTTCTTGCCTTCCCCCTACCATGCGCGTCGCCGGCCGTGACAGCCCTGCCCCGGAGCGTAAACCGGCGCGGGAAACCACGCACCGCCTGCGCTGTAGGGCGGGACCAAGCAGCTGCCGTGAACCCCCAAGCAGCTGCCGCGAGCCCAGCCTCCCCTCCCTACCCCTGGGCCGAGCGCCCAAACCCAGGGCCGCGGCTGGCGGAAATGCGGAGGAGGGAAGAGGGAGACAGGAGAAGGTGGGGAGAGGGGGGTAGGCCTTGCCCCGCCAGCTCAAACTCCGGGCGGCCAGAGGCGCGGAGGGCGCGGCGGCGGGGACGTGCCCGGGCCCACGGAGGGCAGGCAAGCGGCCCGAGGCGGGTAGGCGCGGCTTGGAGGTGGGAAGGGTGGAGGGCGCCCCCAGTCGCCCAGGCCCGCAAACTTCAGGCCGCCAGCCCTGCAGAGGAGAGATGGCGGAGGAGGAGGCTACGATTCGACCGCAGGCCGGGCTGCCTGCAGCCCGAACGCACAGTCCTGCCCGCTGGTCGGTCGGCTCTTTTGTCTGAGAATCGTGCTCGCCAGCAGACTGGAATCCCATCTTCGGGTTGTGCGCGCGCTTTAGCGTGGGTATGAACGGCTGAGGAGGCTGCCGGCTTCTCCTTCGCGCGCGGTCTGGTGTCAGCCTCTGCAGGAACCCAGTCGTTAATGAACTTTAGTACCAGGCACTGGGGCCCTGGTGGCACAGTGGTTAAGAGCTAGACTGCTGATAACCACAAGGCCGACAATTCGAAACTGCTGCTGCTCGTTGGAAACCATATGGGGCAGTTCTGTTCTGTTCTGTGGGGTCGCTATGAGTTGGAATCCACTCAGTGGTAACGGGTTTGGTTTATAAGGTCACCAGACAAGGGTTTCTTGTTGGCGCTTGGCCCATTTTCAGTCTATCACCGCAACCTCCTTGACTCTTCTGTCTTTATGCCTCTTTCGTCCTTTGCTGCTTTTCTTCAATTCTGCTGCCTTTCCAGGACTAAGTATGACTCACCAAAGGCATGTGTTGAACCCATCCTTCTAGTCTCCTCTGAGATTTGGCTCTACCTGTAAATCCACCATCACTCACCAGCTTCAGTAATCACGCCCTCATTAACTCTCTGCCAACAAATGTGCCAAAGGCTAAATTAAAATTTATCTCCACTCTGCCACTGCTCCCAAAACCCATTGCCATTGTCCAGTTGATTTGGACTCACAGCTACCCAAGCCATGGTGTTTTCAATTACCTCATATGCTAGGAAAGCTGGGCAATGAATAAGGAAGACTGAAAAAGAATTGATGCCTTTGAATTGTGGTATTGGTGAAGAATATTGAATGTACCATGGAGTGCCAAAAGAATGAACAAATCTGTCTTGGAAGAAGTACAAGCAGAATGCTCCTTGGAGGCAAGTTGGGCGAGACTGTCTCACATACTTTGGACATGTTATCAGGAGGAACCACTCCCTGGAGAAGGACATCATGCTTTATAAAGGAGAGGGTCAGTGAAAAAGAAGACCCTCAACAAGACAGATTGACACAGTGGCTGCAACAATGGGCTTAAGCATAACAACTATTGTGAGGATGGCACAGGACCAGGTAGTGTTTCCTGCAGTTGTACATAGGGTTACTATGAGTCAGAACCAACTGGACGGCACCAAACAACAACAACTGCCACTGGAAGGTCTCTGGGTGGCAAAAAAGTTTGTGCTCAGCTACTAGCTGAAAGGTTGGTGGTTTGAACCCACCCAGTAGCACCACAGAATAACGGCCTGGAGATCTGCTTCCCTAAAGATTACAGCCAAGAGAACACTATGGAGCATTCTACTCTGTAACACAAGGAGTCACCATGAGTAAGAATCAACTGGATGGCAACGAGTTTGGTTTTTGGTTTTGCCACTGGGACAAGATACTGCCCTCTCGCACCAACAAAGGAAAGAATAGTTTACACTTGCTCTATCACCCAAGACCAGCTACATAATTCGCAGGACCCAATGCAAAATTACGCCAAATAATGCCAAAGATGAGGAAATTGAAGATTTTTACCAACTTCTGCAGTCTGAAATTGATCAAACTTGCAATCAGGATGCATTGATAATTACTAGTGATTGGAATGCAAAAGTTGGAAACAAAGAAGGAACAGTAGCTGGAAAATACAGCCTTGGTGATAGAAACGACGCTGGAGATAGTGTGATAGAATTTTGCAAGAACAGTGACTTCTTCATTGCAAATACCTTTTTTTCAACAACATAAATGGCGACTATACACGTGGACCTCACCAGATGGAATACATGGGAATCAAATTGATTACATCTGTGGAAAGAGACGATGGAAAAGCTCAATATCAGTCAGAACAAGGCCAGGGCCTGACTGTGGAACAGACCATCAATTGCTTATATGCAAGTTCAAGTTGAAGCTGAAGAAAATTAGAAAAAGTCTACAAGAGCCACAGTATGACCTTGAGTGTATTCTACCTGAATTTAGAGACCCTCTCAAGAATAGATTTGACTCATTAAACACTAATGACCAAAGACCAGACAAGTTTTGGAATGACATCAAGGACATCATACATGAAGAAAGCAAGAGGTCATTAAAAAGACAGGAAAGAAAAGACCAAAATGGATGTCAGGAGAGACTCTGAAACTTGCTCTTGAATGCAGAGTAACTAAAGTGAAAGGAAGAAATGATGAAGTGAAAGAGCTGAACAGAAGATTTCAAAGGGCAGCTCGAGAAGACAAAGAAAAGTAGTATAAGGAAATGTGCAAAGACCTAGAGTTAGATAACCAAAAAGGAAGAACGTGTTCAGCATTTCTCAAGCTGAAAGAACTGAATAGAAAATTGAAGCCGTGAGTTGCAATATTGAAGGATTCTACAGAGAAAATATTAAATGACGCAGGAACACATCAAAAGAAGATAGAAGGAATATACAGTCACTGTACCAAAAAGAATTGGTTGACGTTCAGCCATTTCAGGAGGTAGCATATGGTCAAAAACTGATGGTACTGAAGGAAGAGGCCCAAGCTGCACTGAAGGCATTGGCAAAAAACAAGGCTCCAGGAATTGACGGAATACCAGTTGCGATGTTTCAACGAATGATGCAGCGCTGGAAGCGCTCACTCATCTATGCCAAGAAATTTGGAAGACAGCTACCTGGTCAGCCCACAAGAAGAGATCCATATTTGTGCCCATTCCAAAGAAAGATGATCCAACAGAATGTGAAAATTATCAAGCAATATCATTAATATCACACAAAAGTAAAATTTTGCTGAAGATCATTCAAAAGCAGTTGCAGCAGTACACTGACAGGGAACTGCCAGAAATTCAAGCCAGATTCAGAAGAGGACATAGAGCAAGAGATACCATTGTTGATGTCAGATGGATCCTGGCTGAAAGCAGAGAATACCAGAAAGATGTTTACCTGTGTTTTATTGACCATGCAAGGGCATTTGACTGTGTGGATCATAACAAATTATGGATCACTAAACCAGAGACTGCATCAGACTGAGACTAGAAGAACTAGATGGTGCCCGGCTACCACCAATGACCACCCTGACAGGGAACACAACAGAGAGTCCCTGATGGAGCATGAGAAAAGTGGGGTCCAGAACTCAAAATCTAGTAAAAAGACCAGACTTAATGGTCTGACTGAGACTGGAGGATCCCCAGAAACCATGGCCCCTGGACTATCTGTCAACCCAGAACTAAAACCATTCCCGAGACCAGCTCTTCAGACAAAGATTAGACTGGACCAGGGGGCATAAAATGATACTTATGAAGAGTGTGCTTCTTAGCTCAAGTAGATACATGAGACTAAATGGGCAGCTCCTGTCCGCAGGTGAGATGAGAAGGCAGAGAGGGTCAGGAGCTGGTTGAATGGACACAGGAAATCAGGGGTGGAAAGGAGGAGTGTGCTGTCACAGTATAGGGAGAGAAATTAGGGTCACATAACGGTGTATGTATAAATTTTTGTATGAGAATTTTTGAAGCATTTACTGATGAAGATCAAAGACTACAGCCTTCAGTATGGATTACACCTCAACATAAAGAAAACGCAAATCCTCACAACTGGACCAATAAGTAACATCATGATAAATGGAGAAAAGATGGAAGTTGTCAAGGATTTCATCTTACTTGGATTCACAGTCAACACCCATGGAAGCAGAAGTCAAGAAATCAAAAGACGTGTTGCATTGGGCAAATCTGCTGCAAAAGACCTCTTTAAAGTGTTAAAAAGCAAAGATGTCATTTTGAGGACTAAGGTGCGCCTGACCCAATCCACGGTGTTTTCAGTTCCCTCATTTGCACGCCAAAGCTGGACAATGAATAAGGAAGACCAAAGAAGAATTGATGCATTTGAATTATGGTGTTGGCAAAGAATGTTGAATATACTACGGACTGACAGAAAAAGAACAAATCTGTCTTGGAAGAAGTACAGCCAGAATGCTCCTTAGAAGCAAGGACGGCAAGACATTGTCTCACATACTTTGGATATGTTGTTAGGGGGGACCAGTCCCTGGAGAAGGACATCATGCTTGGTAGAGTAGAGGGTCAGCAAAAAGAGGAAGACCCTTGAGATGGATTGACACAGTGGCTACAACAATGGGCTCAGGACCCGGCAGTGTTTCATTCTGTTGTACATAGGGTCGCTATGAGTCAGTACCAAGAGGACAGCAGCTAATAACAACAACAGGGCAAAATTAAAGTACAGGGGCTCTTGTTCAAAACTTAGGAATTTCCAGACAGTGACAGCAGAGCATTAAACCAACCTGGGAGCTTGTGAGACTGCACAGGTGGTGCATCCATGAAGTTGGCCTTGCTAGCACCATTTCTACCCTTAAGCCTCTGCAATCTGACCACTGCTCTAACCCTCTCCCACCAAGCTTTCTTTTCTTTTTTTTTTTTTGTCTTAATTTTTTTTTTAAATGTGCTTTTGGTGAAAGTTTACAGCTCAAGTTAATTTCTCATACAAAAATTGTACACATAATGTTTTGTGACGTTAGTTGCAATCCCCACAACGTGAGAACACACTCAACCCCTCCTCGCCCCAGGTTCCCTGTGTCCGTTCAACCAGTTCCTGTCCCTTCCTGCCTTCTCATCCTGCTTTTGGACAGGAGCTGCCCATTTGGTCCCATATATCTGATTGAACTAAGAAGCATGTTCCTCAAGTATATTAATTTTTGTTTTATAGTCCTGTCTAATCTTTGTCTAAATGGGCTTAAGGAATGGTTTCAGTTCTGGGTTAACAGTGTGTCCAGGGGCCATAGTTTTGGGGGTTCTTCCAGTCTCTGTCAGACCATTAAGTCTGGTCTTTTTACATGAATTTGAGTTAGGGTCTACATTTTTCTCCTGCTCTGTCCAGGACTCTTGTTATGTTCCCTGACAGGGTGATCATTGGTGGTAGCCAGCCACCATCTAGTTCTGGTCTCAGGCTGGTAGAGACTCTGGTTCATGTGTTCCTTTAGTCCTTTGGGTTAATATTTTCTTTGTGTCTTTGGTTTTCTTCATTCCCCTTTGCTCTAAATGGGATGGGACGAATTGATGTATCTTAGATGGTGGCTCAGAAGCTTTTAAGACCCCAGACAACACTCACCCAAGTTGGATGTATAACTTTTTTAAAATAAACTTCTTTATGCCAAGTGACCTAGATGTTCCCCGAAACTATGGTCCCCAGGCTCCAGCCCCCGCTACTCCGTCTCTCAGTCTTTGGATGTGTCCAGGAAACTTCTTAGCTTTTGCTTTGGTCCACTTGTGCTGACTTCCCCTGTATTGTATGTTGTCCTTCCCTTCACCTAATTTGATCCTTATCTACTATCTAGTGATTTCTCCTCCCCCTTCCTCCCCACCCTCGTAACCATCAAAGAATGCTTTTTTCTGTGTTTAAACTTTTTCTTGAGTTCTTATAATAGTGGTCTTATACAATATTTGTCCTTTTATGACTAATTTCAATCGCATAATGCCCTCCAGATTCATCCATGTTGTGAGATGTTCCAAGGATTCATCATTGTTCTTTATCGTTGCATAGTATTCCATTGTGTGTATGTACCATAGTTTGTTTATTCATTCATCTGTGGATGGGCATTTAGGTTGTTTCTATCTTTTTGCTATTGTGAATAATGCTGCAGTGAACATGGGTGTGCACATGTCTATTTTTGTGACGGCTCTTATTTCTCTCGGATATATTCATAGGAGTGGTATTGCTGGATCATATGATATTTCTATTTCTAGCTTTTTAAGGAAGCACCAAATCATTTTCAAAAGTGGTTGTACCATTTTACATTCCCACCAGCAGTGCATAAGAGTTCCAGTCTCTCTACAACCTCTCCAACATTTGTTATTTTGTGTTTTTTGGATTAGTGCCAGCCTTGTTGGGGTGAGATGCTATCTCATTGTAGTTTTTTTTTTTTAAATTGTACTTTAAATGAAGGTTTACAGAACAAGCTAACTTCTCCTTAAACAGTTAGTACACATAATGTTTTATGACATTGGTTAACAACCCCACGACATGTCAACACTCTCCCTTCTCGACATTGGGTTTCCTATTACCAGCTTTCCTGTCCCCTCCTGCCTTCTAGTCCTTGTCCCTGGGCTGTTGTGCCCCTTTAGTATCATTTTGTTTTTTAGGCCTATCTAGTCTTTGGCTGAAGGGTGAACCTCTGGAGTGACTTCATTACTGAGCTAGAAGGGTGTCTGAGGTCCATACTCCCAGGGTTTCTCCAGTCTCTGTCAGGCCAGCAAGTCTGGTCTTTTTTTGTGAGTTAGAATTTTGTTCTACATTTTTCTCCAGCTCTGTTCGGGACCCTCTATTGTGACCCCTGTCAGAGCAGACAGTGGTGGTAGCCAAGCACCATCTAGTTGTACTGTATGCCGTCTGGTAGAGGCCATGGTAGTTGTGGTCCATTCGTCCTTTGGACTTATCTTTCCCTAGTATCTTGTTTTCTTCATTCTTCCTTGCTCCCGACGGGGTGAGACCAGTGGAGTATCTTAGATGGTTGCTCACAGGCTTCTAAGACCCCAGATGCTACTCACTAAGCTAGAATGTAGAACATTTTCTTTATAAACTGTGTTATGCCAGTTGAGCTAAATGTTCCCAAGACCATGGTCCTTACAGCCCTCAGCCCAGCATTTCGGTCCCTCAGGGTAGTTTGGATGTATCTATGGAGTTTCCAGGACGTTGCCTTGTACAAGTTGTGCTGGCTTCCCCAGTATTGCGTACTATCTAACCCTTCAACAAAGTTACCACTTATCTATTGTCTATTTAGTGTTTTTCCACCCCACCCCTCCCCTCCCTCGTAACCATCAAAGATTGTTTCTTTTTGTGTGTAAACCTTTTCATGAGTTTTTATAGTAGGGGTCTCATACTAATTTCTCCTTTTGTGGTTGACTTATTTCACTCAGCATAATGCCCTCCAGATTCATCATTGTTCTTTATCATTGTGTAATACTCCATTGTGTGTATGTACCATAGTTTGTTTATCCATTCATCTGTTGATGGGCATCTAGGTTGTTTCCATATTTTTGCTATTATGAACAATGCTGCAGTGAACATGGGTGTGTATATGTCTATTTGTGTGATGACTCTTATTTCTCTAGGATATATTCATAGGAGTGGGATTGCTGGATCATATGGTATTTCTATTTCTAGCTTTCTAAGGAAGTGCCATATCGTTTTCCAAAATGGTTGTATCATTTCACATTCCCACCAGCAGTGCATAAGAGTTCCGATCTCCCAACAGCCTCTCCAGTGTTAGTTATTTCCAGTTTTTTGATTTGTGCCAGAATGCTGGGGTGAGATGGTATCTCATTGTGGTTATGATTTGCATTTTTCTAAGGGCTAGTGATCCCGAGCATTTCCTCACGTGTCCATTGGCTGCTTGGATGTCTTCTTTGGTGAAGTGTCTGTTCATTTCCTTTGCCCATTTTTTAACTGGATTATTTGTCTTTTTGTCATAGAGGTGTTGGATTTTCTTGTAGATTTTAGAGATTAGAACTTTGCCTGAATTGTAATGGCCAATTCTTTTTCCCCCAGTCTCTAGGTTCTCTTTTTACTCTTTTGGTGAAGTCTTTTGATGAGCATAAGTGTTTAATTTTTAGAAGATCCCAGCTATCTAGCTTATCTTCTGGAGTTTGTGTGTTGTTGGTTATGGTTTGTATCCTGCTAACACCGTGTATTAGGGCCTCTAGCGTTGATCCTATTTTTTCTTCTATGAGCTTTATAGTTTTTGGCTTTATATTTAGGTCTTTGATCCATTTTGAATTCATTTTTGTACATGGTGTGAGGTATGAGTCCTGTTTCATTTTTTTGCAGATGGACATCCAGTTTTGCCAGCACCATTTTTAAAAAGACTGTTCCCAAATTGATGGATTTTGGGCACTTGTTGAACATCAGGTGATGGATGGATTTACATCTGGGTTCTCAGTTCTGTTGCACTGGTCAATGTTTCTTTCCTTGTACCAGTACCAGGCTGTTTTGACTACCATAGCTGTATAGTGGGTTCTGAGGTCAGGTAGCGTGAGTCCTCTTACTTTATTCTTCTTCAATAGTGCTTTACTTATCTGCGGCTTCTTCCCTTTCCATACATAGTTAATGATTAGTTTTTCCATCTCTTTGAACAATGTTGTTGGTATTTGGATTGGGATTGCATTGTATTTGTAGATTGCTTTGAGTAGAATTGTCATTTTCACAATGTTGAGTCTGCCTATCCATGAGCATGGTGTGTTTTTCTATTTACATAGATCTGTTTTGGTTTCCTGCAGTAGTGTTTTGCAGTTTTCTTTGTATAGGTCTTTTTCCCTGGTTAGATTTATTCCTAAGTATTTTATTTTTTTAGGGGTTATTATAAATAATATTGTTTCCCTGATTTCCTTTTCGTGATTCTCTTTATTGGTGTGTAGGAATCCAACCAATTTTTGTATATTTATCTTGTATCCTGCTTCTCTGCTGGATCTTTCTATTAGTTCCAGTAGTTTTCTGGTGGAGTCTTTAGGGTTTTCTATGTATAGTATCATATCATCTGCAAACAGGGACAGTTTAACTTCTTCCTTACCAATTTGGAAGCCCTTTATTTCTTTTTCTTGCCTTATTGCTCTAGCTAGGACTTCCAGCACAATGTTAAATAGGAGTGGTGATAAAGGGCATCCTTGTCTTGTTCCTGTTCTCAAGGGGAATGTTTTCAGCCTCTCTCCATTAAGAATGGTGTTTGCCATTGGTTTTGCATAGATGCCCTTTATTATGTTGAGAAATTTCCCTTCTATATCTATTTTTTTGAGAGTTTTTATCAGGAATGGGTGTTGGACTTTGTCAGGTGCCTTTTCTGAATCGATTGAGATGATCACGTGATTCTTTTCTTTCCTTTTATTTATGTGGTGGATTACGTTTATTGATTTTCTAATGTTGAACCATCCTTGTATATGAATCCTACTTGGTCATGGAGTATTATGTTTTTCATATGCTGAATTGTATTGGCAAGAATTTTGTTGAGAATTTTTGCATCTATATTCATGAGAGATATTGGTCTATAATTTTATTTTTTGTGATGTCTTTGCCTAGTTTTGGTATCAGGGTTATGTTGGCTTCATAGAATGAGTTTGGAAGTATCCCTTCCTTTTCTGTGTTCTGAAATAATTTGAGTAGTGCTGGTGTAAGCTCTTCTCTGAATGTTTGGTCGAATTCTCCAGTGAAGGCATCTGGGCCAGGGCTTTTTTTTTTTGTTGGGAATTTTTTAAATTAACTTATGAAGCTGCTTTCCCATACTCCCTGTCCACTGATCTCCAATGTAGGCAGGGTGAATCCAAGTATCAGGGACCCTGCACTTCCTGGCCAGCCAAGCTACCTCATCCAGCTATGATGCTGCAGAGGTCAAGCAGGCAGGAGAAGGATGGGGGGTGGGAAAATGTATCTTGCTGGTTACTGGGTGTTCTGTCTCCTGCCGGGAGCTCTGTGAAGCTGCTTTCCCATACTCCCTGTCCGCTGATCTCCAACAGGAACCCAAGATGGTGAATCTGTGCTGCGGTAACTGATAGGGGACCTCTGCACGTATCTCTCCTTGCTCTCTGTTCTCTGTCAGTTTCTTGTTCCATTTGGTGCTTGGCTATGTTGTTTATCTCTTCATTTGACACTTAGGGTTCCAGGATTGACGTTTGTCTCTGTTTGACTTAGTTTTTCGGGTCTTTGCTATGGAGGGATGGTGTGGTGCTTCTGTCTATAGCACCATGTTGGCTTCCTCTCTCATTGTAGTTTTGATTTGCATTTTTTTAATGGCTGATGATAGTGAGCATTTCCTCATGTGTCTGTTAGCTGCCTGAATGTCTTCTTTGGTGAATTGTCCGTTCATATCCTTTGCTCATTTTTTGAATTGGATTGTCTTTTTGCTGTAGGTGTTGCAGTCACTCGTAGAGTTTAGAGATTAGACCCTTATCAGATATATTGTAGCCAGAATTTTTTCCCCATCTACAGATTCTCTTTTTACTCTTTAGGCAGTCTTTTGATGAGCGTAAGTGTTTGATTTTTAGGAGCTCCCAGTTATCTAGTTTCTCTTCTGGTGTCTGTGCATTGTTAGTTATGGTTTGTATACTATTTATGCCATGTCTTAGGGCTCCTAGCATTGTCCCTATTTTGTCTTCCATGATCTTTATTGTTTTAGACATTATGTTTAGGTCTTTGATACATTTTGAGTTAGTTTTTGTGTACAGTGTGAGGAATGGGTCCTGTTTCATTTTTTTACTGATGGATATCCACTTATGCCAGCACCATTTGTTAAAGAGACTGTCTTTTCCCCATTTAATGGATTTCGGGCCTTTGTCAAATATCAGCTGCTCATAGGTGGATGGATTTATGTCTGGGTTCTCAATTCTGTTCCATTGGTCTATGAGTCTGTTGTACCACTACCAGGCTGTTTTGACTACAGTGGTGGTATAATAGGTTTTAAAATCAGGTAGTGTGTGGCTTCCCACTTTGTTCTTCTTCAGTAATGCTTTACTTATCTGGGGCCTCTTCCCTTTCCATATGAAGTTGGTGATTTGTTTCTCTATCTCATTAAAAAATGCCATTGGAATTTGAATTGGGATTGCATTGTATCTGTAGATCGCTTTGGGTAGAATTGACATTTTCACAATTTTGAATCTTCCTATCCATGAGCATGGTATATTTTTCCACTTAGATATGTCTCTTTTGGTTTCTGCCAATGTTTCTTGAATGCATAGAAAAATAAGTGAATAATCTCTTCACTGTGGCTAGTTATTAGAACCAGTTTCCCTCTAGTTGACTCCAACTCTTGGGGACCCCATGTGTATCAGAACTGCACTCCAGTGGGCTTCCAGTGGCTAATTTTTTGGCAGTAGACAGGCCTTTCTTCTGAGGTGCCTCTGGGTGGACTGGAACCTTCAACGTTATGATTTACAGGTAAGCGTGCTACTTGTTTGCACCACCCAGGGACTCTTAGTTATTGTTGTTGTTGTCAGGTGTCATCGAGTTGGTTCCAACTCATAGAAACACTACATACAACAGAAGAAACACTGCCCAGTCCTTTACTATCCTAACAATTGTTGTTATGCTTGAGCCCATTGTTGTAGCCACTGTGTTAGTCCATTTGGTTTAGGGTCTTC
The DNA here is from genome assembly GCA_030035585.1 of Dugong dugon. Classification (NCBI taxonomy): domain Eukaryota; kingdom Metazoa; phylum Chordata; class Mammalia; order Sirenia; family Dugongidae; genus Dugong; species Dugong dugon. The sequence goes on along the minus strand of CM057476.1, from coordinate 44,038,336 downwards.
CTCTTTTTCTCTGACCCTCTACTTTACCAAGCATGATGTCCTTCTCCAGGGACTAGTCCCTCCTGATAACATGTCCAAAGTATGTGAGACAGAGTCTCGTCATCCTCGCTTCTAAGGAGCATTCTGGCTGTACTTCTTCCAAGATGGATTTGTTCATTCTTTTGGCAGTCTGTGGTATATTCCCTAGTTGTTAGAACCAGGGATCTTTTCTTGGTCATGCATCTCCTTTAACTTCTTTGCAGCATTGACATGGCCAACTATACCTTTCCTTATAAAACCCCCTTTTCCTTTGGCTTCTGTAACATTGCACCATTGGATTTTTCTGTCTCTCTGATGCATTCCTCTAGTTTCTTTGCTGGCTTCTCTCTCTCCTTCTGTACCACATACGTGTGTGTTCCCAAAAGTTACGTTCTCAATTCGTTTTCTTTCTAATTCTCCTGGAAAGATTGTTCTCCTTGTTTCAGTCATCACCTTTGTGCATGTAATGCCCTAGCCTTTATCTCCAGCCCAGATTTCCCCTGCAGCCATAGTTTTACTTTCTGTCTTTCCTGGGTGTCCTGGCAACTCAGACATAACAAGTCAATAATTAACTGTAGACCTGTTTGTCTCTTTCTTCCCTTCCGTCTTCTGTTGCTCTTGTATCCCTCTCTCCTCTTTCTCTCTCCCTCCGTTCCTTCCTATGTCCCTTCCTCCCTCCCTCTCTACCTCTCTCCCTTCCTTCTTTCCTTCCTTCCTTGTGGGAGTTGTGCAAAAAGTAAATATACTAAAGATGATGGGAGTGGGGTGGGAAGGCAGCCCAGCAGTAGCTGAAGCCTGCAAGAGGGGCATGTCAGAGCAGGACAGTGGCCTGGCAGGATTGGTAGATTGGATACACATATAGAGGAGGATTGAGTAAATAAGTAAATATATTGAGGATAATGAGAGCTAGGTTTCACACTGTTGGAGAAAGAAGGTACACATATGGAAAACTGGAAAGTCATTGAACTCTCTGGTATATGTGTTGGAACTGGAGGAGGTATCGGTAGTATGAACTCATATATACATATGGAGAAACAGAGGTGTGTGTGTATATATATAGAGAGAGAGATATAGCTGTTTATTTTGTTTACCCAGCTCTGTCCACCGAGAGAACCCAAGACATGAACAGTAACAGCATGAATAGCAGGAATAGTAATGAGCATACCTGGTGCCTAGATCTTGGTTTCTAAATACTCTCCACTAAAGAGACCAGAGTTCGTTGAAGAAATGGCTTATTTCAGAGCTGGGAGAGGGAAAGAACAAGATGAGCCTGGAACATCTTGTTGTGCCAGAAAGTAAAAAAATGCTCAAAAAATGATGCTTATGGATCAAAAAGGTAATAAAAAAACTCCCAACCAAAAAAAGCCCTCGCCCAGATGGCTTCACTGGAGAATTCTACAAAACATTTACAGAAGAGCTTGTACCAGTACTGCTCAAGCTATTTCAGAGCATAGAAGAGGAAGCAACACTTCCAAATTCATTCTATGAAACCAGCATAACGCTGATACCAAAACCAGGCAAAGATGTCACAAAAAATGAAAATTACAGACCAATATCTCTCATGAATATAGATGCAAAAATTCTTTACAAAATTCTAGCCAATAGAATTCTGCATCATATCAAAAAAATAATACACCATGACCAACGAGGATTCATACCAGGTATGAAAGGATGGTTCAACATTAGAAAATCAATAAACGTAATCCACCACATAAATAAAAGGAAAGAAAAGAATCACATGATCATCTCAGTCGATTCAGAAAAGGCACCTGACAAAGTCCAACACCCATTCCTGATAAAAACTCAAAAAAATAGATATAGAAGGGAAATTTCTCAACATAATAAAGGGCATCTATGCAAAACCAATGGCAAACACCATTCTTAATGGAGAGAGGCTGAAAACATTCCCCTTGAGAACAGGAACAAGACAAGGATGCCCTTTATCACCACTCCTATTTAACATTGTGCTGGAAGTTCTAACTAGAGCAATAGGCAAGAAAAAGAAAGAAAGGGCATCCAAATTGGTAATGAAGAAGTTAAACTGTCCCTGTTTGCAGATGATATGATACTATACATAGAAAACCCTAAAGACTCCACAAGAAATCTACTGGAACTAATAGAAAGATTCATCAAAGTAGCAGGATACAAGATAAACATTCCAAAATCAGTTGGATTCCTATACACCAATAAGGAGAACGATGAAAAGGAAATCAGGAAAACAATACCATTTATAATAGCCCCTAAAAAGATAAAATACTTAGGAATAAATCTGACCAGGGATGTAAAAGACCTATACAAAGAAAACTACAAAACACTACTGCAGGAAACCCAAAGGGATCTACATAAATGGAAAAACATACCATGCTCATGGATAGGCAGACTCAACATTGTGAAAATAACAATTCTACCCAAAGCAGTTTACAAATACAATGTAATCCCGATCCAAATACCAACAACATTGTTCAAAGAGATGGAAAAACTAATCATTAACTTTATATGGAAAGGGAAGAAGCCCCGAATAAGTAAAGCACTACTAAAGAAGAAGAATAAAGTTGGAGGACTCACATTACCTGACTTTAGAACCTACTATACAGCTACAGTAGTGAAAACAACCTGGTACTGGTACAACGACAGATACATTGACCAATGGAACGGAATTGAGAACCCAGATGTAAATCCATCCACCTACGGTCACCTGATCTTCGACAAGGGCCCAAAGTCCATCAAATGGGGAAAAGACAGTCTTTTTAACAAATGGTGCTGGAAAAACTGGATATCCATCTGCAAAAAAATGAAACAGGACCCATACCTCATGCTGTATACAAAAACTACTTCAAAATGGATCAAAGACCTGAATACAAAGCCTAAAACTATAAAGTTCATAGAAGAAAAAATAGGGCCAACACTACAGGCCTTAATACACGGCATTAACAGGATACAAACCATAACCATCAATGTACAAACCCTAACAGATAAGCTAGATCACTGGGATCTTCTAAAAATCAAACACCTATGCTCTTCAAAAGACTTCACCAAAAAAGTAAAAAGAGAACCTACAGACTGGGAAAAAATTTTTGGGCAGTACAAGTCAGACAAAGGTCTAATCTCCATAATCTACAAGAAAATGCAACACCTCTACAACAAAAAGACAAAAATCCTATTAAAAAGCGGGCGAAGGAAATGAACAGACACTTCACCAAAGAAGACATTCAAATGGCCAACAGACACATGAGGAAATGCTCGTGATCACTAGCCATTATAGAAATGCAAATTAAAACCACAATGAGATACCATCTCACCCCGGCATTACTGGCACGAATCAAAAACACTGGAAATAACAAATGTTGGAGGGGCTGCGGGGAGATGGGAACTCTTATGCACTGCTGGTGGGAATGCAAAATGATACAACCATTTTGAAAAATGATATGGCACTTCCTCAGAAAGCTAGAAATAGACATAGCATTCGATCCAGCAATCCCACTCCTAGGAATACATCCTAGAGAAATAAGAGTCGTCACTTGAATAGACACATGCACACCTATGTTTATGGCAGCATTGTTCACAATAGCAAAATGATGGAAACAACCTAGATGCCCATCAACAGATGAATGGATAAACAAACTATGGTACATATACACAATGGAGTACTATGCAATGAGAAAGAACAATGAATCTGTGAAGCATCTCATAACATGGATGAAACTGGCAGACATTATGCTGAGTGAAATAAGTCAATCACAAAAGGACAAATATTGTATGAGACCTCTATTGTAAAAACCCGTGAAAAAGTTCACCCACAAAATGTAACAATCTTTGTTGGTTACCAGGGATGGGAGGGTTGTGGGAGAAGTACTAAATAGGCAATAGATAAGTGGTATCTTGGGTGAAGGGTGAGACAGTACACAATACAGGGGAAACTAGCACAACTTGTACAAGGAAAGGTGATGGAAGCTCCATAGACACATCCAAACTCCCTGAGGGACTGAATTGCTGGGCGGAGAGCTGTGGGGACCATGGTCTCAGGGAACATCTAGCTCAATTGGCATATCACAGTTTATAAGGGCAATGTTCTACATTCTACCTTGGTGAGTAGTGTCTGAGGTCTTAAAAGCCCATGAGCGGTCATCTAAGATACACCACTGGTCTCATCCCTTCGGGAGCAAGGGAGAATGAAGAAAACAGGATACAAGGAAAAGATTAGTCTGACGGACTAATGGATCACAGCTACCAAGGCCTCCACCGGACTGAGTCCAATACAGCTAGATGGTGCCCAGCTACCACCACTGACTGCTCTGACCAGGATCACAACAGAGGGTTCTGGACAGAGCTGGAGAAGGATGTAGAACATAATTCTAACTCACAAAAAAAAAAGACCAGATTTACTGGCCTAAAGGATACTGGAGAAACCCCGAGAGTACGACCCCCAGACACCCTTTTAGCTCAGTGGTGAAGTTATCTCCGAGGTTCACCGTTCAGCCTGGGAGTAGACAGCCCCGTAAAACCAAATGGGACTAATGAGGTACAGTAGTCCAGTGACAAGGGCCAGAAGGCAGAAGGGGACAAGGAAGCTGATTATAGGGAACCCAAGGTTGAGTAAGGATATTATTGATGTGTTGTGAGATTGTTAACCATTGTCATAGGGCAACATGTGTAGTAACTATTAAATGAGAAACTATTTTGTTCTGTAAGCCTTCATCTTAAGTGAGAATAGCAGCACAATTGGAAAAGCGTAGTCAATGTCACTGAACTGTGCATGTAGAAATTTTTGAAATGGTGTATCTTTGGCTATGTGTATTTTCACCAAAAAAAAAAGGTTGAGAAGTTAGAGGGTTGACATGTTGTGGGTTGTTAACCAATGTCACAAAACAATATGTGTACTACTGTTTCATGAGAAACTATTTGTTCTGTAAGCCTTCACCTGAAGTACAATTAAAAAAAAAAAAAAGAAAAAAGATGCTCATGTATCAAAAGGACACAGAAGTCAGTTTTAAGGGGCTTCTACTGGCCAAATCTGAGACAATTTTAATATCAACATAAATTACAAGAATAACAAATTTTAACCTTTTGAATAGGAATCCACATGTCCACATCGATATAAATACATGAATAAATAAGTGTAGTTGAAAAGAAAGTTTTTCCTTACAGTAGAGTGTTGATTATTAATACATACAGAAAGAATGATGAAATTAGAAAATCACCATTTGGCAACCATCTTAGTAATATTGTAATTATTTCAGTTAAGAAACGCCAACGTGCTAAAACTAATGGTGAAATGGACAAGGAACAAGATTTTACATAGGCTGAAAGCATCTCCCTCACAAAATACTTTAGCAATTATAAATAAGAAATAAGTTACTGTGGAGAAACCTGGCAGACACCAACTTAACCATATAATAAAAGCTAACCAATTCCACCAGTAATGGGACAAATTAACATTGTGTGCCAGCTGACAGGATGCAGTGAGAACAACACAGCATCACATGTGTGATATTCCAGTCAAAAATGCACAAACTGTGTCTAATCATGATGAAATATTGGAGAAACCTGAATTGAGGGACAGTCTGCAAAATGGCCAACATTGTTCAAAAAAGTTCAGGCCATGAAAGTTAGGGAAAATTGAGGAAATGTTCTAGTTTGAAGGAGACTGAAAAGACATACAAGTGGGTACAATCCTGGATTGGATTATTTTGCTATAAAGGATGTTGTTAAGACAATATGTAAAATTTGAATGAGTAAATTTTGGAGTTACATTATTCTTTTAGAACAGCTTTTCTTTAAGTTTGAAATTATTTCAAAATTAAAAAAAAAAATTTACCATCAGAAACCTTCCTCTAAACCAGCTTTTCCTCTAACCCATTGCTGTTGAGTCGATTTGACTTACAGCAACCCTACAGGACAGAGAAGAATTGCCCCATAGGGTTTCCAAGTCTGTAATCTTTACAGAAGCAGACTGCCACATCTATATCCCATGGAGCAACTGGTGGGTTTGAACTGCCCACCTTTCAGTTAGTGGTCGGTGCTTAACCACTGTGCCACCAGGGCTCTGCTTTTCCTCTAGACTTCCATTAATGGTAGCAACATTCTTTCAGCCATCCAAGCTTAAAAATCCTGGGATCATCTTCTTTGATTCCTCTCTTACCTTAGGAGGAGCACCCTCTTCCCCACCACCCTGTTGTTGTGTTGTTGAATCAATTTTCGACTCATAGCACTCCATGTGACAGAGTAAATCTTCCCCATAGGATTTTCTAGGCTGTAATCTTTACGGAAGCAAATCACCAGGTCTTTCTTCCAGGGAGCCATTGGGTAGGTTTGTACCACCAATCTTTTGGTTAGCAGCTGAGCACTTAACCATTGTGCCACCAGGGCTCCTTCCCCACTACCATACCACTCATTAAACCAGAAAAAAAAGAAAAAGACCCAACCAAAAACCAGACCAGTTGCTGTTCAGTACATTTTCACCTGATGGCAACCCTATGTGTGCAGAATAGAACTACACTCCATAAGGTTTTTAAAGCTGTGAGCTTTCAGAAGAAAATTGCCAGATCTTTCTTCTGAGGCGCTACTGGTTAGGTTCAAACCACTAACCTTTAAGGTTTGCAGTTGAGTGCTTAAGTGTTTGTGCTACCCAGGGACTCCCGACCACTCACTAAATTCTGTCAATTCTTTTAAAATGTCTCTCACATAGCTGCCTTTTAAAATTAAACCTCCACCTCGATTTTTTTTTAAATGGCTCTACCTACCTCATATGTCATTTTAAGGATTAAATGAGAGTGTCTGTGAAAAGAATTTGTGTAACATAAAGTTCTATGTAAACATAAGGTCTTATTACACTATCTTGAGTCTGGATTACTGCTGTTTACTGCTGTAACCTCTTAATTGATCTTCCCATCTTCAGTTACTCCCTTTGCCTGTCCAGCCTGTATTTGGTTACCAGAGTAATCTGCCTAAAAGCACATATTCATCCTTTTGAAACCTTGCTTCCCACAGTCCAAGGCGGGGCTTAATCCATATTCCCTGGGAAGATACATGTTCTATGAACTGAACCAAGGTGGTCTGCCCTCATATCAAATAACCGTGACCTTTTCCTAATTCACAGAGAAAAGTTAATGGGTAGAATTTTCTCAGCTTGTAAGTTTTTTTCCTATACTTGTTTCTCCACAGTAGCAAGGATCTAAATTTTTATCTGCAATTAGCAGATGAGAAAATGAGTGAACAAGCAGCAAATAATTAATAACAAGGGCTTGTTTTAATAAGATTGTATTTACTTCAACAGCTTTGTTTTCTTGGGGTCGCATGTGCTGGTAGTTGTGATTTTTATAAAACACGTGAGTTGTGTAGTCAATTTCTTTCTTAAAAATTCTGTTTTTTATGATGAAATGAAATATATCAAAATTTCAAAGTATCAAAAACACAGCACTCTGGAATAAAGTTTAAATACTTTGGCCTCTTCTTGAGGGTTTTTCCAACCTTATTGCCTACTACTCCCCTTCATGAATCCTTAACTTCAAACAAAGTTGTCTAATCTCTGTTCACTTTTTGTTTTGCTCTGAATAAGCCATTCCATCTCTCTGGAACTCTACCCCTGCTCACTCCTGTCTGTAGAAACCCCAGCCAATCTTAAAGGACTAAGTCAACTCTCTACTTTGTGAAAACTTCTAAAATCCTGATGATCTTTCCTTCCTCTAACTCAGAGCACTAACTGTTTCTGCTACTCAACATGGCACTTAATCAAGCATCACCTTGTGGATCCTCAGGTTTTGTTGTGTTGAGCTAGGTTTTACTCATTTCCTCTTATTATCAATGAAATGATAACCCCTTTCTCAAATTGCACTGTAGCAAGAAATTTCACATTTTAAAGTAAGAGAAAATAAGATTGAAAAGCTATCGGAGAACTTTGCCAGGTTAAGGGGTTTAGACTTTGTTTTGTAGGACAGTGTTTCTTGTTTCTCAAACCTTAGCGTGCGTACATGTCATGGGGCATCTTGGTAAAAATGCAGATTTTGATTAAATAGGCACAGGATGGTGACCAAGAAGAGCCTGAGTTTCTAGCATGTACCCAGCTGAAGCCTATACTGCTGACCCAGGGATCACTTAGCAGCAAGGTCGTGAGAGGAGGAGATAATATATCTTTATAGAAAATAAAACGATCAAGTCGTTCATACAATATTCTGTCAAATTTTACTTAATAACATGCAGCAATTTAAATGCAGATGCTGTACATAGAATATTACCAGCAGCCTTCCAGAAGTCTGCTCTTTCCCCTGCTACTGACACTCCTCAGCACGTATATATTTCCTTAGAGCTTACACACACAAACATACACACACACTTCCTCAAGTGCTCCTCATGAATAAGTCAATAACTTTTCAAATAAGGAAACTGAGATTCACAGAAATTAAATGACCCACCCAAGACAGTGAAGCAGGGTGGGACAGCCCTATCAGAAGCACCTACAATTCTCTTCCCATTCTACATTTAAGAAATAAACTGAACATCCCTTGGCTGCTGAGTCTGAGGTAATGGCAGAACACTCAAAGTGGAAACATCTGATAAATAGGAAGGGACTATAGGATTAAATTAGGGAGGATAGCCAAAACTGAAGCTGTAGATTTGGGAGTTATCTTCATAATCCATCAGAGCAGACTAAGCTGATGAGTCCTTTAAGGAGAGGGCATACGAGAATATAGTAAGCACAGGGTTGCTGCAGATTTCAAGGGAAAGTTCACAGTTAAAGGGCAGGGAAAAGAATCTGAGGTGGAGACATCAGTAGCACATGGGAGGAAAGTGGCTAGAGGAGAGAGCGGGCACCAGCAGCAGTCACGAAGACAAGAGTAGACTTTTAAGAAGAAAAGAATATATCAAATGCTACAGAGAGATCAAGTAGAATAAAGATGGAGAAAGGCCATTTCATGAGGCAATTAGGAAGGTCCTGGTAACCCCTGAGAGTGCAATTTCCATGAGGTTAAGGCTGAAACAATGGGTTTAAGGAGACTAGATGTTGAAGAACAGAAGAAAGGCACAGGTGTAACTTGCTGGAAAGCTTTTAGCAAAATGAAGAAGAGGAACAGGCTGGGTGAAATTTCTGAGATGAGTTATAAAGTGTAGGGTAAAGAATGTAAGACATGTGAATGAGATTTAATTGAGAAAGCAATGTCCTGGGATAGCCAAAGGGGATGGAGTGAGGAGCCCAAGTAGGTAGAGAGACTGGCTTCAGGAACGGCGAGTTTGTCTGAAGCCACGCCTCTCTCCCTTACGGACTTGGAGATGTCCAGCCCCTGAGGCTCTTCACCACTCTAAGGTATGTCAGAGTAGAAATATGCTCCATAGGATTTTCAATGGCTGATTTTTCGGACATAGGTCACCAAGCCTTTCTTCCAAGGTGCCTCTGGGTGGACTCGAACTTCCAACCTTTCAGTTAGCAGCTGAGCGATTGACCGTTTGTACCACCCAGGGACTCCAGGGTTAAAGATACCTCTCTTAAACACTCTACTGTCACAGTTTTTTAAATCATGCCAAAATTAAACTTATCAAGGTGGATAACTTCTACCATACAAATCTGAATTTAAGTAAGGAGAACTTAGAATATATCTCAGCTGGGATCTCAAGACTAGTAATGGGCATGGGATGCACAGGATGAAGGACAGAAATGTAAAGTGAGTGCAGACAACAAAGCCACTGATTGAAAAGCCAGGGGAGAAAGCCATCAGAGTGGGGCTACTGGCCATGGTGGATGCCAGGGCTGACACAGAGTATGGCGGAGGCCACGTGGTATTTAGAACTAAGGCTGGGAAAGGAAGTACAGATCTTGTTTCTGCTCTGGGTCTGTGATAACTGGATTACCTTGGGCAGGCCTGTGAACATCACTGAACCCCTGAGGAGGGAGATGTTTATTCTACCTGTGGGGAGAGAGCAGAGAAAGTTATATTCAGGGACTGGATGACTGTACATTTTGGTTACTTTTTTTTTAATTGTACTTTAGATGAAGGTTTACAGAACAAACAGTTTCTCATTAAACAGCACACACATTGTTTTATGACAATGGTTAACAACCCCACGACATGTCAACACTGTCCCTTCTCAGCCTTGGGTTCCCTATCACCAGCTTTCCTGTCCCCTCCTGCCTTCTAATACTTGTCCCTGAACTGCTGTGCCCCATTAATCTCATTTTGTTTTATGGGGCTGTCTCATCTTTGGCTGAATGGTGAACCTCGGGAGTGACTTCATTACTGAGCTAAAAGGGTGTCCAGGGGCCATACTCTCAGGGTTTCTACAGTCTCTGTCAGCCCAGTAAGTCTGGTCCTTTTTTCTAGTTAGAATTTTGTTCCAGCTCTGTCCGGGACCCTCTGCTGTGATACTGGTCAGAGCAGTCAGTGGTGGTAGCTGGGCACCATCTAGTTGTACTGGACTCAGTCTGGTGAAGGCCATGGTAGCTGTGATCCATTAGTCCTTTGGACTAATCTTTTCCTTGTATCTTGTTTTCTTCATTCTCCCTTGCTGCCGAAGGGGTGAGACAATTGGAGTATCTTAGATGGCTGCTCAGAGGCTTTTAAGACACCAGACTGCTACTGACCAAGGTAGAATGTAGAACAGTTTCTTTATAAACTGTTATGCCAGTAGAGCTAGATGTTCCTCAAGACTGTGGTCCCCACAGCCCTCAGTCCAGCAATTCAGTCCCTCAGGGAGTTTGGATGTGTCTATGGAGCTACCATAGCCTTTCCTTGTACAAGTTGTGCTGGCTTCCCCAGTATTGTGTACTGTCTTACCCTTCACCAAAGTTACCACTTATCTATTGTCTATTTAGTATTCCCCCCACACCCCTTCCCATCCCTTGTAACCAACAAAGATTGTTTCTTTTTTTGCTGTTATGATTCTTTTAATTTCAGTTGGGTCTGTTGTGGTATCACCCATATCATTTCTTATATGGGTTATTTCTTCCTTTCCTGTTTTTCTTTGTCAGTTTGGCCAATAGTTTATCAATTTTGTTCATCTTTTTAAAGAACCAGCTTTTGGTCTTGTTAACTCTTTCAATTGTTTTTCTATTCTCTATTTCATTTAATTCTGCTCTAATTCTTATTATTTCCTTTCTTTTGGTGCCTGAAGGCTTCTTTTGCTGCTCTCTTTCTACTTGTTCCAGTTGTAGGGTTAATGTTTTGATTATGGCCCTTTCTTCTTTTCAGATGTGTACATTTATTGCTGTAAACTGTCCTCTGAGCACTGCTTTTGGTGTGTCCCAAAGGTTCTGGTAGGATGTGTTTTTATTCTCATTTGATTCTATGAGTTTCTTTATTCCATCCTTAATTTCTTCTGTAAGTCAGTAGTTTTTGAGCAAGGTGTTGTTCAGTTTCCATGTGTTCGATTTTTTTTTCCTTGCTTTTTCTGTTATTGATTTCTACTTTTACAGCTTTATGGTCAGAAAAGATGCTTTGTAATATTTCAGTGCTTTGGATTTTGTTAAGGCTTGCTTTATGGCCTAATATGTGGTCTATTCTGGGGAGTGTTCCATGTGCATTGGAAAAGAAAGCATACTTGGCTGCTGTTGGGTGGAGTGTTTGGTATATGTCTATGAGATCAATTTGGTTGATTGTAGCATTTAGCTCTTCCGTGTCTTTGTTGAGCTTCTTTCTGGATGTTCTGATCTTCACCGAAAGTGATGTGTTGAAGTCTCCTACTACTTTTGTGGAGCAGTCTATCTCTCTTTTCAGTGCTGTTAAGAGTTTATGTATTGTGGAGCCCTGTCGTTGGATGCATAAATATTTATTGTAGTTATGTCCTCCTGGTGTATTGACCCTTTAATCATTATATAGTATCCTTCCTTATCCTTTGTGGTGGATTTTACTTGAAAGTCTATTTTGTCGGAGATTAATATTGCCACTCACGCTCTGAGTGTTGTTTGCTTGATATAATTTTTTCCATCCTTTGAGTTTTAGTTTGTGTCTTTAAGTCTAAGGTGTGTCTCTTGTAGGCAGCATGTAGACAGATTGTGTTTTTTTTATCCAACCTGCCACTCCGTCTCTTTATTGGTGCATTTAGTCCATTTACATTAGCATTATTATTGATAGATATGAGTTTAGTGCTGTCATTTTGATGTCTTTTTGTGTGTTTTTGACAGTTTCTTTGTTCCACTTAATTTTCTGTGCTGAGTCTTTTTTCTTTATGTATTTTCTTTTCACCTTTTTCATTGTTGTTGATTTTGTATTTGCTGAGCCTTTATATTTTTCTAGTTTTTTATTTTGACCTGTAGGATTGTTAGTTTCCTTTGTGGTTACCTTAATATTTACCCATTTTTCTAAATTTATACCAGTCTTTTATTTCTTTATATCACCTTGACTTCCCCTCCATATGAAAAATCTATGTCTACGTTTTTTAAATCCCTCTTTTTTGTTTTAATGTTGTCATCTTTTACATATTGACATCTCTATTTCCCTATTTTCAGTGTTTTAGCTTTGGTTTATTTTCATGACTTCCCTGTCTGGGCTGATACCTGGTTGTTCTGCCCTGTGTTCTAGTCTTGGGTTGGTATCTGATGTTATTGATTTTCTAACCAGAGGACTCCCTTTAGTATTTCTTGTAATTTGGCTTGGTTTTTGCAAATTCCCTAGACTTCTGTTTATCTGGAAATGTCCTAATTTCGCCATCATGTTTGAGAGACAGTTTTGCTGGATATATAATTCTTGGCTGGCAATTTTTTTCCTTCATGGCTTTATATATGTCATTCCCATTGCCTTCTTGCCTGCATGGTTTCTGCTGAGTAGTCCGAGCTTATTCTTATTGACTGTCCTTTGTAGATGACTTTTACCCCTAGCTGCTCTTAAAATTCTCTCTTTATCTTTGGTTTTGGCAAGCTTGATTATAATATGTCTTGGTGAGTTTCTTTAGGGATCTACCTTATGTGGGGTTTGATGAGCATCTTGGATAGGTATCTTCTCATCTTTCATGATATCAGGGAAGTTTTCTGCCAACAAATATTCAACAATTCTTTCTGTATTTTCTGTTAAGCCCCCTGTTCTGGTACTCTAATTACTTGTAGGTTATTCCTCTTCATAGAATCCTACATAATTCTTAGGGTTTCTTCATTTTTTTAAATCCGTTTATCTGATTTTTCCTCAAGTAAGATCTCACTAATTCTGACTTCTATTGCCTCAATTATGCTCCTATTACTTTCTATTGAGTTATCTAATTCTGACATTTTATTGTTCTTCTTCTGGATTTCTAATTGCTGTCCATGGATTCTTGCAGCCTTTTAAATTTGTCATTATGCTCTTCTCTAATCTTTTTAATTTCCTCTATTGCAGTGTTTTGCTTAATTTCCTTCCTAATATCATGAAGAGTTCTGTATATTAATCTTTTGTATTCTGCCTCTGGTAATTCCAAGAAATCTTCCTCCTCTGGAAAATTTCTAGATTCTTTATTTTGGGAGCTTGCTGAAGCCATCCTGGACTGCCTCTTTATGTGATTTGATATTGACTGTTGTCTCTGAGCCATCAATAAGTTATTATAGTTATTTATTTTATGCTTGCTTACTGTGTCGTAGCTTCTTGTTTTGTTTTGATATGCCCAAATAGGCTGCTCATGTGAGCCAGTTTGATTATTGGCACCTTTGAAGCTCTAATGTCCTGTCACCAGGTGGTTAGATCTGTTGCTAGGTATGTGAGCCCAGGAGTTAGCCCACTCCTCCTGTGGGGATTCAGCTCAGGTGCCCAGGTAGATAGCCACCAAGTGTGTGTTGCAGGCTCTCACCTACAGTCCTAGACAGGCATGGGTGATTTGTGTAGGCACAAGCATCTGGGCTACAGCAGGGGGACACACTCTGAGCAAGGCAAGGGGCTGATGGCTGCCCCCGAGTATCCAGGAGGAAGGCGTGTCCCTGTTCCCTACAGCTTGTAGGTGGCTGGCTTTTGCAGCCAGACTATGAGCCCCCAGTGCTGTTGGCTGTAAGGACTAGGGGGCACCTCTTATTCTTGGGCCCCTATCGCAGGTGGCTAGGTGGCGTGGGTGGAGCCACCAGTCCTCATGCCCCTGATGTGGGTAGGTGAAGATCCTCCTTAATGGGCAGAGCAGTGTCAAATGTCAAGAGCCTGCCACTTCACAGCTGAAACAGTTGAAGTTAGACTTCAGGTATATACCCTGTTGTACTGTGGTAATGAGGGCCTACCCTGTTGAGATGGGCCTACCCTGAGTTCCTGGCTTAGGGGAGCTGGCAGTTTATTTTTTCCCATTTGTTAATTTATTCACTCTCCAAGGCCAGGAGAATGGCTCAGGGCATGTGATGAATACTACTTCCTGCCCAGGGGACTCGGCAATTGCTGAAGCTGGTCCAGGACCCAGTGCAGAGCAGGGAGTGGGGAGGTAAATGGGAGAGAGGTTTTTCCCTAAGGGGGGTGTTTTTGATCCACACGGTAGGCTGGACCCAAGTACTTATCTTTCGCTGATTGAGGGCTGCTTCTTACTGGTTCTGGGTGGCCGACTAGACTCTCTGCTGCTGGGTCTCTCCTAGTGCAGAATACGCCTGCCTCGCTCTGCTGCTTGCCTGCCTCACCGCTCACCCATGAGCTGATCAGGCCTGAAGGGCTCAGGCTCACACCCGGTCAGGTCTAGCAACTCCTCGCTGCTTCTGAATCATCTCTCCCTCCCCCGTGTCACTCAGTCCGGTTCCTCAACTTTGCCTTTGATGTTCAGGGCTCCTAGGTTGTCATATATAATTGATTCATTTGTTTTTTTCAGGTCTTTGTTGTAAGAGGGTCCACTGGAAGCATCTCACTAGTCTGCCATCTTGGCCCTGCCTCCCAAAAGTATAAACTTCTGTTTGTTAAAGACATCCACTTGTGGTATTTCTGTTTAACAGTACTAGAAAACCAAGACATAGACTATGGTGGAAATGACACTATGAGACTTCCCAGGCTAGGACATAAAAGGTAATATAGATTCTACTTGGCTCTCTCCTGGGACACTCATCCTTGGAACCCAGATGCCATGCTGTGTAAAACCCATCCCACATGGAGAGGAACAGAGGCCTCTGGCCCTGGCTGAGTGCCCAATAGACAGCCAGCACCAACTTTCCAGCTATGTCAGTAAGACATCTTGGAAGTGGATCCTCCTGCCCTCTCTTGAGAGGGCCCAGAGGATTCTGCATGGACCAGAGACAAGCTTTCCCCACACAGCCTTGCCCAAATTGTAGATTCATGAGAAAAACCACTGGCTGTTGTTTCAAGAAACAAAGATGTAGCCGTTGGTACTGGATGAGACCTTCTTTCTCTTAATATCCTTGTCACAGAAGATTCTGGTTTATTCCATAATAAAAAACCAGAAGGAGTTGGGAGCATAGTGTAGCCTGGCCCATTCAAACATTTGTTCACATAATCAGTGGGGTGCACTGGGACAAAGTGGGCAGAAACCTGGCACTGCAGACCAACCCAGCTTACACAGCTGCCCCTCACTCCTGAGGGCAGACCATGAGGGTTCAGGTTCCAGGAAGAAGAAACCCTTCCAGAGAGCTGTCTGCTCTGCCCATGGAAAGAATACAAGGTCTCATTCTCGGTGTATTTTCTTTTTTTCCTGCCTCAGAGCCACATTAGCTTCACCCTGGGTGGTGCACACTGATAAACTGTAAATTGGTCATGTTTTGCCCCCATGGATTATTTGGACATTCAAACCACTGTGTCCTGGACTGTCCTTCCAAGCCACCATTTAAAAAAAAAAAAAAATATATATATATATATATATAAATATAAAATATACCATAAGAACATAAATGTTCAACCTTACATAACTAACACATATATTTGTTTTTCTATAATTCCACTTTACCCAGGCAAATAAGTATCCTAGAGTGGTAAATGGTGGTTTAATTTAGAATGTATAACTAATATTTTTGTAGCTCAGTTATAGTTTCTGTTTCCAATAACTCTTTAAAGCCCATTTATATTGCTTGAACAGCAATCATAATTTCTCCTTTGGAAACATACACATTTCCCCCCATTGTGCTAGTTATTCTCCATTGTCCCATTCATATCTTCCCCCCTCATCCACTGGCCACACTTCTCGGCTCTGCTCTATGCCTTGGGAGGCTGACATCTAAGGGCTACATCCCCCAGGCTTCTTTGCTCTCTGGCTTCCAGCTGGCTTTAGCAGAAGCACTGTTGGGATGTTGAAGAGTGGGAAGAGAGAGGGGTTGGGGGTATTCTCCCTCAACTCTCCCTGCTAGGCCTTGGTTTTGACACTGGCCTCATTCCTCTACGATATGACATATATTCTGTTGGGTGGCCTCTCTCCTGAGGCTACAGCTCTCATTGGGTTCCAAAGACTCTGATCCCTCCCCTTTGCCTCTTCAGGCCAAGAAGTGATAAAGGTATCCCATTCTTCTAGGTCCTAGGTGCTTCACCATCCTTTCTTGATTCTTTAACCTACCTACACTGTGGTAAACAGCCCTTCATGAAACTGTTCAAGTAGCCTTGGGAGTGTGCTCTCTTGGGGCCCTGAATATGGCCAATATTAGCAACGGTGTCATCATATGTCTTTTCATAACCCCATGTAATCTATCATTTCATTTCTACTTAAGTTTGTACATGTACCTTTTACTGAAATACTGCAGAACTCATTTTCACAATAAGGTACTTACACCGTAAGAGCTTCTAATAAAGGAGCCAAGTCACATTCAACTCTCAAACATGTACATTTTGTTATTTCTTTAGAAGTCATTTCATATTTTTAAATCAGCTTCGGCTCTGGAGCCTGGATGGGTAAACACTGAAGCCCAGAGTGTCCCTGAAGATGCTGAATGAGAATTTCAGTTGTTGCCTTGGTGGCTGAGAATCCAACTGACTGATGAGAAGCCCAGGCGAGATGAGCTGGAACTTTTAGTGGGGAGCTGAGTTCTGCACTTAGGGATACCTAGGGAGGAAAAAGGTGTCATTAGAGTGAGAGCTATTAAAATAGCAAAGGAAGCTATAACATTAAACTTATTTTAATGATAGAAAACAATTCCATAAACCCATAGGGCTGAATGGGATTTACTGAGATTTCCCAATTTCACCTCCCTGCCAACCCATGCACATCTTCATCTTGAGTTACTAATAATAAGTTCTTTAGTCTTTGGGTACTTTCACAAACATTACTTCAGTTGAATCTCAAGAAAAGTTCTTCAAGGATGATAGGGAAGTATTAACATCTCCATTTTACAAATAAACTGAGGAACACGCAGTTAAGTGACGGTCCAAGTTTACAAAGCTAAAAAGTGTCCTAGCTGGGTATGGACACTTGATCTGACTCTCAGACCAGGTAAATACCAGTATAGCCCCCATATTTCATCATCTCTATTAATCTGTGCATGCACACCCATTCTCTCTAAAAAGTCATAGGTTGACATTGCAGCCAAAACTCACAGTGAGAAAGGATTTCTCCTTGATATCTGGCCATGAGCAGGAAAAGAAGAAAGAATGGGGAGAGGGAGAGAAAGAAAGAATCTAATCTGAGCATGCAGCTATACAGAGTGATGTACTCTTTCAAGTTCACCCTTGGCTTCTACTGTGTGATGAGAGACGTAAGAAATTTTGGCGTAACACAGACACTGTAGCTTCCCCCTGAACACAAACCCCTTCCTATTACTTCATACCTAGTGGGCAAATGGCAGGAGTCACATCAGATCATTTGTTACATCTCTCTAATGCCCTAATTGGTATGTTTTCAGTACACAGGATTTCTATTAATCTGGGGGAAATCCTATTTTAGACATTCATGGAATCAGAAATTTAATCAGAGACTGCTGTCTCCAATCCTCTACTTCAGCTAACCTGGTTGTTAATTATCCTACAAGAATGCCACCCACAGCTTGGTCTTGCCTCACCCACTATACCTGCCTGAAGTGGTCTCTTTAGCCTTCCTCTGAATATAACCTGCAAGGCCACCTTCTCCAAGAAGCTGAGCATCTAGTTAAGTGTCTAGACCCTCAGTGATTCTCTGTCATCTGGATTCCTGAACCCATTATTATTGAGACCATTCTCAATGAGACTATAAGCTTCATTGAGTCTACAGGCAAATTCATTGAGCCTAGCCTATAGTAAAACCAGTTACTGTTGAGTCGATTTCAACTCATAGTGACCTCATGTGCGTCAGAGCACCACTGTGCTCTGTAGGATTTTCAATGGTTGATCTTTGGAAGTAGACTACAAGGCCTTTCTTCTGAGGCACCTTTGGATGGAGATGGACCTGAACCTCCAACCTTTTGGTTAGCAGCCATGCATATTAACTGTTTGCACTACCTATACATAGTAGGCGGTCTATATATATTCATTGTTGATTTTTCTGAGAAAAAGTGGGCAAAACTGGAGTTAAAAGTTGTAAGTTTTTAGACTCAAAGAGGAAAGTGGTAGGGGGAGGGAGAAACAGGAGTAAATAATCTTCCCTCACTTGAAATTTTCTGTGTTGTTTTAAGATCAGCAGAGAGTAAGCATTTTTGGTGTTGTTTTAAGATCAGCATAAGGTAAAAGTACAAATGAGAGCGTTCCTTTGTGCTCTTGTTCCTACCTGGAAAAAAAGTTTTTTCTTCTCTTTTAGTAACAATGAAGATAAAATAATACCTATTGAATGATGGAAAAGCCTCCTCTGTGCTACAAGCATGGGCTAGTCACCACCTCACCTGTAACAGTTTCAAATTTAATCCTGTTAGTGTGCAAAGCATATCTATCACTGCATTTGAGGAACCCCTTTCTCTTAAGCCCCTGGCGCAGTTCACAGGCCCAGGCAGGCTCCTCTCTGCTCCTTTTCCTCCTTTTCTGCTGGTGGCAGGTCCCAGGGACTCCACTTGCTCTCCTCTTCTCTTGGTAGTTGTCACCGCCTGTCCTGATTGTTGGGTTTCTCGTTCCAAGACGGCTCTGGGAAGATGGTCTCCTTACGTCCATTCTTCCTTGCTGTCTCTGAATAAAAGCTCACAGACTCTCTTCATTTGAAGACTTTAATGCCCATTATTAAAAGAGAAAAGACAAGATTTATGGGGAAAACATGGGGAAGAGTCCTAGATCACAGTCCACAGCATCTGACTACCTGGTTGAAATGATAACTAGAAATTTCTTTTATACCAATGCTGGAGTTCACCAAACTTTTTTATTCCTACTGACCTTTTACTGCAACCTTGCTGTGAACTCTCCCCTTCCTTCCTCCAGAAGGGCTCATCTTCTTAGCACATAGACTTTGTAACGACGACAATCTTAGCAGGATGTTTGAACCCTTATTTCAAGTAGTTAATTTCTGAGCTCTGAGGACTGGGCAAAGCATATTTTACTAAACCTCTATCCTACATGCAATTCTTCCCCAAAAGCATTTTCCTACAGCTTCTTGATTTTCGTCTCCTTTTCTCTCTTTAAAAAAAAAGTTTGTATATTTTTTAATAGGTTACTTTTCTACAGAGTTCAATATTCAAAAGGTACAAAATGGTACAGTGAAAAATCTCCTACCACCTCATCCCACAGCCCTCCAGTTCTGTTCCTCAAGGGCAACCAAGGTTGCCAGGTGTGTATGTATCCTTCCAGGGATATTTTATACATATGCAAGCAAACATACACATAATATGCAAATACATGCTACTTCTCTCCTTTTTTACACAATTGGTTGCATACTAAAAATACCATTGCTTTTTGTTTACTTACATATGTGAAGAAGGAGCCCTGGTGGCACAGTGGTTAAGTGCTCGGCTGCTAACTAAAAGTTTGGTGGTTTGAAACCACCAGGGGCACTGCAGGAGAAAGATGTGGCAGTCTGCTTCTGTAAAGATTACAGCCTTGGAAACCCTGTGAGGAAGTCCTACTCTGTCCTATAGGGTTGCTATGAATTGGAATTGACTTGATGGCAACAGGTTTGGTTTTTTGCTATATATGTGAAAGTATATGTGTGTGTGTTTAATGGTTGTATAATAGACTATTTATAAGTAAACCATACAGATAGATACTTAGGTTGTTTTCAATCTTTTGCTTTTAGAAACAATGCTGATATAAATGACCTTTCACATATGTGTGAGTCCATCTGCTATAGCCATCTGTTTTCTGATTGCCAACTGCCATGCAAACTACCAGTATTTCTAGTATTGGAGCATTATCCCAAAGAGTTCCTCAACCTGTGCCTATGAAAAGGGATAAAATTAGGTAATTTAAATAGATTTTTCTTATCACTTGAACTTATTCTTTTTCTAGAGATATTTGCCCAATAACACCTGTACAGTATGTTGTTATAGTGTCTTAAATCAAAAGAAATAGGAAATTAAAAATGTAAGGCCATGCTTTACGCATTGGAAATCTCCAGGGTTATCTTCTTGGCCCACTTCCTGGGCAATCAGTGCCTGGATCTTCAATTGCTGAATCTGTATCTCTTGGCTCTGCTCTCCCTCCTGAGCTCCTGGCTCATATATTCAACTCTTCTGAATACTTACACTTGGCAGTCCCACAGGCACCTCAAACAATCCCTCCCTGCTGGGTTTCCAGTCTCAGTAGTGAGTAACGAACATTGATGCAAAAACCCAGCCCAGATACCTACGGAGTTTTCCTTTACTTGACTGAAACCTTTCCCCCCGTAGTCTGTAAACTCCTCAAGGGCAGGGTCTGTGTCTTGTTATGGTATATTCCTAGGGCCTAGTCCAGTGCCTGTAAGCATTTGTTGAATAGACAAACACACAAATGATTCCTCCTCCTTTTTCGTTTCAGGACAATGGCTAAAACAACCTTGTAAGTGGACTTTGAAGGAATAGAAAATTCCTGTCTTCAGGTGGGATGTCATTTTATTGGGCACAGAGAAGTGAGTGAGAATGCCAAGGTCACTGAGGCTCAGTTTCCCAAGAGTAGGGCCTGGAGGGGAAGCTAAGGCACAAGAAGAGATTTTAGCAAGGAACAACTTGGAATATGAGTTATATTTTAACTCCCCAGCTTGAATTTTTCACTCCCCAGTTGAATTTTTTTTGGTTCTCCATTCATGATACTTGCAGAAAATTTAGACATTATCATTGAGATAAAAAACACCACTGGATAAACCCATGGATCAGTTAAGGGAGTAGACTAGGTAAAGAAGTATGTAGATATGGAAAATAGACAAATATACTAACAGCAATGATAGCAACTTCAGTGTGCCAATCACTCTTCTAGGAACAACAGTGATAACAACAGCAATAATAGTTGCTTGTATCTGACTGCTGGGCATTGTGCTAATAGTCATACATTTAATATCTTGTTTGATCCTCTCAACAAGCCTCTGGTATGATAAACAAGCAAAGAAGGTGATGATCCTCATTGCAGGAGGCCCCATCCACCTGTCCCACCTTTTTTTTTTTTTCCATGTAACCTCAACACTTTATTATGACTTCCAGTTCAGAGGCGATGTGGTAATACTGGATCACTGTATTTGTAAATAATAACATGAATTTTTTTTTGTTGTTGTTGTTTTAGTGATATAAACACAGCTTGAATTCACCCCTGTAAATTACCTAAGAATAAGTGGGGAGCAATAACCAAGAGTCATCAGTGGAGATGAAGGCTTGGAGCAGAGAAGATGGCTGGGAGAGTCCCACCTAGAGAGACTTCCTTCTGGGAGGATGGTCTAAAAGGGGTGTCACTTGCTTCATCCCACTGAGTGGTAGTCCTGGCTTTATCCAGTTGAGGAGATGCTCAATCCCCAAGATGGAGCTGCTTCATGGACTTTTGCATCTGGGAGTCTGTGAGGAAGGCCCTTGCTGTCTTCTTATCTGTCTAGAAGCCCAGAAAGCTGCTCATATTTGTCTGTTCACCCCTGGTCAACAGCCAGGGAGAGGGTGTACCCTTTTCCTTCTAGCTGTAAATACCACCACCCATCTTTTGTTGTTGTTCAGCTTCTGCAAGAAATAGAGGTGGGGTGTTGGGAGAAATTACCATAGTTTTAAATAAGCCAGAGGCCTGCCTTTGCTCTTGGTTTGTCTTTTAAGTAATCTTGGGTAAAAATGTTATCTGCAGAGGAAAGCTAAGCAATTTTAACTAGGGTTTTAAATCCAAGACTTATGTGACTATATCATTCAGTCTCCCAAGTAGGTGAAACAATGTAGGTATGTGTTGTAAAATGTGCACAGGCCATAAGGTTTGAATGGTTGTTTGTTAGTAAAGATTGTGAACTCATATTTCAAAACATCCATGTCTTAGAAAATGGTTTCTAGTGTAGTTTGCAGTAAAACACTATACTACTAAATGATATATGTCTGTGTGTGCATATGCATGTGTATATATATACATATACATACATATATGTGCCTATGTGTATAAATCAAAAAATCTCGGTAGTAAGAGTGATGGAAGCATATACCGTAACTAATATGTATATAACTAATGTTAATATTGCACTATTCATAAATCCTGATAGATCCTGAACAGAAGCTAATTTGTGTCAAATATTTTGTGTTTAACTTAAACACAAGTAGCCATTTGGTATCTGAAAGTTGGCATCTAAATGTTGAGTGAAATAGAAGCAGGCAGAATTGCTCAGTTGGAAGTGCCAGGGTAATTTATTACATATAGCACGATAAATCAAGAAGCAAGAAGACAGAACAAACAAACTAAGATCTCTTAGAGGCAAAGGAGAAATTCAAAGACTCGAAGTAGTGGTCCATCCCAGGAATTAATTTTGCCCCCAGGATTCTTAGCAATTGGGCCTTTTCTTCTCCTGGGTATCAAAAATGAACAACAAACAAAATCATAGTTATTAAGAAGTAGAGAGCATATAGCCCGAGTCCGTGGCACTGAATTCAGCACAGAAGCACTCTTCAGCCTACGAGCTTGGAATAGAAAACACTGATGAGAAATAAATGCATTAAAGTATGTAGGTCATGCAGCAAAAGAAAATCTATAGCTTAGATTTTCTACTGCTATTAATGCAACCAGTTTTACAGAGTGGAAACTGGTAAAGAAAACTGGGAAAAAGTAAAGAGACGACAATCTTGTTCCACAGGTTAAATCCTTCTGTCAATGCCTCCTGGCTGCCTGACTGGCCCCTTGTCTGTCTCCCAGCAGCTGCTCACCATCAGTGCTCTCCCACCTTTCTTTGTGGTTTAAGGCTTGATTCAGTATGATTTTTACTGCTGCTACTATTACTTGTGGAAACCCCGGTGGCGTAGTGGTTAAGAGCTATGGCTGCTAACCAAGGTTTGGCAGTTTGAATCCACGAAGTGCTCCTTGGAAACTGTATGGGGCAGTTCTACTCTGTCCTATAAGGTTGCTATGAGTTGAAACTGACTCGACAGCAAAGGGTACTACTACTTGCTATTATTTATATGGTGCCCTGGTGGTGCAACAGTTAAGCACTTGGCTGCTAACCGAAACGTCAGCAGTTTGAACCCACCCAGCAGCTCTTTGGAAAAAAGACCTGGCAATCTGCTCCCACAAAGATTACAGCCTAGAAAACCCTATGGGGCAGTTCTACTCTGTCACATGGGGTCCCTAGGAGTTGAAATCGACTGGACGGCACCTAACAACAATAGCTACACTTTACTGAGCTAGGCCCTGTGGTAAGTGCTTTATGTACTCCTCCCAACCCTGTGAGATTAGCATTACTACTAACACCTTTTTTCACAGATGAGGAAACAGAGCCTTAGAGAGGTTGAGTAACTTGGCCAAAATTACCAAGCCAGTAAAATAGTAGTACTGTGCATTGAACCTGTGCTCTTGGTCAGAAAGCGAAAAATAAGATGGCATTTAATGGAGAAGAACACAAACATTTATCAAGAACTTAATATATACCTGGGATTTAGTCCCTGACAACAATCCTCCAAGGTAGGTATCATTATTTCCATTTTACAGATAAAGAAACTGAGGCTCAGAGAAGTTAGTAACTTACCCAAAGTCACACAATTTCATTCAAGAATACATGTGCATGTGACTGTAAAACTCATGTTCTTTCTTATTTTTTTTTTTCCAAATAGAATTCCAAGGAATTCATTGAACTAAATAATTAAAAATCTCTCCTATGGGTAGTTTTAGTTCTACACATCCAAAGCAAATAGATATTATTATAAAACAAACACCCAAGGAGTTCACCAGAATTTGAAAGAAATTTATTAAAGATTTTCTGCAAGGAAAATACTGAATAACTGTTTTGGAAATTCTTCTGTTTTAATTAATTACATTTTCTAAAATTCAAAGGGAAAGATGGGAGACAGACACCAGTTTTTAATGGTTTAAAATTAAGATTTACTCATGTAATGATATTCTATGCAAAGTCATTTAAATCTAACCTCTGTCCTTCAGGTATCAGGAAAGAGAGGAAAGGGAATGCAGTAGAAAGCTATGGACTCCATAGTTTCAGACTTTAGCCTGGAATGGAGTTTAAAAATATTGTTATTCAAATTCTCATTTCATAAATGGGTGAACTAAAACTCAAATAAGTTAAGTGACAGTATGAGACTGGAACCTGGGTTTCCTGATTCTTAAACCTTGTTCTTTCCATGACATGATGTGGGAATCACTTTACAGTCTATTTCTCTTTTCCCCCACCTCCTTTGACCCAAAGAGGGAAAAAAAAGTGAGAAAGTTTGAAGAAGCATTTACAAAATCAGGACACTAAGAGTAAAGTTATCCTGGAAAGGGTAACTTCAGAGGCTAGAATTAGCAGAGCACAGGAAAAGATAAGGTCTTATCTAAAGCAATTAGAGTAAGCACTCAACTAAAGGTTTTGGTTCCTTGTATTTAGGGGAATATACTGAAACAGCAAACTTTTTGAAATCCATGGCCAAATCAGAACTTAGAAAGCAAGGACTTCTAACATTCAAGTAAAAGTTCAGTGTGAGACAAAAGGTATTTGCTTAAATTGGTAGGGAAAAAAAAAAAAAAAGTGAAACAAAATGTCAATTGGGGTCCTCTTAGTTCAATTCCAGGGTCTATGAAGTCCAAAGCCCACCCTTGGTTTTTGTGAGTTGTTCCAAGGGGCTTTTGTTTACTTTGGCTTCTAGACCTTGGAGATTTTGCTTCCATGTGTAAAATGGGTAGAATTTACTACAGAGATTGAAGTGGGTGTATACATCCCAGCAACAGCAAATATTAAGTTCAATTGGAACAGGTGACATTACCATCTAAAAGTGTACTGGTCCACGGAGAAGTTTTGCTGGCTCCTCTCCTCTACCTAGGAGCCTAGGTGGTACAAATGGTTAACGTGCCAGGCTGCTATCCGAAAGGCTGGCAGCTTGAGTCTACCCAGAGGCACCTCAGAAGAAAGGCCTAGAAATCTACTTCTGAAAAATCAGCTATTGAAAACTCTACAGAGCACAGTTCTACTCTGACACACACGGGGTCAGAGTCGACTCCAAGGCTACTGGTTCTCCCCTACCCAATCTCAGCTTTTCTCCATCTTGCTGGATTCTTTCTCCTCCTTATCTCTTCCCTCTCCTTCTCCTCTCCCCCACCCCTCTTCCCTTTCTGAAGCAGAAGCAACAAACTCTTCCTCTAATCTCAAGGAGAGCAGGTTTTCCCCTCCTCTGAAGTTGAGGTGCCTGCTAACATCCATGCCCTCAAGGTCTTATTCCTTCTAAGCAAGCTTATCAAAGTCTTCCCCAAGGAGACAGCTCCCAACTTCCCTAAGAGGAATTATAGGGTCAACTGTAAAGAATTAAAAAAAAAATAACAAAAAAACCCCATATTTTTCATGTCTTTACACAATATTGAAACTCTGTGAAGTTTAATCAAGATGGTATCCGACTGTCCTGTGGAATTTATATTTTTAAATTGTTTTTTTTTCCTGTATGGAATTTTATTATAACAAATAGTAATGGGGATTTCTTGATATTTATATAATTTTAATAAACAGTGTTCAAAATTAAAAAGTATTAATGATGAGATCTAGGCTTTATTCCCATCGTCTATCAATTGTTCACACCAAAAAGTCTGATTAAATTGAGCAGCTGCAACAAGGCGGCTCTTGTGGTCGCCTCTAGAATTGAAAGCGTAAGAGGAAATGAGGTACCCTTTTAGGGGCTGACTTTGAAAACACAAACCTATTAAATGGCAGAAAATATCACAAGTTCACAGGAATATGTGTAGATTTGGAACGTTATCTGAGAACACTTCCCTTTTTAGAGAGAACTCTCATATTAAAGGCTCTAATTAACGACAGACAAAAAGCAAAGGTGGTTTCAGTAGCCTGACAGTCACAGTACTGGAGAGATGGCTTAAGGAATATTCTTTGTACCTCTTCTACATCACTGTGCTATTATCTCTTCCAACCCTTTCTGTTTAATAAAGCTTTAACTTCTCCAAGTATCACAGGCCCCCTTTTCCTATTACAGGAGCAAGGAGTGTTAGGTCTCAGGAACCTTCTAATTAGGGCTCTGGTGATATGTCACTTTCATCCTTGCCTTTATGATATGCTCCCCTAAGTTTCACCTGCTCTCCTGTTTTCTCTTGATCCCCCTGAAATCTTCCTAGATGTTGTGTTGTTGTTAGTTGCTATCGAGTCGAGTCGATTCCGACTCATGGTGACCCTATGTGTTACAGAGTAGAACTGCTCTATAGGGTGTTCTTGGCTGTAATCTTAATGGAAGCAGATTGCCAGGCCTTTCTACCACAGAGCTGCTGAGTGGGTTCAAACCACCAACGTTTAGATTAGCAGTAGAGTGCAAACCATTTGTGCCACCTAGGGACCTTTAAAAACCAAAAACCAAACCTGCTGCTATCAAGTTGATTCAGACTCATAACGACCTATAGGACAGAGCAGAACTGCTTCATAGAGTTTCCAAGAAGTGGCAGGTGGATTCGAACTGCTGACATTTTGGTTAGTAGCTGTAACTAGCCATAGCTCTTAACCACTGTGCCACCAGGGCCCCAGGGACCTTTACCTGAAAACCAAACCCGCTGCCATCAAGTTGATTCCGACTCATAGTGACCCTGTAGGACAGAGTAGAACTGCCCCAAAGGTTTCCAAGGAGTGGCTGGTGGATTCGAACTGCCGACCTTTTGGTTAGCAGCCTTAACGCTTAGGCCCCCTAATTTCCTAAATATCCATTTCTTCTTCTCTCAGGCTCCACATTCAAGCATTTCTTAATTTTCATGATCTTCATGTATCACTCAGGAGGTTGCTTATTTCCTCTGAGGTATGTGGCTGACAGTGAGGGCAAACTGCCACCATGTGGACGGGGGCCTTTGCCACACACAGCCTTGTGGCTCAAACAGCCAGGCTTATCATAGGCACTATGCATTACCTTCTTCATAGGCCACTGGAACCTGTGCTCTAGAGATAAGCAATTTTTGGTAGGGACTCTCCCTCCCCAAAGGAATCACTGCAGAGAAAGAACTAATGATAATTTACTCCCTTTATATTATATATTCATTTATAGTTTCAAAGCAGTTTCATACACACCATTTCAACCAGTTTTTAAGACAGAGAGAGCAAACAGAAGCTAAGAGAGATTAAATAAAAGGTTTCTTTGAGGTCACACCGCTAGTCAGTCAGTGTCAAAGACCAAGATTTAAACCACCATTTGATGACTGTGATTAAAAAAACAAATTCAATCTCACAAATAGGATTAGAGATCCAGAGATTTTCATTAACTTTATGGTGGTGAATCTTTTATAAGCAATACTTACTTACCAGTGACTGAGCTTTTCCTAGCTTAGATTTGTCCTGTAATTTATTTTTCTTATCATGTGGCTGTTGGCTGAAATCTGGAGTCATTTCATTTTTTTTCCTCCTTCTGTAAGTTAAAAAGCATTGGAAAAATTATAAATTGCCATTTTTTAAATTTGTATAGTTATTTGTCTGTTTGATTTTGTTGTCCCTGTGATTTAAATGACTGCCTTCACAGCTGGGGCTGGGGCCTGGGGACCATAGTTTTGGGGGACATCTAGGTCAACTGGCATAACATAGTTTATAAAGAAAATGTTCTACATCCCACTTTGGTGAGTGGAGTCAAGAAGTAAAAAATTTGAAAAATAAAAGATTGTCTTCACTCAACTAAAAACAACTCAAATGTCTATCAATAGAGAACTGGCTGAATAAACTCTGGCATATCAACACAATGAGTACTATCAGCTGTAAAAAGGACTGTAGTATATTTCTACATATGACTCTAGAGTAATCCAGGTATATTGTTATCTGAAAAGAGAAAGGTGGAGAAAGAGTATTGTGTGCTACCATTTATTTCAGGAAAGAGGTTAAAAAAAAAAAAAGAGGTATTTGTTTGTATTTTTTAAAATAGAAGGATTAAACCACAAAATTTTAAAAAGTGGTTATCTATAAGTAGGATTTCCATGTGTTCTGATCAGGAGGAACAGGAAATAGTACAGAAAAACAAGGACACAAGCTAGACTTCAAATATATTTTTTTGTGTGTGTATTTGATTTTTTGTATACTTGATTCTATTATTTTCTCAAAATTATAAAATAAAATGGAGAAAAAAATCTCCAAAAAGTAAAATCAAAATGAAATTATCTTGTCTATAGAGTTGGTGGCATTACTACCAAGAGAGAAATTATTTCATGTAACTTTAAAACAATAATTTGTGAGTATTCTTGTAGAATATATCCTAAGAGCAAAAACACAAAGAAATCTTAAACTGTTTTTTGAGTAATTTTATTGTTTGTATTAATATTAATAATTGTTTTCTAAAATTATGATACATATTAGGATAAAGCAAGGGTCTGCAAACTATAGCCTATGGACCAAATCTGGCCCACCACCTGTTTTTATAAACAAAGTTTTATGGGAACACAGTCACACTTATTTTTTTCTGCACATTGTCTATGGCTACACACTACAACGACAGAGTTGAGTAGTTGTGATGGAGATCATAAGGCCTTCAAAGATGAAAATATTTACTGTCTAGCCCTTTAGTAGACTATGCAAAGGCATTCGACTGTGTGGATCATAACAAATTATGGATTACGTTGTGAAGAATGCGAATTCCAGAACACTTAATTGTGCCCATGAGGAACCTGTACATAGATGAAGAGGCAGATGTTCGAATAGAACAAGGGTATACTGCGTGGTTTAAAGTCAGGAAAGCTGAGTGTCAGGGTTGTATCCTTTCACCATACCTATTCAATCTGTATGCTAAGCAAATAATCTGAGAAGCTGGACTATATGAAGAAGAACGGGGCATCAGGATTGGAGCATCTGCGATATGCAGATGACACAACCTTGCTTGCTGAAAGTGAAGAGGACTTGAAGCAGTTACTGGTGAAGATCAAAGACCACAGCCTTCTGTATGGATTACACCTCAACATAAAGAAAACAAAAATCCTCACAACTGGACCAATAAGCAACATCATGATAAACAGAGAAATGACTGAAGTTGTCAAGGATTTCATTTTACTTGGATCCACAATCAACACTCATGGAAGTAGCAGTCAAGAAATCAAAAGATGCATTGCATTAGGCAAATCTGCTGCAAAAGACCTCTTTAAGGTGTTGAAAAGCAAAGATGTCACCTTGAAGACTAAGGTGTGCCTGACCCAAGTCATGGTATTTTCAATTGTATCATATGCATGTGAAAGCTGGACAATGAATAAGGAAGACCAAAGAAAAACTGACACCTTTCAATTGTGGTGTTGGTGAAGAATATTGAATATACCATGGAGTGCCAAAAGAAGGAACAAATCTGTCTTGGAAGAAGTACAACCAGAATGCTCCTTGGAAGCAAGGATGGCATGACTACATCTTACTTCATACTCTGGACATGTTATCAGGAGGGATCAGTCCCTGGAGAAAGACATCATGCCTGGTAAAGTGCAGGGTCAGTGAAAAAGAGGAAGACCCTCAACGAGATGGACTGACACAGTGGCTGCAACAACGGACTCAAGCATAACAGTGATTGTGAGCGCAACACAGGACCAGGCAGTGTTTTGCCCTGTAGTACACAGGGTCACTTTGAGTCAGAACCGACTAGACGGCACCTAACAACAACAACAACAGCCCTTTACAGAAAAAGTATGCCTAAAATAATGGATCTAGGCAATCATCATCAATGATCACTAAAAAGGGAAACAATCACAGATTATGTGCCTCATGATGGAAGTACATAACCCCATCATATATTGAAGCCTCTAGATCTGAGTATCAGTATGGCAAATTCATGTTAAACTGCATGTTGGGGGTGCAATCAGCAAAACCCAGAATGTGAGAAACTTTACAAGCTATGTGACCTGATTTCTTCAACAAATAAATTGCAAGAAAGAAAGTTAAAAAAAAAAAAAAAGACAAGGATTAAAAACGACTTAAGTACACATTGACCAAATGCAGTAATGTAGTTCTTATTTAGAACCTGATTAAACAAACCAACTGTTAAAAAAAAAAAAATCAAAACACTTACGAGACATTCAAGAAAACCTGAAATTGCCTTGACATTTGATTATATTAAGGAATCATTGTTAATTGTTTTAGATGTGATACGATTTTTAGAAAGAGTTCTTATCTTTCAAGGATATACATTGACATGTTTATGGATGAAATAATATTACATTTGAATTTGTCTCAGAAATAATCCAGGGGAAGGACTAAGTGGGTGAGGGTATAAATAAAACAAGATTGGCCATGAGTTGAAAACTGTTGAAGCTGGATGATGGTTACAAGGGGTTCATTTTACTATTCTTTTGAATTTCCATTATAAAGTTTTATTAAAAAGATTATCTTTGTCCAAATATTTCTTGCTTAATTTTCAAAAATTTCTCCTAACTTTTAATTATGAGAAATTTCAAACACACAGAAAAATTGAAAGAATAGTGCAGTGATTACCCAATATACTCTCCATCTAGATTCAACAATTGATAACATTTGACTAGTTTTGCTTTGTCTTTACATACATACAAACGTATTCATGTATTTACTTTGTCTCTCTATATTTACACATACATACATATACATCCACATATACTACATACATATGTATTATGTATATATATATATATTTGCTGTGCCATATGAAACTAAGTTGCAGACATCATGACACTTCATTCTTAAATATTTCAACACACATCTCCTAAGATAGACATTCTCCTACTCAACCATAGTAGCATCATCGTACCTTAAAAAATGAAAAGTAATTATTCTTTAATATTATCTAATACCCAGGCCATATTCAAATTTCTGCAATTGTTCCAAGAATGCCTTATATAGTCTTTCTTTTTTTAACCAGAATCTCACCTAGATTTAAACTGTACTGGGTTGTTATGTCTGTTATATCCAGAACATTCTCACCATCTCCTTTTCCCTCCCATGGCTCTAACTCTTTGAAGAGTCCAACACAGTTATCACATA
Source organism: Dugong dugon (assembly GCA_030035585.1). Lineage (NCBI taxonomy): Eukaryota > Metazoa > Chordata > Mammalia > Sirenia > Dugongidae > Dugong > Dugong dugon. The sequence goes on along the minus strand of CM057476.1, from coordinate 44,007,085 downwards.
AAAAATCCAGTTGCCATTGAGTTGATTCTGACTTCTGGTGAACCCATGTGTGTCAGAGTAGAACTGTGCTCCATAAGGTTTTCAATGTCTGATTTTTTCAGAATAAGATCTCCAGGCCTTTCTTCTGAGGTACCTCTGGGTAGACTCGAACTGCCAACGTTTCAATTAGCAGCTGAGTGTGTTAACCATCTGCACCACCCAGTGACTCCACAGATTGTACCATATTCTGGTTTTCCTGTTTGTTTCCACATCATATCATTTACTTGTTCCTTTGTTACTATACTTTTAGAAAACAGGAAGTTAAGTCTCCAGACTTCATTGAATTTAAGTTAAAGAATGTTGGCAAGATGTTGTGTATTTCATATTGTATCATATCATGACACTCAACATCAGGTTTTCCCCCAATAGTGACTCTAAGTTTGATCAACTTAACAAGGTGGTGACTGCCAAATCTCTCAACTGGAAAAATGCATTTTTACCTTTGCAATTAGTAAGTAATCTGTGGAATGATACTTTGGCACCCTGAGAACTTCCTTTAAATTCCAATTTAAAATTTTTGACTTCCTCTGTGTCAGGTATCCACCCTGCCTTGTCTTTCTATCTCTAGAGGCAATTGTAATCACCTTCCCATCCTGTATGTGCCTCTGAGAGCAGCTACCTCATTGTCTGATTTGCTTTCCTCATTAATTGTACTTCTGATGGCAGGACACCCTCCAATTTGATTAGGTGGACTTCAGATAACATTTAGTGTTATTTCAGTGCCAGATTCTCCTAAAACAGGCTTTGCCTATGTATCTTCTACTCTAGACTATCCAGCTTGATCAAACATAGTTAGGAAAAATGACCAGCTATCCAGTTAGAATGTGAAGAAGAGTGTCAGCTTATACAAATTTCAAACATACAGAAAAGTTGAAAAAACAGTGCAGTGATTACCCATATACTTTCTATCTAGATTCAATAATTGATAATGTTTTGTTATATTTGCTTTATGTCTTTATATGCTTGCATGAGCATGCATACGTGCATGTGCATGTGCGCGCACACACACACACACACAAATTTTTTTGACCTGATCCTTTTAAGAATCCACCCCAACCTCAGCTCCAACATACCCTTGGCCCAGTGAAGAAGGCTGTCCGCACATAAAATGAATGTCCTGGTGACAGCTCTACATTCATAAAATGAGCTTCAGTGTTGCTCAATTTCACTTGATCAAACTTTCCTCTATCTGTTGGCTTTTCTGTTACCAATCTGACTCACTCTTAAGTCTCTCTGGCTTGATTTACCAATTGGTTGCCTTACATTTCCAACTTTGGCTCTGTTCTCTGGATTCTAATCTCTATTATCCTCCTCTGAAATTGTGCCTGATGGACTAATAACTCAGCATTTCTCACACTCATATTGCTCATTCATACTGGGCTGAAATTATCAAACACACAAGCATTAGGCAGTAGAAATTAAGAGGACCTAACAACTAAAAAAACGACTTACCTCCTTGACAAATCCAGTGGTCCATGATTTTTGTTTGATTCAACTAGATAAGAAAAGTTAATGTCCTTTTACTAAGGGAGGCATTTCAAGCTAGGGAAAGGCAACCCTGTACCACAATCAACCCAGCCCACTTCTTTCATGCAAGACATTTCAATGAACAACCAAGGAGCTCCACTAGGACACCTCAAAGACTCAAGACTCTTTCAGATAATCTGCATATTTGGGGATGACTGTAGAAGAACCACTTTTAGCAGAACTCTAAAGCTATTAAGATATTATTCTAGAGACCTGTTTGTCACTGACAGGATGTTTTCAGGGTTGAAAGATCCTAATGAAGAGATTTCTGGTGTCCTTGTCAAAGCACCAAAACAATAATAATAATTTCCTTTATGACATCTGGATTTGAGTATAATGATAATTCCTTTCTTTCTTCGTTTTTCCCTCTCTCCATTCCTTCCACAAATTTTTTTTCTAATTACTTTATTGAGGAATAATTTACTTAAATAAATGCATCCACTTGAAGTGTACAATTTGATAAGTTTTGATAGCTGCATGCACCCACGAAACCATCACCACAATCAATATATAGAGAGAGGGGAGGCCAAGAAGCCAGAATAGTCAGACACTTCAGGTCATCCCTCTTAAAACAAAGACCTGAAAAAACAAGTGAATCAGATATATATGACGATCTAGGAACCCTAATCATCAAAGACAAAGCTAAAGAATTGGACTGAATGGCAGGTGGAAGGAGAGACAATTAAAAACAGCTGAAACAGGGAATTAACAGATTGCAGGATCGCTGGCATCCTGCTAACTGAATCTGTGCAGCGCACACAGGCTGAGGCAAGCAGCAATATTCCAAGCCAAAAGCCACTCCATCTGGTGCAGCCAAACAGAAGCGAATCTGCATGCACTTCCAGAACCAAACTGGAGTGACACCAGACCTGTGAAAGTTAAGTGCAAGCTCCCAACCCATTACATGCCCTTCTCCCACTAGAGCTCCAAGGCCCTCAAAGCCTGGGACTCATGGCCGGGTCTGGAGGCACCAGCTCCTTCACTCATCCACTGGCATAGGGGGTCCACGGACTTGTAACACCCTTAACCCCCACCCCAGTGCCTTGCGGGCTAATCCAACACCACATGCCCTCATTAGAACATCATGGGCGGGGCATCTGCCTGAAGCCTATTTTCAACCTACAGCAGCCAAGTGGAAGCTGTGGATTTGTGACATTCGACACTGCCTTGCCCTCTAAAAAGGGGCCTCATCAACCCACACCAGGGGCCTGAGGACTGGTGGCACCACCCACTCCATCTAGCCACCACAACAGGGGCCTGAGAATTAGTGATGTCTCCCAATCCCTCTAGCCAATGGTACCTACAAAGGACCAGATGCACTACCCCTTCCACCCCCTGACTACATGCTCTTGTGGACAGGGGCATGCCCTACATTCAGGCACCTGGTGGCAGCCAACAGCCCCTTGCCTTGCCCCTTACATCGCCCCCCAATGAAATTAGAGACCTGTGCCTGCTCCAAACACCCCCACACAACCATGTCCACCTATGACTGTAGGTGAGAGTCTCTGCACCACACATTCAGTGATGGACAACCCAGGCACCTGTGACCCCAACAACCACACCAACTCAGGAATAGTGAACAGACTCCCAGGCTCACACACCTAGTAGTTGCTGAGACCACCTGGAGACAGGAGGTGAGAGCTTCAATGATGCCAATGATATCAAATCACATAAAGAAGCAGGACAAGACGGCTCCAGCAAGTAACTAAAATAAAGAACAGAAAACTTTCTCAAGGAAGATAAGGCAATGGAACTATCTCATAAAGAACTCAAAAGACTAATATGCAAAGCTCTCCAAGAAATCAGGAAGGAGATCAGGCAAAACACAGACCCAACCAATGAACAAACAGACAAAGCAACAGAAGAATTCAGGAAAACAATATAGAACAAAACGACAGAATAAACAGTCTGCTAGAAACCATACAGAGACAACAACTAGAAATCTGAAAGATTAACAATAGAATTTCAGAATTAGATAACTCAATGGAATGTCACAGGAGCATAACTGAGACAATGGAAGTCAGAATTAGTGAGATTGAAGATAAATCCCTTGACATCAACTTGTTTGAGGAAAAGTCAGAAAAAAGAGAATGAAAAAAAAAGTGAAGAAAGCTTAAGATTATGTGGGACACTATCAAGAGGAAAAAATCTACAAGTCATCAGAGTACCAGAAAGGGGAAGATAATGGAAAACACAGAGAGAATTGTTGAAAACTTGCTGGCAGAAAACTTCCATAGTATAATGAAAGATGAGAAGATATCTATCAATGAAGCTCAATGAACCCCATATAGGACAGACCCCAAAAGAAAGTCACCAAGACATATATAATCAAACTTGCCAAAACCAATGACAAAGAGTTAGAGGCGGGGCCAAGATGGCAGAATAGTCAGATGCTTCCTGTGGGCCCTCTTACAACAAAGACCCAAAAAAACAAGTGAATCAATTATATATGACAATCTAAGAGCCCTGAACATCAAAGACAAAGTTGAGGAGTTGGACTGCGTGGCAGGGGCAGGGAGAGACAGTTCAGAAGCAGTGAGGATTTGCCAGACCTGACCTGGCCAGTACTTTGCAGGCTGGATCTGCTGATGCGTGCAGACTGAGACAAGCAGTAGCACTCGGGACGCGTTTTCCACATCGGAAGAAACCAAGCAGTGGAGAGTCTGCACAAGCCTCCGGAGTCAGGGGGAAGCGGCGCTGGATCTGCAAAAGTTAAGTGCATCTAACCTACTGCGTGGGATCAAAATAACCCTTCCCCCTCTGGGAAGTGACTCTCTCCCCTTCACCTGCCCCCTCCCTGCTCTGCTCTGGTCCTGGAATGGCTTCAGCGATTGCCATGCCCCCTGGGCTGGAAGTGGGACCCACTGTGCTGTCTAAGGCAGCCTCCCAGCTTTGGAGAGGGAACAAATAAACAAATGAATAACAAATAGGAAAAAATAATCTGCCAGCTCCCCTAAGCCAGGACCTCTGGGCAGGCACTGCCCCTTTGCCTAGGCACAGGCATAAGGGGTCCACAGACTTTGAATGCCTTTCACCCTTGCCTAGACCTGTGTGGGTCCATTTCAATTGCGGAGGCCCTCACTAGCATAGTACAACAGGGTATATACCTGAAGCCTATTTTCAACTGCAACAGCTAAGGGGGAGTGGCAGATTAATGACATTTGCACCACCCTGCCCATTAAGCAGGGTCCTCACCTACCCACATGAGAGGCCTAAGGACTGGTGGCTACACCCACTCCACCTAGCCAACAGCAACAGGGATCCAAGAATAACTGGTGCCTCCTAGTCCTTACAGCCAACAGCATTGGGTGCCCAAAGTCTGGCTGCAAAACCCACCCATCTACATGCTCCAGGGAACAGGGACACACCTTCCACCCAGGCAATCAGGGGCAGCCATCAGCCCCCTACCTTGCTCAAAACATAACCACCTACTGCAGCCAGACTCCTGCACCTGCTCCAATCACCCCATGTAGCCCTGCCCTTCTAGCACGGTAGGTGAGAGCCTGTACCACATACTCGGCAACTGACGACCTTGACACCTGAGCTGAATCCACACAAGAAAAGTAAATGGACCCCTGTGCTCACATACCTAGTAGCAGCTCTAACCACCTGGTGCCAGGACATGAGGGCTTCAAAGATGCCAATAATCAAACTAGGTCACATGACCAGCCTATCTGGGCATATCAAAATAAAACAAGAAGCTAAGACACAATAAGCAAAACCAACGACAAAGAAAGAATCCTGAGAGTGGCCAGAGATAAACAAAAAGTCACCTACAAAGGGGAACCAATAAGACTAAGCTCAGATTAACCTATTGCCATCAAGTTGATTCCGACTCATAGCGACCCTATAGGACAGAGTAGAACTGCCCCATAGGGATTCCAAGGAGCGCCTGGTGGATTCGAACTACCGGCCTTTTGGTTAGCAGCTGTATCTCTTAACCACTACGCCACCAGGGTTCCCAAGCTCAGATTACCCAGCAGAAGCCATGAAGACAAGAAGGCAATGGGCTGACATATATACAGCCTTGAAGGAAAAAAAAAAATGCCAGCCAAGAATTACATACTCAGCATACCTGTCTCTCAAATATGATAGAAAAATTAGCTCATTTCCAGATAAACAGAAATTGAGGGAATTTGTAAAAACCAGACCAAAAATCACAAGAAATATTAAAAAGAGTCCTTTGCTTAGAGAACCAACAACACTGGACAACAATCCAAGACTATGACACAGGACAGATCAACCAGATATCAACCCAGATAAGGAATTCACAAAAACAAATCAAAACTAGAAGACTGAAAATAGGGAACCAGAGACATCAACATGTAAATGACAACAATGTCAAAACAAAAAAGAGGGAATAAACAGTGTAGTCATAGAACTTCCATATGGAGAGGAAGCCAAGATGATATCAAGAAATAAAACACTGGTTTAAACATAGAAAAATAAAGGTAAATTTCAAGGTAACCACAAAGGAAGCTAACAAATCTACCCATCAAAATAAAAAAGAAGAAAAACATAAAGACTCAGCAAACACAAAACCAATAATGAAAGAGATGAAAAGAAAATACATAAACAAAAAGAACTCAGCACAGAAAATTAAGCAAAACAAAGAAACCATCAACACCACACACACACACAAATACATAAAAAACACAGCAGTAAACTCATGCCTATCAATAATTACGCTGAATGTAAATTGCCTAACTGCACCAGTAAAGAGACAGAGAGTGGAGAATGGGTAAAAGAAACATGATCCATCTACATGCTGTCTACAACAGACACACATAAAACACAAACACATAAACAAACTAAAACTTAAAGGATGGAAAAAATATATAAAGCAAACAATACCCAAAAAAGAGCAGGAGTAGCAATATTAATCTCTGACAAAATAAGACTTTAAAGCAAAATTCACCAAAAAGGATAAGGAAGGACATTACATAATGATTAAAGGGGCAATACACCAGGAGGACATAACTATAATAAATATATATCCATCCAATGACAGGGCCCCAAAATACATAAAACAAACTCTAACAGCATTGAAAAGAGAAATAGACAGTTTGACAATAATAGTAGAAGACTTCAACACACTACTTTTGGTGAAGGACAGAACATCTAGAAAGCAACTAAATAAAGATACAGAAAATCTAAATGCCAGAATCAGCCAACTCGACCTTATAGACATATACAGAACATTCCATCCAACAACAGCAAAGTATACATTCTTTTCCAATGCACATGGAACATTCTCCAGAACAGACCACATTTTAGGCCACAAAGCAAGCCTTAACAAAATCCAAAGCATCGAAATATTACAAAGCATCTTTTCTGACCATAAAGCCATTAAAGTAGAAATCAACAACAGAAAAATCAAGGAAAAAAAAAACCAAACACATGGAAACAGAACAACACCTTGCTCAAAAACTACTGGGTTATAGAAGAAATTAAGGATGGAATAAAGAAATTCATAGAATAAAATGAGAATTAAAATACATCTTACCAAAACCTTTGGGACACAGCAAAAGCAGTGCTTAGAGGTCAATTTATAGCAACAAACACATACATCAAAAAAGAAGGGCCAAAATCAAAACATTAACCCTACAACTTGAACAAATAGAAAGAGAGCGGCAAAAGAAGCCCTCAGGCACCAGAAGAAAGGAAATAATAAAGATCAGAGCAAAAAGAAATGAAAAAAAGAATAGAAAAACAATTGAAAGAATCCACAAAACGAAAAGTTGGTTCTTTGAAAAGATCAACAAAATCGACAGACCACTGGCAAAACTGACAAAAGAAAAGCGGGAGAGGAAGCATATAACCCAAATAAGAAATGAGATGGGTAATATCACAACAGACCCAACTGAAGTAAAAAGGATCATAACAGAATACTATGAAAAACTGTACTCAAACAAATTTGAAAACCTAGAGGAAATGGATAAATTTTTAGAAAGACACTACCTACCTAAACAGAAACTGAGGTAGAAAAACTAAACAGACCCATAACAAAAGAAGAGATTGAAGAGGTAATTAAAAAAACTCCCAACAACAACAACAAAAAGCTCAGGCCTGGACAGCTTCACTTCAGAATTCCACCAAACTTCCAGAGAAGAGCTAACACCAATACTACTCAAGATATTTCAGAGCACAGGAAAGGAAGGAATACTCTCAAACTCATTCTATGAAGCCAGGATAACCCTTATACCAAAGCCAAGCAAAGACACCTCAAAAAAAAGAAGACTACAGACCAATATCCTTCATGAACATAGATGCAAAAATTTTCAACAAAATTCTAGCCAATAGAATTCAACAGCATATCAAAAAAATAATACATCACGACAAAGTGGGATTCATACCAGGTATGCAGAGATGGTTCAACATTAGAAAATCAATCAACATAATCCACTACATAAATAAAACAAAAGAAAAGAACCACATGATCTTATCAATAGACACAGAAAAGGCATTTGGCAAAGTTCAACACCCATTCCTAATAAAAACTCTCAGCAAAACAGGAATAGAAGGGAAATTCCTCAACATACTAAGGGCATTTATACAAAGTGAACAGCCAACATCATTCTAAATGAAGAGACTGAAACAGGAGAGTGGGAACCAGACAAGGATGCCCTTTAAGACCACTTTTATTCAACATTGCCTGGCTAGAGTAATAAGGCAAGAAAAAGAAATAAAGGGCATCTAAATTGGTAAGGAAGAGGTAAAATAATCCCTATTCACAGATGATATGATCTTATATACAGAAAACCCCCAAGAATCCACAAGAAAGTTACTGAAACTAATAGAAGATTTCAGCAAAGAAGCCAGATACAACATTAACATACAAAAATCAGTTGGATTCCTCTATACCAACAAAGAGAACTTTGAAAAGAAAATCACCAAATCAATACCATTTACAATAGCCTACAAGAAGATAAAGTCTTTGACATAAAAGACCTATACAAAGAAAACTACAAAACACTACTGCAGGAAACTAAAAGAGATCTACATAAATGGAAAAATATACCATACTCATGGACAGGAAGACTCAACATTGTGAAAATGTCAATTCTTTCCAAAGCGATCTGCAGATACAGTGCAATACTGAACCAAATTCCAACAGCATTCTTTAATGAGATGGAGAAACAAATCACCAACTTTATATAGAAAGGGAAAAGGCCCTGGATAAGTAAATCATTACTGAAGAAGAAGAACAAAGTGAGAGGTCTCAAACTACCTGATTTTAGAACCTATTACACCACCACAGCAGTCAAAACAGCCTGGTGCTGGTACAACAACAGACACATAGACCAGTGGAACAAAATTGAGAACCCAGATGTCAATCCATCCATCTATGAGGAACTGATATTTGACAAGGGACCAAAGTCTGTTAAATAGGGAAAAGACATTCTCTTTAACAAAGGATGCTGGCATAACTGGATGTCCATCTGTAAAAAAATGAAACAAGATCCATACCTCACACCATCCACAAAAACTAACTCAAAATCAATCAAAGACCTAAATATAAAATCTGAAATGATAAAGATCATGGAAGAAAAAAAAGGGACAATGCTAGGGGACCTAATATACTGCATAAATAGGATACAAACCACAACTAACAATGTACAAACACCAGAAGAGAAACTAAATAACAGGAGCCCCTAAAAATATACACTTATGCTCATCAAAAGACTTCATCCAAAGAGTAAAAAGAGAACCTACGGACTGGGAAAAAATTTTGGGCTACAACATATCCGACAAGGGTCTAATCTCAGAAATCTACAAGATACTGCAACATCTCAACAATCAAAAGACAAATAAACCAACTAAAAAATGGGCAAAGGACGTGAACAGACACTTCACCAAAGAAGACATTCAGGTGGCTAACAGACACAAGGAAATGCTCCAGATCATTAGCCATTAGAGAAATGCAAATCAAAACTATATTGAGATGCCACCTCATCCTGACAATACTGACATTAATCCAAAAAACAGAAAAAAACAAATGTTGGAGAGGTTATGGGAACATTGGAACTCTTATGCAGAGCTGGTTGGAATGTAACATGGTACAACCATTTTGGAAAACGATATGGCACTTCCTTAAAAAGCTAGACTTAGAAATACCATAACGATCCAGCAATCCCACTCCTAGCAATATACCTGAGAGAAATAAGAGTTGCCACACAAATAGACATATGCACACCCATGTTCACTGCAGCACTATTCACAACAGCAAAAGGAAACAACGTAAATGCCCATCAACAGATGAATGGATAAACAAATTATGGTACATACACACAATGGGCGTGGTCAGCAGGAGGTTGTTAAAAAACAGGAAAGAAAGATAAGACCAAAATGGATGTCAGAAGAGACTCTGAAACTTGCTCTTGAATGTCAAGTAGCTAAAGCAAATGGAAGAAATGATGAAGTAAAAGAGCTGAACAGAAGATTTCAAAGGGTGGTTCAAGAAGGCAAAGTATTATAACGACATGTGCAAAGACCTGGAGTTAGAAAACCAAAAGGAAAGAACGCACTTAGCATTTCTCAAGCTGAAAGAACTGAAGAAAAAATTCAAGCCTCAAGTTACAACACTGAAGGATTCTACGGGGAAAATATTAAACGATGCAGGAAGCATCAAAAGATGGAAGGAATACACAGAGTCACTATACCAAAAAGATTTGGTTGATGTTCAACCATTTCAGGAGGTAGCATATGATCAGGAATAAATGGTACTGAAGGAGGAAGTCCAAGCTGCACTGAAGGCACTGGTGAAAAACTACGCCCCAAGAACTGACAGAATACCAATTGAGATGTTTCAACAAACAGATGCAGCACTGGAGGTTCTGACTCGTCTATGCCAAGAAATTTGGAAAACAGCTACCTGGCCAACCAACTGGAAGAGATCCATATTTTTACCTATTCCCAAAAAAGGTGATCCAACTGAATACAGAAATTATTGAACAATATCATTAATATCACACACAAGTAAAATTTTGCCGAAGATCATTCAAAAGTGGCTGCAGCAGCTTATTGACAGGGAACTGCCAGAAATTCAAGTCAAACTCAGAAGAGGACATGGAACCGGGGATATCATTGCTGACGTCAGATGGATCCTGGCTGAAAGCAGAGAATACCAAAAAGATGTTTACCTGTGTTTTACTGACTATGCAAAGGCATTTGACTGTGTGGATCATAACAAATTATGGATAACATTGAGAGGAACGGGAATTCCAGAACACTTAATTGTGCCCATGAGGAACCTGTACATAGATCAAGAGACTGTCATTCAAACAGAACAAGGGGATACTATGTGCTCTGAAGTCAAGAAAGGTGTGTGTCAGGGTTGTATCCTTTCACCATACCTATTCAATCAGTGTGTTGAGCAAATAATCCAAGAAGCTGGGCTATATGAAGAAGAATGGGACATCGGGATTGGAGGAAGACTCATTAACAACTTTCAATATGCAGATGACATAACCTTGCTTGCTGAAAGTGAAGAGGACTTGAAGCACTTACTGATGAAGATCAAAGACCACAGCCTTCAGTATGGATTACACCTCAACATAAAGAAAACAAAAATCCTCACAACTGGACCAATAAACAACATCATGATACATGGAGAAAAGACTGAAGTTGTCAAGGATTTCATTTTACTTGGATCCACAATCATTGCCCATGGAAGCAACAGTAAAGAAATCAAAAAACGCACTGCATTGGGCAAATGTGCTGTAAAACACCTTTTTAAAGTGTTGAAAAGCAAAGACGTCACCTTGAAGACTAAGGTGCGCCTGACCCAAACTATGGTATTTTCAATCATCTCATATGCATGTAAGAACTGGATGATGAATAAGGAAGACCGAAGAAGAACTGACACCTTTGAATTGTGGTGTTGGTGAAGAATACTGAATATACCATGGACTGCCAAAAGAATGAACAAATCTGTCTTGGAAGAAGTACAACCAGAATGCTCCTTAGACGCAAGGATGGCTAGACTACGTCTCATATACTTGGGACATGTTATCAGGAGCGATCAGTCTCTGGGGAAAGACATCATACTTGGTAAAATAGAGGGTCAGTGAAAAAGAGGAAGACCTTCAACAAAATGGATGACACAGTGGCTGCAACAATGGCCTTAAGCATAACAGTGATTATGGGGTTGGCACAGGACTGGGCAGTGTTTCGTAAAGCACCGACTCAACGGCATCTAACAACAACACACACAATGGACTATCATGCAATAATAAAGAACAATGATGAATCTGTGACACATCTCACAACATGGATGAATCTGGAGGACATTATGCTGAGTGAAATAAGTCAGTCACAAAAGGACAAATATTGTATGAGACCACTATTTATAAGAACTCAAGAAAAGGTTTACACACAGAAAAAAGCATTCTTAGAACCAGGCAAAGACACCACAGAAAAAGAAAATTACAGACCAGTATCTCTCATGAATATAGATGCAAAAATTCTCAACAAAATTCTAGCCAATAGAATTCAGCATCATATCAAAAAAAATAATACACCGTGACCAAGTATGATTCATACCAGGTATGCAAGGATGGTCCAACATTAGAAAATCAATCAGCTTAATCCACCACATAAATAAAATAAAATAATCACATGATCATCTCAATTGATGGAGAAAACGCATTCGACAACGTCCAACACCCATTCCTGATACAAACTCTCAATAAAATAGGTATAGAAGGGAAATTCCTCAACATAATAAAGGGCATCTATGCAAAACCAGTGGCAAACACCATTCTTAATGGAGAGAGGCTGAAAACATTCCCCTTGAGAACAGGAACAAGACAAGGATGCCCTTTATCACCACTCCTATTTAACATTGTGCCGGAAGTCCTAGCTAGAGCAATAAAGCAAGAAAAAGAAATAAAGGACATCCACACTGGTAATGAAGAAGTAAAACTGTCCCTATCTGAAGATGGTATGATATTGTATATAGAAAGCCCAAAAGACTCCACGAGAAAATTACTGGAACTAATAGAAAGATTCAGCAGAGTAGCAGGATACAAGATACACATACAGAGTAGTGTCTGGGGTATAAAAAGACTGTGAGCGGCCATCTAAGATACTCCACTGGTCTCATCCCTTCGGGAGCAAGGGAGAATGAAGAGAACAGGATACAAGGAAAAGATTAGTCCGAAGGACTAATTGTCCACAGCTACCAAGGCCTCCACCGGACTGAGTCCAGTACAGCTAGATGGTGCCCGGCTACCACCACTGACCGCTCTGACCAGGATCACAACAGAGGGTTCTGGATAGAGCTGGAGAAGGATGTAGAACATAATTCTAACTCACAAAAAAGAAAAAGACCAGATTTACTGGCCTAAAGGAGACTGGAGAAACCCCAAGATTATGGCCCCCAGACACCCTTTTAGCTCAGTGGTGAAGTTACCTCCGAGGTTCACTGTTCAGCCTGGGAGTGGACAGCCCCGTAAAACCAAATGAGACTAACGAGGTACAGGAGTCCAGTGACAAGGGCCAGAAAGCAAAAGGGGACAAGGAAGCTGGTGATAAGGAACCCAAGGCTGAGTAAGGATATTGCTGATGTGTTGTGAGATTGTTAACCATTGTCATAGGGCAACATTTGTAGTAACTGTTAAATGAGAAACTATTTTGTCCTGTAAGCCCTCATCTTAAGTGAGAATAACAGCACAATTCGAAGAGCGTAGTCAATGTCACTCAACTGTGCATGTAGAAAGTTTAAAATGGTGTATCTTTGGCTACGTGCATTTTCACCAAAAAAAAAAAAAAAAATTCGAGAAGTTAGAGGGTTGATATGTTGTGGGGTTGTTAACCAATGTCATAAAACAACATGTGTACTTTGATTTCATGAGAAACTATTTGTTCTGTAAGCCTTCACCTGAAGTACAATAAAAAAATAAATAAATATATGTTAAAAAAAAAAAAAAAAGATACACATACAAAAATCAGTTGGAGTCCTATACAACAACAGAGAGAATGTCAAAAAGGAAATCAGGAAAACAGTACCGTTTATAATAGCCCCTAAAACAATAAAATACTTAGGAATAAATCTAACCAGGGATGTAAAAGACCTATACAAAGAAAACTACAAAATACTACTGCAAGAAACCAAGAGATCTACATAAATGGAAAAACATACCATGCTAATAGATAGGCAGACTCAACACTGTGAAAATGACAATTCTACCCTAAGCAATCAACAAATACAGTGCAATCCTGATCCACATACCAACAACGTTCTTTAAGAAGATGGAAAAAACAATCATTGATTTTATACGGAAAGAAATGAGGCCCCAGATAAGTAAAGTATTATTGAAGAAGAAGAATAAAGTAGGAGGACTCACACCACCTGACCTCAAAACCTACTATATAGCTATGGCAGTCAAAACAGCCTGGTACTAGTACAACAACGGATACATTGACCCATGGAACAGAATTGTGAACCCAGATGTAAATCCATCCACCTACGGTCACCTGATCTCTGACCACAGGGTCCAAAGTCCATCAAATGGGGAAAAGACAGTCTTTTTAACAAATGGTGCTGGCAAAATTGGATGTCCATCTGCAAAAAAATGAAACAGGACCCATACCTCACACTATACACAAAAATGAATTCAAAATGGCTCAAAGACCAAATATAAAACAAAAAATTATAAAGATCATAGAAGAAAAAATAGGATCAATGCTAGAGAGCCTAATACACAGCATTAACAGGATACAAACCATAACTAACAACACACAAATTTCCAAAGATAAGCTAGATAACTGTGATCTAAAAATTAATACTTATGCTCATCAAAAGACTTCACCAAAACAGTAAAAAGAGAACCTACAGATTGGGAAAAAATTTTTGGCTACTGCAAATCTCACGAAGGCCTAATCTCTAAAATCTATAGGAAAATCCAACACCTCTACAACAAAAAGACAAATAACCCGATTAAAAAATGGGCAAAGGAAATGAACAGATACTTCACCAAAGAAGACATTCAAGTGGCTAACAGACACATGAGGAAATGCTCCCAATCACTAGCGATTAGAGAAATGCAAATCAAAACCACAGTGAGATACCATCTCACCCTGCATTACTGGCACAAATCAAAAAAACAAAAAGTAGCAAATGTTGGAGATGCTGTGGGGAGATTGGAACTCTTATGCACTGCTGGTGGGAATGAAAAATGGTACAACCAGTTTGGAAAATGATACGGTGTTTCCTTAGAAAGCTAGAAATAGAAATACCATATGATCCACCAATCCCACTCCTAGGAATATATCCTAGAGAAATAAGAACCGTCACATGAATAGACATATGTTCACCCATTTTCACTGCAGCATTGTTTACAATGGCAAAAAGATAGAAACAACCTAGATGCCCATCAACAGATGAATGGATAAACACACAGTGGAATACTATGCAACGATAAAGAACAATGATGAATCTGTGAAGCATCTCACAACACGGATGAATCTGGAGGGCATTATGCTGAGTGAAATAAGTCAATCACAAAAGGGCAAATATTGTATGAGACCACTACTGTAAAAACTCATGAAAAGGTTTAAACATATCTTTGATGGTTATGAGGGAGGGGAGGGGTGTGGAGGGAAAAACACTAAATACACAATATATAAGTGGTAACTTTGGTGAAAGGTAAGACAGTACACAATACTGGGGAAGCCAGCACAACTTGTTCAGGGTAAGGTCATGGAAGCTCCATGGACAAATCCAAACTCCCTGAGGGACCGAATCGCTGGGCTGAGGGCTGTGGGGACCATGGTCTCAGGAAATATCTAGCTTAACTGGCATAAGATAGTTTATAAAGAAAATGTTCTGCATTCTACTTTGGTGAGTAGTGTCCGGGGTCTTAAAAACCTGTGAGTGGCCGCCTAAGATACTCCACTGGTCTCACTCCTTCAGAAGCAAGGGAAAATGAAGAAAACTAAAGACACAAGGGAAAGAGGGAAAGAGTAGTCCAGAGGCTTAATAGACCACAACTACTACGGCCTTCACCAGACTGAATCCAGTATAACTAGATGGTGCCCAGCTACCACCACTGACTGCTTTGACAGGGATCACAATAGAGGGTCCTGGACAGAGCTGGAGAAAAATGGAGAAAAAAATTCTAAATAAAAAAAAAAAAGACCAAACTTACTGGCCTGACAGAGACTGGAGAAATACCTAGATTATGGCCCTTGGACACCCTTTTAGCCCAGTAATGAAGTCACTCCAGAGTTTCACCCCTTAGCCAAGATTAGACAAACTCAAAGGACAAAACGAGACTAAAGGGGCACACCAGCCCAGGGGCAAGGACTAGAAGGCAGAAGGGGACAGGAAAGCTGGTAACAAGGAACCCAAGGTCAAGAAGGGAGAGTACTGACACGTCATGGGGTTGTTAACAAATGTCATAAAACAATATATGTACTAACTGTTTAATGAGAAGCTAGTTTGTTCTGTAAACCTTCATCTAAAGTTCAATTTAAAAAAAAGAAGTATTTTTGTTACATATTGTCAAGTTCCCCTCTATAATGTTTCTGCCAATTTGCATTCCCACTAGCAATGTATGACCGTGCCTGTTTCCCCACAACTTTGCCAATAGAATATACTGTCCAACTTTAAACTTTTTTGCCAATCAGACAGTTGGAAAATGATACCTCAATGTAATTTTGTCCAAAAAGCAACACTAGAAGGATAAACCAAAAACAAATGAGATTTGTTACTGGGAATAGGGTGGAAAGATGAGGGGGAAGTTTGAGTGAGCTGGAAGAGATGGGGGGAGTGATACTTCTCCATACATACCTTTAGGTAGTTTTGATATTACAACTATAAAAAATAACCACGCTGAAGGGGCTATTAAAAAAAACCCAAACAACCTTTGAATATAGTATTACCACTACATACCCTCAGACCAAATGCAAAAAGAACCATAAACAAATATTGAATTCTAGTTAGATTTGATTCTACAGCGTATGGGTTAGCACTTTTGAAATTACTTTGTTTGCATTCTAGGACTTAGTAAATAAGTAAATATATAATAAGTATATGTATAAGTACATATACTGTTGAAAAGATATACAAATATGAAAAGGGGAAAAACTAGAATGAGCCCTGTGGTGTTGGACTGGAACTGGAGGTATTAAAATATTAAAAGAAGCTGTAATGTTATTACAGCTACAAAATGCAAAGAAATCATAATGAAAAGGACAGATTTACTAATAACGGTGAATTTTACATTTCAATTACTTTTTGCCTCCATGTATGGAAAAGCTCTTGTATTTCACAGTAAGCTCTATTTTCATCTTTTCATATACTGAAGTGCTAATCAATTGTTTCCAAAAGCAAAGAATTTGAGAAGGGCATGGAGCTTCTTACCCAGGCCAGGCTTGCCTGATGGGGTCACAGTTGTCTAAGTAATTGAAACGAATGATATCAGTAGGATGTTTGTCAGAGGACCGCCACGGAGGGAGTTCTTTCTCCGCTGTTTTATTCTTCTTTCTTAAAGAGGAAGAAGACCTAAAACCTGGTGAAAGAGATGGCTTTTCCTCTTTAGTACTGCTTGCAACTGGCTGAACATCAACAATTACAAAGCCATCTTTTGGAGGAGTCTAGAAGAAGAAAGTTAATCATTTATGTTCTCAAATCACTATAACAACAACAACAATACTAGTATCATCCTCATCATCCTTATCACCATAGTAATGATGATGGTGATGATGATTATAGCAGCCACCATCCAATGAGTACTTGCTATGAGCCAAGCACTGTCTCAGGTAGTTTTCATACATTATCTCATTTAACTTTACAACAACCCTATGAGGTAATCATTACTACTCTCATTTTACAGAAGAGGTAACTGAGGATAGGAGAAACAAATTAACTTGCCCACTACTACGTAGGACCCCTGGTGGCGCAGTGGCTAAGAGCTCAGCTGTTAACCAAAAGGTCAACAGTTCAAATCCACAAGCTGATCCTTCAAAACCCTGTGGGGCAGTTCTACTCTGCCCTGTAAGGTTGCTATGAGTCAGCAGCAATGGGTTTGGTTTAGTTTTTCGGTTTTACTACTACATAAGTAGTAAGTTACAGGGGAAATCCAGAATTACCTTGTTTCACGCCCATGTACTGAACCTCTCTTTGTTGTACCACTGTCTCTTCCATCTTGTCATTGTCATTTGTCATAACTGCAGTTAATTTATTCATAAAAACACACCCCCAAAGTCTTCAGTCCTAATTACGTATAACATACAATTTTGAGTTATATATAGATTTTCAGTTATCAAAATTCCAACTGTTCCCAAAGAACACTTCCGCTTTTATTTCCAAAATTGAGTCTATCTGTCTATGTGCATGTGTGTGAAATTCATAAGGTTTTTATATGGTTGTAGCCTAAGGGAACTACATTATTGGTATCTTGAGAAGCCATTAAGGGCTTAATTTTGTTCTTTAAGAGATTAAAGAAGCTTTGCTTGGTAAATTGGTTTGCTTAGGTTGTCTGGAAAAATCAAGAAATTCCCCAGTCCTTCTAAGCAGAATCAGCTTTTCAACTGTACTTTGTATATACACACTTCTACTACAGGGCAGCATTTAGTACTCAGTGTTGTAATTATTTATTATCTATGTCCTGGGCTGCTAGACTAGGCTCCTTGAAAGCAGAGTCAGAATCTTTGTACTCCTAGCAACTAGCACATAATAACCAAAAAAAACACACCGACTGCCACTGAGTCAATTCTGACTCACAGCAACCCTACGGGACAGAGTAGAACTGCCACATAGGGTTTCCAAGGCTGTAATCTTTATGGAAGCAGACTGCCACATCTTTGTTTCTCTGGCAGAGTGGCTGGTGGGTTCGAACTACCAACCTTCTGGTTAGTGGCTTGGCACTTAACCATTGTGCAACCAGGGCTCCTTCTAATACATAATAGTGCTTAATATTTACTCATTTAATGACTAATTGTGCCTAGGAGCATATTAAGATATTTTAAATGTATATAATTGATAACTCATTATTGGTCACTAGTATTAAATACTTCATGCAGGTCTCATTTAGAATGGACATTTCATTTTTCTGAGCTTAATATTTAATTAAACCTGTTTTTGCTGGAGGCAGTCTAGTTTAATACTGTTGGGAAAAATAATACATGATAATAATAAAAAACAAGTTTAGAGGTAAAACTTCATACATAAATGCTAGTAATTACATACAGTCATTATTTCTGAAAAGTACAAAGTGCTTGACACTTTAATAGGCAATAACAAAATCAGTGATGACTTTACTGTAGTAAGTAAACAAAATTTTTGTTAACTCCATGAGAAGTTTTTTTTTTTTGGTATCATGAATGGGTGCTGAATTTTATTAAATGCTTTTTTTGTTGTTGTTGCATTATTTTGAAAACAATCATAAATCTTTTCTATTTTATCCTTTAAAATTTTCATTTTTTAATTTTGTTATTATGGTTAAGACTATACACAGCAAAACATACACCAATAGTTTCTACATGTACAATTCAGTGACATTAATTACATGCTTCAAGTTGTGTAACCATTCTCACCCTTCTTTTCTGAGTTGTTCCTCCTTCATTAAAAAACTCAATGCCCCCTATGGTTCCTATCTAATCTTCCTAGTTGCTGTTGTAACTCTGATCCCATATAGACAGTTCTTAAAAGAGCATTATGCTCAACGCAGACCTTTTTTACTAGTTAAACTAAACTATTGTTTCATTTTAAGAAGACTTCTGGGGATATTTTTGGTTTATGTTTTAAAGATTGTCTCAGGACAATAGTTACAGGGGTTCATCCAGTCCCCATAGCTCCAGAAAGTCTGGAGTCCATGAGAATCTGAAATTCTGTTCTGCATTTTCCCCTTTCTGAACAGGATTCTGCTACGGAATCTTTGATCAAAATGTTTAGTAGTGGTAGCTGGGCATCATCCAGTTCATCTGGTTTCATGGCAAAGGAGGGAGTTGGTCATGAAGGCAATTAGCCACACATTTCTGACTCTCCTACTTCTTGTTACTCCAGGTGAATAGAGACCAACTGTCATGTCTTGGATGGCCACTTGGAAGCTTTCAAGACCCCAGGCACTACGCAATCAACTTGGAGGCAGAACAGAAGCACTAAGCATGTTATTAGGCCAATTAACTGGGATGCCCCATGAAACCATGACCCTAAACCTCCACACCAAGAAACCAAATCCCATGTGGTGTTTGGTTGTACATAAGCAGCTCAGCAGCTACTCTTATTTTTGTAAATATATCAATCACACTTGATTTTTAAATGTTATACCAACTTTACTTTCCTGGGATAAATCCCACTTGGTCATCATACATTATTCTTTTTATATATTATTGGGTTTAATTTACTAATACTTTTAAAGGATTTTTATGTTCATGAAGGATATTGGTCTGTAGTTTTTTTTTCCTTGTAAAGTTTTTGTCTGGTTTTGGTATAAGGGTATTAAGTTGGGAAATATTCCCTTTCCCTCTATTTTCTAAAAAAAATTTTATGTAGAATTGGCATTATTTCTTCTTTAAATGTGTGACAGAATCCACCAACAAAGCTATCTAAGTCTGAAGTTTTGTGGGGAGTTTTAAAATTATGAATTCAATTTTTTAATTGACATACAGTCAGTTTTAATTGACATTGAGTCAGCTTTGGTAATTTGTGTTTTTCCAAGAATTCTGTCTATTTCATGTAGGTTACTGAATTCAGTAACAGAGTTGTTCATAATATTCTCTCATTATCATTTTAATGTCTGTAGATCTGCAGCGATGTCCTTGATAACGTCCTTTCATTCCTGACATTAGTAATCTGTGCCCCCCCCCTTTTTCTTGATCAGCCTAGCTAGAAACTTATGAATTTTATTTGTTTTCAAAGAACCAACTTTGGTTTCATTGATTTTCTCTGTTGTGTTTCTGTTTTCAATTTAATTGATTTTAGCTCTTATCTTCATTATTTCTTCCTTCTACTTACTTTGGGTTTAATTTACTCTTCTTTTCTTAGCCTGAAGTTCTTCTGAAATTATGTTTTCTGGAGCAGGGTGCTAGGAGTCGGAATCGACTCAATGGCAATGGTTTTCTTTTTTTTCTCCCGGGAGTAGGAATATACCCTCAAGACAGTAATAAAAATCATTCTAGTCCAATACTCTCATTTTAAGGTTGGGGAAACTACTAACTGTTTGCACATGCCTGTAACATAATTTCAGAAGCCCTGTTGGAGCACATACCAGGTACAAAGTAGTGGGGGAACGGGGTGGTGATGGTGCTTGAGGGAAGGTAAATTATGCTTAACTGTAGTGGCCACCTACGTTCACTGCCATTGGAGAAACCACACAGAGAATTACACAAATCATACAAGTAAATATAGTGCTAGCAGTTGATTTTATTAACCTTAGTCAGATTACATATTAACCTTAGTCTTTCTGACTTAAGTCTATTTCTTTAACAGATAAATTTAAGTTCAATTAATATAGCAAAAGAGTCCCTACGGAATTTTTTTAGAGCTATTTAGAATTCTTTGTGTGTGTGTGTGTATATATATATATATATATATACACACACACACATATATCGTGCTTCAGATGAAGGTTTACAGAGCAAATTAATTTCTCATTGAACAATTAATATGTATATTGTTTTACAACATTGGCTACCAACCTCATGATATGTAAACATCTCCCCTTCTCAACCTTGGGTTCTCTATTACCAGCTTTCCTGTCCCCTGTTGCCTTCCAGTCCTTGCCACTGGACTGGTGTGCCCATTTAGTCTCGTTGTGTTTTATGGGCCTGTCTAATCTTTGGCTGAAGGGTGAACCTCAGGAGTGACTTTGGTACTGAGTTAAAAGGGTGTCCAGGGGCTGTACTCTGAGTCTCTCTAGTCTCTGTCAGGCCAGTAAGTCTGGTTTGTTTTTTTGCTGTTGTTTTTGAGTTAGAATTTTGTTCATTTTTATCCGGCTCTATCCAGGACCCTCTATTGTGATCCACGTCAGAGCAGTCGGTGGTGGTAGCTGGGCACCATCTAGTTGTGCTGGACTCAGTCTAGTGGAGGCTGTGGTAGTTGTGATCCATTAGTCCTTCAGACTAATCTTTCCCTTGTGTCTTTGGTTTTCTTCATTCTCCCTTGCTCCAGACAGGGTGAGACCAGTGGATTAACTTAGATGGCTGCTCACAAACTTTTAAGACCCCAGACGCTACTCACCACAGCAGGATGTAGAACATTTTCTTTATAAACTATGCTATGCCAGTTGAGCTAGATGTCCTCCGAGACCATAGTTTCCAGCCCTCAGCCCAGTAATTTGGACCCTCAGGGAGTTTGGATGGGTCTATGAAGCTTCCATGACGTTGCCTTGGTCAGGTTGTGCTGACTTCCCCAGTATGGTGGACTTTCTTATCCTTCACCGAAGTTACCACTTATCTATTATCTAGTTCGTGTTTTTCCCTCCCCACCCATTCCCTCCCTCATAACCATCAAAGATTGTTTCTTTCTGTAAACTCATGTAAACCTTTTCATGAGTTTTTTAATAGTGGTCTCATTCAGTATTTGTCCTTTTGTGACTAACGTATCTCACTCAGCATAATGCCATCCAGATTCATCCATGTTGTGAGATGTTTCACAGATAATCAGTTTTTTAATGTTGTGTAGTATTCCATTGTGTGTAAGTACCATAGTTTATCCATTCGTCTGTTGATGGGCACTTAGATTTTTTTCCATCTTTTTACTATTGTGAATAATGCTGCAATGAACATAAGTATGCACATGTCTACTTGTGTGACGGCTCTTATTTCCCTAGGATATAGTTCTAGGACTGAGATAGCTGGGATTGTATGGTATTTCTATTTCTAGCTTTTTAAGGAAGTGTCATACCATTTTCCAAAATGGTTGTTAACATTTTACATTCCCACAAGCAGGGCACTGCAGTTCCAATCTCCCTGCATTCTCTCCAGTATTTGTTATTTTCTGTTTTTTTTATTTGTGCCAGTAATGTTACAGTGAGATGGTATCTCACTGCAGTTTTCATTCTCATTTCTCTAATGGCTAGTGATCATGTGCATTTCTTCATGTGTCTGTTAGCTGCCTGAATGTCTTCTTTGGTGAAGTGTCTGTTATATCCTTTTCCCATTCTTGAATTGGATTATTTGTCTTTTTTTACAATTTTTTTTATTGTACTTTAGATGAAGGTTTACAAAACAAATAGTTTCTCACTAAACAGTCTGTACACATATTGTTTTATGACACTGGTTAACAACCCCACGACACGTCAACACTGTCCCTTCTCAACCTTGGGTTCCCTAGCACCAGCTTTCCTGTCCCCTCCTGCCTTCTAGTCCTTGCCCCAGACTGCTGTGCCTTGTTAGTCCTGTTTTGTTTTATGAGGCTGTCCGATCCCCAGCTGAATGGTGAACTTCGGGAGCGGCTTCACCGCTGAGCTAAAAGGGTATCCAGGGGCCATACTCTAGGGGTTTCTCCAGTCTGTCAGGCCAGTAAATCTGGTCTTTTTTTTTTTTGTGAGTTAGAATTCTGTTCTACATCCTTTTCCAGCTCTGTCCAGGACCCTCTATTGTGATCCTGGTCAGAGAAGTCAGTGGTGGTAGCCGGGCACCATCTAGCTATCTTTGACTCAGGATGGTGGAGGCCGTGGTAGCTGTGGTCCATTAGTCCTTTGGACTAATCTTTTCCTTGTATCCTGTTCTCTTCATTCTCCCTTGCTCCCAAAGGGATGAGACCAGTGGAGTATCTCAGATGGCTGCTCACAGGCTTTTAAGACCCCAGATGCTACTCACCAAGGTAGAATGTAGAACATTGTCTTTAAAAACTGTGTTATGCCAACTGAGCTAGATGTTTCCTGAGAGCATGGTCCCCACAGCCTTCCACCTAGCAATTCAGTCCCTCAGGTCATGGAGCTTCCATGACCTTTCCTTGTACAAGGTATGCTGGCTTCCCCAATAATGTGTACTGTCTTACCCTTCACCAAAGTTACCACTTATGTATTTAGTTCCCCCCCCCCCACCCCCTCCCATCCCTTGTAACCAATAAAGATTGTTTCTTTTTGTGTGTAAACTTTTACATGAGTTATATAGTAGAGGTCTCATACAATATTTGTCCTTTTGTGATTGACTTATTTCACTCAGCATAATGTCCTCCAGTTTCATCCATGTTACGAGATGCTTCACAGATTCATCATTGTTCTTTATCTTTGTATAATACTCCATTGTGTGTGCAGATCATATTTTGTTTATCCATTCATCTGTTGATGGGCATCTAGGTTGTTTCCATCTTTTTGCTATTGTGAACAGTGCTGCAGTGAACATGGGTTTGCATACGTCTATTCATGTGACGGCTCTTATTTCTCTAGGATATATTCCTAGGAGTGGGATTGCATTTTGTAGTGCTTTTTTTTTTTTTTTTTTTTTTTTGTGGTGCTGATGTTTTCTTTGTTCCTCTTACTCTCCTGTGCTAAGTTCCTTCTGTTTGTGGATTTTTTTTTTCATTTGTTTTTGTAGGTTTTGTTTTTACTGAGACTTTATATTTTTCTTCTTTATTTTGATGAGTAGGTTTGTTAACTTTCTTTGTGGTTACCTTGAAATTTACCCTTATCTTCCCAGATTTAAACCAGTCTATTATTACTTGGTATCGCTTGACTTCCTCTCCATTAGAAAGTTCTATACCTACACTGTTTATTCCCTTTTATTGTTCCAATGCTGTTGTCATTTACAGATTAACCTCTCTGATTCCCTTTTGTAATTCTTTTGGTTTTGCATAGTCCTTAAGAGTTCATTTCCTAGTTTGGTATCTGGCTAGTACAATCCTGTGTCCTACATTCAGCCTGTGGTCTGGTATTGTTTGTTCTCAGATCGAAGGACTTCCTTTAATAAGTCTTGTAAATTTGGTTTGGTTTTTACATAGTCCCTTAATTTCTGTTTATCTGGAAATGTCCTAATTTCACCATCATATTTGAATGAGAGTTTTGCAGGATGTATTATTCTTGGCTGGCAATTTTTTTCTTTCAAGATTTTATATATGTCATCCCATCGCCTTCTTGCCTGCATGGTTTCTGCCAAATAATCCGAGCTTTGTCTTATTGTTTCTTCTCTGTATGTGACTTTTTTTCTTGAGCTGCTCTCAGAATTCTGTCTTTGGTTTTAGCTAGTGTGATTATGATATGCCTCGGTGATTTTCTTTTGGGGGTCTATCTATATGGGGTTCACTGAGCTTCTTGGATGGTTAGCTTTTCATCTTTCATGATATTGGGGATGTTTTCTGTCAGCACTTCTTCAATGATCCTCTCTGTGTTTTCTGTTTTCTCCCCGTTCTGAAACTCTGATCCACTCGTGGATTTTTGCTTTTGATTGTATCCCACATAATCCTCAGGGTTTCTTTATTTTAATTCATTCTTTTTTCTGATTTTTCCTCAAACAGAATTGTATCCAAGTGTTTTTCTTCAGTTTCTCTGATCCTATCTTCCATCCTTTCACACCTGCTCCTCAGCCCTTCTATGACACTGTCCATTTCTGAAATCTTGTTATCTTTTGGATTTCTAATTGTTGTTTTTGTATGATTTCTAGTTGTGAATTTATTTTAGCATTTTGTTCCTGTAGTATTTTCTTGAATTCTTTCATTTTTTTTTGTCTGTATTTTCCATGAATTTGCCTATTTTTTCCTCATTTTTGTCTGTTTTTTGCTTCAACTCTTGGATAATTCTGAATATTAGAAATTTGAATTCCCTATCAGTTAGGTCTAGTGCTTTTTCTTCTACCAGAAGATCTTCTGGCGTTTTATTTTGACACCTACTGGAACCATCCTGTCCTGTCTTTGTAAATGTTTTGATATTGTCTGCTGTCTTCGGGGCATTCAGTGGTTATTTTCCTCGTTTATTAACTGTAGATTTGTTTGTTTTGTCCTGCTTTTTCTTTTTATTTGGTTATGTCTGAGCAGGAAGGCTGTGCATTCGTTATTTGCTCATCTGTAGGCGCGATATTTTTCACCTCCTTCTCCAATGGGCGGGGTCAGTCACTCAGGTACGGTACAGCAGAGCAGGTCCAGCTGAAGGGGAGTTGCTGGGATAGGTTTTTTGTGGCACATACCAGGGCTGACAGTGTGGACCGGGAATCAGTGCAGGGAAGGTTCCAGTAGGCCGTGCCTGTGCTGCTTGGGAGTGTGATGTTCAGCGCACAGTGCAGGTAGGCAGGAAGGAGGGGGTAGACTGTGATGTGTACAGCTAAGATGGGTATGGGAAAGATGAGCAAGAGGAGAGAAGAACAGGAACCAAAAACATACACACAAAAAAGAGTGTTAAGGGAGACTGCTGTTGGAGTGGAGATGAGAGACTGAGAAATGGGGAAAAAAGAAAAAGGGTAAAAGAAAAAATGAATAAATCAAGAAACTGGAAATGAAAGACAAAAAGGGAATAAGAGAGAGAAGAAAACTAAACAAAGAAAAAAAAAAAAACAACAACCAAAAAACAAGAAAAAAGACATGCCCCCAGGGATGTTCCTGTGTGTCTATGCAGAGTAAGGGACTAGCTTCCAAGCAGCATGGTACTTACTGGCTAGAAGGGGTTCCCAAGCCGAGAAAAGAAAAAGAAAACAAACAAACAAATCAAAACAGAACAAATCAGAGCAAAAAAGCAAACAAACAAAAAAGCCCAGGGGGGTCCCAGCAGTGTGGCAGCACGGGCCGGGAAGCTGTTTCACAGTCGAGTGGTGTTTTGCAGCCTTTCAGGAAGAAGCAAAGATGGCACACAAAGCCAGGTATTTGAGAGAAAGGCGGGGGACGTGGTGAGAGGTAAGGAACAAATCTAAAGAAGCGGAAAAAAGCAATGCCAGCAGCCAATAAATGGCACTTAGAGAGCTGGCCAGTGTAGGCAGGTGGAATTCAAGCAGCACTGGGGGAAGCTCATGCTTCCCGGCCAATAGACTGTAGCTGCAGGAAGCAAAGGAGGCTAAGTAGGGGTGAAAAAGGGCAGGGGGTGGGAAAGCCTATATCGTGGATTACCGGTTGTTCTGTCTCCTGCTGGAAGCTCCGCGAAGCTGCTTTCTCATACCTCCTGTTTCCTGATCTCCGATAGGAGTCCAAGATGGCGGATACGTGCTGCAGTAACTATTAGAGGACCTCTGCATGTATCTCTCCTCGTGCTCTATTCTCGGTCAGTTTCTTATTCCATTTGGTGCTTGGCTGAGTTCTTTATCTCTTCATTTGATGCTTAGGGTTTCAGGACTGACGTGTGACTGTTTCACTTAGTTTTTCTGATCTTTGCTGCGGAGAGACTATAACACCATGTTGCTCGGAAGTTCTGGATTATTTGTCTTTTTGTGGTAGAGGTGTTGGATTTTCCTGTAGATTTTACAGATTAGACCTTTGTTGGATTTGTCAGACAAATTTTTTTTCCCAGTCTATAGGTTCTCTTTTTACTCTTTTGGTGAAGTGCTTAGATGAGTGTGTCTAATTTTTAGAAGATCCTACTTATCTAGCTTATCTTGTGTTTGTGTATTGTTAGTTATGGTTTGTATGCTATTTATGCCATGTATCAGGGCCTCTAGCATTGACCCTATTTTTTCTTCTATGATCTTTTTTTTTTTGGTTTTATATTTAAGTCTTTGATCCATTTTGAGTCAGGTTTTGTGTATGGTGTGAGGTATTGCTCCTTTTTCATTTTTTTACAGATGGACATCAGTTTTGCCACCACTATTTGTTAAAAAGACTCTTTTCCCCCATTTAATGGACTTTGGGCCTTTGTTAAAGATCAGGTAACAGTAGGTGGATGGATTTACATCTGGGTTCTCAATTCTGTTCCACTGGTGAGTGTGTCTATCATTGTACCATTACCAGGCTGTTTTGACTACTGTAGCTATATAGCTGGTTCTTAGGTAAGGTAGTGCGAGTCCTCCTACTTTATTCTTCTTCGATAGTGCTTTACTTATTCAGGGTCTCATTCCATTCCATATAAAGTTAATGAGTAGCTTTTACACCTTGTTAAAGAATGCTCTTGGTATTTAGATTGGGATTGCATTGTATGTGCAGGTTTCTTTGGGTAGCACTGTCATTTTCAGATGTTGAGTCTACCTATCCATGAGCATGGTATGTTTTTCTATTTACGTAGGTCTCTTTAGGTTTCTTGCAGTAGTGTTCTTTAGTTTTCTTTGTATAGGTCTTTTGTGTCCCTGGTTAGCTTTATTCTCAAGTATTTTATTTTTTCACATGCTATTATAGATGGTATTTCTTTCCTGATTTCCTTTTTGTAGTTCTCTCTACTGATGTATAGGAATCCAACTGATTTTTGTATGTTTATCTTGTATCCTGCTGCTCTGCTGAATCTTTACATTAGTTCTAGTAGTGTTCTCATGGAGTCTTTTGGGTTTTCTGTATACAGTGTCATATCATCTGCAAATAGGGAGTTTTACTTCTTCCTTACCAATTTGGATGCCCTTTCTTTTTCTTGCCTTATTGCTCTCACTAGGACTTCCAGCATGTCTTAGGCTGGGTTCACACTGTTTTCAGTGTCCCAAGTCCACAGAGGCAGGAAAGAGGATTCTTCTAATTCATGTAGCCGTAAGGGCTGGCGAACTCAAGATCTGCAGGCCAGAAAACAGTGCTGTTACAAACTTCTGATGATTCACATAGCTGCAGGGGATAGTGAAGCCAAGATCAGCAGGCTGGAGAGCAGGCTGTAGCAGGCTGTGAAGATCAACGAATCTCAAGATTGGCAGGCAAGCTGCTAGCTCAAGTCCCAAGAACCGGTAGTCAGATGAACAGGAGGCAGCTTCAGAAACTTGGGCAGAGAGATGAAGGCTGAGGGGGTGGTGAGCCACCACAGGCCCTGCTCCTGCTGGTACCACTCAGAAGATTCCATCATGGGGGTGGTCACATATCAAATTTCAACAGGGAAGTGATCACAACACGATACAACTGCCACAACGCTGAGAATCATGGCCCAGCCAGGTTGACACACAATCTTAACCATCACACAGCACAATGTTAAATAGCAATAGTGATAAAGGGTATCCTTGTCTTGTTCTCATTCTCAGGGGGAATGTTTTCAGCCTCTCTACATTAAGGTTGATATTAGCTGTTGGTGTTGTATAGATGCCCTTAATTATGTTGACGAATTTCCCTTCTATACCTGTTTTACTGAAAGGTTCTATCAGGAATAAGTGTTAGACTTTATTGAATTCCTTTTATGCATTGATTGAGATAATCACGTGATTCTTTTATTTACGTGGTAGATTACATTGATTGATTTTCTAATGTTGAATCACCCTTACATACCTGCTATAAATCCCACTTGGTTGTGGTGTATTATTTTTTTGATATGATACTGAACTGTATTGGCTAGAATTTTGTTGAGAGTTTTTGCATCTATATCCATGAGAGCTATTGGTCTGTAAATTTCTTTTTTTGAGGTGTCTTTGCCTGTTTTGGTATCAGGGTTATGCTGGCTTTATAGAATGAATTTGGAAGTATCCCTTCCTCTTCTACGTCCTGAAATAGTTTGAGTAGTACTGGTGCAAGCTCTTCTCTGAATGTTTGGTAGAATTCTACGGTGAAGCCACTTGAGCCAGGGTTTTTTTTTTTGTTGGGAGTTTTTTTTAGTACCTTTTCAATCTCTTCTCTTGTTATGTGTCTGTTCAGATTTTCAACATCACTTTGTGATAGTTTAGGTAGGTAGTGTGTTTCTAGAAATTTGTCCGTTTCCTCTAGGTTTTCAGATTTGTTGGAGTACAGTTTTTCATAGAATTCTGTTATGATCCTTTTTATTTCAGTTGAGTCTATAGTAATGTCCCCCATTTCAGTTCTTATTTGGGTTATCTGTGTCCTCTCATTTTTCTTTTGCCAGTCTGGCCAGTGGTTTGTCTATTTTTCTGATCCTTTCAAAGAACCAACTTTTGGTTTTGTTGATTCTTTCTATTGTTTTTCTATTCTCTATTTATTTCTGCTCTGATTTTTATTATTTCCTGTCTTCTGGTGGTGGTGGGCTTCTCTTGCTGTTCTCTTTCTATTTGCTCAAGTTGTGTAGCTAATGTTTTGATTTTGTCCCTTTCTTCTTTTTTGATTTGTGCATCTATTGCTATAAACTGACCTCTGAGCACTGCCTTTTCTGTGTCCCAGAGGTTTTGGTATGATGTGTTTTCATTCTTGTTTGATTGCAGGAATTTTCTGATTCCATCTTTGATTTCTTCTGTTAGCCAGTGGTTTGTAAACAAGGTGTTATTAGGTTTCCACATATTTGATTTTTTTCCCTTGCTCTTCCTGCTATTAATTTCTAGTTTTATGGCACTGTGATCAGAGAAGGTGATTTGTACCAACTCAATTTTTTTTTTTTTTTTTTGAGGGCTGCTTTGTGACCTAAGATCTGGTCTATTCTGGAGAACATTCCATGTGCATTGGAAAAGAATGTGTACTTTGCTGCTGCTGGATGGAGTGTTCTATATATGTCTGTGAGATCAAGTTGGCTGATTGAGGCCTTTAGATCATCTGTATCTTTGTTGAGTTTCTTTCTAGATGTTCAGTCCTTTACTGAGAGTGATGTACTGAAGTCTCCTACTATTCTTGGGGAACTGCCAATTTCTCTTTTCAGTGTTGTTAAAGAGTTTTTTTTTTTTTTTTTGTAGTTTGGAGCTCTGTCATTGAGCATGTAGATGTTTATTATGGTTATGTCCTAATGGTCAATAGTGCCTTTAATCTTTATAGAATGTCCTTCCTTATCTTTGATGGTGCGTTTTATTCTAAAGTCTATTTTACCTGAGATTAGTATTGCCACTCCTGCTCTTTTTTGGTTGCTGTTTGCTTGATACATTTTTTCCATCTTTTGATTTTTAATATATTTACGCCTTTGTATTTTGTAAGGTGTCCCTCTTGTAGACAGCATATTGATGGATCCTGTTTCTTTATCCATTCTGTCACTCTCTCTTTACGGGTGCATTTAAGCCATTTATGTTCAGTGTGATTATTGATAGGTGTGAATTTACTGCTGTCATTTTGTAGTGCTTTTTTTTGGTGGTGCTGATGATTTCTTTGTTCCTCTTACTCTCCTGTGCTGAATTTCTTTTGTTTGTGGGTTTTTTCTTCATTTCTTTCATTTTTGTAGATTTTTTGTTTACTGAGACTTTATGTTTTTCTTCTTTATTTTGATGAGTAGGTTTGTTAACTTTCTTTGTGGTTACCTTGAAATGTATCCCTATCTTCTTAAGTTTAAACCAGTCTTTTATTACTTGATATTGCTTTGACTTCCTCTCCATTTGAAAGTTCTATACCTACACCATTTATTGCCTCTTTTATTGTTCTGATGTTGTTGCCATTTACAGACTGACCTCTCTGGTTCCCTGTTGTAAATCTTTTAGTTTTGTTTTATCCTTGAGAGTTCATTACCTAGGCTGGTATCTGGCTGATGCTGTCCTGTGTCTTAGATTCAGGTTTTTGTCTGATGTTGTTGACTCTCTAACTGAAGGACTCCCTTTAATAATTCCTGTAATTTTAGTTTGGTTTTTATATATTCCCTTAACTTCTGTTTACTAGAAATGTCCTAATTTCACCATCATATTTTAGCAAGAGTTTTGCAGGATATATTATTCTTGGTAGGCAATTTTTTTCTTTCAAGTTTTATATATGTTATCCCATTGCCTTCTTGCCTACTTGGTTTCTGCTAAGTAATCAGAACTTAGTCCTTTTTTTTTGTGCTTTAGGTGAAGGTTTACAGCTCAAGTTAATTTCTCATACAAAAATTTATATACATATTGTTGCAATTCCTATAATGTGAAAGCACACTCCCTCTTCCCACCCCGGGTTTCCCGTTTCCATTCAACCAGCTCCTGTCCCTTCCTGCCTACTCATCCTGCCTCTGGACAGGAGTTGCTCATTTGGTCTTGTGTATCTGCTTGAACTAAGAAACACACTCTTATGAGCATTATTTTATGTTTTATAGTCCAGTCTAATCTTTGTCTGAAGAGTGGGTTTTGGGAACGGTTTTAGTTCTGTGTTAACAGAGCATCTGGGGGCCATGGCTTCAGGGGTTCCTCCAGTCTCAGCTGGATCATTAACTCTGATCTTTTCACATGAATTTGAGTACTTCTCCACAGTTTTCTCCCTCTCCATCAGGGATATTCTGCTGTGTTCTCTGTCAGGGCAGTCACTGGTTGTAGCTGGGCACCATCTAGTTCTTCTGGTCTCAGGCTGGTGGAGTTTCTGGTTTATGTGGCCCTTTTGTCTCTTGGGGTAATATTTTCCTTGCATCTTAGGTGTTCTTCATTCTCCTTTTCTCCAAGTGGGTTGGGACCAAATGATGCATAGTAGATAGCTGCTTGCAAGCTTTTAAGACCAGAGAGGCCACTCACCAAAGCGGGATGCAGCACATTTTTTTTTTTTAAACTTTATTGTTGTACTTTAAGTGAAAGTTTACAATTCAAGTTAGTCTCTCGAACAAAAATTTATGCATACATTGTTATGTGACCCTAACTGTTCTTCCTATACTGACAGCACACTCTCCTTCCCACCCCTGATTTCCTGTGTCCATTCAACTAGCTCCTGACCCTCTTTGCTTTCTCATTTCACCTCCAGACAGGAGCTGCTCATTTAGTCTCATGTATCTACTTGAGCTAAGAAGCATACTCTTCACGAGTATCATTTTATGTCCCATAGTCTAGTCTAAGCTTTGTCTAAAGAGTGGCCTCAGGAACTGTTTTAGTTCTGGGTTGACAGAGAGTCTGGGGGCCATGCTTTCTGGGGTTCCTCCAGTCTCAGTCAGACCATTAAGGCTGGTATTTTCACTATAATTTGAGTTCTGCCACCCACTTTTCTCCTGCTCCATCAGGGACGCTGTCTTGTGTTCCCTGTCAGGGCAGTCATTGGTGGTAGCCGGGCACCAATCTAGTTCTTCTGGTCTCAGGATTATGCAGTCTCTGGTTTACGTGGCCCTTTCTGTTTCTTGTGCTAATACCTTCCTTGTGTCTTTGGTGTTCTCCATTCTTCTTTACTCCAGGTGGGTCGGGACCAATTTATGCATCTTAGATGGCCACTCACTAGCTTTTAAGACCCCAGACACCATTCACCAAAGCAGAATGCAAAACATTTTCTTAATAAACTTTGTTATGTCAATTGACCTAGATGTCCCCTGAAAACATGGTCTTCAGACTCCCACCCCTGCTACTCTGTCCCTTGAAGTGTATGGTTCTATTCAGGAAACTTCTTAGCTTTTGGTTTAGTCCAGTTGTGCTGATTCCCCTGTAGTGTGTGCTGTCCTTCCCTTCACCTAAGATAATTCTTGTCTACTATCTAGTTAGTGAATAGCCTCTCTCTCTCCCTCCCCACCCTCATAACCTCAATGAATGTTTTCTTCTGTGTTTAAACCTTTTCTTGAGTTCTTATAATAGTGGTCTTATACAATATTTGTCCTTTTCTGACTGACTAAATTCACTCAGCATAATGCCTTCCAGACTCCTCCATGTTATGTTTCACAGATTCATCGTTGTTCTTTATCATTGCATAATATTCCATTGTGTGAATATACTATAATTTGTTTATCCATTTGTCTGTTGATGGGCACTGAGGTTGTTTCTGTCTTTTACTATTGTGAACATCTTTTTGCTGCAGTGAACATGGGTGTCCATGTCCATCTATTTGTGTGACGGCTCTTAATTTCTCTAGGATATATTCTAAGGAGTGGGATTGCTGGATTGTATGGTACTTCTATTTCCAGCTTTTTAAGGAAGCACCAAAATCGATTTCCAAAGTGGTTGTACAATTTTACATTCCCACCAGCACTGCATAAGTGTTTCAGTCTCTCCACAACCTCACCAACATTCATTAATTTGTGTTTTTTGGATTAATGCCAGCCTTGTTGTGGTGAGATGGTATCTCAGTGCAGTTTTGATTTGCATTTCTCTAATGGCTAATGATCGTGAGCATTTCCTCATGTATCTGTTAGCTACCTGAATGTCTTCTTTGGCGAAGTGTCTGTTCATATCCTTTGCCCATTTTTAAAATGGATTATTTGTCTTTTTGTTGTTGTGGTTTTGCAGTATCTACGTAGATTTTAGAGATTAGGCTGTTGTTGGATATGTCATAACCAAAAATTTTTTCCCAGACTATAGGTTGTCTTTTTACTCTTCTGGTGAAGTTTTTTTGTTGAGCATAAATGTTTGGTTTTTAGGAGCTCCCAGTTACCTAGTTTCTCTTTAGTGTTTGTGTATTGTTAGTTATGGTTTGTATTCTGTTTATGCCATGTGTTAGGGCTCCTAGCATTGTCCCTATTTTTTTCTTCCATGATCTTTACAGTTTTAGAGTTTATATTTACGTCTTTGATCCATTTTGAGTTAGTTTTTGTATATGGTGTAAAGTATGGGTCTTGTTTCAGTTTTTTGCAGACGGATATCCAGTTATGTTAACACCATTTGCTAAAGAGGCTGTTTTTTTCCCATTTAATGGACTTTGTGCCTTTGTTGAATATCAGCTGCTCATAGGTAGATAAATTTACGTCTGGATTCTCAATTCTGTTCCACTGGTCTATGTATCTGTTTTTGTACCAGTACCAAGGTGTTTTGACTACTGTGGTAGTATTATAGGTTCTAAAATCAGGTAGTGTGAGGCCTCCCACTTTGTTCTTCTTCAGTAATGCTTTACTTATCCGGGGCCTCCTCTCTTTTCATATGAAGTTGGTGATTTGTTTCTCCATATCATTAAAAATTGTCATTGGAATTTGGATTGGGATTGCATTGTAACCGTAGATTGCTTTAGATAGAATAGACATTTTCACAGTGTTGAGTCTTCTTATCTATGAGCATGGTATGTTTTTCCACTTACGTACGTCTCTTTTGGTTTATTGCAGTAGTGTCTTGTAATTTTTTTTGTATAGGTCTTTTACATGTCTTTTTAGGTTTATTCCTAAGTATTTTATCTTCTTGGGGGCTATTGTAAATGGTATTGATTTTGTGAATTCATTTTCAAAATTCTCTTTCTTGGTGTATAGGATTCCAACTGATTTTTGTATATTTATCTTGTATCCTGACACTTTGTTGAAAGCTTATATTAGTTCCAGTAGTTTTCTTGTAGATTCTTTCAGGTTTTCTGCGTACATCATATCATCTGCGAATAGGGATAATTTTATCTCTTCCTTACCAATCTGTATGCCCTTTATTTCTTCTTCTTGCCTTATTGCTCTGGCTAGGACCTCCAGCACAGTTTTGAATAAGAGTGGTAATAAAGGGCACCCTTGTCTAGTTCCCGTTCTCAAGGGGAATGCTTTCACACTCTCTCCGTTTAGGATGATGTTGACTGTTGGCTTTGTATAAATGCCTTTTATTATGTTGAGGAATTTTCATTCTATTCCTATTTTGCTGAGAGTTTTTATTAAGAATGTGTGT
This sequence comes from Dugong dugon, assembly GCA_030035585.1. Lineage (NCBI taxonomy): Eukaryota > Metazoa > Chordata > Mammalia > Sirenia > Dugongidae > Dugong > Dugong dugon. The sequence continues at coordinate 43,972,180 of CM057476.1, read as the reverse complement.
TGAACTTTGTCAAATGCCTTTTCTGCATCTATTGATAAGATCACGTGGTTCTTATCTTTTGTTTTATTTATGTGATGGATTGTGTTGATTGCTTTTCTAATGTTGAACCATCCCTGCCCACCTGGTATGAATTCCACTTGGTCATGATGAATTATTTTTTGATATGTTGTTGAGTTCTACTGGCTAGTATTTTGTCGAGGATTTTTCCGTCTATGTTCATGAGGGATGTTGGTTTGTAATTTTCTTTTTTTGTGGTGTCTTTACCTGGTTTTGGTATCAGGTTATGCTTGCTTCATAGAATGAGCTCGGGAGCATTACATTCTTTTCTGTGCTCTGAAATATCTTTAGTAGCACTGGTGTTAGCTCTTATCTGAAAGTTTGGTTAAATTCTGCAGTGAAGCTGTCAGGGCCAGGGCTTTTTTGTTGTTGTTGTTGTTGCGAGTTTTTTTTTATTACTAGAGCTTAGTTTTATTGTTTCTCCTTTGTATGTGGCTTTTTGTTTTTCTCAAGCTGCTCTCAGCATTCTTTCTTTGTCTCTGTCTTTAGTGTGTGTGAATATGATATGTCTTGGTGATTTTCTTTTGGGGGAGGGGTCTATCTCATATGAGCTTCTAGGATGATTAGTTTTTCATCTTTCATGATATTTGGTAAGTTTTCTGTCAGAAATCTTCAATGGTCCTCTCTGTGTTTTCCATTTTCTTCCCCTGTTCTGGAACTCCCATCACATGCAAAGTTTTGCTTTTGATTGTATCCCACATTGTTATCAGGGGTTCTTCATTTTTCTTCATTCTTTTCTTTGATTTTTCCTCAAACAAAGTGGTATCCAAGGACTTGTCTTTAATTTTGCAGATCCTATCTTCCACAGTTTCAGTTTTGCTCTAAAACCTTCTATTGCACAGTCCATTTCTGAAATTTAGTTGTTTATCTTTTGGATTTCTAGTTGCTGTTTTTGTACGATTTTTGTATGTCTTTTTATTTTGACATTTTGTTTCTGTATTATTTCCCTGAATTCTTCCATTGTTTTGTATGTGTTTTCCATTTTGCCTTTATTTTCTATGATTTTGTCTACTTTGTTTCCTTATTTTTGTCTGCATTTTTCTTCATCTCTTGGAGAGCCTGAATAATAGGGTTTTGAATTTCCTATCAGGTAGTTCCAGTGCCTTTTCTTCTACCATAAGGTCATCTGGTGTTTTATTTTGATCGCTTTCTGGAACCATCCTGTCCTGTTTTTTTATACATATTGATATTGGCAGCTGTCTTCAGGACGTTCAGGAATTATTTTCTTTGTTTATTGACTGTAGATTTATTTGTTTTGTCCTGCTTTTTTGTTTTATTTGGTTGTCTGGGTGGGTGGGCTGGGAGTGCTCTGTTGCTTGCTTGTCTGTTGGCACGATACTTCTCACCACGTTATCCAGGTGAGCAGGGCCAGTAGCTCAGCTTTCTTTCAGCAGAACAGGTCCAGCAGTGGAGGGAGGGTCGGAGATTGGTCATCTGTGGTACATACAGGGGCTGATGGGGAGGGGCCAGGGCCAGTGCAGGACGGGGTCCACTGGTCCGTGCCAGTGCACTCAGGGGTGCGGTGCTCAACGTACCTTGCCAAAAGGCAGGAGAAAAAGCAGAGGATGTGATGTTTGGAGCTAAGTGAGAGAAAGAAATGAAAGAAACAGGATAAAAAGAACAAAAAATAAAAGAGTAAATAAAATGTTGGTGTAGTAGGATTTGGCAGGTGGGGGTGGGGCAGACACAGTGAGGCCATGTGCCAGTGGCTCTCTAGCTGAGTGGTATGGCTCACCCTATCAAGAAGGGGCATGAGTGGTGTACTGGGCTAGGTGGGCAGAAGAAAGGAAAGGAAAGAAGGGGAAGAGGGAGAAGAAACAACAAAACAAGAAAAGAAAACAAAAACAAGAACCAAAAAAAATAAACATGGTGCTGGGGGAACTGGCCATTGGGGGCAGGACGAAACTGGGGTGGCAGCGAGCTGATGTCTCTCTCATTAGGTGGCAAGGAGTTGTGGGGGCAGTGCAGACGCGGGGAGGTCGTGTGCCAGAGGCTCACTAGCCAAGCAGTACGGCACAGCCTGTGGAGGGGTGGCACACAGGATATGTGGGTGGGAGAAGGAAAGGAACGGAGAGAGAGAGAGAATAAACAACAACAATGTAAAAGAGAAAAACACAAAAACAAAAGGAAACAAAAAAAGAGAAAACAAAAAAAATGAGCGCCTGCTGGGGGAGTGGTGCAGTCCCAAGTGGTGTGGCACAGCCCATCAAGAAAGGGCAAGGATGGGGAGAACTTCTGGCAACATGGTGCTCTAGGCAGAAGCACCACACCATCTCTCCACAGTAAAGATCTGAAAAACTAAGCCAAACAGAGAAAACAGAAACCCTAAACATCAAATGAAGAGATAAAGGACTCAACCAAGCACCAAATGGAGTAAGAAACTGACAGAGAACAGAGAGCAAGGAGACATATATGCAGAGGTCTCCTATAAGCTAACGCAGTATGGATCCACCATCTTGGACTCCTATCAGAGACCAGGAAATAGGGAGTATGAAAAAGTAGTTTCACGTAGCTTCCAGCAGGAGACAGAACAACCAGTAACAGGCAGTATGTGCTTTCCCACCCCCCACCATTCTTCACCCCTACTTGACCTCCTCTGCTTCCCGCGGCCATAGCCTCTTGCCCAGGAAGCACTGGCTGCTTGGATTCCACCTGCCCACACTGGCCGACTCCCCGAGTGCCATTTGTTGGCTGCTGGTGTTGCTTTTTTCCGCTTCTTTTGATTTCTTCCTTACCTCTCACCACCTCATCCTCCTTTTGCTAAAATACCTGGCTCCGTGTGCCATCTTTGCTTCTTCCTGAGGGACTGTGGAGCTCTGTTCAAGTGTGGAACTGTTTCCTGGTCCATGCTGCCATGCTGGTGGGATCCTGGGGCTTTTTGTTTGTTTTGAATTGTTTGTTTGCTTTCTTTTTCTTTTCTCGAGTTGGGAGCCTGTTCTGGCTGAGCAGTGCTGCAAGGCTTGGGATCTACCCCCTCAGCTTGCGCAGACGTGCAGAGGGACCCTGAAAACACTTCTTTTTTCGTGGGTTTTTTTTTCTTTTCTGTTTTTTTTTGGGTGGTTTTCTTGTTCTTTTTTTAAAATTTGTTTTGTTTTGTTTTCCCTCTTTCTCCCTTTTTGTCTTTCTTCATTACTCAGTTTCTTGTCTCTCTATACATTCCTCTTCTTCCTGTCTCCTGAACACCTGGCGCTGAGTGACACCTCTACATCTTCTACACAGGCTGTACTTCAACACCTGGGAACAACTTCCCCAGACCTTGTAGCTGCACAGGTGGGATTCCTGGGAGCTTTTCTTTTCTTTCTAATTTTTATATATTCATTCTTTTATTTTATTTCTTTTTCTTCCCCTTTTTGTTTTTCTCCATTTGATAGTCTCTCATCTCTCCACTCCAACGGCAAGCTCCCGTAGCACTCTTTTTTGTTTGTTTGTATGTTTTTGGCTCCTATTCCTCTCTCCTCTCTCCCATACCCATCTTAGCTCCACACATCACAATCTCCCCGCTCCATCCTGCCTACCTGCACCATGCGCTTAGCATCACACCACCAAGCAGCACAGGCATGGCCTACCGGAACCTGCCCTGCACAGATTACCAACCCGCTCTGGTGGCTGTAGTAAGTGCCACAAACAACCCATCCCAGTAACTCCTCTTCAGCTAGACCTGCCCTGCTGTACCATATCTGAGCGACTGACCCTGCCAATTGGAGAAAGAGGCGAAAAGTATGCCCACAGATGAGCAAACAACAAAGAACACACAGCCCGCTTGCTCAGACATAGCCCCCAAAAAAAAAAAAAAAAAATGATGAAACAAACAAATCTACAACCAATAAATGAGAAAAATAACTACTGAATGCCCCAAAGATGGCAGACAATATCAAAACATTTACAAAAACAGGACAGGATGGTTCCAGTAGGCATCCAAAATAAAACACCAAATGACTTTCCAGGAGAAGAAAAAGCACTACAACTACCTAAGAGGGAATTCAAATCTCTAATACTCAGAATTATCCAAGAGTTGAAGCAAAAAGCAGATAAAAAATGAGAAAAAAATAGACAAATTCACAGAAAATACAGACAAAAAAATGGAAGAATTCAGGAAAATAATGCACGAACAAAATGCCGAAACAAATTCACAACTAGAAATTATACAAAAACAACAATTAGAAATCCAAAAGATAAACAAAACAAGATTTCAGAAATGGACAATGTCATAGAAGGGCTGAGGAGCAGATCTGAGGCAGTGGAAGACAGATCAGCAGAATTGAATACAAACACTTGGATACAACTCCTTTGAGGAAAAATCAGAAAAAAGAACAAAGAAAAATGAAGAGACCCTGAGAATCAGTGGGATACAATCAAAAGCAAAAATTTGTGAGTGATCGGAGTTCCAAAACAGGGGGAGGAAACAGAAAACACAGAGAGGATCACTGAAGAACTGCTGAAAGAAAACTTACCCAATATCGTGAAAAATTAAAAGCTGGCCATCCAAGAAGCTCAAAGAACCTATGACTCCAAAAGAAAATCAGCAAGGCATATCATAATCACACTCGCCAAAACCGAAGGCAAAGAATCCTGAGAACAGCTTGTGAAAAACAAAAAGTCACATACAGAGGAGAAACAATAAGACTAAGCTCAGATTATTCGGCAGAAACCATGCAGGCAAGAAGGCAACGGGATGACATATATAAAACCTTAAAAGAAAAAAATTGCCAGCCAAGAATAATATATCCTGCAAAACTCTCGTTCAAATATGATGGTGAAATTAGGACATTTCGAGATAAACAGAAATTAAGGGAATATGTAAAAACCAAACCAAACTTACAAGAATTATTAAAGGGAATCCTTCGATCTGAGAACAAACAATACCAGACCACAGGCTGAATGTAGGACACAGGATTGTACCAGCCAGATACCAATCTAGGAAATGAACTCTCAAGGACTATCCAAAAACAAAAGAAATACAACAGGGAATCAGAGCAGTTAATCTGTAAATGACAACAACATCAAACAATAAAAGGGAATAAATGGTGTAAGTATAGAACCTTCTAATGGAGAGAAAGGCAAGGCAATACCAAGTAATAATAGACTGCTTCAAACTTAGAAATAAAAGGGTAAATTTCACGGTAACCAAAAAGAAAGTTAACAAACATACTCATTACACACAAAAAGCAACTATCTTTGTTGGTTACGAGGGATGGGAGGGGTGGGGGGGAAATACTAAATAGGCAATAGATAAGTGGTATCTTTCGTGAAGGGTGAGACAGTACACAATACCAGGGAAAGCAGCACAACTTGAAAAGGAGAGGTCATGGAAGCTCCACAGACACATCCAAACTCCCTGACGGACTGAATTGCTGGGCGGAGGGCTATGGGGACCATGGTTTTGGGGAACATCTAGCTCAACTGGCATAACACAGTTTATAAAGAAAATGTTCTACATTCTACGTTGGTGAGTAGTGTTTGGGGTCTTAAAAGCCTGTGAACAGTCAAGTTACTTCCCTGGTCTCACCCCTTTGGGAGCAAGGGAGAATGAAGACAACAGGATATAAGGAAAAGATTAGTCCGAAGGACTAATGGACCACAGCTACCAAGGCCTCCACGAGACTGAGTCTAGTACAGCTAGATGGTGCCTGGCTACCACCGACAGCTCTGATCAAGATCATAAGACAGGGTTCTGGATAGAGCTGGAGAAGAATGTAGAACAAAATTCTAACACACACAAAAGAAGACCAGATTTACTGGCCTGAAAGAGACTGGAGATACCCTAAGAGTATGGACCCCAGACACCCTTTTAGCGCAGAGATGAAGTTACTTCCGAGTTTCACCGTTCAGCCAGGGATTGGACAGCCTCATAAAACAAAACAGGACTAATGAGGTGCAGCAGTCCAGGGACAAGGACTAGAAGGCAGAAGGGGACAGGAAAGCTGGTGATGGGGAACCCAAGGTTGAGTAAGGACAGTGTTGACATGTAGTGGGGTTGTTAACCATTGTCATAGGGCAACACGTGTACTGTTTAATGAGAAACTATTTTGTTCTGTAAACCTTCATCTAAAGTGAGAATAGCACCACAACTGGAAGAACATAACTGATGTCACTGAATTGTGCGTGTAGAAATTTTTGAAATAGTGTATCTTTGGCTATGTGTATTTTCACCAAAAAAAAAAGGTCGAGAAGGGAGAGGGTTGACATGTTGTGGGGTTGTTAACCAATGTCATAAAACAACATGTGTACTGACCATTTAATGAGAAACTATTTGTTCTGTAAACCTGCACGCAAAGTACGATAAAAATAAAACTAACAAAAAAAAGGGTAGGGATGGCACATGGGGATAGCTGGGAGGGAGAATGGAAAGGAAGAAAGGGAGAGAAAGAAAAGAGAAGAAACCAAAAAACATGGCACTAAAGGATCCTGCCAGTGGGGGTGGCGTGGACCCAGGGAGGCTTTCTAGCTGAGCAGTGTGGCACAGTCCATTAGGAAGGAGTGGGGATGGCAGACAGGGCTAGCTGGGCAGGAGAAAGGAAAGGAAGGAAGGGAGAGAGAGAGAAGACACCTAAAAAATAACAAAATAAAAATGGGATGCTGCATACCTGGGGAAGCTGTGTGCTGGTGGCTCTCTAGCTGAGTGGTGCGGCACAGCCCATCAAGAAGGGGTGGGGACGGCACACATGGCTAGGTGAACAGGAGACAGGAAAGGAAGGAAGGGAGAGAGAGAGTACAAACTGAAAAAATAACAAAATAAAAATGGTGCTGAGGGAGCCTGCCAATGGGTTGGGGCAGACCTGGGGAGGCTGTGTGCTGGAGGCTCTCTAGCTGAGTGGTGTGGCACAGCCCATCAAGAAGAGGCAGCAACAGCACATGGCGCTAGCTGGATAAGAGTAAGGAGAGAACGGAAGGGAGAGAGAAGAAACAAACAAAATAGACGCTTAGGGAGCCTGCCAGTGGGGTGGCATGGACCCGGGAGGCCATGTGCCAGTGACTCTCTAGCTGAGTGGTGTGGCACAGCCCATCAAGAAGGGACAGGGACAGCACACGGTGATAGCTGGGTGGGCGAAGGGAAAGGAAGGTAGGGAGAGAGAGAAGAAACTACAAAACAAACCAAAAAACAAAAACAAAAACAAAAAAGGTGCTGAGGAAGCCTGCCAGTGGGGTAGCACAAACTGGGGAGGCTGTATGCTGGTGGCTCTCTAGCTGAGCGGTGTGGCACAGCCCATCAAGAAGGGGCGGGAATGGCACACGGAGTAAGCTGTGTGGGAGAAAGAAAAGGAGGGAGAGGAGAAAAAAAACAAAAAGAAGCCAAAAAAATAGTTAAAAAAAAAATAGTGCTGAAGGAGCTGACCAGTAGGGGTGGGGTGGACCTGGAGTGCCGTGAGCTGGTGTCTCTGTGGTCAAGGGACCATGACCCGTTAGAAAGCAGTGGAGGCCTTGTAGAGGGAAGAAGGGTGGGGGGTTGGAAAGTGTGTATCCTTGGTTACTGGGTGCTCCATCTCCTGTTGGGAGCTCTGTGAAGTTGCCTTCCCGTACTCCCTATCCACTGCTCTTGGTGGCTGAGGTCCAAGATGGCGAATCTGTGCTGTGTTAGCTAGTAGGGGGATCTCCACTCCATAGCTCTCCTCGTTCTCTGTTCTCTGTCAGTTTTTTATTCCATTCATTGCTTGATAGAGTTCTTTATCCCTTCATTTGATGTTTAGGGTTCCAGGATTGATGTTTGTTATCTGTTTTACTTAGTTTTTCATGTCTTTGCTATAGACGGACAGCATGGTGCTTCTGTCTATAGTGTCATGTTGGTTCTGCCCCTTAAAGAATTTTAATGCCAAAGAGGTGAAAATTTTCTTGCATCAGAGCTATTAGTTATTTTAAATATATTTATGCATAAATATTTTACAGGAAAAGTTGTTGCTTAAGACAACTATTAAAGTCAGTTTTCCATACAATACTCAAAACCTCTTTTAACTTTAAAACTTGGTTAATCACTTTTCTCTCCTTTGTTCCACAACAGCCTCAGCTTCAGCTATGGAATGCTACTCCCTACTCCAATTGAGACTGAGATGCAAGAAAAGATTTATAAGAAGTTAGGACTACAGTAATTTTTCAAAGAACTTTTCTAGCATTGCAGTTTCAATTTTTCTTTTTTAAAAAAATTCTCATAAGAGCACACAAATTACTGAAATCAAAAAGACTAGTTTATCATGCTAGTGTAACAATACTAATTACTCATAGTTTACTACTATATTAAATGTAGACAAATTCCACTTTTAGAAAACACAATAAAACTTAAACCTAAATGGGCAAGTTAGGAATTGGCTATTCATGTTACAAAAGAATTCTTCAATTTTAAAGGATTTGCTGCAGTTTTTTCATAAAATATAATACCCCTGTGTGGTTTTGAAAATCATCAAAAAAATTTAATTTACACATAGTTTTTCAGGAATTCATCTATTGTATAAAATGATGTGAAACTGCATGTATATAAAACTCTGCATGTTGTACAGAAAAGGCTCACAAAAATTTCCCATGTTACCTAATTAATGATGACTATAAGAATGAACATAAATATTGGTTATAATGCATGGAAAGCCACTAGAAAAATTATTCTTTTATTATTTACTTTTATGATTATAATATAAATGCTTTATATTGCTTAGTTTTTAGTTTTAAAAGATAACATGTACATTATGACCTTGTATAATTACAAATTTATTAGGTAAACTTTTCCTTAAAACTGCTGCAAAAGTAAACTTCAGCTCATCTTGTGGAATTATGAAAAATTTGAATCTGTAAAGTGAAATCTGATGACCCATAGATACTGCATACTATCCAGAGTCCCAGTGTCAGACTGCCTGGTGTCTGAGCCAGGGTTACAGAAAGACAGGAAACCAGACAGAGGGAGATGCTCCAAAGTTCTAACCTCCTGGGTGGAACCATGGTTTGGGGGTGTCAGGAAAAGGGCTCTAAGCTGACATGAGTATCTTTAAAAGGGCCATCAAGTTCTCAGAAAAAGAGAATTTTGAAGTCATAGAGCATTTCCTTTGAACTAACTCCCTTCCCCAACTTCAAGTTTGATAATTAATTCTTAGTAAGTTTGTTTTTTGCCTCTTACTTACCTTAGGCTTGGTAACATGAAGCTCTTTCACCATCTGAATATAGTGCTTCTTCCATATACCTTGCTCGAAGGGAGAAGGAGAGAAATTGATGTACCAGTTAAACCGTAAACATTTGAGCATCCAGAGTTGATCCAGCTCAGTTAAATTCTTCCAATGCCAGCTCACCTGGAAAAACAACAACGATTAAAAAACAAACAAACCTACTCTGTTTGCATGCCTACTTTCTCTAGATTTTGAGCTGTCACCCTGTATCTGAGATAACTTTTTTGTTCTTTTTCTCTAAATCACAGTTTAAACAGTTACCTCTTACCTAAAGTGCTTCCTATCCAGGCAGCATGATTTACTTCAAATGCTAATTCAGACTTAGAATCAAAGTCAACTAATATTTACTGAGCATCTCTTAGCCACCTAGGGAGGCAAGTATAATTACCACCCTCATTTTACAAATGAAGAAACTGAGGCTCAGAATTCGGAACTTCCTGAAGGTTCCTAAAGGTCATATGAAAGTTATAGGAAGGTTATATAAACTCAGTTCTGCACATTGCTTATTCTTTTCATGTTATGTTTCCTCTTCCACCATTCTCATGATTTAACTAAATATACACTTATAGATGAAACACAATTACAACACTATATGGTATGTCACATCTAACCTTTAGGTTTTACTAGAGCATAAAATATTTGTTCTGGACACTTCACCAAAGAAGACATTCAAGCGACCAACAGACACATGAGGAAATGCTCGTAATCACTAGCCGTTAGAGAAATGCAAATCAAAACGACAATGAGATATCATCTTACCCCGGCATTACTGGCACGAATCAAAAACACAGGAAATAACAAATGTAGGAGAGGCTGTGGGGAGATCGGAAATCTTATGCACTGCTGGTGGGAATGCAAAATGATACAACCGTTCTAGAAAAGATATGGCGCTTCCTTAGAAAGCTAGAAATAGAAATACCATATGATCCAGCAATCCTACTCCTAGGAATATATCCTAGAGAAATAAGAGCCGTCACACAAATAGACAGATGCATACCCATGTTCACTGCAGCATTGTTCACAATAGCAAAAAGATGGAAACAACCTAAGTGTTCGTCAACAGATGAATGGATAAACAAACTATGGTACATACATACAATGGAATATTATGCAATGGTAAAGAAAAATGATGACTCTGTGAAGCATCACCTAACATGGATGTGGAGGGCATTATGCTGAGTGAAATAAGTCAATCACAAAAGGACAAATATTGTATGAGACCACTACTGTAAAAACTCATGAAAAGGTTTACACATAAAAAGAAACAATCCTTGATGGTTACGGGGCGGGGTGGGGGGGGGACACATTAAATAGGCAATAGATAAGTGGTAACTTTGGTGAAGGGTTAGACGATACACAATACTGGGGAAGCCAGCACTACTTGTTCAGCGTAAGGTCATGGAAGCTCCATAGACACATCCAAACTCCCAGAGGGACTGAATTGCTGGGCTGAGGTCTGTGGGGACCATGGTCTAGAGGAACATCTAGCTCAACTGGCATAACATAGTTTATGAAGAAAATGTTCTACATTCTACCTTGGTGAGTAGCGTCTGGGGTCTTAAAAGCCTGTGAGCAGCCATCTAAGATACTCCGCTGGTCTCACCCCTTCAGGAGCAAGGGAGAATGAAGAAAACAAGATACAAGGCAAAGATTAGTCCAAAGGACTAACGGACCACAACTACCACGGCCTCCACAAGACTGAGTCCAGTACAGCTAGATGGTGCCTGGCTACCACCACTGACTGCTCTGACCAGGATCACAACAGAGGATCCTGGACAGAGCTGGAGAAAAATGTGGAACAAAATTCTAACTCACAAAAAAAGACCAGACTTACTGGCCTGACAAAGACTGTAGAAACCCTGAGAGTATGGCCCCTGGACACCCTTTTAGCTCAGTAATGAAGTCACTCCCAAGGTTCACCATTCAGCCAGGGTCTGGACAGCCCCATAAAACAAAACGAGACTGATGGAGCACAACAGCCCAGGACAAGGACTAGAAGGCAGAAGCGGACAGGAAAGCTGGTAATAGGGAACCCAAGGTCGAGAAGGGAGAGTGCTGACATGTCATGGGGTTGTTAACCAACGTCATAAAATAATATGTGTACTAACTGTTTAATGAGAAACTATTTGTTCTGTAAACCTTTATCTAAAGTACAACTTAAAAAACTGAAAAAAAAAAATTTGTTCTGTACATTCTATTTCCATCATTTGTTAATGCCACACATCCATTAAATGGTGGAGGTGGCCCTACTGTGTGCAGCAGTATTTTCAGTAATTTATCCCAGGTTTTGAATAAGTCTTGCTAGAAACTAGGGGCAAATTAATACATAAAGTTGACACCTGAGGTTCTGTCTTAGCTCTAAGAGTTACAAAGAAGACATCTCCTAACTGCCAAACACAAATTTATAGAATTTCACCCGTGCAAAACTGGCCCCTTTTCCAATATTAAATAACTGGTATGTTTTAAGTGTCAAAAAAAAAAAAAAAGGCAGAACACTTTATAATGGCCCTCACTACCCACACATCCATGGCAAATTAATTCAGAATTTAATGGAGAGATGGGGTTGGGGGTGGGGGATTCTCAACTGTCACTCCTTTCCTCCTTTTCCTTAGATCTGGTTTTGACCTGGGAACTTAAGTATGTTTTTTCCAAAGCTGATAAGGTTTTAGTGTTTCATTTTTGCTTTTTTTGCGTTTTTCTTTTGTTTGTTTTTTAAGGTAGAGAGGAATGAGGAGAATTGGAGGTAGACAAGAGCTTTCAAAACCATAAGACATGCCCCTTCTTTAACAGCTCAAAGCTCATTTTAGTGCAATGACAATTTACTTCAAATCTAGCTGAAGAACAACTGCCTGGGTCTTCCTTACAGTCAGTTGTCGTTGTTATTGGTGTTAAGTTGCCATTGAGTCGATTCTGACTCATGGTGACCCCATGCATGCAGAGTAGAACTGCTCCCTAGGGTTTTCAAGGCTGTGACCTTTTGGAAGCAGATCTCCAGGCCTTTCTTCCAAGGCGCCTCTGGGTGGGTTCGAACTGCCAACCTTTCAGCTAGTAGTAGAGGGCTAAACCATTTATGCCACCCAGGGACAGTAGTGGGAATAAAATACAAAGCTGCAATTTTACAATATTGACCCATGGTGCATGTAGATGATAGCATTATTTTTTCAAATCAAGTTTCCTTCTAATTATAATATTCTATTGTGGAACTCTTGTAAAATTCTGAAATGTTTAAAGAAAAACAATGCCCAGGATCCCATCTATCACAGATGACCATTATTAACAATATAGTGGGGTTCTTTTCCTTTCAGTCTTTTTTCTGGGCATATACAAAACTGGAAGATGAAACATATAATTTTAAATCTCGTTATCTTCATTTTACGTATCACAAGCAGGTCTGCTGTTATCGATATTCTTCCAAAACATGTTTTCCAAGGTTGCATAATAATTCATCATTGGGCTGTATGGTACTCTCTTGTTAGATTGCTATGTTCTTTTAAAAATTTATTTCCTTTTTGAATATGCAATATGCGTACATTAATACAAAATTCAAAGATACAAAAGACAGTAAAAAATAAATCTCTCTCTCATCTCTGTCCTCAGTTCCCCTTCACTGTTATCAGTTTTTTGTGTCATTCCAGAAACATTCTATACATGTATAAACACATATACATATAAATACATATACACATACACGTACATACACGTGTATATATATTTATATATATGTGTGTTTATATATATATAAAAGAATGTATATACATTTTTTTCTTCTCCAAAATGGTAGCACAGCTCTGTATCTTATTTTTTTCACTGATAATGTATCTTGGAGAAAGTTGCATTTTATTTAACCAGTCCCCTCACGGTGGACATTTAGGTTGTTTCCAACCTTTTGCTATTACAAACAATGCTGCAATATTCTTCTACAGACATAATTTTTAGACATGTTCAAGTATACCCATCAAATTCCAAAAAGTAGAACTACTGGGTCAAAGGGAGTTTTCATTCAAAAATTTTCATTGTTCTCCACAGTGGCTATATCAACTTAACTACTAAAAATATACAAAAGTTCTTGTTTTCCCATATCCTCACCAATATAGAATATTACCATTTAAAAAAATCTCAGTTATTCTGATTCAGGAAAGATGGCATGTCATAGCATGGCTAAGCCATCTTGCATGTTTTAGAGACATCTATATTTCTTTTTCTGTGAAGTTCTTGTACATTTCCTTTGCTAAATTTTCTGCTGGCTTACTGGCCTTTTTAAAGAGATTTCTAGGATATCTTTAAACAAATAAGGAAATTAGCCCTTTGTTTGCAATATATTTTTCCCTATTTACCGTTAGAATTTATTTATGATATTCTTTTCCATGGGAAAACTTTAATTATTATAAAGTAACAATTCAAAACCTTGCTTTCTTTATTCTTGCTTATGATATGTAAAATGAATAAAGCAAGATTCTAGGTTGCATACTGCCTTTTAAGGCTTCTGGGTATTGCAGAATACTTACAAAGGTCTACTTGCATATACTTCTTCGAGTATTTTAATGGTTCCTTTCAGTTTCATATAAATCTTTTATCCTACTAGATTTTTCCCCCAAGATTGCTGCCCAATTGTCCCCACACCATTTACTGAATAATCCATCTTTCTTACTGTATTCATTTTTTAATTAAAAAAAAAATTTATTATGATTTAGGTGAAAGATTACAGCCCAAATTAGTTTCTCATTCAAAAATTCATACACAACTTGTTTTGCAATATTGGTTGCAATCCCTGCACTGTGTCAGCACTCTCCCTCTTTCCCTCTCCACCCTGGGTTCCGCATGTCCATTTGTTCATTTTTTAATTAAAAAAACTGAAGTTAACACATTACATGTTATGTGAATACACAGTAGCAGGTAATTTCTGGTCTTACTAGAATGGTCTTACACTATGAAAAGACTCAGTAAAATGATTACCAGTTTTATAGCTAAATAACTTCATTTTAATATGCCACGGAATTACTTGTAAGAAAATAATGGTCAACTTCTTTTCCAAGGCTTCTGTGACCATGCCTGCTCACTCTGATCTCTACAGTTTCATATTCTTTTGTTCATATTATCTTATTAGCATTTATTATGAGCTTTTCCAGTTACAAGTGGCCAACACTACACAACTTAGGAGACCTGGTGGTACAGTGGTTAAGCACTTCGCTGCTAACCAAAAGGTAGGTGATTCGAACCCACCAGAGGCTCCCTGGGAGTAAAGACCTGGAGATCTGTTCTTGTAAAGATTACAGCCCAGAAAACCCTCTGGTGCAGTTCTAGTCTGTCCTATAGTGCTGCTGTGAGTCAGAATCGACTTGACGGCAAACAGCATGATCTAGGATTTTATTGCAGTTGCATGCTGTGCTGAACACTTTTACGTGTTTATTTACTTCCCCAACTAGCTAATACTTTTATGTGGATACTGATGGTGTTTTAGGTCCCTGGGTAGTGCAAGCAGTTTACTCTCGACTTCTAACCAAAAAGTTGGCAGTTCGAACCCACCCAGTGGTACCATGGAAGAAAGTCCTGGCGATCTATTTCTGTAAAGATTGCAGCCAAGAAAACCATACAGAGCTCAGTTCTACTCTGTAACATACTGGGTCGTCATGAGTTGGAACTGATTTGAAGGCAATGGGTGTCTGGTGTCTTATATTTGCTTTCCCCCTTTGAGCACTAAATACAGAACTAGACACAAAGCACTAAATACAGAACTAGACATACAGACTAAACATCATGCTACTTGACCATCTCATCTTTCTTGGTTTGGTGTATGTGGTTTTTCTCTTAAGTTATTCAAGCTTTAGAGTTGTCTATGCTATCCCTCCCTGGGTGATGCAAAAGGTTAACATGCTCAGCTGCTAACCAAAAGGTTGGTCAGTGCCTTGGAAGAAAGGCCTGGCAATCTACTTCTGAAAAGTCAGCCACTGAAAACCCTATGGAGCACAGTTCTACTCTCACACACACAGGGTTGCCATTAGTTGGTGTCGACTCAATGGCAAATTATTTTTTTAAGCTGTCCTTACAAAATACCATATACCACTTCTTTGCCTTTACCTGGAGCCCTGGTGGCATAGTAGTTAAGAGCTCAGCTGCTAACCAGTCAGCTGTTCGAATCCACCAGCCACTCTCTGGAAACCTTCTGGGACAGTTCTATTCTGTCCTATAGGGTTGCTATAAGTCAGAATCGACTCGACAGCAGTGGGCTTTTTTTGGTCTTTACCTGTGCACAACGACAAAGGCTTCGAGGGTCCAGGAAAGAAAAGATGTATAAAGATAACACCCTTGGAAGCTTGGTAGTAAAATCCAGGGCTTCTGCTGGAATTTTTTCCTGAAGCTGTCTACAGCAAAACTTTTGCTGTGACAGGGAGCAGCGTTCTAAGAGGCCTGTCAGGATCCTTCTCCTTTGAGAGTCCGTCCATTTGTCAAACTGGGAAAAAACAACAACAAAAAGCTCCAAGTTTAGTCTGATACTGGAAATTCATTATGAGGAAGAGAGAAGAATGGCACAGAAAGTGACGTTAGTAATTTATTTCTAGTGAATTTCTTGTATCTCTTTCCCAAACTACTAGATTCCATATTTTGCCACCTAGCTATCCTTTCTCACATTTGTATTTGTGAGCATGTGCAAGAACTATGTGTGTACACATAAATGCATCTGATCTCAGAACTGACAGTTACATAAGAATAGTAAGTTGGAACTAATCTTACTTATAGGCTGAGAAAATGCATACTTATAAAATACAATTTCAAGAAAAGCCACCTCAGCAACCCTCCCTCCTAAATAGTTTCTATATAGCTCATCAGTGTTTAAAATTCCAGAACCAGAAACAAATCCTTGCACTCACTATTGAAGAAAAGGTATAGAATGCAGACATCCCTGACAAAGGGAGCATAGTACTGAGTTAAATTCCCACTAATATATAAAAATGAATGATACGTTTGGAGAAAAAGATTGATAAGGGAGGAACGGCGCCAGAGAGAGGAGGTAAACACCAAATAATGCAGGACGTACCAAACAAAAGCTTTGGTTACTTCACAATTTTCCCCAGAGATTATCCCAAACCCCAAGAACAAAGATGGACCAAACATGAGAACTTAAGGACTGGCCAAAACCAAAAGAAAAGCTCTTAAGGGGACTTACCAGCTGAATGAGCCACTTCACCAGAAGTCTAAACCTCTCTATCATTCACTAGCCCATTAGGTAAGAGAAAAATAGGGAGGTTTTTGCTAGTTGTATTTTGCATTTCACGTGTAGATATTTAGTACAGTTATTATTAAGAAAACAGAATTTTATAATAAGCTTTAGTTACGATCATAAAATACGATACCTAAAAAGGTATACAAAGCAAAAAGAAAATTTTTATTAGCCTTATGACAAGTCAGCTGGAGCCCTGGTGGTGCAGTGGTTAAGCATCTGGCTACTAACCAAGAAGTCGGCAGTTCGAATCTACCAGCTGCTCCTTCGAAACCCTATGGGGCAGCCGTACTCTGTCCTATAGCGTTGCTATGAGTTGGAATTGACTTGATGGCAACGGGTTTGGGTTTTTTTTTTTTTTTTAAGGATAAGTCAACTTTATTATAGTCATACAATGTATTTTTCTAATTAGGAATATTTTTTGATTAAAACTATTCCCTACTATACATCTACTCAATGACCCAAGAATCTCACTTTGGAGACTACAACTCAAGAAAAAAAATCTAAAATGGGGGGGGGGGGCCCTCACTAACATCATAGAAATAAACTTTATAATCGTCTGAATGTTCCCTGATTTTTCCCTATCCCTACCTCTGCACAATCCATATCTCCATCTCACATAAAAGGAAACTTCCTTCCCAAATCTATTGGGATGGATTATTAGAAGAATGAGTAGAAAGAAGCAAGATCAGGAAGGCTAGGGCCAGAGGAAGGACCCAAGTCAAAGAAGCTGAATTGACCTATAGGATCAAGAGCCAAGGGCGACGTCTGAAGTGACAGAAGCAAAGCTGTGAGGTTGGCTTGATGGGGAGTTTTGAGATTCAGAATCTAACCATCTCTATGCAGTTATAGAGTGTGAGAGAATTGGGAAAGGAAAGAAGGGGATATGAGGAGTATTGTTATGCATTTTGAACTGGATCTTCTGTGATGTTTCTTTGAAAGACAAAGTGAAAATTAGAATTTATTTTTAAAAATTACTTTTGGACAGTGCTATGTGACTCTGTGGAGTCCCAGAGTAGTGCAAATGGTTAACATGCTTGGCTGCTTAACCAAAAGGTTAGAGGTTTGAGTCTACCCAGAGGTACCTTGGAAGAAAGGCCTGGCAATCTACTTTCAAAAAGTCAGCCACTGAAAACCCTATGCAGCACAGTTTTACTCTGATACACGTGGGCTCATCATGAGTCAGAGTCTACTCAATGGCAATTGGTTTATGTGACTCCGTAGAGACTAAGCTATGTGGGGACCCAGGATGATACAGTTACAAAAAGATTTTCATGATATTTTTATCACTGTACTAAATACAAACAACCCAAAATGCCTAACAGTACAGATCAGTTAAGCAAACTATAATATATCAGTCTGATGTATTTCATTACAGATAGATGATGGAATTGGGAGCCTCACTCCCAATATTCTATTATTTCTAAATTACTAAATCCTAGCTCCACCACTAACTACCTCTCTCAGCCTCAAATTCCTCATTTCTAAGTTAAAGATAATTACATCTACATTGTAGGTTGTTGTGAGGGTAAATAAAATATGCATAAAATTTCTAATGGAGTGCATGACTCACTGTAGACATAGCAGCTATTATCATAAAATACCACAGTGATGTTAAAAATAGTAAGTATGGAGGTTAAATCAATGTGAAAAGAAGATACATACAAAAATTACATTAAAATATATAGAATTACCACATTTTTATTGTACATTGAAAAGGACAGGAATTACATTTATAATGACTGAGGTTAGCTCATCTACTTTCCTTGATGCCTCCCGAAAGAGAATGGGCTCAGATTACAGAATGAGTGATTTAAAATGAATATATAATAATATTAGAATTATAAAATACTGAAGAAATCTATAAAGGAAAACATTAAAACATTTTTCTCTAGAGATTAAAAAGATAATTACATTGGTTTCTCATTTATTTCCCTGGTTACAATGGTCAAGAGTAACTTTTGGCTTTGATAGGTGTCCTTTGCCTCAAGGGATTTTCCTTTCTAATTGTGTGTTAGGATTTAGTAATTTAGGCTGATAGAAAATTAACTTGTATTCTGTGAACTAATACCAATTTAAGGGGGGTAGAGGGCTCAGAATAATGCATAATAGTAGGTAAAAATTTCTTTGGAATTTACAAAGTACAATGAATACTCCAAAAAGTATATAATCCATGGAAGAGTTAACTGTACAGGAATTCAATAATCTCCCATATCTCCGGCATCACCTGTAATGTAAAAATACCCATAACAAGCAAGGAGTCCAGTGCTCCTATTCTCTTATCACTATGTCATAATTAGTTCCTGAAGGATGCCATTATAGGGCTTTCTCGACTCATTGTAATTTGTGAAGATCCTATTTTCAGATATTTGTTACAAGGATTCTTGCTGCAATTTTAGGAAGTGAGCATGGTTTCTAGAGTCAGGTTCTACTCTCACATC
Organism: Dugong dugon; assembly: GCA_030035585.1. Classification (NCBI taxonomy): domain Eukaryota; kingdom Metazoa; phylum Chordata; class Mammalia; order Sirenia; family Dugongidae; genus Dugong; species Dugong dugon. The sequence continues at coordinate 43,953,326 of CM057476.1, read as the reverse complement.
ACACTGAATGGCAGGAAAGGGTCATGGGAGTTGGGAGTGGGATGAAGAGGGAGGTTTGTTATTTTTTGTTTATTGGTTAATATTTTAATCTAGTTGAGGCTCTGAGTCCTATTACCAAAAATTTTATTTCACGAAGTATCAATACATTCTTGTTTTGAATGTTTCAAATAGGTACATATGGAATTAAACATGAAAATTCTGTTTAACCACTCCTTTCCATCAAATTTACTCCATTCCCTGGAAATAACCACTGTTCACACGTTTTACACATTTACATTGTTAAATGATAGCTTCTGGAGTTGAGCTATAAAAATTTTAACAGAGATTTTATTTGGGAGTAAGACAGATTGCTGCAGGAGGAGGCCTGGCATTCAGAGGAGACACCAAAAACTTCAATTTGAGAAAGCTAGCCATCTCTTTTTATAGAAGCTTTGAAGAAGTTAGTTGGAAAAAAAAGAATAGGTTCTAGAAAGTTGTCATTTAAGCAAAGGCAGGTCCTTTCAAAGCAGGGGCAAAACGGTGATTACGCCATGTGTCCTTTCTTCTAGAAAGCTGTCATTTAAGCAAAGGCAGGTCCTTTCAAAGCAGGGGCAAAACGGTGATTGCGCCATGTGTCCTTTCTTCTGTTTGTAATAGGTGCAAGGAAGGATTCTTGGCTTTGCTATGATGAAGTCTCAAGAGAATGTGGGTTTGGAAAATACCTGTTAAGTAAGGTGGAAGCACCTCGGGCAGGTCTACACTGGTTATGGTCATTTCTGGTTGACAACATACACATATATCCATCAATAAGAAAGCCATCAAAATTAGTGTATACCCATTCCATGGAATACTATTCAGCAGTTAAAAAAAATACAGCCATACATGTAATGAACTCCAGAGCATACTGTTTTCTCATTCATTTCATGGCAGGATGGATATACCTTGATCTATTTATTCAATTTACTACTGATAACATTTAGGTTGTTTCCAATATGAAAAATGCTGCAAGTAATGTCCTTGTACATGATTTTTCATGACCCATGTGAATATTTCTCTAGTACAGATTAACAGGCATAATGTTTATGCCTATTCCAAAGAAAGGTGATCCAACCAAATGCAGAAATTATTGAACAATATCATTAATATCACACTCAAGTAAAATTCTGCTGAAGATCATTCAAAAGGAGCTGTAGCAGTACATCGACAGGGAACTGCCAGAAATTCAAGCCAGATTCAGAAGAGGACGTGGAATGAGAGATATCATTGCTGATGTCAGATGGATCTTAGCTGAAAGCAGAGAATACCAGAAAGATGTTTACCTGTGTTTTATTGACTATGCAAAGGCATTCGACTGTGTGGGTCATAACAAACTATGGATAACATTGTGAAGAATAAGAATTACAGAACACTTAACTGTGCTCGTGAGGAACCTGTACATAGACCAAGAGGCAGTCGTCTGAACAGAACAAGGGGATAGACACTATGTGGTTTAAAGGAAAGGTGTGCATCAGTTTGATCCTTTCACCATACTTATTCAGTCTGTATGTTGAGCAAATAATCCGAGAAGCTGGAGTATGTGAAGAACATGGCATCAGGATTGGAGACAGACTCATTAACAACCTGCAGATGACACAACCTTGCTTGCTGAAAGTGAAGAGGACTTGAAGCAAATATTGATGAAGATCAAAGACTGCAGCCTTCAGTATGGATTACACCTCAACGTAAAGAAAAAAAAAAATCTTCACAATTGGATCAATAAGCAACATCATGATAAACAGAGAAAATACTGAAGTTGTCAAGGATTTCATTTTACTTGGATCCACAATCAACACCCATGGAAGCAGCAGTCAAGAAATCAAACGATGCATTTCATTGGGCAAATCTGCTGCAAAAGACCTCTTTAAAGTGTTAAAAAGCAAAGACGTCTCTTTAAGAACTAAGGTGTGCCTGACCCAAGCCATGGTGTTTTCAGTCTCCTCATATGCATGCAAAGCTGGACAATGAATAAGGAAGACCAAAGAAGAAATTACACCTTTGAATTATGGTATTGGTGAAGAATATTGAGTATACCATGGACTGTCAGAAAAACGAACAAATCTCTCTTGGAAGAAGTACAGTCAGAATGCTCCTCAGAAGCAAGGATGGTGAGACTTCATCTAATGTACTTTGGACATGTTATCAGGAAGGAACAGTCCCTGGAGAAGGGCATCATGTTTGGTAAGTAGAGGGTCAGCAAAAGAGAGGAAGACCCTCAAAGAGATGGACTGACCCAATGGCCTCAACAATGGGCTCAAGCATAACAATGATCATGAGGACAGCGCAGGACCAGGCAGTGTTTTGTTCTGTTGTACACAGAGTCACTATGAGTTGGAAAGGACTTGATGGCACCTAACAACAACAACATACATAACAGAAGGGAAATTACAGGTTCAAAGAGTATGTGCATTTTAAATTTCAATAGATCCTGTCAAACTGTCTTTAAAAAGCCCTTACTGTTTTACATCCCCTCCAAGTGTGTTTAAGAGTATCCCCCTATTATCTGTCTCTTCAATTTTTACCACCCAGACAAAGTGGGGGAGGGGGAGGGAGTATCTCATTGTTTTAATGTACATTTCTCTGATATAAGTGAAACAGATCATATTTTATATGCTTATTGGCCATATATATATATGTATTTTTTTTTTTTTGTAAATTTCCCATTCTTATATTAGCCCCTTATTGTGTAAGGGTATTTATATTTTTCTTATTGATTTGTAGGAACTCTTTATATATCCTAGATATTAATCCTTTATCTATCACTCAATTTGCAAAGTACTTTCCCTGCTCTCTTTTGAATTTAACTGATTATGGCTGTTTCCAGCAAGTTTAAAGTGATGTCATCTATGTATTACTCAATTTCTTTAGAGTGTTATTATTATTTCTGTTAACAACATAGCAGGAGCTGAGAGAAAGTTTGAGATACTTTCATTTGAACTGAAATACTTCTGCTGTGTTTTCTTTTGATTTGGGAGGCAACTGCCTTTTCTAACAGGAATTGAAAGGCAGGGAAGAGTTGAGATAAAAACTTAAGTAGTAGCATGGAATAGTGAAGTGGAAGACTATTCAGTTCTCTATTTTATTCATTACTGTACAGAACATCAGAGACCTGGTGGCACAGTGGTTAAGAGCTTGGCCGCTAACCAAAAGATCGGCAGTTTGATTCCACCAGCTGCTCCTTGGAAACTTCTGTGGGGCAGTTCTACTCTGTCCGATAGAGTCGCTATGAATCAAAATTGACTCGACAGCAAGGAGTTTGTTTTTTTTAAGGAGTACAGAACATCAGACAGAGCCATATGCAAATGTATTAAAAAAATGACACTTTATGGACAAATATAAAATACTTTTGAATTGTCTATTATTGAAATGTTTCACATTATATCTCCCTCTCACTATCCAGATACTTTTCACCAAAAATGACTATATTTTAGGGGCAGGACTTCTGGAAAAGTTTCTGGTTGCCTTTGCTGGGGCCATGGTGGCAGCAAGGTGAGCCAAGGAGGTGACTCACAGGCAGCAACACAGGAGGCTGTAAGACAGGCAGAGCCAACACGGCACTATAGACAAAAGCACCACACCATCTCTCTACAGCAAACACCCAAAAAACTAAGTAAAATAGTTACAGTCGTCAATCCTGGAATCCTAAGTATCACATGAAGGAATATAGAACTCAACCAAGCACCGAATGCAGTAAGAAACTGACACAGAACAGAGAATGAGGAGAGCTACAGCATGGAGGTCCCCTACCAACTAAGACAGCACGGACAGGCCGTCTTGGAACCCTCAGTCACCAGGAACGGCAAACAGGGAGTATGGAAAGGCAACTTCATGGAGCTCCCAGCAGGAGACAGAGCACCTGGTAACCAGGGATACATGCTTTCCCACCCTCCATCCTTCTTTGATCTGCTTTCCGGCGGACCGAGGGTTGCTCAGCCAGAGAAATGCTGGCTCCTTGCTGCTTGGATTTGCCCCTCCTGCACCAGCTGGTTCCTTCAGTGTCATTCTTTTTTTGTTGTTGTTTTTTGGCTTCTTTTTGTTTCATCTCTCTCTCTTTAACCTCCTTCCTTTCCTTTCCCCCTTCTAGCTGGTGCCATGTGCCATCTCTGCCACTTTTAGATGAGCTGTGTCGTGCTGCTTATCTGGGAAGCTGCTTCCCTTGTCCAGCTACCACAGTACAACAGGGCAGATATGTGACCCTCGAAACAGCCCTGCCCTTAAGTAGGCACTTTTATCGATCTGCAGCAGGGGCTTGAGGACTGGTGGTATCACCTAAAGCGCCTAGTCACCTGCTACAAGAGTCCAAGAAAAAGTGGTGCCCTTGAGCCTTTACAGCCAACAGAATGGGGTGCTGATAGTCTGGGTGCAAAACTTACCTACCTACTCACCCTAGAGAATAGCGACACGCTTTTCTTTCAGACTCTCAGGGGCAGCCGTCAGCCCCCTGCCTGGCTCAGCGCGTGATCCCCTACCACAGCCAGAGTCCAGTGACTGCACCAATCACCCACGCCTCTCTAGGACTGGGGGCGAGAGCCTGCATCACACACTTGGTGACCAACTGCCTGAATACCCGAGCTGAACCCATATAGGAAAATTTAATGGACCCCTGTGTGCACATACTTAGTTACAGAACTACCTACCTGCTGACAGGACATTAGAGATCAAAAGGCGTCAAAAATCAAACTAGTGCACATGAGCAGCCTATTTGGGCATAACAAAACAAAACAAGAAGCTAGGTCTCACTAAACAAATACAAGATAAAATTATAATAAATTATTGATGGCTCGGAGAAAACAGTCAATATCAAGTCGCATAAACAGGCAGTCCATGATGGCTTCAGCAAGCTCCCAGAATAAAGAATCAATAAATTCTCAGGAGGAAGAGAACTTCTTGGAATTACCAGAGGCAGAATACAAAAGATAAATATACAGAAGTCTTCTAGAAGTTAGAAAGGCAATTCGACAGAATGCAGAAACATCCCGGGAACACACAGACAGGGTAGTAGCAAAACTTAAAAAACTTATTCAAGAACATAATGCCAAATTTAATAGGCTGCAAGAATCCACAGAGAGACAGCAAGCAGAAATCCAGAAGATTAACAACAAAATTTCATAACTAGACAACTCAACAGAAAGTCATAGGAGAAATGAGGCAGTAGAAGTTAGAATTTAGTGACATTGAAGATAAAGCTCTTGATGCCAACTTATTTGAGGAAAATCAGATAGAAGAATTAAAAAGTATGAAGAAACTCTAAGAGTCATGTGGGACTCTATCAAGAGAAATAACCTACGAGTGATTGGAGTACCAGAACAGGGGGGATAACAGAAAATACAGAGAAAACTGTTGAAGATTTGTTGACAGAAAACTTCCCTGATATCATGAAAGATGAGAAGATATCTATCCAAGATGCCCATCGAACCCAACATAAGGTAGATCCCAAAAGAAAGTGATCAAGACATATTATAATCAAACTTACCAAGACCAAAGATAAAGAGAATTTTAAGAGCAGCTAGGGATAAAAGAAAAGTCATATAAGCTCGGACTACTCAGCAGAAACCATGCAGGCTAGAAGGCAATGGGATGACATATATAAAGCCTTGAAGGAAAATAACTGTCAGCCAAGAATTATATATCCAGCAAAACTGTCTCTCCAACACGATGGCGAAATCAGGGCACTTCCAGATAAACAGAAGTTCAGGGAATTTGCAAAAACCAAACCAAAATTACTAGAAATACTAAAGGGAGTCCTACGGTTAGATAATAACACCAGCTAACAACGCAAGACTAGAACACAGGACACAGCAAGCAGATATTGACTCAGATACGGATATCGAAAATACATTAAAGCTAAAACACTGAAAATAGGGAAACAGATATCAGTATGTAAAAACGGATAATATTAAAACAAAAAAGAGGGACTTAAAAAATGGAGACGTTGATTTTTTTATACGGACGGGAAGTCAAGGCGATATAAAGAAACAAAAGACTGGTAACAACTTAGAAAAATAGGGGTAAATATTAAGGTAACCACAAAAGAATCTAACAATCCTACAAATCAAAATAAAAAAGTAGAAAAACATAAAGACCCAGCAAACACAAAATCTAAAACAAAGAAAAAGATGAAAAAAATAAAGAAAAACGACTCAGCACAGAAAGAGATATCAGGATGACAGCACTAAACTCATACCTATCAATAATTACGCTGAAGGTAAACGGATTTAATGCATCAATAAAGAGACGGAGAGTGGCAGATAGGATTAAAAAAGCATGCTCCATCTATACGCTGCCTACAAGAGACACACCTTAGATGTAAAGACACAAGCAGGCTAAAACTCAAAGGATGGAAAAAAATATATCAAGCAAACAACGCTCAAAAAAGAGCAGGAGTGGCAATATTAATCTCTGACAAAATAGACTTTAAAGTAAAATCCACCAGAAAGGATAAGGAAGGGCACTGTATAATGATTAAAGGATCAATTCACCAGGAGGGCATAACTGTAATAAATGTTTACGCACCCAACGACAGGACTCCAAACTACATAAAATAAACTCTAACAGCTCTGAAGAGAGAGATAGACAGCTCCACAATAGGAGTAGGAGACTTCAACATGCTACTTTCAGTGAAAGACAGAACATCCAGAAAGAAGCTCAACAAGGACACAGAAGAGCTAAATGCTACGATCAACCACCTTGATCTCATAGATACACCGAACACTGCACCCAACAGCAGCCAAGTATACTCTCTTTTCCAACACACATGGAACATTCTCCAGAACAGACCACATATTAGGCCATAAAGCAAGTCTTAACAAAACCCAAAACATCGAAATATTAGAAAGCATGTTTTCTGACCATAAAGCCGTAAAAGTGGAAATCAACAACACAAAATGCAAGGAAAAAAAATCAAACACATGGGAACCGAACAACACCTTGCTCAAAAACTACTGGGTTACAGAAGAAATTAAGGATGGAATAAAGAAATTCATAGAATCAAACGAGAATGAAAACACATCCTATCAGAACCTTTGGGACACAGCAAAAGTAGCGCTCAGAGGTCAGTTTATAGCAATAAATGCACACATCCAAAAAGCAGAAAGGGTCATAATCAAAGCATTAACCCTATAATTGGAACAAATAGAAAAAGAGCAGTGAAAGAAGCCCACAGGTGCCAGAAGGAAGGAAATAATAAGAATTAGAGCAGAATAAAATGAAATAGAGAATAGAAAAACAATGGAAAGAGTTAACAAGTTCAAAACCTGGTTCTTTGAAAAGATCAACAAAACTGATAAACCACTGGCCAAACTGACAAAAGAAGAACAGGAGAGGAAGCAGATAACCCATATAAGAAATGAGATGGGTGATATCACAAGAGACCCAACCAAAATTAAAAGAATCGTAACAGATTACTATGAAAAACTGTACTCTGACAAATTTGAAAACCTAGAGGAAGTTGACAAATTTCTAGAAACTCACTACCTACCTAAATTAACACAAACAGAGGTAGAACAACTAAATAAATCCATAACAAAAGAAGAGATTGAAAAGGTTATTTAAAAACTGCCAACTAAAAAAAGCCCTGGCCCAGATGGCTTCACTGGAGAATTCTACCAAATTTTCAGAGAAGAGGTAACACCACTTCTACTAAAGGTATTTCAGAGCATAGAAAAGGATGGAATACTCCCAAACTCATTCTATAAAGCCAGCATAACCCTGATACCAAAACCAGGTAAGGAAACCACAAAAGAAGAAAATTACAGACCGATATCCCTCAAGAGCATTGACGTAAAAATCCTCAACCAAATTTTAGAAAATAGAATTCAGCAACGTATCAAAAAAATAATTCACCACGACCAAGCGGGATTTATACCAGGTATGCAGGGATGGTTCAACTTTAGAAAAACAATTAACGTAATCCATCACATAACAAAACAAAAGACAAGAACCACATGATTTTATCAATTGATGCAGAAGAGGCGTTCGACAAAGTCCAACACCCATTCATGATAAAAACTCTCAAAAAAAAAAAAAAGGAATAGAAGGGAAAATCCTCAATATAATTAAGGGCATTTATACAAAACCAACAGCCAACATCATCCTGAATGGAGAGATTTTGAAAGCATTCCCCTTGAGAACAGGAAACAGACAAGGATGCTGTTTATCAACACTATTATTCAACATTGTGCTGGAGGTCCTAGCCAGAGCAGTTAGGCTAGAAAAAGAAATAAGGGCATCCAGATAGGTAGGGAAGAAGTCAAAGTATCTCTATTTGCAGATGATATGATCTTACACACAGAAAACACGAAAGAATCCATAAGAAAACTACTGGAACTAATAGTAAATTTCAGCAAAGTTTCAGGATACGAGATAAACATACAAAAATCAACTGGATTCCTTTACACCAACAAAGAGAACTTGAAGAGGAAACCACCAAATCAATACCATTTACAACAGCCCCCAGGAAGATAAATTACTTAGGAATAAATCTAACCAGAGATATAAAAGATCTTTACAGAGAAAACTGTAAGACACTAATGCAAGAAACGAAAAGAGACCTGCGTAAGTGGAAAAACATACTTTGCTCATGGATAGGTAGACTCAACGTAGTGAAAATGTCAAGTCTATCCAAAGCGATCTACAGATACAATGCAATCCCGATCCAAATTCCACCAGCATTTTTTAATGAGATGGAGAAACAAATCACCAACTTCATACAGAAAGGGAAGAGGCCTCAAATAAATAAAGCATTACTCAAGAAGAACAACAAAGTGGGAGGCCTTACACTACCTGATTTTAGGACCTATTATACTGCCATGGTAGTCAAGACAGCCTGGTACTGGTACAACAATAGATACACAGACCAATGGAACAGAGTTGAGAATCCAGATATAAGCTCATCCACCTATGAGCAGCTAATATTTGACAAAGGCCCAAAGTCCATTAACTGAGGAAGAGACAGTCTTTTTAACAAATGGTGCTGGCATAACTGGATACCTATATGCAAAAAACTGAAACAAGACCCATATCTCACATCATGTACAAAAACTAACTCAAAATGGATCAAAGACTTAAATATAAAATTGAAAACAATAAAGATCATGGAAGAAAAAATAGGAACTATGCTAGGAGCCTTAATACATGGCATAAACACAATACGAACTGTAACAATGCACAAGCACCTAAAGAGAAACTAGATAAATTGGAGCTCCTAAAAATCAAACACTTATGCTCATCAAAAGACTTCACCAAAAGGGTAAAAAGACAACCTACAGACTGGGAAAAAATTGTTGGCTACGACAAATCCGGTCAGCGTCTAATCTCTAAAATCTACAAGATACTGCAAAAGCTCAACAGCAAAAAGACAAATAACCTAATTAAAAAACGGGCAAAGGATATGAACAGGCACTTCACCAAAGAAGATATTCAGGCAGCTAACAGACACATGAAGAAATGCTCACGATCATTAGCCATTAGAGAAATGCAGATCAAAACTACAATTAGGTATCATCTCACCCCGACAAGGCTAGCACTAATCCAAAAAATACAAAATAACAAATGCTGGAGAGGTTGTGGAGAGACTAGAACACTTATACACTGTCGGTGGGAATGTAATATGGTACAACCACTTTGGAAATTGATTTGGCGCTTCCTTAAAAAGCTAGAAATAGAAGTACCCTATGATCCAGCTATCCCGCTCCTTGGAATACAGCCTAGAAAAACAAGAGCCATCACACGAACAGATATATGCACACCCATGTTCATCGCAGCACTGTTCACAATAGGAAAAAGATGGAAGCAACCTAGGTGCCCATCGATGGACGAATGGATAAACAAACTATGGTATATCCACACAATGGAATATTACGCAGCGATAAAGAATGATGAAGCTGTGAAACATCGTATAACGTGGTGGAAGCTGGAACTTATTATGCTGAATGAATTTAGTCAGTCACAGAAGGACAAATACTGTATAAGACCACTATTATAAGAACTCAAGAAAAGGTTTAAACACAGAAGAAAACATTCTTTGATGGTTACAGGGGTGGGGAGGGAGGGTGAGGGTTATTCAGTAACTAGACAGTAGATAAGAATCATCTTAGGTGAAGGGAAGGACAGCACACACTACAGGGGAAGCCAGCACAACTGGACTAAACCAAAGCTAAGAAGTTTCCTGAATACAATCAAATACTTTGAGAGACAGAGTAGCAGGGATGCGGGGTCTGGGGACCATGCTTTCAGGGTACATCTACGTCAATTGGCATAACAAAGCTTATTAAGAAAAATGTTCTACATCCTACTTTGGTGAGTGGCGTCTGGGGTCTTAAAAGCTTGCAAGTGGCCATCTAAGATGCATCAATTGGTCCCAACTACTTGGAGTAAAGGAGAACAAAGAACACCAAAGATACAAGGAAAGTATTAGCACAAGAGACAGAATGGGCCACACAAACCAGAGACTTCATCAGCTTGAGACCAGAAGAACTAGATGGTGCCTGGCTACCACCAATGAACGTCCTGACAGGGAACACAATAGAAGGTCCCTGATGGAGCAGCAGAATGATGGGATGCAGAACTCAAATTCTAGTAAGAAGATTAGACTTAATGGTCTGACTGAGACTGGAGGTGCCCTGGAAAGCATGGCCCCTGGATACTCTACCACCCCAGAACTAAAACAATTTCCGAGGCCAACTCTTCAGACTAGGATTGGACTGGACTGTGGGACATAAAGTGACACTTGTGAAGAATGTGCCTCTTAGTCAAGTAGATACAAGAGACCAAAGGGGCAGCTTCTGTCGAGAGGTGAGGTGGGAAGGCACAGAGAGTTTGGAGCTGGTTATGTTAATGGGGAATCAGGGGCGGAGGGGAGGAGTGTGCTATCGCAGAATGTGGTGAGCATTGGGGTCTCATAACAATGTATGTAAAAAAAAAATTTCTGTATGGGAGACTAACTTGAAATGTAAACTTCATTTAATTACAACAATAAAAAATTAATAAATAAATAAATGATATTAAAAAATAGCAAAAGAGACCTACATAAATGGAAAAACGTACCATGCTCATGCATAGGTAGACTGAACGTTGTGAAAATGTCAATTCTACCCAAAGCGATCTACAAATACAACTAAATTTCAATCCAAATACCAACAGCATTCTTTAACGAGATAGAAAAACTAATCATTAACTTTATATGGAAAGGGAAGAGGCCCTGGATAAGTAAAGTACTATTGAAGAAGAAGAAGAAAGTAGGCGGACCTACACTACGTGACCTCAGAACCTACTATGCAGCTACGGTAGTTCAAACATCCTGGTACTGGTACAATGACAGACACCTTGACCAATGGAAAAAAATTGAGAACCCAAATGTAAATTCATCCACCTACAGTCACCTGATCTTTGACAAAGGCCCGAAGTCCATTAAATAGGGAAAACAACATTGCAGCACTTCCTTAAAAAGCTAGAAATAGAAATACCGTATGATCCAGCAATTCCACTCCTAGGAATATATTCTAGAGAAATAAGATCCATCACACGAACAAACAAATGCACACCCATGTTCACTGCAGCATTATTCATAATAGCAGAAAGACAGAAACAACCTAAGTGCCCATCAACAGATGAATGGATAATACTACATAATAATATAGAAGAATGATGAATCAATGAAACAGCTCACAAAATGGATGAATCCGGAGGACATTTTGTTGAGTGAAATAAGTCGATTGCAAAAGGACAAATATTGTATGAGGTCACTATTATAAAAGCCCATGAAAAGGTTTAGACACACACAAAAAAACAATCTTTGATGGTTACAAGGGAGGGGAGGGGTGGGGAGGGAAAAACACTAACTAGACAGTAGATAAGTGGTAACTTTGGTGAAGGGTAAGACAGTACACAATACTGGGGAAGCTAGCACAACTTGACCAAGGCAAGGTCATGGAAGCTCCACAGACACATCCAAACCCCATGAGGGACTGAGTTACTTGGCTGAGGGCTGGGGATCATGGTCTTGGGGAATATCTAGCTCAACTGGCATAACATAGCTTATGAAGAAAATGTTCCACATCCTACTTTGATGAGTAGCATCTGGGGTCTTAAAAGCTTGTAAGTGGCCATCTTAGACACTCTACTGGTCTCACCCTGTCTGGAGCAAGAGAGAATAAAGAAAACCAAAGATACAAGGCAAAGATTAGTCCAAAGGACTAATGGACCACAAACACCACAGCCTCCACCAGACTGAGTCCAGCACAACCAGATGGTGCTCAGCTACCACCACCGACTGCTCTGACAGGAATCACAACAGAGGGTCCCGGACAGAGTTGGAGAAAAATGTAGAACAAAATTCTAAGCCACACATACAAAAAAAGACCAAATGTACTGGTCTGACAGAGACTGGAGAAACCCCGAGAGTATGGCCCTCAGACACCCTTTTAGCTCAGAAATGAAGTCACTTCTGAGGCTCACCCTTCAGCCAAAGACTGACAGGCCCACAAAACAAAACAAGACTAAATGCACACACCAGCTCAGGGGCAAGGACGAGATGGCAGGAGGAGAGAGGAAAGCTGGTAATAGGGACCTCAAGATCGAGAAGGGGAGAGTGTTGACATGTCGTGGTTTGGCAACCAATGTCACAAAACATTATGTGTATTAATTGTTTAATGATAAACTAACTTGCTCTGTAAACCCCTATCTAAAATACTATTAAAAAAAAAAAAGATTGTACTTCTAATAGTGGACTGAGCTTTAAAACTAATACTTGATTCCTGCACTGAAAATGCCATATAATGCTAAGTAAAAAAACCAATAATAATAAAATAAAGCTCCGCTATCTGCCTTTCTTCTTTTTGGAAAATGTATTTCTTATGTTATCAATCTCTTCTCCAACAAAAAAACAAAAACCCTAAAAACTAAAATGGAGAAAACAGAAATAAATTGGAAATATCCTCTTCAAACCTAAATCATGTGATTTTTGTGGGGATATACAGACTATAAGGAGTCCCCAGGTAGCACAAATGGTTAAGTACTTGTGTGCTAACTGAAAAGTTGGCAGTTTGAATCCACCCAGAGGCACACTGAAAGAAAGTCCTGGCAATCTGCTTCCAAGAGTTCACAGCCATCGAAAACCCTACGGCACACAGTTCTACTCTGAAACACATGGGGTCTACAAGAGTCAGAATTGACAGTGTTATGGATTGAATTGTCTCCCGTAAAAATGTGGCTAGGCCACAATTCCGATTCCCAGTATTGTGTGACTGACTGTCCACCATTTTGTCATCTGATGTGATTTTCCTATGTGTTGTAAATCCTACCTCTATGATGTTAATGAGGCAGGATTAGAGGCAGTTATGTTAATGAGGCAGGACTCAATCTACAAGATTAGGCTGTATCTTGAGTCAATCTCTTTTGAAATATAAAAGAGAGAAGAGATCAGAGAGACAAGGAGACCTTATTACCATCAAGCAAGAAGAGCCGGGAGGGCCAGTCTTTTGGACCCAGGATCCCTGCACTGAGAAGCTCATAGACCTGGGAAAGACTGATGACAAGGACCTTTCCCCAGAGCTAACAAGAGAAAAACTCCTGGAGCTGGCACACTGAATTCAAACTTCTAGCCTCCTCAACTGTGGAAGAATAAATTTCTCTTTGTTAAAGCCATCCACTCATGCTATTTGTTACAGTGGCCCTAGATAACTCAGACGGTAACTGATTTTTTTTTTCTTTTGTTTATCATGTAGACTACTATACGATCTAGTGGTCAGTAGTGGCATAGTGGTTAAGAGCTAAGGCTGCTAACCAAAAGGTCGGCAGTTCAACTCTGTCCTATAGGGTTGCTATGAGTTGGAATTGACTCGACGGCAATGGGTTTGTTTGGTTTGGTTTTTATATGATCCAGCAAGTTTAAGGAATAAGTTTGTTGTTGCGCAAGAGAAAAGCAAATGAGCATCATTCATTCATTTAAAAATTTTATTAACTGCCTACTAAGCATCAAGGAATGTAAAATAAGGACACAACAGAAACCATCCCCACTCCCTACAGTTTAGTCTATTGGAAAAGATGGGTAATTATTGATCTTTGCAAATACATGTTTTTATTAGTTATGGTAAAATAAAAGAATAAACAAGAACTTTTCAAAGTCTGAAGACCTTTAATTTTTTTCAGGTTGATATTAAAAACATTTAACAACTGACAGTGCTACCAACCAGTCAAAACAGACAGAAGCTGGTCAGCCATATCAAGAAGTAACAGCTGAACATTAGCCCTGGTCATATCAATTTATGGCTTCCCACTAATATTCAGTGAAATGATAGTGCAAAACTAGTCATTCTAAATAAGTCTCTTTACAAGTTTTTGTTACACAGGCAAAGTTAGTTTATAAATGTAAGTAGAATAATGAGAAAACTCAACCAGATTTTACAGTTCTGGGGTTTCTTTTGTTTCTTAATTTTTAGTTCTATTAGTTTATTTTATAAAATTTTATTAATATTTTGAATAAGTAATACATTCATGTGATTAAAAAAATTAAAAGGTATAAAAGGCTATTTGGTGAAAAGAATTTCTTCCTCCCTGTCCCAGACACAGTTCTCCTCCCTCGAGGAAACCAATGTTAAACCTGTTTTCTTATGTATCATTCCAGAGATATTTTGTATGTAATTTTTGTTTTTATAAAATAACTAAATAAATATCCTTAGACTAGAAGTTGTAGGCCAACAGAGAAAATATTTGGTGTACAACTAAGGCAAACAAAAATGGTGAGAGATGTCCTTTATCACCACTCTTATTCAACGTTGTGCTGGAGGTCCCAGCTGAGCAGTTAGGCTAGAAAAAAAAACAACGGGCATCAAAATTGGCAAGGAAGAAGTAAAAGTATCTCTATTTGCATATGATATGATCTTATACACAGAAAGCCCCAAAGAATCCACAAGAACACTACTGGAACTAATAGAAGATTTTAGCAAAGTATCAGGATACAAGATAAAAACATACAAAAATCAGTTGGATTCCTCTACTCCAACATAGTCCTTGGAATATATTCTAAAGAAATAAGAGTCATCACATGAATAGTATATGCATGCCCATGTTCATTGTAGCTCTGTTCACAATAGCAAAAAAAGATGGAAACAACCTAGGTGCCCATCAACAGATGAGTGGATAAATAAATTATGGTATATTCATACAATGGAATACTACAACAATAAAGAACAATGATGAATCCGTGAAACATAACATGGAGGAATCTGGAAGGCATTAGGCTGCGTGAAATTAGTCAGTCGCAAAAGGACAAATACTGTATGAGACCACTATTATAAGAACTCAAGGAAAGGTTTAAACACAGAAGAAAACATTCTTTGATGGTTATGAAGGTGGGGAGGGAGGGAGGGGGTATTCACCAACTAGATAGTAGACAAGAATTATCTTAGGTGAAGGGAAGGACAGCACACACTACAGGGGAACTCAGCACAACTGGACTAAACCAAAAGCTAAGAAGCTTCCTGAATACAACCAAACATCTCAAAGGATAGAGTAGCAGGTGTGGGGGTCTGAGGACCATGCTTTCATGGGACATCTAGGTCAACTGGCATAACGAAGTTTATTAAGAAAATGTTCTGCATCCCACTTTGGTGAGTGGTGTCTGAGGTCTTAAAAGCTAGTAAGTGGTCATCTAAGATGCATCAATTGGTCCCAACCTACCTGGAGTGAAGGAGAATGAAGAACACCAAAGACAGAAGGAAAATATTAGCCCAAGAGACAGAAAGGGCCACATAAACCAGAGACTCCATCAGCCTGAGACCAGAAGAACTAGATGGTGCCTGGCTACCACCAATGACTGCCCTGACAGGGAACACAACAGAGAGTCCCTGATGGAGCAGGAGAAAAGTGGGGTGCCGAGCTAAAATTCTAGTAAAAAGACCAGACTTAATGGTCTGAGACTGAAGGAACCCTGGAAGACATGGTCCCCAGACTTTGTTAACCCAGAACTAAAACCATTCCTGAAGCCAACTCTTCCAACAAAAAGTTAGACTAGATTATAAGACATAAAATGATGCTCGTGAAGAGTGTGCTTCTTAGTACAAGTAGATACATGAGACTAAGTGGGCAGCTCCAGTCTGGAGGTGAGACGAGAAGGCAGAAAGGGACAGGAGCTGGTTAAACGGACACAGCAAATCCGGGGTGGAAAGGAGGAGTGTGCAGTCACATTATAGGGAGAGCAACTAGGGTCACATAACAATGTGTGTAAAAATTTTTGTATAAGAAACTAAACTTTCTCTGCAAGCTGTAAACTTTCACTCAAAGCACAATTTAAAAAAAAAAAGGAAGAAAAAGAATGGTGAAGAATAGTGCTTCATGTTATTCTTAACAAAATGAACTTCATTAACTTGTTGGAAAGGACATTCTGTGTCACTTTATATTCTAGAGTAAAGATGCTCCCTTAAAGAAGAATGCTTTGGCTGCATGCTTTAAGAAATAAATATTTCACACCCATTATCCTAGGCATTAGTGAGCTAAAATACTGGTATTGGCCATCCTGAATTGGACAATCACATGGTCTGCTATACTGGCAATGACAACTTCAAGAGGAATGGCATCACATTCACCATCAAAAAGAACATTTCAAGAACGAGCCCAAAGTATAATGCTGTCAGTGACAGGATAATATCCATATACCTACAAGGAAGACCAGTTAATATGACTATTTTTCAAATTTATGCACCAACCACTAATGTCAAAGTCTAAGACATTGAGGATTTTTATCAACTGCTGCAGTCTGAAATTGATCAAATATGCAATCAAGATGCATTGATAATTACTGGTGATTGGAATGCGGAAGTTTGAAACAAAGAAGAAAGGTAAGTATGGTCTTGGTGATAGAAACAACATCAGAGATCGCACGATAGAATTTGGCAAGACCAATGACTATTTATTGAAAATACCTTTTTTCAACAACATGAGTGGCAACTATACACACAGACCTCGCCGGATGGAATATGTCAAAATCAAAAGGACTACATCTATGGAAAGAGACGATGGAAAAGCTCAATATCATCAGTCAGAACAGGGCCAGGTGCAAGTCATCTAATTGCTCATATGAAAGTTCAAGCTGAAGCTCAAGAAAATTAAAACAAGTCCATGAGAGCCAGAGGGTTACTTTGAGTATATCCCAACTGAATTTGGAGACAATCTCAAGAATAGATTTGATGCACTGAATGCTAATCACTGAAGATCAAATGAGTTGTCAGATGACATCAAGAACATCATACATGAAGAAAGCAAAAGATCATCAAAAAGACAGGAAAAAAGAAAAGCCCAAAATGAATATCAGAAATGACTCCGAAACTTGCTCTTGCATGTAGAGTTGCCAAAGCAAATGAAAGAAATGATGAAGTGAAAGAGCTGAACAAAAGATTTCAAAAGGCAGCATGAGAAGACAAAGTTAAGTATTATAATCAAATGTACAAAGACCTGGAGTTAGAAAACCAAAAGGGAAGATCATGCTGGGCATTTCTCAAGATGAAAGAACTGAAGAAAAAATTCAAGCTTCAAGTTGCAATATCAAAGGAAAAAATTATGGACAAAATGGAGCCTGAGTGGCACAGTGGTTAACAGCTCAGCTGCCAACTAAAAGGTCAACAGTTCGAATCCACCAGATGCTCCTTGGAAACCCTATGGATCAGTTCTACTCTCTCCTATTGGGTCACTGTAAGCTGGAATCGACTCGACGGCAACCAGTTTGGGTTTTTGGTTTTGGTATTGGCAAAATATTGAATAAGGCAGGAATCATCAAAAGAAGATGGAAGGAATACACAGAGTCATTGTGCCAAAAAAAAAAAAAAAATGATCGACATTCAACCATTTCAGGAGGTAGCATATGATCAAGATCCAATGGTATTAAAGGAAGAAGTCCAAGTTGCACCGAAGGCACTGGCAAAAAAGAAAGGCTCCAGGAATTGACGGAATGCCAATTGAGATGTTTCAACAAATGGATGTAATGCTGGAAGCACTCACTTGCCTATGCCAAGATATCTGGAAGACAGCTACCTACCCAACTGACTGGAAGAGATCTATATTTGTGCCCATTCCAAAGAAAGAAAGGTGCTCCAACAGAATGTGGAAATTATCGAACAATATCATTAATATCACATACAAGTAAAATTTTCTTGAAGGTAATTCAAAAATGGTTGCAGCAGTACATCCACAGGGAACTGCCAGAAATTCAAGCCAGATTCAGAAGAGGACATGGAACAAGGGATATCGCTGCTGATTTCAGACAGATTTTGGCAGATAGCAGAGAATACCAGAAAGATGTTTACTTGTGTTTTGTTAACTATGCAAAGGCATTCTACTGTGTGGATTATAACAAATTATGGATAACATTGTGAAGAATGGGAATTCTAGAACACTTAATTGTGCTCATGCAGAACCTGTACACAGACCAAGAGGAAGTCGTTCAAACAGAACAAGGGGATACTGCGTGGTTTAAAGCAGGAAAGGTGTAAGTCAGGGGTGTAGCCTTTCACCATACCTGTTCAATCTGTATGCTGAGCAAACAATCCGAGAAGCTGGACTATATGAAGAACAGGGCATCAGGATTGGAGGAAGACTCATTAACAACCTGCAATATGCAGATGACACAACTTTGCTTGCTGAAAACAAAGAGGACTTGAAGCACATACTGATGAAGATCAAAGACTACAGCCTTCAGTATGGATTACATCTTAACACAAAGAAAACAAAAATCCTCACAACTGGACCAATAAGCAACATCATGATAAAGCGAGAAAATATTGAAGTTGTCAAGGACTTCATTTTATTTGGATCCACAATCAATGCCTATGGAAATAGCAGTCAAGAAATCAACTGACATATTGTACGGGCAAATCTGCTGCAAAAGACCTCCTTAAAGTGTTAAAAAGCCAACATGTCATTTTGAGGACTAATGTGCACCTGACCAAAGGTATGGTATTTTCAATCACCTCATATGCATGAGAAGCTGGACAATAAATGAGGAAGAATGAAGAAGAACTGATGAATTTAAATTATGGTGTTGGCAAAGAATACTGAAAATACCATGGACTGCCAGTAGAATGACCAAATCTGTCTTGGAAGAAGTACAGCCAGAATGCTTCTTAGACGTGAGGATGGTGATGATGGTCTCATGTACTTTGGACATGTTATCAGGAGGAACTAATCCCTTGAAAACATGCTGTTATCATGCTTGGTAAAGTAGAGGGTCAGTAAAAAAGAAGACGACCCTCGATGAGATGGACTGACACAGTGGCTGCAACAATAGGCTCAAACATAGCAATGATTGTGAGGATGGTACAGCACTGGAAAATGTTTCATTCTGTTGTACACAGGGTAGTGATGAGCTGGTACCAACTTAATGGCTCTTAACAACAACTCTCTCTCTCTGTCTCTCTCTAAAGTTAGAGAAATATGAGTATAGTATTTTTTTAAGGAATCCAGGTTTGCTTTTTAAAATTGAGATTTAATTTACATGCCATAAAATTCAGCATTTTATGGCATACAATTCAGTCATTTTTAGTATATTTACGAAGTTGTACAATCACCACCACTAATTTCAGAACATTTCCATCCCCCGAAAAAGAAACTCTGTACCTGTTATGGTCATACTCCAACCCTGATCTCCACCTCACCTCACCCCAGCCCCCGCCCTCTGGGAACCACTAATCTCACTTTCTGTCTCTATGGATTTGGCTATTATGGATATGGTATTTAAATGGAATCAAACAATATGTGGCCTTTCTATCTGGCTTCTTTCACTTAGCATAATATTTTCAAGATTCATCCATGTCATAGCACGTATCAGTACTTCATTCTTTCTTATGGCTGAATAATATTCCATCCTATGGCTATATCCCGTTTTGTCTATCCACTCATCAGTTGATGGATAGTGGGTTGTTCGTACTTTTTGACAATTATAATGGTGCTATGAACATTTGTGTACAAGTTTTTACATAAACATGTTTTCAACTCTCTTAGGCAGTAGAGAATATTCAGGTGGGACTGTAAAAGAATTTGGTGAGTAATTAACATTACCTAGAGATGAATACTTTATCACCCAGAAATGGACTGTAATTACTGGGACTTGTGTCTCTCCATTTTGGGGATCATATGAGAAAGTCGTGGGTGAGAAGCCTTTGCTTGTATGAAGGATAGTGGTATCTTGTTAGACAAAAGTATAAAGTTGTTACAGTTCTTGTATGGGAGTTTAAGTATGTGTTCTTGTTCTTGTTAGGTGTCATAGAGTTGGTTCTTAATCATAGCGACCCAATGGAAAACAGAACAAAACACTACCCAGTCCTGCGTCATCCTCACAATAGTTTATGCTTGAGCCCATTGTTGCAGCCACTGTGTCAATCCATCTTGTTGAGGATCATCCTCTTTTTCGCTGGCCCTCTACTTTACCAAGCATGATATCCTCCTCCAGGGACTGATCTCTCCTGATAACATATCCAAAGTATGTGAGATGTAGTCTAGCCATCCTTGCTTTCAAGGAGCATTCTGGTTGTACTTCTTCCAAGACAGATTTGTTCATTCTTTTGGCAGTCCATGGTATATTCAATATTCTTCAGCACAATTTGAAGGCATCAATTCTGCTTTGGTCTTCCTTATCTACTGTCCAGCATCTGCATGCATATGAGGCAACTGAAAACACCACTGCTTGGGTCAGGTGCACCTCAGTCTTCAAAGTGACATTTTTGCTTTTTAACACTTTAAAGAGGTCTTTTGCAGCAGATTTGCCCAATACAATGCATTTTTTGATTTCTTGACTGTTGCTTCCATGGATGTTGCTTGTGGATCCAAGTAAAATGAAATCTTTGACAATTTGAATCTTTTCTCCATTTATCATGATGTTGCTTACTGGTGCAGCTCTGAGGATTTTTGTTTTCTTTATGTTGAGGTGTAATCCATACTGAAGGCTGTAGTCTTTGACCTTCATCAGTAAGTCCCTCAAGTCCTCTTCACTTTCAGCAAGCATATCACAGGTTGTTAATGAGTCTTCCTTCAATCCTGATGCCCTGTTCTTCTTCATATAGTCTAGCTTCTCAGATTATTTGCTCAGCATACAGATTGAATAGGTATGGTGAAAGGATACAACCCTGACACACACCTTTCTTGACTTTAAACCACAAAGTATCCCCTTGTTCTGTTCGAACAGCTGACTCTTAGTCTGTGTACAGGTTCCTCATGAGCACAATTAAGTGTTCTGGAACTCCTATTCTTCGCAATGTTATCCATAATTTGTTATAATCCACAGTCGAATGCTTTTGCGTAGCCAATAAAACACAGGTGAACATCTAGCTCAATTGCCATAACATAGTTTATAAAGACATTGTTCTACATTCTACCTTGGTGAGTAGCGTCTTGGGTCTTAAAAGCCTGTGAGCAGCAATCTAAGATACTCCACTGGTCTCACCCCCTCAGAAGCAAGGGAGAATGAAGAGAACGGGATATAAGGAAAAGATTAGTCCAAAAGACTAATGGACCATAGCTACCAAGGCCTCCACCAGACCGAGTCCACTATAGCTAGATGGTGCCCGGCTATCACCACTGACTGCTCTGACCAGGATCACAACAGAAGGTTCTAGACAGAGCTGGAGAAGGATGTAGGACAAAATTCTAACAAACAAAAATATACCAGATTTACTGGCCTGACAGAGACTGGAGAAACCCCGAGAGTATGGCTCCCGAACACCTTTTAGCTCAGTGGTGAAGTCACTCCCAAGGTTCACTGTTCAGCCGGGGACTGGACAGCCCCATAAAACAAAACGGGACTAATGAGGCACAGCAGTCCAGGTACAAGGACTAGAAGGCAGAAGAAGACAGGAAAGCTGGTGATACGGAACCCAAGGTTGAGTAAGGACAATGTTGACATGTAATGGGATGGCTAACCATTGTCATAGGGCAATATGTGCACTATCTGTTCAGTGAGAAACTGTTTTGTTCTGTAAAGCTTCACCTAAAGTAGAATAAAAAAATAAATTAAAAAAAAAAATCTTTCTGGTATTCTCTGCTATCAGCCAGGATCCATCTGACATCAGCAATGATATCCCTGGTTCCATGTCCTCTTCTGAATCAGGCCTGAATTTCTGGCAGTTCCCTGTCGATGTACTGCTGCGACTGCTTTTGAATGATCTTCAGCAAAATTTTACTGGCGTGTGATATTAATTTTGTTCGATAATTTTCACATTCGGTTTGATCACTTTTCTTGGGAACAGGCGTAAATATGGATCTCTTCCAGTCAATTGGCCAGGCAGCTGTCTCCCAAATCTCTTGGCATAGACGAGTGAGCACTTCCAGTCCTGCATCCATTTGCTGAAACATCTCAATTGGTATTCCATCAATTCCTGGAGCCTTGTTTTTCGCCAATACCTTCAGTGCAGCTTGAACTTCTTCCTTCAGTACCATTGGTTCCTGATCATATGCTACCTCCTGAAATGGCTGAATGTTGACCAATTCTTTTTTGTATAGTGACTCTGTGTATTCCTTCCATCTTCTTTTGATGCTTCCTGTGTTGTTTAATATTTTCCCCTAGAATCCTTCAATATTGCAACTCGAGGCTTGAATTTTTTCTTCAGTCTTTCAGCTTGAGAAATGCTGAGAGTGTTATCCCCTTTTGGTTTTCTAACTCCAGGTCTTTGCACATGTCATTATAATACTCTCTCTTCTTGAGCTGCCCTCTGAAATCTTCTGTTTAGCTCTTTTACTTCTCATTTCTTCCTTTCCCTTTAGCTAGCTGACATTCAAGAGCAAGTTTCAGAGTCTCTTCTGACATCCATTTTGGTCTTTTCTTTCTTTCCTGTCTTTTTAATGACTTGTTGCTTTCTTCATGTATGATGTCCTTGATGCCACTCCACAACTTGTCTGGTCATTAACATTCAATGTGTCAAATCTATTCTTGATATGGTCTCTAAATTCAGGTAGGATATACTCAAAGTCGTACTTTGGCTCTCGTGGACTTGTTCTAATTTTCTTCAGCTTCAACTTGAACTTGCATATGAGCAGTTGATGGTCTGTTCTGTAGTCGACCCCTGGCCTTGTTCTGACTGATGATATTGAGCTTTTCCATTGTCTCTTTCCACAGATGTAGTCGATTTGATTCCTCTGTGTCCATCTGGCGAGGTCCACATATATAGTTGCTGTTTAAGTTGGTGAAAAAAGATATCTGCAACGAAGAAGTTGTTGGTTTTGCAAAATTCTATCATCTGATCTCTGGCATCATTTCTATCACCAAGGCCATATTTTCCAACTACCAATGCTTCTTGTTTCCAACTTTTGCATTCCAATTAACAGTAATTATCAATGCATCCTGATTGCATCAGACTGCAGAAATTCGTAAAAATCTTCAATTTCTTCATCTTTAGCTTTAGTGGTTGGTGCATGAATTTGAATAACAGTCGTGTTAACCGGTCTTCCTTGTAGGCATATGGATATTATCCTATCACTGACAGCGTTGTACTTCAGGATAAATCTTGAAATGTTCTTTTTGACGATGAATGCAACGCCATTCCTCTTCAAGTTCTCATTCCCAGAATAGCAGACCATATGATTGTCCGATTCAAAACGGCCAATACCAGTCCATTTCAGCTCACTAATGCCTAGGATATCAATGTTTATGCATTCCATTTCATTTTTGATGATTTCCAATTTTCCTAGATTCATACCTTGTACATTCCACGTTTTGATTATTAATGGATGTTTCTCTTTTTGAGTCGTGCCACGTCAGCAAATGAAGGTCCTGAAAGCTTGATTCCATCTACGTCATTAAGGTCGACTTTGAGGAGGCAGCTCTTCCATAGTCGTATTTTGACTGCCCTCCAACCTGAGGAGCTCATCTTCTGGCACTATATCAATGTTCTGCTGCTATTCATAAGGTTTTCACTGGCTAATTCTTTTCAGAAGTAGACTGCTGAGTCCTTCTTCCTAGTCTGGAAACTCCACCATGGGTGACCCTGCTGGTATTTGAATACCAGTGGCATAGCTTCCTGCATCACAGCAACACACAAGCCCCCACAGTATGATAAACTGACATACGCATGGGGGTTAAGTATGTGTAGAAAGGTCTATATGAATGTTGAGTAGCCAAACGGATGGACTGTTACTAAGCTACTGTCTCTCAGATCCAAACCCATCTTTCTATATTCCAGTTTGTGAGTAGAGAAGGTTAGGACTCTACAAATCGTATTTCTCCTTTGACAGCTGGCCCTCTGTTAAATGCTGACAATGGAGGGTGGGTACTAGAGGGAAATCAAGGGATAGAGAAATAAGAGACTGACTTACACCTTGCTGTTTGCTTGGTGTTCCTGTTAGTGTCACCCTAGCTCTTTATCTAGGCAGTAGTAGTTGATCCCAGTTTCTAGTTTTTTTCCTATACTTCCAGAACCATCATGCTCCCTCAGCTATATCAGAATCAACTGGCCATGATGCCACCTACTTTATTTCTCAGAGGTCTAGTCCCCTACAGGGCTAGGTCTCAGCTCCACGAGGTCCTTCCTCTGATTTCCTAAGGTACCAGTAAAGCTGGTAGTAGCTACCTCTGCAGTTGTATTTCTGTGTTACCTCAGTGTTTCCCTTTTTGTCTTCTCTATTCTCTAATGCCTGCTCAGCCAATTCCTTTTATTAAATTATGTCTATTAAAATAACTTACACGGTTTCTATTTTCCTGACCAAACCTTAACTGATACATACAGAAGGCATCAATCACACTTCTCAGGAAATGAGCAATAGCTACCTTAAGTCCAAGCTGAGTTCTTGGGCTCTATGATAACATAATATAATATATAAATAGGTATATTTTAAATTGTTACCCATTTTCCAAGTAAGGCTCTTCTTTCTTCAAACACCTACAATAAGTAAAATGAATAGGATGATTTCATATATCATGGTTCAAAATACCTATTACAAGAAAGACATCATTAAAGCATCAGTGAAAAAATATTCAGTATTTTTATTGTGTCAACTGAGTACAAACAGGCACAGTTCATTTCTAAGAAGATATTTTACTTATTTTTTTTTTACCTGCATAAGGTTTTTTCCCCTTATCTCCAATATTCTACATGGGGATCCCCAAGTTTCTCCATGTAGAATAATTAATATTAAAGAAGAATAATAATTTTTTAAGAGAAGTAATTTTCAAAATGGAATTGAAAAGAAAAATCATTTTTAGAATTGGAAAGGAGATAAAAAGAACAACAAAGAGAAAGAAAAATGGAGATCTCCTCCAAAACACTTCAGTATCAATGGTATGGAAATGTGCAAAATTTATGAAATAGCAGCTCCATTTTTGTATTTTAATGTGTACAAATATTAGTGGATGTACAGGGTATATGTTGGTAGGATTAGAAATTTGTATATGTGCACCTTTGGACACACAACTGTTTATAGGTTTATTATTATATACTATTTGGGATAAAGGTCATGTTTTATTCATCTTTATATCTCCAGTGTAGAGTACTGTACACAGCATATTACAGGTACTCATATTTGTTGAACTGAATTGAATGTGGTTGGGAGAATGAATATCCTTATGGATGTATAAGTAAAATGTGAGTGTATTTATACATTGGTGTGTAGGTGTTTTTCTGAACATCAGTGCATATGTGTAATTGAGTGAGTGAGGATGGGAAGATTAATATGAGAATGTTTGGCAGAGGAGGGGTAGTGGAGAGAGGAAGCAAGTGAGAGTATATAATGAACATATGTGACTGTCTCCCTTGCTCTGCACATACACACTCTGTCAGTTTTCAAAATTAGAACTGGTGTTTTTCCCTTCCTCTTGGCATTACCTAAATTCTAGCATTGTAAGGAAGTTCCTACTTGGAGAGGCAGCTCAGGCCTATTTTTTCTCTTTTTGTCGAGGAGGAAGGGGAGCTGGTTTTATGCTTCCAATAGATTACACTTTCCTTCCTTTCTTAGACTCTCAATTCAAAGGACATACAAAATGGGGATTGAAATCATTGGTTCAACAACAACTTCTGGGCCAGTGAAATGTCAGTTTTTCTCCTGGCCAGGGAATGTCAAATATCATAGATAGACACTTTTTGGACATTTGAGAAGAAGAATTAAAAAGCTAATTCCCTTACTAATTAATTAACTGCCACCTGGGCTACTCACCAAAAAAAACCAAACCCACTGCCATTGAGTCGATTCTGACTCATAGCGGCACTACAGGACAGAGTAAAACTGCCCCGTAGGGTTTTCAAGGCTGAAATCTTTACAGAAGCAGACTGCCACATCTTTCTCCATGGAGTGGCTGGTGGGTTTGAACTGTCAACCTTGTGGTTAGCAGCTGAGTGCTTTAACCATTGCACCACCGGGGTGCCTTTTTCTGGGCTACAAGGATCTTCAAATAAAAAGCAACAGATAAACTCATGATTTATAGATGAATACAGAATAAAACCTATAGAATGCAGAAGATTCAAAAATCTGGATTCAAAGTTACCTAAACTCTTTTTCTCTATCCAAATCCTGTCAATCATCCATTGACAAGTCATCAGCACCACCACTTTTCTGGATGCCCAGTGATCTCTCTCCTTCAAACTCCTATTTCATGTATAGTTCATGTTCCAACACATAGCCTGTATAGTGGGTTTTTTTTTTTTTAAATGCTTTCTGGGTGTTTTTGTTAATTTTATCTCGCTGCGTAGATTATAATCACTTTGTCTTATATGCTCCACAGAACCAGCAAGTACAGGTTCCTCAATAAACATTTGCTGATGGAACAGAAATAAGCTTTAGAAGTCATAGAATTTTAGAGTTAAAAGGAATACTAAAGATCTTTCTGTTCAATCCCCTTCTTTTACAGAAGATAAGCAGAGACCCAAAGAGAAAATATTTACAGGTTAAAACAAAAAAAAAATCACTGGTTCCAGACTGTTCAGCTCAACTCTGCACTTAGTTCCTCACTAGAATCTTCCCTATCCTGACCTCCAGCCCTTTATTATCAATGGACTGCTGCCCAAACTTTGGCCTGCAGTGGAAAAAAGATAAAGTTAGGTTCCAAGAGCACAATTCAGCTTTCAAAAGAAAGTCGGGAGGTACCATCATGGTGTCCAGTGATGGTGTGGAACACTGGAAACAAAGGGGCACTGACTTGAAGGGGAGAGGATGGTCAGCAAGAAGGCAGTATTAAAAGAATAAGGGTGGGAGGATGGGGAGTGCCATTCAAGCTAACACCACAATCCTGAGAGAGTCAATCAAAGACCAAGTCTAAACAGGGTCAAAGCATACCCAGTTCTTCCCAGAATGCATCTAGAAGCAAGTAGAAACTGATGGTGGTGAAGGGGTAGAAGACAAACAGACTGAAAGTCAGGAGCCCTCAGTTTTGTTGCTACCCTTGACTAGAAATATAATTTTGGCAAATTATTTAATTGCGAGGTCCTCAGTCAGACTTATAGTCTTAAATTCTCTGGTTTGGAAAAGTTTTCATCCCCAAAATTTGCAATCAGGTTCTTCATCTTAAAGAGCTGGAAAACAAAATATCCATTCAAAATGGAAATATTAAAATAGATCTTCTTCTCCTGAAGACTGCTACAGTCTGTTTATATCACAGTTTACTCAGAGCCTGCTGTTAACTCAAAATTCTATAGCTGTTATTTTAAGACTGTTGATACTGCAGTTACATATTTCACCATGTGACATCATTCTAGTGTAGGAGTAACACAATATTTAGGGGCTCCTAAATTATGACTTATTCGTGGTAACTTGGTGCTTGTTCTCAGAACACCCTTTTAACATATACTGTACTACACGTATGAACCATACTCTGAAAGAAATGTTGATCACTTTCAATTAAAACACGAGATGGCGAAGAAATACATACTTTTAAAACATTCTTCCTCTCAAAATTCACAATGCCTGAATTATTTTGTAATCTGATATATTTGCCTATGCTGATGATGCTACATTTTAGTCATCTAAGTTTGCATTCAGTCTCTCTGCTTATAGCCTGCTGTGAAGTCAAAATCCTGTAACTGTTAATTTAGCCTCAGATAGTTACATATTTCACATTTTACTACAGGATAGAAGACAAAATTTAAATAAAAAACTTATCATTGGTGGCAAATATACTGGAAGTATAGAAAACTCTTTGAAATTATTATACAGATACCTTCTGGTCATCTGTATCCTGGGACATCTATTTTTAATCTCTTTCACAGTTAGAATGTTAGATCTGGAAGGGACTTGCATGGTCATCTGATCGAACCCACTCATTTTTCAAAATAGTAAAGCCCAGAAAAGTTAAGTGACTTACTGAGTCATGCAGCAAATTATTGGCTGAGCTGAACTTGAACAGCTTTCAATTCCCAGAGTTATTATTCTTTGTCTGATTTTATTTATATTTGCTTTTTAAATTTTTAAAATTTGAAATATTATTGCACTGTACAAAGTAAAAAAATAAAACCTTTTCCTTCTTACAGAACCCCCAATGCCCATTCAGCCTTTGCAGGAAACCACTATTAATATACCTTCTCCTCACTTATCGACTATCTTGTTATCCAACATCTAGCATTTAGGGCAATAGTAAAAAATCTACTATCCAACTATTTTGCACATTAACGATGTACATCTGGCAGTAACAAAGGTATGAGGTGAGAGTAACGCTGGCTGTGATGGTTAAGATTATGTGTCAACTTGGCTGGACCATGATTCTCAGTGGTTTGGCAGTTAAGTAATTATGTAATCTGGCAATTATGTAATGATGTAAGGAACCCTGGTGGTGCAGGGGTTAAAGCACTGGTTAAAAGGGTCGGCAGTTCAAATCCACCAGCCACTCCGTGGGAGAAAGATGTGGCAGTCTGCTTCTGTAAAGACTGACAGCCTTGGAAATGCTATGGGGCAGGTCTACTCTGTCCTATAGGGTCACTATGAGTCGGAATCAACTCAATGGCAGTGGGTTGGCGGGTGGGTAATGATGTAATCTGGCAGTATCTAATGATGTAGTCATCCTCCATTTTGTTACCTGACGTGGTCATCCTCCGGTTTCACATAATGCTGATTTTTGAATAATGACCTGGTCTTTGGAACCTAACCATGTCGATAAGTGAGGAGTGGGTGTAGTACAGTGTATGTATCTACAGATTCTATGTGTGTTTTTATACATTTATACTCATACATATGTGTGTATACACACACAATCATTAGGTGTGTATACACACAATCATTAAAAAAATAATTTTATTTCAAACTAGAACTTAACTAAACCAAAAAGTAATTTTTTGATATAACATGGGAATTTTGAACAATAAACTTGCTTCCAAAAATCATTATTAAATTTGACAGAATCTATTGAAGAACCAAGATAAGATAATGCAACTACTGTTCTCATATACTGCCTCAATTTCCCTTTTGAACTGAAGGGTATGTTCCATCACCTGTTAGGACTGCTTCTGGCAGACAGAGCTGCCTTGCCCAAGGTCATGCCTTTTAGGGGGCAGCTTGCATCCACTGAATGGTCAGTGTGGAAGTATACAGGCCAGGCCCCCTTGCTGCAATGTAAGACAACCCTGTAGGAACGATCATGCCAGCTTCAGAGTGCCCTATGGGGTCAGCAGAGGCCTTTGTTGAGACTGCCTCACAGCCCAGCTTCCTCCCCTGCCCCAAACCTATGTCTTCCTTCCCTACTCCAATGCTGAACCTGAGAGACCTTCTCAATCAGTGTCCTGCATGCTAATCTCTGTCTCAGTCTGCTTTTCTAGTAATCCAACCTGTGACGGGCAATCGGACAATTTTTGGCTACTAAGACACTTTTTCTCCACAGCTGTCGAATTAATCAAACTATCTAGGTTTTCAAAGAAAAATTCTGAAAATAGAGGTATTCAGCAAATAAGTATTTCAATTCAAGTCACTGTTTTACACATGTGTAAAACCTTCACAATTCTATGGAAAACAGATTTCAAAACTAAACATTGAAGTTTTGGGGGGGGAACCAGATAAGCTGTTATATGAACTGTTGGAGAATTAAGAGCATTGCAAACAGGTGCTCAATAAACAATTGTTGAGATGAATAAAATGAACTTTCAATAGACTTGTTTGGTGTTCATGGCTAGAGAAAGGCTGGATTTATCTCTTTCTCTGCCTTTCCTTTTGGTTTTTCTGGTTTTCCTTTCTATTTCTCTCCCCGCTTTCCTCATTTCCTTTATCTTTTTCCTTTTTAGTTTCTCCCCCTTTCGTTTTTCACTATTCCAATCCCTAACCTTGCTCCTCTGCTTCTCAGCCAAAATTGCCCATGTTTCACACCAGAGAAATAGGTATACAAAAGTATTGATCAAGGGGAGTCAGGACTGGTGATCCAACTTTGCCAAAGGGGTTAAATATCTATTGGGTTTAGAGAGATGTGATGGTTAATTTTATGCACCGACTTGGCTAGGCTCTGATACTTAATTGTTGGTGAAACACTAGTCCAGTTGTGGTTATGAGGTAGTTACATGTGATTAAATCAGTTGGCCTTAAGTAAAAGCAGATTACCTTCCATAATGTGGGTGGGCCTTAATCAATCAGCTGAAGGCCTTAAGAGCAAAAAGGGAGTTTCCCTAGGGTGTGTTCTGCCTCCATACTATAGATAGATATTTTGGCAGAACTCTCTCACTCTTCCCACAGTCTAACCTACGGATCTTGGGACACAAGCCCACAGGAATCACTAGCCTGTTGCATGAGCCAATTCCTTAAAATCTCTCTCTCTATATATATATAGACAATCTCACTAGTTGTTTCCCTAGAGAACCTTAACTAAGACAAAAATAAAAGGGTCAACTCCAAGCTAAGGAAGAACAAATGTAGGGCCAAGAAGATTTGCATCAGTGAAGAAGGTACAGAAGAGTACAGCTGAACTGTGACTCCATTTCTTATGCTTCAAGAACCATATCAGGCACTGGAGATATGGGGAGAAAAGATAGAATCTCAAATCTTAATCCAAATAGAGTGGAGGGAGAAAGTAAGCAGTGACAGGAGCAAAGAAAAGGAAGCAAGGAGAGGCTTCACAGAGGAAATAACATTTGAATTGAATCTTAATACAGGAGGCAATGACGAGAGCGTGTGCAAAGGCACTGGGGTGTAAGAAAGTGTGGCTCATCCACGGAACCACTAGTTTGACTGGGACGTAGGATGAGAGGAAGCAGTGGAAGGTTTGGAACTGAGGTTGGCTGAGGTCAAATCATGAAGGGTCCTCAACGCTATGCAGGGGATTTTGTAATTTACTTTTATGAGTGGGGCCATTATCAGACTTAAGTAATTAGATTGGTACTTTACAAAGATTATTCTGCGACAGAACACAGGATGGATTGATAAGGATAGAGGCAGGGAAACCAGTTAGAGTGCTACTACAGTGCTCCAGGCAAAGGGTGATAAGGGTGTGAACTAAAGTATGTGGAGCTGGAGGTGGATGGAGAAAATGGGCCTGGATGAAGAGCTCTTGGAGGAACACTAACAGAACTTGAAAAAAAAATGGGATGTGGGAATGCGGAAGTATTGGGTGACACTCCTCCATGGGCCTCTCACACTCCTAGATGTCTTGGCATGTCAGAAATGCAAGGCCTTGATCATTCTTTACTTGGGCCATTTTTCAGGGTTGTGTTTGTTACAAGGCAACCTTGAGGAATGAGGTTATGTCTCCCTTCAGGACCAAGAGCAGGCTTGCTTACTGCTTACTGTAAAAGCAGTAGATTCCTCAAGCCCATTGTTTTTCAGCTGTGATGCAAACCACTGCATATGCAGTATTTACTTGTGCCCTGTGTCACCCCATGAGACTTAGGGGACAAAGAGAACCAATGCAAACATGATGCACATACTACCTGCTGTGCTATGAATAATAAAGTACTTTGTCTCTGACCTAATAGTCTTGTGTCTTTTACTGTGAAATTGTATTGTCTTCTATTCCCTATGTAACAAACTAATTTATTAGCTTGTAAATTAGGTAAGATCGAATTCCACACTCAACAGGAAGAAGAAAGATTTCTGGCTTGAGCGGCTTGGTATAAAGTGGTACCTCTCATGGTGGGGGCAGGGGAAGGCTGGTTTGTAGCAGATAATGAGGTCAGTTTTACATATGGCAATTGTATTTTATTGTCAACTAGGTGTGGTCCTAATATACAGGTACTGATGATAGGAGCTTATAGACCCTCTGACACAGTCTGTCCCTAACTGAAGCAGAAAGAGAAATGTCTCACACCCCAGCACGATACTCAGCTTCCCACCCTTTCAGCCTTTCGATGTATTATACTAGTGCTTCCTCAGAATGCAGGTAGAAAATAAACTTCAAAGGATAATCTGAGTAATTCAAGTTCTCAGTTGAGATTTATTCACTTTATTGGGTTAATGTGCAGCACACCCAATGACCTCAACTCTCACAAGAAACACCTGTTGTCTGAAAGGAACAACTCACACCACCCTCTCCTCTCTCATTTCTGGTAGTTCTAGAGGAGAACCAGTGATGGAAGAAAAAAGGCACCTGGGGTAAGAGAAAGGAGGAGTGACAGTAGAAAGAAGAACAAATCTAAGACATTTTCTTCTTGGGCAGGAACTCTGTGTCTATTGCCAGGCTTGCTTGCATAGCAAGGGCTCAATAAAAGTTTTTAAACAAATCCTTTATTTTTGCTTTTTAATCCATTAACCATCCAGTTGTCGTCAAGTTGTATTCTAACTCACGGCGACCCCATGTGTGTTAGAGTAGAACTGTTCTCCCTAGCATTTTCAATGGCTGATTTTTCAGAAGTAGAACAACCCAGCAGACTAAAGGCCATTAGGCCTTTCTTTCAGAGGCACCTCTGGGGGGACGTTAACCAACAACCTTTCAGTTAGCAGCCGAGCATGTTAACCGTTTGCACCACTCAGGGACTCCTTTTAATTCCATTACACAATCCTAAACAATTCCTGTTCATATTTTGATAACCGAAATGTTAATGCTTTTTTTTCTTTAAAGCATGGATCCAACTGATAAAATAGCTCTGGTCACTTACCCGGTCATTCAAAAGCTGATGGTTTAGGGGTGTCCAGGTACTCATCTTTGTCTGCATTTTGGGACCATCTATGCTTTTTGGTGGTGCAAATGCCATCATGAAATAACTGGATATTCTTCCATAAGAAAAACTACACCTATCAGAAGAAATCAATTACATAATCTTCAGAATACTAAAAGTACTAACATCATATAATCTTTTAGTCTGTTTGGGGTGGGTGGAGGTGCAAAGGAAGGAGGGAAAAAACGTTTATCGGGAGTATTTTATATGTTGTTTTTGTGTGTTGTCAAGTTGATTCCAACTCAGAGTGATCCTACAGGACAGAGTAGAACTGTCCCATAAGGTTTCCAAGTCTTTAAGGAAGTAGAGCACATCTTTCTCCTGTGGAGTGGCTGGTGGGTTCAAACCACTGACCTTTCGGTTAGCAGCTGAATGCGTAACCAACGTGTGACCAGGGCTCCTTGTTTCATGTTAGACACTTTGTATTTATGGTCGATTAACGCTCATAACAATCTGGTGAGGTGGTGGGTTTTAGCTCATTTTTCAAAGAAAAAATAAAGAAAGAGGCCCATTGAGGTTACATGCCCTGCCCAAGGTTATACAGAAACAAACGGTGGAAGTGGGAATCAGACCTAGGTATGTTTAACTCCATTTCATTTTCATTGGACCATGTAGGGAAATACAGAACCACTGCCAGCTAAGGACATACACACCATATTGACCATATCAAAAGAATTTTAAGCAATTCTCCTGTCTTAACTTTCTGACATCTAAGTAACAAGGGTTCCAGCCTGATGTCATATTTAAGAAATAGAATGGTGTAATGGGCAAAGCCAAGGCTTTAGAGATGAACAGATTTGGGTGTACTGGAGGGGGAGGGGATTGGATGTTTTTAGTTGCACAGTATACAGTCTGCCTTCTTTTGATTAAAGCATTTTCATTTCCATGAGGAATTACTTTTCCATTGTTTAGTCTGCTGGGCTGGTTAATCAAGGTGGCCTGCTTCTTGCCTAGCCAAGAGGTAGTCATGAGACCAAGCTAGATTACTTGGACTGAAGAGGGATTATCCTTATTTTACAGGTGAGGTGGTCATTCAGAATGGCATTGGTGCCCTGAACAGACTATTAAGTTGTTCCACCTACCTTGCCCCTCAGAAATCTTATGTCTTTTCTTGTCCATTTTGTGAGCCACCTGATATTTTTTGTATTAAATTTCTTCTTTTGCTTAAGTTAGCTGAAATCTGTTTCTGTTGTCTGCAATCAAAACTTTAATCTTGGCTCTAACACTTACTAGCTGTGTAATTTTTGCAAGTTATTTAATCATTCCAAGTCTCAGTTTCCTCGTCTGTAAAATAAGGATGTATACATATGCCCTAAACTGTTGTTGTGAATATTAGAGAAAAAGAGTCTGGCAGAGTGGCTGACAGATAGGTGACCTCAATAAGTGGTAACTTCCCTGCAGCCTTTCTTAGAACTTTTAATCATTTACAGAGTGCCTCAAAACCTGTCCTTTAGAGTGTCATAACAAAATACTTTAAGGTGGAGAAATTTTAAATGCAGGTTTATAGCAGTTTCAACATATATCCTCAATGTTTCTGCCTGCCTCTGTGTTCCTTCCTTTCTGAAGGTGGGTTCCCCATAAGAAGGTAATGGTGGTCACTGAGGGGCCAAGCCTGCCTGCTTGATCTATAGGCTCCAAAAATTACTCTACATCCAAAAATATTGAATGATTTAAAAAAAAACAATTATTTGGGTGTGATACAGGATTTCCCCAAATGCTGTATCTGAAATCCTTGAATCTCCTACTTGACAATGCCCTCCTGTAGTTACCTACCATAAACCAGCTGCTGTCAAGTTGATTCCAACTCATGGTGACCTCATGTGTGCAGAGTTGAACTGTGCTCCATAGAGTTTTCATGGCAGTAGATTGTCAGGCCTTTCTTGTGAGGCCCCTCTGGCTAGACTTGAACTTCTAATCTTTCAGACAGCAGCCAAGTGCTTTAACTATTTGTACCATATTAAGGGAGTAAAGAGGGTTCAGATCAGCTCTCAGGTTCTTCTCAGCTGCTCTCTAGCAGCTAATTATCTGAGTCTTCATATGTTTAGCTAAGTTACAAAAGGCAGAAGAAATTAGTTCATTACAGTATTAACTGGCAGCTATAAAAGCGCAGGTGAGCAGACAAGTTATAGATACAAAGCCTGACCACAGAGTCTAGATCTGCCCAGTTAAGAATGATATTCTTCTTTTTTGTTGTTTTTTATTTGTTTTTACCGTTTTTCTCTTTAAACCAGTTGTTTTTAATCTTTTTTTTGAGAGTCATAAAGCTCTCAAATGAAAGCTATGAATCCTCTCTCTAGAATAATACACATGAATAAAAACTTTTGCTAATACCAGATTAAAAACTCCCACTCTAAGCTGAGGAAGTCTCTCTCTCTTTCCAAGTTTGTGTAGGAAACAAGATCCTCTCTGACTGATTATTTGCACATTTTCTGAATTAGGGCAAAGTAGCTTTTCTAGGAGACTTCCCAAGACTCTGAGCTGGTTGTTTTCTTTTTCCTGGTTCTTTAGAGCTAGAAATTACTTGAAGTAGGCTTTCTTCAAGTCAAGGCTGATTTTCATGAGATGGGCCTGGCCAGGAGAAGCAGCCCTCCTGGTAATACAGCTCTGATAAAGCACGCAAACAGAGGTGTCCTGGCCTGTATTTTGCTACTATGTTTTACACATTTTTCCTCCTCACTCCATTCCAGATGATGGGCAGTGTACATATACGCATTCACACACGTTTATGGTAAAGACCATAAACTACTATTAAAAAGACAGAAACTTTTATATAACATGCACAAAAAATAATTCCTCCCACTCCATCAGCAAGACAAAACAAGTTGTCTTTCCCTCCTTCCACATACAAGGCTTCCTGTTGCTTTTTTATGACCTATTTCCCCCTTAATGACTGTCCTTAAAAATTCATCTTTAATTTTCTTTGGATAAGAATATAGAAAGGGCCTGTGTCCCTAGCCCCCAATGGGTGGTTCTAGTTCCATATTCAACAATAGGGATGGGCCCCTGTGGTAAAGTTCCAGTGGTCACACATTTCCAGTCTGATTTTCTGAGTCATCTGTCACACTGTCACCATTCTTCAACGATATTTACTAAGTACCTACTAGGCCTGAATTAGGGTACAAAGACAAGAGTCTATACTTTAATGGAGTTTACAGTCTACTGTTAGAGAGTTGTTTTTTCTTTTTTTTTAAACCAGTTGATCCTATCACTTTTCAGCTCAAAAACCTTCATATGCTCTCCAGTGTCTACAGAATACCCAAGCCCTTTTGCCTGGAAGTCTAGATCCACTATGATTTTACCCCAACCTACCTTTTCAGCCTCACCCCCCCATCTTCCTTCATGCACCTATGCCAAGACACACTGAACTCCTGACCACTCTGTGAACATGGCACAAAACTTTGATGATTCTGTATCTTTGCTTATGTGGTTTTCTGAAGCTGCTCATCTGAATCTTAATCACAGCATTACATAATAGGTTAAATAAATACTAGTTAAATAAACCAAATGAATGAATACAATAGGGAGGTGATTTAAGGGTTAAAACTCGTGGAAATGTTGGTTGAAATGCAACATTTAGAACTGAGCACGGGGATTATATTCAGGATTACATTTTATCTGAATTTTACAGAGCAGAATAGGACTAAGTTTCTCTGCTAACATACAGCTCACCCATTGTACACTGCAGTAGCATTAGCAAAGGGAAACTCAGTATCAGGAAATTGGTACAGTATGGTTAGACTTAAATATGAATTCATTTTAAATTAGATAAATAGTTAAAATAGAGCAAGAACTATAATACAATGCAAACAGCTAACTAATGCTTAAAATAATTATTTGTTGACTGTTAATTTCGTCTACGTGTGAAGCATCTAGCACTTTAACTGTAGCTGAAATAGGAGAGCAAAATGTAACCCCCTGAAGCATCGACAAGGGTTGCGAGAGGCCCAGGAGAATCCGAGAGTGGAGTCTCAATGAGAATCTATGTCTTTTTCCAGCACTGCCTACCGCTCTCACCTGTTTTAGCTTTCCTCCTTCTTCAAGCCTCAAGCGCTGCGGTTGCCATAGTCGCAGTAGACAAGCTTTTTCTTAGACTCCTTCCAGCCTCCACCCTCTCCAGCTTCCAGTAGTCCAATCACAGTCTAGAAACCCTGTCGCTGGCATACGGGGTCTCTGAGGCAACAATGTGTTGTCTCTTGATTGGCCAGGAGATCCAGGAAGGCTGGCTCCAAAATTTGGCAGAGATGCAGTTTTAAAGTGTGAATGCTAAAACGGTAGGAGAGGCTGCAATACCCCGACATGATGCCACGATGAAGATGCATTCGATCCTGAAATAAGCAACATGGAAAGCCCTCATCAAGACAACACTTGCGTTCCAAATCAGCCCTTCCTACTGAGCATGTTTATTTATATTGCTCTGGTCATGCGGGGCTCCCAAATGCAATCTCCACTTTTCCAGGTTTTAAGAGTGGCCAACAGGTAAAAGGGCTCGAGAGGAAAAAGAATTAACAACTGGTTCACTGAAAGAATAGCACCTGCAACAGAAAGTGGAGGGACGTGGGAAAATTGCCAAACAAATGCTTCTCCACATAAATTTCAATTTACTGGATTGTAGAATTCAGGCTGACTGATTGATACACCAGGAAACCAGTAGATGGCATGCTTAATAAGCAAACCCCCCCCCCCCACCAAAAAAAAAAAAAAATCCACTCGTTGCCTTTGCGGCTATTCCTACTCATAGCAACACTATGACAGAATAGAACTGCCCCATAGGGTTTTCTGGTGGATTCCAACTGCTGACCTTTCGGTTAGCAGGTAAACTCTTAACCACTGCACCAACAGGGCTACGTACTTAATAAGAATAAAACTAAACTTGAGAAATCTTAAAATCCAGTCTAATTTAATTAAACTTATTAAGCACCCAACATATAACAAAGGGTTAAGTGAGAATAAACCAAACCCACCCCTGTCAATTCGATTCTCACTCATAGTGACCCTACAGCAAAGAGCAGAACTGCCCCAGAGGGTTTTGAAGGCTATAAATCTTTACTGGGGCATACTGCCACATCTCCCGCTAAACTGCTGGTGAGTTCCAACTGCCCATCTTTCGGTTAGCAGCCCAGCGCTTAACCATTGCACCACCTGTGCTCCTGGAGTGAGAACTGAAGGATAAGAAAGAAATCCAATGAGAAGACTGGAAAATGCATTGTATAAATAACTGATCTAAGGCCCACAGTGATAACTGCTGTGATAGAACCATAAACAAGTGCAGGAGAATACCAAAAAGTTCAAAATTCCAGAAAGGAGATTCTTTGGTAAATAAATATAAAGCAGTTCTTACAGGCAGCAGATAACAAGATTTTCCTATCTTACATTTCCTAAACATTTAAGAATGTACTCTCTTCGAACTTAAAAGTTATCCCTATGTTGGTATTGTGTTTCATGGTTTTGAAATGGGCAGAGGTTTTGTATCTCCAATTTAAAAAGAAAGATAAGTGGAGCTCACAGATGTGAAGCTCATAGCCTTCCTTAAATTAACAGATCAGTAAGTTGCAAAACTGAAATTAGAACCCAGATTGTCTGAATTCTCCGCTGACCAGGCTGTATGTAAACAAATATAAGCCTTGGGGGGCCGGGGAGCAGGGTGACCTGGAGGTGGTATGTAGATGTAATACTAAATTACCATGTATTACCAGGTAACATTTATGGTTTCAAAACGAGTTCATCCAGGAGACCAGTTTTAACAATGTTGAGAGTGCTGTGATGTTCCTGCTCATTAAAAATGTTGGTGGTTACAACGTGGAGTTAAAGAGAGATGGAATAATAGAGAGCATATCACCTTATCCTTGTTGGATTTGAATATTTTTATCCCTGAAAATAAGGTCCCTTTCGTCTATCTTTTCTATCACTACCCTCTGGGCCTCCTCTTTTCCTATACCTCATCCATCTGATTACTGTGTGCCCATGGGAGTCTGAGTCACAGCATTCACACTCTGTTCATAGTAGGCATATTAGCTCAATATATGTGATACACTACCTGTAAGTGAAAATTTTCAAACAAAGTTTGGAGATTTTCATAAGAAACACCCTTACTTTTCCACGGATAAAATGTCAACATTTTGTTTCGTGTGTTTAACTGATACCGTTGAAGCCCCTTTCCTACACTTCCGAGATCTCATTCCCCTCCTTACCTCCCTACAAGCAACCACTGTTATGAAATCGGTGTGTGTCCATCGTCTATTTCTTATGTTTTTATTACATATACATGTTTTGTCTTCAAAAACACCATATAGCATTCTAGGTGTTTTTTTTTTTTTTAAGGTACCTAATTTACATATTTTGTAGTATGCTTTTTTCACTCAATGTTATATTTTGGAGATTTAACTACGTTGATAAATTTGGTGATAATTACTACAACATTCCTACCTCCCCATGTGAACTATGATGTGTTCCGTATCTGACAGTTTTTACAACAGAGTTAGAACGATGAATAAATTACATAAAAATGCACCTAGCAGCACATCTCGAGGTACACGGGATCTGGAAACACATAAAGCAGGCACACATAGACTTTTCCGCACACACAATCTGCCTGCTCACTCACCCTCAGGAGAGGCAGCACTGGCTTCACAAAACACCGATTTACCTAGAATCAGTCTAAGGATCACTATTACTTTTAAGTCCTATGTGCTATCAACAGAACAAAATGATGCCCGTGAACTCTAGGCTGAAACGGTAAGAAAAGGAAGAGAAATAAACCGGTAAAACGGTGCAGTAAAAAAGAAAAACAGCCTTGGCTTTGAATGAATCCAGACTCTGCCCAGACTCTGCCATTAAAGTGCTGCGTGGCTTTGGGTAAGGCATTTGAGTGTTCTTCTCCTTGTTTGAAAAATGCAAAGCTGTGTTTAGATGATCTCTAATGACTTTTTCGGAGCGCTGGTGGCGCAGTGGTTAAAAGCTCGGCTTCTAACCAAAAGGACGGTTCGAATCCACCAGCCGCTCCTCAGATACCCTACGGGGCAGTTCTACTGTCCTATAGGGTAGCTATGAGCCGGAATCAGGGTAGCTATGAGCCGGAATCGACTCGACGGCATTTTTTTTTTTTTTTATTAAGGACTTTTTCAGCTCTAAAGTTGTTTATGTAGAAAAAACAGGGGATACACTTCCTAAGGAGCAAAACGAGGGAATGCTACCAACAATAGCCTTAAGCTTCATCTGTTTACTAAGCTCTTCGCAAAGACGAAGCAAACTGATGCCAGGCAAGCACATCCGTCTGTTATGCTGTTTTAGCGCCGAGTTCTGAAAGACTAGTTGTCTACCTCTACCTGCACCCAGTTCCACCTGGTGAACCGCCTCCGGACCACCTCCAATCCCTGGGGGTTCTCAGGTTGGCACACTTGTTCTCAGAACAGGTTTGGGGAGTCTTGTAATAGCATCACAGGCTTGGACAATCGAGAATCGCCGCTGTTTCAGCAGGAGAGGAAGCTTTATAAAGAGGTCTAAGTGCATTTAAGAAAAACGCCTCTAGACCACGAAACGACTACGCCGGTGCCGGGCAGTTAAAGAAAACCGTAATTGTGGGCGTGAAGCCCAGAACAACGAAGGAGATTCGGCTACCTCTGCGCAGTTACGCTCAAAATGGGTGCGCTCAGCGGAGGGTGCGCAGAGCGCTTGCGTGATGCGTGCGCGCGCGCGCGCGCTCACCGGGCCGCGCATCCCAGCGCTCGCCAAAGCTCGCGGTTACTCTGAGGCGCGCGCTGGCGGTCAGAGACTGCTCGGTTTACCTGAGGGGCGGCTGGCTGCCCCCGGCTGGCGCTGCAGCCACTATCGCATCCGGCCTCCAAGGTCTGAGGTGAGCACCGAGGCGCCCGATCTCCTGGCCTAGGATAGCGGGAGTTAAGTCTGCAGAATGAGGAGGTGCTGCCGCCGCCGCCTGCTCCTCTGCCTAACCCTGTGCTGAGGAGCCACCAGCAGCGCCGGCACCTCCTCCTCAGGGATCCTTAGTCTCGTCGCGGCCAAAACAAAAGCCTCCAGCTCCCGGCTGTTGCAGGGTGTCTGCAAGGCTTCTTCTGAGCGATATGGGGGTAAAGAGGTGCGGTGAGGACAAGTTTGGGGTTAACGAGTGAGGTGGGGAGATGCCCTCGGAGATTATTAACCCACTCCCTTCAAACCTGAGCTGGGCAACCTGTGCGAGTGTGGACCGCGGCTTCCTCTTCTCCACCCCCGCCCCAAAACATTCATGACGAGAGGTGGATTGATCTCGAGCCCGGTTCACTTCATTCGTGAAATGCGGGGGTGTGTGGCGCACTCCACCCGCCCGGGAGCGGGTGTGGGAGGACGCGTCTGGTAGTAGGCGAGAGGACAATGCATCGGGGTCTCCAACGCCGCCGGGCAGTTTGGGCCAGCGGAAGACACATTTGAATTTTTTCCTTTCTCAAATGTCATTTTAGTATTCGAACTGACCTTTTATTTCCATTGCATGAAAGTTGTATCTTCCATCTCATCAGTTTGGAAAGTCTGTTGCTTCCTCCCAAATATTTTCTCCAGCGACCCCTTTTTATGGTATGTGTATCTTTCATGGGGGTTACTGTTGGATGATCACTAGATGCCCTCTGAAATAAAGGTGCCGTTTAAATATTTAGCAAATAAGTTATTTCAAGCAATTAAAAAACCTTCCCAGGGGCTTTTTTAAATTTTAAATTTCTTTGTAAGAGAAACAGAAGGCTTTTTTGAGGACAAAAGCCACATTCTATTAATTTAGGCGTAGGAGTAGTAGACTTAAAGTTTTAAAATACCTACCCCATAAAAAAGGTCCAGTTTTTTTGCCCAGTAGAAAATGAAAATTTAAATTTTGGTTCCCTTTTAAATTTAGGCAGATGCAGCAGCAGAGCAGAACAGCAGCATCAATGACTGCTGTATAAATATATTCAAACAAAATCTTATTTTATGGAACTAATTTTGATAGACCTGTAACGTTTATGGGAATTAGATTACTTTGCAAAGCTAATACCACAAGAGCAAAGAAACAAAGACCTGACGTTGGGTATGTTACCTCCCTCCTCAGCCTCTTTAGCCTTTAGTGGTGTGCTGATAGCTTTTTTTTTTACATTATAGGCTGGTAGAGGAATAGATAAATTCTTACTTCTGTTATTAGGAAGCAATTACTACTACTGAAGATAATGCTTTCCATCCTTACTTTTGAACAAATCAGTACCTTCTTTTTCGTCTAGGGAAGAAAACAACAAACCAAACCAAACTAAAGAAAAAAACCCCATCTACTTCAACTACCAAACCACAATATAAAGGTAAAAAGATTTAGTTGAGGAGTAGGAAACAGGTGTTAAAGCTTATCTGGGCAGACTTGGAAGGATAGAGCTGAAGATGAAATATAATTAAGATGCAAACTTTCTCTTACTGTGTTGCCCAGTTTCTAGTGAGCTACCATGTTTTCCCATCCCAAATGTTTTGAAACTACTGTAGGAGTAAAATAAGTTATTAAAGAGACCTACCATCCTACTCTCTTTTCTTTTTTTTCTTCGTTTACTGCTAATATCCTAATATCTTCTACCTCCAGCCCTCTCCTAAATCTGTGTCTCATCAATAATAGAAGAAAGGACTACAGACTCCTATGCTCTTTCATTCCTTTCCTCAACTAAGCTACTGTAGTCCTCTGAGCTTTATTTTATTATTTTTAGAAATCCTACATTTTTCCGAGCCTTATTTTGTGCTTTGAGCATTTAGGTAGATTTTTCTTGAGGGTTCCATGATCGAGGTATTTGAAGTAGAAGGGTTGAGGGTCATTTAATAGCAAAAATGCACATTGTTTCTTTGTATAGTACAATGTGAATGCTTTATCATTCAGAAACGGGGAGTTTTCTTTGCTCACAATAGTCCTCTGTTTCCCACTTGACATCAGGAAAAAATATCTACTCAAATCTCATATTACTTTGTTAGTAAAACTATAAGATTATATACTCCAAAGTTTTTTTTGAGCATATTAGTTTGTTGATAGGGTACTGTTGACTTTATCTTGTTTGGGAGACAAGTGGTAGGAAACGGTTCTGAACACATCTATACCGTCTTTCATGGGGGTGGGTAGTGTTGGGTTCAAGTTTATTTATTTTATATATATATATATATATATAGATAGATAGATAGATAGATAGATAGATAGATAGATGGATAGATAGATATAAGCATATTTTTAACCACCGAAGCTCTAGAGTTAAGGCTGCTTAAAGCTGCAACTGTCCACAAATAGAGCAATAATGCAGATAAAGAGAATGGTGTGGACTATACATACTGGGGAGATTATTTAGTATAGATTGGAAAAGATGTGTAGCAGAGTCTTGAGGCAAGAAATGAAGATTTTTAATAGTGACATTTTTATAAGGCTAGGGTTAAATTGTCAAAGAGTAAGAACTCTTCTCTGGCTAAAGACGAGTTTTAACTATTTTGTCAAAAATGAATTCCTTTTCTTTGCTTTCCAATTGATTATGCTGAGAACTAATGACAGTTTTCGTGGATCTAACGAATGCGTTGCAAATGAAGGCTGAGATGACTATAACAGAGGCTACTCGGCTGCAAACTAACAAAACCCTGGCTCCCCAAATCTGTTTTATGGAAATAATTCAGAAGTTAAAGCATACAAAACGTATAACCTTGCTAAGGGAAAAAATAAGGGGCTTGCTTTTAAAGAATTTTCTTTTTTTTTAATTGTAGTTTTGGTAAAGGTTTACAGAAGAAATAGTTTCTCATTAAACAGTCAGTAAACATATTGTTTTATGACATTGGTTAACAACCCCACAACATGTCAACACTCTCCCTTCTCGACCTTGGAGGACCTTTTTTTTTTTGGTAGAAATATACATAGCCAAAGATACACCATTTCAAAAATTTCTACATGTACAATTCAGTGACATCGGTTACGTTCTTCCAGTTGTGCTGCTGTTCTCACTATCCTTTTCCAAATTATTCCATCACCATTATCTTCAGCTCACTGTCTGCTAGGCTTCCCATTAAATCTTTTGAGTTGCTGTTGTCAACTTGATCTCACATAGATAATTCCTTTTTTTTTTTGTACTTTAGACGAAGGTGTACAGAACATAATAGTTTCTCATTAAACATTACACGTATTGCCCCATGACAATGGTTAACAACACCACGACATGTCAACACTGCCCTTTCTCAACCGTGGGTTCCCTATCACTAGCCTTCCTGTCCCTCCTGCCTTCTAGTCCTTGTCCCTGGACTACTGTGCCTCATTAGTCCTGTTTTGTTTTATGGGGCTGTCCGGTCCCCGGCTGAACGATGAACCTCACGAGTGACTTCACCACTGAGCTAAAAGGGTTTCCAGGGGCCATACTCTCAGGGTTTCTCCAGTCTCTGTCAGGCCAGTAAATCTGGCCTTTTTTTTGTGTGTGTTAGAATTTTGTTCTACATCCTCTTCCAGCTCTGTCCAGGACCCTATGTTGTGATCTTGGTCAGAGCAGTCAGTAGTGGTAGCCGGGCACCATATAGCTGTACTGGACTCAGTCTGGTGGAGGCCTGGGTAGCTGTGGTCCATTAGTCCTTCAGACTAATCTTTTCCTTGTATCCTGTTCTCTTCATTCTCCCTTTCTCCTGAAGGGATGAGACCAGTGGAGTTATCTTAGATGGCTGCTCACAGGCTTTTAAGACCCCAGATGCTACTCATCAAGGTAGAATGTAGAACATTTTCTTTATAAACTATGTTATGCCAATTGAGCTAGATGTTCCCTGAGACTAGAGAATTTTGTCATGAACAGATTTTAGCTGGAAAGGGAAGC
Source organism: Dugong dugon (assembly GCA_030035585.1). Classification (NCBI taxonomy): domain Eukaryota; kingdom Metazoa; phylum Chordata; class Mammalia; order Sirenia; family Dugongidae; genus Dugong; species Dugong dugon. The sequence goes on along the minus strand of CM057476.1, from coordinate 43,908,487 downwards.
TGGACTGGAATTTCAGCCTTTATTTTTTTAATTTTTCATCTGGAATCTGGCCATTTTTTGACTTACCAGTTTTATTTTCAGGTTCATTTAAAAAAGTTCTGGCTTTTTTAGTTTTAAAAATAATAATTTAGAAAATGAAGTGAATTTTGAAGCCTACCGTTTATTGTAATTTTGAACTTAGAGGCATTTATTTTTCCTTTTTTTTTTAACTGATTTTTTGGTGAAAGTTTACACAGCAAGTTAAGTTTCCATTTGACAGTTTCCACACAGATTATTCATTGACATTGGTTACATTCATCACAGTTTGTCACCTTCTCTTTAATTGTGTCTGTACCCATCCATATGTGTTTAAACATTCATTTTTACTTTGTGCTGTGCTCACTACATCCACGTTCAGTGCCACTTTTCCCATCACCACAAATAACAAGTCTCTATGGTCTAAGGCATACTCCCCCCAACCCCCTGTTTTATTTTAAGCCATATCACTCACACAAGATTAAGTTATTTGTGGACTTTAAAAATTAGGGCGATAAATAGGGAAGGTCATAAAAGGGATACTCACTCTGAGATTAATAGGAATCTATGCCCTATAAATTAAATATGAAACTGTGTAAACTTAAGCAACAAGGAGGCAATATTTTGAGAATGAATTCATTTTTTAAGTGACAGGATATGGGAAACAAAAGGCCAAAGACCACATGCGCTTTAGGAAAAGGAAAGTAACACTCAGAGCAATAAGTATGCTCTGAGTGTATATTTTATTTCTCTAACAAGACTAATTTCCTTGAGAGATGGAGCTCTGCTATTTAGCCTTTCAGGCTCCTTATTTAGAGGTAGTCATTGCTAATCCTTGCAATTCATTCTTGAAAGAAAGACAAAGACTATTCCTCCTACCCTGACTATAGCCACTGTGTAGCCTATATTCACTTTGAGGAACCCTTAAATGATATTTCTGAATTGGAAATGCAGAATGTTGCCTGTATTTATAGAGTATCAAGAAAATTGGATGGATATTGAGAATGATGAAATGGATCACATTCTGTACAGACATGGTGAATTGAAATATAATTGCTGAGCATAATCATTTGTTTTAGGACACTCTCGACAAGCTTTTACAGCCTCCTTTTTTTCGTTGTTCTGGGATTCAGTCTGCTTTCCTGTCACAGTTACCACCCTCTGCTTTTCCCACCTGAGTTCTTTGGGTCTAATTTTGCAGTCAGCCTGGTAAGACAGTCTTCCAAGATTGCATCTTCTTTTCCCTTTTTGCTTTTCTTCAGGATAAATATTCAGCTTATTTTATTTTAAGAGTTTTTACTTTTAATCATGAAAAGAAAACTGATAATACTTGGGGGATATCAGATTCATGATGTCACATTCATAAAAATAGATAGGTTTAAAAGTATGTAGTCTCTTTTGTTTTGTGATAGAATGAGAACCAAGTAACTTAATCTGAAATTGGTTTTCCAAATATTTTATGTTGCTCTGTAGAGAAGTGCATGTGCCTCTTTTCCCATAGATAGGACATGAACAACTGTAGCCATAGCACTCATTTTTTGCTGGGCCCTAGCCCCTGAAGCTGCTCACTCCAATTATGTTAACCCAGCAGGCTCCTTTATTCAGTTGAGATACTGCAGATTCCTGTAGTAAAAAATATGATACTATCAATAAGAATGCAAAAAAAATCCCCCCCAACTACCCTAAAAACCATTATTAACCTTTATTTAATGAATTGCTATATTTTGGTAGACTCTCTTTGGGTCCAGAATCTTCTTTATATCCCGCATGTCTGAAACTTCAACTTACAGCTTTTCCATGGATGAATCTACCTTAGGAAAAATAACTTTTGCTGCCCACACTCACATGAGCCTGATTAGCGGCAGAAAGTTAATTCATTATATTATTGAAGAGCGATTTGGAACATGTATCAAAAGTTTTAAAAATGTGCATAGCATTTGACTCAGCTGATAGGTGATCTGATTTTTTTCAATATTGAAAATCAGTTTTTGGCTCATACCGTGTTGATCATCATTTTTTTGCTTACCACCTCAAGGGATGGTCAGTAGTGCATCCCTTAGCTTGTTGCTTAATTAACAGCTAATAAATAAGTCATTTAACTAGTATTTTTCCTTGTCAGACAGTCAGCACACATTTATAGATTTAGCAGAGGGTAATATTCCATATAGAAAATAATGTACTATATGTTCTTTTATAAAATCCCATGGAGCATCTGTAATATTTTATTTTAAACAGTTAAAATTTTGTTATATTCTATGCACAGATATTTTTTCTGACAAAGACATATGCAAGTAGACTGATTTACAGTGTATTTGAGTTACAGCAAACTGCTGTTGTTTTTTGTATATCTTATCGTTAGTAATATATAGTAATTACAGTATTGCAGTGTGTAATTAACTAATGTTATCATTCTCAGATGTTTACTGGCAGATGTTTATATGTAATGTTTCTAACTCTCAAAGGCAAATGAAGATCGAATTTATAAAGATACTGATAATAAAAGGCAATAATAATGAAAACTAAAAAAAAAAAAAGTATTTGACTTATGTCAGCACCGACTTACAACAGAGTTCTTGGAAGAGAACCCCATCGTAAGTTGGGGACTATGTAAGTGTGTGCATGTGTATATGCACACACATACTGTTTTATAAATTGCCTTTTTTTTTTCTTATTGTTTGGTTAATGCCTTACCATGTTGGTAAAATACAGGTCTGTGATCATTTTTAGTGACATTGTAATATTTCCTTATGTGGATATACCATAATTTATTTAATGAGTCCCTTATTGGTAGACTTTTAGATTGTTTCCAGTTTTTTATCGTTACACACAAGTTTACACTAACATTTTGGTTATGCATCGTGTGTATTTGTATGTTTACTTGCTTAGAATAAATTATAGATTTGTTGGATCAAATTTTACACACTTGAAGAGATTTTGATATACATAGTCATTTTTTAAAGTACCAGTTTACATTCCTACCAATGGTATTTGAAAATGTTCTTTTCCCCATACCCTCTCTTACACTGTATTCTATGATTGCCATTTTTGGCCATCTGATTGACAAAAATGTTATCTAATACTTGCATTTTTTATTAATAGTAAAGATGAACATCTTTTCATGTGTTTATTGGCTTTTTGTATTTCTTTTGTTTATTGTGTGCTTTATGTCTTTTGCCCATTTTCCATTGAAATGTTGTTCTTTATCTGCTATTATTTTTTAAAAGAATCATTTTCTGTACTATTTCTTGGCATATAATTATATAAAAATATATCTGTACTCTTTTAAATTATTTTATTTTGGGATAGTATTTCTAAAACATGATTTATGAACCACTTCTAACAGAACCCAAAGTTTAATTGTTAGAATGCAGATCATTCTCCAGAGATTCAGATTTCTAAGACATGGTGAGAGGATCCATGAATCTGCTGCACATTAAAATTAGAGAACAACTCTTTTTGGGGAATCAGAATTCTTTAAGATCTTTGCTCTGCCTGTTTTCTTTTGTCTCACTGCATTCCACTGGGTTTTTTTTTTTTTTTCTCATTTATTTTCATAATTATAAATTACAATCTTGATATACTAAGGTTATTGTCCTACCACAGCTTAACATCATAGGATTTACAAAAGTGTTTTGACATGGTAATTTGGATACCGTAGTACACAAAAGAAGTACCTTTGGAAGAAGATTGGAAGCGTCCCATGAAAATGAGGCAAAAGGAACAATCTAGAGGAAATCAGGTAAAATAGATGGAGTAGGCAGAAGTATGAGGGCGTGTTTCATCTAGTTTTAAAAACCCGTGGGGTATTACTTAGTTTATTCACAATTATTATATGGTAGTCTTCTTTCAACCATACATTCGAAACTCATAACTGCTTGAAAAACAGATTAGTTTAAATGGAATTGTTGGTGCTACTGTACACACATACGAAGCTCTGGTGGCGCAGTGGTTTGAGTGGTCAACTGCTAACTGAAGGGTCGGTGGTTCAAAATCACCCGTGGCTCCACAGAAGAAAGATGTGGCAGTCTGCTTCTGTAGAGATTTATAGCCTTGGAAACCCCGTGGGGTCACTATGAGGTGGAATTGACTGGACAGCAGTGGGTTTTTATTATACACATATTCAGTAAGAAGCAATGTTCCCTTTAATTTTTTTCTTTTAGTTGCAAGCAGATGAATGTGCTGCATAAGCAACAAACTACAAAGACTGACTTACATGGATATTTTAATACTGTAATCAAAGCTTTCAACAGTTATTTGACATACGAATAATGGACATGTTACTGTACTGTGTGGTAATTAAGCTTAAATATAAATAACTGTTTAGTATCAGTTTTCCATAGCCTGACCTCATATTTTGGGGGCCAGCTTGAAGGTGAAAAAAAAAAATGGTGGGTCAAGCACTTGTCCCAAAATCATCTGATATAGAGTGCTGGGAAATTTAGAGCACCACCAGTCAGACTTTTGGGCAGGGATTTCTTATAACCTTAGTGTTGCTAATTCTACTGGCCACAGACTTTCCTTTTCCCTTCCACCAGTCAAGAACATCTACTCAAGGGAGAAGTTGGGAAGATTCAGCCACTGCTTTACTTTCCCCAAATATGTTTTCTACCTAGTAACTAAAGCTTCGGATGAAGAGGTCCCAGTAATTGATAGTCAATACAGAAAAGATAGTTTAATTCCCTTCTTAAGCCAAACCAGCTCCAGGCTTCATAGTCTATGCTAGTGTTTGAGTTTACTGAGACTTTATGTTTTTCTTCTTTATTTTGATGAGTAGGTTTGTTAACTTTCTTTGTGGTTACATTGAAATTTACCCTTAACTTCCTAAGTTTGAACTGGTCTTTTATTACTTGATATCGCCTTGATTTCCTATCCATTTGAAAGTTCTATACTTACACCGTGCAGTCCCATGTTTATTGTTTTGACGTTGTCGTCATTTACAGATTGATGTCTCTAGTTCCCTGTTTTGAATCCTAGTTTTGTTTTATCCTTGAGTGTTCATTGGAGCGCTGGTAGCACAGTGGATAAGTGTTTGGCTGCTAACTAAAAGGTTGGCAGTTCGAATCCATCAGCTGCTCCTTGGAAAGCCTAAGGAGCAGTTCTGCTCTGTCCTGTAGGGTTTCTATGACTTGGAATTGACTCGACAGCAATGGATTTCTGTTGTTTTTTTTTTTCCCCAGTGTTCAGTATCTAGACTGGTATTTTGGCTGATACTGACCTGTGCCCTAGATTCAAGTTGTTGCCTGATGTTGTTCATTCTCTGACCATTAATAATCCTTTTATTCTGTTTTATTTGTTTACACTTTTTAAAATTTTTTCCCATACAAAAATTTATACATACATTGTTATGTGACTCTAATTGCACTCCCCATACTGTGACAGCACACTCTTCCTTTCCACCTCTAATTTCCCATGTCTGTTGAACCAGCTCCTAACCTTCTCTGCCTTCCCATCTCACCTCTGGACAGAAGCTGCCCATTTAGTTTCTTGTATCTACTTGAGCTAAGAGGCACACTCCTCACAAGTATCACTTTATGTCCCACAGTCCAGTCCAATCCCTGTCTGAAGAGTTGCCCTCAGAAATTGTTTTAGTTCTGGGCTGATAGAGAATCAAAGGGCCATGCTTTCCGGGGTACCTCCGGTCTCAGTCAGACGATTAAGTCTCCCTACTAGAATTTGAGTTCTGCACCTCACCTTTCTCCTGCTCAATCAGGGACTCTGTTCTGTTCCCTGTCGGGGCAGTCGTTGGTGGTACCTGTGCACCATCTAGTTCTTCTGGTCTCAGGCCGATGAAGTCTCTGGTTTATGTGGCCCTTTCTGTCTCTTGGGCTAATATTTTCCTTCTGTCTTTGGTTCTTCATTCTCCTTTACTCCAGGTGGTTGGGATGAATTGATGCATCTTAGATGGCCGCTTGGTAGCTTTTAAGACCCCAGATACCACTCACCAAAGTAGGATGCAGAATATTTTCTTAATAAGCTTTGTTACGCAATTTGACCTAGATGTCCCCTGAAAGCATGGTCCCCAAACCCCTACCCCTGCTACTCTGTCCCTTAATGTGTTTGATTGTATTCAGGAAACATCTTAGCTTGGTTTAGTCCAGTTGTGCTGACTTCCCCTGTAGTGAGTGCTGTCCTTCCTTTCACCTAGATAATTCTTATCTACTATCTAGTTAGTAAATAACCCTCCTCCTCTCTTCCCACCCTTGTAAGAATCGAAGAATTGTTTTCTTCTCTGTTTAAACCTTTTCTTGAGTTCTTATAATAGTGGTCTTACACAATGTTTGTCCTTCTGTGGCTGACTAAATTCACTCAGCATAATGATCTCTGGCTTCCTCCATGTTATTATAAGATGTTTCACGGCTTCATTGTTGTTCTTTATCATTGTGTAGTATTCCATTGTGTGGATATACCATAATTTATTTATCCATTCATCCGTTGATGGGCACCTAGGTTGTTTCCATCCTTTTGCTATTCTGAACAGTGCTTCGATGAATATGGGTGTGCATATATCTATTCGTGCAATGGGTCTTATTTCTCTAGGATATATTCCAAGGAGCAGGATCACAGGATTGTATCGTACGTCTATTTCTAGTTTTTTAAGGAAGTGCCAAATCGATTTCCAAAGTGGTTGTACCATTTTACATTCCAACCAACAGTGTATAAGTGTTCCAGTCTCTCCACAACTTCTTCAGCATTTATTATTTTGTGTTTTTTGGATTAGTGCTAGCCTTGTTGGAGTGAGATGATATGTCATTGTAGTTTTGATCTGCATTTGTCTAATGGGTAATGATTGTGAGCATTTCTTCATGTGTCTGTTAGCTGCCTGAATATCCTCTTTGGTGAAGTGCCTGTTCATATCCTTTGCCCATTTTTTAATTGGGTTATTTGTCTTTTTGTTGTTGAGGTTTTGCAGTATCTTGTAGATTTTAGAGATTAGACGCTGATCGGATTTGTCGTAGCCAAAAATTTTTTCCTAGTCTGTAGATTGTCTTTTGACTCTTTCGCTGAAGTCTTTTGATGAGCATAAGTGTTTGATTTTTAGGAGCTCCAATTTATCTGGTCTCTCTTCTGGTGCTTGTGCATTGTTACTTACGGTTTGTATTGTGTTTATGTCATGTATTAGAGCTCCTAGAGTTGTCCCTAGTTTGTCTTCCATGATCTTTATCATTTTCGATTGTATATTTAAGTCTTTGATTGATTTTCAGTTAGTTGTTGTACGTGATGTGATGTATGGGTCTTGTTTCAGTTTTTTGCGGGTGGTTATCCAGTTATGCCAGCACCATTTGTTAAAGAGACTATATTTTCCCTGGTTAATGGACTTTGGGCCTTTGTCAAATATCAGCTGCTCATAGATTCTCATTTCTGTTCCATTGGTCAATGTATCTGTAGTTGTACAGTACTGGGCTGTTTCAACTACCGTGGCATTATAATAGGTTCTAAAATCAGGTAGTGTAAGGCCTCCCACTTTGTTCTTCTTGAGTAATGCTTTACTTATTCAGGGGCCACTTCCCTTTCCATATGAAGTTGGTGATTTGTTTCTCCATCTCATTAAAAAATGCTGGTGGAATTTGGATCGGGATTGCATTGTATCTGTAGATCCCTTTGGGTAGAACTGACATTTTCACAATATTGAGTCTACCTATCCATAAGCAAGGTATGTTTTTCCACTTATGCAAGTCTCTTTTGGTTGCTTCCAGTAGTGTCTTGTAGTTTTCATTGTATAGGTCTTTTATGTCTCTGGTTAGATTTATCCCTAATTATTTTATCTTCCTGGGGGCTATTGTAAATGATGTTGATTTGGTGATTTCCCCTTCAAGGTTCTCTTTGTTGGTGTAAAGGAATCCAACTGATTTTTGTATGTTTATCTTGTATCCTGACACTTTGCTGAAATCTTCTATTAGTTCCAGTAGTTTTCTTGTGGATTCTTTGGTGTTTTCTATGTATAAGATCATATCATCTGCAAACAGAGATACTTTGACTTCTTCCCTATCAATTTGGATGCCCTTTATTTCTTTTTCTAGCCTAATTGCTCTGACTAGGACCTCCAGCACAATGTTGAATAAGAGTAGTGATAAAAGGCATCCTTGTCTGGTTCCCATTCTCAAGGGGAATGCTTTCAGAGTCTCTCCATTTAGGATGATGTTGACTGTTGGGTTTGTATAAATGCCCTTAATTATATTGAGGAATTTCCCTTCTGTTCCTATTTTGCTGAGAGTTTTTTTTATCATGAATGGGTGTTGGACTTTGTCGAATGCCTTTTCTGCATCGATTGATAAGATCATGTGGTTCTTGTCTTTTTTTTATGTGATGGATTGCATTGATTGTTTCTCTAATGTTGAACCATTCCTGCATACCTGGTATAAATCCCACTTGATGGTGGTGAATTATTTTGTTTATATGTTGCTGAATTCTATTGGCTAGAATTTTGTTAAGGATTTTTGCGTCAATGTTCATAAGGGATATTGGTCTGTAATTTTCCTTTTTTGTGGTGTCTTTACTTGGTTTTGGTATCAGGGTTATGCTGACTTCATAGAATGAGTTTGGGAGTATTCCATCCTTTTCTATGCTCTGAAATACCTTTAGTAGTAGTGGTGTTAACTCTTCTCTGAAAGTTTGGTAGAATTCTCCAGTGAAGCCATCCAGGCCAGGGCTTTTTTTTTGTTGGGAGTTTTTAAATTACTTTTTCAATCTCTTCTTTTGTTGTGGGTTTATTTAGTTGTTCTACCTCTGTTTGTGTTAGTTTAGGTAGGTAGTGAGTTTCTAGAAATTTGTCCATTTCCTCTAGGTTTTCAAATTTGTTCGAGTACAATTTTTCATAGTATTCTGTTATGATTCTTTTAATTTTGGTTGGGTCTCTTGTGATATCACCCATCTCATTTCTTATATGGGTTATCTGCTTCCTGTCCTGTTTTTCTTTTGTCAGTTTGATCAATGGTTTATCAATTTTGTTGATCTTTTCAAAGAACCAGCTTTTTTTCTTGTTAACGCTTTCCATTGTTTTTCTATTCTCTATTTCATTTAATTCTGCTTTAATTCTTATTATTTCCTTTCTTCTGGCCCCTGAGGGCTTCTTTTGCTGCTCTCTTTCTACTTGTTCCAGTTGTAGGGTTAATGTTTTGATTATGGCCCTTTCTTCTTTTTGGATGTGTGCGTTTATTGCTATTAACTGACATCTAAGCACTGCTTTTGGTATGTCCCAAAGGTTCTGGTAGGATGTGTTTTCATTCTCGTTTGATTCTATGAATTTCTTTATTCCATCCTTAATTTCTTGTATAACCCAGTGGTTTTTGAGCAAGGTATTGTTCAGTTTCCATGTGCTTGATTTTTTTTCCTTGCTTTTTCTGTTGTTGATTTCTACTTTTATGGCTTTATGGTCAGAAAAGATGCTTTGTAATATTTAAGTGCTTTGAATTTTGTTAAGGCTTGCTTCATGGCCTAGTATGTGGTCTATTCTGGAGAGTGTTCCTCATGTGTTGGAAAAGAAAGTATACTTGGCTGCTGTTGGGTGGAGTGTTCGATACATGTCTGTGAGATCAAGTTGGTTGATTGTAGCATTTAGATCTTCTGTGTCTTCATTGAGCTTCTTTCTGGATGGTCTGTCCTTCACCGAAAGTGGTGTGTTGAAGTCGCCTACTACTATTGTGGAGCTGTCTATCACTCTTTTCAGTGCTGTTAGAGTTTGTTTTATGTATTTTGGAGCCCTGTCGTTGGGCACGTAAATGTTTATTATAGTTATGTCCTTCAGGCGTATTGACCCTTTAATCATTATATAGTGTCCTTCATTATCCTTTGTGGTGGATTTTAAAGTCTGTTTTATCAGATTAAGATTGCCACTCCTGCTCTTTTTTGAGTGTTGTTTGCTTGATATATTTTTTTCCATCCTTTTAGTTTTAGTTTGTTTTTGTCTTTAAGTCTAAGGTGTGTCTCTTGTAGGCAGCATATAGACAGATCGTGTTTTTTTAATCCAATCTGCCACTCTCTATTTATTGATGCATTTAGTCCATTTACATTCAGTGTAATTATTGATAGCTAATGAGTTTAGTGCTGTCATTTTGATGTCTTTTTGTGTGTGTGTGTTGCTCACAGTTTCTTTGTTCCACTGTGCTGAGTCTTTATGTATTTTCTTTTCATCTTTTTCATTGTTGTTGATTTTGTGTTAGCTGAGTCTTTATATTTTTCTCGTTTTTTATTTTGACTTGTAGGATTGTTAGTTTCCTTTGTGGTTACCTTAATATATACCCCTAGTTTTCTAAGTTTATACCAGTCTTTTATTTCTTTATATCGCTTGACTTCCTCTCCATATGAAAAATCTGTGTCTGCATTTTTTAAGTCCCTCTGTTTTGTTTTAATGTCATCTTTTGCATATTGACATCTCTGTTTCCCTGTTTTCAGTGTTTTAGCTTTGATTTCCTTTTGTGACTTCCCTATCTGGGTTGATATCTGGTTTCTCTGTCCTATGTTCTAGTCTTGGGTTGTTATCTGATGTTACTGATTTTCTAATTAGAGAACGTGCTTTAGTGTTTCTTGTAATTTTGGTTTGGTTTTTGCAAATTCCCTAAGCTTCTGTTTATCTGTAAATGCCCTTATTTCACCTTCATACTTGGGAAACAGTTTTGCTGGATATATAATTCTTGGCTGGCAATTTTTTCTTTCAAGGCTTTGTATCTGTCATCCCATTGCCTTCTTGCCTGCATGGTTTCTGCTGAGTAGTCTGAGCTTATTCTTATTGACTGTCCTTTGTAGATGACTTTTCGTTTATCTCTAGCTGCTCTTAAAATTCTCTGTTTATCTTTGGTTTTGGCAAGTTTAATTGTAATATGTCTTGGTGACTTTCTTTTGGGATCTACCTCATGTGGGGTTCGACTAGCATCTTGGGCAGATATCTTCTCATCTTTCATGGTATCAGGGAAGTTTTCTGCCAACAAATCTTCAGCAATTCTGTCTGTATTTTCTGTTATCCCTCCCGTTCCGGTACTCCCATCACTCGTATGTTATTCGTCTTTATAAAGTCCCACATAATTCTTAGGGTGTCTTTATTTTTTTTTTTAATTCTTTTATCTGGTTTTTCCTCAGATAAGTTGGTGTCAAGTGCTTTATCTTCAGTCTCGCTAATTCTGACTTCCATTGTCTCAATTCTGCTCCTATGACTTTCTGTTGAGTTGTCTAATTCTGATATTTTATTGTTAATCTGGATTTCTGATTGCTGTCTCTCTATGGATTCTTGCAGCGTGTTAAATTTGTCATCATGCTCTTATCTAATCTTTTTAATTTCCTCTATTGTGTGTTCTGCATTTTGGTTAATTTCCTTCCTAATTTCTTGAAGAGTTTTGTATATTAATCTTTTGCATTCTACCACTGGTAATTCCAAGAAATTTTCCACCTCTGGAAAATTTCCACATTCTTTATCTTGGGAGCTTGCTGAAGCCATCATGGATTGCCTGTTTATGTGATTTGTTATGACTGTTGTATCCGAACCCTAAATAAGTTGTTATGTTTGTTTATTTTATGTTTGCTTACTGTGTCGTAGCTTTTTGTTTTGTTTTGGTATGCTCAAATAGGCTGCTCGTATGAGCTAGTTTGATTATTGGCACATTTGAAGCTCTAATGTCCTGTCACCATGTGGTTAGATCTGTTACTAGGTATGTGAGCTCAGGAGTCCACCCACTGTACGGATTAAGGTTAGGTGCCTAGGTAGATAGCCACCAAGTGTGTGGTGTAGGCTCTCACTTACAGTCCTAGACAGGCATGGGTGATTGATTTCGGCACAGGCGTCTGACTGCAGCAGGGGGACACACTCTTAGCAAGGCAGGGGCTGACGGCCGCTCCCTAGTGTCCAGGAGGAAGGAGTGTCCCTGTTCCCTAGAGCGCGTATGTGGGTGAGTTTTGCAGTCGGACAATGAACACCTAATGCTGTTGGCTGTAAGGACTGGGGGACACCTTTTATTCATGGGTCCCTCTCACAGGTGGCTAGATGGCATGGGTGGCGTGATAAGTCCTCAGGCCCCTGTTGTGGGTAGGTGAAGACCCTGCTTAATGGGCAGAGCAGCGTAAAATGTCAACCTGCTACTTCACAGCTGAAACAGTTGAAGTTATGGTTCCGGTATATACCCTGTTGTACTGTGGTAATGCGGGTCTATGCTGTTGAGATGGGCCCACACAAGTCTGTGCAGGGGAAAGGCACTCTCAAAGTCCATGGATCCCTTATGGCTGTGCCTAGGCAAAGGAGCTGTGCCTATCCTGGGTTCTTGGCTCAGTGGAGCCAGCAGTTTATTTTTTTCCATTTGTTAATTTGTCCACTCTCTAAGGCAGGGAGAATGGCTCTGGGCGTGTGACGGATCCTACTTCCGTCCCAGGGGACTCAGCAGTTGCTGAAGCCGGTCTGAGACCCAGTACAGAGTGGAGAGTGGGGAAGTAAATGAGAGAGAGATTTTTCCCTAAGGGAGGTGTTTTTGATCCACGTGGTAAGCCGTACGCAAGTACTTATCTTTTGTGGAAGGCTGCTTCTCACTGGTTCTCCGTGGCCGTGTAGACTCTGGTGTGGGTCTCTCCAGGTGCCGAAAACGTGCCTCCTGCGCTCAGCTGCTTGCCTGCCTTGCCGCTTCCCCATGAACTTATCAAGCCTGAAGGGCTCAGGCTCTTGTCGAGTCAGGTCTACCAACTCCTCACTGCTTCCGAACCGTCTCTCCCTCCCCCTGCCACTCAGTCCAGTTCCTCACCTCTGCCTTTGATGTTCAGGGCTCCCAGATTGCCATATATAATCGAATCACTTGTTTTTTCAGGTCTTTGTTGTAGAAAGGTCCACCGGAAGTGTCTGACTAGTCTGCCATCTTGGCCCCGCCTGACCTTTAATAATTCTTTATTAAAGAATAATTCTTATAAGTTTGGTTTGGTTTGATTTGGTTTTTTACGGATTCCCTTAATTTCTGTTTCTCTGAAAGTGTTCTGATTTTGCCATCATATTTGAGCAAAAGTTTTGCAGGATGAATTATTCTTGGTTGGCAATTTTTTATTTCAAGGTTTTGTATATATCATCCCATTGCCTTCTTGCCTGGATGCCTGGATAGCTTCTGCTGAGTAATCAGAGCTTAGTCTTATTGTTTCCACTTTAGATGTGACTTTGCTTTTTTCTGGAGCTGTGCTCAGGATTCTTTGTTTGTCTTTGGTTTTGGTGAGTGTGATTATGATATTTATTGGTGACTTTCTTTTGAGGTCTGTTATGTATGCAGTTCGTTGAGTTTCTTGGATGGTCAGCTTTTTACCTTTCATTACATTAGGGACATTTTCTGTCAGTCAGTCTTCAATGATCTTCTCTGTGTTTTCCATTTTTTCCCTCTGTTCTGGAACTCTGATCACTTATAATTTTTGGTCTTGGTTGTATCCCACATAGTTCTTAGGTTTTCTTCATTCTTTTCTCTAATTTTTCCCAAACAAAGTAGCATCCTTGGATTTGTCTTCAATTTCGCTGATTCTGTCTTCCATTGTTTCAGATTTGCTCATAAAACCTTCTATTGCATTGTCCGTTTCTGAAATTTTATTTTTTATCTTCTGAATTTCTAATTGCTGTTTTGGTATGATTTCTAATTGTTTATTTATTTTGACATTTTGTTCTTGTATTATTTCCCAATTTCTTCTGTTGCTTTGTCTGTGTCTTCCATGATTTTGGCTATGTTTTGATTGGTTTTGTCTGTGTTTTCCATGATTTTATCTGCATTTTCCATTAACTCTATCCTAATCTCTTCGAGAGCCCTGAATATTAGACTTTTGAATTCCCTATCAAGTAGTTCCTGTGCATTGTCTTCTTGTGGAAGGTCAACTGGTGATTTATTTTGGTCGCATACTGCTGCCATTTTATCCTGTATTTTTAATATGTTTTGTTACCATTTGCTGTCTCCAAGACATTCAGATATTATTTTCTTTATTTATTGATTATAGGTTTGTTTGTGTTGTCCCACTTTTTTGTTTTGTTTGATTATGTTTGGGCAGGTGGGCTAGGTGTCTTTTGTTGCTTGCTTGTCTGTGGGCATGATAATTCTCACCACCTTGTCCGGGTGTCCTGGGTTGGTTGCTCAGCTGTGGTGCAGCAGGACAGGTCCAGCAGGGTGAGTGGGTGTAGATGGATTGTTTGTCTGCAGCGTGAACTGGCCCAGGGGCTATAGCAGCCTGTGGTGGTTGGCGGGGAGGGGCCTGGGGTCTAGGCTCAGCCCCCTTTAGGCTGCATTGGGCAGCAGGAAGGTCTAGAGCCAGCAGGGAGGGACCTAGGGTCTGGGCCTGAACTTGGGGCTGTGGTGGGCGGTGAGAGGGGTCCAGAGCTGGCGGGGAGGGCCCTGGGGTCTGAGCTGGGTCCCATCAGGGCCTAGGTAGGCAGGGTGGAGGAGCGAGGTGGGAGGGGCTTAGGGGTCTCGATGGAGGAGGGCAATAGAGTGGGTTGGTACTATGATTCCTGGCAGTTGGGGTTGCTGGGATGGTGTGGTTATAGGTGCTGTTCACCAGAGTGGTGGGGTTGTAGGAGTGTGCTCCTGTGGTTACCTGGCATCTTAGTCATCTAGTGTTGGTATAAAAGAAATACCACAAGTGGATGGCTTCAACAAAGAGAAGTTTATTCTCTCACAGTCTAGCAGGCTACAAGTCTGAATTCAGGGCATCACCTCCAGGGGAAGGCTTTCTTTATCAGTTCTGGAGGAAGGTCCTTGTGATCAATCTTCCCCTAGACTAGGAGCTTCTCTGCACAGGAACCCCAGGTCCAAAGGACCTGCTCTGCTCCTGGTGCTGCTTTCTTGGTGGTATGAAATTCCCATGTCTCTCTGCTTGCTTCTGTCTTTTATATCTCAAAAGAGATTGGCTTAAGACACTATCTAATCTTGTAGATCTCATCAATGTAACTGCCGCTAATCCATTTTATTACATGATAGTGATAGGATTTACAACACAGAGGGAAATCACATCAGATTACAAAATGGTAGGCAATCATACAATACTGGGAATCATGACCTAGCCAAGTTGACAGATATTTTTGGGGGACACAGTTGAATCCATGACACCTGGTGAGAGAGTCTGGGCTCCTCCTTTAGTTGCAGCCAGCAAATACGGTCTTACTTAGCCCTGGGTGTCCACGCCATACCTCTCTCTCCTGTTGGGAATTCCATGGAGGTCCCTTTCTGCATGTAGGGTTGTTGGTTTTATTCCAAGATGGCCATGCTGAGTCATACCATTTGGCTAGCAGACTCCACTCTGTATCTCTACTCCTTCCCCATTTTCTATCAGTTTCTTTTTATCCTCAGTAATTCCGATCTAATATTTTACTTTTTCATGTAAGATTCAGGGTTCCAGGAGCGACATCTGTAAGTGTTTTACTTGGTTTTTCGGGTCTTTTTTGGAGTGGGATGGCTTAGTGCATCTGACTAGTCTGCATTCTCACATTCTCTATGCTAGTAGTCGAGTTGTCCTATTAACCTGGGTCTCTTAAGAATTTCTGAACCTGAATTTCTCTTCTTTTCCCATCCTGGGCTCTCTACACCACACAAAAACATTCAGTGCATATGAAATAAAATAAAAGCAAACTTAGCATCATAACTAAAGCAAATCATAGTGTGATAGCTTAGAATATGCTTTTTTCATACAAGACTTGTCTTCCACTCCACTGATACCCTCCCCATCTCAATTGAGAGTCACGTATGTTTTCTCTCCTGGAAAAGTAGAGGCAAGTCAAAGATTCTAAAGCTCAGTGGAAACTAATTGGAAGTCATTCCTATTTCTGTTTTGTGTGTGTGTATGTGTGTTTTTGATGATTTCTATTCTCTGTGCAGCCTGAATGTGTATAATGGTCATTTGTTGGTCAAATGTTTCTAATTCAGGGGCTGCATCTACAGTACTAAATTTTTGCGCTTTCTAAGATGATGTTGAAATCTTGGGGAAATTTCCTGTAATACTTTTAGAACCTTCTATTTATCAGTTCAGTATTGGTTCATAGAGGTAGCATCTGCATCAGCCATAATTAAATAATAAAAAAAGCTTAATGTGTGCTGCTGATTTCCCATTTATACTTTATTTATCTTATAATTATGTTATAATTATTTTACATGTCATCCCAGTGAGACAGGTGATGTTGGAAATTTTAAGGAAGAAAAAAATTCTGGGTTCAGAGAAATTAAGTTGTATGTTTACATTCACACAGCTAGTAAGAAGTTTGAATTTATATCTTTTTAGACCTGTTTCAAGGTATCACAGATGCCTTCTGTCAAATCAGTTAATGTTCTAAGTTTAAACCAATCTTTTATTTCTTGATATCGCCTTAACTTCCTCTTCATATGAAAGTTCTGTGACTGCACTGTTTAGTCCCTCTTTTTTGCTTTGATGTTGTCATTGTTTACATATTGACATCTCTGTTTCCCTATTTTCGGTGTTTTAACTTTGACTTATTTTTGTGACTTCCCTATCTGGGTTGATATCTGGTTGTTCTGTCCTGTGTTCTAGTCTTGGGTTGTTATTTGATGTTATCAATTCTCTAACTGGAGGACTCCCTTTAGTATTGTAATTTTGGTTTGGTTTTTACAGATTCCCTTAATTTCTGTTTATCTGGAAATGCCCTAATTTCGCCTTCATATCTGAGAGACGGTTTTGCTGGGTATATAATTCTTGTCTGGCAATTTTTTTTCCTTCAAGTCTTTATATATGTCATTATCCCATTGCCTTCTTGCCTGCATGGTTTCCACTGACTACTAAGAGCTTAGTCTTACTGACTCTTCCCTGTAGGTGAGTTTTCACTTATCCTTAGCCACTCTTAAAATTCTCTATCTTTGGTTTTGGCCAGTTTGATTATATCTTGGTGATTTTCCTTTGGGATCTACCCTGTGTGGGGTTTGATGAGCTTCTTGAATAGATATCTTTTCATCTTTCATGATATCAGGGAAGTTTTCTGCCAACAAATCTTCAACAATTCTCTCTGTATTTTCTGTTATCCCCCTGTTCTGGTACTCCAGTCACTTGTAGGTTATTCCTCTTGATAGAGTCCCACATAATTCTTAGGGTTTATTATTATATTCTTTTATTTGATTATTCTTCAGATAAGTTGGTGTCAAGTGCTTTATCTTTAATCTCACTAATTCTGACTTCCGTTGCCTCAGTTCTGCTCCTGTGACTTTCTATTGAGTTGTCTAATTTTGAAATTGTTAATCTTTTGGATTTCTATTTGCTGTCTTTCTGTGCCCCTGAGTGCCTGGCTGGAAGGTGTGTCCCTGTTCCCTAGAGTACATAGGTGGGTGGGTTTTGCAGTTGGACTTTGGGCACCCAGTGCTGTTTGCTGTAAAGACTGGGAGACACCTCTTATTCTTGGATCCCTGTTGCTGTTAGCTAGGTGGAGTGGGTGTAGCCACCAGTCCTCAGGCCTCTCATGTGGGTAGGTGAGGACCCTGCTTAATGGGCAGGGTGGTGTCAAATTCACAAATCTGCTACTCACCCTTAGCTGTTGCAGTTGAAAATAGCCTTCAGGTATATACCTTGTTGTACTGTGCTGATGAGGGCCTATGCTGTTGAAATGGGCCCATACAGGTCTAGGCAGGGGTGAAAGGCATTTGAAGCTCGTGGATCGCTTATGCCTCTGCCTAGGCAAAGGGACAGTGCCTGCCCTGAGGTCCTGGCTTAGGGGAGCTGGCAGATTATTTTTTCTTGTTTGTCATTTGTTTGTTTATCTGTTCCCTCTCCAAAACCAGGAGACTGGCTCAGGCTCTGTGATGGGTCCTGCTTCCAGCCCAGGGGGTATGGCAATCACTGAAACTGGACCAGGACCAGAACAGAGTGGAGGGGGGCAAGTGAAGGGGAGGGATGCACTTCCCAGAGGGAGAAGGGTTATTTTGATCCTGTGTGGTAGGTTAGATGCTTGCACTTAACTTTCACAGATCCAGCGCCACTCTCCCCGGCTCCGGAGGCTAGTGCAGACTTTCCGCTGCTGGGTTTCTCCCGATGTGGAAAACACGTCCGAAGCACTACTACTTGTCTCAGCCTGCACGCAGCAGCCAATCCAGCCTTAAGGGTGCTGGCCAGGTCGGGTCTGGCAAATCCTTGCTGCTTCTGAACTGTCTCTCCCTCTCCTTGCCGCTCAGTCCTACTCCCCAACTTTGTCTTTAATGTTTAGGGCTCCTAGATTGTTATATATAATCGATTCACTTGTTTTTTCGGGTCTTTGCTGTAAGAGGGAGCACAGGAGGCATCTGGCTATTCCACCGTCTTGGCCCCACCTTCACAAATCTGTTCATTGAAAAATTCACTATTAGTGATTAAAACATATAACGAATTTTAAATTTAATAATTTAGGTTATAGGTATTACAGATATCATTTAAATAAAATTTAGGCCAACAGCATAAGAATTTTACAAAATGGATCAACCAGATCTTGGGACAAATGAAAATTGCTATCATAAATAAGAAGTTAAATGATGTGCTGTAAGCAACTGAGAAGAAAATTAAATTTGCTGTTAAGTGCCGTTCAAGGATTGTTTTAGTATATTTATAGCATAAGTGATAAAGTAGAAAAACTTTCAAAAAGCCAGTTGCCATCTTGTTGATTCTGACTCATGGTGACCCCACGTGTGTCAGAGTAGAACTATGTTCCGTAGGGTTTTCAGTGGCTGATTTTTTGGAAGCAGATCACCTGACTTTTCTCCCAAGGCACCACTGGGTGGACTCAAATCTCCAATCTTGGTTAGCAGCTGAGTGTGTTAACCATTTGCATCACTGAGGGACTCCAGAAAAACTATACTATATCTTTATGAAGTACTTACGTATATTATCTATTACGTCAGTATGTTATTGCTCATCAAAGAGTTTAATATTAAATATACAATATTTTGAGAGGAAATGGCTAATTTCCCCATTTCATTTTTAATATTTTTCAGATATTTTAATCAAAGGAAGAAATAGCTCTTCACGTAAGATGGAATCTGTTGTTTGGGAGTGTGGTTAATCAACTTGATACGCTGGCCAATTGTGCCCTATGTAATAAAATGAAGAGACAAGATGATGTCATTTTCCCATATTGTGAAACCAAAAACAAATGCCTTTTGTGAGACCAAGCTAACAAAGCTCTGACGGTGCAGACAGTATTTAACTGTTTGAAGAACTCAACATTAAGATACATAAGAAGTACTTTCAAGCTGAGACCTGCAGGTGTATGAAGATCTAAAAATATTGAATAGCCCTGATCATTCAAATCTCATTGAGATCCTGAAAGGATGGCTATGAGTTGGATTGTCTTCTATCTTTGGCCCTTGACTATGTTTGTGGGGCACATAGGTGGGCACAGTTTGTTTTCTTGTGAACCTATTACCTTGAGAATGTGCCAAGATTTGCCTTATAATACTACCTTCATGCCTAATCTTTTGAATCATTATGACCAACAGACAGCAGCTTTAGCAATGGAGGTAAGGCTTGATCTATTCTTTGACATATCTTAGAAAATGACTCTTATCTTGCCCTGTTAACTAATGAATACGTCTGATAAACAACAGGAGTAATTTATTATCTTTTATTTTGAAAGTATTGTATATCTTATACATTTTTAAAAATTATGTATTTAGATTCAAACTCTGATAGATTGAAGAATTCATGTTTGAGGAATATTACTCTTGACTTATTTTTAGACATACCTTTATAAATAAATTTGAATCACTGGAACATGGGAGATAATAGCCATTCAGGAGTTTAGAATTGTTCAAATTATGATATGATTATATCTATTCTGTTACTTGACTAATTATAAAACTTCAGATAAAGAACACAATATAATATTATTTGCAATTCAGTCATCAAGAATTGAATCTAACCACTGAAAACAATGAGTTCTTTTTTTCAATTTGTAGGCTGGTAATTTATAGTATTTGAATTTTCTTAAATACTTAAAGTTATTTCCTGGTCTTATCGTATTCAGATCAATATAAAAATAATAACTCTCAAGCAACAAAACAATTTTCAAGTTTTTGTGTTTTGAATTATCTGTTGTTGACCTCTCAGGATTTTATGTAAAATCATTGTCGTACTTGAATTTTCTAATGCTAATTCTCAGGCACTTCTCTTAATGATTTTACTTTATGAACTATGACAAATTAATGCAAATAGTTAATGATGGGTTTAAGTAAGTGTGTGTCTATCTGTAATGGTTTTCACATGTTGGACAAGGATATGTTTATCAGATAAGAATTGTTGTGTGCCACCAAGATGATTTCAACTCATAATGACCCTATATAATAGAGTAGAACTGCCCCACATTGTTTCTTAGGCTGTAATCTTTACAGGAACAGATCTCCAGGTCTTTTCTCCCACATAGCGGCTGGCGGGTTCTAACCGCTGACCTTTTGGTTAGCAGCCGAGCACTTAAATCTTACGCCACCAGGGCTCCTTAAACAAGAACTAGGAGGTAGTAAACAGTGGTGATGAGGAGCATGGGCTTTGGAGTTGGACAAACCTAGGTTTGAAGTCTAGCTCCACCACTTTGTAGCTTTATTACTTTGGGCAAGTTATTTGTACTTTCTCACCATAGTTTCTTTGCTTGTAAAATGGAGCTAATAATACCTATATTGCATAGATTTTTTTGTAAGATAGGGAGCAAAACTCATATAAAGTATATGGCACATAGTAAGTACCTGATAGCTTTTATAATTTATCCATGTTTTCATACTAATGTGACTACATAATACATATAATTTAGAAAAAATGTTTTGTACTTTAGTCTTCAATCCATTTTTATAGTGCTTTTATTTAGCAAATTGAAACCTACATGTTTTGGAATTCTTCATTTTATAGTAACACTCAAGGGTTCATTACTTCAAAGTAGACTAACATTTTGGGGGACATCTAGGCCAATTGGCATAACATAGCTCATAAGGACATTGTTCTGCATCCTACTTTGGTAAGTAGCATCTGGGGTCTTAAAAGCTTGCAAGTGACAATTTAAGATACAGCTATTGATCTCTTCCCATCTGGAGCAAAGGAAAGTGAAGAAAACCAAAGACATAAGAAAGCAGTTCGTCCAAAGGACTAGTGGCCCACATGAACCACAGCCTCCACAAGCTTGAGACCAGAAGAACTAGATGATGCCCAACTACTACTACTGACCACTTTGACCAGAATCACAATAGAAGGTCCCAGTTAGAGCGAGAGAAAGATGTAGAATAAAATTCAAATTCATAAAAAAGACCAGACTTACTGGTCTAATGGAGACTGGAGGAACCCCCCAAGACTATAGACCTTAGATAACCGTTCTAACTTGGAACTGAAGCCACTCCCAGAGATCACCTTTCAGCCAAGTAATGGACAGGCCTATAAAATAAACAATAACACACATAAGGAAAGTGCTCTGAAAAACAATCAACTATACAAGACCTAAAGGGTAACATCTGCCCAAAGCAAAGACAAGAAGGCAGGAAGGGACAGAAAAACTGGACAAATGGAAATGGGAACTCAGGGGTAAATAGGTAGAGTGCTGACAAATTGCAGGGATTGCAACCAATGTAATGGAACAATTTGTATATAAACTACTAAATGGGAAACTAATTTACTTTGTAAACTTTCACCTAAAGCACAATAAAATGTTAAAAAACAAACAAACAAACAAAAACAAAAAAAGCAAAGTAGACTGGGAAAACTTATGGGAAAATTTGTAGGAAAAAATTCTGGAAAAATTTTCAGGAAGATTATTTTTCATAAATTTTGAAATACGAAGTTGGGGAAGGATCTTATATATTCCAAGTGTTTGAAAATGCTATAGAGATTGCACAAAACACTTTCTACTCTTTTCCTGACTACACAAGATCTAATTGGTAGAGAGGTTTGGTATAGAATCATAAAAAATGTGTCTGTGTTTAACACAGTACATTGGTTCCAGGCATGGTAATCTCTACTGTATATTAAAGCCATCAATTTTCTCACAAAAAAAATTGAAGTAGAAATACCTTTATTTCTAGTGTCATTATAAATCATTTTAACTCCTTTGGAAATCACATAGGATAGTAAGAAGCAAGTCATAATGATGTTTGTACTGACTTGGGTTCAACTTCTGGCCTTGCCAGCTACTAGCTTTAAGATTATGGATAAGTCACTTTCTTGGTTTCTTTATTTCTTACCATAGTAAAAGGCAGTAATAATGAAAATACCTTGAAGGGCTGTTAGGATTAAATGAGATTTTCATAAAGTAACTAACGCAGTGCCTGGCACACAGTAGATGATCTGTAAATGTTAATTCTATTCCCAATTCCACTTCTCAGTTGTCCTAGAAAGTACTAGAAAGAGAATGTATTTGCTCCAAGTGAATTTGCATCCCTGGTTGTAGGTTCATGAGACATTCATAATGATGGTATGGTAGGTTATCTCTACCCACTTCTCAAAGATGCCCATGTAGTCTAGATACTTTATTGGCAATGGGGTTGCCTCTTTTTGAATTTCAGACATTCTAGGGAGGACACCAAAGTGGGTAATAATTTCTAAGAGAAGGCGCTGCTGATCTAAAGTAATGTTGGGGATAGTTGGTGGCTGCGTAGTTGTCATATCAGGGCACTGATAGCACTGACAGAATCATCAGACACAGTTTGAGGATGTAAAGTTTCTGTAATAATAAAAAGGATGTGGAAACTCAACAGACAACACGAAATGCTTCAGGTGGAAGTAAGACTTCTTGGGTCCTCACAAGGATTTATAGCTGCTGATGACACCTTACACCTTTATCCCTCTATTGATTCAGAGACTCTGGATACATGTCTGCGAGCTTTTATCAGGAGCAGGTAATTGGAGCAAACAATTCCAGCTTTTTTTGAATGTTCATTGTGAAACTGGATGAACTGAAAGATAATTTCCCAGGTATAGCATCTCTCAGCAGACCCAGGCTTCAGGCTTGCGTAGGGTTCGTTCCTGTACTGATGTTTGGTGAGGTGGAATGATGAGTGCCTGGAACAAATGGAATATGGACAGTGAGTTAGGGGTGCCCAGAGAAATTACAGGATCTGGGCTAGTTCAAATTTGATGATTCAGAATCAACAAATTTGGTATTCTCTCATTGTTAATAGAGAATTCCTGGTCTATACTTTCATTGGAACTAGAACAGGTTTAAATAAATATAAGTGTCAAACCATTAAGGTAGAAAAGGAAAGAAGATCCTTGCTAATATGTTTTTTCTCTATTCCTGCCTTTCAAAATATGCACTAAAACCAAACCCGTTGTTGTCGAGTTGATTCCTACTCATAGCAACCATGTAGGACAGGGTAGAACTGCCCCATAGTGTTCCCAAATGACTGGTGGATTTGAACTGCTGACCTTTTAGTTAGTAGCCTGAGCGCTTAACCACTGTGCCACCAGGGTTGCTGATACTCTTTATAAACAATTATTTGTGGAGCAGGAGGAGAGGAGCAAGTGAGAGTAAAGGTTTGCAGCTGTAGCTCACCATAGCTCTTAACCACTGCGCCACCAGGACTCCAATTGAAAAAAATTTCCTCATTCCTAAGTTTCCCAGACCATTTTGAGCTGTCCAAACTGTTTAAGTAAAATTTTGGGAGCTGACCAGCATGTAACAATAGATAACACATTGTCAGTTAATTGACTTTACCGAACCACATATTATCAGGTATTTATGACTTAAGTGGTAATAAAAGATCTGGGCAGCTTTTTTTGCTATATTAAATAATTAAAAGGGAAAAATTTAGTGGAAAAAGCACCACAATAGGGATAGGAAACTTGTATTCTGCCACTAAGTAGCTTTGTGACCTCTTTGTGTTTTTCCCTGTCCATTTTACAGGGTTGTTAAGATAAGTGACATGTATATTAAAGAACTTTAAAAAAAATTTTATTTGTTTTAGGTGTAAGTTTACAGCGCAAATTAGTTTTTCATTCAAAAACTTTACGTGGAAATTGTTTTGTGACATTAGTTGCAGTCCCCATAATGTGTCAGCACTCTCCCCCTTTCCCTTTTGACCTTAGGTTCTCAGTGTCCGTTCATCATCCAGTTTTGCTGTCCCTTCCTGCCTTCTCGTCTTTGCTTTTGGGCAGGTGTTGCCCATTTGCTCTTGATTGGACTAAGAAGCATGTTCCTTATATGTGTTATTGTTTGTTTTATAGGCCTGTCTAATCTTTGGCTGAAAGGTAGACTTTGGGAGTGACTTCATTTCTCAGTTAGCAGGGTGTCGACAGGCCAAAATCTTGGGGGTTCTTCTGGTCACTGTCAGACCAGTAAGTCTGGTCTTTTTTTGTGAATTTGAATTTTGTTCTACATTTTTTCCCCACTCTGCCCAGGACACTCTATTGTGATACCTGTCACAGAGATGAGTGGTGGTAGCTGGGCACCATCTAGTTGTGCTGGGCTCAGGCTGATGGAGGCTGTGGTTCATGTGGTCTGTTAGTCCTTTGGGCTAATATTTTCCTTGTGTCTTTGGTTGTCTTCATTCTCCTTTGCTTCAAATGTGCTGGGACCAGTAGGTATATCCTAGATGGCCGTTTACAAGCTTTTAAGACCCACACGCTATTTACCAAAGTAGGATGTAGAACAATTTCTTTATGAGCTATGTTATACTAGTTGACCTAGATATTCCCCAAGACCATGGTCCCTAGCCTCAACCCCAGTAACTCAGTCCCTCAAGGTGTTTGAATGTGCCTAGGAAGCTTCTATGACTTTGCCTTGGTCAGGTTGTACTGACTTCCCCTATATTGTGTGTTGTCTTTCAGCAAAGTTAACACTTGTGTACTGTCTAGTTAGTGATCTCTCCTTACACCTTCCCTCCCTCGTGACCATCAAAGATTTTGTGTGTGTGTGTGTGTAAACCTTTTCTTGGTTTTTATAATAGTGGTCTCATACAATAGTTGTCCTTTTGTGATTGACTTATTTCACTCAGCTTAGTGCTCTCCAGATTAATCCATGTTGTGAGATGTTTTGTGGGTTGATTATTTTCCTCTATCGTTGTGTAGTATTCCATTGTGTGTTATGTACCATAATTTATTTATCCATTCATCTGTTGATGGCCACTTAGATTGTTTCCATCTTTTTGCTATTGTGAATAATGCAGAAGTAAACATGAGTATGCATATGTCTGTTTTATGTGACGGCTCTTATTTCTCTAGGATATATTCCTAGGAGTGGGATAGCTGCATCATATGGTGTTTCTATTTCTAGCTTTTTAAGGAAGCGCCATATCATTTTCCAAAATGGTTGTACTATTTTACATTCCCACCAACGGTGTGTAAAAATTATAATCGCCCTACAACCTCTCCAACATTTGTTTTCTGTTTTTTGATTTGTGCCAGTAATGTTGGGGCGAGATGATATCTCATTGTAGTTTTGACTTGCATTTCTCTAATGGCTAATGATCATGAGCATTTCCTCATGTCTTTTAGCTGCCTAAGTGTTTTCTTTGGTGAAGTGTCTGTTCCTGTCTTTTGCCCATTTTTCAATTGAGTTACTTGTCATCTTGTTGTTGAGGTGTTGAAGAATTCTGTAGATTTTAGAGATTAGACCCTTGTTGGATATGTTGTAGCCAAAAATTTTTCCCAATCTATAGGTTCTGTTTTTACTCTTTTGGTGAAGTCTTTTGTGGAGCATCAGTGTTTAATTTTTAGGCGCTTCCAGTTATCTAGTTTCTCTTCTGACGTTTGTGCATTGTTAATTATGCTTTGTATTGTATTTACGCCATGTATTAGGCCCTCAAGTGTTGTCCCTATTTTTTCTTTCATGATCTTTATCATTTTAGGTTTTATATTTAGATCTTTGATCCATTTTGTTTTTGTGTATAGTGTGAGATACGGGTCCTGTTTCATTTTTTCACAGATGGACATCCAGTTTTGCCAGCACCATTTGTTAAAAAGACTGTCTTTTCCCCATTTCAGAGCCATGGTGGCACAGTGGTTAAGAGCTTGGCTGCTAACCAAAAGGTCAGCAGTTTGAATCCACCAGCCACTCCTTGGGGCAGTTCTACTCTGTCCTGTAGGGTTGCTGTGAGGTGGAATTGACTTGACAGCATTGAGTCTTAGGTTTTCCCCCATTTAATGGACTTTTGTCCTTTGTCCAAAATCAGATGACCATAGGTGGATGGATTTCCATCTGAGTTCTTGATTCTGTTCCATTGGTCTATGTGTCTGTTGTTGTACCAGTACCAGACTGTTTTGACTATGGTGGCCATATAGTAGGTTCTGAGATCAGGTAGTTTGAGGCTTTCTACTTTGTTTCTTTTTTCTTCAATAATACTTTGCTTATCTGGGTCTTCTTTTCTTTCCATATAAATTCGGTGATTTTTTTCCCATGTCACTAAACAATGCTCTTGGTATTGGGATCAGAATTGCATTATATCCGTAGATCGCTTTTGGGTAGGATTGACATTTTCACAATGTTGAGTCTTCCTATCCATGAGCTTGGTATGTTTTTCCATTATTTTAAGCCTCTCTTGATTTCTTGCAGTAGTGTTTTGTAGTTTTCTTTGTATGGGTCTTTTACATCCCTGGTTAGGTTTATTACTAAGTATTTGATCTTTTTAGGGGCTATTATGCATGGTATTGTTTTCCTGATTTCCTTTTTGTAGTTCTTGTTGTTGGTGTATAAGAATCCAACTGATTTTTATATGTTAATCTTGTATCCTGCTACTCTGCTGAGTCTTTCTAAATATTAGTTCCAGTAGTTCACTTGTGGAATTTTTTGGGTTCTGTATGTATAGGATCATATCATCTGTGAATAGGGGTAGTTTTACTTGTTTCTTTCCAATTTGGATACACTTTGTTTCTTTTTCTTGCCTTATTGCTCTAGCTAGGACTTCCAGCACAATATTAAATAGGATCAGTTGTAAAAGGTATCCTTGTCTTGTTCCTGTTTTCAGGGGAATGCTTTCAGCCTCTCTCTCCATTGAGAATGATGTTGGCTGTTGGTTTTGTATAGATGCCCTTTATTATGTGGAGGTATTTCCCTTACATTCCTATTTTATTGAGAGTTTTTATCAGGAATAAGTATTTGACTGTATTGAATGCCTTTTCTGCATCGATTGAGATGATCATGTGATTCTTTTCTTTTGTTCTATTTATGTGGTGGATTGCGTTGATTGATTTTCTAATGTTAAACCATCCTGGCATACCTGATGGAAATCCCACTTGGTCGTGGTGTTTTTTGATATAATGCTGAATTCTCTTGACTAGAATGTTGTCAGAATCTGTTGCAAAAGACCTCTTTAAAGTGTTAAAAAGCAATGATGTCACTTTGAAAACTAAGATGCGCCTGACACAAGCCATGATATTTTCATTTGCCTCATATGTGTGCAAAAGCTGGAAAACGAATAAGGAAGACCAAAGAAGAATTGATTTGTTTGAAGTATGGTGTTGGCAAAGAATATTGAATATAGCATGGATTGCCAGAAGGAACAAATCTTCCTTGGAAGAAGTACTGCCAAAATGCTCCTTAGAAGCAAGGATGACGAGACTTTGTCTCATGTACTTTGGACGTATTATCAGGAGGAACCAGTCCCTGGAAAACATGTTGTTATCAGGCTTGGTAAAGTAGAGGGTCAGCAAAAAAGAGGAATACCCTCAACAAGATGGACTGACACAGTGGCTGCAACAATGGGCTCAAGCATTATGACTGTGAGTATGGCGCAGGAGTGGGCAGTGTTTCATTCTGTTTTACATAGGTTCCCTATGAGTCAGAACTGATTCGACAGAACCTAACAACAACAACAAAATTTTCTTGAGAATTTTTAC
The DNA here is from genome assembly GCA_030035585.1 of Dugong dugon. Classification (NCBI taxonomy): domain Eukaryota; kingdom Metazoa; phylum Chordata; class Mammalia; order Sirenia; family Dugongidae; genus Dugong; species Dugong dugon. The sequence goes on along the minus strand of CM057476.1, from coordinate 43,880,776 downwards.
ATCTATATTCATGAAAGATATTGGTCTGTAGTTTTCTTTTTTGGGGGTGTCTTTGCTTGGCTTTGGTATCAGGGTTATGCTGGCTTCATAGCATGTATTCCTTCCTTTTCTATGCTGTGAAATAGTTTGAGCACTGCTGGTGTGAGCTCTTCCCTGAATGTTTGGTAGAAGTCTCTAGTGAAGCTGTCTGGGTCGGGGCTTTTTTTTGTTGTTGGAGTGTTTTTTTTTTTTATTATCTCATCAGTCTCTTCTCTTGTTATGGGTCTGTTCTGATTTTTTAGCAGCTTGTGTTAGTTTAGTTGTTAGTGTGTTTCTAGAAATTTGTTCATTTCTTCTAGTTTTGGAAATTTGTTAGAGTACGGTTTTTCATAGTATTCTGTTATGATCCTTTTCATGTCAGTTGGGTCTGTTGTAACGTTCCTCATCTCATTTTTATTTGGGTTATTTTGCTTCTGTTCCTGTTTTTCTTTTGTCAGTTTGTCCAGTGGTTTGTATATTTTATTGATCTTTTCAAAGAACTAACTTTTGGTCTTGTTGATTCTTTCTATTGTTTTTCTGTTCTCTATTTCTTTTATTTCTGTTCAAATTTTTGTTATTTTCATTCTTCTAGTGGCTGTGGGCTTCCTTTGGTGTTCACTTTCTGTTTGTTTGAGCTGTAGGCTGACATTTTGATTTTGGCCTGTTCTTTTTTGATGTGTGCATTTATTGCTATAAATTAATCTCTGAGCACCGCGTTTGCTGTGTCCCAAAGGTTTTATATGATGTGTTTTCATTCTCATTTAATTCTAGGAATTTTTTTATTACCTCTTTGATTTCGTATATTACCCACATGTTTTTAAGTAAGGTGTTACTCAGTTTCCATATATTTGATTTTTTCTTCCTTGTTTTGCCTGTTATTGATTTCTACTTTTATAACTTTGTGATCAGAGAGAATACTTTGTAGTATTTTGATATTTTGTATTTTATTGAGGGTTGCTTTGTGGCCTAAAATGTGGTCTCTTCTGGAGAATGTTCCACGTGCATTGGAAAAGAATATACTTCTGTTGTTAGGTGGAGTGTTCTGTATATGTCTGTGAGGCTAAGTTGGTTGATTTTAGCATCTGGATCTTCTATATCTTTGTTGTTTCTTTCTAGGTATTCTATTCTCTGCTAAGAGTGGTGTGTTGACATCTCCTACTATTATTGTGGAACTGTCTCTTTCTCTTTTCAGTGCTGTTAGTTTGTTTTATGTATTTCGGAACCCTGTCATTGGGTGTGTAGATATTTATTAAGGTTATGTCTTCTTGGTGGATTTTCCCTTTAATCATTACATCATGTCCTTCCTTGTCTTCTATGTTGGATTTTCCCTTAAAGTCTGTTTAATCTGAGATTAGTATTGCCACTCCTGGTCTTTTTTGGTTGCTGTTTGCTTGATATGTTTTTTCCCATCCTTTGATTTTTAATATATCTATGTTTTTGTTTCTAAGATGTGTCTCTTTTAGACAGCATATTGATGGGTTGTACTTTTTAAAATCCATTCTGCTACTCTTTGTATCTTTACAGGTGCATTTAAGTTATTTACATTCAGTGTGGTTATCGATAAGTGTGAGTTTATTGCTGTCATATTGTAGTGCTCTTTTTGTGGTTCTGACATTTTCTTTGTTCCTCTTACTTTCCTGTGCTGAGTTCCTTTTGTTTGTGGGTTTTCTTTTCTTTCTTTATGATAGATTTTGTGTTTACTGAGATTTTATGTTTTTCTTCTTTTTTATCCGAAGAATAGTTTTGTTAACCTTCTTTGTGGTTACCTTGAAATTTACCCTTATCTTCCTAAGTTTGAACCAGTCTTTCATTAGTTGATATTGCCTTTACTTCCTTTCCATTTGAAAGTTCTGTACCTACACCATTTATTCCCACTTTTATTGTTTTGACGTTGTCATCATTTACAGGTTTACGTCTCTCTCTGTTTTAAGTCTTTTAGCTTTGTTTTATTATTGAGAGTTCTTCACCTTGATTATTATCTGGATGATGGTGTACTGTGTTCTAGACTCCATTTGTCTGAAGTTGTTGGTTCTCTAACCGAAGGACTCCCTTCAATATTTTTAAGTTTGGTTTGGTTTTTACAAATTCCCTTAATTTCTGTTTATCTGGAAATGTCCTAAATTTGCCATTGTATTTGAGAGTGAGCTTTGCAGGATATATTATTCTTGTTTGGTATTTTTTTTCTTTCAAGGTTTTATATATGTCATCCCATTGCTTTCTTGCCTGCATAGCTTCTGCCAAGTAATCAGAGCTTAATCTTATTGTTTCCCCTTTGCATGTGACTTCTCGTTTCTCTTGAGCTGCTCTCGGGATTCTTTCTTTGTCTTTGGTTTTGGCTAGCATGACTGTGATATGTGTTCTATGACTTTCTTTTGGGGTCTATCCTATATGGGGTTCATTGAGCATCAGGGATGGTCAACTTTTCATCTTTCATGATATTTGGGAAGTTTTCTGCCAGAAAATCTTCAACAGTCTTCTCTGTGTTTTCCATTTTATCCCCCTGTTCTGGAATTCTGATCATGTGCAAATTTTTGCTCTATTTTGTGTCCCATATAATTCTTAGATTTCCTTCATTTTTTTTCATTCTTTTCCATAGATTTGTCTTCAGTCTCGATGTTTCTGTCTTTCATTGTTTCAGATTTTCTAAAACCTTCTACTGACTTGTCCATTTCTGAAACTTTGTTGTTTATCCTTCAGATTTATAGTTGGTGTTTTTGTATGATTTATAGCTGTTTATTTATTTTTATGTTTTGTTCTTGTATTAACTTCCTCAATTCTTCTGTTGCTTTGTCTGTGTTTTCCTTGATTTTGACTTTTTTTTTTTAATTTTGTGGATGTGTGTGTGTGTGTGTGTTTTCCATGACTTTGTCTACTTTTTTTTTTCTTGGTTTTGTCTGTGTTTTCCTTGATCTCTTTCCTAATCTCTTCGAGAGCCATAAATATTAGTCTTTTGAATTCCACATCAGGTAGTTCCACTGCCTTTTCTTCTGCCAGAAGGTCATCTGATTCTTTATTTTTGTCATTTGTTGGAGCATCTCATTCTGCTTTTTTTAATGTTTTTATATTGTCTTCTATCTCTGAGACATTAAGGTATTATTTCCTTTATTTGCTGATTGTATATTGGTTTGTGTTCCTCCTTCTTTGTTTTGTTTTGATATGTCAGGGCGGGCGGGCCAGGTGTGCTTTGCTGCTTGCTTGTCTTTGGGCATGATAGCTCTCATCATCTTTTCTGGGTTGGCAGGGCAGCAGGAGGCAGGGTAAGTCCACTTTGCTGTATATTCATTTGGCAAGGTGGCTGAAGGTGGAGTGGGCAGACACTGTCTGACTCCTGATATTGGTCCTGTGGTGTTGGAGTGTTCACAGCCCCTTGCCAGATAGGTGGGAGTGTCAGATGGGGAGTAGTATGGGCTCTCTTCCCTCCATTTAGTATCTGGTCGAGTGGTGGGAGGGGAGGGGCAGTGTGGGCCCGTTGTGGCAGCAAGCCTGAGCTTGGGATGCCCTAGCCATGGCAGCATGGAGAGGGCCTGCAGGAAGGGGGTGGGGTATATGACTAAGTTGGGAGAATAAAGAAAAAAAGGGGTAGCTGGCGGGTGCGGTCAGGGTGGGCTCTGGGGGCAGCAGGAAGGAGGGGAGTTGGTGTATGGGGCTAAGTGGGAGGTATAAAGTGGCGGGCAGTGGCTCTCTAACCACGGTGGTGTGGTGCGGCCCAGCAGGAAGGGGTAAGTGGTTTATGGGTCTAGGTGTGAGGGAAAGAAAAAATAAAATATAAAATGGCATGGTGGGAACTGGCAGGTGGAACTGGCAGGCAGGGGCGAGTGGGATCCAGGGTGGCAGCAGGCTGGTAGCTCTCTACCCACAGCAGTGTGGCAAGACTGGCAATAAGGGGTAGAGGTAGCATACAGGGCTAGGTGGGAGGGGGAATGAAGAAGTAGGGGAAAAGGAAAGAAAAAAAAAAATGGCACAGTGGGAGCCATAGAGTGGGGATGGTGCGGACCTGGGGTGGTGATGGTCTGGTGCCTGTACTGCGAAGGCAACAAGGCATGGCGTAGTGGAAATGGGTAGAGGTGGAGTATGGGCCTAGGTGGGAGGGAGAAAGAAAAGGAAAAATAAAAAAAAATAAAATGGTGTGGTGGGAGCTGGCGGGTGGGGTAAGGGAGTCCCAGGCTGGTAGCAAGCTATCTCTTTACCTGTGGTGGTCCTGGCAGGAAAGGGTAGAGGTGGCATATGACACTAGGTGGGAGGGAGAAAGAAAAGGAAGAAAGGGAAAAGGGGGGCAGGGCAGCAGGAATCAGTGGGTGGGGGTGGGACAGTGTTTCTCTAGCAAAAGCTGCACGGCATGGCCCAGCGGGAAGGGGTAGAGGGTGGGGTATGGGGTGAGGTGGGAGGGAGGAAGAAAGGGAAAGAAAAAAATAATTTTATAAAATGGTGCCACAGGAGCTGGCAGGTAGGGTCAGGTGGTCCCAGCTGGTGGCAGGCTGGTGTCCCTCTAGCCAAAGTGGCATGGCATTGCTCAGCGGGAAGGGGTAGAGGTGAGGTACGTAGCTAGGGGGGAGGGAGAAAGAAAAGAAAGGGAGGGGAAAATATATATGTATATACACACACACACACGTATATATATGGCACGAATGGAGCCAGCATGTGAGGGCTGGGTAGCCCTGGGCTGACAGAGGGCCAGTGCCTCTCTAGCCAAGGCAGCATGGTGTAGTCCGGCGGGAAGGGGTAGAGGTGAGGTACAGGCTAGGTGGGAGAGAGAAAGAAAAGGAAGAAAGGGAACAAAATGGCATTGCAGGAGTTGGCAGGTGGGAGGAGGTAGGACCCAGGCTGGCAGTGGGCCGGTGTGTCTCTAGCTTTGTCTAGCCAAGGCATGGCCCAGCAGCAAGGAGTAGAGTTGAGGTATCGGCTAGGTGGGAGGCAGAAAGAAAAAGACGAAAGGGAAAAAAGAAAATGTGGCAGGAGCCAGCAGGTGGGAGCAAGGTGGACCTGGGCTGGTGGTAGGCTGTTAGCTCTCTTGCCAAAGCATGGCCCTTTGGGAGGGGAGGTGGTGTACAGGCAGAAGGATTGTCAAGGATTTCATTTTATTTAGATCCACAGTCAACACCCGTGGAAGCAGCAGTCAAGAAATCAAATGACACATTGCACTGGGCAAATCTGCTAGGGGGGGAAAAGAAACCTGTTGCCATTGAGTGGAATCCTACTCATAGCGACCCTATAGACAGCATAGAACTGCCCCATAGGGTTTCCAGGGAGCGGCTGGTGGATTCTTACTGCCGATCTTTTGGTTAGCAGCCGAGCTCCTAACCGCTGTGCCACCAGGGCTCAAGATGTCAGTTTGAGACTAAGGTGCAACTGACTCAAGCCGTGGAATTTTCAGTTGCCTCATATGCATGTGAAAGCTGGATAATGACTAAGGAAGACTGAAGAAGAATTGATGCCTTTGAATTATGGTGTCAGAGAATATTAAATATACCATGGACTGCCAAAAGAACGAACAAGTCTGTCTTGGAAGAAATACAGCCAGAGTGCTCCCTGGAAGAGATGATGGCAATACTTTGTCTCAGGTACTTTGGACATGTTATCAGGAGGGGCCAGTCCCTGGAGAAAGACATCATGCTTGTTAAGTTAGAGGGTCAGTGAAAAAGAGGGAGACCCTTTACAAGATGGATTGACACAGTGCTGCAACAATGGCCTCAAACATAGCAATGATTTTGAGGATGGCGTAGGACCAAGCAGTGTTTTTTTCTGTTGTACATAGTGTCGCTGTGAGCCGGACTCAATGGCACCTAAAAGCAACAGCGTGTGGAAAGGAGTAATCTTTAATATTTTAGGAGGTAGTTTGATTGTCTGCTCTATTGTTACCCGCCTCTGGAAACTAGGATTCTATAGGGTAATCAGAGGAAAAGCTCCTGGGATGGTTTGTGTTTGCCTCCATTTACTGTTTTCCTTTCCCATTCACCTTAAAGATTTTCTATTATTTAAGGTTTTCTTATAATGGGAGCATGGCAGGCTGCCAGCAGAATCGATACTACCTAGTGGGAAAACAGAGTCTAAAAGCCTTGGTATCCCTTATGGTTCATTAAGAATAAATCATGTTTGAACCAGTCTCCTGGTTATCCAAACTCAAATTTTAGGTTGTTTTAAAAAAAACTTTGTATGGAAATTTTCAGTTATATACAAATATAGGAAGAGTAGCAGAATGAGTGTATGTGCCCATCATCCAACTTCAAAAATTATCAACTCATAGCTAATCTTATTTCACCTGTGACTGCATCCATCCCCCTCCAACTGGGTTACTTGGAAGCAAATCCCGAACACCATAATTTCATCCACAGATATTTTGGTATATGTGTCTGAAAGATACAGACTTTTTTAAAATGTATAGCTACAATACTTTTATCACTTATAAACAAATAGTACTTCCACATTATCGTCAAATATTTGGTTAATGTTTTATAATCTTTTTATAGTTGGTTTTGTCAAGTCAGGGTTCATACATTGTATTCAACTGATATGTCTTCTTACGTCTCTTTTAATTTTTAGGTTCCCATTCCCTCTTCTCGCCCCCTTTTTTTCTTGTAATATGTTTTTCCTATAGAGTTTCTCATAATGTGAATTTTTCTGATTGCTTCTTTGTGGTGTTATTTACCATGTTCCTCTATTTTCTACAGACAGGCAGATGTAAGGGCTTGATTAGACTCAGGTTTGATATTTTGTTGTTTTTTTGAAAGAGTACTTCATAGATGGTGTATAACATACTTCTGCCAGGAGGAACATAATGTCTGGTTGTCACTCTTTTTCTAATGTTAACAGCCACTGATGATCATTTTCTAGATCAATAATTTTATTAGGGGTTTGCAAAAGGGTTATATTCTATAATTCCCTTTTCATTTATCAGTTGAAATACTTCTATAAACAGAAACTTCCCCTAATCAACTATTGGGTTACTCTGATTTATGGTTTATATAAGAAAGTCAGGATAAATACTTGATTCATCCCCTTTACTTACTAGTTTTTAGGAGGAGAAATTAATTCCCAAGTATCCTCCAAGGAGTTTTTTTTTTTTTTAATATTATATACTCATGGATTTTAATCCATTGCAGATATCATTACTGTTGGTGCTCATAATGTTCCATCTTTGGCAGTGGGAGCCTCCTCAAGGTACTCCATTGTTTTTTCACACCACCCCAGTCTTTGATAGCTTATGTTCATTTTGGTATGATCGAAGTTCATTTTATAAAATTCTGCCTCTAGCCTTGAATCAGCCATTTCTCTAGGGAGTTACAGATGACTTTTGGAAATGATATTCAGAGACCACAGTCTGGGTGCTAAGCCTGTTAATACTAGGTTGGTCATTTTCTAGGCCTTTTCATTGAGGATTTTTATTTAACATCTTTATATTTGTTCTCTTTTCTTTTATAGTGAAGCTTTGTTTTACATATACACACATTATGTACTTTTCACAATAACAATAGTGATATTACTACTAACAGTATAATTACTGAAAACCATTGAAGATTTTATTTCTTTCTGTCCTTACAGATCTGTCTTGCTAAGGAAGTTCAGATAGTCCCCAACTTACGATGTATTTGAGTTACGACGAACTGCACGTAACGACGATCTGTTTTTTTGTTTTTTGTACATCTTATGATTAGTAATATGTACTATATACAATGTTGCAGCATAATTTGCTGATGTTGTCATTCTCAGGTGTTCACTCGCAGATGTTTATATGTAATGTTTCCAACCCCAAAAGGCAAATAAAGATCAGATTTATAAAGATACTGATAATAATAGGCAATAATAATGAAAACTAAAAAAAGAAGAGGTATTCGACTTACTATGGAATCGCTGGAATGGAACCCCGTTGTAAGTTGGGGACTACCTGTATGGTCAAATTATTGTGTCTTAAACTCACCTAAATAATTCCTCTCTCTCTGGACCAACTCAATACACAGGTTCATATGTTTCTTTATGCTTTTGATTTTGAAGGAGTACCTTTACAATTTTTTTGATTTAAATTTATAATTATATTTTAAAAGTTTACATATGAAACAGTGTACCTGCAGAGAAATCTAGCTTCTATCTCTGACCCCTCTACTTTGTTTTCTTCCCCCTAAAGGTAGCCACTTAAAAAAATTCTTTATCCTCCCATTAAAAAAAAGTAAATATGAATATAAAATTTGTCTGAAATGTTTATATAATGTCTACCTATATCTGTGTAAGTTGTTGTTAGCTGCCGTTTTGTCAACTCTGACTCATGCCGATCTTATGTACAACAGAACAAAATGTTTCCCGGTCCTGTTAGCCTCTCAATTGCCAACATGTTCTAGTCCATTGTTGTGGCTATTGTGACAGTCCATCTCACCAAGGGTCTCCCATGCCCTCATTGGCCCTCTGCTTTACCAAACATGATGTCCTTCTCTAGCAGTTGATCCTTCCTGATATGTCCAAACCAAGCAAGTCAGGCAGTATTCTGTTGTAATCCATAAGGTTTTCATTGGCTAATTTTTGGAAATAAATTGCCAGGCCTTTTCTAGTCTGTCTTAGTCTAGAAGCTCCACTAAAACTTGTCTACCGTGAGTGATCCTGCTGGTATTTGAAATACTGGTTGCATAGCATCCAGCATTGTGTTGGTGGTCTAGTGGTTAGCAAAGCTGCCCTCCAGCATTATAGCAACGTGCAAGCTACCACAGTATGACAGACTGACAGACAGGTAGTGGATATCTTCTACCCTTTTTTGATACAGTATTGTGAAGTTTATTTTCTCCACCTTGCTTTTTCACTTAATAGTATATCCTGAATATTCCTTAGCAGTATTTATAGGCATTTCTCCTTTTTTTGTAACTGCATTTTACTCCATTGAATTAGGTACACCGTATTTATTAATTCAATCACCTATTGATGGACATTTGCGTTGTTTCCTGTCTTTTGCTATTATAGATGGCGCTGCATGTGTATTCTCATGTTTTTTGCTAGCATATCTTTGAGGTAGAGTCCTAGACGTGGGATTGCTGGTCAAAGAATTAATGCATGTTACTTTCCTGGATACTGCCAAACCTGTGTATAGAGGTTGTGCCATTTTGCATTCCTGCTAGCAGTGTATGAGAGTGCCAGTTTCTCCACAGTTTTACTGATACAATGTGTTATCAATTTTTTTCCTTTGCCAATCTGATAGGTGAAAAATGGTATCTCAGTGATGATCTTATCATTTGCTTTACAGAGACAGAAACTCCTTCACAATTATTGGTTCATGAGAGTTTTATTATACTATTGGTAAGAGTATGAAATTTGGAGGCAGAATAATTCAAGCCCTAGTTTTGCTGCTTATCAACTGTGTGACAGTGAAAAAGTTACAATCTGTTTGTGCCAACAGTAGGATGGTATTGACGATAAGGATCAAATAAGATATGTGAAAACTGCTTTTTAAACTGTCAGTGCAAACCCTTGACCACCTGATCAAATCCAAAGCATGACAGACTTTCACAGATTGGCTCCTACCTACTTTTCTAGCCTCATTATCCTTTAGAATCTCTGTTCATTGCAGTTGCACAGAACGTCTAAGCATTCCTTGAACTTACCATTTGTTTGCAAATGCTCATCTCTGTCTGGAAGACTCTTCCAGTATCCCCTTTGTGATATCGTAATTTTCAAAACCTGGTTTGGATGTTATTTCCTTGTGAAACCTGGGATGCCCAGAAGTGTCAGTGGCTCTCTCCTCCATACTATCAATACGTTTTATATATGCCTCTATTTTAGTGTTTATATTATTATGTTGGAATTGTTTACATTTCTGCTTCTCCTGCCTCATGGCTCAATAGTTAAGCACTTGGCTGGTAGCTGAAAGGTGGTGGTTCTAACCTACCCGGCAGCTCCGTGGGAGAAAGACCTGGTGATCTGCTCCTGTAAAGATTACGGCCTAGAAAACCCTCTGGGGCAGTTCTACTCTGTCACCTCGGGTTGCTATGAATCAGAATTAATTTGCTGGCACCTAACAACACCACCACCACTAGAATTTTAACTCCTTAAAGGCAGAGCTTGTCCTTATTCATCTTAGTATGCCCAGCACCTAACGCAGTGCCTTGCATAAATAAATATTTGAATTAATTAATGAACTTTACAAACTGTAAATCCCTTAAGAGGTCATGGAGGTAGCAGTCATATTCATGGTTATAGTGCTGTAGCTAAACATTTAATCTCCTGGGATTGTAAATGGCAATGAATTTGGCAGGGATAGTGATGGTAATCCCAATACTAATGATACCACATACTTGTGAAAACTAGTTTTCACCTTGCATCTTTTTGTTTTTTTTGTCAAAATGACTTGAAGCTTTCAACGTTATGTGTTTGCATTTATAAGTGGTGTAATTAAACAAAAGAATAAAGCAATTCAGCTTTCCCATCTCCGGGCTATTCATGTTCCTTCTGCCTTAATACTCCCTTCTTCATCTTTGCCTTTCAGAATCCTGACAGTTGTACTTACACATTATTAAGTTAGAAAAAAAAAAAGGGTAGAGAACGAAACATTATGCATGGTATCATCCTGGTTTTGTTGGGAAGAAAAACATACGTATGGATATTCGTACAGAGTAAGGATTTTCATTGCTGCCCAATAGTGGCTGTTCCCGAATTAGCACAATTTATTGGTATTCTCTATGTTCTCCATTTAATGTTTATATTTTCTGATATTTCTGTAAGAAATACATTGTGCTTTTAAAATAAGAAAGATTGATTAAAAAACTACTTAAAAAAATTGCAACTGTCATTTTTTGTCCAACTCCCAATGACTTAGTATTTATTAAACGTATTTTGAATGAATGACTAAAACATAAGGAAGAACTTGGTAAATGCCACAAAAAAGGCATAAAGTGCTGAGCGGATTCAAAAGAGAAAAGTATTATGTGTGGAGGAGCTCAAGGGAGGCTTCAAGTTGAATGGGTCTGGAAGGAGAGAGAGATTTTGTTTTATTTTTTGTTTTTAAGAAAATAATATAATGAACCCCTTGTATCAGTAATTATTACCATTTTATGGAGGGGCTTTTTAGAAAATGAAATTTCTTTTATTCTTAGAATTCATGGTTTATGTCTTTATAGAATGCATGCATTATCCTACAGATTTACTTTCCTTGTTATTTTTTATTTGAGTTAGTATTAATTAGGTGGCTTTCCCTAAGCAAACAGCAATGTAGTGAAGTGCCCTGAGGAGTCTGCTATGTGACTGGGGAAACCAGCCAAGAATGAAGAATTTTCTAAATTGAAGAACGTACATGCAAGTATAGTATAGTGGAGAATTAATTGCATTTGCTCATTTTTGACCTTAGAAAAATAATAATAGCTTTTAAAATTGTTACTGGATTTTCTTATGTGACAAGTCACTTTAAAGGAATACCTTAAAAATGTATGTTGTAAGTTAAATTATTAAATGTGGTGGACCTTGGTTTATAAAGTTTTGTCTCTTGAGACAGACCTTAATTCAGAATTTTTCATGATGTTTCAAATCTTACAAGTTTTCTTCCTAAAGAAAAATCAAATTATGAACTAATCTTGGAACTCGCTCTTTGACTTATGAAGACAATTAATATGCTCCTGTGATAATGGCAAATTTCTATAAACCAACTTACTGAAAGACTATTGGAAAATATTTAATATGCTCTCATGGAGCATTAAAAAAAAATTTAGATTTGAAAAAGAAAAGCAAATCTATGGGATTAGAGGTGTTTTTACAAACCATGCTTGGTAGAGTAGAGGGTCAGTGAAACAGGGGATGAGGAAGACTATCCACGAGATGGATTGACACAGTGGCTGTTAACAGTGGGCTCAAACATAGCAACTATTGTGAGGATGGCTCAGGACTGGGCAGTGTTCCGTTCTGTTGTACACAGGGTCACTATGAGTCAGAACTGACTTGATGGCACCTAACAACAAGACTTTTTTTTTAAATGAAAGAATTCTGAAAGCTTTGGATCTCTTCTCGCTAGGAATTTTATTGTTACAGAAAAGGGGTTGTAAAAAGGTCTTATTTTTTTATCACTTTGCATTATTTTTAAAAGTTAGTTTTGAATAATTTCTTATTCTAATTTGGATCTGAAATAGTATGAGTACTGGTTATTTTCAAAGGCCATTCTACATTTGGCTTCACGTTTAGTGAATTTAGTTATAATATCCCCAGACCCACTAGGGTGCAGTTTCTATGGTTACCAGACCCCTTGTAGAGTGACAAAGGTTGGAATTCTGATTTTCATGAGTCAAATTTTGGCCTTTGACTCTGTCCCCTTTTCACATCCTTTGCTAAGCTTGGGCTGTTACTGTGCTTGAAGGCTTGTCAGCTAGCAGGTTCCTATGGTAACAGGAATGGAAATTTGAAAGAAGAAAGAGAACGGGAGCACAAAGGCTTGGTTGATTTAAATTTGAACAAAGAGTGGAAGATTCCATGTAGTGCATCTTTGTTGTAGAAACTAGAAATTGAATTTTAGAAAGTTGCTTTCAGTTTGTGAACTTCCTATACCCTGGTCTTGATTTAGTGAACAAAAGTATTACTGTATAACGAAGTACAATAAGAATTTTTTTTTTTAATTTGATAAACTGAAGTTCTTTTTTCCTACTTCATAGAGTTATAATAGTATTTCTTAGGTTATACATTTTGTTTTCAGCTTTACATTATCCAAGCTACCTCATTTAATTTTGATCTGGCTGAGGTTAAAAATTGTTAAGGTTTAAATCAAAGCAATTTGCTTATTAATATATTAATATTTTGATTTGTTTTTTATGTAACAACTATATTGATGTATTTATTGTATACTCATTTAGATTGTACAATTTCTTGAGTTTTGACAGACATATATACACCCATGAAACCATCACCATAATCAAGATACATAACATTTCCATAACAAACTTTTCCATGTGTCCCTTTGTAGTCTGTCTGTCCCTCCACTCCCTGCTGCAAGCAACCACTGATGTGTTTTCTGGCACTGTGGATTAGTTTTCATTTTCTAGAGTTTTATATAAATGAAATCATACAGTATCTACTATTTTTGTGTCTTTGCCTTTCACACGGCATAATGATTTTGTGATTCATTTATGTTTTGTTTTGCTTTTTAAAAACATCATTCCAGTTGACTTTCTGTATAAAATGCTGGCACTTGGTAGTTATGGTGCAATGAATTATTTAATATGTCCTTTGTGACTCACACGTAGTGACTGAGTAGGACTATACAAATAAGGAATGTGGAACCTGTGATAGTTGAGGTTATGTGTCATTTAGCTAGGCCATAATTCCCAGTATTGTAGGGTTGTTCTCCATTTTATGTGTTGTAGATCCTGACCTCTACAGTAGAATTGGTGTAGGGTGTGTCTTGGGTCACAGCCTCGCAAGAGGGCGTGACTCAAGTCCCAGCCTTACTAAAGTTACGCCCTTTCCTGGGATGTGGCCTGCATCTGAGATACATGTGTGTGTCCTAGCAAGGCTCTCTCTCTCTTCATCTGGATCTGGTGTCCGGTTCATGATCGGTTGACCTCCAGTTCTTGGGACTCAAGCCAGAGGCCTGCTGTCTGACCTGTGGATTCTGGGATTCGCTGGCCTCCACAGCCCCTTGGGCTGGCAACCTGTCATGTGACCTGATTCGCCAGCTTCTGCAGCCTTGTGAGCCAGCAGCCTGTGGTCTGAACGGCTGATTTGGGTTCATCAGCCCCTTTAGCCACGTGGGTCAGGAGAAACCTACACCTGACCCACAAATTTGGGACTTGCCAGGCTCCACAACGGCACGAGCCATTTCATTTATATGGTTTGGTTCGTGAGTTCTGTTGCAGCGTATTAGGGAACCCAGAGACAAGAGGGAGAGTACTAAGATGAGAGGGAGTGGTTGATGTTAGAGATGATGGAATAGTACAGCAGCTTGGAAAAGTTGGACATTTGGGACATCTTTAACCTTCACCTCATGGGAGCCAGCTTTGTGCTGATCCTTACAAAAGACATTATTTGTTTGGCAGTTGAGAACACAATTCAGCAGGGTTCCTCATGTCCACCAAATAGTCCAGCTGTAGCTCTATTAACTCGAAATTATTCCCTAATCCTCTTTTAAGCTATCATTTATTAAATGTGTTCTATATGCTAACTATACTTTGTCTTCTTATTTATGCATTATTAAGGCCATTTTACAGAGGAAACTGAACCTTAGAGAGGTTAAATAGAACAAATTTGTTAAGAGTAAGGGCTCTGGAGTAAGAATGCCAAGATTTGAGTCCTGGGTTTACCTTTGTATCTGTGTGGTCTTGGGCAAGTTACTTACCTTATATATAACTTAATCTGTTCTGCATTTCTATAATTTTGTCATTTTGAGAGTGTAATATAAATGGAATCATATAGTATGTAATCTTTTGAGATTGGCTTTTTTACCCTTGAGATCCATCTAAGTTGTTACATATATCAATAGTTCATTGCTTTTAATGGCTGAATAGTATTCCATTATATAGGTGTGCCACAATGTGTTTTTACTATTTACCCATTGAAGAGCATTTGGGTTGTTTCCAGTTCTTTGTTACTTCAAATAAAGCTGTTATGAATATTCCTGTACAGGTTTTTATGTGGACATAAGTTTTAATTTCTCTGAGATAAATACCCAGAAGTGTGATCACTGGGTTGCATGGTAAGTGTACGTATAGATTTTTAAGAAACTGCCAAGCTGTTTTCCCTAGTGATTGTATCATTTTACATTCCCACCAGCAATGTATGAGATCCTAGTTTCTTGGTATCCTCACCAGCATTTGGTATTGTCATTGTTTTTTATTTTACCTGTTCTAATAGTTGTTCAGTGATATCTCATTTGGTTTTGATTTGTATTTTCATAATGGCTAATAATATTGAACATCCTTTCACGTGCTGATTTGCCATCATATGTCCTCTTTAAGGAGCACTGGTGGTGTAGTGGTTAAGTGCTCCGCTGCTAACTGAAAGGTCAGTGGTTTGAACCCACCAGCTGCTCCATGGGAGAAAGATGTGGCAGTCTGCTTCCGTAAAGATTTACAGCCTTGGAAACCCTGTGGGGCAGTTCGGTTTTGTCCTATAGGGTTGCTATGAGTTGGAATCACCTCGACAGCAATAGATTATATCCTCTTTGGTGAAATGTCTGTTCATGTGTTTGCTCATTTTCCAGTTGAATTGTTTGTTTCTTTACTTTTGAGTTTTGAGTGTTCTTTATGTATTTTAGATACAAATCCTTTGTCAGATATGAGTTTGTAAATAGTTTATCTCAGTCTGTAACTTGTTTTTCCATTCTTTTAACAAGATCTTTAAGAGAACAGAAGTTTTAAATTTTGATCAAGTCCAGTTTATTAATTTTTTTCTCTTTTATGGATCATGCTTTTGGTGTCATGTCTAAGAACTCTTCAGCTAGCCCTAAGTCTCAAGTATTTTCTCCACTGTTTTCTTCTAAAAGTTTTATAGTTTTACATTTAACCTCATGATCCATTTTGAGTTAATATTTGTGTAAAGTGTGGTCCCTTTTTTTGCCTGTGAACATGCAGTAGCTTCAGGATCATCTGTTGAAAAGACTATCGTTCCTCCATTGAGTTGGTTTTGCATCTTTGTCAAAAATCAGTTGGCCATAGTTGGGTGGGTCTGTTTTTGGAATCTCTGTTCTGTTCTGTTGATCTTTGTGCCTGTCTCTCTATCAATACCACATTGTCTTAATTACTCTTGCTACATAAACAAAAAAAAAACCCCAAACCCGTTGCTGTCAAGTCGATTCCAACTTTGAATAGCGTGATTCTTCCCACTTTCTTCTTTTTCAAAATTGTTTTAGCTATTCTACTTCCTTTGTTTTTCCACATAAATGTAGAATAATTTTGTCTTTATCTACTGAAAGTTTTGTTGGGATTTTGATAGAAATTTCATTAAATCTGTAGATCAATTTAGGGAGAATTGCTATCCTTAAATACTGAGTCTTCTAATCTATGAAGAGCACATATCTCTCCATTTATTTAGATCTTCCTTGGTTTTTTCATCAGCATTTCATAATTTTTAGCATACAAGTCTCGTACTTGTGTTGTTGGATTTATACTGGTTTTTTTATTATTATAAATGTATTGTGTTTTAGTTTCCACGTGTTCACTGTTTATAGAAATACAATTGCATATAGAAATAGAATTGGTTTTTGTATGTTTATTTTGTATCCTGAGACATTGTTGAACTTTTTGTTTCTAGGAGTTTTTTTAATAAATTTTCTTGGGATTTTTCTACATAGATGGTAATGTCATCTGCAAATAGGGACAGTTTTGTTTCTTCCCTTCTAATCTGTATGTTCTTTATTCGCTCTCTTGCTCTATTGCACTGATAAAATTTCCAGTGCATCCTTGCCTTGTTAACAATTTTACAGTAAGCTTCCAGTCTTTCACCATTAAATATGACTTTAGCTGTAGGTTTTTTGAGAAATAGAGAATGTTACCTTCTATTTCTGTTGTGATCCCTAAGGTTTACTGTCATTGAAGTGTATTGATACAGTAGCTGCAACAGTAGACTCAAACAAACCAAAGATAATGAAGATGGGGCAGGACCAGGCAACCTTTCATTGTGTTATACATAGGGTGACTATGAGTCAGAGCTGACTCAATGGCAACTAATAATAACAACAACCCTCTATTTCTAGTTTGCTGAGAGGTTTTTTTTTTTTTGGTCATGAATGCTTTTTCTGCATCAACTGATAAGATCATGTGATTTTTCTTTATTAGCCTGTTAACTTGGTAGATTGCAATGATTAGTATTTGAATATTGAACCAGCCTTGAATTTCTGGAACAAACGCTAGATTGTGGATGTAATTCTTTTTACGTAATGCTGTATTTGATTTGCTACTATTAAAGATTTTTGCATTTATGTTCATGAGGATTGCTGATCTGTAGTTTTTATTTTTTCATACAGACTTTGTCTTGTATTGGTATCAGGGTAATCCTAACTTCAGAGAATGAGTTGGGATGTGTTCCCTCTTTCTATTTTTTGGAAGAGATTGTGTAGAATTAGTATTATTTCTTATTAAAAGTTTGATGAGAATTCTCCAGTGAAGCCATCTGGCCTGGAGATTTTCAGGTTTTGGTAGTTTGTAGATCTTGAGGAATTAGTCAATTTCACCTAAATTGTCTGGTTTATGTGCAGAATAGGATTGTTTGTAATGTTCCCTTATTTTTTTTTAATGTCTACAGAGCTTCTGGTAACTTCTTTCTTTCATTCTTGATATTGGTAATTTGTGTTTTCTCTTTTTTTCTTTCTCAGTCTTGCTAGAGGTTTATCAATTTTATTGCCATTTTCAAAGAATCAGCTTTTGGTGTGAATGATTTTTCCCTATTGCTTTTCTGTTTTCAGTTTCATCTGTTATTTTTTTCTCTTTGCTTGCTTTCAGTTTACTTTGCTTTTCTTTTTTAAAGTTCTTGATGTGGATACGTAGATTATTGACTTGAGACCTTTCTTCTTTTCTAGTGTAAACATTTAGTGCTGTAAATTTCCTTTGAAGCACTGCTTTAGTTATATCCCAGATTGTTTTCATTTTCATTTAGTTTAAATATATTTTCTAATTCCTCTTGTCACTTCCTTTTGACTCATGGCTTGTTTAGTAGTATGTTGTTTAATTTCCAAGTGTGTGGAGATTTTCCTGTTACCTTTCTTTTTATTGATTTGTAGTTTAATTATGGTTAGAGAAGTGTGATTTCAATTATTTAAAATAAGTTAAGGTTTATTTTATGATCTAGGGTATTGTCTATATTGGTGAATATTCCATTCACGTGAAAAGAATGTATGAAAACATTTTGTTCATGGAGTGGTTTATAAATGTCTGTTAGATCCCATTGGTTGTAATGATGTTAAGTTCTTTTATATTCTTGCTTATTTTCTGTCTTGTTCTATTGATGGATAAATGTTGAAGTCCCTGATTATAATTGTGGATTTGCCTATTTTTTATGCCATTTTTGCCAATTCTTGCTTCATATATTTTGAATCTCTGTTGTTTTGTGAATACACATTTGGGATTCTTATGTGTTCTTGGCGAATTGACCCTTTTATCATTATCTAATGTCATTCTTTGTCCCTGCTTTTTTTTTTTGCTCTGAAGTCTTGTTTGATATTAATAAAGCTACTCCAGCCGTCTTTTGGTTAGTGTTTACGTGGTTTATCTTTCCCCATCCTTTGTCTTTTAACCTCCTGTATTAGGTTTCCTCAGGCTGCCATAACAAAGTGCCATAAACTAGGTGGTTTAAAACAACAGAAATCTTCTCTTACAGTTGTGAAGGCTAGTTGTCCAAAATTAAGGTGTCAGCAGGGCCATGTTCTCTCTGAAGGCTCTAGGGGAAGAGTCCTTCCTTGCCTCTTCTAGCTTCTGGTACTTCCAGGCATTCCTTAGCTTGTGGCAGCACAACTCCAATCTCTGCCTCTGTTTCCATGTGGCTATCTTCCCTGTGTAATTATGTCTCTTTTCTTTTTTTTTTAAGGACACTGGTTGTATTGGATTAGGGCCCTCCCTACTTCAGTATGACCTCATATTAACTAATTACATCTGCAAAGACCCTGTTTCTAAATAAGGTCACATTCACAGGTACCAGGGGTCAGGACTTCAATGTATCTTTTTTTTTTTTTTTGGTAGAATTGGCATCTGCATTGCATTTATTAATTTTTTAAATCATGCTAACTAATGGGAAAATGACTGTCATTCATTTTATAAAAAGGGATGTATTGGGTTGTTCTTGATTTTTATAAAAAAAATTTTGTTGTACTTTAGGTGAAAGTTTACTGCTCACGTTAGTTTCTCATTAAAAAATTTATACACATATTGTTTTGTGACGTTAGTTGCAATGCCCAATTGTGACAGCCCATCTTCCTTTCCACCTTGGGTTCCCTGTACCCATTTGTGAATTTTCTGTCCCTTCCTGCCTTGTCGTCTTGCTTTTGGGCAGAAGTTGCCCATTTGGTCTTGTATATTTGTTTGAACTAAGAAGCATGTTCCTCACATATGTTATTGTTTGATTTATAGACCTATCTAATCTTTGTCTGAAAAGTGGGCTTTGGAAGTAGTTTCAGTTCTGAGTTAGCAGAGTGGGGGCCGTAGTCTCGGGGCTCCTCCAGTCTCTGTCGGACCAGTAAATCTGGTCTTTCTCATGAATTCGAATTTTGTTCTACATTTTTCTCCTGCTCTAGCCAGGACTCTCTGTTGTGATCCCTGTCAGAGTGGTCGGTGGTGCTTGCTTGTTCTTGATTTTGAAGTGCCCTAATTTTGGTCCTCTGGACTGAGACATGGCTATGGCTACCATCTTACCTAATCCTAGTGGATCATAATGGCAGTGATCCCCAGAACCTTGATACAGCCCAAGAGTACCAGCCATTTAGAAATTCTGCAGCTTGCAGTTTAGGCTATTCATGTATTAGAAGCAGTTTACTTAAGCACCTGATGTATCCTAATTCTTTTTTTTTTTTTCTCTCTAAATTTTACTTATTTTGTTGTTGTTGTTGAGAATATACACATCAAAACATACACCAATTCAGTAGTTTCTACGTGTACCATTTAGTGACATTGATTATATTCTTTGAGTTATGCAACCGTTTTCACTATCCTTTTCTGAGTTGTTCCTCCCTCATTAACATAAACTCACTGCCGCCTAAGGTTCCTATCTAATCTTTTGAGTTGCTGTCGTCAATTTGATCACCTATAGATAGTTTTTAAAAGAGCACAATGCTCAAGGCAGACCTTTTTTACTAGTTAAGCTAACCTATTGTTTGGTTTTAAGATGACTTCAGGGGATCTTTTTAGTTTAAGATTTAAAGATTATCTCAGGTCAGTAGTTTCAGGGGTCAGTCTAGAGTCCATGAGGACTGTAAATTCTGTTCTGTATTTTCCTCCTTTTGATCAGGATTTTTCTATGGAATATTTGATTAAAATGTTCAATAATGGTAGCCAGGCACCATCCAGTTCTTCTGGTCTCATGACAAAGGAAGCAGTTGTTCATGAAGTCAGTTAGCCACACATTCCATATCCTCCTCCTGTTCCTAACTCTCCTTCTTCTTCTGTTGCTCCAGGTGAATAGAGACTAATTGTTGTGCCTTGGATGGTCATTTGCAAGCTTTTAAGACCCCAGGCACTATGGAAGGAACTGGGAGGTAGAACAGAAGCACTAAGCATGTTATTAGGCGAATTAACTGGGATATCCCATGAAACCATAACCCTTAACCTCCAGACCAACTAACTAAATCCCGTGAGGTTTTTGGTTGTACATAAGCAGACTCAACAGCTATTTTTTTTGTCATTGTTGTAAATACATCTATCATACAACTTTTGCCGATTAACTTTTTACAGGCGTGCAACTTACTGACAGCAGTTACAGTAGTTGACTAACATATCTTTTTGAGGGTCACACAATTCAGCCCATAAAAGTCTACCCTCTGGCCTCCAAAAATTTGTCATTTTTATGTGCAGAGTACATTTACCCCATCAGAACATCCCCTGAAGTCTTAACCCATTCCAGCATTACCTTTAAATCCAAGATTTTATCTATATATAATGGACTCAAGAAACCCCAAAAATCATTTTCTAAATCAGATATGGGTGAGACTTTGAGTATGGTCCATCCTGGGGCAAAATTCTCTGTCTGTGGACCTCTGAAACCTAGAAAATAAATTATCTGCTTCTAAAATACAATGGTGAGACAGGCATAGGATAAACATTCCCATTCCAGAAGGGAGAAATTAGAAGGAAAATAGGGGTCAGGGTCACAGGTCTCAAGAAAGTTCACACTCCAGCAGAATAAATTCCATTAGTTCTGAAGGCCTGAGAATATATTTTCTGTGGCTTGATCTGCTTTCTGGGCCCTAAGAGGCCCTATTGGTCCTGGCCTCTGGGCCTATGGAGGCCCTATTAATC
Organism: Dugong dugon; assembly: GCA_030035585.1. Lineage (NCBI taxonomy): Eukaryota > Metazoa > Chordata > Mammalia > Sirenia > Dugongidae > Dugong > Dugong dugon. The sequence goes on along the minus strand of CM057476.1, from coordinate 43,859,876 downwards.
TATGAGCCACCCTGGGCTGAAGCCTGCCCTCTGGACCGGTGACATAACTTCCAGCATCACAGCTAAGTACAAGTGGGAAGTGGCTCTGCTCTCTGGAACCAAGGAAGTGGTGGCCTGGAGGCCTTAGAGCCATTATTTCTTTATCTTGAATGATAACACATGCTTGCAGCCAAGTAGCTCTATGGGCCTGTTTCCTGCCTGTAGAATCCCAGAAGTCTAATAGTCTTACTTCTCTCTGTGCCATCTCTGTTACCTTCAGTCCAGATTCGCAGTGTTTCTGCTGAGATGGTTGATTGGATCCATAAATGACACGCATAGCCTCTCTAGGAAACTCTTGTTCAGCAACACCTTTGGTGTTCTCCTCAGAGCATGCTTTCTCAATTTTTACAATACAGATAGGCTGAGAATTTTCCAAATCTTAAATTGTGGTTCGTTTTTGTTTAACAATTTATCTCTTTTGTCTCACATTTTGCTATAAGTAGCAAAGAGAAAACAGGCTGCACCTTCTACTCTTTGCTTATAAATCTCCTCAGCTAAATATGCAAGTTCATTGTACAAGTTCTCCTTTCCACAAAATGGTAGAACATAATTCAGCCAAGTTCTCTACCACTTTGTAGCAAGGACAGCCTTTCCTCCAGTGTCCAATAACATGTTTCTCATATTTGTGCCCACCAAAAGCAATATTCTATTCATGAAATACGTGTATTCTCTAACAATAGAAGCTTTCTCTACAACTCTCCTCAGTTTCTTAGCCCTCACCAGAATCACCTTTAATGTCCATAATTCTGCCAACAATCTATTTGAGGCAGTCTAGGCTTTTTCTATCTCGTGCCTCAAAATTCTTCCAGCCTCTATCCATTAGCCAGTTCCAAAGCCACTTTCACATTTTTAGGTAGCACCCTACTTCCCAGTACCAGAATCTGTATTAGTTTCCTCAGGCTGCGATAACAAAGTACCATAAACTTGGTGGCTTAAAACAACAGAAATTTGTTCTTTCATAGTTCTGGAAGGTAGAAGTCCAAAACAAGGTGTTGGCAGGGCCATGTTCTCTCTGAAGACTCGAGGAGAGGACTCCTTGCCTCTGCTAGCTTCTGGTGGTTCCATGTGTTATTTGGCTTGTGGCAGCATAACTCCAATCTCTGCCTCTGTCTACACATGGCTGTCTTCGCTTTGTGTCAGTTTGTATCTCTTCCCTTTTTATAAGGATACCAGTCATACTGGAGTAGGGCCTACCCTAGTGCAGTATGGTCTCATGTTAACTAATTACATCTGCAAAGACCTTATTTTCAAATAAAGTCAAATTCACAGGTACTGGAGGTTAGGGATTCAGCATATCTTTTTTAGGGACACATTTCAATCTATAAAAGCTGCTTATATCTTCATATTTGAAATCAGATTTTTATGGACAACATAGAGTTCAGTCATGCTTTTCTATCCATTCTCATAATCTCTATCTTTTTAATTTTAGCATTGATTTGTACTCTTTCTTTATTTGAAACAAACTTATTGGAAAATTTATAATCTCTGCAAAATGTAGTTTCCCTACTGTTATGAATTGAATTGTGTCCCCTTCAAATATATGTCAACTTGGCGAGGCCATGATTCCCAGTATTATGTAGTTACCCACTATTTTGTGATCTGATGTGATTATTGTGTGTGTTGTAAATCCTAACCTCTATGATGTTAGTTTTACATGCAAGTAAAATTTTGCTGAAGATCATTCTAAAGTGGCTGCAGCACTACATCAACAGGGAACTGCTAGAAATTCAAGCCAGCTTCAGAAGAGGACATGGAACCAGGGATATCATTGCTGATGTCAGATGGATCCTGGCTGAAAGCAGAGCATACCAGAAGGATGTTTACTAGTGTTTTACTGACTATACAAAGGCATTCAACTGTGTGGGTCATAACAAATTGTGAATAACATTGCGAAGAATGGGGATTCCAGAACACTTAATTGTGCTCATGAGGAGCCTGTACATAGATCAAGAGGCGGTTGTTCGGATAGAGCCAGGGGATGCTGTGTGGTTTAAAGTCAGGAAAGGTGTGCATCAGGGTTGTATCCTTTCACCATACCTATTCAATCTGTATGCTGAGCAAATAATCTGAGAAGTTGGACTATATGAAGAATTGGTCATCAGGATTGGAGGAAGACTCATTAACAGCCTGCATTATGTAAATGACACAACCTTGCTTGCTGAAAGTGAAGAGGACTTGAAGCACTTACTGATGAAGATCAAAGAACACAGCCTTCAGTATGGATTACACCTCAACATAAAGAAGACAAAAATCCTCACAACTGGACCAATAAGCAACATCATGATAAATGGAGAAAAGATTGAAGTTGCCAAGGATTTCATTTTACTTGGATACACAATCAACACCCATGGAAGCAACAGTCAAGAAATCAAGACACATTGCATTGGGCAAATCTGCTTCAAAAGACCTCTTTAAAGTATCGAAAAGCAAAGATGTCACCCTGAAGATTAAGGTATACGTGACTCAAGCCATAGTATTTTCAGTCATATCATATGCATGTGAAAGCTGGACAGCGAATAAGGAAGACTGAAGAAGAATTGACATCTTTGAATTATGATGTTGGCAAAGAATATTGAATATACCATGGACTGCCAAAAGAATGAAGAAATCTGTTTTGGAAGAAGTACAGCAAGAATGCACCTTAGAAGCAATGATGGCGAGACTACGTCTCACATACTTTGGACATGTTATTAGGAGGGATCAGTCCCTGGAGAAGGACATCATGCTTGCTAAAGTAGACGATCTGCGAAAAACAGGCAGACCCTTAATGAGATGAATTGACACAGTGGCTGCAACAATGAGCTTGAGCATAACGATTGTGGGGATGGTGCAGGACCAGGCAGTGTTTCATTCTGTTGTACGTAGGGTTGCTACGAGTCGGAACCAACTCAATGGCACCTAACAACAACAACAACAACAATGAAGCAGAGCCCTTTCTCAATTTTATTGGCCATTTGGATATTCAGTTTTGTGAAGTGCTGATTCAAGTTCTTTGCTCTTTTTTTTTTTTTTTTGTATTTGCTTGTTGTTTGTAGAAGCTCTTTATATATTCAGACTACAGTATCTTTGTAGGATAATATGTATTACAAATATGTTTTCTCATTCTGTGGCTTGCCTTTTCAATTTCTTAATGGGTCTTTTAAGGAGCCCTGGTGGTGCAGTGGTTAAAGTGCTCAGCTGCTAATTGAAAAGTTGGCGGTTTGAACCTACCAGCCGCTCCATGGGAGAAAGATGTGGCAGTCTGCTTCTGTAAGGGTTTATAGCCTTGTAGACCCTATGGGGGCAGTTCTGCTCTGTCCTACAGGGTCACTATGAGTCAGAATTGACTCCACAGCTGTGGTTTGGTTTTTTTTTTTTTTTTTTTTTGGTTAATGGGTCTTCTGATGAACATATGTTCTTAATTTTTATGTAGTCAAATTTATCAGCTTTTTCCCCTGGTATTTAGCAGTTTTATGTCCTATTTAAGTAATTATTACGTGAAAACCATGGTCCTTTATTGCTTTACTTCTCACATTTATGTTTGGAATTGATTTTTGTGTTTGAGATAAGACCAAGAATCATTTATTATCCCAAATGGATAATCAATTGTTGTAGCACTATTTACTAAAAAGTCATCCTTCCCCCTCACCCCATTTCACTGCCACCTTTTCATAAGTCAAGTGACCATGTCTGTGTTTGCCTGTTTCTGGACCTTCTGTTCTGTTCCATTGGTCTGTGTGACTACTCTTGTGTTGATACTATACTGGCTTTATTACCATAGCTTTATAAGAAGTCCTGATACCTAGTGGTCTGTCACCTACAGTTTTGTTCTCCAAGATTGTTTTGGCTGTTGTCTGTATTTCTATTTAATTTTAGGATCAGTTTGTCAGTCTTCATAAAAACACAAAGTCTTTGGATTTTGACTGGAGTTGCATTGAAGTTGTACATCAATTTGGGGAAGAATGATATTTTTTACAATATTGAATCATCCAGTTCATAAATATGATATAAGTCCTCCATCTATTTAGATCTTTTTTAAAATTTTCTCAATATTTTTTGTAATTTTCAGTGTAGAGGTCTTGCACATCTTTTGTAAGAATATTTTCCTGGAGATTTGATTGTTTATTTTTAGATGTTGTCAGTGTTTTTATTGTTGGTTTTTTTTGTTTTTAATTGATGTTAGAATGTAATGGGTCTATTGTTTTTATAGTAAAATATAAATAATATAAAATTTACCATTTTAACCATTGTAAAGTGTACAGTTCATTGTCATTAAGTACATTCATGATGTTGTGCAACTATCATCATTATTTAGTTCCAGAACTTTTTCATCACCCCAAAAGGAAGCCCTATGCCCAGTAAGCAGTCACTCCTCATTCCTTCTTTCCCCTGGAAACCACTAATCTTTTTTTTTTTTTTTTTTTTGTCTCTGTGAATTTGCCTGTTATGGCTATTTCCTATAAATAGAATTACACAATATGTGATCTTTTCTGTCTGGCTTCTTTCACATAGTGTAATGCTTTCAAGGTTCATCCATGTATCAATACTTTATTCCTTTTTATGGGTGAATAAAATTCCATTGTATGGATATACCACATTTTGTCTAATAGACTTTTGGGTTGTTACCACCTTTTGGCTATTGTGAATAGTGTTGCTGTGAACATTTGTATATAAGTTTTGATATTTTATCATCCTTAATGTTTAATTCAATATATGTACGTATTGAATTTAAATTTTAATTGTGATTTTTTTTTTTTTTTTTTACTGATCATAGGGTATTTGGGAGTTTGTTGCCTTATTTCCAAACGATTGGATATTTTCTAGGTTTTCTTGTAATTCTACTTTAATTCCATTTTGGTCTTAGAACAGTCTCCGAATGATTTCAGTACTTTGAAGTTTGCTCAGGCTAATTTAGCTCCTAGAATATGGCCAGTTTTTAATAAAGATTCAATGTGCCTTTTAAATAGGGTTCATTCATTGATGGGTATCATGATTATATATGTCATTTAGGTCAAGTTTGTAATGGGTTTTTTAGATTTTCTATATTCTTAATGAATTTTTGTCTGACTCTTCTGTCATTTATTGAAGGAGGTCTATCAGTCTCTTGTCCTGATTGTGGATTTGTTATATCTTCTTTTAGTTCTGTCAAATATTGCTTAAAATAATTTGAAGCTGTGTTATTTGGTGCATATGTATTTATATTTGCCTTTTGGTAAATTGACTCTTTTATATTTATGAAATGATCTTCTTTACCTCTAGGAATACTTCTTGCCGTAAAGTCTATTATTTCTGAAGTTAGTATACCACACTAAGTTTCTTTTGGTTAGTACTTACATGGTTTATCTTTCTTCCTTCCTTTTACTTTCAACCTATCTGTGTTCTTATATTGAAAGTGTGTGTTTTGTAAACAGCATAGAGGGGTTTTTTTTTTCCTGTTTTTATTTTTACTGACTCCAACAGTCTTAGTCTTTTACTTAGAGTTTTTTCTATTTCATTTAAAGTCATTAGTAATCTACTATGTGATGTTTCTGTCTACCATCTTATTTGATTTCAGTTTGTCCAAAATATTTTACATATTTTTCTTTCCTCTCATTCCATCTTTTGGATTATTCTGCTTTTCTCTCTGTTACCTTGATAGTTGTACATTCTTTTAGTGGTTACCCTTGAAATTATGACACATACCTTTGACTTCCAACATTCTAATAAAAGTAATTACTTGAACCACTCTGCAGTAGTGTTCCACTGACTCCCTCCCATGTTTTCCATTTTATTATTATGCATATTAAATTTGTATGTATTTTAAGACACTACTGTTGTTATTTTTGTTGGTACAGGAAATATAATTATATTGACTCGCATAGTCGCCCTTTCTGTTGCTCTTAATTCTTTTGGAGTTTTTTTTTTTTTTTAAATCATTTTTCTTCTGTCTGAAGAACTGTCTAATCATTCCTTTTAGTACAGGTTTGCTGGTGACTTATTTTCTCAGTTTTTATGATTCTGAAAATATCTTTACTTTGTCTTCATCTGAGAAGGATATTTTCACTGGGTGTGGAATTCTAGGTTGGCAGTTATTTTCTCTCAGCTCTTCAAAGAAGTCATTCCATTGTTTTCTGAAGTCAACTCTAAGTGTTACTATTGCTCTCCTAAAGGCAGTGTGTCCTTTTTCCTCTCACAACTTTTAAAATATTTATTTGATTGTCAACAATTTGAATAAGATGTGCCAAAGTGTGGTTTTCTTTGTATTTATCCTTGGGGTTTGCAGAACTTCTTGAATGTGCAGGTTGTTATTTTAGCCAGTTTTGGAAAATTCTTAGCCATGATCTTTTTATATATTTCTGCTGCCCCAATCGCTCACTCCTCCCCTTTTGAAATTCCATGTATGCATATGTTAGACCTTTGCATATATTTTACATGTCTATTATGCTCCTTTTTTTTGTATTTTTTTTTTTTACTTTTTGTTAGTAAGCGTCTGTTTGATATTTTCTATTGCCTTGTTTTCTATTATGCCAGTCCTGTATTCTCCTATGTTCAACTTGTTCTTAATTTCAGTAATCATATATTCTAGTTACAGAATTACCATTTGATTCCTGTTCTAGTAGATTCCAATTTTCGGGTGAGATTCTTTATCTTTTATTTTATCTTATTGAACATATTAGTCATAGTTACATACAGTCTCATTTGTTAACTTCAGTATCTGGATCACTAAAACATTGGTTTTTTTTTTTCCACCCTGGGTTTTCAGTCATATAGTCCTGTCTCTCAGAATGCTCATTAATTTTTTGTTCAGTACCAGACATTCTAAAATATTAATGAGGTTCCAGATGATGTTATATCACTCTAGAAAAAGTTTACCCTTTCTTTTGCTTGGCAGATAAATGGGGGAATAACATCTTAATTCAGTCTGGGACTGAACTGAGTTGAGGCTGGGTAACAGTTTGGTAACTTTCTGTCTCTCTCTGATTTGTCCCTGCTGCTGTGGCACAGTGGTTAAGAGCTTGGCTGGTAACCAAAAGGTCAGCAGTTCGAATTTACCAGCTGTTCTTTGGAAATTCTATGGGGCAGTTCTGCTATGTCCTATAGGGTCACTATGAGTTGGAACTGACTCAATGGCAACAGGTTTGTTTTCTTTTTTACTAAGGTGTAGTCATGCAGGGCTTCCAGATGGGAGTCTTATATGTTCAGTCTGCCTGGCAGGGCCTGAACTCTAATCCGTATCTCCTTGGCCTGATCCAAAAACCCAAACTCACTGCCATCCAGTTGATTCTGACTCATAGTGACCCTGTAGGATAGAGTAGAACTGTCCCATAGGGTTTCCAAGGCTGTAAATCTTCAAGGAAGCAGACTGCCATATCTTTCTCCTGCGTAGCAGCTGGTGGGTTCAAACTGCCTACCTTTTGGTTAGCAGCTGAGTGCTTTAATCACTGCGCTACCAAGGCTCCTCTTGGCCTGATAAGACTGCCAGAATCTCCACTCTGCTTTTCAGAGGCTTTCTGGATAGCTTCTTAGCCTTCTTACCTGTATAGCTTCAGAATTTTCAATTATCTTAAAGGGAAAACTGGCTTTGTGTCAAACTCAGCTCTTGGTACTGCCCTTTTCACCTAGATCGTTTTCCTTTAATTTCCAATTTTGTATTTACAGCTTTGTAAGACCACCAAAAAGCTCCGCTGGTGCTGTGATTCTTTAGCACCAGTCTAGACAAAGCTTGGGTTCTCAGCCTTGTACCCAGATTTAATAAATGCCTTCTAGAAAAAGTGGCTGCAGTTATCAGGTTCTTCTTCATGCTTCTCCACTCTCTAGGATCTTGGTTCCTCTAGTTCTTTTGCTTCAGTTCTCCAATAGCCACAAATAGATATTTTAAAACATTTTCTTCTGCCTTTTTATGTTGTTCTTGGTGAAAGCATTGGTTTACCACAGTCTACTCATCATTCTTGTAAGTGATAGTCATATACAGTTTATCATCACATACAATTTATTGTTACATATAGGTCATCACATCCATTTTACAGTTAACTTCTTTGACCTCAGTTTTTTAAAGTGATTTCTGATTTTCTGACTGCATCTGGTAGTCTTTGCATTATCTGTAGAGACTTCTGGAAAGCATTATACATCACTGTAGAAATGAGTAGATTGATTCTTACTCAGTAGAAAGGCCTGTAGGTGAAAATATCCATTATCAGTTCAAAATCAGCAATGACTCTGAAACTATATAAAGAAGTGGAAAAAATATTTGATAGTTAAAAGCCCAGTTGCACATTTCTGGGGATATTTGATCTATTCCTGTGGTTGTAATGATTATTTTAGTATGGTTTTAAGTTTGGGACTACTATTTTTTGTTTGTTTACTTATTATCAGCTTACGGTGCGAGCTCTTTATATCATATGATTTCAGAGTTTAAAGAACTCTGTTTAAAAAGGTTTTAAAAATGTAAAAAGAACAGGAAAACATGAGGCAAAGATCAGAGATCCCTTCCTCTCCTCTTGTCCCCAAAACAACTACAAGTCATCTCTCGGTATCCACAGGGGATTGGTTCTAGGACCCAATACCAAAATGCAAGGATGCTCAAATCCTTTATATAAAATGGCATAGTATTTACATATAACCTGTGCACATCCTCTTGCATGCTTTAAATCATCTCTAGATTACTTATAATACCTAATAGAATGTAAAAGCTTTGTGAATAGTTGTTTCATCACAATTGAAGACTTGCTCTGGAAGGTAGCTTTTCTCTTCTGTGAGTTTCTTGAGCTCTTCTGGGAGCACTGATGCTGCCTTGACATCAGTTGCTGATTCTCCCATGATCTTGAAGTTCTTGAGGCTGTAGTGCTTTACAGAGCTAGCCAGCCATCCCTTACTAGCCTGAATCTCCTTCCTCTTGCTCTCCTCAATCCCCTCCCACTTAGCCTTTGACCACTTCATTACTTTTTAGGAGCCATTTTTTCACAGAAACCGTGGGTGTGCACAACACAAGCAGCGAACCAATGAGCCGCAAGGCAAACAATGCTCAAAACTGAGTGCTGGAGAGAGACTGAGGATCCATGAGATGGTGCGAGGCTACAGCAGGTGTATGCCTACACATCACTTTATTTGCGTGAATTCAGCATAGTGCTCGCCGAGTGGCAAATTCAAGTTTTGCATTTTGGAACTTATTTTTTTTCCTGAATATTTTCCATCTGCCTTTGGTTGGATCTGTTGATGCAGAACCCTTGAATACAAAGGGCCAACTGAACTACTATGTATAACTATCTCTCTTCCTCCCCTTCTCCCTCTCTTTCCTCCTTTTACTGTTAGACCTCCCTCTACTACTGATACATGTTAATTGAAGAAAACATAGAAATTAAAATACGTTAAAAAAAAATTAAAATGTCTTATAATCCCACCACCAAGCAGTAGTCAGTCTTTTGAACATTTTGGTGCATGTGTTTTGCTTTTTCTTCCTATATAAAAATGGATCATGTATATTAGTGGTTCTCAGCCTTGCCACTTCAATAGTATCAACCTGTAGCAATTAAAATATACATATAGATTCTGGAATCCACTCAAACTTACTGAATCAGTATCTTCCAGGGCTTCAGACTGGTTCATTCAGGTTCAAACTCCTGAAATCTTCAGGAGTAGTGCTAAGAGAGTTTTGTTTTTAAAAAAACACAACTCCCATTTAGAATTTTAAAAATAACCTTGAAAAATTTTTTAGATGGAAAAAATATTGTAATATGCATAGCTTTAACTTGTATATAGCTCTTTATCTAATTTTTTAATTTTAACTTTTTCCTAGCCATTCCACCCTATGGTGAATCTGGATTGCTCTCGGGATTTCCGGCCATTTCTTTGTGCGCTCTATGCTCCTATTTGTATGGAATACGGACGTGTCACACTTCCTTGTCGTAGGCTGTGTCAGCGGGCCTACAGCGAGTGTTCGAAACTCATGGAAATGTTTGGTGTTCCTTGGCCTGAAGATATGGAATGTAGTAGGTACGAAAATCACAGATTTTCATGGATTGTTTCTTATGTTGCAGTATGTTTAAAATTACTTGTTTTCTTCTGTGTCATCAGTTTTCCAGAAATTATTTTTGAAGTCTACATTCAGAAGAGCGCACACATTAGTCATCAGTTTTGAACGGCAGTATCAGCTTCAGAGTTGATCAGTGCCTTAGGAATTTAGAAGTACTAAATGAAAGAGTTAGAAAGAAAAAGAGTTTCTATAAAGAAATTTTTTTAAAAATTAAGAAATATATAATCAAGACATTCAGTTGATTTTTCTCTTTTTAAAGGTTTTTTTTTTCTGGTTAGAAAAGTAATGCCATTTATGAAAAATTGGAAAATACAGAAGAACACAGAGAAGAAAATCACTGTGTTAGTAATGTCATCATTGTAGTCATTAAATACCTTTATGATCACATATGTTAATGACTGAAAGTTACGTCAATTCTGTTTTTCTGTCATTCGTTATCATACCAGATCTAGAAAACATCAGATGCTTTTCAAATGACTTCTACAACATAGACTGCAAGCATTTCCTAAAGGTTTGAAGATTAATTTACTGGACAGTCTTATAGGTTTGCATGAGAGAACATTATTATTATTAGCAAAGATATACTGTATTTTTTATATAATAATGTACTTTTTGTATTCTGAAATATTTTAAGGACAAAGAATAATAGGATGAATACCTATGTGCTTGTTATTATCTAGCTTTGTCCAGTCTTAATATTTTGCAATATTTGCTTCAGATTTTTTTGAGAAGTAAACAATACAGATAGAGTTGAAGGTTCTTTGGAACCCATCTTGATCTCATGCCCTTCTTTCCCCCTCAGAGGTGAGGTAATCATTATTCTGAATTTGTTGTTAATCATTCCCATGTTTTTTTTTATTCTGTCTCTGTGTGTGTATGTGTTTGTGTGTGTGTGTGTGTGTGTGTGTATATGTTTGTATCTGTAGGTCTGGCTCATTCCTTTTAATTCCTATATAGTAGCCATTTATATAACATTCTTTATTTAGCCATCTCCTACTGATGGTCACTTAGGTTATTTCCAGGTTTTTGCTGTTACAAGCCATACTACACTAAACATTCTTTTCTTCTACATTTTTTAAAGTAATTTTTTTTTTTTTTTTTGTTATCTCACAATAGCTCTTGGAGGTAGAGAAAGCAGGTGTTGTTACTCTCATTTGACATGTGGAGAAACTTAAAAAATAAAACGTGCATTAATTAGTTTCTTATTAATATCACTGACATTTTACTTTCTCTTATTTGTTGACTCTATTTCCCAATTATTTGATTTGTTCTCTTATGTAGCCTCATCTAACTATTCATCCACTTTCCCAAACACATGGCTATAGTCCCTTCTTTGAAAGTCTGTAAATTTCTTGATAACTTGTAACAACAGTTGTAAATTGCCTGGCAAGGGCTCTCTTTCACGTTTTTTGCATCTAACTTCCATTGTTTACTAATCTTTTTATTTTAACAACTTATATACAAGTGTATAAACTTCATTATAATCTATTTATGTGTTTGGATAGGATTAAACCTATTTTATGTCCTCTCTATTGCCTGGGATTCTGGTAAAATAGTCTTTTGTAATAACCTTTCATTCTTCCACATCTCACATACTCTTGTTCCTACTGTACCTGTTCTTCAACTTCATGGGCATCCCCAGACTTTTGATTTTCCTTTTTTTTTTTCCCCCCATAAGGGCACCTTCCTCATCTAATTTATGTCTTTATTTAGATTAGACTTTGTGGTTCATCACTTGAAATACACTTTTGCTAGCAATTTCAACTCATTCCTTCGCTAGTGAAACTCCAACTCTAGATCAATCCAGCCAATTTCTTACAAATTAATTATGTTGTATATTTAGTGATTTAAGTCATTGCTGTTGTATTAGCTCATTGTCGCTACTTGTCCTTGGTCAGGAAAGTTTCTGTTCATTCCCCTCAGCAGTATGCCAAATCTGTATCACTCATTTCAAATGTATATATCTCTCTCAACCTCAGCCTGTCCTCTTTTCCTAAAAATCGTTTAGACCATTATGTGTGAACTACTATGATCTGCCACATTTCAGACCAACATTTCTCAATTTTCTTTCTTGGATCCTCTTCCTTTTCCTGCCCCTTGAATATCGGTGCTTCCCAGAATTTGGTTCCTGTTCTCTGCTGATTCTACATGGTTTCCCTAGATAATCTCATCTTACTGATTTTAACTATTATTCATGTACCAGTAACTCTCATATCTAAACCTGTAGCCCTGACCTCTCCCTGTTAAGCTCCAAATCTGCATATCTAGCAGCCATTGGAAATCCTAACCTGAATTTGTCTCAGATACCTCAATTTCAACACGTCTAGAATTTTTCTCATTTCTTTCGCTCATTTTTTTAATCCCTGGAAGTTACCTTCTATTCCTCCTTCATCAGCCTCAGTCCCCACATCCAATTCATCCAATCAGTTATAAATCCTTTTGCTTCTATCTAATTAATTTCAAATCTGCCTCATTCTCACTGCCTTGTCTGGCTTTAGTTCCAGTCCAACTGATAGCCTTGCCTCCATTTTTATCCATTTCAAGTCTGTTTTCCACACTGCTCCTAGTCCTCTGTCTGATTACTTGGGCTAGGGTTATATAAACATAGTCATTCAGCGCTCATTAATTTAACAAATATTAGTTAAATGTCTTCTATGTGTGCTGGTCACTATCTTGAATGTTGAAGATGAGCGGTGAACAAAAATCCCTGTTCTTATAAAGTTCAAATTCTAGTGATAGGTGATAACAAATCATGTCAGTTGGTGATGAATGCTAAGAAAGAGTAAGGTTAAGTGATAGTGATACAGTATTGGGAGGAATTGACTCTACTTTATATAGGGTCATCAGGGAGGGCCTTTCTAATAACAAGGCATTAGACTAGGGACCTGAATGAATTGAGAGAACAAACTATACAGATATCTGGGGAAGAACAGTCTAGGAAGAGGAAACAGAGCAGTGCAAACTTTGAAGTGGAAGTGTGCTTGGTATAGTTAAGAACAACAAGGAGACCAATGAGGCTGGGCCAAGTAAGTGAGAGAATGGGAGGAAATAAGATCAGAAAGGTAATGGGGGAGGTCAGGGAGGACTATGTAGATCACATAGGGTTTTGTAGCTCTAGTAGGGAATTTGGATTTGACTCTGAGTGAGACTGGAAGCCATTAAAGAGTTTTGAACAGAAGAGAGACCTCATCATGAGCAGAGGATAACTCTGGCTGCTGTGTGGAAACAGGGAGATAAATTGGGAGGCCATTGCAGAAGTCTAGGGAAGAGGTACTGGTGATTCAGACTAGGCAGCAGCAGTGGAGAAAGTGAGAATTTTAGATTATGGATATATTACAAAGTAGAGGGATAGGAATTGCTGATAGGTTGTTGGTGAGGTATGTATAAGAGAGAAGAGGTGTCAAGGATGACCACAAGGTTTTTGACCTGAGCCACTGGAAGAATGGAATTACCAGCTATGGAGGTGAGAAAATTTAAGGAGTGGAAATCAAGAATTTGGTTCTGTAAGAGCTAAAGATTGAGATGCCTGTTAAATATCTAGGTGTATATGTTGAGTTGGCAGATATACAAATATATCCATAGAAAATAATAGTATTATTTTACATGGTTTTAAATTTTACATCAGTGTTTTTTTTAATATATATACATACACACATACATATAAAAAAAAGTACATACGTGTAAAAAAACCCAAACCCATGGCTGTCGAGTCGAATTCGATTCATAGCGATCCCATAGGACAGAGTAGAACTGCCCCATAGGATTGCCAAGGCTGTAAATCTTTACGGAAGCAGACTGCCACGTCTTTCTCCCGTGGAGTAGCTGGTGGGTTACGAACCGCCAGCCTTTAAGTTAGCAGTCTAGTACTTAACCAATGTGCTGCCAGGGCTTCTATATACATAATGCATGCATGCATATATACATACATACACATAGATATGCACACATATGTATGCATGTTTCTGCAACATGCTTACCTCTCCAACCTCAGTCCTGTTGCAAGTCCTGCACACTTTATGTTCCAGCAATACTAAACACCCTCTGTTCAAACTTCAATGCCTTTGCTTGCATTTGCTCACTTGAATGCCTTGTTTACCTGGTAAATGCTGATTCAGAATCCTGTATTTAGGGACTTACTCTATGAAGTCTTTACTAACCCTTTCCCCTGAAGTAATTAATCCTTCTCATTATCATTTTTATACCTTAAATAGATTTTGATTGCCTTGGTTATCACAATGCTGTATTTTGCGTTGTGTTTACAAGTTTGTGACTCCTTCTAGACTTAAGAATAGAGATCCTGTTTTGTTCTTTTTCTTTTTTAATCTTTAACCCTTGCATGGTTCCAATGAATACTTGAATACAACAAGTTTCTGTAGTTCAACTTCACAATTCTAAGCCCTGTGAAGAAAATAGTTTGTATTAGAAAATAAAAGATTTAAATATATTAATCAGGGTTATAGCATAAAGTTATGTGTGCATTTGGCAATCTTAATGTCAGTTGTAGTTTCTTGGAAGCTGTTTGATGAAAACTAACCAGTAAACATCTAGTTAGTGGGAGATTGAAGGTTTAGACCTGATACTGGCAGGAAAATCGAAGATGAAGGAAGTTATGAAAATATTGTCCTTAGTCACATAAGTATGTCTACAACACAACCCTTTTCCTTTGTCCTGAGGCTATGATGCTTTCTCAAGTGTCTCTGGATCGACTCCCTCTGTAACCTCATCAAAATAGATTTCTGGGCCCTAACCACAGACATATTAAATATGATTTGTGGCATTGGAGACCAGGAATCTGCATTATAAAAACATCCCCAAGTTTTTCTTATATACACCAAAGTTTGAGAGTAACAGAATTAGAGAATGCAATGAGTTAGAAAAAAATCAAGGATGGTAGGCAAGACCTACTTGATGTTAGACATCTAGAGGGCCTTTAATTAACCAATAGGATAAGTGGAGAATGAATATGAGATGGGAAGAAAAGATCCAAAAAACTGAGCCACTTGAAAGGATTTTTTTTTTTTAATATTGTATTGTGTTTTAGGTGAAAGTTTACACAGCAAATTAGGTTTCCATTTAAGAATGTTTATACAGATTGTTCTGTGACATTGGTTACAGTTTTCACAATGTGTCAGCATTCTCGTTATTCCCATTCTGTTTGTTCTGTTTCCATTGATAAAGCTTCCCTGCCCCTCCTTGCCTTCTCATGTTTGCTTTTGGGTAAATGTGGATCGTTTGGTCTCATACCGTTGATTGTTTAAGGGAGCACATTACTCACGGGTGATATTGTTTATTTTAAGACAATCTATTATTTATTTTATTGTTGTTGTTGTGTGCTGTTGAGCCTATTCAGACTCATAGCGACCTTATAGGGCAGAGTAGAACTGCCTCTTAGGGTTTCCTAAGCTGTAAATTTTTTAATTGTACATTAGATGAAGGTTTACAGAGCAAATTAGATTCTCATTAAACAATTAATACACATATTGTTTTGTGACATTGGTTGCCAACCCCATGACTTGCCATACTGTCCCCTTCTCAACCTTGGGTTCCTCCTTACCAGCTTTTCTGTCCCCTCCTGCCGCTCGTCCTTGCCCCTGGGCTGGCGTTCCCAAATAGTCTTGTTTTGTTTTATGGGCCTGTCTAATCTTTGGCTGAAGGATGAACCTCAGGAGTGAGAGTGACTTCAGTATTGAGTTAAAAGGGTATCTGGGGCTATAGCCTTGGAGTTTTCTCCAGTCTCTGTAAGACCAGTATGTCTGATCTTTTTTTGTGAGTTAGAATTTTTTTGTACATTTTTCTTCTAGTCTGTCCTCTACTGTGATCCCTGTCAGAGCAGTCATTGGACATAGCCAGGCACCATCTAGTTGTGCTGGACTCAGTCTGGTGGAGGCTGTGGTAGTTGTGGTCCATTAGTCATTTGGACCTTGCGTCTTTGGTTTTCTCCATTCTCCCTTGCTCCAGATGAGGTGGGACCAGTGGAGTATCTTAGATGGCCACTCAATAAGCTTTTAAGACACTAGATGCTACTCACCAAAGTAGAATGTAGAACGTTTTCTTTATAAACTACGTTATGCCAAATGAGCTAGATATCCCGAGACCATGGTACCCAGCCCTCAGCCCAGTGATTTGGTCCCTCAGGGAGTTTGAATGTGTCTGTGAAGCTTCCATGACCTTGTCTTGGTCAAGTTGTGCTGACTTCCTCAGTATTGTGTACTTTCTTACCCTTCACCAAAGTTCCTGCTTATCTGTTGTCTAGTTAGTGTTTTTCCCTACCCACCCCCCAGTAACCATCAAAGATTGTTTCCGTGTGTAAACTTTTTCATGAGTTTTTATAATAGTGATCTCTTACAGTATTTGTCCTTTTGTGATTGACTTATTTCGCTCAGCATAATGCCCTTCAGATTCATCCATGTTGTGAGGTGTTTCTCAGATTCATCATTGTTCTTCATTGTTGTGTACTATTCCGTTGTGTGTATGTACCCTGGTTTGTTTATCCATTCATCTGTTGATGGGCTCTTAGGTTGTTTCCATCTTTTTCCTATTGTGAATAATGCTGAAATGAACATGGATGTGCACATGGCTATTCGTGTGACGGCTTTTATTTCTCTAGGATATATTCCTAGAAGTGGGATTGCTGGATCACATGGTATTTCTATTTCTAGCTTTTTAAGGAAGCGCCATATCGTTTTCCAAAATGGTTGTACCATTTTACATTCCCATCAGCAGGGCATAAGAGTTCCAATCTCCCCACAGCCTCTCCAACATTTATTTTTTTTATGATTAGTGCCAGTAATGTCGGGGTGAGATGATATCTCATTGTAATTTTGTGTTGAATTTCTCTAAGGGCTAATGATCGCAAGCATTTCCTCATGTGTCTGTTAGCCACCTGAATGTCTTGTTTGGTGAAGTGTTTGCTCATATCCTTTGCCCATTTTTTAATGGGATTATTTGTCTTTTTGTTGCAGAGGTGTTGGGTTTCCTAAAGATTTTAGAGATTAGACCTTTGTCAGATTTTTCATAGCCAAAATTTTTTTCCCAGTCTGTAGGTTCTCTTTTTACTCCTTTGGTGAAGTCCTTTTGATGAGCGTGAGCGTTTACTTTTTAGATCCCAGTTATCTAGTTTATCTTCTGATGTTTGTGTATTGTTATAGTTTGTATCCTATTTATGCCATGTATTAGGGCCTCTAGCATTGACCCACTTTTTTCTTCTACATAAATCTTTATAGATTTCAGTTTTATATTTAGGTCTTTGATCCATTTTGAATTAGTTTTTGTGTATGGTGTGAGGTACGGGTCCTATTTGATTTTTTTACAGATGGACTACCAGTTTTGCCATCACCATTTGTTAAAAAGACTGTCTTTTCCCCATTTAATGAACTTTGGGCCTTTGTCGAAGATCAGGTGACCGTAGATGGATGGATTTACATCTAGGTTCTCGATTTTGTTCCATTGGTCAGTGTGTCTGTTGTTGTACCAACACCAGGCTATTTTGACTACTGTAGCTGTATAGTAGGTTAGGAGGTCAGGTCATGCAAGTCCTCCTACTTTATTCTTCTTCTTCATTTATGCTTTATTTATCTGGGGCCTCTTTCCTTTCCATATAAAGTTAATGATTAACTTTTCCATCTCATTAAAAAATACTGTTGGTATTTGGATCGGGATTGCATTGTATTTGTAGATTGCTTTGGGTAAAATTGACATTTTCACAATGTTGAGTTTACCTATGCATGAGCATGATATGTTTTAACATTTATGTAGGTCTCTTGGTTTCTTGCTGTAGAGTTTTGTAGTTTTTTTTTGTATAGGACTTTTACATCCCTGTTTAGATTTATTCCTAAGTATTTTATTTTTTAGGGGCTATTATAAATAAATAGTATTGCTTTCCTAATTTCCTTTTTGTAGTTCTCTTTAGCCAATCTACTATTTGGCTGGAAGGTGACCTACAGGATTGGCTTCAGTTCCAAGTCCAAAGGGTATCTTAGGGCAATAGTCTTAGAAGTTCCTCTGTTCTGTATCAGTCCAGTAAGTCTAGCCTGTTTTGGAAACTTGAATTTTGTTCTACGTTTTTCTCTTATTCTATCTGGGACCTTCTATTGTATCCCTGGTTAGAAAGGTCGGTAGTGGTAACCAGGCACCATCTAGTTCTTCTGATCTCAGGCTAGAAGAGGCCATGGTTCTTGTGGACTGTTAGTCCTGTTGACTAGTTTCTCCTTTGAGTTTTTTGTTTCCTTCATTCTCTTTTGCTCCAGATGAGTAGAGACCAATAGCTGTGTCTTAGATGGCCACTTGAAGCTTTTTAAGACCCCAGACACTACTCACCAAACTAGGATATAAAACATTATCTTTTATGAACTATATTATATCAGTTGACTCAGTTGTCCTGCAAGACTATGGTCCTAAGCCTTTTAACCCAATAAACCAATCCTGCGAGTTATTTGGATATGTCTAGGAAGTCTCCATAACTGTGCACCCTTTGTACTTCATTGTATACATGAATATATATGCAGCACACACAAACACGTATATACATATGCCTATAGCTACACCTATACATGCATGCGCATATACTCACATAAGCCTTCCTATACACATATATGCATACATGTCTACCTGTGTAGCCACACATTTTTGCTTGTTATTACTGTTGTTGCAAAATTGTATATGTTATAGCATTTACTGAAATAGTCCCTTGTTTTTGCATACTTCGTAGTGTCTTCATTTCCCTTGGCCAAGTTGTGCAGACTGCACCCATAGTAGGTATTGCCTTTTCCATCACCAAAATTAACCAGTGTCTACTATCAAATCCCTGGTAACTGTCAAAGAACATTGCTTTCTGTGTGTATACCTATTCTTGACTTTTTATAAAAGTGAGACCATACAATATTCGTCCTTTTGTTTTTGACTTATTTTACTCAGCGTAATGTCCTCCAGATTCATCCATGTTATGTTTCACAGACTCCTCATTATTCTTTATAGTTGCATAGTATTCCATTGTATGTATGTACCACACTTTGCTTGTCCATTCGTCTGTTAATGGGTACTTAGGTTGTTTCCATCTTTTTGCTATTGTAAATAATGCTGCAGTGTACGTATGTCTATTTGTGTGTCACTGCTCTTATATCTCTAGCATATGTACCTAATAGTGGAATTGCTGGATCATAAAATGTTTCTATTTCTAGCTTTTTGAGGAAGTGCCGTACTGTTTTCCCTAGTGGTTGTACCATTTTACAATCCCACCAGCAGTGTATAAGAATTTCTGTCTCCCTACAACCTCGCCAGCATTTGTTGTTTTCTTTTTAGATCCTTGCCATTTTTGCAGGGGTGAGATGGTTTCTTACTGTAGTTTTGATTTTATTTCTGTAATGGGTAATGAAGGAGCCCTGGTGCGCAGTAGTTAAAGTCTTCAGATGCTAAACAGAGGTCAGCGATTTGAGCTCACCCACTGCTCCACGGGAGAAGGACGTGGCAGTCTGCTTCCGTAAAAGATTTACAGCCTTGGAAACCCTATGGGGCAGTTCTGCTCTGTCCTATAGGTTCACTATGAGTTGGAATCAGCTCGATGGCAGTGGGTTTGGTTTTAATGTTTGATGATTGCAAGCATCTTTTGATGTGTTTCTTAGCTACCTGAATGTCCTCTTTGGTGAAGTGTCTGTTCATGTCCTTTGCCCATGTTTTGATTGGATTGTTTGTCTTGTTGAGTTGTTGAAGTTCTCTGTATATTTTCGAAATTAGACCCTTATCGGATATGTCATTGCCAAAGATTTTTTCCCCAGTCTGTAGGTTCTCTTTTTACTCTTTTGGTAAAGTCTTTCGATGAGCATAAGTATTTAAGTTTTAGGAGGTCCCAGTTATCTAATTTACCTTTTGTTGTTTTTGCATTTTTTGTTATGTTTGATAGACTGTTTATGCTAAAGATTAGGTCCTCCAGTTTTGTCTCTGTTATCTTCCATGAACGTTATAGTTTTAGGTCTTTGATCCCTTTTCAGTTAGTTTTTTTGTATGTTGTGAGGTTTGGGTCCTGTTTCATTTTTCTGCAAATGAATATCTAGTTTTGCCAGCACCATTTGTTGAAGAGACAGTTTCTTCCCCATTGAATGGACTTCGACCTTTTTCAAAGATCAGCTGCCTGTAGATGGATTGATTTACTTCTGGGTTCTCAATTCTATTCCATTGGTCTGTATGTCTGTCACTGAACCAGTACCAGGCTATTTTGATTACTGTGGCTATATAGTAAGTTTTGACATCAGGAAGTGTGAGGCCTTCTACTTTGTTTTTCTTCTTCAGTATTTCTTTAGCTGTTTGGGGCCTCTTTCCTTCACATGCAAGGATTTTTAATGCTAATGTGATTCAGAGTACCTCGGGCCATACAATTATGGGAATATTTTTAACTCTTATGATTAAGTGATTAAATAGGTTCTTATTTGAGTCTAGAGTAAATTCATGACTACGCTGTATTTAAAGTTAGAAGAAAGTAACTTTGTGCTTACTATTCTTTTGTTAGAAGTTAGATGAAATTAAAGATTAAAAAATGAGCTATAGAATCATACCCATGTATTTTTATATTTTGACATCTTACTCTAAACTGTATATCCTAAATAAATACTATATATGTACTGTTACTTATTGGAGCCCTGGTGGCAGAGTGATTAAGAGTTACAGCTGCCAACCAAAAGGTCTGCAGTTCAAATCCACCAGCCACTCCTTGGAAACCCTATGAGGCAGGTCTACTCTGTTGTATAGAGTCACTATGAGTCGGAATTGACTTGATGGCAATGGGTTCCGGGTATGCTTGGCGATTTTAATAGAGAGTCCTGGTGGTGCAGTGGTTAAGTACTTGACTACTGTCTTAGTCATCTGGTGCTGCTCTAACAGAAATACCACAAGTGGAGGGCTTTTACAAAAAGAGTTTATTCTCTCACAGTCCAGTAGGCTACAAGTCCAGATTCAGGGCGTCAGCTCCAGGGGAATGCTTTCTCCGTTAGCTCTGGAGGAGGGTCCATGTCATCAATCTTCCCTTGGTCTGGGAGTTTCTCTGTGCAAGAACCTCAGGTCCAAAGGATGCGCTGTGCTCCTGGCACTGCTTTCTTGGTGGTATGAGGTTCCCATGTGTCTCTGCTCGCTTCTCTCTTTTATATCTCAGGAGATTGGCTTAAGACATTTGTAGACCTCATCAGTATAACCTCATCATAGTGATAGTTTACAACACCTAAGGAAATCACATTAGATTACAAAATGGTGCACAATCATACAATACTGGGAATCATGACCCAGCCAAGTTGACATATTTTTGAGGGACACAATTCAATCCATGACAGCTGCTAACCAAAAAGGTTGAAAGTTTGAACCCACCAAGCACTCCATGGGAGAAAGATGTGGCAGGCAGTCTGCTTCCGTAAAGATTTACAGCCTTGGAAACCCTACGGGGCAGTTCTACTTTGTCCTATAGGGTTGCTATGAGTCAGAATTGACTTGATGGCAATGGGCACTGTTTTTGAAGCCAAAACAAAAATAAGTATAAAACTGTATCGTTTTTTTGTCAGCTATGGAAGATGTAGTTATATGGCTCACAAACAAAATATCACCATCTACTTTATTCCTACTTATTTTCATTGCATTCCAGTGACATAAGGATAAATAAGGTCATTGGTGATAAATTGGAAATCCAAATTGTTAGGTGACAGTGATGTCCCAATGATTAAAAATGGTTCTCGTCTTGTATTTTTTTAGGTTTCCAGATTGTGATGAGCCGTATCCTCGACTTGTGGATCTGCATTTAGCTGGAGATCCTACGGAAGGAGCCCCAGTGGCAGTGCAGAGGGACTATGGCTTTTGGTGTCCCCGAGAGTTGAAAATTGATCCTGATCTTGGTTATTCTTTTTTGCACGTGCGTGATTGTTCACCTCCTTGTCCAAATATGTACTTTAGGAGAGAAGAACTTTCATTTGCTCGATATTTCATAGGATTGATTTCAATCATTTGCCTCTCTGCCACATTGTTCACTTTTTTAACTTTTTTAATTGATGTTACAAGATTCCGCTATCCTGAAAGACCTATTATATTTTATGCAGTCTGCTACATGATGGTATCATTAATTTTCTTCATTGGGTTTTTACTTGAGGACCGAGTAGCCTGCAATGCATCTAGCCCTGCACAGTATAAGGCTTCCACAGTGACACAAGGATCTCATAATAAAGCCTGTACCATGCTTTTTATGGTACTCTATTTCTTTACTATGGCTGGCAGCGTTTGGTGGGTAATTCTTACCATCACATGGTTCTTGGCAGCTGTGCCAAAGTGGGGCAGTGAAGCTATTGAGAAGAAAGCGTTGCTATTTCACGCCAGTGCGTGGGGCATACCTGGAACTCTAACTATCATCCTTTTAGCGATGAATAAAATTGAAGGTGACAATATTAGTGGCGTGTGTTTTGTTGGCCTCTACGATGTTGATGCATTGAGATATTTTGTTCTTGCTCCCCTCTGCCTATATGTGGTAGTTGGGGTTTCTCTCCTCTTAGCTGGCATTATATCTCTAAACAGAGTTCGAATCGAGATTCCATTAGAAAAGGAAAACCAAGATAAATTGGTGAAGTTTATGATCCGGATTGGTGTTTTCAGCATTCTTTATCTTGTACCACTCTTGGTTGTAATTGGATGCTACTTTTATGAGCAAGCTTACCGTGGCATTTGGGAAACAACATGGATACAGGAACGCTGCAGAGAATATCACATTCCATGTCCATATCAGGTAAGGGAAAACCTTATTATAAATTTCAGAATGTGTAATAGTGAAAGAGAAAATATTACTATAAAGAGCTAATCTTAGCTGTTTTTTTTTTTTTTAAAAACAAAAAACTTTTCATGTATCTTCAACATGTACTTTAAAATTTTAAAGGGAAGAAAATGAAAAAATATATTGTAGTAAGTGTGTAAAATGCATGTTCCTGTAAACATTAGAATATGACTTTTACAAGTCTAAGCAATGGGCTTTTAAACATTTTACTGCTGTTATCACAAAACAGTTGTTTATTATAGTTGGTTCTTTAGAAGTCTGCAGGTTTGAGAGGAAGAAGCACTTTATCAGCTCTAATAAAAGGACTCTTGTCTTTTTGTACAAATTTTACTCATGGCCGGAATAAGAATTGTTAATTGTTTTAACAGTTTTGCAAACGTAACAGAATGGAATTATACAAATTAGTTGATCTCTAATTGATCTTGGTTTTTCTTCTTTGAATATTGAATATTTTTTGTGATTTCTTTTTGAGTTGGAAGATCATTAAAAGAACTTTAAAGATAATTTATTCAGGTTCTCTCTGTGTTTTAGAGTTCCTATGCATCTATCTCATTTGAGGCTTAGATATATTAGTTGACTTGCTCACAGTCAGTAAATGACCAACTGGAATTTAGAACTAAGAGAGGAGTGGAGTCAAGAAAAATAGTTGAGAGGAGTTGATGCTAAGCATTTATCTCTCTCATCTTAAAACCTGTAGAACCTACACCCCTAGCTGTTACCCTCTCTCCTTCCTTTCAAAACAAATTTTCTTGGAAGAGTAGTCTCAACTTGGTGTCTCCCATTCATCATGTTCCAGGTTTCCTATTCTCCAAGTGTCTCAAAGTAAACCAGCTACCCTTTCCTCTCCCTCAATCTTTGTTTCTCTAATACCCTTTAAATATCTTTATTATAGTACTTATGTATTATAGATGAAACTTTTGTTTACTTGTCTGATTCCCCTATCAGACAATGAGCTCGTTGAAGGCAAGAACCTTCTTTTTCATATTTTTTGAATACATATTCTGTAGGTTAGTAGATGATAGGATTGAGAATGTGGGTGTGTAGATTGAGAAGGGACATTTTTAGGAAATGATAACCGTGGTACTGGGGAACAAGGAGTATGTGGTTAGCATGTAGTCAATGCTCATAAATGTTTGGTGGCTGAGAATGCCAGTTCCTCTTCTTTTACCTTGTGGTGTACATACTCCTGTACAAAATATTTTTATAATTGTATAAATATTAGCTACTGATTTTTAAAAATTAAACCAACTTATAATTAAGAGACTGGAAGAAAATAAGTAATTGAAATTCTATTAAATTTCTCACCAGAATTGCTTACTAAAAACTCTTAATACGAGTTTTTAGACCTGAAACTAAGTATAGAATTTTGTTTTTAATGACAGAGAAAACAGATGGTTGAATTATATATGTGTCCCCATACATGCTATCTAGATTCCAATTATATATTATCTAAGGAATATTGAAAAAATAATGTTTGACTATGAAGGAGTCATCTAAAAAACATGAAATTTTAAGCATGTAAATTAGATTAGTCGGGATGCTATCTTCAGGACATTCTTAGAATTCTTTTAGCAAGTTTAGAACCAGTTTGAACTACACAGAAAAATATACATTTATTTCTTTATAAAACAACAAAAAAAAAACAAACTTATTGCCATCGAGTCGATTCCGTCTCATGGCGACCCTATAAGGACAGAGTAGAACTGCCCCATAGGGTTTCCAAGGAGCGCCTGGTGGATTTGAACTGCTCACCTTTTGGTTAGCAGCCGTAACTCTTAACCACTACACCACAGGGTTTCCATATTTCTTTTGGGTCGTAGGTTAAAAATGTTTTTTATGAAATACTTCCAATGTACAGAAAGGATTAGAGAATGATATAATAACAATAACATAGTTATTACACTACAACTTCTAGAGCAGGAATCTTGACTTTATATCTTAGTTTCATTATTTACTAGCTTTCTAACCTTGGACAAACTACTTCGTATCTCTCTGCTTTACGTAAGTTTCCTCTTATGTAAAATGCAGATAATAATAAGAATCTACCTCCAAGGGTTTTTAGGATTGTACATGTAAATACCTGGATGAGTGCCTAGTTCATAATAAGTGCTTAAGTGTTAGCTGCTATTCTTCTTTTTCTTCTATTTATTATTAATGTTGCTGCTTTTGTTGTTATTGTTACTTGATTTTTAAAAAAATATTTTTTAAATAATATTTTATTGTGTTTTTGGTGGAAGTTTACACAGAAAATTAGGTTCCCATTTAACAGTTACTACACAAATTGTTCAGTGACGTGGGTTACATTTTTCGCAATGTTCTAGCATTCTCATTAATTCCGTCCAGGTGACCCGTTTTCAGTAATCTAGTTTCCCTGTCCCTTTTCCCTTCCATCTTTGCTTTAGAGTAATTGTTAAACTTTTAGTCTCATATAGATGATTTTTTAAAGTTGTGCAGTACTCATGGTTGATACTCTTTATTTTATGAGCTGATCTGTTATTTACCTCAAAGGTAACTCAGGGGATAGTTTTGGTTTAAGATTTTTAAAGAGTATCTCCGGGTGATAGTCTCAGGGAGTCCTCTAATCTCGACTGGTCCAGTAAGTGTGGACTTTTTAAGAATTTTAAGTTATGTCCCATGTTTTTCTCCCATTCTATCAGGATCCATCTATTGTGGACCTGATCAGTATGGTTGTTAGTGGCAACCAAGCACCATCTTGTTCTTTTGGTCTCAGAGTAGATGAGGCCGTGGTTCGTGTAGACTGTTAGCCCTGTTGACTAGTTTCTTTTCTGAGTCTTTGGTTTCCTTCTTTCTCTTTTGCTCTGGATGAGTAGAGACTGATAGTTGTATCTTAGATGGCTGCTTGCAAGCTTTTAAGACCCCAGACGCTACTCATCAAACAGGGTGTAGAACATAAACTTTATAAACTATATTACATCAGTTGACCAAGTTGTCCCATGAGACTATGGTACTAAGCCTTTAAACCTAGAAAACCAATCTCACGAGGTGTTTGGTTATGTCTAAGAAGTATCCGTAACTGTGCCCCTATGTGGTTTATTATATATATATATATACATGAATGTATATGTATGCACACACATATATACCTATACTCATATATGCATATATACATACATATGTAACCACACACATATACTTTGGTTGTTGTTGTGTTGTTGCAACATTAGATATGTTGTATCCTTTATTAAAAACATCCCTTTCTCTTGTGTACTTCCCTTGTGAAATCATTTACCTTGGTGAAGCTGTGTGCTCTTCACCCACATCTGGTGCTACTTTTTATTTGCTTTTTTTTAACCATCTAATACCAAGCTTTAGAAAATGCCATATTTGCTTCAAAATTTTTAAAGAAATAAAGCCTACTACAGATTTAGTGGAAGCTCCCTGTGTATACTTCCCCTCATTCCCCAATCCTGTTCCTGTTAATCCCTACCCAGAAGTAACCATCATCCTGAATTTGGAGTATATCATTCCCATGAAAGTCTGTACAATTACCAGTATGTATGTAGTCATAAAAAAATTTTTATTAAAATGGTTTCATATGTTTTAAAATAGTACATAAATGATATACGTCTCTTTCTGCAACTTCATTTTTTTAACTTCAGTATTTCATTTTGGAGATGTATTCATATTAATACATGTAGTTCTAGTTCATTTTTTGAAATGTGTTTCCTTTCAAGGAAGTTTATGTTATTAATTATTTCAAATATATAGAAGTATAGAAAATAACATAACAAACATCCATGTACTCAAAACCAAACTATTTTGAAATCTTAACATTATGCCATATGTGTGTATATATATATATATATATATATATATATATATATATATATATATATATATATATATATGAAATATTAAAGGTACAGCTGATATCCCATATGCTCCGCTCCATGTTCCCATTCCACTCCCTTCCTCCCCAGAGGTAACCCTTCTCATAAATATGGTATTTATTATTAGGCATATTTTACACTGTTGCTGAATATTTATGAATCCATAAAACTTACTGTTTTGCAAATTTTTAAAATCTGTATTAGTGGGATCTTTCAGTAGCTTGATTTCCTCACTCAATTTTGTGTTTTTGAGAATATATATGTTGAAATGTGTACCACTAATTTGTTGATCTTAACTGCAGTAGAGTATTCCATTGTAAAAATATCTTGCAGTTTATTCATTCATTCTTATATTGATGGACCTAAGTAATTTCCAAATTTTTGCTATTTAAACTATTTTGCAGTGAACATTCTTGTAATAGCTATCTTCTTTGCACATGAACAAGAGTTTCCATGGGATGTATACCAAAAAGTGGAATTGTTGCATTGTAGGATATAAATACCTTCAACTCAAGTGGTTATTTTAATTTACACTCAAACCAGAGTATGAATTCTCCATTTCTCCTATTCTTTGTGTTCTCTGGCTTTTAAGTTTTTCCAGCTGCTGAAATGGTATCTCAATTCTGTAATACTAGAAAGGTTGAGCATGTTTTCACGTTTATTTGCCATTTGGGTTTTCTTCTCTGTGATTTGCCTATTTGTTGCCTTTGCCCTTTATTATATCTTTTTTTTTTTTGTTTTTTTCTAAATTGGTTTGTTTAAATATACATGGTATTAATTTTTTGTCTGTTATTTGCATTACAGATATCTTCTCTTGGTCTATGGCTTGTCTTTTCACTTTGTATTGTTTTCTTTGCCTTTTGTATTTTAAGAAATCCTTCCCTACCTCTAAAGTCATAAAAATGTTCTACTATATTTTTTCTAGCAGTTTTTTAAATTTTGTTTTTGACTCGTATCTCTAATACCTTAGCATTTATTTTTGTCTATGTTATGTGGAACATAATTTTATTTTTTTTATATGGATAAGCAGTGTGCTTTCTATATCATTTATCAAATAGCCCATGTGAATTTTAATACAACCCCTGTGATGTACAAGTTCTGTGTATAGGCTGTCTCTTCTGTTTTGCTGCTCAATTTATATAACCTAGTGTCAGTTCCACACTTCTGCTACTTTGTTCTTCTTCTTCAAAATTATTTTAGCTATTCTTGGCTCTTTGTTCTTCTATATATCAATTTTAGATCAGTCTTTCCATGAAAAACATTTTTGGCATTTTGATTGAAATTGATTTGATTTATAAATAAATCTGGGGAAAATTGCCACCTTTGCAATACTGAGGGTTTTTTTTGCTGTTGTTTATTTATATATTTATTTGTTCCTAGGAGCCTTGGTGGTGCAGTGGTTAAGCATTCAGCTGCAAACCAGAAGGTCAGCAGTTCTAATCCACCAGGCACTCCTTGGAAGCCCTATGGGGGCAGTTCTCCTCTGTCCGATAGGGACACTATGAGTCGGAATCAACTCAATGGCAACGGGGTTTTTGTTTTTTGAGGTGCTTTACAGTTTTTGTTACAGTTGGGAATAGGATCCTTTATTCTGTTTTGAAATTGGTTATTGTTGGTATACAGGAATGCTATTTTTACGTATTGACATTGCATTAAACAACCCTGTTGAATTCTTTTATTAGTTCTGATTGTATGTAGATTCTCATATATTCTTTGTAGAAATCCTGTTCTCTACAAATAAGGACAATTTTGTCCCTTGCTTGCTTATATTTAATTTCTTTTTCTTGTTTTATTGCATTTAATGTGATTTAAAATACAGTGTTGAATAAAATCTGGAATCTGGGTTCATCGTTATTTTGTTCCTGGCTTTAATGGAATATTTCCAAATATTTGCCATTAAGTGTGATGTTTGTTGCATATTTTAAAAGATCTCTTTATCAAGTTAAAGAAGTTGTTTTCCATCTATTCTGTCTGTTCTTGTTTGCTATGAGATTTTTTTAAAATTATGAATCAGTTTTAAATTTTATGGAATGCGTTTTGTATATCTACTATTTGATTTCTTTCTCTTTAAGTTTATTAATGTAAATGGATTAGTTTAATATATGTTTTGATGTTTGAGTCATCCTTACATTCCTTGGATAAACTTCATTGGGTTTATATTATATTATTATTTATAAACCTTGGTGGATTTGATTAGCTAATATCTTATTTAGGATTTTGTATTTGTACTCCTAAGTAGGATTGTGATAATGTTTTTGTTTTGTTGTCCAGTTTAAGTATCAAGGTTAAAATAGCTTCACAAAGTGAGATGGGGAGTGTTCTTTTATTTATTTATTTTTCTATTCTCTGAAACACTTTTTACATGAAATAGAGGCTATCTGGTCTTTGAAAGGGTTGGTACATCCTCCTGTAAAAACCCTAAACCCTGTCTTTGAGGTAAGGAAAGAGAGGTTGTGTAAGACACTATTTCAGTTGCTTTAAAAGTAACTGGTTTCTTCAGGTTCTTTATTTCTTCTTGAGGCATTTTTAGTAATTTATATTTTTATAGAAAATCATTTCATCTGACTTTTCAAATACATTGGCATAAGGTTGTTCATATTATTTGATTTAAAGTTTTTACTGTTTCCAATGTACATTCTCGTTTTTTTCCTTGATCAACCTTGCTAGAGGATTATCTTTTTATTTCAGTTATTACCTTTATTTCCTTCCTACTGCTTTCTTTAGAATTAGATTGTTTTTCTACATTCTCAAATTGAAATCTTAATTCACATTTTGCCAGTATTTTCTAATTTTTAAAATGCATTTAATAGTTGTTTTAAATTTAACCAAGAAACCATTTCTAACCAGCTTGATAACTCATTCTATTCTGTATGCTTGGTTCCAAGTAACTTTATGATTTTTTTAATATTCAGATATTTCAATTTTAAAATTAGTTTTCATTCAAAATTTTACATTAGAAGACTCTCATACACACTTGTTAACTGAGCACTGGAGATATTAAATTTCTATTTGAGGTAATATCCACATTTAATTGAACAAGATTTGCTATCATTGAGCATGCTTAAAAGAACCTTTAGCAGGCTCTGATAATTCCTAATGAGAAGTTTTTAAAAAAATTTTTTTCCCATGCTTTTTTTTTTAAATTGTGCTTTAAGTGTAAGTTTACAAATCAAGTTAGTCTCATGTACAAAAATTGATACACACATTGTTATGTGACCCTACTTGCTCTCCCTATGCAGTGACAGCACACTCCTCCTTTCCACCCTGGATTTTCTGTGTCCATACAACCAGCTCCTGACCCTCTCTGCCTTCTCATCTTGTCTCCGGACAGGAGCTGCCCATTTAGTCTCATGTATGTACTTGAGCTAAGAAGCACACTCTTCACGAGTATCATTTTATGTCCGGAATGGTTTTAGTTTGGACTAACAGAGGGTTCGGGGGCCATGTCTTCTGTGCTCCCTCCAGTCTCAGTCAAACCATTAAGTCTGATCTTTTTACTATAATTTGAGTTTTACACCCCACCTTTCTTCTGCTCTGTCAGGGACTCTCTGTTGTGTTCCCTGTGAGGGCGGTCATTGGTGGTAGCTGGGCACCATCTAGTTCTTCTGGTCTCAGACTGATGAAGTCTCTGGTTTATGTGGCCCTTTCTGTCTCTTGGGCTAATATTTTCCTTGTATCTTTGGTGTTCTTCATTCTCCTTTGCTCCAGGTGGGTTGAGACCAATTGATGCATTCTAGATGGCTGCTGACTAGCTTTTGAGACCCCAGATGCCACTCACCAAAGTGGGATGCAGAACATTTTGTTAACAAACTTTGTTATGCCAGTTGACCTAGATGTCCTGGAAAGCATGGTCCCCAGACCCCCACCCCTGCTACTCTGTGCCTCGAAGTATTTGGTTGTATTCAGGAAACTTCTTAGCTTTTGGTTTAGTCCAGTTGTGCTGTCTTCCCCTGTAGTGTGTGTTGTCCTTCCCTTCACCTAAGATAATTCTTGTCTACTATCTAGTTAGAGGTATTCCCTCTCCCTTCTTCTGTACCCTCATAACCATCAAAGAATGTTTTCTTCTGTGTTTAAACCTTTTCTTGAGTTCTTATAATAGTGGTCTTATACAGTATTTGTCCTTTTGCGAATGACTAAATTCACTCAGCATAATGCCTTCCAGATTCCTCCATGTTATGTTTCACGGATTCATTGTTGTTCTTTATCATTGTGTTGTATTCCATTGTGTGAATGTACCGTAAGTTGTTTATCCATTCGTCCGTTGATGGACACCTAGGTTGTTTCCATCTTTTTGCTATTGTGAACAGTGCTGCAGCGAACATGGGTGTGCATATATCTATTCGTGTGACAGCTCTTATTTCTCTAGGATGTATTCCAAGGAGTGGGATTGCTGGATAGTGTGCTACTTCTGTTTCTAGCTTTTTAAGGAAGCACCAAATGGATTTCCAAAGTGGTTGTACAATAAAATGTTTTAAGCAATGATAATATCCTTGGAGTAGTGTCTTCAGGTGACATAGAAAGACAAAATAATATTTGAATATGTTTGCTTAAAAATCAGTAAGTTTGCTTTACAGTTGTATGTTATATTACTGAAGCTTTCAAATATCTGAAAAATAAGTTTTTGAAGTAGTTCATCACATTGTTTCGGAATACCAATTGGGTTTAATGCAAATCAAATTTATGTAAGTCCATACTCTGAAGAAAAATGAGCTGGTTTAAAGTATTATAAAATCTAGGCAGTGTTCTTGCTGAAAACAGAGATTCACTGCCGAGATTTTAAAATACTTTATACTGGCTGTTTTTGGCAAGAATACTCACTTTTTTTTAAATGTAATAAATAGTAATTGAGAAAGTAATATTTAATGCCTGAATTCAGGCATTAGTTATGAAATATAACTTGAGTAGTCAGAGTAATGTTTATTTCATAGATTAAAAACAGTGAAGCATTTTCCTAGAATAATTTTTCATTTTATGTGTTATTTAAATAGCATTAGTAATTTTCCAGATACTTGTATTTTTTTTTTTTTTCTTTTAGTAATTCTGTTTACTTAGTACCTTCTAAGAGGTGCGAAGCATTTTATGGAAGAGTTATAATTCTCAACAGTTGTTGATTTTTTTTTTTTAATTTTTTTTATTGTACTTTAGATGAAGATTTACAGAACAAATAGTTTCTCATAAAACAGTCAGTACACATATTGTTTTATGACATTGGTTAACAACCCCACGACATGTCAACACTCTCCCTTCTTGACCTTGAGGACCTTTTTTTCAGTGAAAATATACATAGGCAAAGTTACACCATTTTGAAAGTTTCTGCATGTACAATTCAGTGACATCGATTACTTTCTTCCAGTTGTGCTGCTATTCTCACTATCCTTTTCCAAATTATTCCATCACCATTATCTTCATCAACAGTTGTTGATTTTTCTAGAAAAGCATTTGAATATAATATAACATACTGGTTAAAAACATGGGTTTTAAAGTCAGACAGCCTGAGTTTAATCCTGGTACTACCGTTCTGAGCCTCAGTTTCCTCATGTAAAATGCAAGAAATAATATGTTAAATACAGAAATATCTATCTCATGGGGAATTGTGAATACTAAATGAGAGAAAATAAATTATAAAAATAAATGAGTTAATTTAAGCCATTTACCTTTTACCACAATGCCTTGCACAAAGTAGAATTTCAACAAATGTTAGCTTCTGTTATTATAAGTACATAATTCTTGACGTTTGAAAAAGTATTATCCCTGTATCTTGTATTTGAATCATCATTTTTTTCTTTTAAACATCGATTTTTCAAAAGAACATATTTCCTTCCTAAATTACCCCTTTCTTCATTTTTTCGTCTCTTTCATCCATCTAATCCGAGTTGTTACTTGTTTTTTTCTCTTTTCTAAATGCTATATGTTCCAGGAAATTTTGATACTAGAACCTATGTTTCAATAATAGAAATGTGTTACCATAGTCCAGGCAGCTTAGCTGACTATCAAATTCACATTAGAATTCTTTTTTAAAAAAAAAACAAACAAACTTATTTTTATAGAAAATAAGCAGAAAAACATTATTTGTATTCTTTCAGTTACAGAAGGCAACCCATTTGCTGTTTATCTAGTCTTACTCAGAAAAATACAAAAATAGCAGACTACTGTCAAATCTGATTTGTTACGAATTAGCATCATTTTCTCAGAAGAGTGCTTTCCTTTACCAGGCAGTTTCAAAAGGAATCAACATCATTTATGAAAAGACCTTGAGGGCGATGGATATGTTTTACACTTCCAACATCAGAGACAGTGAATGCTTCTTTTTAAACATGTTAAAAAAACCCATTGCTGTCGAGTCAACTCTGACTCATAGCAACCCTATAGGACACAGTAGAACTGTCCTGTAGGGTTTTCAAGGCTGTAATCTTTATAGAAACAGATTGCCACATCTTCCTCTTGCGCAGTGGCTGCTGGATTTGAACCACTGACCTTTTGTTTAGAAGCCAGGCACTTAACCACTGTGCCACCACAGCTTCTTTTAAATTCTAGTACATCACTATAATAAAGACATGCCAATAAGTCATATCTCTGATAGTCTCTGGAGGCATTACCATGCCAATATAAGGAAATAATTACAGTAGCTTTTGGGAATAGAAGTAATATAATGTAATAATCATAGTAGCTTCTAGTTATTAAGTTCATACTATATGCCAGGTCTTGTACTTAGCAGTTTATACACATTTTCTTATTTAATCTTCGCAATAGCCTAGTGAGTTAGATTGTAATCAGTTTTACCAATGAGGAAACTTGAGTCTTATATAATTATACAATTTATACAAAATCATGCAGTAAGTGATGGAGCTGGGTTGTGAATCCTCTTTCTGATTCCAAAGCCTATAGTCTTAACAGCATCATTTTATGCCTCTTCTTATGTAAAATACACCAGTAAGCGTATTTGGTGAAGCATGTTTGAGTCCTAGCTTTATCTCTGACTAGTTTTGTGTTTTAATTTGCAATTCCTTCATCTCTAAAATGATAGGATTAGATTGAATAATCTCTAAGATTCCTCTCAGGCCTAATATTAAATGAATATAGAAAGTATTCTTCCATAAACTGTAACCGATTTTCCTCTTCCTTTATAAAACTCATTCATTAATTCAACAACCATTTATTATATTCCTAACATTCTACGGCCCTCCCTCTGAAGGGATTCATAGCCTATCAGGAGAAAATAAATATGGAAATTAGATAATTCTGTGACTAAAGTACAATAATTTTATGACTTCTTATTCTTTTTTATTCCTTTAAAAAATACGGAAAAATCTAGTGAAAATACCTTATGAAATATGATATCAATTATATTGTAGCTAAAAGTACAAAGTTGTTTAGTAAGTATACTCGGACAAATATAGAACAATTCACTTCCAATGTCAGTTCTTCAATTCCAGTAGTACTTCCGATGTCAGTTCTTCACAGCCAAGTAAAAATAGATCTATTTTTAAGTTGAGTAGCGAAAACTTTCCCGAGGTCCTAAGGTTTAAAAATGATCAGATAGTCATTTAAATGATTTTTCAGATAAGTATTTTATCATCCTTTCCCTAAAATATAGCACTTTAATCCCAAAGGGTAACTATGAGGAGAAATAAAAATAAATGATGTCTCAAAAATACCAAGTACAGTACTTTGCTTACAAATACATGTTCCTGTGTGAACATGACAGTATGTCTGATGGAAGGAGAATGGTGGCTGCAATTCTGAAGCCAAATCCTTGACTGTTGTTGTTAGGTGCCATCGAGTTGGTTCTGACTCATAGCGACCCTGTGTACAACCGAAAGAAACACTGCCTGGTCCTGCGCCATCCTCATAGTCATTGTTACACTTGAGCCCATTGCTGCAGCCACTGTGTAAATCCATCTTCTCTGAGGATTCTATTTTGCTTTTGGCCCATGTCTTCCTCTTTTTCGCTGACTTTCTACTTTACCAAGGGAGAAAAGACGGAGTATGATTAGAGTTTTTGTCCCAATCCAGTTCTCTTTACAGTCCTTTTCTTCCTCCCACAAAATATCCACCTGCTGGTGTAACAGCTTACTTGTCTTTTCTGAGGATTCCACTTTGGTCTTGGCCTATATCTTCCTTTTTTTCACTGACTCTGTACTTTACCAAGCACAGTGTCCTCCTCCAAGGACAGGTCCCTCCTGATAACATGTCCAAAGTATGTGAGATGAAGCCTCACCACGCTTGCTTCTAAACAGCATTCTGGCTGTACTTCTTCGAAGACAGATTTGTAATCCTTCACTAGCTGCTTACAATGCTATTTATTTGAAAGATGTGTGTTAACAAGAGAAAGGCCAAATGTCCTGCTTCTGGTCTTGGTTCTGTCTGAAGCTTACCACTTCCACTATTAACTAGAGAAAGTGAGTGAAGATCTGAAAATGATAACCCTTCTCCCTGAGGCCTGCAAAAGTCATAAGTCACCCTTCTCCATGCCTCCTTTCTCCCAGGTCCCTCCCTAATCCTAGTAGTCTTTCCAATGGAAGAGACATATCAACAAGTGAGAAAAGAGAAAGATTATTATTAGAGTTTTTTCCCCAATCCAATTCTTTTTACGGTCCTTTTCTTCCTCCCACAAAATATCCACCTATTGTTGTAACAGCTTACTTGTGTTCTCTGAGGATTCTCTTTTATTCTTGGCCTATATCAAAACACCTTTTTTTAGAGGTAGAGTCAAGAGCTGAGACTTGAGCTCTCTCAGAGATTAGAGAGTGCCGTAAACAGATGCCACTTATACTTAATGACTTTTCAGATTAGCTGGTTTGCTAAATTAGAGCATACTTCTCAGGTGCTCTATAAAATAAACTGATGCCCAGTACATGTTGGATGTTTGGGTTAGAATACTATTTTCTGGAATATTTGCATACTTGTCTTCCTACTGGTAATGTATTAATAATCAATTGTGTTTATTCTAAAACCTGTTTATCACAGTAGTGTGTGTTATAGTAATATAGAATTGAATTGATATTGGTAAAACAGTGAAATACGGGCGAAGAAGAATGCGTTGTTTTCATGAAAACTAAGTTAATTGCTTTGGAAAGAATTGATTAAAGGCAAATTGTTCAAGAAAAAGATTGTTGTTTAAACTGGTATGGGCAAGACAAACTGTAAAAGATTGGGTAGGGGGATTGTAAAAATCTATGATTTTGTACTCAGATTGCTTTACAGTATTTGAGTTCTTTCTCCACTTTAAAGAAACAGAAACTGGAAATTATGAATGATGAATAAGCCTGTAGCATATAAGAAAGAAAAAACTGGAATACTAATTAGCAGATCAGCAGTCAAAGAAAAGGCCTCGACCTTACACCAGATGATTAACTGTTTTAAGTTAAAGTAAATTTTTTGTGTGTGTGATTTGCTGCTTTAAGTTTTGTTTTCTTTTTTTTACTAAACCACTTGCCTGATCATGTCAGATATGAAATCATCCACTTTATTTCCTTTGGTAAATCACAAGTATTCTGTCACTTTATAGACTGTGTTAAGGTCATTGGTTTCATTATTATTTTCTCAGTTTGCTAAAGGAAGAGATAAGAAGTTTTTCCCGAAGTAGAAAGTTAGAAAAAGGAAAAGGATAAAATGCAATCAAGTTCCACTTCTGACAATATGTGTATATAGGAGAACTAACAATTGAAGACTGAACAAATAAAATCTGAAAAGGACACCTATTTGAGATATCATATTACATGATTTAGGGGAGCTCTCCAAGAATTCCTCAAAAATAATTATGAATTAGAGCCTGCATAATAAGGAGCTAGAGCTGGATTAAGCAGGGACTGTCAGGCAGACAGGTGGGAAAGGTTGCCTAAGTGCGGTTGCTGTTGGGGAAAATTGAGTCTTGGACCAGCTGGGAAGTTAGGACTCCCTTGTTGGACTTAGATCACAAGGGTTAGGGGCTAAAGTGTTTGCAGATTAGTTGTGTCTCCTGCCAGTGAGCAGAAGCATATTCTTTCTGCAGGATTTCCACTGGTTGATCAACCAAATAGCTCACAATATAAGTCGTCTAAACACATGAGAACTTATATATTTATATAAACAAGGCCAGAACATGACCAGGCTGACTGCAGAACAGACCGTCAACTGTTAATATGCAAGCTCAAGTTGAGACTGAAAAAAATTAGAACAGGTCCACGAGAACCAAAGTACAACTTTGAGTATATCCCACCTGAATTTAGAGGCCATCTCAAGAATAGATTTGACACATTGAACACTAATGACCAAAGACCAGACAAGTTGTGGAACGACATCAAGGACATCATACATGAAGAAAGCAAGAGGCCATTAAAAAGACAGGAAAGAAAGAAAAGACCAAAAATGGATGTCGGAAGAGACTCTGAAACTTGTTCTTGAACATCAAGTAGCTAAAGTGAGAGGAAAAAACGATTTAGTAAAAGAACTAAACAGAAGATTTCAAAGGGCAGTTCGAGAAGACAGAGTAAAGTATTATGACATGTGTAAAGACCTGGAGTTAGAAAACCAACAGGAAAGAACATGCTCAGCATTTCTCTAGCTGAAAGAACTGAAGAAAAAATTCAAGCCTTGAGTTGCAATATTGAAGGATTCTATGATGAAAATATTAAACAACGCAAGAAACATCAAGAGAAGATGGAAGGAATACACAGAGTTGTTATACCAAAAAGAATTGGTCAACATTTAACCATTTCAGGAGGTAGCATATGATCAGGAACTGATGGTACTGAAGGAAGAAGTCCAAGCTACACTGAAGGCACTGGCGTAAAACAAGGCTTCAGGAATTGACAGAATAGCAATCGAGATGTTTCAACAAACAGATGCAAAGCTGGAAGTGCTCACTTGTCCATGCCAAAAAAATTGGAAGACAGCTACCTGGCCAAACAATTGGAAGAGATCCATATGTACGCCTATTCCATAGAAAGATGATCCAACAGAATGTGGAAATTATCAAACAGTATCATTACTATCACACACAAGTAAAATTTTGCTGAAGATCATTCAAAAGCAGCTGCAGCAGTATATCAACAAGGAACTACCAGATATTCAAGTCGGATTCAGAAGAGGACGTGGAACGAGGTATAGCATTGCTGATGTCAGATGAATCCTGGATGAAAGTAGAGAATACCAGAAAGATGTTTACCAGTGTTTTATTGTTTATGCAAAGGCATTAGACTGTGTGGATCATAACATACTATGGATAACATTGTGAAGAATGGGAATTCCAGAACACTTAATTGTGCTCATGAGGAACCCGTACATAGATCAAGAGGCAGTAGTTCGAACAGAACAAGAGGATACTGCGTGGTTTAAAGTCAGGAAAGGTGTGCATGAGGGTTGTATCCTTTCACCATACCTATTCAGCCTGCATGCTGAGCAAATAATCTGAGAAGCTGAACTATATGAAGAAGAACGCAGCATCAGGATTGGAGGAAGACTCATTAACAATCTGCATTATGCAGATGACACAACCTTTCTTGCTGAAAGTGAAGAGGACTTGAAGCACTTACTGATGAAGATCAAAGACCACAGCCTTCCGTATGGATTACACCTCAACATAAAGAAAACAAAAATCCTCACAACTGGACCAATAAGCAATATCATGATAAATGGAGAAAAGATTGAAGTTGTCAAGGATTTCATTTTACCTGGATCCACAATCAACACCCATGGAACCAGCAGTCAAGAAATCAAATGACGCACTGCAATGGGGCAAATCTGCTGCAAACGACCTCTTTAAAGTGTTGAAAAGGAAAGATGTCACCTTGAAGACTAAGGTGCATCTGACCCAAGCCATGGTGTTTTCACTCACCTCATATGCATGTGAAAGCTGGACAATGAATAAGGAAGACTGAAGAATAATTGACACCTTTGAAATGTGGTGTTGACAAAGAATATTGAATATACCATGGACTGCCAAAAGAATGAACAAATCTGTCTTGGAAGAAGTACAACCAGAATGCTCCTTTGAAACAGTGATGGTGAGACTATGTCTGACATACTTTGGATATGTTATCAGGAGGGATTAGTACCAGAAGAAGGACATCATGCTTGGTAAAGTAGAGGGTCAGTGAAAAAGAGGAAGACCCTCAACAAAATGAACTGGCACAGTGGCTGCAACAATGGGCTCAAGCATAACAATGATTGTGAGGATGGCACAGGACAGGGCAGTATTTCGTTCTGGTTTACATAGGGTTGTTATAAGTCAGGACTGACTCGATGGCTCTTAATAACAACAAACACATGAGAAAACAAGGCATTTTTGACCAAGAGTCATTGGATATAACATCAGACTTAGATTCCCAAGAATTGCAAATATTGAAGTTATGAGATGCTGAATAAAAGAATTGATAAGTATATAATGTTTACAGAAATAACAGATACAGTCACAAAATTACAAATCCACAAGAAATAATTTGGCCTCCATGAACAACTGCCTTCTTTGCCATGAGACCAGAAGAACTGGATGGTGCCCGGCTACCATTGCTGCACATTTTTATCAAAGCTTCTATAGAAGAATCCTAATCAAAAGGGGGCAAATGCAAAACAGAATTGCACATTCTTTTGGACTGCAGACTTTCTGGAGCCATGATGGCTGGATAAATCCCTGAAACTATTGCTCTGAGATAATCTGTAATCCTTAAACCAAAAATATCCTCTGAAGTCTTCTTAAAACCAAACAATAGTTTAGCTTAACTAGTAAAAAATATCTGCCTTAAGCATTATGCTCTTTTAAGAACTGTTTATATGGGATATATATCTGGCAAATCTGCTACAAAAGACCCCTTTAAGGTGTTAAAAAGCGAAGATACCATTTTGAGGACTGTGGTGCACCTGACCCAAGCCATGGTATTTTCAGTTGCCTCATACGCATGTGAAAGCTGGACAGTGAATAAGGAAGACCTAAGAAGAACTGATGCCTTTAAGTTATGGTGTTGGCGAAGAACATTGAATACACCATGGACTGCCAGAAGAATGAACAAATCTGTCTTGAAAGAAGTACAGCCAGATGCTCCTTAGAAGCAATGATGGTGAGACTACGCCTCGCGTACTTTGGACATATTATCAGGAGGGATCAGTCCCTGGAGAAGGACATCATGCTAGGTAAAGTAGAGGGTCAGCAAAAAAGAGGAAGACCCTCAACGAGATTAATTGACACAGTGGCTGCAACAGTGGGCTCAAACATAGCAACAATTGTGAGGATGGTGCAGCACCGGGCAGTGTTCCATTCTGTTGTACATAGGGTCACTATGAGTCGGAACCAACCGATGACACCTAGCAACAATAACATGGGATCAAATTAACAATAGCAACTCGAAAGATTAGAAAGGAACCTTAAGGGGCGGTGAGTTTACGTTAATGAGGGAGAAACAACTCAAAAGGAGAGTGAGAACAGTTGCACAACTCAAAGAGTGTAATGTGTCACTGAATTGTACATGTAGTAACTGTTGAATTGGTGTATGTTTTGCTTTGTATATTCTCAACAACAAAATAAAAATCTAAAAAAATTATTTGGAACAAATAGATTTTTAAAAATGAGAGTTCTAGAATGATGTCATTTTTTGAAATCAAAACTCGATGAATTGTTGCAATACAAAATAGCATTTTAGACAGAGTTCAAGATAAATTTAACAGAACTAGTATATATTGGTGAAAAAACTATCCATTTTATATTGGTGAAAAAAACTTTGCATCAAGAGAGACAATAAGATGAAAAATATGAAAGTGATACTAAGAGAAAATTGAGTCTAATCAGAATGCCAGGAGGTGGAAATTGAGAGAATGTAAGACAATATTTAAAGAAGTAATAGCTGCAAATTTTCTAAAATTGCTTAAACAAAATGAACCCACAGATCAGGCAGGTACAATATTCCCCTTGTTGTTGTTAGCTGCCATCAAGTTATCCCTGACTTATGGCAATCTCATGCACAACAGAATCAGACCATTGTGATCCATAGGGTTTTCATTGGCTGATTTTTCCGAAGTTCATCAGCTGGCCTTTCTTTCTAGTTCATCTTAGTGTGGAAGCTCTTTTGAAACCTTTCGGCATCATAGCAACATGCAGTTCTTCACTGACAAAGTGGTAGCTGCACTGAGGTGCACTGGCTGGGCATCGAAACGCAGTCTCCCGCATGGAAGGCAAGGACTGTAGCACTGAACCACCACTATCCCCTTATATACCAGTGAAAGCCAGAAGACAGTATAATAAGATCTTTAAAATATTGGGAGAATAGCTTTTCAGCCAGAATTTTGTACCTTGCAGAACTATTATGGTAGACATGGAGATACACTGCCAGACCCCCTTCAAAGAAGGACTTTTTGCTCAGCTGCAGGGAGCTGTGCTATCTAAGGTCATGCCCTTTCCATGAATCCAGTGATTAAGTTAGGTAGGCTATAAAGACTGGCCCTTTTGACCTGACACGGGACATTCTGAAGGTCAAAAGCATTTGCTCCAGAACGACTCACAGTTTGGCAAAGGCTTTTCTGACCGTGCACTGGCCGTTCAACTTCTTCCTCTACCCAGTCCTGCTTCTTCTCATGCTTTCTTTCATGTGTGTTGTTGCCTAATAACCGTCTTGTACCCTAGTCTTCATCTCTCTTCTCTGGGGAATCCCAACCTTGTTCTCAAGAACAAGGGTGAAATAAAGCCATTCTCTTACAAACAAAAACTGAGAGTTTACCACCAAGAGACTTGTATGCAAGGAACTTCTAAAGGTTATACTTCAGTAAGGAGAATGATCTCAGAAGGAGAGT
The DNA here is from genome assembly GCA_030035585.1 of Dugong dugon. Taxonomy (NCBI): domain Eukaryota; kingdom Metazoa; phylum Chordata; class Mammalia; order Sirenia; family Dugongidae; genus Dugong; species Dugong dugon. The sequence goes on along the minus strand of CM057476.1, from coordinate 43,818,454 downwards.
ATCTGTTGCACTGAGTCTGAGTCATGGAGACCCCATGTGTGTCAGAGTAGAACTGCACTCCATCAGGTTTTCAATCCCTATAATTTTCTGGAGGTAGATTGCCAGGCCTTTCTTCAGTGGCACTGCTGGGTGGATTCGAACTGCCAACCTTTTGGTTAGTAGCAGAGTTCAAACTCTGCAACCCAGGGACCTTGGAAGGATAGTAGAAAATTCAAAAGCAATGATAAGGACATAAAGTTGTAAATACATATGTATTTTTGTTGTTCTTAGTTGCTGTCAAGTCACAAACATATATAAAGCTAAACAAATATTATTTTTATAAATACTAATAACATTTAATTTGGAGGTTTAAAAATACACCTAAAATCCAGTAGGAAAAAAATAGGGGAAATGCGTACCTAGACCAGCATTGGATTAATATTGGAATCAATGAGTTGCTTCAGAAATCAATTTCTGACCTAGAACCACTCTTTTTTTGTTTTCTACTCTTTCTGTCTCCTCTCAAAGGCTTCATGAGTCTGATAAGTAGTTCGTTTTTTTTGGTGAGCTTTAGATGACCACGGGCTCAATATAAAATAAAATTAAAGCAAACCTAATGCCATATGTGCCTCCATTAGCATGGATTTCAGTTGATAGGGAAAGAAGCCAAGGACTCTGCCAACCTGATTTAAAGCCAAGGTCTCAGAAACAAGAACTGAATTCAGACCACCACAATACCGTAAATAATAAGCACTCAGTGATTTTCTTCTTTTTTTTTTTTGTCAAGGCATTTTTTCCCCCCTGCTCTGTGAATAATGTTTTCTACTTAATTAAAAATAGTTTAAGTTCCAGCTATCTTTGGTGGATTATGGATCTAAATGTAGGAAAACATTTTCAGAGTATGATTGAGTAAAGTCACATTGCAATTCTATTGATTAAAATTAGAGTGATGTTAGTGGAGATTGATTGTTCAGAAGAAAGTGAATGTAGGTTGTTCATGGCTAGTCAAGCTGTTGTAGAAAAAGATTATTCAAGATACAGGGTTTGCAATTGGTACTGATGTCTCCCTTCCCTGCCTGGAATTCTCCTTCATTTCCCAGTAAATAGACCAAAGAAATACATCAGGTGAATTCTTTCAATTGTTAAGGTGAAATATTTCTTATCAGTCTTTTTTTCAGAGGACACTTAAAAAAAAAGAGAGAATTAAGTTTCTCATTTGTCCATTTTAATTACACAAGGAACTGAAATATTTAGTGGTTTCCAATTCCCACTCCAGTCTATAGATATCCAGTTCATTATATGGCTTTTTAAAAAAAAAAGTTGGTGAAAGTTATACAGCCAAAAATACACCAGTTCAACAATTTCTACATATACAATTCAGTATAATTGATTACATTCTTCAAATTGTGCTACCATTCTCACTATCCTTTTCCAAATCATTCCACAACAATTACCTTTTTTTTTAAGTTTTATTTACTTTGTTGTTGTTGAGAATATACACAGCAAAACATAACACCATTTCAACAGTTTCTACATGTACCATTTAGTGACATTAATTACATTCTTCGAGTTGTACAACCATTCTCACCCTCCTTTTCAGAGTTTTTCCTCTACCATTAACGTAAATTCACTGCCCCCTAAGGTCCTATCTGATATTTCAAGTTGCTGTTTGTCAGTTTGATCCCACATAGATAGTTCTTAAAAGAGCTTAATGTTCAAAGCAGACATTTTTACTAGTTAAGCTAAACTGTTGTTTGGTTTTAAGAAGACTTCATGGGATATTTTTGGTTTAAGGTTTAAAGATTATCTCAGGGCAATAGTCAGGGGTTCATCCAACCTTCTTGGCTTTAGGAATATAGGGATGTTTTTAAACATTGTGTTCCTTTTCCTTTATTTAAATATTTTCTTTTGTGGGTTTTGCCTTCCTAGCTTATGTGTGTCCTGTTTTATGTACTAATTGCCTCAATATTTTTGCATTCCCTGAGTATAACCAGATAATAATGCATTAATTACCCCTCCTTTTTCTCTTTTCTCATTTATAAGGAAAAACTCCCGCTTGGCCTTCTTCCTCAATGTCTTGGCCCTCTGAGTCCAACACTCTTTGCCTGTGAGATGTTCACAAAACAGATGTTGCTTGAGTTATTTTCTCACTGTAGCCCTGCCATGGGCAGGCCCTGACTTGTCTTCCCTGGAATTTTGGCTTTAACCAACACTTTATAATGCAATATGTTCCATGTTACATGCTTACTGTCCTCCAAATCTCCATTGTACTGCCTTGCCTAACTGAAGGTCTTGGTGGTGGTTGTTGCTCATTTTGTCTTTAGCACTCCTTCTCTTTAATTCAAACATTTATGTGGATAGTATTTGTAATTTATGAAAGACAGCACAATGTAGTTTAAAACTAAAGAAAAGTTAGGAGATAGGGTTTTGTTTTTTTTTTTTTAATTTTATTGTGCTTTAGGTAAAAATTTACGGCCCAAGTTAATTTCTCATTCAAAAATTTATACACATACTGTTTAGTGACATTGGTTGCAATCCCCGCAATGTGACAGCATGCTTCTGCTTTCCACCCTGGGTTCCCTGTGTCCATTCATCCATTTCCTGTCCCTTCCTGCCTTCTCGTCTTGCTTTTGGGCAGGAGTTGCCCATTTGGTTTCGTATATTTGACTGAACTAAGGAACACATTTCTCTACGTGTGTTATTTTTTGTTTTATAGGCCCGTCTAATCTTTGTTTGAAAAGTGGGCTTCGAGAGTTGGAGATAGGGTTTTTTACCTAGTCAAAGTCTCTGTCTTTCTCCATTTCTTTTACGGGTAATCTCATCTAGTCTCATTTTTTAAAATATGTATAGCCCAGTCTCATTTCTGAGCTCCAGACTTATATTTACATGACATTTCCATTTGGAAGCTTACCATGCATTTTAAACTTGTTGCTGTTATTGGGTGTCATCAAGTTCATTTTTGACTCATAACGCCCTGTGTGACAGAGTAGCACTGCCCCATAGGATTTTCTTGGCTATAATCTTTTATGGAAGCAGATTGCCAGGTCTTTCTCCTGCAGAACTGCTGGGTAGGTTCAAACCACCAGCCTTTCGGTTAGCAGTTGAGCACTTAACCATTGCCCCACCAGGGTTACTTATTTCAAACTTAACATATCTAATATAAAACTCTTAATTTTTCCTCCTTAAACCTACTTCCTGCATCTATCCCCAATTCTTCCCTGTTTAGTAAATGGTATCTTCATTCACCGATTGCTTACAACCAAATTTGTAATTATCCTTGAGCCCTCTTTTTCTCACATATCTCATATCCAATCCATCAACTTCTCAACCACCTCCACTCTACCTTAGTCCAAGCCATTGGTACTTTCACAGTGACCTTCCAATTCATCCTCTTGCTTCTACTGTTGCTCCATTACAGTGTGTTTCTAACACAGTAGCCAGAGTGATCCTTTTTTTTTTTTTAAACACATTTGCCAATTCGACATTTTTACACGTACGGTTCAGTGACAGTGATTACATTAGATCATCTTGTGCAACTGTCATCAGTATCTGTTGCCAAATTTTTCAGAGTGATCTTTTTAAAACATAAATCAGATCATGTTGCTCATTTGACCAGAACCCCCAGTGGGTTCCTGTTATTCGTAGAATAAAATTCATATTCTTAGCATGGCCTGGAGGGCTATATATGATTTGGCCTTCTGCTTACTTCTTTGACTTCATCGCCTATCACTTTCTTCTTTGCATGCTCAACTGTAGCCACACTGGCGCTCTTGTTATTGTTCTTCAAAGACAACAAATTTGTTCTCTCAGGATTATTGTTATTGCTGTTCTTTCTGCTTAAAACACTCTTACCCTAGAATATACTCCAGATTGCTGCTTGAATGTCATGTCCTTGGAGAGACCTTTCCTGACCACTGTTATCTAAAATAGCATGCCCCCATTCACTACGCCACATCACACCCCCAAATTCTACTCCCTAGCGTGCTTTATTTCTCACAGATTGTTACTACCTGAAATTACAAGATTTGTTTTCTTGTTTATTGAAGCACTCCACTCTTACCCTCCACCCCTCCCTAGAATGTACGCCCAACAAGGGCAGGAAATTTTTTAACTCATTTACCGCTATATCTCTTGCACCAGGACATAGTAGGCACTCAGTATTTAAGTGAATGAATTAATTAGAGACCTTGAACAAATCAATTCATCTTCATAGACTTTGATTTCACATCTATAAAACAAAGGGATTAGATTGTGTCCATAAGATCTCTGAAGAAGAGCATTTAGACTGCAGATGATCAGTCATCTAGAATTGAAGGTAACCTCAAAGGTCATTAAGTTTAAGCCCCTTATTTTACAAAAAGTGATTTGCCAAGATCATATTGCTCAGGCCAGTGTTCTTTTCACATAGCATATACCTCTAATTTCATGATAAACTCAGTAGATCTCCCTCTATACTTCTTTGATTAAAATTTTACTAGATTTAATGTTTATGTTCTTGGCCTTATGCCTCTTCATTATATCCTTTTTCTAAGTCACCTTTTTATATTTACAAATACATTTTTTTCATCAACCAGTCATTCTCATCATTCATTGAATATAAACAGATGTTATTTGAAGTGTGCTACTTAACTGTTACATTCTTCCTCTTACCTCCCTCCCCCCACATTTACAGTGGCTTTCTCTGTTTTTGTAAGCCAAAAAATGTATACAGTCATGGTTAACATTTACATACTAGTATGATAGATTTTTAAATCATGGAATAGGAGCATAACTTTTGGAGCAAACTTAGACATAATAAAAACCAGACTGTAATTCCCCCATAAAGTTTTTCCTAGTTAATAGAGTCATAGGCTATGAGGATAAACCTTAGAATATACCTATTTCAGCACCTTAATTTTTCAGATGAGGAAATATAAGTATATCAGCTTAGAAGACCTGGGTAAGCAAAGATAAACAGGTTTTACATTAGGACTTCTCAGAGCCTTTAATATGCAGATATGCATGTGAATCTCCAAGTGGAGGATTATAATGTCCAATTTTTATTTTATCATAGAATCTTTTATTATGGAATGCCTTTTAATGTTTTCTGGGTCAGTAGTGTTCCATGGAACACATTTTTGAGGACATACGTAAGTACTTTATGTGTTCCAACTCATTTAATATACTAAATACATTTAAAAAAAAAAACCCATCGCCATGGAGTCTATTTCGACTCATAGTGACTATTACGTGAAAATCTGCCTTTAAGAAGCGGTGTGCCATAACAGAGAATTCAAGGAAGTCACATACGAAGATGACATAAATGCAGAATATAAGGCCTCATCATGGATTCATTTTCAAATTCATCATGTTTTCTATTTGATCATTGACATATTTGTATAGCTTATTTTAAATATTTATGATATTCATTGTACACTATATTAAATATCACTAAAATTTTTGATAATTTCTTAGAGAAATTCATTTTTAGAACATTTATGGATGTCTACTATAGGGTCACTATGAGTCGGAATCGACAGCAATGGGTTACTATAATCTAAACTCACTTTGTATCTCATGCACATTTGGCATTCTGTAAATACATTATGGCTTTAAAATTTTTTTACTTCCGGGCAACATGGCGCTATAGACAGAAGCACCACGCCATCCCTCCACAGCAAATAGCCGAAAAACTAAGTCAAACAGAGACAAATGTCAGTCCTGAAACCCTAAGCATCAAATGAAGAGATAAAGAACTCAGCCAAGCACCAAATGGAATAAGAAACTGACAGGGAATAGAGAGCAAGGAGAGATACCTGCAGAGTCCCCCTATCAGCTAATGCAGCAGAGATTCACCATCTCGAACTCCTGTCAGAGATTTGCAAACACGGCGTATAGGAAAGCAGCTTCACAGAGCTCCCAGCAGGAGCCAGAACAACCAGTAACCATTGATATATGCTTCCCCACCTCCAACCCTTCTTCACCTGCACTCGGCCTCCTCTGGTTCCTGTGGCCACAGTCTCTTGGCCAGGAGGCACTGGCTTCAGCCCTGTGCCACTTGGATTCCACCTGCCTACACTAGCCGGCTCCCAGAGTGTCGTTTGTTGTTGGTGTTGCTTTTTTCTGCTACTTTTGGTTTCTTCCATACCTCTCGCCACCTCCCCCTCCTCCCTTCTCCCCTACATGGCTCCCTGTGCCATCTTTGCTTCTTCCTGAAAGGCTGTGAAACACCACTCGACTGTGGGACTGCTTCCAGGCCCACGCCACTGCGCTGGTGGGATCCCTGGGGCTTTTTGTTTGTTTTGGTTTGTTTGTTTTTTCCTTGGCTTGGGAGCCCCTTCTAGCCAGACTGTACTGTGCAGCTTGGGAGCTACTTCCTCAGTTTGCACAGCCGCAGAGTGGGATCCCTGGAGGCATTTCTTTTTTCTTTTTTGTTGTTTGTTTTTCTTTTCTCTTTCCCTTTTTGTCTTTCTTCATTTCTCAGTTTCTCGTCTCTGTATATTTACCTTCTCTTCCTGTCTCCTGAATACCTGGTACTGTATGACACCTCTACCCTTTCTAGCCAGGCTGTACTTCACGGCCTGGGAGCCACTTCCCCAGTCTCTGCAGCTGCACTGGTGAGATCCCTGAGAGCTTTTATTTATTTTCCTTTTACCCTTTTTGTTTTTCTCCATTTCTCGGTCTTGCATCTGTCCACTCCAACGGCAAGCTCCCTTAGCACTCTTTTTTGTTTGTTGCTTTTTGGCTCCTGTTTCTCTCTTCTCTTTCCCGTACCCATCTTAACTCCACACATCCCAACCTCCCCCCTCCTTCCTGCCTACCTGCACCATGCGCTGAAAATCACACCCCTGAGCAGCACAGGCACAGCCTACCAGAACCTGCCCTGCACTGATTCCCAGCCTGCCCTGTCAGCCCTAGTATGTGCCACAAACAACCCATCCAAGCAACTCCCCTTCGGCTGGACCTGCCCTACTGCATCATGGCTGAGCGACCGATGCTGCCCATTGGACAAGGAGTCGAAAAGTTCCATGCCCACAGAAAGAATGCACAGCCCGCCTGCTCAGACATAGCCAAATAAAGCAAAAAAGCAGGACAAAACAAATAAATCTGCAATCAGTAAATGAGGAAAATAACTACAGAATGTCCCGAAGAGAGCAGACAATATCAAAACATATAAAAAGAAAACAGGACAGGATGGTTCCAGTAGGTGTCCAAAATAAAAACACCAATGACTTTCCAGTGGAAGAAAAGGCACTAGAACTACCTGATAGGGAATTCAAATCTCTAATATTCAGAGCTATCCAAGAGTTGAAGCAAAAAGCAGACAAAAATGAGGAAAAAGTAGACAAATTCCTGGAAATGGCAGACGAATTCATGGGAAATACAGACAAAAAATGGAAGAATTCAGGAAAATAATGTAGGAACAAAATACCAAAATTAATTCACAACTAGAAATCATACAAAAACAACATTTAGAAATCCAAAAGGTAAACAACAAGATTTCAGAAATGAATAGTGTCATACAAGGGCTGAGGAGCAGATTTGAAATGATGGAAGACAGAACCAGTGAATTGAAGACAAACACTTGGATACAACTCTGTTCGAGGAAAAATCAGAAAAAAGAACAAAGAAAAATGAAGAGACCCTGAGAGTTATGTGGGATACAATCAAAAGCAAAAATCTGTGACTGATTGGAGTTCAAGAACAGGAGGAGAAAATGGAAAACACAGAGAGGATCATTGAAGAACTGCTGAGAGAAAATTTCCCCAATATCAAGAACGATTAAAACCTTAGCATCCAAGAAGCTTAATGAACCCATATAGGATAGACCCCAAAAGAAAATCACCAAGGCATATCATAATCGCACTCGCTAAAACCAAAGACAAAGAAAGAATCTTGAGAGCAGCTCAAGAAAAATTAAAAGCCACATACAGAAGAAAAACAATAAGACTAAGCTCATATTACTTAGCAGAAACCATGCAGGCAAGAAGGCAGTGGGATGACATATATAAAACCTTGAAAGAAAAAATTGCCAGCCAAGAATAATATATCCTGCAAAACTCTCATTCAAATATGATGGCAAAATTGGGACATTTCCATATAAACAGAAATTAAGGGATTATGTAAAAACCAAACCAAACTTACAAGAATTATTAAAGGGAGTCCTTCGGTCTGAGAACAAGCAACATCAGACCACAGGCTGAAACTAGGACGCAGGATTGTCAGATACCAACCTAGGAAATGAACTCTCAAGGACTGCCCAAACCCAGAAGAATTACAACAGGGAACCAGAGAGGTTAATCTGTAAATAACAACAACATCAGAACAATAAAAGAGGGAATAAACAGTGTAGGTATAGAACCTTCTAATGGAGAAGAAGGCAAGGCAATACCGAGTAATAATAGACTGGTTCAAACCTAGGAAGATAAGGATAAATTTCAGGGTAACCACAAAGAAAGTTAACAAATATACTCATCAAAATAAAGAAGAGAAACCTAAAGTCTCAGTGAAAACAAAATCTACAAAACAAATGAAAAAAAAAAATCCACAAACAAAAGGAATTCAGCACAGGAGAGTAAGAGGAATGAAGAAAATGTCAGCATCACAGAAAAAAGCACTACAAAATGACAGCAATAAACTCACATCTATCAATAATTACACCGTATGTAAATGGCCTAAATGCACCCATAAAGAGAGAGTGACGGAATGGATAAAAAAAACAGGATCCTTCAATATGCTGTCTACAAGAGACACACCTTAGAAACAAAGATGTAAATTTATTAAAAATCAAAGGATGAAAAAAATATATATCCAGCAAACAGCCACCAAAAAAGAGCAGGAGTGGCAATACTAATCTTAAATAAAGTAGACTTTAAAACAAAATCCATCATAAAAGACAAAGAATGACACTATATAGTGATTAAAGGGAAAATCCATCATGAAGACATAACCATAATAAACATCTACGTACCCAATGACAGGGCTCCAAAATACAGAAAACATACTCTAACAGCACTGAAAAAAGAAATTGACAGCTCCGCAATAATAGTAGGAGACTTCAACACACCACTCTCGGTAAAGCTAGAAAGAAGCTCAACAAAGATACAGAAGACCTAAAGGGCACAATCAGCCAACTTGACCTCATAGACATATATAGAACCCTACATCCAACAGCTGCAAAGTACACATTCTTTGCCAATGCACATGAAACATTCTTCAGAATAGACCACGTCTTAGGCCACAGAGCAACCCTCAACAAAATCCAAAACGTAGGGATAATACAAAGTATCTTCTCTGACCACAACGCCATCAAGGTAGAAATTAACAACAGGAAGAGCAAGGGAAAAAATTCAATTACATGGAAACTGAATAATCCCCTGCTTACAAACACTGGGTAATAAAGATGGAATCAAAAAATTCCTAGAATCAAACAAGAATGAAAACACATCATACCAAAACCTTTGGGACAAAGCAAAGGCTGTCCTCAGAGGACAATTTATAGCAATAGATGCACACATCAGAAAAGAAGAAAGGGACAAAATCAAAACATTAACTACACAACTCGAACAAATAGAGAACAGCAAAAAAAAAAAAAAAAAAAAAAAGCCCACAGCCACCAGAAGAGAGGAAGTAAGATCAGAGCAGAAATAAATGAAATAGAGAATAGAAAAACAATAGAAAGAATCAACTAAACCAAAAGTTGGTTCTTTGAAAGGATAAACAATATTGACAAACTGTTGACTAAACTGATGGAAGAAACACAGGAGAGGATGCAAATAACCCAAATAAGAAATGAAATGGGGGTCATTACAACAGGCCCAACTGAAATAAAAAGGATCATAACAGAGTATTGTGAAAAACTATACTGCAACAAATTTGAAAACCTAGAGGAAATGGATAAATTTACAGAAACATACTACCTACCAAAAATTTTTGTGGTTAAATATGTTTTGTAAATGTTGACTATATACATGTAGTTTTCTCCAGTTTAAAAAAAAATCCAAAATATTAGAAAAAATAAAATTGTAAAATGTACTCAGAGGAAGTAAAAGGCACACCCCCTCCCATCACTATAACCACTACTTACATTTTTATATATATAGTTCTAGACTTTTTGGTCCCTACATAGTCTTCAGTGATGTGCAGTCCCCTTCCCTTGAACTGGGCTGGTCCTGTGACTCGCTTTAGATTAATAGAATGCAGCAAAGTGACTGCCTGACTTCAAGGCTAGGTCGTAAGAAGACTTGCAGCTTTTGCCAGGTCCTCTTGGAACGCTTGCTCTGGAGGAGGCAGCCTCTTGTAAGAAGTCATACTACAGTGAGACTACGTAATGTGAAGAAGCCCAAACTAGCCATAAGCCATATGAAAAGACTGTATGGAGAGAGAGCTCTTCAAACAGATCCCACATTTTGCAACCATCCCAGTTGAGATGCCAGACATTTGAGTGAAGAAACCATCTGGTATGTCTAGCTCAGTCTACTTTCAGCTGATTCTAGCCATGGCCATCAGCTGACTGCAAATATACATGAGACCTGCAAGTGAGAATGATTTAGCTGAACCCTGTTTTAAGCCGTTAAGTTTTGGTGTGGTTTCTTATGTAGCAGTACATAACCAAAGCAATACATAGTGGTACAAAATATTAATATTTACTGTATTTATAAATACCATGTTATAAATGTTATATATAAAATTTTAAGACATAAGTGGTATCATATTTGACATTTTAGTCTACAGTTAGCGGCTGCTGAACCTGGCTTGCCCAGCCCACGAGAGACCATTGTTTGCATCGTCACAACTTCGCATTCAGTGCTATCAACACTGGTAGCTTGAAAACGGCCATGACCGGTGTATTTACACCACAACAATCAGCAAATGCTACAAATCAGGGCTTCCACCCAATCAAATGGTTAAATGTTAAACATTTACCAGCCCACTATTGTCTGTGTCTTCCTTTTTTAACTTTACATTATCATTTTTTAATGGCTGCTTATTTAGTTATTTGCTTGTACCATGATTTATTTAAATAAACCTCTAAATAATAAGGACCTATTATATCTTTAAGAGATTCTTGAAGTAGAATTGCTGGATCAAAGGGTATTCACAGTTCATTTTTTGATAAATATTACAAGATTATATACCAGAAAGATTATACCAATTTATATCCTTCCCAACAATGATGGTGTTTCCCTGTATCCCACTCAGCACTTATTTATATTTGGAATTTTTTATTCTTAAAAATTTTAAATACGTTCACATGGTTCAAAACCCAAATGCAACTAAAGTATTTGAGAAAAAGTCTCTCTTCTATCCTTACCTGTGTTTCCCAGGTTCACAATGCCCTTCCCAAGGATAACCGTGTTATAAGGAATTTGCATTTCCTTTTAGAGATGTTTATGCATATACAAGCAAATATGCTCCTTTTCTTCCTCTCTTTTTCACTCAAATGGTAGCTACTATACACATTTCCCCACCTGTTTTCGTTGTTTAACAATAAAATTTTAAGATCAATAATTAAAGAAGACTTTCCTCAATATTTTTAATGACTTCATAGTGTTCCACTGACTGTATGAACCATATTGTTGCTAATATTTTACTATTGCAAATAATACTTGTGCATGTATCATTTCACATATGTATGAATATAGCTGTAGTATAAATTTCTAAAAGTAGAATTGCTTGATCAATGGGTATGATTTTTATAGATACTAACAAATTGTCTTTTATGTAGGCTGTATGGATTTACATTCCCATCTTCAATATATGACAGTGTCTATTTATCCTCACATTTGCTAATACAATATACTGCCAGACTTCTGGATCTTACCTATATTATAGATTAAAAAATAGAATCATCATGTAATTAAGTTTTTTTGTTTCTTTTTTATCATTTAATTTTTATATTTTTAACTGAGTGAGGCTGAGAGCCATTTGTATTTGTTTTTCTGTAAACTGTCTATGTCAGTTGCCCATTTTTCTTTCGGTTGTGAACTTTTCATTTTCAAGAGTTGTCTATTTTATTAATGAAATTAGGCCCTTTATCTGCCATACGATTTGCGACAATTATCTGCCAAGTTTTTTATTGTCTCTTTGGCTGTTGTCATGAAGGTTATGGCCATACAGAAATGTTGGGGTTTTATGTTGTCAGATTTATAAGTCTTTACTCTTTCTAGATTTTTAGAAATCATAGTTAGATAGTGTCATAGATAGAAAGTTTTTCCTCACCCTGGGAGTATAAAAGCTTTCATCGAGAACTTTGTTTTCTTTGTTGCTGTTGCTGTTTAATTTTTATTATTTTTACATTAGAGTTTTTGATCCATTAGGAATTCATCTTGGTATGAGGAGTGGCATGGCTTCAGCTCTATTTTTTTTTCTAGTTGCCTGTCTAGAATCCTTTTATTGAATAATCCATCTTTTTCCCAATGATTTGAAATACCACATATACTAAATCTATCTAGGCCCCAGTATTATGTAGTTTAAACTATTGTAGTTTAATGATATGTTTCTCTTCTCTTTCAGGATTTTCCTGGTTATTCTTGCTTGTTTGTTTTTCCATATGAATTTCAGAATCAGTTTGTCTAATCCTCAGATAATCTGTTGGTATTTTTATTGGAATTGTGTTAAATTTAATTACTAAATCAAAAAGAATTTTCTTTTTTATAATAGTGATTATTTCTAGCCAAGAACACGTTTTAAGGGGAATGTTTCAAAGTTTTCTTCATCTACATCACTAATTTTCCTTATTAAATTTATTCTTAGGTAGTTTTCTGTTACTATGGTAAATAAAAACTTTCCTTTCTTATATCTACTTGTTTATATATATATGAAAGTTATTTCTGTATTTTAGTTTTATACCTAGCCACATTGCTTATTATTTATAATAGTTTTTACTTTATTTTCTTAGCTTCTTCCAGATATAGAATTATACTATTTGGAAATAACGATAATTTTACCTCCTCTTTCCTCGTTTTTGCATTCTTAATTTCTTTCTCTTGTCTAATTGCAGTCTGAGCTGTTGAAACAAGGTTAACTTAAAAGTGTTGGTCGTAGATGCTATTCTTATATTCCTGACTTTAATGGAAATATTTCTAATGGTTTCTGGTGTTTTCCCATTAAGCATGATACTGGCTTTTGGACTGAGATAAATTTATTTTCACTTAAAGGAATTATTCATCATCTATTTGTATTTTACTACAATTTTAAGGATGAATATTTAATTTTATCAAATGCCTTTTCAGCATCCATGGAGACAGTCATGTTTCTTCCCTTTGATCTAGTAACATGTTGAATTTATAAATACAGTTTCTGGTATTGAACTATCCTTGCATTCCTACATTTGGTTATGGCATGTTCTTTTAAAGTGCTGTTGGATTCTGTTTGCATAAAAAAGTTATAAATGAGATAAACAGTTTTATGCAGTCTTTGTTGAGGTTTGATCCCAATTTTATGCTTGCTTTACATAAAGAATTTGAAAGGTTTTCTTCTTATTCTATGTTCTTGTTCAGTTTGGAACTATATGCTCTTTAAAAGTTTATTAGAACATTCCCATGAAACTGTCTGGGCCTAGGGCTTTGGGGGAGGAGGCAGCTCTTTTTTTTTTCTTACCTATTTTATTTATTTCTTCTATAATTCGTCAGTTTAAATTTTCTCTCTGCTCTAGAGTCACTTTTGTTAAATTTTGTTTTCCTGTCATTTGTTTCCATTAATTTTCAAGTTTATTTACATGCAGTTGGGCAAAATAATCTCTTAATGTTAATAAAAGTTCCATTCTTTTTGTCGTTGTTTCCTTATTATAATTTCTGTGTGTTTGTGTGTGTATATTTGCTGTTTTCTTTCCTTTGTTGTTTTGATTAGGCTAGAAGTTGGCCTATTTATTATTTTCCTTAAATAATCAACTTCTGGGCTTGTTAATAAGTTTTGCTATTATTATGTATTATAATTACTTAATTTTCTCTTTTCTCTTTATTAATTCTTTTGCTTTGTTTTCCTTAGGTTTGCTTTACTGATACATAAGAGCTCTTTAATTCTCTGCCATAGAGAATACAGTTAGGATTTCTAGTTTATCATTAGTCAGTTAATTCTGTTTATGGTATCTTACCCTGAAGAAGTTTAAAATTTTTAGCAGTCAAAGCCTTTTATGATTTCATGGTTTCACATTACTCTAAAAAAGACCTTCTTTCTCCTTCCCTCAATTAAAAACTGTTCTTCTGCATTCTTTTAATACTTTTATTTTTATCTGCCTAGAATTTATTTTTCTTTATTGTGTGAGATGAGGCCTAAATTATTTTTCTCCCAAGTGGATTGTCAACCATCTCAACATCATTTATTAAACAATCCATCTTTTCCCTATGTATTTAAAATAACAACTTTTATCACAAATAACTTCAAGCTTTATGAAAAAATCCTATTGGTCTTTTGGGATTTATAGGTTTATAGGATTAATTTGGGGAAGAATTAAAGTGACATCTTTAAAACATTCAGTCTTCTTATGTAGAAACATGGAATGTCTATCCATTTACACCCAACTTCCTCTGTGTCCTTCACAGAGTTTTATAGTTTTCTTTCTATTTCTTGTTAGGTTTATTCCTGGGCATTTTATAATTTTTGTTGATATTATAAATGAAATTATATTCAGTATGTTTCCTACCTAGTTATTTGTAGGAGTCACTGGGTGGCACAAACAGTTGAGTACTTGACTACTATCTGAAAGACTGGTAGTTCAAACCTACCTAGAGGTGCCTTGGAAGACAGGCCTGGTGATCTGCTTCCAAAAGGTCCCAGCCTTGAAAATCCTATAGCGCAGTTTTAGTCTGCACACATGGGGTTGCCATAGTTGGAATCGACTGAACAGCAACTAACAACATTTAATTAGTTATAACATTATAGTATATAGGAAAATGTGAGATTTTTTTATATTAATCCTGAACTCTTTCATTATTTCTATTAGTTTTTTAGTTGATTCTCTTGGATTTTTTGGGTAGACTTTTGTCTCTTCTTTCCCAAAATTATACTGTTTTTGGCAGGACTTTTGAAACATTAGCTTTATTCTTTATGCCTGATAAACAGAACAGCTAGAGCTATTTGAACCTAGAAGAGGCTACCCTTTAATTTTATTACTGTACCAAATATATTCATAGAACAACTAAATTGAAAGGAAATTCATTTCTTAGGTAAAGAATAAAGCTAGATGATTTCTAGGTCTAAGTGATTAGTTGAGGGAATAAAGAGAGAGAAGAGAGGAGTGACTTTAAGAGCCCTTGTATGGAGGGCAGGAAAAGAGTGGAAGAAAGAGAGCTGGAGTAGAAGGCAGAGAAGAAAATTTAATGCCTGATTAGGAGAATAATCATGATTGCAGTGCTATAGAAGCCAGGGGACATAAGAAGTTTGTAAAGTGTGAGATGATCGTTGATAACTGATGCTATGTAGAAGTAAAAAAAAAAATGAGCCAACAAGAAGCCATCATATTTGTAAATGAGGTTATTTGTGATCTGCTTTCGTGTCTCTTCATCTGCTGCTGCTTAATTGTAGTTCTTAACTATTCTGCAATTTCTTTAATTTGTATTTTCATCTAGCTTATCAATGTGGTGGAAACAATAAAATAAGCCATATTTCTGTTATATAAGTCTCACATGGGGCTTTGTACAGTATTAAGTACAGAAACTTAAAAATGTCAAATTTGTAGGATTAAGTATTTTATTTCATTTAAATGATCTATAATGGCCTTTCTTTAATAACAAGTTTTTTTTTATACTTAAGATATTTTTCTTTTTCTTCTTGTAGGTTACTCAGATGAGCCGTCCTGACCTGATTCTTTTTCTGATGAAATACCTGATGGCACTCATAGTTGGTATTCCCTCCATTTTTTGGGTTGGAAGCAAAAAAACATGTTTTGAATGGGCCAGTTTTTTCCATGGTCGTAGGAAAAAAGAGTAAGTTGAAGTAAAACAAACCTCAAATTTACATAAATTTTTGTGTTGCTTATTTTACAATAATTGGATTTGGAGAAAATATTCAAAAAAGATTATAACCTTGTAAGCAGCCACAGGTTATGATTGGCATAGTAACATATCTGATTAAAAACTAAAAATTTATTTTGAGAAAATGGCCAAGTAATACCAGGCTTGGTGATCTTCTCCTGTACTAATTCAAAATATCTGAGGGAACGTTAATCTTTATGAAAAAACCTGTTATAATTTCTTAGATTGAAAAAACAAACTAATGTATTAACTTTCTTATTTAACCTTCTTGTTATTCTTTTGAGGGTTGGTATGTATAACCACCACTGTTTTACAGATTAGAAAACTGCAACACAGACAGGTTAAGTACTCTGGCCAGAGTCACACAGGTATTTAATGTTAAGAGTTAGATTAGACGTCTCTTTCCTGGTTGAACATTGTTGTTTCAGCTATACCAAAAATGAATTAAAGAGGTAGAGTGTTATCCCATTCTGATGTAGTGTATGTTAAAGCCAAAATAGAAAAATGACAATAGTAGATAAAATGAGATATGTTAAAGAAGTTATTTTAATTCATAATTGACCATGCTGTATAATAGAATGTCATGATAAAATATGACACTTGCTGAAGCAATCATTTGAAAGAATATTTAGGAATCTTTAATTTCATGAGCCCCTAATTCATCAAACAAATAAGAAAAAAGCCCTAAAATACTCACAAAGGAAGAAATGGTTTCCAATTTTTTACTCATACTAGTCTCATGTATATAGTATATCTGACTTATCACAAATTCTAAGTTAGTGGAGTTCATGTCCTTATGGTTTTACTTAACCTAGGGTCTTCCGTGGGCTTTGGGAGGTATAGTCAATAGAACTCCTTAGATTATATGTAAAATGTCATGTTGATTTGTTGATTTGTTTTCTTATGTGATATAACCTAAAGTTACTTTAGTATTTGCTTCACAAACAAAATCTGTATTTACTAGATCACCAGTAATAAGCAGTCTCTGTTACACATCAGGGTGGTGCAAACGGTTAATGCTCTTGGTCGCTGAGAGATTGGAGGTTCAAATCCACCCAGAGGTGCCTTGGAAGAAAGACCTCTTTAGCTACTTCAGAAAAATCATCCAGCGGAAACCCTATGGAGCGCAATTCTACTCTAACACACGTGGGGTTGCCATGAGTTGGAATAAATTCAGCAATTGGTTAGTTCTGGTTACAAAGATTTGATTAACATCACAGATGAAAAGATCACAGTTTTAAGATATACATTTCTTATTACAGTATCTGAGACTGCTATCAGTGATATCAAATAATGCATTTCTCCTTTAAATACAGTTTTATAGGGCAGAGAAGGAACGAAAGGGAAGGGGTCATGCAATTGCCACAAAAAAAAAAAAAAAAGGCATTTATTTATTCATTCTTTAAGAAAGGCTTTACTAAATGCTTACTATGTGCCATAAAAGGAGTCCTGGTGGTGAAGTGGTTAAGTGCTCCGCTGCTAACTGAAGGGTTGGTGCTTCGAACCCACCAGGCAACAGGTTTGGTTTTGGTTTGGATGTGCCATAAACTATTTTAGGATACCAGGGATTAAATAGCAGACAGAGCAAGCTAAGTTCCAGCTTCCATGGAGATTCCTTCCATACTGGATTTACTGCGATTTATCTGTGTATTCTTTGAAAATTTATTTTATTTTTAATCAGAGTAAAACATGATGTTGGGGAAAGGGCTTGAATTAAACACCTTGGGCACCTCTGGACCGTAGACAACAATTCTATAATAGATTTGTATTAGAAATTCCAGATGGAGCTAAACCCAGGCTACCCTTCTAGGGATCCGTCCTAGCTATTGGCGGAGGGTAGGGGAAAATCCTGACTGGGGTAGAACACTTTTGAAATTGGTTAAAACTCTGAAGGACTATTCATTCTGTCTGGTTTCTACATCTCTGGATCCCCCACCAACAAAGTCATTGTGATCCTCTAAGCCAGGACTACTCCCTGGGCTTGCTTGGCAGGTCCTGATTCTGGAACTCAAGAATGAGTATCTAATAGCTTTATCTAGCTTTTATCAGATTTAACCTTGGAAAAATGTCCATAAAGTAATAATAATAATGGTTCCCAATTTACTGAGCACATTCAGTATTACAAACACTGTTCTAAGCACTTTGTTGTTAGCTGCCATCACATCAGGCTCTGACTCATGGTGACCCCATGCACAACAGAATGAAATGCTGCCTGGTCCTGTGCCACCCCCATGATGGGACACATGGGACCATTGTGATCCATATGGTTTTCATTGGCTGATTTTCTGAATTAGATCACCAGGCCTTTCTTCCTAGTCTGTCTTAGTCTAGGAGCTCTGATGAAAACTATTCAGCATTGTAGCAACACGCATGCCTCAACAGACAGATGGATTGTGACTGTGCATGAGGTGCATTGGTGTCTTAGTCATCCAGTGCTGCTCTAACAGGAATACCACAAGTGGATGGCTTTCACAAAGAGAAGTTTATTTTCTCACAGTCTAGTAGGCTAGAAGTCCAAATTCAGGGTGTCATCTCAAGGGGAAGGCTTTCTCTCTCTGTTGGCTCTGGAGGAAGGTCCTTGTCATCATCAGTCTTTTCCCAGACTAGGAGCTTCTCTGCGTAGGAACCTTGGGTCTAAAGGATGCGCTCTGCTCCCAGTGCTTCTTTCTTGGTGGTATGAGGTCCTCAATTCTCTGCTTGCTTCCGTTTCCGTTTATCTCTTGTAAGTTAAAAGGTGGTGTAGGCCACACCCTAGAGAAACTACCTGTACATTGGATCAGGGATGTGACCTGTGTAAGGGTGGTGGTACAATCCCACCCTAATCCTCTTTAACATAAAATTACAATCACAAAAAGGAGAACAACCACACACTCTGGGAATTGTGGCCCAGCCAAATTGATATACACATTTTTGGGGGGACATAATTCAAACCATAAAAATGGCCAGGAATCAAACTCAGGTATCCCTCATGGAAAGTGAAAATTCTACTACTGAACCACCATTGCCCCTCTTTCAGCGCTTTTCACATTAATTAAATCATTTAATCCTCTTAACACTGTGAAGGAATTCATCATTTTACATATAAGGCAACTGAGAGAGTCAAGGTTATACAGCTAGCGAATGCTAAATTGTGATTCAAACCAAAGTGGTCTAACTCTAGAGCTTTGCTCTTAACCACTCTATTATACTATGTTATAAAGAGACTGGCTTCTATTATTGTGCTAATCAAATTAATGTTCTCCCCCAAGTGAAGTTGCATTTAAGACTATGCCAATAATTCTGATGGTGAAATATTTTTAGAAACCCTCTTTGGGAATTACCTGAGTTAAGTCAATTTCTCTGGGCCTCTGTTTTCTTATCTGTAAAATAAAGGGACAAACCTTCACCCTTTGAGAGTGGAGTAAATTTTTGGAATAACCAGAAGTCAGTTGGAACCAAGTCTAGAAAATAAAGTTGGAAGGTGGTGGAGTAGTCAGATGCTTCCTGTGGTCCCTCTTACAACAAATAACCAAAAAACAAGTGAATTGATTATATATAACAATCTAGGAGCACTGAACATCAAAGGCAAAGTTGAGGAATCAGACTGAGTGGCAGCAGGAGGGAGAGACAGTTGGGAAGCAGCGAGGAGTTACCAGACCTGACCTGGTGGGAGCCAGAGCCCTTCAGGCCGGATCAGCTCAAATGTGCACAGTGAGGCAAGCAGTGGCACTCGGAAAGTGTTTTGCACGTCGGGAGAGACCCAGCAGCAGAGACTCTACTCAGGCATCCAGAACCAGCGAAAAGCAGCCCTCAATTGGCAAAAGATAAATACTTGGATCTGGCCTACCACATGCAACAAAAAACACACCACTTTGGGAAAAACCTCTCTCCCATTTACCTCCCTACTCCTTGCTCTGCACCAGGTTCAGGACAGCTACCGCAACTGCTGAGTCTCTGGGCCGGAAGTAGGACCTGTCATGTGCCCTGATCTATTCTCCCAGCCTTGGAGAAGGAAAAAATTAACAAACAGGGAAAAAATAAGCTGCTGGATCCCCTAAGCCAGGAACTCTAAGTAGGCACAGCTCCTTTGCCTAGGCATAGGCATAAGACGCCCACGGATTTTGAGTGACTTTCACCCCTGCATAGACTTATGTGGGGCCATTTCAACAGTGTAGATGCTCATTACCACAGTACAACAGGGTATATACCTGAAGTCTAACTTCAAGTGTTTTCAGCTGTGAAGTGGCAGGTTCATGATATTTGATACTGCTCTGCCCATTAAGCAGGGTCCTCACCTACCTACATAAGTGGCCTGAGGACTGGTGGCTCCACCCACATCACTCAGCCACCCACAACAGGGGTCTAGGAATAAGTAGTGCCCCCCAATCCTTACAGCCAACAGCACTGGGTGCTCCTAGTCTGGCTGCAAAACCCAACCACCTACGTGCTCTAGGGAACAGGGACACACTTTCCTCCCAGACATCTGGGCAGCTGTCAGCCTCCCGCCTTGCTCAGCACATGATCCCCTACTGCAGCCATATACCTGTGCCAACACCATTAGGACTGTAGGTGAGAGCCTGCACCATGCACTTGGTGACTGACTACCTGGACACCTGAGTGAATTCATACAAGAAAAGTAAACAGATTCGTGGGTTCACATACATAGTAACAGATCTAATCACCTGGTGACAGGACATTAGAGATTCAAAGGCAGCAATAATCAAAGTAGCTCACACGAGCATCCTATTTTGGCATAACAAAACAAAACAAGAAGCTAGGACACAGCAAGCAAACATAAAATAAATAGATATAATAAAATTAACGGAGACAACAGTCAATATCAGATCACATAAAGAGGCAGACCATGATGGCTTCAGCAACCTCCCAAAATAAAGAATCTAGAGATTTTCCAGAGGAAGAGAATTTCTTGGAATTACCAGAGGTAGAATACAAAAGACTAATACACAGAACTCTTCAAGAAACAAGGAAGGAGATCAGTCAAAATACAGAACATGCTAAGGAGCATACAAAACAATAGAGGATCTTAAGAACGTTATTCAAGAGCATAATGACAAATTTAATAGGCTGCAAGAATCCATACAGAGACAGCAATCAGAAATCCAGAAAATTAACAATAAAGTTTCAGAATTAGACAATCAATAGAAAGTCATAGGAGCAGAATTGAGGCAATAGAAGTCAGAATTAGTGAGACTGAAGATAAAGCACTTAACACCAACTTACTTGAGGAAGAATCAGATAAAAGAATTTTTTAAAATGAAGAAATTCTAAGAATTATGTGGGACTCTATCAAAAGGAATAACCTACGAGGGAACAGAGTACCGGAACGAGGTGGATCACAAAAAATACAGAGAGAATTTTTGAAGATTTGTTGGCATAAAACTTCTCTGGTATCATGACAGATGAGACGATATCTGTCCAAGATGCTCATCAAACCTGACATAAGGCAGATCCCATAAGAAAGTCACCAAAACATATTATAATCAAACTTGCCAAAACCAAAGATAAAGAGAGAATTTTAAGAGCTGCTAGGCATAAACGAAAATTCTTCTACAAAGGAGAGTCAATAAGACTAAGCTTGGACTACTTAGCAGAAGCCAAGCAGGCAGGAAGGCAATGGGATAACGTATACAAAGCCTTGAAGGAAAAAAATTGCCACCCAAGAATTATATATCCAGCAAAACTATCAAATATGATGGCGAAATTAGGGCATTTGCAGATAAACAGAAGTTTAGGGAATTTGCAAAAACCAAACCAAAATTACAAGAAATACTAAAGGGAATCCTCTGGTTAGAAAATAATATCAGATAACAACCCAAGACTAGAACACAGGACAGAGCAACCAGATACCAGCCCAGATAGGGAAGACACAAAAATAAATCAAAGCTAAAACACTGAAAATAGGGAAACAGATGTAAACATGTGAAAGATGACAACATTAAAACAAAAAAGAGGGACTAAAAAATGTAGTGATAGATTTTTCACATGGAGAGAAAGTCAAGGCAATATAAAGAAATAAAAGACTGGTTTAAACTTAGAAAAATATGGGTAAATGTTAAGGTAACCACAAAGGAAGCTATCAATCCTACATATCAAAATTAAAAACAAGAAAAATATGAAGACTCAACAAATACAAAATCAACAACAATGAAAAAGCTGAAAAGAAAATACATAAAGAAAAACAACTCAGCACAGAAAATTAAGTGGAACAAAGAAACTGTCAACAATACACACAAAAAGACATCAAAATGATGGCACTAAACTCATACCTATCAATAATTATGCTGAATGTAAATGGACTAAATACACCAAATAAGAGACAGAGAGTAGCATAATGGATTAAAAAAACATGATCCATCTGTGTGCTGCCTACAAGAGACACACCTAGACTTACAGACAAACTAAAACTCAAAAGATGAAAAAAATATATCAAGCAAATGACACTCAAAAAAGAGCAGGAGTGGCAATATTAATCTCTGACAAAATAGACTTTAAAGTAAAATCCACCACATAGCATAAGGAAGAACACTATATATTGATTAAAGGGTCAATACACCAGAAGGCCATAACTATAATAAATATTTACACACCCAATGACGGGGCTCCAAAGTACATAAAACAAACTCTAACAGCATTGAAAAGCGGGATAGACAGCTCCACAATAGTAATAGGAGACTTTAACACACCACTTTCAGTGAAGGAGAGAACATCCAGAAAGAAGCTCAGTAAAGACACGGAAGATCTGAATGCCACCATCAACCAACTTGATCTCATGGACTATACTGAACACCCAACAGCAGCAAGTATACTTTCTTTTCCAACGCACATGGAGCATTGTCCAGAATAGACCACATATTGGGCCATAAAGCAAGCCTTAACAGAATCTAAACATTGAAA
This sequence comes from Dugong dugon, assembly GCA_030035585.1. Lineage (NCBI taxonomy): Eukaryota > Metazoa > Chordata > Mammalia > Sirenia > Dugongidae > Dugong > Dugong dugon. The sequence continues at coordinate 43,795,628 of CM057476.1, read as the reverse complement.
TATTACAAAGCATCTTTTCTGAACATAGAGCCATAAAGTAGAAATCAACAACAGAAAAAGCAAGGAAAAAAAATCAAACACATTGAAACTGAACTCCACCTTGCTCAAAAACTACTAGGATATAGAAGAAATTAAGGATGGACTAAAGAAATTCATAGAATCAAATGAGAATGAAAACACATCCTACCAGAACCTTTGGGACACAGCAATGCTCAGAGGTCAGTTTATAGCAATAAATGTACACATCCAAAAAGAAGAAAGGGCCAAAATCAAAATATTAACCCTACAACTGGAACAAGTAGAAAGAGAGCAGCAAAAGAAGGCTTCAGGTGCCAGAAGAAAGGAAATAATAAGAATTAGAGCAGAATTAAATGAAACAAAGAATAGAAAAACAATTGAGAGAGTTAAGAAGACCAAAAGCTGGTTCTTTGTAACAATCAACAAAATTGACAAATCATTGGCCAAACTGACAAAAGAAACACAGGAGAGGAAGCAAATAACCCATATAAGAAATGAGATGGGTGATATTACAACAGACTCAACTGAAATTGAAAGACTCGTAACAGAATACTATGAAAAATTATACTCTAACAAATTTGAAAACCCAGAGGAAATGGACAAATTTCTAGAAACTCATGACACAAACAGAGGTATAACAGCTAAATAAACCTATAACAAAAGAAGAGATTGAAAAGGTAATTTTAAATCTCCCAACAACAAAAAAAAGCCCTGGCCTGGATGGTTTCACTGGAGAATTCTACCAAATTTTCAGAGAAGAGTTAACACCACTACTACTAAAGGTGTTTCAGAGCATAGAAAAGGATGGAATACTCCCAAGCTCATTCTGTGAAGCCTAATACCAAAACCAGGTAAAGCCACCACAAAAAAATAAAATTACAGACCAATATCCCTCATGAACATCGATGTAAAAATCCTCAACAAAATTCTAGCCAATAGAATTCAACAACATATCAAAAAATAATTCAGCATGATCAAGTGTATTTATAGCAGCTATGCAGGGATGGTTCAACATTAGAAAACAATCAATGTAATCCATCACATTAATAAAACAAAAGACAAGAACCACATGATCTTACCAGTTGATGTGAAAAAGGTATTCGACAAAGTTCAAAACCCATTCATGACAAAAACTCTCAGCAAAATAGGAATAGACAGGAAATTCCTCAACATAATTAAGGGCATTTATACAAAGGCAACAGCCAACATCATCCTAAATGGAGAGACTTTGAAAGCATTCCCCTTGAGAACATGAACCAGACAATAATTCCCTTTATCACCACTCTTATTCAGCATTGTGCTAGAGGTCCTACCCAGCGCAGTTAGGCTAGAAAAGGAAATAAAAGGGCATCCAAATTGGTAAGGAAGAAGTCAAAGTATCTCTATTTGCAGGTGATACGATCTTATACACAGAAAACCTCAAAGAATCCACAAGAAAACTAATGGAACTAACAGAAGATTTCATCAAAGTATCAGGATAGAAGATAAACAACAAAAATAAGTTGGATTCCTCTACACCAACAAAGAGAACTTTGAAGATGAAATCACCAAATTGATACCATTTATAATAGCCCCCAATTAGATAAAATACTTAGGAATAAATATAACCAGAGATGTAAAAGACCTATACAATGAAAACTACAAGACACTACTGCAAGAAACCAAGAGAGATCTGCATAAGTGGAAAAACATAGCTTGCTCATGGATAGGAAGACACAACATTGTGAAAATGTCAATTCTACCCAAAGCAATCTACAGATACAATGCAATCCCAATCCAAAATCCAATGGCATTTTTTAACGAGATGGAGAAACAAATCACCAACTTCATATGGAAAGGGAAGGGGCTCCAGATAAGTAAAGCATCACTGAAGAAGAACAAAGTGGGAGGCCTCACACTGCCTGATTTTAGAACTTCTTATACTGCCACGGTAGTCAAAACAGCCTGGTACTGGTACAACAACAGATACATAGACCAATGGAACAGAATTGAGAATCCAGACATAAATTCATCCACCTATGAGCAGCTGATATTTGATAAAGGCCCAAAGTCCGTTAATTGGGGAAAAGACAGTTTCTGGCATAACTGGATATCCATCTGCAAAAAACTGAAACGAGCCATATCTCACACCATGCACAAAAGCTAACTGAAAATGGATCAAAGACCTGAATATAAAATCTAAAACGATAAAGATCATGGAAGAAAAAATAGGGACAATGCTAGGAGGCCTAATACTTGGATAAACAGAATATAAACCATAAACAACAATGCACAAACACCAGAAGAGAAACTAGGTAACTGGGAGCTCCAAAAATCAAACAGTTATGCTCATCAAAAGACTTCACCAAAAGAGTAAAAAGACAACCTACAGACTGGGAAAAAATTTTTGCCTATGACATATCCTATCAGTGTCTAATCGCTAAAATCTACAAGATACTGTAAAACCTCAACAACAATAAGACAAATAACCCAATTAAAAAATGGACAAAGGTTATGAGCAGGCACTTTTCCAAAGAAGACATTCAGGCAGCTAACAGACACAGGAGGAAATGCTCATGATCATGAGCCATTAGAGAAATGCAAATCAACACTACCATGAGATACCATCTCACCCCAACAAGGCTAGCAATAATCCAAAAAACACAAAATAATAAATGGTAGAGGTTGTGGAGAGACTGGAACACTTACACACTGTTGGTGGAAATGTAAAATGGTACAACCAGTTTGGAAATCGATTTAGCGCTTCCTTAATATGCTAGAAATAGAAGTACCATACAATCCAGCAATCCCATTCCTTGGAATATATCCTAGAGAAATAAGAGCCATCACACGAATAAATATATGCACACCCATGTCCATTGCAGCACTGTTCACAATAGCAAAAAGATGGGAGCAACCTAGGTGCCCATCAACAGATGAATGGATAAACTAATTATGGTATATCTACACAATGCAATACTACGCAATGATAAAGAACAACGATGAATCTGTGAAACATCTTATCACATGGAGGAATCTGGAGGGCATTTATGCTGAGTGAATTTAGTCAGTCTCAAAAAGACAAATATTGTAGAAGACCATTATTACAAGAACTCAAGAAAAGGTTTAAACACAGAAGAAAACATTCGTTGAGGTTATGAAGGTGAGGAGGGAGGGAGAGGGGTATTCACTAGCTAGATAGTAGACAAGAATTATCTTAGGTAAAGGGAAGGACAACACACACTACAGGAGAAGTCAACACAACTGGACTAACCAAAAACTAAAAAGTTTCCTGAATACAGCAAAACACTTCGAGGGACAGAGTAGCAGGGGTGAGGGTCTGGGACCATGCTTTGAAAAGACATCTAGGTCAATTGGCATAACAAAGATTATTAAGAAAATGTTCTGCATCTTACTTTGGTAAGTGGCGTCTGGGGTCTTGTAAGCTAGTATGCGGCCATCTAAGATGCATCAGTTGGTCCTCACCCACCTGGAGCAACGGAGAATGAAGAACACCAAAGACAGTAGGATAGTATTAGCCCAGGAGACAGAAAAGGCTGCATAAACCAGAGACTTCATCTGTCTGAGACCAGAAGATCTAGATGGTGCCCAGCTACCACCAATGACCGCCCTGACAGGGATAGCAGAGAGCCCCTGACAGAGCAGGAGTAAAGTGGGGTGCAGATCTCAATGTCTAGTAAAAGACCAGACTTAATGGCTTGATTGAGACTGGAGGGACCCTGGAAGACATGGCCCCCAGACTCTCTGTTAGTCCAAGACTAAAACCATTCCCGAGGCCAACTCTTCAAACAAAGATTAGATTGGACTATGGGACATAAAATGATACTTGTGAAGAGTGTGCTTCTTAGCTCAAGTAGATACATGACACTAAATGAGCTGCTCCTGTCCAAGGGCGAGATGAGAAGGCAGAGAGGGTCAGGAGCTGTTTGAATGAACACGGAAAATCTGGCGTGGAATGGAGGAGTATGCTGTCACTGCATAGGGAGAGCAACTAGGGTCACAAAATAACATATGTATAAATTTTTGTATGAGAGACTAACTTGAATTGTAAACTTTCAGTTAAAGCACAACAATAAAAAATAACGAAAGTCAACAATCGAGATAGATTTTTTTGAAGTGAAGAAACATATTCCATTTCAGATTTCTCTTTCTCTGAAATGCCTTAGAACTCTGTCTCAAATCTTATTACTACTTTTACTTGGTTGGAAGTGTGTGTGGGTGGGGGGGGGCACAAATCTATATATATATATATATTTTTTTACCAATTATTTTGACTTTGTCTTTCTTCTGTCTAGTTTTTGCACTTTGTTTTGAGGATATACATAAATACCATGTTTTATCACTACTTTATGATTGGCTTCTAAGCCAAATAAACTTAGGTTTGATTCCTGACTATTGGTTTTGTGTTTGACTTTTGACAAATTCTTTAATCTCTTAGAACCTCAGTTTCTTTGTCTATAAAATGGGTATCACAATATCTGTTATTAATAGGTATCTAATATCCTTTTAAGGAGCCCTGATGGTGCAGTGGTTAAGTGCTTGGCTGCTAACCAAAAGGTCGGCAGTTCGAACCCATCAGCCACTCCAAGGGAGAAAGATGTGACAGTCTGTTTCCATAAAGATTACAGCCTTGGCAAAGTCATAGAAGCTTCATAGACACATCCAAACTCCCTGAGGGACAGAGTTACTGAGCTGAGGGCTGAGGACACCTGGGTCAGTTTGCATAATATAATTCATAAAGAAATGTTTTGCATCTAACTTTGGTGAATAGCATCTGAGGTGGTAGAAGCCTGCGAGCGGCCATTTAAGATACATCTGCTGGTCCTGTCTCATCCAGAACAAAGGAGAATGACGAGAACCAAAGACACAAGGGAAATATTAGTCCAGGACTAACGGACCACATGAACCACAGCTTCCACCAGCCTGAGCCCAAAACAACTAGATGGTGCCCGGCTGCCACCACTGTTTTTACAGGGATCACAACAGAGGTTCCCGGACAGAGTGGGAGAAAAATATAGAACAAAATTCAAATTCACAAAAAAACACCAGGCTTACTGGTCTGACAGAGATAGAGAAACCCTGATAATATGGCTCCGGGACACACTTTTAAGTCAGAACTGAAGTCACTACCAAAGTTCCCCCTTCAACCAAAGATTAGACAGGTTTATAAAACAATAATACATATGAGGAACGTGCTTTGTAGTTCAGTCATGTATGCAAGACTAAATGGGCACACCTGCCCATAAACAAAGACAAAAAAGACAGGAAGGGACAGGAAAACTGGACGAATGGAAATGGGGAACTTGTGGTGGAGAAGTGGAGCGTGTTGACACATCGTGGTGTTGGCAACCAATGTCACAGAACAATTTGGGTATTAATTGTTAATTGTTGAATGAGAAACTAATTTGCTCTGTAAACTTTCACCTAAAGCACACACACACACACATACATAAAGATTATAGACTTAGAAACCCTGTAGGGTATTTCCACTCTGTCCTATACGGTCACTGGTGTGTACTGAATTGTGTCCCCCCAAAATGTGTATCAACTTCACTAGCCGATGATTCCCAGTATTCTGTGAATGTCCACCATTTTGTCATTTGATGTGATTTTCCTACCATGCTGTAAATCGTACCTCCATGATGTTAATGAGGTGGGATTAGCAGCAGTTATGTTAACGAGGCAGTACTCAATCTACAAGATTAGGTTGTATTTTGAGTCAATCTCCTTTGAGATATAAAAGAGAGAAGCGAACAGAGAGACGGGGGACCTCATACCACCAAGAAAGCAGCTCCAGGAGCAGAGCATGTCCTTTGGACCTGGGGTTCCTGTGCTGAATAGCTCCTAGACCAGGGGAAGATTGATGACAAGGACCTTCCCCCAGAACCGTTAGAGAGAAAAAGCCTTCCCCTTCAGCTGGCACCCTGAATTTGGACTCCTAAACTGTGAGAGAATAAATTTCTCTTTGTTAAAGCCATCCACTTATGGTATTTCTGTTATAGCAGCACTAGATAACTAAGACTGTCTCTATGAGTTGGAATCGACTGTATGGCAACAGTTGGTAATATCCTTTTAGAAATAACATTAATCTCTGTAATAACATTAGTAAAAAAGATTAAAGGAAAATGTATATAAAATAATTGGCACAGTGCAGGTACTCATTAAATGCTAGTTTTTTCTTCAGCATTAAAAAGAACATCAGCAATAACAACAACAGTCCTTTTGTAATTTGAAAACTTAGATTATATGCACTATTTCTCAGTGTATGACCCAATCTTTACATGTTGGAAATTTTTTTTAACGAATTTATTTATCTAAATTTAACTTTAACTCTGATTCTCATAGTCACTTATGTACATAAACCAAGACACTGATCTTTATAACAATTTAATTGGTTCTTTGATTAATTGCATTACTGCTTTTTTCATCATCGGCAACATCTACCTGCTTTTAACCCATTTGTAGCAGTTAAAAGCATTTACTGACAATAATTCATCCTCTTAATTTGTTTTCTTAAGCTTTTAATATGTCCAGGTCTTAATTATATGCTTGCTTAGATTGATTTTTCATATGTTTTGCTCTAATTTATGACCACTTGTTTATTCTAGTGCTAGACAACTGCTTCTACCAAAAAATCAACTTTTGGCCATAAAACAACTGCTCTTACAAGTTAAAAAATGTTATATCTGTGCTATGATGAAGCTTACAGTACTATAAACCATGCGAGAAAATTGTTTCTCTGCTTTATAGTAAAATTTGTATAATTTTGGTGTCCATGAGAATCTTTTGAGCCAAAAAGAACCTTTCAGAAATGATAAATTTGTATACCTTCATTTTATAGATGAGGAAAATGAAGGAAAGAGGGGATAAGTGACTTGCCTAAGATAACATATTTACCAATAGAATTAGAATTGAAAACTTGATTTCCTTCATTGGCATTTCATCATAACACCCTGGGGGGCAGATGGGCATGGATTTGTTATATTCTTTCTTCTGTCAACAATGTTACCTTATATAAGTCCTGAAGACCTGATTTGGAGAGCAGTTAATTTCAAGACTAGCATCTATATTGTCCACAGTATTGTTTATTGGTTTATACAGCATGCTAAGTCTGTATCTTAAACTTAGTATTTTGTTTTCTAGGGTAGTGAATGAGAGCCGACAGGTACTCCAGGAACCTGATTTTGCTCAGTCCCTCCTGAGAGATCCAAATACTCCTATTATAAGAAAATCAAGAGGAACATCCACTCAAGGAACATCCACACATGCTTCTTCAACTCAGCTGGCTATGGTGGATGATCAGAGAAGCAAAGCGGGGAGTGTCCACAGCAAAGTGAGCAGCTACCATGGCAGCCTCCACAGATCACGTGATGGCAGGTAAGTTTTAGTAGTGTTGTAGTTTATTTCGTATGCTGAATTACAGTCAAACAGCTTAAGAAAGAAGAGTAGCCAATTCGGAAATAGAAGTTAACCATTATTAAGTCTTTTGCTAGGTACAGTTGTTCCAGATAATGGTCAAACTTGAAAGCCTATTTACAAGATTCAGTAATAGTATAGAGAAGGGAGTGATTAATTTTTTTGGAATAGCATGGGGTCAGAGAAAGCTTCACAGAAAACAATGTGTAAGAGAAGTCTGGCTGTGGCTTTCTTGTTGGATTGGAGGGTTGAAACACTAGAATTAGAGAAACTTTTTAGGATCTTCTGCAATAATTCAGCTGAGAGATGATGAAGGCTTATTGGAGAGTAGTGGCAGTGGGAAGAGAGAAAGCTGATTGATATTTACAAGGAAGAAATTATAGGAGTTGGTAATAGATTAACATTAGCAGCTGGAGAAAAGGGATGCACCAAAGATTTTTTTTCTTTTTAAGATATCTGGTTTGAGAAACTGAAAGAATAAAAATTATAATGCCTAAAACGGGAATATGCTGTTTATTTTAAAACATCTGTTTCTACACGTGTCTTGTATCCTGCCAGTCTCATTCCAGTCTTTTTGTCACTCTTCTCCCTGTCCTCCTAATGTAGATATGATTCCTATACATACTCTCCACTTTCTAACTTAGTCAGCTATCCTGTGTTTAAAAAGCAGCAACTTTTCTTTGATGCTGATTTATCTTATATCCCTTTGTTTTTCCTTTTCTTGCCAGATTTTTTATAAATCTAGTCTTTTTCTCCTCCTTTCCCATCTATACTGTACCTTCTAACATCACCAGTGACCTCTTTTTAGCCACTTTCAAAGATCTTCCTCCTTTCTGCCTTCTTTCCTTCCACTCAGCACTCCTCTATGAGAAGCATTATTCTAAGTGTGAGGGACACCGAGATGGAAGAAGATTAAGTAGTCAGTTACAATTAAGAATTATAATAGAATGATATACAGGGTATTTGGGGAGCCTAGAGAAGAAAATCACGTAACAAACTAATCATGGAAAGTCAGTGAAGGCTCCACAAGAGATGACATTTCTACTTTGAATCATATTCAGAGGAGGCAATAGGGTATTAAACACAAGGAAACAGCATATGCAGTTGCAGGCAGTTAGATACCAGGGATTGTCTGGAGCATAGGATGTAGGTTAGAACAATTATAAAAGAGAAAACCGTGCTAAGGAGTTTTATTTTTCCATGCAGACAATGAGGAACTATTAAAGTACTTAAGGCACCGGGGTAATAAAATCAGATTCTTATTTTAGAAAAATCCCTTTTGACCACAGCATAGGAGACAACAGGTTATAAGTAAGACAAGTTAGGAAGTTTCTACAATAAATTAGGGGTCCTAACTTAAGGCACTGATAAGGAAAGAGGGAATTGGAGGGTCTTTTAGAATGTTTTGTCACTCACTGCCTTCCACGAACTCTAAGCATTATTTGACATTTGGCATTATTGGCCTCATCCTTTTCAATAACAAACTGATCAGTTATTTATAGTACAGCTCCTATGTATGTGTCATTCTGTGTATAAAGAGATATATAGAAGAAAGGTAATATATAACCTGCATTCTAGGAGCATATAACCGTATAGGAAAGATAAAACATATATGAAATAATAGTGTAAACCAGTATATAATTAGAACAGTGAGTCTTGGAGATTATAGATATTATAGAACTTCAGGAAAGGGAAAGGTCAGTGAGGGTTAGGTTGGTCCATTAAAAATATCTTAGAGGAGTAGGTGGAGCCAACATAGCGATATAGACAGAAGCACCGTACCATCCCTCTGCAGCACAGACCCCAAAACTAAGTAAAACATATGCAGATGTCAATCCTGGAACCCTCAGCATGAAATGAAGGAATAAAGAACTCGATCAAGCACCAAAGGGAATAAGAAACTGACAGAGAACCGAAGAAGGAGAATTACAGAGTGGAGGTCCTCTATCAGCTAACTCGGCACAGATTCACCATCCTGGACTACAGACACCAAGGAACGCAAACAGGGAGTACGGGAAGGCAACTTCAGGGAGCTCCCAACAGGAGACAAAGCACCTGGTAACCGGGGATACACACTTTCCCACCCCTCACCCTTCTTCTGTCTATGCAGCCTCTGCAGCTTTCCAACGGGCCATGGTCACTGGGCCAGAGAGACGCCAGCTCACTGCTGCCCGGATTTGCCCTACCCCCACCAGCTGGCCCCTTCAGCACCATTTTGTTTGTTTGTTTTTTGATATATATGTATTTTTGGCTTTTTGGTTGCTTCTCTCTCTCTCCCTTCTTTTCGTTTCTCCTGTCCAGCTAGCCTGTGTGCCATCCCCACCCCTTCTTGATGGGCTGTGATTTTTTAGTTTGTTTACTCTGTTCTTTTTTTTTTTCTGTTTTTTCTCTCTCTCTCCTTTCCTTTCTCCCGCCCACCTAGCCCCGTGCACCGCCTCCCTGCTTCCTTGGCAGGGTGGGCTCTACCGCTCAGCTGGAGAGCCTCTGGCACATGGCCTCCCTGGATCTGCTTTGCCCCACAAGCTGGTTCCCTCAGTGCCATATTTTTTATTTTTCTTTATCCTTCCCCTTCTTCCTTTTCCTTCTCCCTCTCACCTAGGCCCTGCACTGCTTCTGCCCATTCCTGATAGGCCATGCTGTGCCACCTGCCGAGAGAGACATCAGCTCACCCCCAATGGCCAGCTCCGCCACCACCATACATATATATTTTTGTTGCTGTGTTTATTAGTTTTTACTTATTTTTGTTTGTTGGTTGATTAGTTTCTTCTCCCTCTTTCTCCTCTTTCCTTTCTCCCTCCCACCTAGCCCCACATGCTGCCCATGTGCCTTACTGACAGGCCAAGACACACTGCTCATCTAGAGAGCCACCAGCACACAGCCTCGCCAGATCTGACCAGCCCACACATGCCAAATCCTACCATGCTGCCATTTTATTTATTTTTGCTTTTGTTTTTGCATTTGTTTCTCTCTCTTCTTTCTCTTCTTTCACCCACTTGCTTAGCTCTGTACATCACATCCTCACCTTTCTCTCCTGCCTGTTGGCACTGTGTGCTGAGTGTCGCGCCCCCAAGTGACACCGATGCAGTCCCCTGGACTCCAGCCTGTACTGCCCCCCACCCTCACCCCGGTTCGTGCTGCAAATTACCCATCCTCGCCTCTCCATCCCCGCCAGACCTGCACTGTTGCACTGTAGCTCAGTGACCAGCCCTGCCCACCTTCAGTGACCAGCCCTGCCCACCTGGACAAGGTGGTGAGAAGTATTGTGCCCATAGACAAACAAGCAACAAAACACACCCAGCCCATCTGTGCCAGATATAACCAAATAAAACTAAAAAGCAGAATGAAATAATCAAGTCTACAAATAATAAATGAAGAAAATAATTCCCAAGTGTCCTGGAGACAGAAGAAAATATCAAAACATATAATAAAACAGGAGAGGATGGCTCCAGAAAGTGACCAAAATAAAACAACGGATGATCTTCTGGTAGAAGAAAAGGCATTGGAACTACTTGATAGGTAATTCAGAACTCTAATATTCAGAGTTCTCCAACAGATAAAAGTAAATGCAGACAAAAATAAGGAAAAAATAGACAATATCATAGAAAAATACAGACAAAATCAGGAAAACACAGACAAAGCAATGGAAGAATTCAAGAATATAATACAGGAACAAAATGTCAAACAACTAAAATCATACAGAAACAGCAATTAAAAATCCAAAAGACAAACAACAAAGTTTCAGAAATGGACAGTGCAATAGAAGATTTTAGGAACAAATTTGAAAACAGGATTGCAAAATTGAAGATAAATCCTTGGTGTCTTTGGCTGGGTTCTCTAGAGAAGCAAAACCCGTAAAGCGTATAAATACATATAGAGAGAGATTTATAGCAAAGAAACACCTCACACAATTGTAGAGGCTGGACATCCCAAGTCTGTGGATTAGGATAGAGGATTCTCCTGATTCACGTAGCCACAAGGGCTGGTGAACCCAAGATCACCAGATCAGAAAGCAGGGCTCCACTTACAAGCTGTGAAAATTGATGAATCCCAAGATCAGCAGATAAGCTGATAGCTCAAGTCCCAAGAACCAGAGGTCAGATGAACAGGAGGCAGCTGCAGGATCCAGAGCAAGCAAAAAGCCAGAAAGTCTGCTTATATTCAGATGCAGGCCACACCCCTAAGGAAACTTTTACTCAAGAAGAACAAACTGAGAGGCCTAACGCTACCTCATTTTAAAACCTATTATACTGCCTTGGTAGTCAAAACAGCCCGGTACTTGTACAACAACAGGTACATAGACCAATGGAACAGAATTGAGAATCCAGACATAAATTCATCCACCTATGAGCAGCTGATACTTGACAAAGGCCCATAGTCCGTTAACTGGGGAAAAGGCAGTCTGTTTAACAAATGGTGCTGGCATAATTGGATATCCATCTGCAAAAAACTGAAACAAGACCCATGCCTCATACCATGCACAAAAACTAACTCAAAATGGATCAAAGACTTATATATAAAACTGAAAACAATAAAGATCATGAAAGAAAAAATTGGGACAATGCTAGGGGCCCTAATACATGGCATAAACGCAATACGACTCATAAGTAACAATGCACAAGCATCAGAAGAGAGACCAGATAAATGGGAGCTCCTAAAAATCAAACACTTATGCTCATCAAAAGACTTCAGCAAAAGAGTAAAAAAAACAACCTACAGACTGGGAAAAAAATTTTTGACTATGACAAATCTGATCAGCATCTAATCTCTAAAATCTACAAGGTACTGCAAAACCTCAACAACAAAAAGACAAATAACCTAGTTAAAAAATGGGCAAAGGATATGAGCAGGCACTGTGCCAAAGAAGATATTCAGGCGGCTAACAGACACATGAAGAAATGTTCATGATCATTAGCCATTAGGGAAATGCAGATCAAAACTACAATGAGATATCATCTCACCCCAACAAGGCTAGCATTAATCCAAAACACACAAAATAATAAATGCTGGAGAGGTTGTAGAGATACTGGAACACTTATACACTGTTGGTGGGAACAAAAAATGGTACATCCACTTTGGAAATCGATTTGGCACTTCCTTAAAAAGCTAAAAATTGAAGTATGATCTGATCCAGCTATTCTGCTCCTTGGAATATATCCTAGAGAAATAAGAGCCATCACACGAATAGATATATGCACACCCATGTTCATTGCAGCATTGTTCACAATGGCAAAAAGGTGGAATCAACCTAAGTGCCCATCAACGGATGAATTGATAAATAAATTATGGTATATTTACAGAATGGAATACTAAACAATGATAAAGAACAACAATGAAGCCAAGAAACATGTTATAACATGGAGGAAGCTGGAGGTTATTATGGTGAGTGAGTTTAGTCAGTCACAGATGGAAAATATTGTATAAGACCACTATTATTAGAACTCAAGAAAAAGTTTAAACACAGACGAAAACATTCTTTGATGGTTACAAGGGTTTGGAGGGAGGGTGAGGGTTCTTTACTAACTAGATAGTAAATAAGAATTAGGTGAAGGGAAGGACAGCACACACTGCAAGGGAAGTCAGCTCAACTGGACTAAACCAAAGCAAAGAAGTTTCCTGAGTACAGTCAAACACTTTGAGGGACAGAATAGCAGAGGTAGGGGTCTGGAGACCATGCTTTCAGAGGACATCTAGGTCAATTGGCATAACAAAGCTTATTAAGAAAATGTTCTGCATCCTACTTTGGTGAGTGGCATCTGGGGTCTTAAAAGCTTGCTGGCAGCCATCTAAGATGCATCAATTGCTCCCAACCACCTGGAGTAAAGGAGAATGAAGAACACCAAAGATACAAGGAAAGTATTAGCCCAAGAGACAGAAAGGGCCAAATAAACGGGAGACTTCATCAGCCTGAGACCAGAAGAACTAGATGGTGCCCGGCTACCACCAATGACCGTCCTGACAGGGAACACAACAGAGAGTCCCGGATGATGCAGGAGAAAGGTGGGGTGCAGAACTCAAATTCTAGTAAGAGAACCAGACGTAATGGTCTGACTAAGACTAGAGGTACCCCAGAAAGCATGGACCCTGGATTCTCTGTCAGCCCAGAACAAAAACAATTTCCAAGGCCAACTCTTCAGACAGGGATTGGACTGGACTGTGGAACATAAAGTGATACTCGTGAGGATTGTGCCTCTTAGCTCAAGTAGATACAAGAGACTAAACAGGCAGCTTCTGTCCGGAGGTGAGATGGGAAGGCAGATGGGGTTAGGAGCCGGTTGAATGGACATGGGGAATCAGGGGTGGAATGGAGGAGTGTGCTATCACAGTGTGGGGAGAGCGATTAGTCACATAACAATGTATGTATAAATTTTTGTATGTGAAAATATTTTTTAAAAAATTATTAAAGGGAGTCCTTCAGTTAGAGAACCAACAACATCAGGAGCATAACCTGAATCTAGGACATAAGACAGTATCAGTCAGATACCAGCCTCGGTAATGAACTCTCAAGGATAAAACAAAACCAAAAAATTTACAACAGGGAACCAGAGATGTCAATGTGTAAATGACAATGTCAGAACAATAAAAGAGGGAATAAATGGTGTACATATAGAACTTTCTCATGGAGAGGAAGTCAAGGTGATATCAAGTAATAAAGTACTGGTTTAACTTAGGAAGATAGGGGTAAATTTCAGGGTAGCCACAAAGAAAGTTAACAAACCTACTCATCAAAATAAAGAAGAAAAGTATAAAGTTCAGTAAACACAAAATCTACAAAAACAGAAAAAAAAAATCCACAAAAAAAAGGAACTCAGCACAGAAGAGTAAGAGGAACAAAGAAAATGTCAGAGCCACAAAAAAAAAAGCACTACGAAACGATAGCTATAAATTCACACCAATCAATAGTCACACTGAATGTAAATGGCCTAAATGCACCCAAAAAGAGACAGTGACAGAATAGATAAAAAAAAAACAGGATCCATCAATATGCTGTCTACAACAGACATACTTAGAAACAAAGACATGAATATATACTAAAATTCAAAGGATGGAAAAAAATATATCAAGGAAACAGCAACCAAAAAAGAGCTGCAGTGATGATACTAATCTTAGATAAATAGACTTTAAAACAAAACCCACCATAAAAGACAAGGAAGGACATTATATAATGATTAAAGGGACCATCCACCATGAGGACATAACCATAATAAATATCCACGCACTCAATGACAGGGTTCCAAAATACATAAACTCTTAACAGCACTGAAAAGAGAAATTGGCAGTTCCACAATTATTATTCAACACACCACTCTCGGTAAAGAACAGAACATTTAGAAAGAAACTCAGCAAAGATACAGAAGATCTAAAGTCCACATTCAACCAACTTGACCTAATAGACATATGTAGAACACTCCAACCAACAGCAGCAAAGTACACATTCTTTTCCAGTGCACATGGAACGTTCTCCAGAATAGACAACATGTTAGGCCACAAAGCAACCCTTAACAGAATACAAAACACTGAGATAATACAAAGCATCTTCTCTGATCACAGCACTATTAAAAGTAAAAATTAATTACAGCAAGAGCAAGGGAAAAAAATCAAATATATGGAATCTGAATAACACTTCACTTAAAAATCACTGGGCAATAGAAGAAATCAAAGATGGAATCAAAAAATTCATAGAATCCAACGAGAATGCAAACACATCATACCAAAACCTCTGGGACACAGCAAAGGCAGTGCTCAGAGGTCATTTTATAGCAATAGACGCACACATCTAAAAAGAAGAAAGGGCAAAATCAAAACATTAGCTATACATTCAAGCAAATATAAATAGATCAGCAGAAGTAGCCCACAGCCACCAGAAGAAAGGAAATAATAAAGATCAGAGCAGATATAAATGAAATAGAAAAACAATATGACAGCAACCGAGAAGGTTTGATGGGAAGCCCAGGGACAGTGAGTTGAAGATAATGGTGATGGAATAATTTGGAAAAGATAGTGAGAATAGCAACACCACTGGAAAAATGTAATCCATGTCACTGAATTGTACATGTAGAAATTTTTGAAATGGTATATCTTTGGCTATGTATATTTTCACAAAAAAAAAAAAAAAAACAGTCCTCCAAGATCAAGAAGGGAGAGTATTGACATGTTGTGGGGTTGTTAACCAATGTCATAAAACAATATGTGTACTGACTGTTTAATGAGATACTATTTGTTCTGTAAACCTTCATCTAAAGTCCAATAAAAAAAAAAATTAGAAAATAGAAAAACAGTAGAAAGAATCAACAAAACCAAAAGTTGGTTCTTTGAAATGATCAACAAAATATACAAACCACTGGCCACCTTGACAAAAGAAAAACAAGAGAGGATGCGAATAACCCAAATAAGAAACAAAGTGGGGGACATTACTATAGACCCAACTGAAATAAAAAGGATCATAACAGAGTACTATGAAAAACTATAGTCTGACAAATTTTAAAACCTAGAGGATATGGACAAGTTTCTAGAAACACACTACCTGCCTAAACTAACACAAATTGAGGTCGAAAATCTGAACAGACCCATAACAAGCGAAGAGACTGAAAAGGTAACATAAAAAATTCCCAACAGAAAAAAAGCCCTGGCCCAGATTGCTTCCTGGAGAATTCTACCAACCATTTACAGAAGAACTTGCAGAAGTACTACTCAGATTATTTCAGAACATAGAAAAGGAAGGGATGCTTCCAAATTCATTCAAGCCAGCACAACTGTGATAACAAAGCAAGGCAAAGACACCACAAAAAAAGAAAATTATAGACCAATATCTCTCATGAATATAGATGCAAAAATTCTCAACAAAATTCTAGCAAATAGAATTCAGCATCATATTAAAAAAAATAATGCACCATGATCAAGTGGGATTCATACCAGGTATGTAAGGATCGTTCAACATTAGAAAATCAATCAGTGTAGTCCACCACATAAATACAAAAAAAAAAAAAGAATCACATGATCATCTCAATCAATGTAGAAAAGGCATTCAATAAAGTCCAACACTCATTCCTGATAAAAACTCTTCAATAAAATAGGTATAGAAGGGAAATTCCTCCACATAATAAAAGACATCTACAGAAAACCAACAGCCAACATCATTCTTAATGGAGAGAGACTGAAAACATTCCCCTTAAGAACAGGAACAACACAATGATGCCCTTTATCACCACTCCTGTTTAACATTGTGCTGGAAGCCCTCGCTAGAGCAATCAGGCAAGAAAAAGAAATAAATGGCATACAAATTGATAAAGAAGAAATAAAACTATCCCTATTTGTGGATGATATTATACTATACATAGAGAACCCAAAGGACTCCACAAGAAAACTACTGGAACTAATAGAAAGATGCAGAGTAGCAGGATACAAGATAAACATACAAAAATCATTTGGATTCCTATACACCAATAAAGAGAACTACAAAAAGGAAATTAGGAAAGCAATTTTAATAGCCCCTAAAAACATAAAATTCTTAGGAATAAATCTAACCAGGGAGCTAAAGGACCTATTTAAAGAAAACTACAAAATACTACTGCAAGACACCAAACGAAGCCTACACAAATGGAAAAACATACCATGCTCATGGATAGTTAGACTCAACATTGTGAAAATGTCAATTCTACCCAAAGCATTCTATAACTACAATGCAATCTCAATTCAAACACCAACAGCATTCTTTAATGAGATGGAAAAACTAATTATTAACTATATGGAAAGCAAAGAGGCCCCGGATAAGTAAAGCACCACTGAAGAAAAAGAATAAAGTAGGAGGACTTGCCATACCTGACCTCAGAACCTACTATACAGCTATGGTATTCAAAACAGCTGGTGTTGGTACAAGGACAGGCACAATGACCAATGGAACAGAAGCAAGAACACAGATGTAAATCCATCCACCTATGGTCACCTGATCTTCGACAAAGGCCCAAAGTCCATTAAATGGGAAAAAAAAGTCTTTTTAACAAATGGTGCTGGCAAAACTGGATGTCTGTCTGTAAAAAAATGAGACAGGATCCATACCTCACACTAATACAAAAACTAATTGAAAATGGATCACAGACCTAAATATAAAACTAAAATCTATAAAGATCATAGAAGGAAAAATAGGTTCAATGCTAGAAGCCCTAATACATGGCATAAATAGGATACAAACCATAACTAACAATACACAAATACCAGAAGATAAGCTAGATAACTGCGATCTTCTAAAAATTAAGCACTTATGCTCATCAGGATACTTCACCAAAAGAGTAAAAAGAGTGCCTACAGACTGGGAAAAAAATTTTAGATATGACAAATCTGACAAAGGTCTAATCTCTAAAATCTATAGGAACATTCAACATCTCTACAAGAAAAAGACAAATAATCCAGTTAAAACATGGGCGAAGGATATGAACAGACCCTTCACCAAAGAAGACATTCAGGCAGCTAACAGACATGAGGAAATGTTGGCAATCACTAGCCATTAGAGAAATGCAAATCAAAACCACAATTAGATACCATCTCACCCCAACATTACTGGCACAAATTAAAAAAACAGAACACAACAAATGTTGGAGAGGCTCTGGAGTGCTTGGAACTCTTCTGCCCTGCTGATGGGTATGTAAAATGGTACAACCATTTTGAAAATGATACGGCGCTTCCTTAAAAAGCTAGAAATAGAAATACCATATGATCCAGCAATCCCACTCCTAGGAATATATCCTAGAGAAATAAGATCCTTCACGCAAAATAGGCATATGCACACCCGTGTTTATTGCAGCATTATTCACAATAGCAGAAAAATGGAAACAACCTATGTGTGCATCAACAGATGAATAAACAAACTATGATGCATACATGCAGTGGGATACTACGCAACAATAAAGAACAATGATGAATTTGCAAAACATCTCACAACATGGATGAATCTGGAGGGCATTATGCTGAGTGAAATAAGTCAATCACAAAAGGACAAATACCATATGAGACCATTATTATAAAAATTCATGAAAAAGTTTACACACAGAAAGAAACAATCTTTGATGGTTTCTAGGGAGGGGAGGAATGGGGAGGGAAAATCACTAAATAGACAATAGATAGATTAACTTTTATGAAGGGTAAGACAGTACACAATACTGGGGAAGTTAACACAACTTGACCAAGGCGAAGTCTTAGAAGTTTCATAGACAAATCCAGTTTCCCTAAGGGACTGAATTACTGGGCTGAGGGCTGGGGACCATGGTCTTTGGGGACATCTAGCTCAATTGGCATAACATAGTTTATAAAGAAAATGTTCTAAATCCTGCCACGAGCACTACTGTGTGCCACATTGGAGCCCTGGTGGCGCAGTGGTTAAGAACTTGGATACTAATCAAAAGGTCGGCAGTTCGAATCCACCAGCTGCTTCTTGGAAGCCCTGTGGGTCAGTTTTACTTTGTCCTGTAGGGTCGCTATGAGTCAGGACCGATTTGACGGCACCTAACAACAACAATCTGAATGGAACTAAAGCTAAGATAAGAAAGTTTATAATTACCAGTATAAGGTAGTTGGTAATTATAATAAATTATTATAAAAAGGAACAGACTAAGAACAAATCTTGGTAAATACTTACAATAATAATATGTAGAAACAGCATATGTTACCAGAAGGCTGTCATAGACTTATGAGGGGATCTATAACAGTATAGTGTCATGGAAACTAGAGGATAGAGAATGATTTGCTCTAATGACTTTCCCCATCTCCTCTGCTTAATCCAAATCATATCCATTCTTTAATGCCTGCTTAATTCCCATTTAACAAGCCCTCGTGGCATAGTGGTTAAAGCGCTTGGCAGCTAACTGAAAGTTTGGCGGTTCGAACCCACCAGCCACTCCATGGGAGAAATATGTGACAGTCTGCTTCCTTAAAGATTATAGCCTTGGAAACCCTATGGGGCAATTCTTCTCTGTCCTACATGGTCACTATGAGTCGGAATCGACTTGACAGCAGCAGCTGGTAATTCCCATTTCCACGACACTTAATTAGCTGCTTTTTAATGTTCTTTTGGTTATGATCTATTTTCAGTACAGTTGTCTTTGCTTAACTAAGTTTGCAGCTTCTGGAAAATGAAAACTAGGTAGCATACATCTCTGCATTTCCAAAGATTATCTAACACAGAGCTAGGCATGTATTCGGAGACAGATTTATTTAACAATAAATGACTTTATAAATAATGTGGGCATTTCCCAGAAAATTAGGGCCCAAAACTACAATGGCAGCCTACTAAGGGTGTTTTGCAATGTAGTGCATGAATACTAATAGTGTAGGATCCTCTGCCATACCTAAAACTATAGGGCAGATTTGAGAGATCCCAAGAACATGCTGAATTTAAAAAGTTTTCCTAATACCAACAGCCATCTCATGGAGATTACTTTATGCCTTAATTGGTTTTTAAGTTTGCATATTAAGACTATCTTTTGGCCATCATTTTCTTATCATTACATGGTATCTTGGCTACAGGATTTCACACATAATGCATGCAACACACGTGCACACATACAAACATGCATGCATGCATGCACACTTGCTTCCCAGTACCCACTCTGGTCCAGACTCTTTGATGGATAATCATTGACCTCTGTGCTACATAAAATAGGCTTAGATAAATACATGTATGTTGACTTCAAAGAATAAGTAATTGGTAGTTAGATGAGAGGATAGGTAGAAAAGGAAGTGGGTGAGTAGGTAGGTGGAGGTTTCGGAATGCATGATCAGGTTGGTAAGTAGGTAAAATGCCAAGGGAAAGCTTGGGAATAAATAATGAGATACTAGTGTAAACTACAATTAATTCCATTATTTATTTTAATGGTAGCTAACAGTTTGGAGTGGGGGCAGTGAGGGTTCAGTGGTAGAATTCTCATGTGGGAGACCTGGGTTCAATTCCTGGCCAGTGCACCTCAAGTACAACTACCACCAATCAGTCAGTGGAAGCTTGTGTGTTGCTATGATGCTGAGCAAGTTTCAGTGGAGCTTCAAGACTAAGACTAGGAAGAAAGGTCTGGCAATCTCCTTCCAAAAATTAGCTAGCAAAAAACCTATGGTACAACAGTCCCATCCGATTGTCATGGGCTCACCATGAGTTGGGAGCTGACTCAACGGCAGCTAACAACAACAGTAACAGTTTGGAGAATCAAAAAGAGTAAATCATCCTCAAGTTTCTTTCATTTTGATTGAGGAATGCACCATATAATCTTTTAACAACAGCAGCAGATTAACCATTCTAATTGTTTTGCCTAAGCTTATATTAAATTAGGAGTCAGAATCAACTGGACAGCAATTGGTTTGGATTTTTTTATATTAAAATTAATGTACATTTTGATATTGTATATTAGAGCAGATGGTCACAGTGGTTTAAATGGCTGTCAAAAGATTTAAAAAATTTGGTAATTCCCACATATACAATTGAGATTAAACACTGTAATTATATTTATTTTTCTTTGTAGTTGATTGCTAATTACCCGTGGACATGTTCATATTCAAGAATTTTTTGTGGGTACCTATATGTTTAAATCATTAGACTTAATATAGTAATTTTTTTCTTTGAAAAATGTATTCTTTGAGTCTTAGCAAAGTATAAACACTTCTTCAGCCTCTGTC
This sequence comes from Dugong dugon, assembly GCA_030035585.1. NCBI lineage: Eukaryota > Metazoa > Chordata > Mammalia > Sirenia > Dugongidae > Dugong > Dugong dugon. Next base: position 43,774,544 of record CM057476.1, on the reverse strand, counting down.
CCCCTTTTCAGTCCCCCTAATTCAGTGGTTTCTCCAGGGCGCCTCTTGGATCCCTCTTCTCTGGACCAGGATCCCCTACTCCATGCCCTTTCCTAAGCCCTTGCACGGCCCCTGCCTCTTGGTCCCTTCTCCAGCACATCTGCGTTCCTAAGCCCTGCATCCCATCAGAGCCTGCCTGCACTAACCCAGTTCGGAAAAGCAGCCACTCACTGTGTGCCGAGTGTGGCAGCCACTCAACCACTCAGCCTACTTGTCAAGGTTCACTGACCTCCAATGACTTGTCCCCATGTCTGCAAGGGACTCCGTGCCCCTCCCTCCCTCTTCCCTTCCTTCTCCCTCTGCCCCTTTCTTTCTGGGTCCAAACAAGTGTATATACTTAGCCTATACTTACCAAAGCTATATGGGACCATGGACATATATGCAGTTGAATGTTACCTGAACAGACTTTAGGTGGTGCATGACTGTACTTGACAATTATTGCTATAAAACTAGAATATCACCTCAGTAGTATACAAGTTTATCTTTAAATATTATAAATTATTCACATTTAAGCCATGAAAATTATTATTATGAAGGAATGATGGATGGTTATCAATGCTTTTGATAACCAATAGTTCTTCAACTGTTTATTATTAGTTCTTTCATTGACTATTAAAAAAAGTCCTATTCGTTTTTAGTAACATTGTGGTACTTAAAACTTAATATATTAATTAAAGTTAAATTAATTCAGGTAAATTTGAGCTTTGTTATCCCAAATTAAATACTTTTTACAGAGGGGTGTGTGTTTGAGTGTGAGTATGAACAAAAAGCATGAACAAAAAGCATCCTACACGTACTTCTTGAGGCACTAGGAAATAAAAGATAAATAAAATACTGTCTCTTTCCTAAAAGATCTCACTATAAAGCCAGAAAGATTAATAAATAGCATTGCTATAAGCAAAGTGCTAATATCCATTTTTTTTAAAATTGATTTTTCTTGCCTTGACTGGCCAGGAGCTAATCTCTCTTTCCTCATGTCCTCTGATGGGGGGTGGGGGAGCCTCTGATGTGAGTCAAGTTGCAACAAAAGAAAATTTAACAGTTTCCACTGCCGCCTTTCAAGATACACACAATGATAGAGGGAGAAGACTACCTGCAATGAGCCGTGTAGCCCAGCTGACAGAATTAGAAATCTGGGACTTAAGGATGCAGAGAGAATTTGCTTTAGCAGGAATATAGATGTTAGGTGTGAGGACGTTGTTACAAGTATTTTTAAGTAGACGTAGCTTCTATGAAAGAGCATCTTCATAGTCTCAAGTCCTAATGAAAAGTAATTAAGACCATTTACTAAATAGACAATAGGTAAGTAGTAACTTTGGTGAAGGGTAAGATAGTACACAATACTGGGGAAGCCAGCACAACTTGTACAAGGAAAGGTCACGGAAGCTCCATAGACACATCCAACTCCCCGAGGGACCGAATTGCTGGGCGGAGGGCTGTGGGGACCATGGTCTCGGGGAACATCTAGTTCAATTGGCATAACACAGTTTATAAAGAAAATACTCTACATTCTACCTTGGTGAGTAGCATCTGTGGTCTTAAAAGCCTGTGAGCAGCCATCTAAGATACTCCACTGGTCTCAGCCCTTCGGGAGCAAGGAAGAATGAAGAAAACAAGATACTAGGGAAAGATAAGTCCAAAGGACTAATGGACCACAACTACTACAGTACAACTAGTTGGTGCTTGGCTACCACCACTGTCTGCTCTGACAGGGGTCACAATAGAGGGTCCCGGACAGAGCTGGAGAAAAATGTAGAACAAAATTCTAATTCACAAAAGAAGACCAGACTTACTGGCCTGACAGAGACTGGAGAAACCCCTTGAGAGTATGGCCCCCAGACATCCTTTAAGCTTGGTAAAGAAGTCACTCCTGAGGTTCACCCTTCAGCCAAAGATTAGACAGCCCCATAAAACACAATGAGACTAATGAGGCACAACAGTCCAGGGACAAGGACTAGAAGGCAGGAGGGGACAGGAAAGCTGATAATGGGGAACCCAGGGTCAAGGGACGGTGTTGACATGCCATGGGGTTGTTAAACATTGTCATAAAACAATATGTGTACTAACTGTTCAATGAGAAACTATTTGTTCTGTAAACCTTCATCTAAAGTACAATAAATAAATAGCAGCCATCTAAGATACATCTACTAGTCCCATCTAAAATACTCTACTGGTCCTATCCCAGCTGGAGCAAAGGAGAATGAAGAAGACCAAAGACACAAGGGAAAGATTAGTCCAAAGAACTAATGGACCACAACTACCACAACCTCCACCAGACTGAGCCAGAACAACTAGATGGTGCCCAGTTACCACCACCGACTGCTCTGGAAGGGATCACAATAGAGGGTCCCAGACAGAGCTGGAGAAAATTTTAGAACAAAATTCAAATTCACCAAAAAAAAGAAAAGTAATTAAGACCATTTAAACAAACAAAAAACCCAAACTCATTGCCATCCAGCTGTTTCATACTCATAGCTACCCTGTAGAACAGAGTAGAACTGCCCCATAGGGTTTCCAAGGCTGTAAATCTGTATGGAAGCAGACTGCCACATCTTTCTCCCTTGAGTGGCTGATGGGTTAAAACTGCTGACTTATAGGTAGTTAATTCAGCTGTTAACTGGACTATCTAAAAAGAAGCTGTCGGCACATACATGTCATCATCGCTTGCCAATTAATTCACCTATTTTTTTTTATGTTACACTAATTTCTCCTCTAATTTAATATGCACCCTCTTCCAATCCTAGTCTTTTAGTAAAATTTAAGTTTGCTGTACTACTGATTATAACCAATCGTCTAGACTCCTAGGGGCAGTGATATATTTTTTCTATTGATGTTTCTTCTCTCCTTGAACCCACCACATTGCCCAAACCTCATTTGAGAACAGTATCCATACTTAGCAAAACTCCTTCTTATCAGTCAGCATCAATTAACCTCAGCTTCTGTCATTTTTACTGGGAATAGGACTAATTCTGAACCTACTAAGTGATCTTCCTTTTTTGTTATCCATGTCAGTAATTATAAAGCATTAGTGACATTACTGAGAATTCTCAAAGATTGGTTATTTTTTTCATTTTTGGTTTCCTAATCATTTCACTTAAATTTCAGTGAGGTATTTTTATGAAATTTAATACTGTTGTTTTATAGTGCGTTTTGTTACCCACTTTAAAATAAACTTTCTTATATTAGGTACACTCCCTGCAGTTACAGAGGAATGGAGGAAAGACTACCTCATGGCAGCATGTCACGACTAACGGATCACTCCAGGCACAGTAGTTCTCATCGGCTCAATGAACAGTCACGACATAGCAGCATCAGAGATCTCAGTAATAATCCCATGACTCACATCACGCATGGCACCAGCATGAATCGGGTTATTGAAGAAGATGGAACCAGTGCTTAATTTGTCCTACCTAAGGAGGAAAACTTGTGCTGTTTAAAAAGCAGATTTTATTCTTTGCCTTTGCATGACTGATTGCTGTGACTCACTGTTACCATGCTTTCAGTCAGGTGCAGATTGTGTCCATTGGAAAGGTAAATTTTTGCTTTTTGTATTGCATCAAACTTGGAACATCAAGACATCCAACACACTAAGAATTGTATCATCACAAAAACAATTCTTTCTAGGTTACGAAGAGAGAATTATTTGTCTGGTAAGCATTTTTATAAACCCAGTTATCTTATATTTAGAAAAACCCTAAATCTGTGGTGACTGCTTTGTAGTAAATTTTCATATAATATGAACTAGTGGTGAGATGGCATTCTGGTGTTCTGTTAATAAAACAAAATTTCAGAATTGAAATTTTCTATGCAAAGTTTGTTTCTCAGATGAATAGTAGGACTTTGTAGTTCTTCCCACTAAGTGAAAAAGAACTGTATTTTTAAACTGTAGGAGGATTTGATAAATCAGCAGGAGTATTTTAGCTAATAGAATATAAGTGCAACAGAAGAATCTGATTAGTATATTGAAGGCTTTTTCAAATTTCTCTCAAAATAGTCTTCATCCAGAGATATTCAGGATTAGGATTAGCAGTAAAATAAAAGTGGAGATGGACATTATTCCCTATAATTTTGTTGTTTTTATTACTTTTGTAAATACTACTTTTATTGGCTGTGTTTTTATAATTTATCCATATGCATGATGTAAAACTTAATTTGTAGCCATCTTCTCCAGTGTAATAATATTGATTCATAAAGAACTTCATGTTTAGATCTGTTTCATGGAGGCATGTAATAAGATAAGTATCACACATTGTAAGGTTTTTTTGTGGTAACTGTAGTTACAAAATGGCAAAATATTTTCTCTGTATTCATTGTTGTATTTTTCTGCAGTGAGATGTGATCTTGCCAAAGCCACCAGACCTTGGCATCCAGGCCCCTCCTATCAGTGAGTTGATTGTCTGCACTTGCATTGCTCTAATAGGCTACTGCTGCTTTTTGCCCCACAACCTTATTTTCAGATTCTGGATCAGTCTTGTTTACAGCTGAAATATATTAACCTAAATCCAAAGCGATTATTAATTTGGGGTATTTGAAAATCATTGTAGCTAAATGCAGCATGATTAGTCTTGCTGTGAAGTATCTCTTACCCTAAAAATAATCAGCTCAAAAATGTTTGACATTTTTTTCTTGTAATGTTTAAATAATTTATAATATAAACTGTGAACTTTGTTAGGCATGTACTTGATCAGAAGGAAAAGAAAAATTTTGGATGTGTTAGTCAGAAGAGCATATTTAAACAAGTGGTCCTCAACTCTGCAGGGAAGAATCTCTTGGGGGAACTTCTGATGCTCAATACCTTCCTCTCATTTAGATTTAGTTAGTTGAGGTGAGGGCTAAACCAAAAAATTCCATTGCCATTAAGTCGATTCCAACTCATAGTAACCCTATAGAACAGAGTGGAACTGCTGTATACAGTTTCCAAGGCTGTGAATCTTTACAGAAATGGACTGCCACATTGTTCCCCTGCAAGCAGCTGTTGGGTTCGAACCACTGACCTTTCAGTTAACAGTGAGCACTTTAACCACTGCACCATCAGGACTCCTTGAGATGAGGCCTAGAGAATTGGTATTTTCTTGAAGTACTTTCCAGGTGATTCTAATCTGCAACCAGGATTGAAAACTACTGTTTTAAATTAACTTGCCCCTGATGATGATCTGATGGCATCACAGTGTACCAAGTGAAAATATAGCTGGATTCAACGTTAACGCTTTTATGTCATTACTTATATACAATTGTTTTCCATTTTATCATCTGTTATGAAATGCAGAATTCTAGGCCCCACTCCTAGAGATCCTTATTCAGTAGGTCAAAGGTGGTAGGATTTATGCAGGTAATTCAAGAACCACACTTTGAAAAATATCGCTCTAAACTCTCGCGAGGCCTGGATCTGTCCTATCCTAGTTTTTTGACCTTTAAAAGTCAACCTCTCTGAGCTTTCTTGTTTTAAATGTAAATAGAAGATAAATACCTACCCTACATACCTCATAAGTTTGTTGTGAGGATCAAATTTTAAAAATAATACAAAAATTTCTTTGGAAACTGTAAAGCAATATGAAATATAAAGGATTAATATTATTGAGGACTTAAGAGATTTGTTTGTGGGCTTGCTGTTTAATGTGTTTAATTCCTTGTGTACTTTTCTCTCTCGCCCTTAAAAACAAAAAATAGCAAGAAATTAGGTGTTGAAAAAGAGGTTTTCATTAGGTACACAAGTCAGTTTTCGGATGTTGTTAGCTGCCATCAAGTTGGTTCCGACTCACCGTGACCCCATGTGCAGCAGAACTAAACACTGCCCAGTCCTGCACCATCCTCACAATCATTGTTATGCTTGAGCTCATTGTTGCAGCCACTGTGTCAGTCCATCTCATTGAGAGTCTTCCTCTTGTTCACTGACCTTCTACTTTACCAAGCACGATGTTTTTTTCTAGGGACTGATAACATGTCCGAAGTACCTGAGGTGAAGTCTCGCCATCCTTGCTTCTGAAGAGCATTCTGGCTGTATTTCTTCTAAGACAGATTTGTTCGTTCTTCTGGCAGTCCATAGTATATTCAATACTATAGCTTGGGTCAGGTGCACCTTGGTCTTCAAAGTCTTCTGCTTTGCTTTTTAACACTTTAAAGAGGTCTTTTGCAGCAGATTTGCCCAATGCGATTCATCAGTTTTCTGATAGTAACACATAATTTGTTTGTATATCATGTTTTTTTCTTTCAGTGAATTCTTACTAATTCTTCATAAGATATATTTGAACATTTGACCCAAAATGTTTTTCTTTTTCCTCTCTCTTCATTGTCTTTCTTCTTGGAACTGGAATTAGTGCCCAAGTTAGGCAAGTCCTGAATTCCTTGCTAACTGACAATTAGTAAATCTTTTCTCTGAAGGCCAGACTTACAACAACTCATTTATAAATAAACCAGTAATTCATGAGGCTTTTATCTGAGAATCTCTCCTGAGAACAGCATGAGAGAACCAAAACAAACATTCAGAAACAAAAATAAGAAGTTAAGATAGAAGGTATCAGTTTGAGCTCAAAGATGTTGTCATCTGTAGCCATCTGCATTATATTGTCGACTGCCAAAATGTTAGTTGGTTTGCTTATAGAAGTGGCCAAGTACAGACAGATAACATCTCTGTGGAAATCTTAACTTTGTGTTTCCTAATTTTTATATATTCATTTGTATCTTCTCTATTACATTAATTGTTGGTGTGTATCTAAGTGTCATATTGACCTTTCAGTTACTTTCAGTTAGTATCTTATTTTGGCGCACAAAATCTATATAATACCGTTCATCCATTGTTTTAAATAACAGCATTTAATTTGGGCCATGTTATTTATCAAACTAGTGGCCCAAATTAAGAATTTTTAAGAGAAAATTGAAGACTTTGGCAAAACACAAATTTTAAGTTTCAACCTGCTTAAACCACCTTGAGCAAGTCTGTTCAGTTTTCTTACCATATGTTTAATTTGTATTGTTATTGGCATGTGATGTTTAGCGTTCTATTAGTTCAGTTGACAACTGAGAAAATAATAGCTCTCTCTAAAATGTTATGTATAATCAAAAAGTTTTCAAAAAGTGTTTCATTTTAGCAATATGTTTTTATTCAGTAATTAATGCAAAAGATGAAAGACAATATTAAGCCCCAAACTATAATTAGTCTTAAAGAACAGTTGATGAATAATCCAACAACTAGCACAGGGCTTAATACATAGTAAGTTTTCAATAAATATTTAAATGAAAGAACAACTCACGTTACACAGCTTTTACCCTAGTAATGAGAGTTCTGAGTTCAAAGATTTGTGAAGGATCTAAATTTATGCTAAGTAAAATGAAGTCTCTGCTTTACCAGAATTACATGTGGCAGATGATAAGAAATATGTAAATTACACCAGATGAAGCTTATTTCTCTTAGAGCAACAATCCCTTATATTTAAAAACTTGTACCATCCCTTTATATATTAATTTTAAAAGGTGAATAAGTGATTTTTAGAAACAAATAATTAGGCTTCTGTTGGTCTTATGTTAAGTTAGATTTGTGTGGACCAGTTGGGTGAAACGATATCCAAGCATACTTTCATTAGTAATGATTTTTATTCTTTCTGCTATTTCTTAGAGCAGATTTATAAAAAATCCTAAGCATCACTTCAAATTAGAAAAATCTACATTTTTACCTACCTCATTAATTTATTTGTGATAACTGCTGGAATAACTAAAATTGTAACTATCTTAGTTTAGGCTATATCCCAGTGAAATAAAAGGAACTGCTTAAATTTTTTGATAAAATAGTGGATAATTGACTGGAGCTTGGAAAACATTAATATACCAAATTTCACTATGATGATATTTATACTGCTTTTTAACATGCTAAAGGTATATTTACACATATCATACTTGGATAATTTACATAGTGTAGTGAGTATACTGAAAATTCCACTGGGCTTGGAATTTGAAGACCAATAATTATGATGTTAACTGGACAGGTCATTTAACTTCTCTTATTCATTCTCAATTTCTTAAGTGTAAAATGAGGATAAAGTAGTATTTTTGTTCCAGCCTACCTCACTGGGCATTGTGAGGATCAAATAAGATAACATGTTATAGAGCTCTGTAACCTATAAATTGCTCTACTGATATTTGTTTTTCTTAGAATTTTGGGGTTGTAGAAAACAAGGATATGGTCTTCAGTAGTATTTATTTTTAGTAATAACAACAAAATAGACAGTTAGACCAGATTCATGTGGTACAATCTTTAAATCAACAATCCAGTTAACCTTTAGAAATGATTGTTTTGTTTTTCAAGAGTAGCTATACCCTTAAATTGTATTTGTTGTTTGCATACTGATATGCTCTCGAATTATGTATGGTTGAGTTTGTAGGTTGCTTTCAGCAGAAATTCAGGAATCTTCATTATATTTTTTTCTTTGAGGTGGAATTGTATAATTAGCTTAACTTGACTGAAATTTATAAGAAAAATATAAAGAGGAGTGTAGACCCTATAACTTTTTTTTACTTTGAAGATTTTCATGTACCTAATTCTTTATGATTAAGAAAAAGTTTTTCAAAGGTTGTTGCTGTAATTTGTTGGCAAAACTTTAAATTTTAAGTCATAACACTATGGGAATTGTTTGTATATATGTATATGTAATTTTTAAAAATCTGTGTAGAGATTTTTTTCTCCATCTTTCTCTAAACATAAACACACAAATGATAGCATTTTTATAGAACCTAGATTTATAAAAGAACTCATGATTCTTTTAAACTTCTTTTATGCCTTTTTACCACTGATTAAAATAAGAAAAAAGAAAGTCTTTACATTTAATTCAGCTACGTTTACTAGTGGCTGCATAATTTTATATGTTATTCTTAAATCATTTTGATTTATTTTATATGAAAAATTATATAGGCATCTCTTCATAATTTAATTATTTTCCTTTCCTTTTTTATTTCAGTTATATGAGTTGTAGGAAAGGGATGGGAAAACTATGCTTTAGAGCTTTGCCTTCCATCCTTTTTTTTCTAATTTAATTTTAATTCTATACTTCTTTAATAATCAAATTGATATAGGATTATGATTTTCTCTCAAGGATCCAAAGTCTTCCGAAGCCAGCCATCTTTGTAGATATTTCCATTTGGTTGATTTATAAAGATTTAATGTAATAAATTCATAATCATATTGATTTCTTATCCTGTGATCTCAAATTAATTAGAAAGGAAAATTTTGTTGCCGTAAAGAAAAAAGAAAGTCTTCACTTATATTTTAGGCAAACACCATACCAGTATAAGACTATCCTGTAAGACAGAGTAGTTTAACCTATTTAAATGCATTAAAGGATAGTTTCCTTCAAATTATTATTATTATTATTTTAATTATCACTTGTCTCAGGAAATCTGTTATGTCCTTTCTTGGACATTTTCATTGGTATTATAGCATTACTCATAATTTATTCTCATTTTATTGGCCACTGTCACCAATTTTCTCTGATAGAGAAACAAGTTTCTTGTAATAATTCAGATTTTGAAGATCCAGTGTTCCATTATTTTGCTAATTAACATTAACTAGTAAAGTTAGTATTTGTAAGACAGTGATTTTTTTCAATCTTGTTCTTCTATCATATTTTCTGGATAGGGTGAATTACATTTTTATTATCATTGTAGTGTTAATGTTTTTGTCGTTATCAGCTTATTTGTATATGCTAACTTGCAAATATTTCTCTAGCTGTGTTTTGCTTATTAACATTTAAAAAAACTTTAGAGTTTAATTATTTCTATTTTCTAAGTTGATAGATTTTTTTTAATGCTTAATAAAGATGGATTATATTATTTTTTAAAATGCCACCAAATTTTGAGTAAGGAGAGCTGATTTCTAGTTTTGCCTCTGTTATCAGTGAGCTATATAATTTTGGACACGGCACTTCACCTCTTGGGGCCTGTTTTCTCATCTGTAAATGGAGAGGATGAGGGAGGGGAGTAGACTACGTAGTGTCTGAGGTTCCACCCATCTCTAATTTAGTTTTCTGTTGACCATTTCATAATCATCATTCTGGGTTCACTTTTATCCTCATTATTCTTCCCATAAACCATATGTACTAGATCATTCTGTACAATTGATGGTAAGTTGATACTTAAATTGGTAGGATTCAGATATATTATTAACTTTCATGGTTTTAAGTAATTTTAAAGGATGACAATTATATTACAGATAATAAAAGTGAAAAAAAGGTTATGAATAATGGACATGACCTTTTTTTCATGGGAAAAGTCTCTTTAAGCATCAATATAAGCACCTTAAATACATACACAGGAAAAAATGACATATAAACTTTTATGGTCTGTGTTCTCTTAACTATGAATATAGCTAGTTTGCCTAAACTTTACACAAAATGTATTTAAGATAAAATTAGTAAGCAAAGCAGTGATAGCACTGTCCATATGGCTTATTAAAAGGCTATCAGGTTTACCAACATTAGAATAATTATAAAATATGAAAGGCATTTCAGCAGAGTTGATTGAAATTTATCTTTCCAATTGTTATCCTTAACCTGTATTCTGTTTCATTGAATATAGTTGCCAGATTGTCACTGACAAGTAGATTTCCTGCTTTAAAATATTATTAGAGATAAAAGTGATTCATTATTTTTAATATTTTTTGGTTCTGCAGAAGATATTTCCATAAAGCCTCCTTCACGCTCATCTAATATGATGTAGAGATTCCATTGGTCCCATCTCTCAGCAGAGTTCTCATATAGATTAACTGTGTTTTCTCTGAGAACCAGGCCAGGGAGGTTCTGTTACTTTTAAAGATCATTGTCTTTGCTCTAATTGCCTGCATTAGCTCATATCAGTCTGTTGAATACTTTGGCCATAGATTTACAGTGTAGGTATTAGGTTTGGAATTTGATGAGTGGAGAAGAATAGTGGAAAGTCGATATAGGAAGATGTACTGGTTTCTGATGTGATTTCTTTGGCTACACCTGATTCCTCGTCTTATGTAAGGTCACTGGATCAGGTAACTCTCCCGGCTCCCAGAAATTAGATGCCCAGTCTCTCTCTTTCACAGATACATCTATCCCAATGTTATTTTTATTGCCTGTAAAGAAAAATAATCTTTATTTTTAACTCTCTGGCTCTGCAAGTTTGTTGTCATATTTGTTAAATTTGAATCTGAGGTCCAGACATTTCATTGAATATTTTCTGGTTTTTGACAAGGGGATTTTCTATAAGATATACCAAATAATGGCCAAAGTGATTCAATTTGTATTTCTCTCTCCACCATTTTTGTGTTTCTCTAACTACTTCTCCCATCCCCAGTTTTGAAAAGGAAATCTGTTTTCCCTCTCTCCCTTAGCCCCGCCTCAGATAATTTTTCTGGTGAACTCCTCTTGTCAGCAGAAACATTTATTATGAAATAATTCTGTATTTCTGAAACAAGATCAACACAGTAATTCTTTACATTTAGCTGAGATGAAGACATACTTGAAAATAATGTATTTTCTTTATATGTGGACTTAAAATTATATTTTAAAACATATAAAGGACTCTCCAGTGTGAAAATATTAGTCTGGAACTTCTCTTATCATCAGGTGCTATTTCTACCTTAGCTGTGAGATTTCACAGTAAATCTAAATTATTCTTTTCACTCATCTTTTTATAATAATTACCTTCTGCATAATTATCCCACTCTATATGTCTTTAACACCAACTTCAAACTACTTCAAACTAATTTTCCAGTACAAAATTTTATTTTTCAGTTTATTTTCTCACTGAAGTTTGAAAGTATTACATATGTGAAGGAGTGACTAGTTTAGACATCACTTTGGCATGAAAAAGGTATCACCACCACTATCCCTCTCCCAGAGTCCCCATAAAGAAAAGTGCATTTGGCTTTCAAAAGCTGATAAATTGGCTTATTTGTTATTTGAAAGAGCTGTTTTACATTTAAATTAAGAAAACACTGGCTTTTCTGTATTTGAGCCTGAGAGTGAATTTGGGGGATTGGTTATATAAATATAAGTGTCTACAATTAATAGAAGTTTTTAGTATTTCACTTTCTGTAATATTCAAAGCTCACATTTATTTAATTGTTCTGAGCCTTTTTGTTTGTTTTCTTATTAACCTTATATAGTGTTGTACATTTAGGTTATCATGGTCATCTCAGCAGAGAATTCTGTAGATTGTGGTTTTCTCTGAGAATCAGGCCAAGGAAGTTCTTGCTGACTGGTCGTAGTGGGAGATTATTTTAAACTACATGAAATTGCTGTTTTTGTAGGTCAAAAGTGATGAAGTGTCAGCAATTTCATAATATATATTCAAGAAACAACAAACAAAATATCTTTTAGAACAGGTACATTAACATTTCATCCCAGCTCTTCTTATCAACCTATCAGAGGCTTTATGAAGGAGACTGTAACTACAGATAACCACAATTCTATCAAGAGAAATTAAACTTTGTTTTGTTGTTAAGTTCCCCACTTTCTAAAGATATCAAAATTACTTTAGTAATTGAAGCAAATATCTTTTGGGGATACATAAGTTACATAAGTCTTTCATTAAATCTTTGTGTAGTTTTTAAGCTTTCATAACCTGAGATATTTTTACGTATAAAAGGATTAGTGTGTAAATACCGTGTAAAGGCAAAACAATTTTTTTCCTTTCACGTCTAATATGGACTCAAATTTTGCCAGCTATAGAATTTTATCTTCTTAGTAGGCATTCTAAAATAATGAATACCATTATATTATATAGTTCCACTAAACTTGGCCTTAAAATGCCATTTAAAGATTTTCTTTATACCTGTGTTTCAGGTTATAAGAATATAAGTATATAAGCGTAACAATGCATATGAAAGTATGAAGCTCCTGTACAGGAAATCCCCAATGTTAGATAGAGCTGTAATCTAAAAGGTTGTAAATTGGGTTGTTCCAAGCTCAGACCAACTCTCCTCATATAAATAGTATTAGTAATAACGGTAACAGGTTAGGCAACAGAAGCTGATATTGCATACTCTAGTAACAATCTAGGTGTGCTGGTTTTGGATAAACTTTTATGATGGAGAATTCTTACTTTGTTCTCTCAATAATTGCCTGGTAACACATCTTCCTAGGTGATACCCTCATGATAACCAAAGCCCTATCCACATACATACCCTATCTGGCCTATTCTCCAAATGCTACGTTCCCCAAAACCTACCTATCCATCTTCGCAGTTTTCCCTGTCAGTACTTCCAAAATACAACCTATCTCAAGTGTTAGGAAAAAGGAAATTGGCTTTAACTAATTCATATTAAAGTGTCAGCGACTGATAACGCTTTATTGCTCTTAAAGAGAAATCTGCATTAAAAGCAAACACATTGCTGTTAGCACAAATTAATCTCAATAGGTAGAATTTTAAGCTTTAAACCAAAGTGGAAATAATTTAATTGGTGTTGATGGGACTATTTTGAAGCAAGAGATTTCATTAAGTAGCCCTAACTTGGGGATCTGCTCCTCTTTCCCTGAACCTATATGATGTCTAAAAGTCCTGTGTATTCTCAGTCACCTAGGTAGTCATTTGTATTTATAGGTCATATGAAGTCAGAGGCCACTACTATCCTGTGTTTTTCTCTTCTGTTCAAGGGTTATGTCTAGAGCATCCTAGATTCTTTCACTCACATTGTTCATCTAAGATTGTGTTTTAGTTTCAGTCTATCCTACCTTACATCTATGCCTATCTTCAGCTCTCCTCATTGATACTAAATTTACAGATTAGTCCTGTTGATAGCTCAGGGGAAAAAAAGCCTTTCCCAATTTTTGGAGCCCTGGTGGCACAGTGGTTGAGGGCTCAGCTCCTAACCAAAAGGTCAGCAGTTCGACTCCACCAGGCGCTCCTTCGAAACCCTATGAGGCAGTTCTACTCTGTCCTGTAGGGTCGCTATGAGTCGGAATTGACTTGACAGCAACAGGTTTGTGGTTTTTTTCCCCCAGTTTTACTGCTATTGATGATGACTACTATCTTCTCCCATTTTTCAAGAGATATAAAAGTAGAAAGATTCTTTTTTCATTATCCTACAAAATTATTAAGTAGCTGGCACTTAGCATTTTAGTTTTCAAACCCTATTCTGAATTAAATTGCTGAGGTGATTCTAAAATGTTTCTAAAATTTTAATCTTGCTTTATTATATTAACATCTAATTAGAAAGTGTTGATGCTAAAGACTTGTATTTTGTGGCATTAGTTCTTCATGTTTCTTTTTTATGTGTTCGTTAAAATTGACATTCATTTTCAAATGAGTGGAAAAGTTACTGTTGAGATATGTATAGAGCAAGTGCACTTGGTTAGAGCATGAACTGTATGAACTGTACTTTAACATTAGCTGGATGTGCTTTGCACTCTGCTCTTGTAGATTTATTTTGTTTACAGTAGACTGATGTAAGTTTTGTAAATGTTTTTTCTTAGCACTTTAACTGTGAGTGTACAAACTGATTTTAAATGTAGTGGTTGTATATTTTGATTATAAATCAGAAATTTTTAATAAAATTAAGTAATTTGTTCTGTATTCTGTCATTACTACTTGATTGAATACAATTTTCTATATTATTGTCCTGACTCTATTTAACATATTATACTGATGCTTTTAAATCAAGTTCTATATTTTATGTTCTTTGAATATTACTAATTTTTTAAATTTGTAACATAGGATTCACATTAATCTTGAGCATAGAAATATATAAACATAACATCCTATGTCTTATATCTCTTTCTCTCATACTTATCAATGCAAATAAGATCCCTCTCTGTTTATATATCTTCAGTACATGAAACTACTAGGTACATAATAGGGACTTAATAAATATTTGTTGGAAAAATAAATACATTGAAGTATCTATATTAATTTCTCAATAAGAAATCCTACCTAGATAAGCAAATGAATTATCATATGATTTCTTTTTTATACGCATAGGAAGGCAGACCAGTATTTAAACTACCATTAGAGTTTCTTACCTGGGTCATACAGTCTTTAGTTGTAAAGGACCTGACCTTAGAAATCATGAGATCCAACTTCCAACCCAGTGCAGAAATCCTTTAATGCACTGTCCTTGATAAGCCTTTGCTTGAATGATTTCAGCAACAGGAAACTTTTACTACTCTGCAAGGCCTTCCATTCCACTTTGAGACAGCTGTAGTTGTTATAAAAGGCCTTCCATATATTGAGTGAAAATTTATTTTTTTGTTACCTTTCTCCATTGGTACTGCTATACAGATATATAATAATCCTTCTTTCATAGGAATACCTTGTAGATATTTGAAAAACTTACCATGTTTCTTTCAATCTTTTCTGTAGACAAAATATGTCTATTCTCCAATTCCTTAATCAATGCCTCCTTTGACGTCATATCCGACCGTAGTTGTTTCCCTTTAGAACACTCCAATTGTGAATATTCCTCTTTAAATTCTCCATAGAACTAAACACATATCTTCAGATGCTATATAATCAGTGAAGAATCCATCGTACACTATATTCTGGGATGTTGCAAACAGTTAACATGCTTGGCTAACTGAAAGGTTGGCGGTTTGAGACCGCCAGGAGATACCTCGGAAGAAAGGGAAGGCCATCTATTTCTAAAAAATCAGCCATTGAAAACCCCGTGGAGCCCAGTTCTACTCTGACACACATAAGATCACTGTGAGTTGGGATCAACTCAATGGCAACTGGTTTTTATACTTCTGTTAATTCTATCTAAATTTACACAGAAGAATAGGGGCCCCTTTTTACAACCATCTCCCTCTAATCATTGAAAGGTCTCGCCATCCATCTGATGAAGATATGTATATTTACATGTTCTTCAATTATTCAGAATCTAATGTTGTCAACTGAAGTCAAACATTTCCCTGAAGTACTGATTGATTAACTACTGTTCCCAAGCAGTGAACCAAATAAAATCCTTGAACTCCTGACAGTTTATTTCTAAGATGAACCAAATATTTAATTAAGATGGGAAAATCTTACTGTATTATGATAGCTAGAATTTAAAGTGTTTACATCTGAAGGGAAGGGAGGACTATTTTAGGTGTTTTGGTCTGTGTTGATCATTAGCTAACTTGGTAGGCACATGCTGATCATTAGCCAACTGAGTCCTAATCACAGCGTGTGTGCTAGAACACATATACACACACATACGTAGTTTCTTCATCTGTAAAATGAAAGTATTGGAGTAAGTCAATGATTTTCAGATTTGGGACCCGTACATCAAATAAAATAGTATATGTAATCTCAGTACATAAAACAGATAAAAACAGACTGTTTCGTTTAAAGGGAAAGTAGGATATCTAGAATCCCACTTACTTGGCCTAGCCCTTCTACCTTCCTCTCCACCACAGCATACCTTGAAGTACCTAGATGGAACTTTTAAAAGTCAAAGAGCCCACTTCAAAAATTACTGAATTATTCTGTACCTTTACTGTGGTGATGGTCACACAAATCTAAACATGATAAAATTGCATCAAACTACACGCACGCACACACACATGGTACATGTAAAACTGGTGAAATCTGAATAAGATTGATGGACTGTATCTATACCAATTTCCTAGGTTTTGATATTATGCTATAGTTACAAAAAAATGTTACCATTGGGGAAAAGTGGATAACGGTGTTATTTCTTATACAACTGCATGTTACTCTCAAATTATCTCCAACTAAAAAGTTAAAAATGTTTTTGGTTACTAAATTAAGATGATCTCTAGGTTCTTTCAGCCTCATTCATTTTCTGGCTGTCTTCTTCCATCTCTTAATTTTAAAGAACTTATTAGCATTCATTTTAAGAAGTTACCAGGGAATCCTTTCAATTCTTATTTAGCCCTCCCAATTCATTGTTCTTATGTGAAAACTATACCCTGATAAACCAGTTAACCAGTTGCCATTGAGTTAATTCATACCCTGCTGATGTGCTTTATATAAAAATAGCCCTCCCATTTTGTCAGTTCCCAATCCCCTCCTTCTTCTAAACCTCCTAGGAGCAACAATTCAGAAATCAAATTGCTCAGCACCCCTACTCCGAGTGTAGTAAGACCCCCAATTCCCAGAACGTCTGAATATGTTACCTTACATGGTAAAAGGGACTTTGCAGTTGTGATTAAGGTATGGACATTTGAGATGGGGAGGTTATTCTGTATTATCCATGTGGGCCCAATCTAATCACATGAGTCTTTAAAGTGGAGAATCTTTCCTGGCTGTGGTCAGAGAGAGAGATGATGACAGAAGAACTTAACATGCTGTTGCTGGCTTTGAAGATGGAGGAAGGAGGCCATGAGCTAAGCAGTGTGAACACCTCTCAAAGCTGGGAGTGGCTCTCAGCTGGCAATCAGCAAAAAACCGTGGATCTCGGTCCTGGAACTGCAAGAGACTGAGTTCTGCTAACAACCAGAATAAACAAGGAAATAAGCCTTCTCCTAAAGCCTCCAGAAAGGAACACTGCCCAGTGAGACTTGTGTTGAGCTTTTGACTTACAAAACTGTAAGATAATAAATTTGTGTTGTTTAAGCCTCTAAATTTGGGATAATTTGTTATGACAGCAATAGAAAACTAAACTGAGCCTCACACATCCACATCTGTAAAGTTTAAGTAATAAACAAATGAGTAACAGAAAGTAGCCCAAAAATCCCATCTAGAATCAGAAACATTTCAGAGAACTGGCCAGTTGCCATAAAACAGGCTGTTGAGGTAGGTAGAGACAGGGTAGAGGTATTAAGATTAATAAGAGCAATCAGTTTCTGGTGCCCTTCTACCTCATCTTTTTTACTCTTCATTTTTTTCACTACTTTTTTTTTCTTCATATATTCCCATATCTCCTTTCATCTTTCCTTCCATTCTACTTTCCTCTTCTTTAGAACTCCTTTCTTCATTTTGCTTTATTAATCTAATCAAGCATATGTTTTTGTCAACCTCACACTCCCATCAGCATACCCACCCACTATTTGTCATCAGGAGATGAGTAGGTTGTACCTTGGAAAAATGTCAAGATTTTCAAGTGTGCCAAGTATTAAAAAAATTAAGGAACATAGCTTTATCACCTGGTTACTGTGTACACACACACACACACACACACACACACACACACACACACACACACACACACACACACACACAAAGGTTATGTACTAATTTAGTTTTAAAAAATTCACAAAGACAGCAGGCACTCAGAATTATTTTAAAAATAGCAAAAGATTTTTGCTAAGGTACTGATTAGTCAATGTCATGGATTGAATTGTGTCCCCTCCAAAATATCTGTCAACTTGGCTGGGTCATGATTCCCAGTATTGTATGACTGTGTGCCATTTTGTAATCTGGTGTGATTTCCTTATGTGTTGTAAACTCTATCACTATGATGTAATAAGATGGATTAGTGGCAGTTATACTGATGAGGTATACAAGACTGGATAGTGTCTTAAGCCAATCTCTTTTGAGATATAAAACAGAGAAGCAAGCAGAGACACATGGGAACCTCATACCATCAAGAAAGCAGTGCCAGGAGCAGAGCACATCCCTTGGACCTGAGGTTCCTGTGCAGAGAAGCTCCCAGACTAAGGGAAGATTGATAACATGGACCTTCCTCCAGAGCCAACAGAGAAGGCGTTCCCCTGGAGCTGACGCCCTGAATTTGGGCTTGTAGCCTACTGGACTGTGAGAGAATAAACTTATCTCTGTTAAAGCCATCCACTTGTGGTATTTCTGTTATAGCAGCACTAGATGACTAAGACAGTTACTGCTATAACAGAAATACTACAAGTGGTTGGATTTAACAAGCAGAAATTTATTCTCTCACAGTCTAGGAGGCTAGAAGTCCAAATTCAGGGTGCCAGGTCTAGGGGAAGGCTTTTTCTCTCTAACGGTTCTGGGGGAAGGTCCTTGTCATCAATCTTCCCCTGGTCTAGGAGCTTCTCAGCACAGGGACCTCAAGTCCAAACGACACACTCTTCTCCTGGCTCTTGTTTCTTGGTGGTATGAAGTCCCCCTGTCTCTCTGCTCACTTCTCTCTTTTATATCTCAAAAGAGATTGACTCAAGGTACAGCCTAATCTTGTAGATTAAGTCCTGCCTCATTAACATAGCTGCTTCCAGTCCTGCCTTATTAACATCATAGAAGTAGGATTTACAACATAGGAAAATCACGTCAGATGACAAAATGGTGGACAGCCACACAATACTGGGAATCGTGGCCTAGCCAAGTTGATATACATTTTGGGAGGACACAGTTCAATCCATAACAGTCACTATCTTCTATTCTACAACTGAAGAATTATGTTGAGCCCTTTTGACTATCTCTGTATACTACTCAAAATTGAAGGCACTAAGGAGCTAATAGAAAATCTTCATCAGCCTCAATGTTAGATAAGGTAGTGTACAATAATAAATAGAAGGATTTCAATGCTTCACATAAGTGAATCAAAGATACATATATTAGTATTTTAGGAATTTTTGACACCAGAGTTGCTAGAAAGTGCTGAATATGAGAAATAATATTCATGTACTAATATCTATATGGAGCCCTGGTGGTGTAGTGGTTAAGAACTCGGCTGTTAACCAAATGGTTGGCAGTTCAAATCTACCAGCCGCTCCTTGGAAACCCTATGGGGCAGTTCTACTCTGTCCTATAGGGTCACTATGAGTCAGAACCAACTCTAAGGCAATGGGTTTTGTTTTGGTTTTTTTTTTTTTTTTTTTTTTGGTTTTAATATCTGTCGTGGATTGAATTGTGTCCCCAAAAAATATCAGTCACCTTGGCTAAGTCATGATTCCCAGTACTGTATGACTGTCCACCATTTTGTCATCTGATGTGATTTCCCTATATGTTGTCGATACTATCATTATGATGTTAATGAGATGGATTAGTGGCAGTTATGTTGATGAAACCTACAAGATTAGATTTTGTTTTAGGCCACCTCTTTTGAGATAAGCGAGCAGAGAGACAAGGGAACCTCATACCACCAAGAAAGCAGCACTGGGAGCAGAGCATGTCCTTTGGACCCGGGGTCCCTGTGCCTGAGAAGCTTCTCAACCAGGCGAAGATTGATGACGAGGACCTTCCTCCACAGCCGACAGAGAGAGAAACCCTTCCCCTGGAGGTGATACCCTGAATTTGGACTTGTAGCTTACTAGACTGTGAGAGAATAAATTTCTCTTTGTTAAAACCATCTGCTTATGGTATTTCTGTTATAGCAGCACTAGATGACTAAGACTGTGTCTAGATGCAAGCTTCCGGCTTCATACATGTCTGGATGGCCAGAGGGTAGAAGGTGGGAATTTGTACTCTGGCAGCAGATTGGGCAAGGATGAGCCAATTTACGGGAACTGTCAATAACAGTCCCTGGGGCATAGGTAATACACAGATGGCCCCTCGGCCATCTGTTTAGTGGATTCCAAGTGAACCCTTACCATAATGACAAGGATAAATGCCTTGCGTTTTTAGTGTGATGATAGAACATTTCTGAAAATTCCAAAGTACATAAATATTGCGTGGGCCATGTGACTGCAAGAAATTGACTTATGTTTCTGGAGTCATTGCTATAGCACTAAAATTAATTAACAAATCCAGAGGTACTCAGAGGAGACCAAACTAAATCTGTAGTCTAGAAATCCTTCCTTTCTTCTCTTTTTCCTGGTTCATTGTCATGAGTTCTTTTGCAGAAATATGGCATATTTAACTGTAAGCCTTTTTTAGGTATCATAGTTTCAGTTTTCTTTTCCCAGAGCCAAGGGTCATATTTATATTGTTTTTCTTGTCTGTTGATTAAAGTCACTTTAGAAAATGACTTTCAAGTATCTGGTTGTTTGATAACATTCATTCATTCATTCATTTATTCAGTAAACACTCATTTGTTTACTAGTCCTCACCAGATAGTAAGACCCTAGGAATTCAAAGAAGAAAATAATATGGTTTCTACTTTTGTGAAATTCACACTTTAGTGAGGAGATAAATTTTTGAACACCTGAATAATATGTTCAAAATGTTATGGAAGCAGAAATGTGGAAGAAGTTACTTCTGCCATGAGGACTGAGTATATGGAGAGCTTTACAGAATATGGAAGACTCATTCAGTAGATATTTATTGATCATATATTAGTTGCTGAAGGTAGGGTAGAGAATAAAATAAGCAATTGTTCTGTTGCAGTTTTATATTCAGAATTTTGAGTCTAAAGGGAGGAAACAGGCAATAAACGAATTAACAGACTAATTTCAGATAGTGAAAAATGTTATGAAATAAACAGGGTTGTAATAGAGTGAGGGGATTGAGGGGATCTGCTTTAAATAGAGTGTTCAGGGAAGGCCACTCTGAGGGGGTGACATTTTAACTGAGACCTGATAGATGAGGAGTCAGAAGAAGAGCTGGAGGAGGAACATTTCCAGTACAGGAAAGAACAGTTGCAAAAACCCTGAGGTAGGAATAAGCTTGGCATGATTGAGGAATACAAAGAAGGCAAGTATGGCTTGGAGCATAGCAAATGAGGGAGAAAGTGATGAGATGAAGTTAGAGAAACAATCAAGGGCTAGATCCTGTAGTGACCCTATAGGACAGGGTCGAACTGCCCCATAGTTTCTAAGGAGTGCCTGGTGGATTCGAACTGCCAACCTTTTGGTTAGCAGTTGCAGCACTTAACTATGATGCCACCAGGGTTTCCATAGATCCTATAGGGAAGGTCTTAAAGGTCTTGCTAAAAAAAGTACAGATTTTGTTCTAAGTACAAAAGGATGCCATTGAAGAATTTTAATTAAGACATTAACATGGTATGATTTTCTTTTTAAAAAAATTATTCTTGGAGGTGGGGCCAAGATGGCAGAGTAGTCAGATGCTTCCTGTGATTCCTCTTACAACAAAGACCCAAAAAAAAACAAGTGAATCAATTATATATGACAGTCTAGGAGCCCTGAACATCAAAGGCAAAGTTGAGTAATTGGACTGAGTGGCAGGCAGAGGGAGAGACGGTTTTGAAGCAGTGAGGAGTTGCCAGACCTAACCCTGGATCAGGTCAGATTGGCTTGCATGCACGGTGAGGCAAGCAGTGATGCTCAGGAGGTGTTTTCCAATCGGGAGAGACCAAGTGGCAGAGAGTCTTCTTGGGCCTCCAGAAACAGTGAAAAGTGCTGCTCAGTCAGCAAAAGATACGTACATGCATCTGACCTACCACGCAGATCAAAAAACACCCTCTTTGGGAAAAGCCTCTCTCACATTTACCTGCCCCCTCACCACTCTGCACTGGGTCCCAGGCCAGCTTCAGCAACTGCCAAGTCCCCTGGGCCAGAATTAGGACCCATCACATGCCCTGAGACATTCTCCTAGCCTTGGACGGGGGAACAAATTAACAAACAGGAAAGAATAATCTGTCAGCTCCCCTAAGCCAGGAACTCAGGGTAGACACAGCTCCTTTGCCTAGGCACAGGCATAAGGGGTCCATGGACTTTGAATGCCTTTCACCACTGCATAGACCTTTGTGGGCCCATTTCAACAGCATTACTGCAGTACAACAGGGTATATACCTGAAGCCTAATTTCAACTGTATCAGGTATATGATGAAGTGGCAGGTTCATGACATTTGACACTGCTCTGCCCATTAAGCAGGGTCCTCACCTACCCACATCAGGGGCCTGAGGACTG
This sequence comes from Dugong dugon, assembly GCA_030035585.1. NCBI lineage: Eukaryota > Metazoa > Chordata > Mammalia > Sirenia > Dugongidae > Dugong > Dugong dugon. The sequence goes on along the minus strand of CM057476.1, from coordinate 43,751,885 downwards.
GTGACTCCACCCATGCCATCTAGCCACCCGCAACAGGTCCAAGAATAAGTGGTGCCTCCCAGTCCTTACAGCCAACAACACTGGGTACTCATAGTCCTGCTGTAAAACCCACCTACCTATGTGCTGTAGGGAACAGGAACATGCTTTCTTCCCAGACACTCAGAGGAAGCCATCAGCCCCCTGCCTTGCTCAGCACGTGACCCCCTACTGCAGCCAGATACCTGTGCCTACACCAATCACCCCTGCCTGTCTAGGACTGTAGGTGAGAGCCTGCACCACGCACTTGGTGACTGACTACCTGGACCCTGAGCTGAATCCATACAAGAAAAGTAAACAGACTCCTGGGCTCACATATCTAGTAACAGATCTAACCACCTGGTGACAGGACATTAGAGCTTCAAAGGCACCAATAATCAAACTAGCTCACATGACTAGCCTGTTTGGGCATATCAAAACCAAATAAAACAAGAAGCTAGAACACAGTAAGGAAACAAAATAAATAAATATAATAACTTATTGATGGCTCAGAGACAACAGTCAATATCAAATCACATAAAGAGGCAGACCATGATGGCTTCATCAAGCTCCCAAAACAAAGAATCAAGAAATTTTCCAGTGGAAGAGAACTTCTTGGAATTACTGGAGGTAGAATACAAAAGATTAATATAAAGTACTCTTCAAGAAATCAGGAAGGAGATCATTCAAAATGCAGAACAAGCCAAGTAACACAAAGACAAAGCAATAGAGGAACTTCAGAAGATTAGAAAAGAGCATAGTGACAAATTCAACAGGCTGCAAGAATCCATAGAGAGACAGCAATCAGAAATCCAGAAGATTAACAATACCCAACAAAAAAAAAGCCCTGGCCCATATGGCTTCACTGGAGAATTCTAGCAAACATTCAGAGAAGAGCTTACACCAGTACTACTCAAACTACTTCAGAACACAGAAAAGGAAGCAACACTTCGGAATTCATTCTATGAAGCCAGCATAACACTGATACCAAAACCAGGCAAAGATGCCACAAAAAAAGAAAATTACAGACCAATATCTCTCATGAATATAGATGCAAAAATTCTCAACAAAATTTTAGCCAATAGAATTCAGCATCATATAAAAAAAGTTATACACCAAGACCAAGTAGGATTCATACCAGGTAGCAAGGATGGTTCAACATTAGAAAATCAATCAACGTAATCCACCACATAAATAAAAAAGAAAGAAAAGAATCACATGATCATCTCAATTGACCCAGAAAAGGCATTCGACAAAGTCCAACACCCATTCCTGATAAAAACTCTCAATCAAATAGGTATAGAAGGGAAATTTCTCAACTTGATAAAGGGCATCTATGCAAAACCAATGACCAACATCATTCTTAATGGAGAGAGGCTGAAAACATTCCCCTTGAGAACAGGAACAAGACAAGGATGTCCTTTATCACCACTCCTATTTAACATTGTGCTGGAAGTTCTAGCTAGAGCAGTAAGGCAAGAAAAAGAAATAAAGGGCCTCCAAATGGGTAATGAAAAAGTTAAATTGTCCCTGTTTGCGGATGATATGATACTATACATAGAAAACCCCAAAGACTCCATGAGAAATCTACTGGAACTAATTAATAGAAAGATTCAACAGGGTAGCAGGATACAAGATAAACATACAAAAATCAGTTGGATTCCTATACACAATAAACAGAACAATGAAAAGGAAATCAGGAAAACAATACCATTTATAATAGCCCCTTAAAAAAAAAAAAAAAAAAACCTTAGGAATAGATCTAACAAGAGATGTAAAAGACCTATACAAATAAAACTACAAAACACGACTGCAAGAAACCCAAAGGGACCTACATAAATGGAAAAACATACCATGCGCATGGATAGGTAGACTCAACATTGTAAAAATGACAATTCTACCCAAAGCAATTTACAAATACAATGCTATCCCGATCCAAATACCAACAACATTCTTCAAAGAGATGGAAAAACTAGTTATTAACTTTATATGGAAAGGGAAGAAGCCCCGAATAAGTAAAGCACTATTGAAGAAGAATGAAGTAGGAGAACTCACACTACCTGACCTCAGAACTTACTATACAGCTATGGTAGTCAAAACAGCTTGGTACTGGTACAACAGCAGATACATTGACCAATGGAACAGAATTGAGAACCCAGATGTAAATCCATCCACCTACAGTCACCTGATCTTCAACAAGGGCCCAAAGTCCATCAAATGGGGAAAAGACAGTCTTTTTAACAAATGGTGCTGGCAAAACTGGATATCCAGCTTCAAAAAAATGAAACAAGACCCATACTTACACCATATACAAAAACTAATTCAAAATGGATCAAAGACCTAAATATAAAACCAAAAACTATAAAGTTCATAGAAGAAAAAATAGGACCAATGCTAGAGGCCCTAATACATGGCATTAACAGGATACAAACCATAACCATCAGCACCCAAACTCCAGAAGATAAGCTAGATAACTGGGATCTTCTAAAAATCAAACACCTATACTCTTCAAAAAACTTCATCAAAAGAGTAAAAAGAGAACCTACAGACTGGAAAAAAGTTCTTGGACATTACCAGTCAGACAAAGGTCTAATCTCCACAATCTGCAAGAAAATCCAACACTTCTACAACAAAAAGACAAATAATCCTATTTAAAAATGGGCAAAGGAAATGAACAGACACTTCACCAGAGAAGACATTCAGGCAGCCAACAGACAAATGAGGAAATGCTCAGGTTCACTAGCCATTAGAGAAATGCAAATTAAAACCACAATGAGATACCATCTCACCCAGGCAGGCATTCCTGGCATGAATCAAAAACACTGGAAATGTTGGAGTGGTTGCAGGGAGATCAGAACTCTTATGCACTGCTTGTGGGAATGCATGATACAACCATTGGAAAATGATATGGCACTTCCTTAGAAAGCTAGAAATAGAAATACCATACGATCCAGCAATCCCACTCCTAGGAATAAATCCTAGAAAAAATAAGAGCCATCACACGAATAGACATATGCACACCCATGTTCATGGAAGCATTATTCACAATAGCAAAAAGATGGAAACAACCGAGATGCCCATCAACAGATGAATGGATAAACAAACTATGGTACATACACACAACGGAGTATTATGCAATGAGAAAGAACAATGATGAATCTGTGAAGCATCTCATAACATTGATGAAATTGGAGGACATTATGCTGAATGAAATAAGTCAATCACAAAAGGACAAATATAGTATGAGACCCCTATTGTAAAAACTCATGAAAAAGTTTACACACAAAAGTAACAATCTTTGTTGGTTACAAGGGATGGTAGAGGTGGGAGGGAAATACTAAATAGACAATAGATAAGTGGTAACTTTGGTGAAGGGTAAGACAGTACACAATACTGGGGAAGCCAGCACAACTTGGTCATGGAAACTCAATAGACACATCCAAACTCCCTGAGGGACTGAACTGCTGATCTGAGGGCTGTGGGGACCATGGTCTTGGGGAACATCCAGCTCAATTGGCATAACACAGTTTATAAAGACAATGTTCTACATTCTTCCTTGGTAAGCAGCATCTGGGGTCTTAAAAGCCTGTGAGCAGCCATCTAAGATACTCCACTGGTCTCATCCCTTCGGGAGAAAGGGAGAATGAAGAGAACAGGATACAAGGAAAACATTAGTCCAACGGACTAATGGACCACAGCTACCAAGGCCTCCACCAGACTGAGTCCAGTACAGCTAGATGGTGCCCGGCTACCACCACTGACTGCTCTGAGCAGGATCACAACAGAGGGTTCTGGACAGAGCTGGAGAAGGATGTAGAACAAAATTCTAATACACACAAAAAGACCAGATTTACTGTCCTGACAGAGACTGGAGAAACCCCGAGAGTATGGCCCCCAGACACCCTTTTAGCTCAGTGGTGAAGGTCACTCCCGAGATTCACCGTTCAGCCTGGGATTGGACAGCCCCATAAAACCAAATGGGACTAATGAGGCACAGCAGTCCAGGGACAAGGACTAGAAGAAGGCAGAAGGGGACAGGAAAGCTGGTAGGGAATCCAAGGTTGAGTAAGGACAGTGTTGACATGTAGTGGGGTTCTTAACCATCATCATAGGGCAATATGTGTACTGTTTAATAAGAAAATATTTTGTTCTCTAAAACTTTATCTAAAGTGAGAATAGCAAAACAACTGGAAGAATGTAATCGATGTCACTAAAATTGTACATGTGGAAATTTTTGAAATGGTGTATCTTTGGCTATGTATATTTTGCACCAAAAAAAAAGGTCCTCCAAGGCTGAGAAGGGAGCATGTTGACATGTCGTGGGTTGTTAGCCAATATCATAAAACAATATGTGTACTGACTGTTTAATGAGAAAATATTTGTTGTGTAAACCTTCACTTAAAGGACAATTTTTAAAAATTTAAAAAAAAAAAGATTAACAGTAAAATTTCACAATTAGACAACTTGATACAAAGTCATAGGAGCAGAATTGAGGCGATGGAAGTCAGAGTTAGTGAGATTGAAGATAAAGCACTTGACACCAACTTATTTGAGGAAAAATCAGTTAAAAGAATTAAAAAAAAATTATTTTGGCAGCTCTATGGAAAATGGATTATGAGGATCAAGAATGCAAGCAAGGAGACCAATTAAAAAACAATTGCACTAGTACAGGCTAGAGATGATTGTGACTTGGACTCAGATGGTAGTTGTAGAGATGGAATAGAATAAAAAGAAAGATTCAGAGTGCAAGACTTGGGAAAGAATAGATGTTGGAGGGAAAAATCAAGTGTTCTGTTATGGACAGGTTAGGTTTAAGGTGACTACCCAAATAAGCAGTTAGATATATGAGTCAGATATACGCCAAAGATATATAAGTCTGGAAGTTGAAGTGGGATTTTGGCCTGAGATAGAAATTTTAGAACCATTGAGATGTAGATTTAAAAGTATTTAAAGGCATCAGACTATACAAGATCACCTTGTAGAAGACTGTGGATAGAGAAGTTGTGAAGAAGACAAAAGGCCAGGAAAGGAGAGTGAGAAGGAGAGGCCAGTGCTATAGGAAGAGTATTAGGGGAATGTGTTATCAGGGAAACCAGGAGAAAAAGGTGTTTTATAAAAGGAGGGAGTAGTTCAACTGGTCAAGTGATGATTAAAGATCAGTCAAGAAGATGACGACTGAGAAAGACCACTGGATTTGTCAACATAAAGACTATTGGAGAGCACAACTGCACTAGACTGGGAGGGAAGCCAGCCTTGAGTGGATTGAAGAGTAAATGGAGAACTTACATTTCAGCAGTATGGAAGATACTTTCAGTGACTCTCCCAATGAAAGTAACTAAAATTCTGGATTATATATAAAAGTCAGCTTTGTAATTGCATTGCTCAGCTGGCATGATCCTACCAGCAAAGGTCAAAAACAAAGTGAAAGTAAGAAACATTGGTCTGGGGTCTTAAAAGCTTGCAAGCAGTCGTCTAAGATTCATCTATTGGTCCCATCCCATCTGTAGTAGAGGCGAATGAAAAAAACCAAAGACAAAAGAAAGTATTAACCCAAAGGACTAAAGGACCGTGTGAACAAGAGCCTCCACCAGCCTGAGCCCAGAAGAACTAGATGGTGCCCTCTGCTACCACCAACTACTCTGACAGGGATCACAATAGAGAGTCTTGGACAGAGTGGGAGAAAAATGTAGAACAAAATTCAAATTCACAAAAAAAGACCAGACTTATTGGTCTGACAGAGACTGGAGGAACCCTCAAGACTATGGCCCTCAAATACTCTGCTAACTCAGAAATGAAACCACTCCCAAAGCCCACTTTTCAGACAAAGATTAGACAGGCCTATAAAACAAACAACACACATGAGGAACATGCTTCTTAGCTCAATCAAATATATGAGACCAAGTGGGCAACTCCTGCCCAAAAGCAAGACAAGAAGGCAGGAAGGGACAGAAAGTGGACAAATGGACACAGGGAACCTGGGGTGGAAAGGGGGAGTGTGTTCTCACATTGTGGGGATTGCAACCAATGTCACAAAACAATATGTGTATAAATTTTTGAATGAGAAATTAACTTGAGCTGTAAACTTTCACCTAAAGCACAATAAAATTTAAAAAAAGAAATGCTGGAGAAGTAAGAAAATAATAAAGATTGGAGCAGAGATAAATGAAACACAGAATTAAAAAACAGCAGAGAAAGTAAATGAAACTAAAATTTGGTTCTTGGAAAAGGTGAACAAAATCAACAAACCTTTAGCTAGACTGACCAAGAAAGTAAGAGAGAAAACTCAAATTACCAAAACCCGAAATGAAAGAGGGGCTACTACTACCCACCTTACAGAAATAAAAAGGATTATAAGGGAATACTATAAATAATAGTATGCTGGCAAATTAGATAACCTAGATGAAATGGACAAATTCCTAAAAAGACACAAACTACTGAAACTGATTCAAAAAGAAATAGAAAATCTGAGACCCCAAAACTTAAAGAGATTGAATTAGCAATTTAAAAATTTCCCACAAAGAAAAGTTCAGGTCCAGATAGTTTCACTGGTGAATTCTATCAAATATTTAAAGAAGAAATAATACCATTTCCTTACAAATTATTCAGGACAATAGAGGAAGAATGATCACTTCCCAACTCATTCTGTGAGGTCAATATTATCTTGATATCAATGCCAAAGACTTATAGGAAAATAAAACTACAGACCTATATCCCATATGAAGATATGAAAAAATCCTTAATAAAATATTAGCAAACTGAATCTAGCAATATACAGAAAGAATTATACACCACGACTAAGTGGGATTTATCCAAGGAATACAAGATTTAATATTCAAATCAATGAATATAATGCTTCATAGAATGAAGGGGCATCTCAATACAGAAAAAGCATTTGACAAAGTCCTACACAGATTCATGATACAAACTCTTAACAAACTAGGAATAAAAGAGAGCTTCCTCAATTTGATTAGGAACATCTATAAAAAACCCACGACTAACAAATTATACTTACTGTAATCATAAAAGACCAAATGCTTTCCTCCTAAGACCAGGAACAAGGCAAGGATGACCACACTTGCCACTTCTATTCAACTGGAGGTGGTAGCCAGTGCATTAAGTCTAAATTAATTAATTCAAACGGGAAGGAAAGAAATCACTCTTCCTCTATTATGTAGAAGAATTTATGAGGAATTGGTATTATTTCTTCTTTAAATATTTGATAGAATTCACCAGTAAAACCACATCCTTATCCTCATATGACATAATATTGTGTGTAAGAAAATCCCAAAGAATCCACAAGAAACCCTACTAGAATAATGAGTTTAGCAGTGTCACAGAACACAACATTATTATACAAAATGACTTGGTCTTCTATATACTAACAATGATCAATTTGAATATGAAATTTTAAAAATCTATTCACAATAGCCTCAAAAAATGAGATACAAATAAATTTAAAAGAAGTATGAGATGTGTGCACTGAAAATTGCAAAACATTGTTGAGAGAAAATCAAAATCTACATAAATATAAGTTCCATGTTCATGCTTTGGAAGACTCAGTGTTGTCAAGACAGAAATTCTTCCCAAAATTAAGATATAAATGTAATGCAATTCCCACCAAAATTTCAGTAGACTTTTTTGTAAAAATTGACAAGTTTATCCTAAAATTTGTATGGAAGTGGAATGGATCTAGAATAACCAAAACAATTTTGAAAAGAAGAACAAAGTTGGAGAACTTAAGGATACCCAATTTCAAAACTTACTATATAAAGCCACAGTAAACAAGACAGTGTGGTATTGGTGCAAGGATAGGTAGATAGATCAATGGAACAGAATTGAAAGTCCAGAAATAAATCCTTATTTTATGGTGAATTGATTTTGGAATTCAAGGAGGAAAAGGATAATCTCTTCACCAAACTGTGCTGGGACATGTAGCTATCCACATGCAAAAAAATGAACTTAGACCCTAACATCATACCATACACAAATGTTTGCTCAAAATGTATTGTAGACCTAAGTGTAAAACTTACAGAAGAAAATATAGGTGTAAATCTTCACGACCTTGAGTTAGGAAAGAGTTCTTAGATATGATACCAAAACATGATCCATAAAAGAAAAATTGATAAATTGGCCTTACCAAAATTGAAAACTTTTGTGTTTCAAAAGACACCAGTAAGAAAATTAAAAGATAAGCCACAGACTAAGAGAAGATATTTGAAAATCATTTATTTGATAAAATCTTGTATCCAGAATATTTAAAGATCTCTAATAACTCGATAAAAAGAAGACAAACAACCCAATTTTAAAAGGGCAAAAGATTTGAATAAACATTTTACTGAAGAAGATATACAAATGGCTGGTAAGCAAATGAATTGTTGTTAGGTGCTGTGGAGTCAATTCTGACTCATGCACATGAAAGGATGCTCAATATCATTGATCATTAGGGAAATCCAAAGTAAGCCCAAGATGAGGTAATACTACATCCCCACCAGAATGACTGTACTTAAAAAGACAGATAATCCCAAGCACTGGCAAAGCTTTGGAGAGACTGGAACGCTCATACATTTGCTGATGGGAAAATAAAATGGTACAGACACTTTGGAAAATACTTTGGCTGTCTCTTAAAAAGTTAAACGTAAACTTACCATGAGACCCAGATTTTCCACTCCTAGGAATCTCCTACTCAAGAGAAATGAAAATATATGTCCATACAAAGACTTGTATGTGAATGTTCATAGTGGCATTATTCATAATAACCAAAAAGTGGAAACAAGCCAAATGTCCATCAACTGGAATAGGTAAACAAACTGAGGTATACCCATACAATGAGATAATATTTAGCAATTAAATGGAACGAACTACTAGTACATACTTATAATGTAAATGAACCTCAAAGACATTATGCTAAGTGAAAGGAGCCAGATGCAAAAGGCTACATATTGTATTATTCTATTTATATAAAATGTCCGGAAAAGACAAATCTATAGAGACGGAAAGTAGGTTAGTGGTTGCCTGGGGTTGGGTGTAAAAACAAGAAGTGACTCCAAATGGGCATGACAAATTTTGGGGGGATGATAGAAATGTTCTAAAATTGTATTGTGGTGATGGTTGCAATTTACAAAAAATCATTGGTTTGTACACTAAAACTGTGACTTTGAGTAAATTATACCTCAGTAAAACTAAGAAAAAGAAAAGATTGACTTTACTTGTGGAGTCAATGCCTACAAAGTCAACACTCAAAACTTGAGCCCTTACTAATTAAAAATAAATAAAAGGGGAGAAAAAAAAGCTTTTCTTTATAGTGAAGCCAACTAATGAAAGTAAAGGAATGATAGAAAAGTCACCACTTGACAACCACCTAGGAATAATTTACTCACACTTATTCAGGGAAAAACCATCAACAAAAAAATACCAAAACCAAACCCATTGCTGTTGAGTCAATTCCAACTCATAGCGACCCTATAGGACAGAGTGGAACTGCCCCATAGGGTTTTCAAGCTGTAATCTTTATGGTAGCAGACTGCCACATCTTTCTCCTGTGGAGCAGCAGGTGGGTTCAAATCTCTGACCTTTCGGTTAGCAGCCTAGTGCGTTTAACCACTGTGCCACTAGGGCTGCTTAAAAATAATCAAAGGATGGTAAAATAGTGGGTAAAAATATATTGAGGAATAGAATATACACACAGATTCAAAGTATCTGCATCCTTTGATTAAAGTTTTTGGCCTGAAAAACTGGAAAAATGTAGTTATTCTTAGTTGAGATGGAGAAGGCTTCAGGAAGAGTTGGTTTGGGGGAGAATATCAGGAACTTTGTTTTGGATGTGTTAAGTTGAGATTCATATTAGATATCTAAGTGGAGATCTTAAGTAGGCAGTTGGATGTGGGTCTGTAGTTCAGGGGAGCAGTCTGAGCTAAAGATATAAATTTGGGACACATCAGCATATATATTTAAAGCCATGAGCCTGAATGAGACCACCTAAAGAGTGACTATAAATAAAGAAGAGAAGAGGTCCAAGTGCTGTTTCTAGCACATTCAATATTTAAAAGAAAGATGAGAGGAAACCAGAGAGATTGAGGAGTGGCCAAAAAGCAGGAAAACCAGGTAAATGTCCTGGAAGCCAAGTGAAGAAAGTTCTTCAAGTAGGAGAATGTCTTAGTCATCTAGTGCTGCTATAACAGAAATACCACAAGTGGATGGCTTTAACAAAGAGAAGGTTATTCTCTCACAGTCCTGTAGGCTAGATGTCCAAATTCAGGGCACTGGCTCCACGGGAAGCTTTTCTGTCTCTGTAGGCTCTGGAGGAAGGTCCTTGTGGTCCATCAGTCTTCCCTTGGTCTGAGAGCATCTCAGCACAGGAACCTCAGGTCCAAAGGACATGCTCTGCTCCCGGTGCTGCTTTCTTGGTGGTATGAGGTTCCCCTATCTCTCTGCTCGCTTCTCTCTTTTATATTCCAAAAGAGATTGGCTTAAGACGCTCTCTAATCTTGTAGACCTCATCAATATAACTGCCACTAATCCATCTTATTACATCATGGTGATAGCATTTACAACACATAGGGAAATCACATCAGATGATAAAATGGTAGACAATCACACAGTACTGAGAATCATGACCTAGCCAAGTTGACAGATACTTTTGGGGGACACAATTCAATCCATGACAGAGAACATGATCAACTGTGTTACCTGCTGCTGATAAGTCAAATAAGATAAGGACTGAGAAATGGCCATTGATTTAGCAACTGGAGGTCAGTTGCAAATGGTTTTGGTGTGGTGTGGTGTGGTGTAGGAAGCGAAAACCTATTTCGGGTGGGACTAAGAGAATGAGAGGAGAGTATAGGCAACTCTTTCAAGGAGTTTTGTGGGAGAGAAATAAGCTCAAGAGAATTTTTTTTTTAAGATGGAAGAAATAATAGCATGTTTGTATATTGATGAGAATGATCCAATAGAAAGGGAAAATTTGATGATGTAAGCATGAAGGGAGAATTGCTAAAGCAATGTCCTAGAGTAGGCAAGAGAAGATAGGAATGCACAAATATAGGGATTATCTTACACTGCAAGGACAGTAACAGGAGATAAGTTATAGTATGTGGGCCTGGTATGAGCAGGTAAGTGGCTGTGGAAGCTTGAAAAAATTCTCTTCTGTTTGTATCAGTTTTCAGAATGAAGTAGTAAGGTCACTAATTAAGGGTGGGGATTGGGGAGAAAGTGTTGGAAGCTTAAGGAGATAGAGGAAGGTATGGAATAATCATCTGAGAGAATAGGAGAAACAAGGAACTAGGAAAATACAGTATGCTTGCCTGGCAGCATTGAGAGTCCACCTCAGATTAGTGATCTTGAATTTAATCAGTCTAAATAATTGTGGAATTTTTCTAGCTTGGTTCAGCTGTGTGGGTACAGGTGATTAAAATTATGCCAAAATTTATTGTTTACTTTCTGTATTTTATATCTATTTACCTATATCTTACGATAAATGGAGAAAATATTGAAGTTATCAAGGATTTCATTTTACTTGGATCCATAATCAACACCCATGGAAGCAGCAGTTAAGAAATCAAACGATGCACTGCATTGGGAAAATCTGCTGCAAATGACCTTTTTAAAATGTTGAAAAGCAAAAATTTCACTTTGAGGACTAAGGTGCGCCTGACACAAGCCATGGTATTTCCAGTCACCTCGTATGCATGCGAAAGCTAGACAATGAATAATGAAGACCAAAGAAGAATTGATGCATTTGAATTATGGTGTTGGCAGAGAATATTGAATATAGCACGAACTGCCAGGAGAATGAACAATTTGTCCTGGAAGAAGCACAGCCAGAATGCTCCTTAGAAGCAAGAATGGCGAGACTTCGTCTCAAGTGCTTTGGATATGTTATCAGGAAGGACCAGTCCCTAGTAAAGGACATCATGCCTGGGTCAGCAAAAAAGAGGAAGACCCTCAATGAGATGGATTGACACAGTGGCTGCAACAATGGGCTCAAACATAGCAATGATTGTGAGGATGGCAGAGGACCGGGCAGTGTTTCATTCTATTGTACATAAGGTCGCTATGAGTAGGAACTGACTAGACCACACCTAACAATATAACCTATCTTGTAATTGATGATGTTAAACTGACCTGTAATTTGGTGAAACTGTGTTTCCTACAAATTGTTAAATCTACTTATTTTTAAAATGCTATTTGAACTTTATTAATATATTTTATTGCAAGTGCTACTCATCATTTTCATTCCCAACTCTCTCTCCTCCCTGTCTAGCAATTTTGTGGTGGGCCTCTGTCTTAAGCTGGGTTATCTAGAGAAGCAAAACCAGTAAAGTGTATAAATATATATAGAGAGATTTGTATCAAAGAAACAGCTCATGTAATTGTAGAGATTGGAATGTCCCAAGTCCGTGAATTGGGATAGAGGCTTCTCCGCATTCATGTAGCCGCAGGGGCTGGCAAAACCAAGATTGGCAGGTCAGAAAGCAGGGCTCCTGCTCACAGGCTGTGAAGATCAATGAATCCCAGGATCAGTAGATAAGCTGATAGCTCAAGTCCCAGAGGTCAGATGAACAGGAGGCAGCTGCAGGATCCAGAACGAGCAAAAAGCTAGAATGTCTGCTGGTATTCAGATACAGGCCACACCCCCAAGGAAACTCCCTTTCAGCTGGTTGGCTACTGACAGCAGATTCAATCATGGGAGTGATCACATATAAACACTGAGAGAATCATGGCCTAGCCAAACTGACACACAATCTTAACCATCACAGTCCACCCCTTGTCAACTTGGCACATGTACACATCTTAAACCATACATAATCTCTGAATAAAGACAATTATAAAGTCGTATGCACCCAACATGATACAACTAATACAGGTACAATAGAAAACACATTAGCCCCATTTACATCTTATATTTTATAAGTGAAGGAAACAAAAATATTTGATGCACACATACAAAGCAGAAATACTCATAACAATTACAGTCCCTGTTTCTGCAACTGGTCACGTGACCATAACTGGTATTTAGAACTACCTTCTTCCACCACCCATTCTGTATTCCCTTTACCCTCAGCAAGCACCTCAGCTGGTCACGGTTCTTTGCCTGGTGGGGTGAACCAAACCTTCATTTCTGAAGGGTCTGCGTCATTAGTAGTCATGTAGGAATTGGGTTGCTGTAGTTTTCCATTTGAATTTCATTTTAATCACAGGACATGGTAGTACTAAGAGACATCCTAAGGGATCTCCTGCATTCCAGACATACTCTTCTTTACCTCCATTATGCAATATCAATATGATTTCCTCTTGGTAATCAGGATCAATCACACAAGCCAATATGGTAACTCCCTTCTTTGCCTGTTGATCCAGAGGTATAAGGACCCAAAGTGGCCAGGTGGCATTCATAGCTTCCAGTTCAGTGGAATCAGTGATGTGTCTCCAGGTGGGAGACTAAGACCTCTAGACCTGCAGAGCATAAGGTCGCAGGCACAGGAAGCAAAAATCTTGCAAGTGGGTCACTAGGGGTAATAGTTTCCATTTCCACCCCTTGATTCCTGGACCCATGAATCCTGGCTACAGGAGAAGCAGCACCATACATTGTACGCTGGTTTAGAGCATATACAGCTCCTTGGAGAACATTGCCCCAACCACCTAGCTAGTGCTGTAAATGTGTCTTTAGAAGGCCATTCCATCATTTTATCAAGCCAGCTGCTTCAGGATGATGGGGAACATGGTAAGACCAGTGAATTCCATGAGCATGGGCTCACTGCCACACTTCATCTACTGTGAAGTTAGTCCCTTGATCCAAGGCAAAGCTGTGTGGGATTCCATGATGGTGGATAAGGCATTCTGTAAGTCCACGGATGGTAGTTTTGGCAGAAGCATTGCATGAAGGGAAGGCAAATCCATACCCAGAGTAAAGGTCTGTTCCAGTAAGGACAAAATGCTGCCCTTTCCATGATGGAAGTGGTCCAATGCAATCAACTTGCCACCAGGTTGCTGACTGATCACCTCAAGGGATGGTGCCATATCAGGGACTCAGTGCTGGTCTCTGCTGCTAGCAGATTGGACACTCAGCAGTGGGTGTAGCCAAGTCAGCCTTGGTGAGTGGAAGTCCATGCTGCTGGGCCCATGCATAACCTCCATCCCTGCCACCATGGCCGCTTGGTTCATAAGTCCATTGAGCAATGATGGGAGTAGCTGGGGAAAGAGGATGACTGGTTTCCACAGAACATGTCATCCTATCCACTTGATTTTTAAAATCATTCTCTGCTGAGGTCACCCTTTGGTAAGCATTCACATGAAACACAAATATCTTCACTTCTTTGGGCCATTCAGAGAGGTCTATCCACATACCTCTTCACCATAAATCCTTGTCTCCAATTTTCCAATCATGTTCCTTCCAAGTCCATGACCATCCAGCCAAACCATTGGCCACATCTAGCCATTTCTCCTTCGAAGCAGTGAACAACCAGGTGCACTGCTCGAAGTTCTGCCATCGAGAAGATTTCCCTTTACCACTGTCCTTCAGGGAGATCCCAGAAAGGGGCTGTAGTGCTGCCGCAGTCCACTTTCAAGTGGTGCCTGCATATCGTGCAGAACTGTCTGTAAACCAGGCACGAGTTTTGTCTTCTTCAGTCAACTGATCATAAGGAACTCCCCATGAGACCATAGGTGCAGACTGGGAGATAGAAGGTACTGTAACAGGAGTGGAGATCATGGGCATTTGGGCCACTTCCTCATGTAACTTGTGCCTTCAGGTCCTGCTTCGGTCCGATCTCATATATACCATTTCCATTTAATGATAGAGTGCTGCTGTGCACGTCTAACTTTATGACTCTATGGGTCAGACAACACCCAGTTCATGATGGGCATTTCAGGCTGCATGGTGACTTGGTGTCCCATGGTTAAGCGTTCAGTCTCCACTAAGGCCCAGTAACAAGACAAAAGTTGTTTCTCAAAAGGAAAGTAGTTATCTGCAGAGGATGGCAGAGTTTGCTCCAAAATCCTAAGGGTCTGCGCTGTGGTTCACCAACAGGGGTCTGCCAAAGACTCCAAACAGCATCTCTATCTGCCACTGACACTTCAAGCACCATTGGATCAGATGGATCATATGGCCCAAGTGGCACAGCGGCTTGCACAGCAGCCTGAACTTGTTGCAGAGCCTTCTCTTGTTCTGGGTCCCACTCAAAACTAGCAGGTTTTTGAGTCACTTGATAAATAGGCCAGAGCAGCACACCCAAATGAGGAATATATTGCCTCCAAAATCTGAAGAGACCCACTAGGTGTTGTGCCTCCTTTTCAGTTGTGGGAGCAGCCAGATGCAATAACTTATCCTTCACTTTAGGAGGAATATCTCGACACGACCCACACCACTGGACCCCTAGAAATTTCACTGAGGTGGAAGGTGCCTGAATTTTTCTGGGATTAATTACCTACCTCTAGCATGCAAATGTTCTACCAGTAAGTCCAGAGTCATTGACACTTCTTTCTTACTAGGTCCAGTCAGCATAATGTCATCAATATAATAGACCAGTGTGACATCTTGTGGAAAGGAAAGGTGATCAAGATCCCTGCAGACTAAATTATGACATAGGGCTGGAGAGTTGATGTAGCCCTAAGGTAGGCAAGTAAAGGTGTATTGCTGGCCTTGCCAGCTGAAGGCAAACTGCTTCTGGTGGTCCTTTGAAACAGCTATGGAGAAAAAGGCATTAGCCAGATCAAAAGCTGCATACCAAGTACCAGGAGTTGTATTAATTTTCTCAAGCAATGAAACTACATCTGGAATAGCAGCTGCAATCAGAGTCACCACTTGGTTAAGTTTTCAATAATCTACTGTCATTCTCCAAGATCCATCTGGTTTTTGCACAGGCCAAATAGGCGAGTTGAATGGGGATATGGTGGGAATCACCACCCCATGCATCCTTCAAGTCCTTGATGGTGGCAGTAATCTCTGCAATCCCTCCAGGAGTGCGGTATTGCTTTTTGTTTACTATTTTCCTAGGTAGGGGCAAGTCTAATGGCTTCCACTTGGCTTTTCCTACCATAATAGCCTGTACTCCACTTTTCAGGGATCCAATGTGGGGGTTCTGCCATTTGCTGAGTGTATCTATTCCAGTTATGCATTCTGGAACTTGGAAAATCACTACAGGATCGGTTCGGGGACCCACTGGACCTACTGTGAGACAGACACAAGCCAAGACTCCATTAATAACCTGACCTCCATATGCCCCTACTCTGACTGGTGGGCAACAGTGACGTTTTGAGTCTCCTGTAATTAGTGTCAGTTCAGAGCCAGTATCCAGTAATCCCTGGAAAGTCTGATTATTTCCTTTTCCCCAATGAACAGTCACTCTCATAAAAGGCCATAGGTCTGTTTGGGGAGGGCTGGGAGAAAGATTAACAGTAAAAATTTTTGGCAGTGTATTGGAGTCCTTGCTCAAGGGGACCCGCCTTCCCTTCATTCAAGGGGTTGTGGGTTTTTTAATTCACTCAAATCTGGGAATTGATTGAGGGATTGTGACTCTCTGCTCTGGCTATTTGAGTTAAGACTGCTGTTCACCTGACCTAGGATTCATCCATTTGTACAGATCAAGTAAATATTTAGTAGATTTCCTATCCAATTCACTCCTAGGCACACTGTGACTAAGTAGCCAATGCCATAAGTTCATTTGAATCAGGCTATTCTGATTACTGCTTTGACCCCACTGTCCATTACTGTAACCATGTCCACCTTGTCTTTGTCGATTGAGTGCAACCTCTTGGCTTCTGCTACCCCGGGGTCCAATCAGCCCCATTATAGTTACGTGTCTT
Organism: Dugong dugon; assembly: GCA_030035585.1. NCBI lineage: Eukaryota > Metazoa > Chordata > Mammalia > Sirenia > Dugongidae > Dugong > Dugong dugon. The sequence continues at coordinate 43,735,073 of CM057476.1, read as the reverse complement.
AGTTCAGTTAGGGCAGTTCCCACTGTCAAATGTGACTTACATAAAATAGCAATCACAGCAGTCTTACAAGGATGCTGGAACTCCCTTCACAAATTTGTTCCTCACAGTTGTCGTAATAGGTGTGTCCTCTGGGCACTCCATGTGTGGGTCTGTGGGTCTAACCTGATAAATCCACTCTAGCATGCCAATTTCCCTAAGCCTTTGGATACCTTCTACAGTATACCAAGGGAGGTCTGGTATTTCAACTTGATTTAGTGTAGGCCACCTAGTAATCCATGCTTCAGCAACCCAACCAAATAAACTATTAGATCCTTTCCTAACTTCTCTAGCTGAAACATTGAATGAACAATCTGTGCTTAGTGGACCCATATCAATAAACTCAGACTAATCCATCTTTATGTTCCTTGCACCATTATCCCACACCCTTAATAGCCATTCCCACACATATTCCCCAGGTTTCTGTTTGTATATATTAGAAAAGTTAAGCAGTTCTTTTGGAGCGTAGCTTACCTCTTGGGTCATACTTTGTACTTCACCTTTCGGGGCTCACTGGGACTTAAGTCTAGTTATAGGTCTAGAAGCCAGAATCAGTAGTGTGGAATTGTTTGGAGAACATTCAGCATCTTCTTGTAAAGCATCTGCCTCAGGTGATGCCCCAGGCAATGACTCAGGCAAGGGTTCTTTAGAGGCAGCTGGGCTCAGGCTAATTTCATTAGATGGAAGTGGAGGGGCTAATGGTTTTTCTGGGCAGGTTGGCTTAGCAGACAAATGTGAAGTAATCTCTTCATATAGGAGTGGTTTTGCTGGCAGGAGCGATTTACTGGGACTTAGCAGCTCAGTGTTCCCAGCTTCCTGATTATCTGCCCATATGTCCCCATCCCAAGTTTCAGGATCCCATTTATTCCAATCAATGCCCTTACTTTAACTTCAGACACCTCTTGAGGTTGGCAATTGAGCTGGCATTGTAATTCAGCCACTCTTGCAATAAGACTCTGGGTTTTGTTTTCTGCAATTTCAGCTCTGTTACTACAAGCAATAAGGCTTTCTTTCAAAGCACAAGTGCAAGCCTTGAGGTCATTTATGCGGCACTTGAGCTTTGACTCTGAACCCCTGAGGGCATCTCTTTCTTTCACCAGTTTGTGTAGTGAAAGTAGGACCAACCAACCAGCTTCCTTATACTTCTCATTCTGACAAAACTGTAGAAAGATATCACACATGTGTTCACCCCAAGCCTCAGCTTTCATTGATACCTGATCTACTGGTGGTGATATTTTGTGTATTTGTATTGCCACTTCACACTATGGATTAGCAGTGCCCTCTTTACTGCTGGAAATAGAGTCATCAACATCTTTAAGACTAACCAGACTTGAGAACCAATTTAGAAAACTCATCCTTACGATTTTGTTTCTCTAGAACAACTGTCAGTACCAAATGTCTTAGGCTGGGTTCTCTAGAGAAGCAAAACCAGTAGAGAAAGATTTGTATCAAAGAAACAGCTCACGTAATTGTAGAAACTGTAACATCCCAAGTCCACAGATTAAGATAAATGCTTCTCCCAGTTAATGAGCTGCCGGGGCTGGTGAACCCAAGATCTTTGGCTCAGAAAGTAGGGTTCCCACTCACAAGCTGTGAAAATTGACAAATCCCAGGATCAGCAGATAAGCTGATAGCTCAAGTCCCAAGAACCACAGGTCAGATAAACATGAGGCAGCTGCAGGATCCACAGTGAGCAAAAACCCAGAATGTCTGCTTATATTCAGACATAGGCCACATCCCCAAGGAAACTCCCTTTCAACTGACTGACTACTCACAGCATATTCAATCATGGGAGTGATCACATATAAACATTGAGAGAATCATGGCCTAGCCAAGTTGACACACAGTCTTAACCATCACAGCCTCCAAAGGTCCCAGGTCCATAACCAGGTCTTACATTGTTACTTCAGCTCTCCTGTCTCTTGGCAATATTGGAGGTATCTCAGATTTGGTCCTAAGGCTCTGTCTGTGTTCTTGTATCTCCCTGGACCCATAGCTTCCAATAAATCATAATCCTAGGAAGAGTCAACAAGTTTTTTGTTTTAATAGTTTTTTTCAAATTGCATTTTGGGTGAAGATTTATGGAACAAACTGGTGTCTCATTAAACAATTAGTACACGTATTGTTTTGTGACATTGGTTGCCAACCCCACGACTTGCCATACTGTCCCCTTCTTGACCTTGGGTTCCCTATTACCAGCTTTCCTGTCCCCTCCTGCCTTCTAGTCCTTGTTCCTGGGCTGTGTGCCATTTAGTCTTGTTTTGTTTCATGGGCCTGTCTAATCTTTGGCTGAAGGGTGAACCTCAGGAGTGACTTCATTACTGAGTTAAAAGGGTGTCCAGGAGCCATACTCTCAGAGTTTCTCCAGTCTCTGTCAGACCAGTAAGTCTGGTCTTTTTTTTTTTTAAATAGGTTAGAATTTTGTTCTACATTTTTCTCCAGCTCTGTCCAGGACCTTCTATTGTGATCCCTGTAAGAGCAGTTGGAGGTGGTAACTGGGCACCATCTAGTTGTGCTGGACTCCGTCTGGTGGAGGCTGTAGTATTTGTGGCCCATTAGTCCCTTGTGTCTCTGGTTTTCTTCACTCTCCCTTCAACAACAGTTTTTGAAAATCTTCCTTTTGTGGTGTGTTTAGAGGGTGTAGGTGTGAAGGTGGGGGAGCTTGAGTGTGTCTGGCTCCAGTTTCTGGAAATAAGAAGTCCAGGGTGTGACTATGGGAGTAAGTGACCAAGATGGAGCAGAGGAGATGGTCATGGAGATGAGGCTATCAGGTAATTGAGAGACCAAGGTATTGCATGGATTTTTAGCATGGATCCTGAGGTTGCTGAGGATGGCTGCAGGAACTGGTTTGCAGAAGAAGACTGGGACCATGTGTTGCAGTCTTCAGTGAATGAGGGAGAACGATTGAGAGGTTGGTAAATACGGTTGCAACAAGAATGGGGGAAGGACCATGGTTTCAGGGGACATCTAGGTCAATTGGCATAACAAAGTTTATTAAGAAAATGTTCTGCATCCCACTTTGGTGAGTGGTGTCTGGGGTCTCAAAAGCTAGCATACAGCCATCTGAGATACATCAATTGTTCCCAACCCACCTGGAGCAAAGGAGAATGAAGAAAACCCAAGACACAAGGACAATATTAGCCCAAGAGACAAAAGAGGCCACATAAACCAGACACTCCATCAGCCTGAGACCAGAAGAACTAGATGGTGCCTGGCTACCACCAATGACCACCATGACAGGGAACACAATAGAGAGTCCCTGACAGAGCAGGAGAAAAGTGGGGTGTAGAACTCAAATTCTAGTAAAAAGACCAGACTTAATGGCTTGATTGAGACTGGAGGGACCCCAGAAGACATGGCCCCCGGACTCTTCATTAGCCCAGAGCTGAAACCGTTCCTGAAGCCAACTCTTCAGCCAAAGATTAGACTGGATTATGGGACCTAAAATGATACTTGTGAAGAGAGTGCTTCTTAGCTCAAGTAGATACATGAGACTAAATGGGCAGCTCCTGTCCAGAAGCCAGATGAGAAGGCAGGAAGGGACAGGAGCTGGTTGAATGGACATGGGAAATCTGGAGTGGAAGGGAGGAGTGTGCTGTCACATTATGGGGAGAGCAGCTAGGGTCACATAGCAATGTGTGTATAAATTTTTGTATGAGAAACTGACTTGAACTGTAAACTTTCACTTAAAGCACAATTTAAAAAAAAAAAGAAGGCTGGAGGGTGATAGACATGGATGGGGTGCTCCTCAAAGGAGCAGAGCACATGGGACAATCCCTAGAATCTAGTAGGTGCTCAATTCATTTATTAAATCGAAATTCTCTATTTTAGAGTCATTAGTAGGTTAGAGTCTAACCATTAGACAACAAAGAGATACAGTTAAAATGTACACGCTCTACTTGAAAGTGAGCTTTTTGCCCTATCCCATTTGCTTATCACCATGGATTCATTAATAGATTAACATCTTTATTTCTGAATGAATGAGATATAGGAAAATTTGTAAGGTAGGAGAAAATATAGTAGTTTAGCTTGGGAATATAAACTCTATGCTGGGAAACACCTGTAAATGAGGCTAGGGAAAAGGTTGTCGGCACCAAAACCAGCTTCATCTACTTCACAGTTTCAGTCCAGACCACCCTTCACCCATCTGAAACAAACAAACAAACACTGAGCAAGGAATTCTGCATTTGCTTAAATTCCTCCTTTTTTGTCTTTTCAGTGGTTCTAATCCCCTAGTTCTCAGGTTCCAAAGGTTGTCTTCTTTTCTCCCTCTTCCCTGGCTTTCCTCACTTTCCCTAGCCATATTTAAAATAGCAGGAATTATTGATAAACAATATAAATATGTTTAGAGGAGGGGGCAATTAATTCTCTTTTAAAGAATATCAGGGTTGGAAAAAGGTATCATCTAACTCAGCAATAGGCAAACTTTTTCCTGTTAAGGGGCAAATAGTAAATATTTTAGGTTTTAAGGACAGTAGGTTCTCTGTTGCAACTAAACTCCACTGTTTAGCAAGAAAGCAGCTCTAGATAATACATAGACAAATGGGTGAGACTATGTTCCAATACAGTTTTATTTATGAAAATGGTGGGCTGGATTTATCTCAAGAGCCTTAATTTGCTAACCCCTGATCTAACCCAACAGATGACAAAACGGAGGCCTAAGTAACGAAGCAAAGTCAGAATTAAAAGCCCAGTTTCTTTGAGTCTTAGAGAAGAGCTCTTTCTATTACAGCAGGGGTTCTCAAATTTTACTTTGCATAAAAAAATCACCGGGGGTGGAGGTGCTCTATGAAAAGCATAGTATCAGGCCCAGAGATTCTGATTCAGTAGGTCTCAGGTAGGACCCAAGAATCTGAATTTTAAAGCACAAATGACTCTGATGCATATGGCCCAAAGACCATACTTTGAAAAACATTGCCCCACATCACAGATTTTTTAATTCCTAGGCAATAAGTAAATCTTATGGATCACAAATGGATAAATAAGCAGGATAAATAAATAGTTTTTAATGTTCCCCTGGATTTTTTTTTTTCCTTCTGCTTCACTCCAGAATCCCTTTATTTTGCAGCAGCTTGCCTGTGCCATGAGGTGGGCAAGTGGGAAGTATGTAGATACCTGCCAGCAAGGCTTGTAGGCAGGGTACAACTTTAGGGAGGTTAACGCCCCCTTTTGAGTCAGCTTTCCTAATGAGCGTCACTCATTGACTGACTGGAGGGGAGGAGCTCCTTATATGCTTTTGGCCCAGAGCCTTCTTTTGTAGGATGTAAATGAATGGATGCCTTAAGGCTTCCATGATCACCTCAGTGGAAAAAAGTGGAAAGATCCTCAAAGTAAAGGCTTAGTTCACACATCTTATTGAAGAGGGTCAGATTAGCTGGAAGGAAGCTTATGGAGGCTGTTTTGCACAGAATTTCACACTTGATCTCTTCCTTTCTTCCTCAACCTGTTACCCCTGCCCAGCCCCCCTTGATCCCTTGAATGGGGACATTGTTTGCTCCAAGTCATCCAAAACAAAGCCTCTGTTCTTTTGAGCAATACCCTCCTGCCACCCCCTAAGATGCTTAAGAAATATAACCCCTAGGAAAACAACAGAAGGTTAAGAATATTATGTCTGGAATCCCTATTCCTGTAAAGGGGCTGGCCTAATCCAAAAACTTCATTTCTTAATATTATTCCTGTTTCAAACCCCATACCACCCTATAGTGCCTTTTTCTTGTAGCTAACTCTTCATCATGTGGTAAGAACTCTAGAATGAAAACTATAGAGCCAAGCCTACATATTTGAAGTTCAAGTTAAGTTGGAGAGTAAGTTGGATTTATAGAACACATCTTCAAAATGCCTTCCTGGACTATCCCCAGCTGACACCCTAAGGAAGGGGAAGAGGCTTAGGGCAAAGATCAGATTTAGATACTTTAGTTGGATGATTTCTATATAAAGAGCCACCTTCTTTAGTCATAAAAACGAACTATGCAGAAGTACAAAAAATAACATACCCTTCATCCCCATGCCACTGTTTCTATAGCCCGCAGGTATTAGAAAAGAGAGAAGTCTTAGCTTGTCTTTCTGGAAGCCTTTGCTCCTGCTGTCTATCCGCAACACCTAGGACTCCTACTAGGCCCCTGGACAATTTCTGAGTTGATACTGTATTGATTCAAAAACCTCTGTTTTTATCTATTTCAGATACCCTTACTGTCCAAATGAGGAAATAGGGACCTTGAGAGGTAAATGACTTGCCAAGATAACACTGCTATACATAGACTCCAAGAGTGTTGTTTTTTTTGTGATTTGATGTTTTTCTAGAATGGCTCATAGCAAAAAGTTTTAAGACCATAGGACTCCCTTTTAATGTAGAGAGTGAGCTTTGATAAGGAGAGAGAAGGTGGGATGGGGCTGTTTAAGAGACACTGAGAAATGCACCGGTAACAGTTTAGCCCAGGTTAACTTGCAGAGGGCTGCAGCTGTGAGAGGAGGCAGAAACCAGTGTTGCCCCTTCTATCTGCTGCTTTCTTTCTTTCCTTGTGGTTCTTTCTAACCATCTCTTCATCTTTCTGTCTCTCTGCCTTTTTCTCTTTGCTATTGCTTCTCTGTAGCTCTTTTTAGACCAGGAGTCCTTACCTTATACCTTATAGGTCCCTTGGGTACATAAATATATGTCTATTTCATGGAAAAACATTCATAGTTTCCCATATGCTCATAGAGGAATGATGAGAAAAAGGTTCAGAACGATTATTCTACCCTTTGCCCCGATTTTCCTCCATTCTGACCCTCTCTCTGCCCCTTCAGATTTTGACTCTTACACTGTTACTGTTCAGTTTTGCACTCCAATCACTCTCTCTCCTCCCAGCCAAAGTCTTTCCTTTTCTCTTGCCTCATGCACTCCTTCTCCATTCATCTTTGGTCTCCTGTCCCATGCTATCATTCTTTTTCTTTCTATGAACTGAACATAATATCAAACGGAGTACTAATAATTGTTATGTTGAACAGTATTCAGTAAATAAAGGATTAACCAAAAACCAGATCAAACCAATTGCCTTAAAGTTGATTCTGATTTTTGGCCACCCTATGTGTACAGAGTAGAACACATAAGGTTTTCAACGCAGATCTTCAGAAGCAGATCACCAGGCCTTCCTTCCAAGTTACCTCCAGGGGCATCCAAACCACTGACATTTTGGTTAGCAGTGGAGCGCTTAAATTTCTGTGTCACTCAGGGACTCTTAGCAACCCTGTAGGGCAGAGTGGAGCTGCCCCACAGGGTTTCCAAGGCTGTAAATCTTTATGGAAGCAGACTGCCACATCTTTCTCCTGCAGGGCAGCTGGTGAGTTAGAATTGCTGGCCTTTTGGTTAGCAGCCAAGTGCTTAACCACTGTGCCATCAGGGCTCCTTAAATAAAGGATTAAGTTCTCTAATTAGTTTCCAAATTCTAAAAGCCACTGAATTGAGTGTTTTTCTCTAAAAATTTTTCATGTAGGAAAGTTTTAGGCTGCCTTTTACTTGCCTGTGACCCTCAGTTGATTTTCCCCCTATGAATTCCTAACTGTGAATGGTAAATTTCCTGATATTGGTTTAGTTAGACATCATGGCTCCTTCTAGTGTCACATTTTTAGATTGCATACTACTGTCAGGGATGAAGAAAGTCAGTAAAAAGGCAAGAAACCTAATGAGATTTGAGGCCATGAATAGGATTCATTTTTAGCACGTTACTGTGATGTCAGAACAGGTGGCTGCAGAGAGGCAAAGGAAACAAGGAAGGATCTGACACTGTATCATCTGAGAAATATGTGACTATTCGTGATTTACCTCAACAGTTATATAGAGCAGACCTTTGATATTCACCAGTGCTGATTACAATCTCACTTTTTAGTATTCTGAAATTTCAGTATGTTAATATTCCAGTGTACTGTGTTATTTTTCAGTGCTGAAGTACTAGTATTTTTTTGGCATAATGTTCCCATTGTGGTATTTTTGAAAACCCGAAACACACCTTGAGATGTATTTTGTTGGACACCACATTAAATTTTCAAGTGGAGGAAAGGTGTACTCTCTAGAAAATGTTCTTTCATGCTTCTAAAATGTTCAGGAAGATAAAGAATATAATTGATGAAGAATCTCTTGGAAGAATGAGTCTTAGTTTTCCAAAGAGTGTTAGTTTTGAATAAGCAGAATATGAATAAGATTACTGAAATTGATACAGATAACTCTGTGTTAGACTCTTGAGCTATACATGATAAAAGCAAAGAAGATAACAACAACCCAGACAGAAGCTATAATTCAAAGTCAGTAAAATATTTGCAGTCCCTAAAAAAACACACACACACAAAGTTGTTCGAAAAAGATTTTTTTTCAAAGTTATAAAACAAAACAGAAAATTGTATTATTTGAAGATGGATTCAGAGAAAAATATTTGGAGACAGCTTATAACTATCATTTTCTCACTATTCCTTTGTCCAGTGTAGAGTCAAAAAAGGCTTTTTCAGCAACTGGGAAACTGTGAACAAAATACACTCATTACTGAACAATGATACTATTGGAGCATTTGTTTTTTTCACATTTTACTTTTTTTAAACAGCTGAAATTATTTCATGTTCAATTTTTCATGATTATTTCCATTTTTGTTACTTTAAAATAATAAAATACCATTTACAATATATATATATTGCTTGATGTTTATAATTTTTAGTTGTATTCATAAGTTTTGAAATCAAAATATATTAAAGTTTTATTCAACTGATATTTAATTTCATAAATTCTGAATGTTTAGAAAAAATAAAATATGTAATATATGCTAAGCACAGTTCTAAATGCTTGGCACATATTAATTTATTAAAGCCTCACAAAAATTTTATTATCATCTGCGTTTCATAGAAGAGGAAAGTATAGGAAGATTAAGTAAATTTCCTAAGGTTACATAGCTAGTGTATGGTAGAGCTGGGATTTGAAGTATACAAGCTAGCTCCAAAATTGATGCTCTTAAACACATTATACTGGCTCTCTCAACACTGAAATATTAGTATTTCAGTATTACATGAAATAAACATCAGTATTTTTGCATTGCACCAGGCTTATAATTACCAATTTAAGAGAAATATATTCTAAGAACATAAAAAATTCCCAATTCACGTGAGATATAGTTTACAGATCATCAGTTAGGAACACTCAATACTTAAAAGATTTGTTTCCAAATTATACCAAAACCAAAACTCACTGCCATCAAGTCAACTAGGTTTCCAAGGCTGTAATCTTTACAGAAGCAGTCTGCCATATCTTTCTCCAGTGGAACAACTTGGGGGTTTGAACTGTTGACCTTTTAGTTAGCAGCTAAGCACTTAATCACTGCACCACCAGGGCTCCTTTTCCAAATTATACAGGCAAGTACATAAGAGCATACAGAGTAAGAGTGATCTCATTTACGTCTCACAACAACTCTATGATGTAGGGATTATCAACCCTGTCAGACATGATCCCTAGGTACTGCTCATAATATGTGAAATCTGAGAATGTCACTTGTGTGATGTATAATCTGTACCTGATAATCTTTCACGTAACTGAGGGTTGTGTATTTGTATTACCACTGTGTTCAGTGAATATAGTAAGAGAAAAGGGTACAATAATGGAACAGAAAGTAGGGAAAAGCCATGCCTGTGCCCACAGGGCATGAGCTCTGATAAAACATTTTCCCTTTAGGTAACAGCAAAAAGTTACATTTATATTCAGGGATTAAATGATAACCCAGTTGGGATGCCTCTTGTCTACTTTGGGAGAGACATATATAGGGTTTCCCAGTATTATCACATATTTTCCTTCTAAACTCTCTCTCCTTTCTTCCACTCTAAGCCACAAATATCCCTCTTTAGGTTTCTCTTGACCCTCATGTCTCCCCTACGTCTTTCCTCTCCCACATACCTCTCCACATCTCTATTCATCCCATCAAATGTCATCATCCAATCTCTATTTCAACTCTTCCCTCCTTTTTTTCAATTTTCAAAAACTCCCTAGTCTTCCTTCTCTTCTCATGGGCCTCTCTCATCTTACGTATCTTTCTCCTTTTCCTATGCCCTCCTCGCACTTCTCTCCTTAAGGAGAAATTCTATTTGAGGTATGAAGCTCTCCCTAAGATGGGATTTGGGATCTTTGGTCTGAAAATCCTAGTATAACCCTGCCCTAAGATCCAAATAAGATTGATTTGAATGTCTATTGCATGCCTTGGCAAGTCCAGCAATTTGCCCTCATTTCTGTGATTTTCTGACCCTGAGCTCCACCAATAGTGTAGCTCAGGGATCTTATCGCCATTCTGTAAGTGCAGTCTGTGTGCTGCACTATATATGTCAACCCAGAAACAAGATCTGACTTTTCCCTGTTTTCACCAAAAACCTGCTTACAGGAGACATTTGGGTAGAGAATAGACGTAACTGAACGTTCAGGAGCAGGAGGTGGCTCACAAGGCTTCCAGGCAAACAACTTCAAAATAAACATCAGACATTTCTGTTTTTAAAAGTCTTTCAGCTGGGATACCAGTGACACTTCGTCATTTTATCCACTTATTGCTTTGTCCTCATGTCAGCTTAATAGTTCTTCTCTCCTTCTCCTATTTCTCCTCACGTGCTTTTTCCCAGGCATCCCCCTCTCCCCGAACTACACATTTATTTTTCTCTATTTGTAGTGTAATTCAGCATTCTAGCTCACTGTTTTTCAAACTGTGTCGTAATACATTAGTGGGTAGTAGAATCAATTTGTGAGGAGTCCTGGTGGCGCAGTGGTTAAGCGCTCGGCTGTTAACCTAAAGGCCAGGAGTTCAAACCCACCAGCTGCTCTGTGGGAGAAAGATGTGGCAGTCTGCTTCCATAAAGATTACAGCCTTGGAAACCCTATGGAGTAGTTCTACTCTGTTCTATAGGGTCACTATGAGTCGGAATCGGCTCAACAGCAGTGGGTTAATGGGAGAATCAATTTAGTGGTTTACAACCAGATTTTCTTTTAGGTAAAAGAATAGAATAGAAATTGTTAGTGTGCATTGTAAGAATAAGTACTGTTTTGTGAATTGTGTTTCAATCATATTATATACGTGTTACTATATCACCACAGTCCAAAAAAAAAAAAAATCTGTAACATACTGTCTAGCCCCTATGGGTGAACTTAGTTAGCTCTAGGCCCACCTTTGCATAGCCATAACCACCAAAGAGCTCAACAGAATAAATGGTTCTCCCTTTGAACATGATCCACTCTTCTTAAAAGGTTGTTTGTGGTGTGATTTTAAAATACACCTTACATGAGATTCCATTTTCTGAATCACTCTGCCAGTTTCTGAATATGATTGTAATAAAGCAGACCATTTTGGTGGTACCTACTTTGCAACTTATTTGATGTCACTGTTTGACTCAGGAACTTTGTGATATAATTATTTAATTCAGCAGGCCCAAATGCAAAATTATTATTGTTTGTTTGTTTTGTTACTAAGTAATATGCAGAACTGACATCCATCCAGTAGGGAGTCATCAGTAGGGTGAGTCTCAGGGAAGCAGTGGAGATATCTGTTTCTCACACTATTTGGTAATGTTTCTAAAGTTCAAAATGATGGCTGTTTAGGCCATATCAAAATGCTCCTATATCAAAGCAGCTGCATCAAAATGTCACAAACCTAATAGAATATGGAGTCATGGAGAAACCATTAGGCCGTAATCAAGATGGCCCTGCCCACATGGGGGCAGTATATTTTAACTGCAGGCCAAGTAGTCTGGAGAAAATAAACTTACCAACCCATATCTTTTAAGGACGATGGAATAGGGTGCAGTGGGATGGGAGTGGAAAAGAACAAACATGTACTAAATACCTACTATAGCACAGGCATTGTATCTCACGTGGCGCTCAAAACAACCCTGTGTGGAAGGGATTATTATTTTCCTTGATTTTGAAGATTTGGAAACAGAAGCTCAAGTTAAATGAACAGATTGTTCCATATTTCTACTGTGAATTTTATAAATGGTCCCACAACAATTCCTGCAGAGCTGAATTAAGGGCAGATATTAACGTGTAAAGAGTGCCAATACTTCACTGAAAATGTGATGAGGTGGAGAATGTTTTATTTCCAGAACTTCTCTTGGGAAAAGTAAAGTAGATAGCCATAAGAAATAGTCGATGAGCTGCTTGGGGTAGGATATAGTTATAACCCTTGGCTACTAGACTGCTTCTGGAGTGTGGGGAAGAGTCTGGTTAATGCAGAGTTTTGGTTTGCTGAGTTGGTATGCAAGGTTAAAGTTAAAACTGAATTCTTCAGAACAACAGAGGAAGCTGAAGGTTCCCATCTCTTACTCCCTACAGCCCTACCACTCCACACCCTGCAGCACTTAGTCTCCATTTCAAATAAATGCTAAACAAATAGTTAAAGACTATTGGTTTGAAGGCAAGGCAAATCATTAGCTTCCTGAGGTAACTACAATCCAGTCCTGACTCCATCTGCATCTCTCACCTGCCTAAGTCTGGACACACATGCTTTCCCCTGTCTGGGCAGCATTCATTTCTCCCATATTGCTCTCCCCCAGGAAGGCTTCACTCCTCAATCCACATGACATCCCTGCCCACTCTTCTCTTTTGGTCATGAAGTATAAATGAAACAAATCTCCTACAACTACTTTTCTATCACTAGACATTTTGTAAGTTATTGTGAATATAAATTGAGGCTATTTAAAATTTTGCATGATTTTCACTTTGGGTAAATCTTTTCAGTACTTAATAACAGTGTTACTGTAAATTGCTTGTTTTCCTGAAGAGAAAACACAAGCCTACCATACTATAATTCTAACAGGCTTTGTTTTTAACTTTTAGAGTGACAGCTATGTAATTTGTAAATCAAATTTCCATGTAACAATGTACACACAAGTCTACATTATCGGCAATGTGTTTGGTAAAACAAAATCTGTTGTTGTGTGCAGCTAAGTCGATTTCTACGCATAGTGACCTTATATGACAGAGTATAATCACCCTATAGGATTTCCTAGGCTGTGATCTTCACTGGGTCCTTTCTCCCACGAAGTGGGCTGGTAGATTTGAACCACCAACCTTTTGGTTAGTAGCTGAGAGCTTAACTATTGTGCCACCAGGGCACCTTAAATGAAATCTAACCTTTTCCAAATTCCTTTTTAAAATTAAATAATTCAGAACACTGTAGAAAGTCATCAAATCTTTCTTCCACATCCTAGAGTAAAGAAATGAGTGGGAAGATTGAGAAGAGAGAGGGAATCACAGAGGGTGTGGGGATAGAAAAAGAAGTAGAAAGATAAAGAAGGATATGGTAGGAGTAGGGCATGGAGAATGATGTGAGGAAAATAGGGTAAAACGAATGATAAGAGGAAAAGGCAGAGAACAGAGACAAGATGATCACTATACCACATATCTATAGTGAATTACACAGTTAGAAATTAGACCATCAGTGTGGATGCTTTTAAAGAGACATCTACCTCTTAACTCTGAGGTAGAGTATGAGAGTGAAATCAGAGGAAAAGCAAGGGGGAAACAACCATAGATAAACTGCTTATTCCTCCATTTTTGTCAGGGCGTACACAGATCTTCTATATCCACAGCTGAGGAAACTTCAAAGAGAAGGTCCACATCTCTTCCTCTAACAAGGTGAGTGTGCTTCCATCTGCCATGCTGTCTGCTTGCTTTGCACATTTCCCCCATATCATATGCTAACAGCACCTATCATATGCCATCCAAATACAAGAGGAGGCAGCTAAATTAGAATGGTAGAGTGAAAGAGAGCACAGCTTGGTTCTTGTTTTGGAATTTGTGGTAACCCATGGGTCACTTTTATATATATATATATTTTCTTTTATTTGAGGTGTAACTTACATATAGTAAAGTGAACAAATCATGACCTTTTTTACATGTAAATAGGTCCATAGAAGCACCAACCAGATCAAGATATAGGATGTTTCCTGACTCCAGTAGGCTCTTTTATGTCCCCTGCCAATTAGTATCTCCCCCTAAGTAACCACTTTTTCAGTCTCTTTCACTATATGTTAGTTTTGCCTATTTGATTTATATAGAGAGAGTTATACTAACCAAAAAATAAAAAAAAATCTCAAAGACAATGATGAGCAAAAGAAGCCAAATACACAAATATATCTTTTGCTCATCAGTCTTTGAGATTTATCCATGTATTGTGTTGTATATAGCAATAATTCATTCATTTTCACTGCTGTATAATATTCCATTTTGTAACTATATCACAATTTATTCATGCATTCTGTTGTTGATAAGCATTTGGGTTATTTCTAGCTTTTGATTATTATGAATAAAACTGTTGTGAACATTGTTGTACATGTCTTTCGGTGTCCATAAACACATTTCTGTAGTGCATATAACTAGCAGTGGAATTACTGAGTCAGAAAGTATACAGGTGTTTAGTTTTAGTCGATACTGAATTCCTGGTTATGCTAATCCAAAGTGCCCCAGAGAAAGAAGAATTCTCCATAGATTCTTATTTGTGGTTTGTAGAAGACCCAGTAAGTTGCTAGAGAGTGGTAAGTAATGAGAGACATAAGGAGAAAACTGATGGGAGATAGTGTAAGAAAAGAAGAGGTGGGAAGTGAAAAAGGGGAAAGCGTCAGAGCTCAAGCACATGGAAGGAAAACGTAGCTATGGGAGTTGAGGTCATGGTCAACTAAAAGTGATGGCATTACTGCTGGTGGGAATACAAAATGGTATAACCATTTTGGAAAACAATATGGTGCTTCCTGAAAAAGCTAGAAATAGAAATACCATACCAAAACCAAACCTGTTGCCATCAAGTGGATTCCGACTCAGAGCAACCCTATAGGATAAAGTAGAACTGCCCCATAGGGTTTCCAAGGAACGGTGAGTAGATTCAAACTGCCAACATTTTGGTTAGCAGCTGTAGCTCTTAACCACTGTGCCACCAGAAATACCATAGGATCCAGCAATCCCACTCCGAGGAATATATCCTAGAGAAATAACAGCCATCACACGAATAGACATGTGTACATCAGTGTTCATTACAGCATTATTCACAATAGCAAAAAGGTGGAAACAACCTAAGTGTTCATCAACATATGAATGGGTAAACAAACTATGGTACATACGCACAATGGAATACTATGCAACACTAAAGAACAATGATGAATCTGCAAAACATCTCACAACATGGATGAATATGGAGGGCATTATGCTGAGTGAAATAGGTCAATCACAAAAGGGGAAATATTGTATGAGACCACTACTATAAAGACTCATGAAAAGGTTTGGACACAAAAAGAAACCATCTTTGATGGGTATGAGGGAGGAGAGAGAAAAACACTAAACAGACAATAGACATGGTAACTTTGGTAAAGGGTAATACCATACACAATACTGGGGAAACCAGCACAATTTGACCAAGGCAAGGTCATGGAATCTCCACAGACACATTGCAACTCCCTAATGGACCGAGTTACTTGGCTGAGGACTGGGTATCATGGTCTTGGGGGACATCTAGCTCAATTGGCATAACATAGTTTATAAAGAAAATGTTCTACAGGTCTTAAAAGCCTGTGAGCGGCCATCTAAGATACTTCCCTGGTCTCACCCTGTCTGGAGCAAGGGAGAATGAAGAAAACTAAAGACACAAGGGAAAGATTAGTCCAAAGGACTAATGGACCACAACTACCATGGCCTCCACCAGACCGAGTCCAGTACAACTAGATGGTGCCTGGCTACCACCACTGACTGCTCTGATAGGGATCACAACAGAGGGTCCTGGACAGAGCTGGAGAAAAATGTAGAACAAAATTCTAACTCACAAAAAATTACCAGACTTACTGGCCTGACAGAGACTGGAGAAACTCCGAGGGTATGGTCGCTGGAGGCCCTTTTAACTCAGTAATGAAGTCACTCCTGAGGCTGACTGTCTTAGTCATCTAGTGCTGCTGTAACAGAAGTACCACAAGTGGATGGCTTTAACAAAGAGAAATTTATTCTCTCACAGTCTAGTAGGCTACAAGTCCAAATTCAGGGCGTCAGCCCCAGGGGAACGCTTTCTCTGTTGTCTCTGGAGGAAGGTCTGTGTCGTCAATCTTCCCTTGGTCTGGGAGCCTCTCTGCACAGGAACCTCAGGTCCAAAGGACATGCTCTGCTCCTGGCACTGCTTTCTTGGTGGTATGCGGTTCCCATGTCTCTCTGCTCCCTTCTCTCTTTTATAACTCAAAAGAGATTCGCTTAAGACACTACCTAATCTTGCGGACCTCATCAATACAACTGCCACTAAATCCATCTATTACATCATAGTGATAGAGTATACAACACATAAGGAAATCATATCAGATTACAAAATGGTACACAATCGTACAATACTGGGAATCATGACCCAGCCAAGTTGACCCATATTTTTGGGGGACACAATTCAATCCATGACATTTACCCTTCAGCCAAAGATTAGACAGGCCCATAAAACAAAATGAGACTAAAGGGGCACACCAGCCCAGAGGCAAGGACGAGAAGGCAGGAGGGGACAGGAAAGCTGGTAATAGGAACCCAAGGTGAAGAAGGGGAGAGTGTTGACATGTCTTGGGTTTGGCAACCAATGTCACAAAACAATATGTGTATTAATTGTGTAATGAGAAACTAATTTGCTCTGTAAACCTTCATCTAAAGTACAATTAAAAAACAGGAAGAGAAAGAGTGATGGCATTGAGGACACTGTGGCTGTTTTTGTATAGCTCTTCGGTATTGAATTTTTCTTGCTCATCTCAAAAGAGAAAGAAATGAGGAAGACAAAGCTTTTTATAAGAGCTTAAAATAGTTCAGAACTATACCATTTGCCTGTAAAAGTAAATTCATTTTCCTGAAGACAAAAAGCAAAAATAAACAACTTCCTGAAATTCTTTGATGTGGTGGTGGTGGAACCTTGGTTATGTAGATTAAAATTTAACCAAACAAACATAGACTATGAATTTTTCATGTCTTATTTTTAAAAATGTGTATTTATTAAAATAGTTCTTAATCATTTTAAAGATAGTATTGAAGAATAGGAGCCCTGGTGGAGCAGTGGTTAAGAGCTTGCTGCTAACCGAAAGGTTGTCTGTTCGAATCCACCAGCTGCTCCTTGGAAACCCTATGGCACAGTTCTACCCTGTCCTATAGGGTCACTATGAGTTGGCATCAACTCGATGACAACGAGTTTAGTTTTTCTTTTTATCAAAGAATAAATTTATAAGAAAATGCTAAAGTAAAATGAGGTATTTTCTTCATTAATTTATAAATTTTCATTTATTAATTCACCCCAAATATATATAAAATCTTAGCAGTTTATCTTCAACTTTCATGGTGACTGGCCATCATATATCTTGGGATGCCTGTTAATTTCTCAATACTCAGCTGTCTTCTCCTTGATAATCTGGGTCATTTAAGCAAATCACAAGGTTTTGGTTTGACTTTGCAGTCTTCCTATGCTAAAAGGAGAGAAGGTAGCCTTGAATATATATAAATACCTCAGTCATGAGTAGCTGTTTAGCCACTGCCTGAGATTTCCTAGTAGAGAGGACTTTGGGCGTCCAGCAAATTGGAATCCTTTAGAAAAGGATTCAGGATATCATACTGAACTTGCTCATTACTCAGTTCTAATTTCTGTTCTGCTTCCTGGTTGACTTGGTGAGCTTCTGAACTTAGTTTTTTGTTAGACTATCTTGGGATTCCGTTAAAATGGATAGTCTCCCAAGATAATGCTCTCTAGTTTACTTTTGTGATTTGGAATTCATCCCTTCATCTATTCAGTCAAATGCCATCTATTCAGTTGAGTGCCTACTATGTGCCGGAACAGTTTCTGGGAACTAAGATATAGTAAATAAAATAGATTGATAAGACCCCGGCTGTCTCAATGAGCTTCCATTTTAGTAGAGCAAAATAGACAAAATCAAAGAAATAAACCTTGAAATTATCAGCAAGTGATAAGAGGTACACAGAGAATTAAAATAAAGTGACGGAATAGTGAGTGAATAGGTGACTTATATTGGATGATCTAAGGAGGCGACATTTAGGCTGACTTCTGAATGAGGCCACCATGCAAAGATGTGGAGGAAGAGCATTCCAGGCAGAGGCACAACTGCTGCAAAGGCTCTAAGGCAATACTGAACTTGACATATCTGAGGAATAGAAACAAGGCCAATTTGCCCAGGGCACAGTGAGTGAACAGAGGGTATGAGATAAGTTTGAAAGATTAGCCAGGGGCCAGATCATAGAGGACTTTGTGGCTCAGAGGAAAGGTTTGGAATTTTTTTTCAAAGTGCAACAGTAAATCATTGGAAAACTTAAAGCAGAGGAATAATTTGACCTGGTAAATATTGTTTAAAGGTCACTCTAGTGGTTTGGTGAAGACGGGACAAAATTGGAATCAGTTAGGTTGATACTGCAATGGTAAAACAAAAAATGATGGTGGCTTGGACCAGAGTGGTAGCTGTAAAGATGGAGAGAAGAGAATGGATTTGAGGTGCATTTTGAAGGTACAAGAGATAAGGAAGATGAAGGCAAGATGTGAAGGAAAATTCTTAGATTTTTGGCTTAAGCAACTGAATGGATCATAGTGCCTTTTTCTGAGACGGGGACACCTGGGAGAGGAGCAGATTTTGATGGGGAGATGCAGGTGGAATCAAGAGTTCTGTTTTGAGCAAGTTCATTTGAGATGCCTGTGAAACAACTCAAGTGTTATTCTGGAGTTCTGGGTAGAGGTAAGGGTGGAAAATATAGATTTGGGGAGCCATGGAGAATTAAAGTGAATTCCCTAATGCTCTTTGTTAAACTGCTATTGCCTCTGTCTTCCTCTGCTCCATCCTTCTTCTCTTTCCAATTCCCTTGAACCTCACTCTCCTAAGCTCATGCAGCCACTTTTCTCAGCCTATTGGCTCTTTCTCTCTGCATATATGAGGACCTTAGATGACCAAAGTTCTTCTTGATCCTGATCATTTTTTTCATTTAGAATTGGGCTACCTGTACATCCTATACCCAGTCTGAGATACACCTAAATACCTACCTGCACTTCTGGTTCTTGCAGCAAATGTTGACATAAATACAGATTAAGAAATGTTCACTGAATTTAAAAGTTTGCCTTTCAAAATACCAGATAATATCAATTTTCAATGACCTGTGCCCTATTTCTCAGATGGAAAAATTAAACCATAGGTGGATCTAGGTTTTCATGCAGAGTTCATCAGTGGCAGAGGCAGAATCTAAGTCTTCCAGTTCAGTATCTCATGCACTGGAGAGCTGAACCATAGAGCCACTACAGCACACCCTTTTATCTCCAACTTGACCAACTAACTGCAAGTACACTGCCTGTTGCTATCATTTGGACCAGAGGAGAGAGACATGAACTTAGAGTCCAGAGCCTAGACATTGAGTACTGGCTCTGACATTCAGAACCAGAAGAAAGGAAAATAACAATTAATGAGCACTTTTATGTGGCACACCAATCCTGTGAAATGATTCTTATTATCCCTCTTTTATAGATGAAGAGCAATGATTGGTGGAATAATTTCTTCAAGTTTGGGAATCAAACCCAGATCTGTCTGATTCTATTATCCTACATTGCTTCTCCTTGCCATGGGATCCTAGGCAAGTCTTTAAACCTCTCTGGGCTGGGATTTCTTCATTTATTAAGTGGGGTTTTAAAATAACTCGATTTCTATGGTCTCATCTAGCTGTCATATTTATGGATTCTAAATGTGTTTATTTACCTTTTTAGTTTACTAAGCAAGAGTTTTGAATCATACTGTAACTGAAATGCTATAGCCAGAGTATGATTTCCACCCCTTTGTGGCTAGGGAGAAGAGTGACCTCGCATTTGGAGTGTCTAGCACAAAGAGATTTCTTGCCTGACACTGTGAGCCCAGAGGTGAAAGACCCCTTAGAAATATAAAGGAGTCTGTCGTACCTTCTTTTCTCCCTTGTTTACAGCTCTTTATTTCCTCTTTCCTTTCTTTATTTCTGGAAAATACTTCTCATTTTCTAAATCCTTGTGCTTTGAAAACCAGGTTTGCCAGGGGAATGTAAAAGGGGAAACAGGGTTAAATACAGAAC
Source organism: Dugong dugon (assembly GCA_030035585.1). Classification (NCBI taxonomy): domain Eukaryota; kingdom Metazoa; phylum Chordata; class Mammalia; order Sirenia; family Dugongidae; genus Dugong; species Dugong dugon. The sequence goes on along the minus strand of CM057476.1, from coordinate 43,714,978 downwards.
TGAGTCCGTTCATTGATAGCTGCAGATGCCTGGTACTGTCACCCCAGACCGCGTCATCTTGGCTCCATTGTGAGAGCAGAGGCTTGGCATTCCAGAATCACCCTTTAGACTTTGCCAACAGCAAAGGACAAGGAGCAAAGCCCTCTTATCCAGGAGTTCTTAGTTGATATTTGCCTGTCTGGATCCAGAAGAGCATTCTGATGGCAGAGAGGAAAAGCAGCACCAGTTCAGTGATGTTTTGGTCAAAACCTATCTTCAGTGAAAGTCATCTTGGAGTTATAATCTTATACCCTTTTGGTAGGTGTCCATTTAGTATAACATGTTTTAAAATCTAGCAAATTAAGGCTTTTCTTTTAGTATAATTGGTCCGTTATTTCTCCAGGTAAAATTTATTTTCTTAGTAAATTTTATAAAATATTCTACATAAATTTTTAAAAAAGTATTACACCAAATCTGTCACTGGTATAATTTAATTCCTTGGAAATTATAGCTACTCTTGGGAGAGGCACAGTCATAAACCATTCCCAGTCATTTATACCTTAGCATGAATTAGTTTAGCAACACACAAGCCACCACAGTACAACAAACAGACAGCCAGGTAGTGGCTTGTGTGTTGCTGTGATTCTGGAAGCTGTGAACTAATAATTCAAATACCAGCAGGGTCACCCATAGTGGACAGGTTTCAGTGGAGCTTTCAGACTAAGTCAGACTAGGAAGAAAGGCCTGGCAATCTACTTCCAAAAATTAGCCGGTGAAAATCCTATGGATTGTAACAGAATATTGTCCAATATAGTGCTGGAAGATGAATTCCTAGGTTGGAAGGCATTCAGAATACACGATGGCCGCCACAACAATGGACTTGAGAATACCAATGGCTTTGAAGATGGCACAGGATCAGGCAACGTTTTCTTTTGTTCTGCTGTACGTGGAGTCTCCATGAGCTGAAGCTGACTCAATGGCAACTAACAACAAACAACAATGAATTTGTATATAACATTCTTTCAACAAATAGGTTGTTGTCAGGGGCTATCAAGTTGATTCCGACACATAGTGACCCTGTGTTAAGATAATTTTATGTGGAGAAAAATTTTCAGCCCCTGGATGTGGGAAGATGGCTCTTTGATGCATTATAATTTGTAAGTATCCAAAGCAAACTTTTGATCTTCAGTTTACTAACAGTTATTGACTGAATTTATTAATATATTATGATTAATTTGTTATTGGCTAGGGGGATGAGTTGCTCAGACAAGTTGCACAGAGCAGAGTATATAAGGAAAAGCCTAGACATGGATCCTCCTCGCAAAGAGAGACTACCCTCCTTCAAGACTCATCCTGAGTCTTACTGCATCCGAATAGCTTTCCCTGGCAAACTCTTTATTTATAGTTGAGAGAGATTAAGTGTCAGTAAATGAGGCAGGGAGTTGGAAGGCCTACAAAGAAAAAGGAGAGGTTGTTACTGTTGTTAGTTGCTGTCCAGTCGACTCTGTCTCATCACTGCCTTGAGCATAACAGAATGAAACACTGCCTGATCCTGTATCATCTTTATGATGGTTGATATATTTGAGTCCATTGTTGTGGTCATAAAAAAGGAGAAAGAGAGATAATCAAATATAAAAGAAAAATCTTCTGCTCTTCAAGATTTTTGCACAGGGTTGATCTCACCTAAATTCCTAAGAGTTTTCTTTCCTTTGTCAAATCAGTTTGTAGTTTTACACTGAGTGTGGACTTGGACATGGATGGTAAGCCAGGAATGCATAAGGGCCCCCAGAAAGTTCCCAGGAATAACCAGGTGACCACAATACCTAATGGCTCTTTGCGGTCTGCCTTGGAACTTGTTGTGGTTTCTTTCATTGGGCTTAGAAAATTGAGAGGAAAACAAAATTGATTTCCAGGCTTACTCCCCGAAGTTCCTTTTTGTTTCCTTTTTACAGCCACATCCTCTTTTAGCATCTCAAACCCTCTTTACTTCGGTTACAACAAGGTAGCACAGTATACCTGTTGTTGTTAGTTGCCGTCAACTTGATCCCGACTCATGGCCTAATTATATTCAACTCCAAGAAGCAGAACATTTTTCCAAAGTCCACTTCCTATTAGAGCGTCTCAGTCTTGAGAGGATTTGTCCAGGCAGGACTAGCCTTTCAGCTAAACTGAGTATGAGGTGTGTCTATTGTATGATTTGAGTAGTGCGGCAAGGTTACCACGTTAAAAAAAAATCTTTCCCACTCATGCCTAAAATTCCACCATTAACTCATACCTGTTGTTAATACCCTGTGCCTGGAAGGAAAGGACACAGAAAGGAGATGCTGGCAGCTTCCTTCCTAATTTTGCTTGAGGATGGCCCATGACTAGGATCATAGAGGGACTTCTGAATCTACAAACTGAAATGTCTTACAGTTCTCCCATAAATGCTGACAAAATTCACTGTAAGACCTCAAAGCTTTGGGGTAGGGGAGAGAAGATCAAAGAGGTTTTCAGTGACTATTTTTCAGAGGGCATATTAACAGCAATGGACTGGGTTTGACCAAATCTAGGCTAAGTCATGGCATTTAATATATGCTCAATTGAATGTCTTTGTTCGTATTCAGTATGCTGTATCATTTATGTTCATGTAAAAGCACATAAAATAAAACTGCATGCTGGCATCCCGCTATTTCACTTTGTCTTTATTGGACCAGATTTATTATTATCGTAGTGATTTGGTAGCTTTGCTAAAGTTGTGCTGAGTATTCAAATGGTAACTAGTAAGCACTTGTCTGTCCCTTCGCCTATCACTTACTCTAATCTCTCTTCTACACTTCTATCTCCCATTCTCTTCTACTCTTCTCCCATCAACCAGTTCATATATACATACCCCACAGCAATCTATGCACACTGTTCCCTTCTGAGAATGGCTGTTTGTGAACATTTATAAGTATCAAATGTAGACACATTTTTACCACCCTTGGGCCAGGTCCTATCCCTAATTCCAGGATGACTGGAAATTCCAAACTAGACTCTTTAGGCCTTTAGGCTCTCCTCCTTTCAATCATCCCTGTTCTGTGCTGCCAGAAAATGTAACCCCACTCTCATTAGGACAGTCTGTCCAGGAAAGCCTGTACTTAGTGTGGCAAAGTAGAAACATCTCTGGACGTAGGAGGTTTGGGTTTGGGCCCTTGTTTCACCACTTTCCACTTACAAAAGGGTCTAAAAGATAAATAGGAGTTGACCAAGTTGACAATGGAAACAAGATCTTACCACTGGAGGGAAAAACATATGTGAGGGCCTAAAATCATGAGTAAACATAGGAATGGCAACCTAGATAAAGTGAAGTTACCAGAGGCAGGGTAGTAAGTAAAGTTGGAGAGATAAATAGATGTCAGATCAGGAAAAGTCTTGTGGGCTGTGCAAAACAGCATGAATTTGACCTAGGGAAGGGTTTTGAAGATGATGAAATATTTGATGTGATTTGCCTGTTAAAAAAATCACTGTAGCCAGTGTGAGGAATGTATTGAACAAAAACAGCAACGAAAGCAGAGAGACCAGTTAGAACATTACTTGGTTTGTCTAAACAAGAGATAATAAGCTCTAGCCCAGGCTCACCACTAACCAGCATTAGATAGGGCCTCCAAGATCCATTTTAAGTAAGAGCAGACTCACCAGGTTCTCTTGGTTTTGTTACCTCCTTTAGCACAACCTTTCCCTGCTCTAACAGGGGCCCAGACGTGTCCTCCACCAGGCTCAGCTGGTTACCAAGTCCCTAAACTGGGGGAAAAAAAACCCTTGTGGGATTAAGATTAGTGATAAAAATCATCTGTATGTGCCCTGAAAGCTCTACCCTTAATGTTTATCTTCCTGGCAAGGTCTTCTTTAGCAGAATGTCCTAACGAGGAAAATAAAAAAAGTGTGTTTCCCTCCAGTCTCAGAAAATTCTGATTTTCTCTGAAGCTGCCTGAGAGCCCAAGAGTGCTATAGTCCTGCTCCTCTCATTGAGGCTGCGTGAGCCTCTCTCAGCTCTGAAAGAATGCACTTCCTCTGTTATGTTTGGTCTTCTTGCCAATACCCTATCCCTACTGCCCCTGGGTGTTGTGGTTGGACAACTCTGCTTGCTTTTGGGCCACCCCACTGCCTGTGGCTTCCCTCTAGTACTGTTGCCCAGTTGGAGGCTCTGCTCCTAACCCACAAGGGCTGCCACCTCTATCTGCTTTTCTCAGGGTGCTCCACCAGCTATGGCTCCCTGTTGGCAGCCCCAGTCCTCCTCCACTTTGAGAATCTGTTAAGCTAATATCTGGGCTCAGTGGTGTGCTGGAGCCCCAAGTCTGTATTCAGTGACCTCACGTTTGTAGCTTGAAATTAGCCATGTTGGGAGTATTTACACCACAGAAATCTGCAAACACTACAAATCAAAATTTTTATTTCCAGAAAGCCTGTTGTTAAACATTGCTGGTTCTTTCAGACTTTGGCAAGAAAATACTGATCCCAAACTGTTAGGCAGGGCTTCGTTTCTGTCAGACATCTTCTGGGCCCCTATCACCTCAGGAGTCAGGAGACAGTGCTCAGTGAAGTTTTTTAAACCTTTGCATCCCACCCATGTGGTAAGCTAATAGGGATGCTGTCTCATTTCAGGAAGACATTTTGCCCTTGTAATACACCCTCCCCAAGCTACTAGGGTTCTTATTAACTTCTTGAACTAAAGCTGAGTTCTTTAACAGGAGGGTATTTGTGTGTGCCCTCCAATAATGGAAATCCCACTTCCTATAATTCCCAATTAGTCTTCCTCTCTGCCATGTTCCTGAGGTTCCAGTGCAAGAAATGCTGCCCCTGTACCCCTACTCCAAAGCATTTGGACATGTCTTCTCCAAGCCTTCCCACAGGAGTCTTCATAGCCTCTAAGCTATCTGATCTTATTAACATCCCTGGGTTTAACTAGAAAGGCCTGAAAGGTGTTAAAGGACAGAAAGTAAAAAAGTTATAGTCAGTTTGGTTTTGCTGTGTTCAAGCTCTTAGGATTTTGATACATTTAAGATTGAATACATTATTATTAATTATTATTATTGTTCTTGTCATTCCGTGGGGTGCACTTTTCATAAGATTGAACTTTGAATCTCAAACTCTTGCTCCCAAGTAAATATGCTTTTCCTGTTGTGACCCACCAGAATTTACAGACAAGAAAACTCAAATGGTTCTCTAAAGCCTCGGATTTTTTTTTTTTTTATTTTTAGATCACCTTTCTTAATTACTTAGAAGGAAAACTGAAATATTGTGAAGCCATCCAAAATTAGAATTAGTCCTGACAACTTAGAAACGTTTAAAAATTACATAATAAAAATCAAAGGACCTTAAAATATATTAAATTCTAAGCCTATGAGAGGCAGAACTTGATGGGACTGCCTTGTTTTTCCTCACAAATTTTCCACCTTTGACAGGGAGTAGTCTCAACGCTTTTCTATCGCTCTTATTAGTGGAAAATATTTTAGTTTCCTTCTCTGGCAGGTTTCTGCCTTTCACAGGTTCCGGCTTTCTCAGGTTTTACTGTATTTTACTGAGATAGGAGCGATACGCAACGAACACTAGCTCGCTGCATTAGCCATAATTTGACTTTCCTCTTAGCTACACCTCTGGAATTTCGTTCAAGTCCATCCACTCACAGGGCTCTGGGGTCCCTTTGGAACGATGCCCACCAGGGGTCAGAATAACCTTAGATTTGGGGCTCTGGTTTCCCACAATGCATCAGACTCCGTACTCTGAGACTCTGAACGTTGGGATTTAACCGAGCTTCGGCTGCCGCTGCAGAAGACCAGAGGGTTTGCGGGGAGGGAATCCAGGGAAGACCGAGGCGGGACGGGTGTCAGAGCAGCTGCAGCTGAGGGTGCTGTCGCCCCCTTCCGTGCCCTTTCACTGAGCGGCCTCCCGGGCTCAGCCTTGGCGACCTCTCCACCTGGCACCGTGACAAGGTAAGGGAGCTCTTCAGGATCATCCCTTTTGAGGGTGTGAAGTCTTAGCTGTGCAAATAAGCTGCTAAAATTTAAAGATTGGTTCTTCTCCCTGAAGCACCAATTTGCTCTGAGAGGTGTATTTTAAAACTCTTGTGTGTGCTGCCCTTTCTCTCCTCCCTCCAGTCTCTGCTGGGCTTTGGGAAGCCTGATTTTGATGTTTGTGCCAAGGTAATTCCAAGCTTTTGGTTTATTCATTCTGTCTTGTATATGATGGTAAACTCCAAAGTGGGGTTAGGATATGTGAGAAGTTGTGTGAGTATGGGCTGGGTTTCTTCAGATATGTGACTGAGTGAGAAATCAGAAAAAAGTTGATGTCTGTGTGGTCTATTTCACAATGTTGGTGGGAGTCCTGACCCACTGCTGTTTCGGGTATACAGAGAAGTCACATCTGTCCAATGCTGGCCTCCATCACTCTATTAAAAAAAAAAAAGAAAATTCCGTTGCCATCTGGTGGATTCCAACTTATAGTGATCCCGTAGGACAGGGTAGAATTGCCCCATAAGGTTTCCAAGGAGTAGTTGGTGGATTTGAACTGGTGACTTTTTAGTTAGCAGCCAAGCTCTTAACCACTGCACCACCAGGGCTCCAGTCTATCAGGAGGTAGTCTAAGCTAGTGTCTCCTTCAAGTCCTAATGGACCCAAACACACCCCACCCCAAGGCATACTCTCCAGAACACCGCTTCCAGCAGTCCTTGCTGCCACATCCCCACAGCACAGCTGCCCTTAGTTTGGGATCCCACAGTCTGAGCTTCTCAAATAGTAAAATTTCTTCAAGTATAGGGCACCTGGCACAGTTTAAACTTGGTGTCTGTCCTCCTCAACCTGTTTCGGGGTCACATTGCATGCCTCCATCCAGTCAGTCTCACTTCCTGTTGCCCTAGAGGGACCCTTCGTTATATCTCTGAGTCCCAGTCTGAAAGCTCCAGGCTGAAATTCTAAGGTAACTCTACCTTTGCCCACTTCTAAAGGCTCAAAAAGCGCTTCCGTCCTCCGATTCCTATCCACAATGTAAAAGAAAAAATAAATTTCTAAAGGTGCATTTTCCTTTAAAAAAACTCTTACCCTATATTATGTCCATTCCAATAAATATCAATTGATTTTACTTGCGAAATCCAAGCTGTTTCCTTTACTGTTTAGTAATAAAGACTTTGGTTAGGAAAACTATCTAAGAGATACTCTAAGTGAACATGACCCTAATTAACAAATAAGCTAATAGTAAAAAGCAGTATGTAGAGAAGGGAAATCAAGCAAGCTCAGTTCTAGAACTTCTCTGCCACATAGAAGGCTGCACTATTAAATTATCTTTATTGGTCCTTCCAAATCTAAAATGCTATGCTATGATTTAGATACACCTCTTGACTTGAGAAGATATTCAAAACTAAGAAAATTCTTTCAGACTGTTATTACCTTACCTCTACCCAAGGAAAGAAGGTGAGTTTAGGAGGAATCTAGGATTCTAAATCTTTGTTAAGGTGAAATTCTTAATGGTTCTTAACTCTGTCTCTGGGTAATTACTTCCCTCCAGCAGTGTCAGTTTTCTATCAAAATATGAAACTGTGAATTTCTCATTATGTATAATATTTTCTATTTGGAAAACATTTGTATTTTCTCCATCTAACATTAATATTCATTTAATATCATTGTGTATTTATGAGTAAAAAGATATAAATCTTTAAAAGATTAAAAACAAGAAAAAAATTGTCTTAGCTAGTATACGTCAGCGATTCCCATCATAGGGTCCCTGGTTAGTGGGAATGAAACCAAAAGATATAATCAAGATCTATTAAGTCATTAATAGTCACCAACTCTTATAAGAACTAGAGGGCACTCTTTGAAGCTTAAAAGGAGCACTTTAAAGACATGTGAAAGTAAAATAAGTTTGCACAGTAGATTGCAAGCGTCAGTAAGCTCACAGCCCTAAGAGATTGATATGGGAAAACCACTGACACCCACATAAAGAAATTTAAGTACAAATGAATGGGCTCCCTAAAAATAAGCAGATCAAATGTTTCCAACATCAACTGTAAATATATATATTTTAGGTAAATTTAAACAGTTGGCCCACTCCTTTTATGGACTTCAGCACTCTTACTACTTTGAAAAAGTTCTAAATAAAAAAGTTGAGCTCTAGCCACAGGCTGGAGTTTACAGGAGTTATCAGAAACAGGGGAGTCATCATTTAATAATTTCTTTAGCAGATGTTGATCAAGCGCCTGCTAAGTGCAAGAGTGAACTCATTGCTTTAGCCCACTCCTAGTGAAAAATAACGACGTGTATAATCTATTAATGACATCTGTCTCATCAGTGCCACACAAGTAGGGGCCCAGGATACTTCTCAGACAATGAGCAAAATCATCTTTCAGAAGAACTGTAAAGACCTGAGTAGCTCAATTTGAAAACACACCATTTATTTTGAAGGAAAAAGGGATAAAGAGACCACCTTCAAATATTTTCCTTTGGATCCATTTTTGTGGTGCCAGTTTAAAAAAAAACAACTTTTCACTAAATGATGCTATTTATTCCAATAATGTTGTTGTTGTGTGCTGTCGAGTTGATTCTGACTTATAGTGACCCTCTACGACAGAGCAGAGCTGTCCCACAGTTTCCTAGGCTGTAATCTTTATGGGAGCAGATTGAGTCATATAATATGAGGCTAAAGAAACAGTTACTCCAAAGGAGCCAGTTAATCATATGCCAACGATCCCAACTTTCTGATAGTAAAAAAACACCACCCTCATTACTCATATTCATGTATTTGTTCAATAAACATCCTAGCACTGTGTTAGGATTGGAAATACAAAGATGAACAATTTATTCCCTGACTTTCAGAAACTGATCTAGTTGGGGAAATCAACCCACAGATAATTATGATATAGTACGTGCTTGGTACGGTGATAGATACCTGGTCATTGTGTTGTGGGATCCTATTTCAGTCTGGTGAAATTGAGAAAGGCCTTCTGGAAAAGTCAGTGCCTGAAATTAGTATTAAAGGATGACTAGCTTTTAGTCGGAGCCCTGGTGGCGAAGTGGTTAAGTATCTGGTTGCAAACCAAAAGGTCAGCAGTTTAAATCCACCAGCCACTCCTTGGAAACCCTATGGAGCATTGCTATGAGTCAGAATCAACTCGACAGCCAACAATATAGCTTTTAGTCAGAAGTGAGGTGAGAATGCTCCAGGTAGAGAGGGCAAGCATTAACAAAATCATGAAGGAAAAACTGTGGGTCAGTGTTGCCAGAAAACAAAATATGAGGCCTGGATAGGTAAGAAATAAGATTCAAGAGAGAGGTAAGCATCTGATCATAGAAGACCCTTGTAAGGGCAAAGGGAGATTTGGAAAACTTTAGCAGGAGATTGACAGGATCAAATCTGCAATTTAAATAGCTTATACTGAAGCCTGAGTGAAGGATCAATTTAAGAAGTGAGGCAGGGAGAGCTGTTAGGGGGCTGTAGCAGTAAGGAGAGAAATGATGAGGGCTTAACGTTTGTAGAATGCTTTCTCATACGTTATTTCATTTGCTTTTCATAACTACACTTTGCAGTGGGTAGGCTAAGATTAATATCTTCATTTTGTGAGTGCATAGCCAGGTGCTTTGTGTACATCATCCCCAATCCTTATAAAAAATGCTACAAAATAAGTACTGTTAACCCACTTTACAGAAGCTGATCCTATCAATCTCCTGCCAAAGTTTTCAATGGCTCCCCTTTGCCCTTACAGTTGTGGCACATACAAGGGCAGGGTCAGGACTAGCCACAGCTCCAGTGCCTAGTGCAGAACTCATTCTGAATAGCAAGTGAGTCCTCTCCTCTAGAGAATAAGGCAAGACAATCCTTTTGGGCAAATCTACACCTCTGGAAATGCCTCTCAGGAGTCGATATGGCAATAAGACCACCATGCCCAACTTCCTATACAGTTTTGTCTATGCATTTAAAAGTCCTATTGAACATCATTTTATGATCAGATTACCAAGGCCTAGGAGCTTGTGACAAATTTGTGATACGGAAGAGTAGGAAATACAATTCAAAAATTAAAACAGACGTGTTGTAAAACCCAGCCCAAGCAAAGAATCCTGGCTGGATTCCTAAATGACAGAGCACAGAAATGTAAAGCTAGGCGGTACTAGAGATATCATTTAGTTCAACCCCCTCTTTTCACAGATGAGAACACTAAGGCCTAGAGTTATTAAGTGACTTTGCGAGGGTCACTGAACAAGTTCAGGCAAAGGGAGAATGAAATGCTAAGCTAAAACCCGTTTTCATCTGCCACAAAACTAGTGCCTGGTACTAACATGGAATCTCTTTGGGCTGACAGACAAAGGTGTGCTCTGGCTTTCTTTTTAAGTAGAAGGAGAAACTTAAGTTTTCCATTTTTATTAGTCTTGCTGCAGCAAATTCATAGGATTACAATTACTGAAGAAATTTGCGTGCTTAGAATTTGGTGTCCAGTTGCTGAATTTGTCCAGGTATCAAGGTGGGAAAGTGGCTATAAGTTAGAGTTAATTCATTCATTATCAAATATCTGAGGGCCTACCATGTGCCAAATATCCTCTTCAATTCCAATTTTTCCATCTAGTAACAACTATCTGCCAGCTTGATTCTCGATGCTCTGCCAGTTACCCTTGCACATAAACTCCTAAGTTATATAAACTTTCATTGACTCCTGGAAAGAGTTAATAGGGGAAAAGGCAGAGTTGGAGGGGAGGTGATATGAGGTGAAGTGGGAGGTTGCCAAATGCCAGAGAGAGTTGTGATTCCAATGAGCAAGCCACCCAGTGATGAAGGATTCTAATTAGAACATATGTCTAGTAGCTTGCAGATAGCAGAAGGATCATGTAAGTTGCCCCGGCACAGAACAAGTATAGGGCTGTCCAGTTCTTAACTACTGCATGAAGGATCAGAGTGATACACACATAAAAAACAAACAAGCAAACAAAAACTCACTGCCATCGAGTTGGTTCCGACTCATGGCAACCCTATGGGGAAGAGTAGAACTTCCCCATAGGGTTTCCAAGGCTGTAAATCTTTACACAAGCAGACTGCCACATCTTTCTCCCGTGAGATACACACAGCAGAGACCTCAAAAGATAGACAGAATGAATATGGAGACAAGCAGAGGCACAAAGAGAGTCCCAAAGAAAAGAGAAAGATGTGGAAAAGAATGGAATCTGGAAAAAAAATTATATTTTCAAGTAATGACATTGCCATCTTGTGGCCTTTAAGGATAAAGCTAGGTTGGCTTTCCACAATTATGTGCATAAGGGTGGATATAGCATCTTTTGTTTTTAATCTCATATTTGGAACCTGCCTCCTTCTAAAATATCTAAGGTGTAAGATATACATAAAACATAATTTAAAAAATAAGGCACTAGGGTGGTTTAGTAAAACAAACACCAGATTTGAAACCACTTATCAAAGTTCTGTGACCTTGGACAAATTACTTAATGTGTCAGAGTGTTATATTTCCTCAGCTATAAAATGCAGGTAATAACAACCTTACAGAGTTGTGAGAATTAGAAATCCATTAATATATTCATTCAACAACCACTGTCAACTAAGTGCTAGGCACTGTGTATGAAACAGGAGAGAAAAAGATGAATAAGACATGATTTTTGCCCTTGAAAGGCTTATCAATGAGATGGAAGGAGACAGATGTGGACAAAGAGGTGTAGTAAGGTGGTAAAGGGGTTACGCTGGGAATATGTATGGGTAGCAGAGGAGGCACTAAGAAGGAAGGGCACATCAAGAAAAGCACAGTGCCTGGCATATAGTAGGCACACAGAATGTGGTAACTATTTTTTAAATTATAAAGCAGAAATAGATCCTACTAGGCACCTAAATTACAGTTTTGGCAAAGAATATTAAATATACCATGGCAAATCTGCAAAAGGCCTCTTTCAAGTGTTAAAAAGCAAAGATGTCACTTTGAAGACTAAGGTGCACCTGACCCAAGCCATGGTATTTTCAATTGCCCCATATGCATGTGAAAGCTGGACAATGACTAAGGAAGATCAGAGAAGAATTGATGCATTTGAATTATGATGTTGGCAAAGAATAGTGAATATACCATGGACCGCCAGAAGAATGAACAAATCTGTCTTGGAAGAAGTATAACCAGAATGCTCCTTAGAAGTGAGGATGGCAAGACTTTGTCTCACGTACTTTGGACATGTTATCAGGAGGGACCACTCCCTGGAAAAGGACATCATGCTTGGTAAAGTAGAGGGTCAGCAAAAGAGAGGAAGACCCTCAGTGAGATGGATTGACACAGTGGCTGCAACGATGGGCTTAAGCATAGCAATGATTGTAAGGATGGCACAGGATCGCTGTGAGTGGGAACCACCTTGACGGCGCCTAACAAGAATAACAACAGGCACCTGAGGTGAGACGATTTGGCATGGAATTTGGCTTTAAGTTTCTTAGAAACCATGATATAAAAGGAAACAGGTTAGGTTACATTATTTCTTATTCTGGCAAGATAAAATACACAGATACAACTATAGAGAAGACTTTTTTTCCCCTAGAAATAAACCCAAGGAAGGATTTACCACATGGGTTATCTTGAATACAATTTTGAAGCTATGGACAATATCTATAATAACATTTTATGGACAACTCTGAAAACATCATACAGATGAATGGTTTTTATGCAACAACATTGTTCTTACCTTTGGTGGACATGATCTGGAGTTATCACTGAATGTATAACGTGTTTTTCTGTTAGAATACTATAGTGTTAGGATTCTGGGAAAGTCACTTTGACAATGTTCCCTAAGGATGAGTCATCAAAGAGAACCTGGAGAAATGTACATAATTGGAAACGTGACTAAGAAAAGATCTCGCTGTCTGTTGAGCTCTGTCATTTTTACTGTACTCATGAGGTAGAGGATCCCTTGGCAGGAAACAAGAACTAAGTGGCCCAACAGGCATTTAAGCTTTCAAACAAGAATAGAGTAAGTCCTGTGCTAATTTTGACACAAGATAGTAGGCTCCACAGATGATAATGCCTGCCACTAAGGGGTAGACCAGGGATTAAGAAGCAACCAGTGAATATAGTTCAGATAAACTAGACAGGAGGTAGTGTGATGTAATGGAAAGGGCATGGGCTTTGAAGTCAGATAAATCTGATTCAAATCCTAGTTCTGCTACTTACTCTGCGATTGCACAAATTACTTAATTTTTCTGATCTTTAATAGGATATTAATATCTACCTTGCATGAATTATTGTACAGATTATAGATAAGGTGTATAAATAACAATAATAACTGATAATAATTGTTAACAATTGTTGAGGCTTACTTCATATCAGACACTATGCTAAGCACTTTACATATGTTATTTCATTTATTCTTAAAACCAATTCTGTGTGGTACATATTATCTGGTACCTTGTAGGTGCTCAATAAAAGGCATATATTAGAACTGTTAGTATCAGTTATAATAATAAACCAATTAGGCAAAAGTGAAAGAGGCCATTTTTACCCTGAGAATTAGTGCCTAGAACAGAGTCAGCAAACTACAGCCCATGAGCCAAATCTGGCCTATTATGTTTTTGTACAGTTCATGAGCTAAGAATGGTTTTTATATTTTTAAATGATTGGAAAATCAAAGAAGAATAATACTTCATAACATATGAAAATTATGTGAAATTCAACTTTTAGTGTATGTAAGTGAAGTTCTTTTGGAATATAGCCATGCCTTTTTCTTTATATATTGTCTATGGCTGCTTTTGTACTATAAAGGCAGAGTTGAGTAGTTGTGACAGAGATCATATAGCCTGCAAAGCCTAAAATATTTATATCTGGCCCTTTACAGAAAACATTTAGTAACCCTTGGCCTAGAACAAGACCTCCGAGGGCCAAGGTAGCTAGAGAGTATAAACAGCCCAGTTTAGTGTAAGTAAGACTACCCAGGAGTGAATATTAAGAGGTGGGATCTAGAAGGAGCAAAAATCCCATCTGCCCTCATGTTTGGACCAGTGGAAAAGGTATTGTAGGTTGTTCCAGTGCCAACATGGACAGGGTTGAAGAGAGGAAAAGAGCTTAGGCTGGACCATCTACAAGCTCTACTAGCTAAATCATTCAGTTAAGCAGGCTAAGAAATTTGTGAACTGATTCTTTCTATGCTTTTGTGTTTTGTTTTCTTTTCCCTTTGTGTTTTAGCAAAAATTCTCTTTCAAAAATTCTAATCTTATCAAAGCTAAGCCAAGGGAAGTGATTGATTCACACCTAGACCAGGATAAAGTCCAAACTTCTTAACTATTCTAAGCCCTGCAGTGTCTGGTCTGGTCCCTTCTGACTTGTTTAGACTCATCTCCTGACTCCTCCCTACACATATACTCCACTCATGCTATGCAATTTAGAGCACCCTAAAGTAAGCCCGTTTTACACCTCATGCTTTTTTTATACTCTGCTGCTTTCTCTACTTCCCACCGTTCCTCACCTTCCCTGCCGGAAGAAGTCCTCATCCTTCAAGACTCGGCTGAAATGTCACCTTTTCTGTGAGGCCTTCCTTGATTCTTTCTGTCCATCTTGGAAGAGATGATCACTTCTGCCTTTTGCCTGCACTCTGTCTCCTGTCACAGCACATGTCATTCTGCATTGGCAGTTGTTTACGAGTCTATGAATTCTTTAAAGTTAAGGATGATGTCATAATCTTAGCACCTCACATTGCTCCCAGGACAGGGTAACCTAGAATGTGTGAAGGCTGAGGAGGATCAGAGGACTTCAAAGGGCCAGGAAGAATGAACTTCCTAGCTTAAGAACCTGGGAATGAAATGAAGGGCAGATAAATAAAAACTCAGGAGAGGAAGGCCTAGGGTGGCGGAGCTCCTACCTGGGATTTTTGGTTTTGTTTGGTTTTCCTTTATGAAGGCTAGTGAATAATTCAGTAGGAAATAGCTTCAACTATAAAAGCAAAAAACACTATTCAAACAGGATATTCATGTCATACCTCTCTGAAGATAGATACCACAAGACAACATTGTAATTAAGAGAAGATGTTTCAGAAGAAGCTGAGACAATATGGTCCAAAAGCTTGGCTGATGATAAAACTAAATAAAAGGATAGAAGTTGAAAACTGTAAATAGCTAATGTGTCTAGTAGATGAGGTCTTTCAAATACAGATGTCTTACATGAGCTCTTATCACTCCCAACTGAATATTTGAGTCTTGAGACTGGAAGAGACCTTGTCCAGTAGCCTCTTGGTATTTGCTCAATCCAAGGCTTATATCTGCTCTTAAAAATATTGTTGCTAGTAACTTTGATCTCTCAATCATCACTGAGATCGAAAGACCTTTATTTTATAAGCACGGTTTGAGGTTTTGTTTTTTTACCTCAATTTGTTATCTTACTTCAGCATACTGAATCTTATCAGCCACTTTGGGCTCTGTCATACCATTTTATGAAATGTTTATGTGGTTTTTCTCCATCAGCTTGGCAGTTTACTATGCAGAAAAGCTAAGTGTCATATCAGTAAACTTAAACGTTCCTCTTTTAGATAGTTAATAAGGAATGTCCTGGTATTAATGTCTCATCATTTATAAGAGGTCTTTTATAAATCAGCTCTTTCACTATAATTCATATTTATTTTCATATTCCATCTTTTCTTCAACTTTCCAGAGTTTGGTAAAACTATGGAATGATTTCTATCATCAGCTCATAGCTTCCAATCAGTCCTTCTGTATTTTCCTATTTGGCTTTCTTTATCTCCCATTCTCCATAGCAGATTTTCAAATGGTTTCTACTCTTCTTAAACCTCTCACCATCCCAAGCTCCCCTTGCTCTCAACAAAAGACCTAGGCCTCTACTTTATGGAGAATATAGAGGCCGTCAGACAGTAACACCATCATGTTCCTGCTGCCACCCTGGGACATCTCAATTTTGCATGCATCCTTCCCTCTTTCTATACCATTCCAGCTGAAGTGGTGTTCATCCCCTGATTTAGGGCCAATCTTTAAATCATCAGATTGGCCTGTGCTCTAGACCCTTTCCCTCCTCCTTTTTCAGGGACCTCTCTTGATTGATTATTCGCTTCCCTGCATTCTTCTCATTAGCCTTTGCACCTTCTGCCATCTCATCCATCTAAAATAATACTCTCCCCCATCTCGTTCCCCTTCACAATCCAACTTTTTGATTTAGAATTGTTCATATTCACTGATTCTACTTCCTCACCTTCAACTTCTCAACTCACTTCAATCTGGTTTCTACTCCCATCACCCCACTGAAACGTCTCACAAAAGTCACCAATGACATCTTTGCTGCTAAATCCAATGCATATATCTTAGTCCTTATCTTATTTATCTTTCAACAGTATTTGACCTTACTGACCACATCCTTCTCTTTGAAACATGTTCTTCTGTTCGCACTATACTTTCCTAGTTTCCTCCTTTTTCTTTTGCTGTTCTTCTTGGTCTCCTTCTTGAGCTCATCTTCCTGTGTCACTTCTTCAGTGGTAGCTCTGTCCCAGTCTCTCTACTCTCACTGTACTCACTCTTCCTAGGATTCTTTTCATTCCAAGTGACAGATCCCAACTTAGCCTGGACAAACCACCACAACCAACAAAAATAACAACGGAAATGTACTGATTCATGTACCTGAAAAGTCCAGGGGTAGATCCTAGATAACTGGTCCAGAGGCTTATTAGAATAAGGTCATCACAAGCAGCCTCACTCTGTCTCTTAGCCTTGTTTTCCTTACTGTTGGCTCCATCTTCAGGCAGGTTCTTTCCAAGTGATGGCAAGATGCCTACCAGCAACTCCAGGCTTATACACAATCCTCTTAGCAAACACAATGGAAAAAGTTCTACCTAATTTCTTAAAATGTAAGTCTAGGAATCATTCTTGACTGTCCTCCCCGAGCCCCACATCTCTTTAATTACGAAGTCCTGTCTCAATTTCTAAATCTTTCTCCATCCCCTCTGCCAGTATTCAAGTTCAGGTCACTGTTGTTTGTCTAGATTCCTACAACAGCTTCCCAGTGATTTTCTGCCTCAGGTCTTGCTGCCCTTCAATCCAGTCTTCACTTTACAGCCTTTCTTATCTTTTGAAAATGTTAATCTGATCCCATTACTTCCCTGTACAAACCTTTGATGATTCCCCTCATTGGTAGCAAGCTAAAATTAAAACTAATTCTTGTTATGTTCTGTAAGGCCCTACATGATGTGGCTTCCACTTGCTTCTCTGGCCTCACCTCTTCACTTCATCCCTGGTTGTCTGCAGCTCCATATGTCTGATTAGCCAACTCTCTCTCCCAGCTCTATACGTTTTCACATAGGGCGCCCTCCACCTGGACCATTTCCTTCTGAGCCCTCTGACCTGGTGAACTTCTACCTATCCTTTCATGTCTCAACTTAGATATGACTTCATTGAGGAAAGTCTTCCATACTGTATTATGTATGTACTCTTTCTGTTAGAATATTCTATTTGCTCCATCTTGGCACTTACCACAGAAAACAAAACGAACAACAACAACAACAAAAAAAAAAAAAAAACAGTTGCCATTGAGTTGACTCCTACTCTTGGCAACCCCATGTGTGTCAGAGTAGAACTGTGCTTGATAGAGTTTTCACTGGCTGATTTTTTGGAAGTAGATTGCCAGAATTTTCTTCTGAGGCACTTCTGGGTAGACTCAAACTTCCAGTCTTTTGGTTAGCAGCTGAGCACCTTAACCATTTGCGCCTTCCAGGGACTCTGCATTTATCATACTTATTGTAATTGCTTCTTAAGTCATTCATATCCCTCAGCAGTCTATAAGGTCCATGAAGGCAGTTACTTCCTCTGTTTTGTGAAAGACTATATCCTTAGGATCACAGAGTAGACATTGAGCAAATATTTGTTGAATTTTTAAATAAAATGAGGTACCGTTGTACTAGGTGATTTCCAAGTTCTTTTCTAGATTTTAGAATCTTTAATTCCATAAATAATTAGAAAATCTAAAAATATAATGCCTGTTACTTCTCATTTTAAATGCTTATTGATCCTCCTTAAAGAATAGTAGAGTTTTAGAATTGAAAAGGATTTTACCAATCATCTAGCACTAATCCACTTCATTTGAAAGATTAGAAGGGGGAGGCTCAGAGGGATTCAGCAATTTGCACAAATCACAAAGCTACTTATAGTTGCTTAGTTGAACTAGCACTTTCAATCCAGGGCTTCTTTCTCTTCCCTAAGCTTATTAACACATTTAACAGACTAGTGTAGTATGATTTTTTATATTAATACAAAGGAAACTTATTATCTATAGCCTCATATGTTTAACCTTTTAAAATGTATTTATTGTCCTATACATCTCAATAGATTTTAATAGTTTTTCAGGATGAAAGTCAATACCTGGTCTATAGATCCTTGATACCCTCTAGAGTTCCTTCCTTGCAGATGGAGTTTATATTGTACACTATTAGTGCTCTAATATATTGCCCATAAATAGCTATAAGTTACACATTTTATTCAGTTGTCCCACAGATTTACCTCAGAAGGGTAATTACTCAGTAGATGCAATCTGGATTTCATAATCTGAGGAACATTCATGTTGTATAAAAGAAGTACTAGACCTCTGTTTAACTCTTTGTATTAACTGTTGTTCTCCATTCCCTCTTGGAAATTTATTGACTGATGTCCATTATGAGGAGCCCTGGTGGCTCAGTGGTTAAGAGCTCGGCTGCCAACCAAAAGGTCAGCAGTTCAAATCCACCAGCTGCTCCTTGGAAGCCCTGTAGGGCAGTTCTCCTCTGTTCTGTAGGGTTGCTGTGAGTTGGAATAGACTCAAAGGCAACATGTTTGGTTTTTTGGTTTGGCCCATTATGAAATATGAGCTTGAGAAGAGAATAGTTTCTACAGAAACTTAGTTGAGGTTTGAAAAAACTGAGTAAGAGCAACTTTCTAAAAATAATTACAATAGAATTGGGTCAGGACTAAAAAAAACTAAAAAAAATTTTTAATTAAAACTAATTTTCTTTTAAAGAAACAAAAAGTGGAACCAACTGACCAATGCATTATGAAACTGTAATCAGTGGACCTATTCCAAAATAAAATTCCTTGGTTGGTCATTCAAAGATGGTATATAAATGTTCTTCAGGCATTTTAAGTTAAAATAAGATATTCCTATATCTTTTCAGTATGATTCTTTACTTTAACTGACATTGCAGTTAACTGAACTACGGTATGTATGTGGACTTGTCATATGCTTCTGAATGTGTTCATGTAGTTATAATTTTGCTTTTGAACTGAATTTTAAGCTTCTCAATGGCTAAGATAGACCTGTATATTTCATTTCTTTGGAATTTTTCCATAGTGCCTAATGCAATGATCTGCACACACCTTTGATGACGGAGTTTTATTTCCCTAGTTATTACTGGGATCAGCTAGCCTTTCTCATTCTGGGTTGACATTATTGCTTTGTTTTCATCTTTCTTCCTTCCTTCCTTCTTAATTTTGGAATATTGTTTTTTCTAGAAAGGAGAGACAGAAAGAGGATACTAGAAGGAAGGAGATATTCAATCAACCAGCCGCTATTGGGAGCTTGCCATGTATTTGTCATAGTATTTGATGCTTAAAACAAGCAAACAAAAAACAACCACAACACTAAAAATGAAGTGGAAGACAAGTTACAAGTGTATTTAAAACAGATGTTTGCGCTTAAATAAAAATTTCTAAATGTAACCTTTTATTTTTTTAGGAATTCTTTTTTTATTGTGCTTTAAGTGAAAGTTTACAATTCAAGTTAGTCTCTCATACAAAAATTTATACACACATTGTTATGTGACCCTAGTTGTTCTCCCTATACTGTGACAGCACACTCCTCCTTTTCATCCCGGATTTCCCGTGTCCATTCAACCAGCTCTTGACCCTCTGTGCCTTCTCATCTTGGCTCCGGACAGGAGCTGCCCATTTAGTCTCATGTATCTACTTGAACTAAGAAGCACACTCTTTACAAATATCATTTTATGTCCCATAGTCTGGTCTAATCTTTGTCTGAAGAGTTGGCCTCGGGAATGGTTTTAGTTTTGGGATAACAGAGAGTCCAGGGGCCATGTCTTCCGGGGTCCCTCCAGCCTCAGTCAAACCATTAAGTCTGGTATTTTTACTAGAATTTGAGTTCTGCACCCTACTTTTCTCCTGCTCTGTCAGAGACTCTCTGTTGTGTTCCCTGTCAGGGCAGTCATTGGTGGTAGCTGGGCACCATCTAGTTCTTCTGGTCTCACGCTGATGGAGTGTCTGGTTTATGTGGCCCTTTCTGTCTCTTGGACTAATATTTTCCTTGTATCTTTGGTGTTCTTCATTCTCCTTTGCTCCATGTGGGTTGGGACCAATTGATGCATCTTAGATGGCTGCTCGCTAGCTTTTAAGACCCCAGACACCACTCACAAAGTGGGATGCAGAACATTTTCTTAATAAACTTTGTTATGCCAGTTGACCTAGATGTCCCCTGAAAGCATAGTCCCCAGATCCCTGCCCCTCCTACTCTTTCCCTTGAAGTGTTTGGTTGCATTCAGGAAATGTCTTCACTTTTGGTTTAGTCCAGTTGTGCTGACTTCCCCTGTAGTGTGCGTTGTCCTTCCCTTCACCTGAGATAATTCTTGTCTACTACCTAGTTAGTGAATACCCCTCTTCCTCCTTCCCCGTCCATCAAAGAATGTTTTCTTCTGTGTTTAAACCTTTTCTTGAGTTCTAATAATAGTGGTCTTATACAATATTTTCCTGACTAAATTTACTCAGCATACTGCCTTCCAGATTCCTCCATGTTGTAAGATGTTTCACGGATTCATCATTGTTCTTTATCGTTGCATGGTATTCCATTGTATGAATATACCATAATTTGTTTATCCATTCGTCCATTGATGGGCACTTAGATTGTTTCCATCTTTTTGCTATCGTGAACAGTGCTGCAGTGAACATGGGTGTGCATATATCTATTGGTTGTGATGGCTCTTATTTCTCTAGGATATATTCCAAGGAGTGGGATTGCTGGTTCATATGGTACTTATATTCCTAGCTTTTTAAGGAGGCACTAAATCAGTTTCCAAAGTGGCTGTACCATTTTACATTCCAACTAACAGAGTAAAAGTGTTCAAGTCTCTCCACCACCTCTCCAACATTTCTAATTCGGTGTGTTTTGGATTAATACTTGCCTTGTTGGGGTGAGATGGTATCTCATTGTAGTTTTGATTTGCATTTCTCTAATGGCTAATGATTGTGAGCATTTCCTTATGTGTCTGTTAGCCACCTGAATGTCTTCTTTGATGAAGTGCCTGTTCATATCCTTTTAAATGCAACCTTTTGACCTAGCAAGTCTACTTCAGGACATCTATCTTATGGAAATAATTAACATGTAAAAAGATTTAGCTCTAAGAATGTTCTTCTCAGCATTGTTTTTAATGGGAAAAAGTTAGAAACAAATTTTTAACCATGAGGATTTATCATATAAATACAGTGGACTATATGGTGCAGTGAATTGCTATTAAATGGCCCTTCTAGCCATGGTCTTGTAACTCCCACAAAATGACTGGGTGGGACTATGCAAATTAGGTGCTTGTGGCCACCAAGGGGATTGGACGACCAGGTAATGCAGTTAAGGTACGTGGAGCCCTTGTAGGGGATTGTTCAGTTTTGCCATCCTATATAAAGGGAGCAATCCCGGAGGTTGGAGTGGGACCTCACTACCATCAAGAAGAAGAGTCAGGAGCAGAGCGTTGTCTTGAGACCCAGGGTTCCTGCACTGAGAACCTCCTAGACCCAGGAGACAGAGAAAGAGCTGTAACACTGAAGTTGACATGAGACAGCAACAGCATGGACTAGTAGGCTGGGCTTGCTGACCCACGGAGTGAGAGAACTAAGGACCTTCAGGCCGGAGGCTTCCTGGTGGAGAGGAGTGCCTCTGGGCACTTAATTTGTGGAGCTAAAGAGCTTTGTAACACTTGCCCAAACAGGGCAGAGGCCAGGCCCAAGCGGGGGCCCACACTGAGAACCAGAGCCCAGGCCCAGGCCAAGAGTGAGGGCCTAGGCCTAGAGCAAAGGCATGGTGGCAGCAGCCAAGAAGAAGCTGTCTTGATTGAAGAACTGTATCCTGAGTTGTTCTATTACTTTCAAGTTCATCCTGATCCTGAATTGTAACCTGTTACTTCCCTAATAAACCCCATAATCATGAGTATTTATGAGTTCTGTATGGCCATTGCAATGAATTATCAAACTCAGCAGAGAAGTAGAGAGTGCCATGAGAGGGACGGCTGGTGTTAGAATTGGTAAAAAGGGTTGGAGGATAGAGGTGTGTTGACCTCCATCTCATAGGAATCAGCTTTAGATGAGGAGATCTGATGCTACATCATTTTTACAGAATTGCTCAGTTAAAAATAATGTATTTATTGACATTTGTTGTTAGTTGCTAATGAGTCATTTCTGACTTATGGCGATGCCATTGTGTAGAGAGTAGAACTGCTCCTTAGAGTTTTCAAGGCAGAAAGCAGATCTGTCAGAAGCAGATCTGTCTCCCAAGGCA
The DNA here is from genome assembly GCA_030035585.1 of Dugong dugon. Taxonomy (NCBI): domain Eukaryota; kingdom Metazoa; phylum Chordata; class Mammalia; order Sirenia; family Dugongidae; genus Dugong; species Dugong dugon. The sequence continues at coordinate 43,692,522 of CM057476.1, read as the reverse complement.
CCTCTGGGTAGGTTCAAACCATCAACCTTTTAACTAGTAGTTGAGCACTTATCCGTGTGTGCCACCCAGGGACTACTATTTACTGATATAGAAAGATATTTATGATTTACTAATTGGACAACATAAGCTATGAAGTGTGCATAGTTTCATCCTTTTTTTCCTTTCATTTTTTTGTGTTAAAATATATATAATGTAAATTTTGTCATTTTAATCATTTTTAACTATAAAATTCATTGACATTATTTACATTAAGAGTGTTGTGTAACCATCACCATCATCACTATCTAGTTCTAAAAGCTGCTCCATTACCCCAAATAGAAACTCTATTCCCATTAAGCAGTGACTCCCTCTTTCTCCACTACTCACCTCGCCAAGTTCCTGGTAATCTCTAATCAACATTCTGTCTGTGAATTTTCTGTCTGGATATCACATGTAAGGGGAATCATACAATATTTTTCCTTTTTGTGTCTGACTTATTTTACTTAGTGTAATGTTTTCAGGGTTCATCCATGTTGTGCCATATATCAGAACTTCATTTCTCTTTATGGCTGAATAATATTCCATTGTATGTATGTCATGGATTGAATTGTGTCCCCTAAAAATATGTGTCAACTTGGCTAGGCCATGATTCCCAGTGTTGTGTGATTGTCCACCATTTTGCCATTTGGTGTGATTTTCCTATGTGTTGTAAATCCTACCTCTATGATGTTAATGAGGCAGGACCCAATCTACAAGATTTGATTATATTTTAAGCCAATCTCTTTTGAGATATAAAAGAGAGAAGCAAGCAGAGAGTCAGGGGTGGGGAAGGGGACACCGCATAGCACCAAGAAAGAAGCACCGGGAGCATAGTGCATCCTTTGGACCTGGGGCCCCTGTGCAGAGAAGCTCCTAGTCCAGGGGACGATTGATGGCAAGGACCTTCCCCCAGAGCTGTCAGAGAGAGAAAGATTTCTTCTGGAGCTGGTACCCTGAATTTGGACTTCTAGCCTCCTAAACTGTGAGAGAATAAATTTCTCTTTGTTAAAGCCATCCACTTGTGGTGTTTCTGTTATAGCAGCACTAGATGACTAAGACAATGTATACACCACATTTTGCTTATCCATTCATCTATGATGGATACTTGGATTGCTTCCACCTTTTGGCTATTGAGACTAATGCTGTAATGAACATTTGCATCCAAGTTTCTGTTTGAATCCCTGCTCTCAGTTCTTTTGAGTATACACCTAGGAGTGGAATTGCTGAGTCATAAGGTAATTCAATGTTAAACTTTTTGAGGAACTGCTAAACTGTTTTCCACCATGATCGCACCATTTTACAACCCCACCAACAATGTCAAAGGTTCCAATTTCTCCACATGCTCACCAACACTTGTTATTTTTGTTTTCTTAATTTTTAATTTTTACAGCCCTTTTAGTAGGTTCAAAGTGGTATTTCATTGTGGCTTTGATTTGCATTATTCTAGTGACTAATGATGTTGAGCATCTTTTTATGTGTTTATTGATCATCTATATGTCTTCTCTGGAGAAATGCCTGTTCAATTCCTTTGCCCATTTTTAAATTGTGTTGTTTTTGTTGTTGAGTTATAGGAGTTCTTTATATATTCCAGATATTAAAACCTTACCATGTATTTGATTTTCAAATGTTTCCTCCCATTTTGCAAGTCGTCTTTTCACTGTCTTAATAATGTCCTTTGATGCATAAAAGTTTTTAATTTTGTTGAAGCCCAATTTATCTATCTTTTTCTTTTCTTGCTCATGCTTTTGGTGCTCTAAGAAGCCGTTGCCAAATCCAAGGTCATAAAGATTTACTCCTGGGTTTTCTTCTAATAGTTTCATCATTTCAGCTTTATATTTAGGTTGTTGATACATTTTTGAGTTATTTTTTGTATATGGTATGAAATACGGGTCCAACTTCATTCTTTTACATGTAGAAATCCAGTTGTCCCAGCACTTTATCCCATTTTTGTAAAAGAAAAATACTACAAAAATGACTAGGAGGATATTAAAAAACAAACAAACAAAAAAAAAACCAAAACCAAACCCATTGCTGTCGAGTCGATTCCAACTCATAGTGACCCTATAGGACAGACTAGAACTGCCCCATAGGGTTTCCAAGGAGCAGCTGATGGATTCAAACTGCTGACCTTTTGGTTAGCAGCTGAGCTCTTAGCCACTACACCATCAGGCCTCCAGGAGGATATATAACGAAAGTTATATGGGAGTTTTCTTTGCCACAAAGCCATAGGTACATGATTAACCCAGACACCTAGGGTATCTTTTCAGGTTGCCTAGTTACTCTCACTATAACTACTGCTAACATTCACTAAATTGTCACATTAATTCTAAGTCATTACTTATTAATTAATTCAACGAATACATGAAGACTGATGACTTGGATTCAAATCCAGACACTACCATTTAACTGTATGAGCTTGGAGAAGTAAGTTAATTTCACTGGGCCTCATTTTCCTCTTTCATAAAATGAAGATAATAATATATTGTTGTAAGGATTAAATGCGATACAAAATGTGTAATGTCCAGCACATAATAAACCCTCAATAAATAGTAACTCTTAAGTGCCTCTTATATGTGCTAAGTACTGAGGTTCAAATTCATTCATTCCACAAACATGTACTGAGTGCCTACTATGTGCCAATCAGTGTTCTAGGTGGCTAATTTATATCCGTGAACAAAACAGACGCAATTCCTGTTCTCGTAATACTTGCATTCTAGCAAGTTAAAGATTAAATAAAAAGCAGTTTAATCCGTGGCTATTGATAATAAGAATTACGTTAATTTAGTACTTAAATTATGTGCTGGCCACTGTACTAAGTGACTTTCATATATACTTTTATTTTCTCACGAATCCTGTAAGGGATTATTGTTGCCATTTGATAGTATGGAAACTGAGAGTCAGAGAGGTTATATAAATGAAGTAGGCAAATTAGTGGAGGGGCTGGTATTCAAACCCAGGTCTATCAGACTCTAAAGCTCACAATTAACCTCTACACCTTACTACCTTCATTTGGTGAATGTTGGTTTCAGCCTCTGTGTGAGGTTGTCATTTTTGCTTACAACTCGTTCTTGGCATTCTTGCCAACACTTTTTACTAACAATAGGAGCTATGAGAGAAAGAAATTTGACCTTTTCCTCAATTATATTAAAATACTTAATTATCGAGGACTTCCGGCAAAAGGGCGCTCTAGGCAGAGGCACCACACCATCCCTCCACAGCAAAGATCTGAAAAACTAAGCCAAACAGAGAAAACAGCAATCCTGAAACCCTAAAACATCAAATGAAGAGATAGAGAACTCACCCAAGCATCAAATAGAGTGAGAAAACTGACAGAGAATGGAGAGCGAGGAGAGATTCATGCAGAGGTCCCCTATCAGCCAACGCAGCATGGATCCACCATCTTGGACTCCTATCAGAGACCAGCAGATGGGGGGTACGAGAAAGTAGCTTCACGGAGCTTCCAGTGGGAGACAAAACAACTGGTAATTTGTGATATATGCTTTCCCACCCCTCACCCTTCTTCACCCCCACTCGGCCTTCTCTGCTTCCCGCGACCACAGTCTCTTGTCCGGGAAGCACCACCTGCTTGGATTCCACCCGCCCGCACTGGCCGGCCCTCTGAGTGCCATTTGTTGGCTGCTGGTGTTGCTTTTTCCTGCTTCTTTTGATTTCTTCCTTACCTCTCACCACCTCCTCCTCCTTTCCCTCAAGTACCTGGCTCTGTGCGCCATCTTTGCTTCTTCCTGAGGGGCTGCGGAGCTCCATTCGAGTATGGAACTGCTTCCCGGTCTGGGCTGCCATGCTGGTGGGATCCTGGGGCTTTTGTTTGTTTGTTTGTTTTGAATTGTTTCTTTGTTTTCTTTTCCTTTTCTTGAGTTGGGAGCCCATTCTGGCCAGGCGGTGCTGTGCAACTTGGAACCTACTTCCTCGGCTTGCACATACGCACAGAGGGATCCCTGAAAGCATTTCTTTTTTTGTGGTTTTTTTTTCCTTCTGTTTTTTGGGGGCTTTTCTTGTTCTTTTTTTTTTTTTTTTTTAATTTGTTTTGTTTTCTTTTCCTTCTTTTTCAATTTTTGTCTTTCTTCATTACTTAGTTTCTTGTCTCTCTATACCTTCCTTCTCTTTCTGTTCCCTGAATACCTGGTGCTGAATACCTCTACACCTTCTAGCCAGGCTGTACTGCAACAACTGAGAACAACTTCCCCAGACCTCATAGCTGCACTGGTGGGATCCCTGAGAGCTTTGCTGTTCTTTTTCCTTTTTGTTTATTCATTCTTTTCTTTTCTTCTTCTTCCCCTTTTTGTTTTTCTCCATTTCATAGTCTCTCATCTCTCCACTCCAACGGCAAGCTCTCCTAGCTCTCTTTTTTGTTTGTATGTTTTTGGCTCCTGTTCCTCTCTCCTCTCTCCCATAACAATCTCCCCCATAACATCCTGCCTACCTGCACCATGCACTTAACATCACAGCACCAAGCAGCACAGGCACAGCCTATTGGAACCTACCCTGCACTGATTACCAACCTGCCCTGGTGGCTGTAGTAAGTGCCACAAATAACCCATCCCAGTAACTCCTCTTCAGCTAGACCTGCCCTGCTATACCATATCTGAGCGACTGACGCCGCCAATTGGAGAAGGAGGCAAAAAGTATCATGCCCAAAGACAAGCAAACAACAAAGAACACACAGCCCACCTGCTCAGACATAGCCAAATTTAAAAAAAAGGATGAAACAAATCTATAATCAATAAATGAGAAAAATAACTACTGAATGCCCCGAAGACACCAGGCAATATCAAAACATTTACAAAAACAGGACAGGATGGTTCCAGTAGGCGTCCAAAATAAAACACCAGATGACCTTCCAGTGGAAGAAAAGGCACTAGAACTGCCTGATAGGGAATTCAAATCTCTAATACTCAGAATTATCCAAGAGTTGAAGCAAAAAGCAGACGAAAATGAGGAAAAAATAGACAAATTCATGGAAAAGGCAGACAAATTCATGGAAAATACAGACAAAAAAATTGGAAGAATTCAGGAAAATAATGCAGGGACAAAATGCCAAAATAAATTCACAACTAGAAATTATACAAAAACAACAATTAGAAATCCAAAAGATAAACAATAGGATTTCAGAAGTGGACGGTGTCATAGAAGGGCTGAGGAGCAGATTTGAAATGGTGGAAGACAGGATCAGTGGAATTGAAAACAAACACTTGGATATAACTCTCTTTGAGGAAAACTCAGAAAAAAGAACAAAGAAAAATGAAGAGACCCTGAGAGTTATGTGGGATACAATCAAAAGCAAAAATCTGTGAGTGATTGGAGTTCCAGAATAGGAGGAGAAAACAGAAAACACAGAGAGGATCATTGAAGAACTGCTGACAGAAAACTTCCCTGATATCATGAAAGATGAAAAGCTGGCCATCCAGGAAGCTCAATGAACCCCGTATAGGATAGACCCCAAAAGAAAATCACAGAGGCATATCATAATCATACTCGCCAAAACCAAAGACAAACAAACGATCCTGAAAGCAGTTCATGAAAGACAAGAAGTCACATACAGAGGAGAAACAATAAGACTAAGTTCAGATTATTTGGCAGAAACCATGCAGGCAAGAAGGCAATGGGATGACATATATAAAACCTTGAAAGAAAAAAATTGCCAGCCAATAATATATCCTGCAAAACTCTCATTCAGATATGATGGTGAAATTAGGATATTTCCAGATAAACAGAAATTAAGGGAATATATAAAAACCAAACCAAACTTACAAGAATTATTAAAGGGAGTTCTTTGATCTGAGAACAAACAACTTGAGCTCACAGACAGAATCTAGGATGCAGGATCGTACCAGCCGGATACCAATGTAGGAAATGAACTCTCAAGGACTATCTAAAACCAAAAGAAATACAACAGGAAATCAGAGCATTTAATCAGTAAAAGACAACAACATCAGAACAATAAAAGAGGGAATGAATGGTGTAGGTATAGAACCTTCTAATGGAGAGGAAGGCAAGGCAAAACCAAGTAATAATAGACTGCTTCAAACTTAGAAAGATAAGGGTAAATTTCATGGTAACCACAAAGAAAGTTAACAAACATACTCATAAAAATAAAGAGGAAAAACATAAAGTCTCAGCAAAAACAAAAGAAATGAAAAAAGATCCACAAACAAAAGTAACTCAGCACAGGAGAGTAAGAAGAACAAAGAAAACGTCAGCACCACGAAAAAAAGCACTACAAAATGACAGCAACAAACTCACATCTATCAATAATTACAGTGAATGTGAATGGACTCAATGCACCCATAAAGAGATGGAGAGTGACAGAATGGATAAGAAAACAGGATCCATCAATATGCTGTCTACAACAGACACACCTTAGAAACAAAGATGTGAATTTATTAAAAGTAAAAGGTTGGAAAAAAATATATCAAGCAAACAACTACCAAAAAAGAGCAGGAGTGGCAATACTAATCTGAGACAAAATAGACTTTAAAACAAAATCCACCATAAAAGACAAAGAAGGACACTATATAATGATTAAGGAGATGATCCATCATGAAGACATAACTGTAATAAACATCAACGCACCCAGTGACAGGGCTCCAAAATACATAAAACAAACTCCAACAACACTAAAAAGACTTCAACACACCACTCTCAGTAAATGACAGAACAACTATAAAGAAACTCAGCAAAGATACAGAAGACCTAAAGGGCACAATCAGCCAACCTGACCTCATAGACACATATAGAACACTCCATCCAACCACTGCAGGGTACACATTCTTTTCCAATGCACATGGAATGTTCTCCAGAATAGACCACATCGTAGGTCACAGAGCAATCCTCAACAAGATCCAAAACACTGAGATAATTCAAAGTATCTTCTCTGACCACAATGCCATCAAGGTAGAAGTTAAACAACAGAAAGAGCAAGGAAAAAGAAAATCAATTACATGGAAACTGAATAATACCCTGCTTACACATCACTGGATAATAGAAGAAATCAGAGATGGAATCAAAAAATTCCTAGAATCAAATGAGAATGAAAACATATCATACCAAAACCTTTGGGACACAGCCAAGGCAGTCCTAAGAGGACAATTTATAGCAATAGATGCACACATCAAAAAAGAAGAAAGGGACAAAATCAAAACATTAACTACACAACTCAAACAAATCAAAAGAGAACAGCAAAAAAAGCCAACAGCCACCGGAAGAAAGGAAACAATAAAGATCAGAGCAGAAATAAATGAAATAGAACAAAAAAACAATAGAAAGAATCAACAAAACCAAAAGTTGCTTCTTTGTAAGAATCAACAAAATTGACAAACCACTGGCCAGACTGACAAAGGAAAACCAGGAGAGGATGAAAATAACCCAAATAAGAAATGAAATGGGGGTCATTACAACACACCCAACTGAAATAAAAAGGATCATAACAGAATATTATGAAAAGCTATCCTCCAACAAATTTGAAAACCTAAAGGAAACGGATAAATTTCTAGAAACACACTACCTACCCAAACTACTACAAAGTGATGTTGAAAATCTGAACAGAACCATAACAAGATAAGAGATTGAAAAGGTAATAAAAAAACTCCCAACAGAAAACAAGCCCTGGTGGAACATCTAGCTAAATTGGCATAACACAGTTTATAAAGACAATGTTCTACATTCTACATTGGTGAGTAGTGTCTGGGGTCTTAAAAGCCTGTGAGCATCCATCTAAGATACTCCACTGGTCTCATCCCTTTGGGAGCAAGGGAGAGTGAAGAGAGCAGGATATAAGGAAAAGATTAGTCTGAAGGACTAATGGACCACAGCTACCAAGGCCTCCACCAGACTGAGTCCAGTACAGCTAGATGGTGCCTGGCTACCACCACTGACTGCTCTGAGCAGGATCACAACAGAGGGTTCTGGACAGAGCTGGAGAAAGATGTAGAACAAAATTCTAACTCACAAAAAAAGACCAGATTTACTGGCCTAAAGGAGACTGGAGAAACCCCAAGAGTATGGCTCCCAGACACCCTTTTAGCTCTGTGGTGAAGTCACTTCTGAGGTTCAATGTTCAGCTGGGGAGTGGACAGCCCCATAAAACCAAATGGGACTAATGAGGCACAGCAGTCCAGGGACAAGGACTAGAAGGCAGAAGGGGACAAGAAATCTGGTGATGGGGAACCCAAGGTTGAGTAAGGATAGTGTTGATGTGTTGTGAGGTTGTTAAGCATTGTCATAGGGGAACATGTGCACTAACTGTTTAATGAGAAACTATTTTGTTCTGTAAACCTTCATCTGAAGTGAGAATAGCAGCACAACTGTAAGAGTGTAGTAGATGTCACTGAACTGTGCAGGTAGAAATTTTTGAAATGGTGTATCTTTGGCTATGTATATTTTTACCAAAAAGAAAAAAAAAAAAAAGCTTGAGAAGGGAGAGGGTTGACATGTCGAGGGGTTGTTAACCAATGTCATAAAACAATATGTGTACTACTGTTTCATGAGAATCTATTTGTTCTGTAAACCTTCACCTGAAGTACAATAAAAAAATAATAATAATAAAAAAGCCCTGGCCCAGATGGCTTCACTGGAGAATTCTACAAAACATTCACAGAAGAGCTTGTACCAGTACTACTCAAGCTATTTCAGAGCACAGAAAAGGAAGCAACACTTCCAAATTCATTCTATGAAGCCAGCATAATGCTGATACCAAAACCAGGCAAAGATGCCACAAAAAACCAAAATTACAGGCCAATATCTCTCATGAATATAGACGCAAAAATTCTCAACAAAATTCTAGCCAATAGAATTCAGCATCATATCAAAAAAAATAATACACCACGACCAAGTAGGATGCATACCAGGTATGCAAGGATGGTTCAACATTAGAAAATCAATCAACGTTAATCCACCACATAAATAAAAGGAAAGAAAAGAATCACATGATCATCTCATTTGATGCAGAAAAGGCATTCGATAAAGTCCAACACCCATTCCTGATAAAAACTCTCAATAAAATAGGTATAGAAGGGAAATTTCTCAACATAATAAAGGGCATCTATGCAAAACCAATGCCCAACATCATTCTTAGTGGAGAGAGGCTGAAAACATTCCCCTTGAGAACAGGAACAAGACAAGGATGCCCTTTATCACCACTCCTATTTAACATTGAGCTGGAAGTTCTAGCTAGAGCAATAAGGCAAGAGAAAGAAATAAATGGCATCCAAATTGGTAATGAAGAAGTTAAAATGTCCCCGTTTGCAGATATGATACTATACCTAGAAAACCCTAAAGATTCCACGAGAAATCTACTGGAACTAATAGAAAGATTCAGCAGAGTAGCAGGATACAAGATAAACATTCAAAAATCAGTTGGATTCCTATACACCAATAAGGAGAATGATGAAAAGGAAATCAGGAAAATAATACCATTTATAATAGCCCCTAAAAAATAAAATACTTAGGAATAAATCTAACCAGGGATGTAAAAGACCTGTACAAAGAAAACTACAAAACACTACTGCAAGAAACCCAAAGGGATCTATATAAACGGAAAAACATACCATGCTCATGGATAGGTAGACTCAACATTCTGAAAATGACAATTCTACCCAAAGCAATTTACAAATACAATGCAATCCCGATCCAAATACCAACAACATTCTTCAAAGAGATGGAAAAACTAATCATTAACTTTATATGGAAAGGGAAGAGGCCCTGGATAAGTAAAGCACTACTGAAGAAGAAGAATAAAGTTGGAGGACTCACACTATCTGACTCAGAACCAACTATATAGCTACAGCAGTCAAAACAGCCTGGTACTGGTACAACGACAGATACATTGACCAATGGAACAGAATTGAGAACCCAGATGTAAATCCATCCACCTGCGGTCACCTGATCTTCAACAAGGGCCCAAAGTCCATCAAATGGGGAAAAGACAGTCTTTTTAACAAATGGTGCTGGCAAAACTGGATATCCATCTGCAAAAAATGGAACAGGACCCATACCTCACGCCATATACAAAAACTAATTCAAAATGCATCAAAGACCTAAATATAAAGCCAAAAACTATAAAGTTCATAGAAGAAAAAAATAGGACCAACGCTAGAGACCTTAATACACGGCATTAACAGGATAGAAACCATAACCATCAACACACAAACCCCAGAAGATAAGCTAGATAACTGGGATCTTCTAAAAATCAAACACCTATACTCTTCAAAAGACTTCACCAAAAGAGTAGAAAGAGAACCTACAGACTGGGAAAAATTTTTTGGACAGTACAAGGCAGACAAAGGTCTAATCTCCATAATCTACAAGAAAATGCAACACCTCTACAACAAAAAGACAAATAATCCTATTAAAAAATGGGCGAAGGAAATGAACAGACACTTCACCAAAGAAGACATTCAAATGGCCAACAGACACATGAGGAAATGCTCGCAATCACTAGCCATTAGAAAAATGCAAATTAAAACCACAATGAGATACCATCCCACCCCGGCATTACTGGCACGAATCAAAAACACTGGAAATAACAAATGTTGGAGGGTCTGTGGGGAGATTGGAACTCTTCTGCACTGCTGGTGGGAATGCAAAATGATACAACCATTTTGGAAAATGATATGGCGCTTCCTTAGAAAGCTAGAAACAGAAATACCATACGATCCAGCAATCCCACTCCTAGGAATATATCCTAGAGAAATAAGAGTCGTCCCTCGAACAGACATATGCACACGTATGTTCATGGTAGCATTGTTCACAGTAGCAAAAAGATGGAAACAACCTAGATGCCCATCAACAGATGAATGGATAAGCAAACTATTGTACATACACACAATGGAGTACTATGCAATGAGAAAGAACAATGATCAATCTGTGAAGCATCTCATAACATGGATGAAACTGGAGGACATTATGCTGAGTGAAATAAGTCAATCACAAAAGGACAAATATTGTATGAGACCTCTATTATAAAAACCCATGAAGAAGTTCACACACAAAATGTAACAATCCTTGTTGGTTACCAGGGATGGGAGGGGTGTGGGGGAAATACTAAATAGGCAATAGATAAGCGGTATCTTAGGTGAAGGGTGAGACAGTACACAATACTGGGGAAACCAGCACAGCTTGTACAAGGAAAGGTCATGGAAGCTCCATAGACACATCCAAACTCCCTGAGGGACTGAATTGCTGGGCAGAGGGCTGTGGGGACCATGGTCTCAGGGAATATCTAGCTCAATTGGCATAACACAGTTTATAAAGACAATGGTCTACATTCTACCTTGGCGAGTAGCGTCTGGGGTCTTAAAAGCCTGTGAGCGGCCATCTAAGATACTCCACTGATCTCATCCCTTTGGGAGCAAGGGAGAATGAATAGAACAGGATACAAGGAAAAGATTAGTCCGACGGACTAATGGACCACAGCTACCAAGGCCTCCACCAGACTGAGTCCAGTACAGCTAGATGGTGCCCGGCTACCACCACTGACTGCTCTAAGCAGGATCACAACAGAGGGTTCTGGACAGACCTGGAGAAAGATGTAGAACAAAATTCTAAGTCACAAAAAAAAAAAAAAAGACCAGATCTACTGGCCTAAAGGAGACTGGAGAAACCCCAAGAGTATGGCCCCCAGACACCCTTTTAGCTCAGTGGTGAAGTCACTTCCGAGGTTCGCCATTCAGCTGGGGAGTGGACAGCCCCATAAAACCAAATGGGACTAATGAGGCACAGCAGTCCAGGGACAAGGAGTAGAAGGCAAAAGGGGACAGGAAAGCTGGTGATAGGGAACCCAAGGTTAAGGATAGTGTTGATGTGTTGTGAGGTTGTTAACTCTTTTCATAGGGCAACATGTGTACTGTTTAGTGAGAAACTATTTTGTACTATAAACCTTCATCTAAAGTGAGAATAGTAGCACAATTATAAGAGCGTAGTCGATGTCACTGAACTGTGCATGTACAAATTTCTGAAATGGTTTATCTTTGGCTATGTATATTTTCACCAAAAAAAAAAAAGAAGGTCGAGAAGGGAGCGGGTTGACATGTCATGGGGTTCTTAACCAATGTCATAAAACAATATGTTTACTACTGTTTCATGAGAAACTATTTGTTCTGTAAACCTTCACCGGAAGTATAATTAAAAAAAAAATATTAAAAAAAAACCTTAATTATCTCTGCAGGAAATGATCAGAGAAGGGATAAATGACAGCTTTGCTTAGAATGTTTCTTAGGATCATTAGGAATTGCAGCTGATTCTCCTCAGTATAGAAGGAGCCGTGGTGGCACAGTGGTTAAGCACTTGGCTGCTAAGTGAAAGGTTGGCGGTTCGAACTCACCATACACTCTGCAGGAGAAAGATGTGGCAGTCTGCTTCTGAAAAGATTTACAGCCTTGGAACCCCTGTGGGGCAGTTCTGCACTGTCCTATAGAGTTACTGTGAGTTGGAATTGACTTGACAGCAACAGGTTTGGTTTTTGGTCTCTTCAGTATGTAGAAAATGTTGCAATTAGAAGAACTCAGGATGTAGCCTTGAAAGAGGTACATAACTGGGTTGTGTGGGAGACTGCCAGTGGAATTCCCTTGATGCTCATCATGCCACCACACTAAGGTGAAGGAAATAAAGAGTTGATGCCCCCTGCATAGACCTCACTGTGTTGCATCATCTTCATTTTGTGGCTCTGAGACTTCAGGAAAGATGTGGCTTCTCCAACTCTAAATATAGTATATATATTCCTCTGCCAGAAACCTGGGTGGTACATGCAGTTTGCAAGTGGCTGTGAACCTAAAGGTTGGTGTTTTGAACCCACCCAGCAGCTCTGTGGAAGAAAGGCCTGGCAAACTGCTTCCGTAAAGATGACAGTCAAGAAAACCCTATGGAGTAGTTCGGCTCTATAACACATGGGTCACCATGAGTTGGGGCCAACGCGACGGCAGCTAACAATAACAACAGCAACATTCCTCTTCTCTGTTACAGTTGTCCATCTGTCTGGAATGCTCATGTCCTCCACAGATAATGCTGAATAAATACTGCTAGAATTTTAAAAACTAGTACTGTTAAATATTTCAAGTAGTCACAAAAGTATAACAAATACGCACGCAATACGCAGCTTTGTCAAATCTTAATATTTTGCATTTTTGCCCCAGATTCTTTTTTTAAATAGAAATATATAGATGTAGTTGAAGCCCTTGTATAACTCTCCCGAACCCTACTCTCTTCCCACTCTTCCAGAGGCAACCACTATCCTGAATTAGGGGTTTATCATTACAGTGTATGTTTTCATCCTGTTAACTACATATGCATGTATGGATAAATACTTTTACACATAATGTTGTAGGGCACATCCCTGTACCTGTTTCATCATACGTATATTAGCAGTGTCTATAGGATGTTTACCTAGAACTGGAATTGCTGGGTCATAGTGAATGCACATGCAACATTATTTGATACGACGAAGTTGCTCTCCACAATAATTGTGGCAATTGATGGTATGTATGACACCTTATGCTTCTCCACAACCTCAATAATGCTTAATGTTATGTTCTTTTTCCACTTTATGCCAATCTGTTGCATGTGAAATGATATCTCAAAATTGTTTGTATTTCCTTTATTGCTGGTGAGGTTGAGCATCTTTTCATATGCTTACTGGCCATTTGCATTTCTTCTTCATTGAATTACCTGTTCATATTCTTTGCTTTTTTGTCTACTGTTGTGGTTTTTCCATATTGGTTGTAGTAGTTCTTCATATATTCTAGTTACTAATATTTACCAGTTATATGCAACGCAGATACCTTCTCCAAGTCTCTTGCATCTTGTTTTACATTGTTGATGGTATATTTTGATGTACAGACAGTTTAATTTTAATGTAGGCAGCTTGTCATGGATTGAATTGTGTCCCCCCAAAATATGTGTCAACTTGGCTAGGCCATGATTCCCAGTATTGTGTGGTTGTCTACCATTTTGTGATTTGATGTGATTATTCTTTGTGTTGTAAATCCTAACCTCTGTGATGTTAATGAGGCAGGATTAGAGGCAGTTATTTTAATGAGGCAGGACTGCATCTACAGGATTAGGTTGTATCTTGAGTTAGTTTCTTTTGAGATATAAAAGAGAGACGTGAGCAGAGAGAAGAAGGACCTCATACCACCAAGAAAGAAGCACCAGGAACAGTGCATGTTCTTTGGACCCATGGTCCCTGTGCTGAGGAGCTCCTAGATCAGGGGAAGATTGATGACAAGGACCTTCCCTCAGAGCTGACAAGAGAGAGAAAGTCTTCCACTGGAGCTGGTGCCTTGAATTCTAACTTCTAGCCTCCTAGAGTGTGAGAGAATAAACTTCTGTTTGTTAAAGCCATCCACTTGTAGAATTTCTGATGTAGCAGCAGTACATATCTAAGACACAGCTATTTCACAATCTTTCTTTGTTGTTCATGTTTCTGAGTCTTATTTAAAACATTCTTCCCCAAGTCATAAGTATATTTTTCTTTCTAAATTCTTTTAAAGTTTTCATTTTCACATTAAGCATGTAATCCATCTATATTCTGTGATTGGTGTAAGGTAGGGATCCATTTTCATTTTTTCCATTTGGATAAGGTCCAGTACCTCTATTGCATAGTCTATTCTTTCTCCACTGATTTGTTATGTCTGTCTGGTACCAAGTTTCCATACAGGCAGGGGGTTTGTTTTGAAGCCCTCTTGTTCAATTAATCTAGTTATATACCCCTGGGTTGATATCACACTGTCTGAAGGCTCTAATTTATTTTAAGTCTTGATGTTTCATAGGGAGAGTTGGCCTACCTTGTTCTTCTTTTTTCAAAATTATTTTTGTTACTCTTAGTTCATTGCTCTTCCCTATGGATTTTAGAATCAGCTTATCTACTTGCTTGAAAAACACTAATAGCTACTTGATCTTGAGTACTTTCTAGGCTTTATCTAAAGCTCCATGCTTCCATTTGCACTATACATTATGATATCATCCTTTTTAATAGACTTTCACAATAGCTTCTAATACCTATGTTCACAGGTCAGTTTTCACTGATTACATTTTAAATTATTTGTTAACTTATGCTCTGCAGGAAGATACCTAAGTAAGATGTCTCTAGAAAACAGTATAAGAAGTTCCTTCCGAGATTTAGAATCTTATAAATTTTACCTCAAAGGTAGAAAGAAACACAGTATTTATTTATTGAACCAGAATGGGTTTCCCTAGTCATGATCTTTAGGGATCCTTGGATAAGGTAAAAAAGAGAAACTTTTCTGGCTTACAGATTCTTGGGAGATTTTGTTGACCTCATCATGCCAAGTGGGTCACAATATTATCTTACCGTATGCTGAACTTCAGTGGGAAAAAAAGAAAGAAAAAAACAAACACGCCCAGGAAGATTTTATTGTTGAAACCATGCTCAGTATTTTAATATCTTCTCTAATTCCATATTCTCTCATCACATTCATATTAACAATCTATATCTTATGATAAGTCATGGGAAAAAATACTTCTGGTGTTTGCCTTTCTGAAGTCTTATCTTCTTTCTCATACCCAGTGCAAAATGGTGGGAGTAATAGTAGTAGTAGTAGTGTCAGAACCTGTCTAACTTCAGGGGAGATAATGAGAATCAAGATTAGCTCAAGCTGATTCCCATGAGGTAGAGGTCAGACATACCTGCCCTCTCCAGCAGTCCTCCCCACAGCACTCTTTACTTCTCTGCTGGGTTCGATAATCTGTTGCAAAGGCCACACAGAACTCACAGACTGTACTTAAAGTTAAGTGGTTTATTAAGGAAGTAACAGGCTACAAAGTGGTGTAGTGGTTAAAGCGCCAGACTGCTAATCAAAAGGTTGGAGGTTCAAAACCACTAGTAGCTCTGCGGGAGAAAGATGTGGTCATCTGCTTTCCATAAACATTTACAGCCTTAGAAACTCTATGGGGTTGCTATGAGTTGGAATCGATTTGACGGCAGTGGGTTTTATTTTGGGTAACAGGCTACAACTTGGGATCAGGATCAGGATGAAGAAGTATGTAGGCAAAGTCTCCCTTCTTCAGTGCAGGACAGCTCTTTCAGCTCTTCTTGGCTGTGCAAACAAGCAGGCCCTTTTCTCTGCCATGCAGGCCTCCTCTCAGGCCCCTCAGGACAGGCCTTCTCTCGGCCCCGTCAAAAAAGATTCCTCTCAGCTTCCTCAAGACAGGCTTGTCTTGGCCCCCTCGGGACAGGCTCCTCTTGGCCCTGCCATCCATCTGTCACCACCAGTTCTGCCGCAGGGCCCCTTCTGGGCCTGTTGCCACCAGCTCTACCACTAGGCCCCTTCTGGGCCCGTCGCTGCCGGCTCTGCCGCTACGACCCTTCCAGACTGTCGCTGTCTTTGGTGTTATAGTCCTTGACTCATGTTACAGCTCTTTTAGGAGGTTCCTTGCCTCCTCTCTCTCTGTTTCTTCTCTCTTCTTTCTTCCTTCTGCTTCTGTCTGCTTCCTGTCTGAAAAATCTCTGGGGTTGGCTGCGTCTATACACAAATTCCTCATCAATTTCAAGACATGACTGTCCCACCAGAGCCACGAACCGACCAATCCCCTCTTGGTAGGCCACAGACACTTCATTTGCGTAGTAGGTGTCTTAAGCTGGGTTCTCTAGAGAAGCAAACCAGTAAAGCGTGTGTGTGTGTGTGTGTATATATATATACATATATATATATATATATATAGAGAGAGAGAGAGAGAGAGAGGCAGGAGCCCTGGTGGCATATTGGTTAAGAGCTCGGCTGCTAACCAAAAGGTTAGCATTTCAAATCCACCAGCGGCTCCTTCGAAACTCTATGGGGCAGTTCTACTCTGTCCTATAGGGTCACTATGAGTTGGAACTGACTCGCCAGCACCTAACAACAACATATATATATATATATATATATAGAGAGAGAGAGAGAGAGAGAGAGAGAGAGATTGATTTATATCAAAGAAATAGTTCACGTGGTTGTAGAGGCTGGAAAGTCCCAAGTTGATGGGTCAAGTTGGAGGTTTCTCCCGACTCATGTAGCTGCAGGGGTGGGCAAACACAAGATTAGCAGATCAGACAGCAGGCTGCTGGCTCACAGGCTGTGGAGGATGATGAATGCCAGGAACAGCAGGTAAGATGGTGGGCTGCTTGCTCACAGGCTGCAGAGGCTGATGAATCCCAAAATTGACAGGTAAGACAGTAGGTTGCTTAGCTCACAGGCTACAGAGGCTGACAAATTCTAAGACTGGCAGGTAAGCTGCTAGCTCAAGTTGCAAGAATTAGAGGTCAGATGAACAGGAGCCAGCTACAGGATCCACAGTGATCAAAAGACAGGGAGATTTGCCAGAAAGTCTACATGTATTGGATGCAGACCATACCCTCAAGGAAACTCCCTTTCAACTGATTGGCTGTTTATAGTAGGTCTCATCATGGAGGTGATTACATTATATCAGATCTCATTATAGAGGTGATTGCATCATTACATAACTGCCAAACTACATCATAACTGCCAAACCACTGAGAATCATGCCTCAGCCAAGTTGACACACAACTTTAACCATCACAGTCCATGCCTTGTCAACTTGGCACCTTTACACATCTCCCTAAACCATACACAATCTCTAAATAAAGACAATTATAAAGTCATACTTGCACCTAAATGTTACAACTAACACACATACAACAGAAAATGCACTAGCCCTGTTTACATCTTATATTTTATAAGTGAAGAAAATAAAAATACACACATACAAGGAAGAAATACTTGTAACAATTACAGTCCTTTTTTTCTGCAACTGGTCATGTGGTAGTAGCTGGTATTTAGAACTTCCTTCTTCCACCATCCATTCCATATTCCCTTTACCCTCAGCAAGCACTTCAGCTGGTTATGGTTCTTTGCCTGGTGGGGTGACCCAAACCTTCATTCCTGAAGGGTCTGGGCCATTAGTAATCATGTTGGAATTGGGTTGCTGTAGTTTTCCATTGACTTTAATCCACAGGGCATAGTAGTACTAAGAAACGTCCTAAGGGATCTCCTGTATTCCAGACATACTCTTCTTTATGTCCTTCATGTAATATCAATCCAATTTCCTCTTGGTAATCAGGATCAATCACATCAGCCAGTACAGTAACTCCCTTCTTTACCTGTTGATCCACAGGCATGAGGAGCCCAGTGTGGCCAGGTGGCGCTGTTAATTTCCAGTTCAGTGGAATCAGTGTTGTGTCTCCTTGTGGGAGCATTTCTCCCTTTGGAACTAAGACCTCTAGACCTGCAGAGCATAGGGTTGTGGGGACAAGAAGGAAAAATTTTGTGAGTGGCTCACTAGGGGTAATAGTGAGTGGTGCCACTGCCATTTCTACCCCTTGATTCCTGGACCCATGAATCTTGGCTATGGGAGAAACAGCACCATATATTGGATGCTGGATTAGAGCATATACAACCTTCTGGAGAAAATTGCCCCAACCCTGCAAGGTATTGCCACCTAGCTGGCACTGTTATTATGTCTTTAGAAGGCCATTCCATTGTTCGATCAAGCCAGCTGCTTCAGGCTGATGGGGAACATGGTAAGACCAGTGAATTCCACGAGCATGGGTCCATTGCCTCACTTCATTTGCTGTGAAGTTAGTGCCTTGATCCAAGGCGATGCTGTGTGGGATACCATGATGATGGGTAAGGCATTCTGTAAGTCCATAGATGGTAGTTTTGGCAGAAACATTGCATGAAGGGAAGGCAAATCCATACCCAGAGTAAGTGTCTGTTCCAGTAAGGACAAAACACTGCCCTTTCCATGACGGAAGTGGTCCAGTGTAATCAACTTGCCACCAAGTTGCTGGTTGATCACCTCAAGGGATGGTGCCATATCAGGGACTCAGTGTTGGTCTCTGCTGCTAGCAGATTGGGTACTCAGCAGTGGCTGTAGCCAGGTCAGCCTTGGTGAGTGGAAGTCTGTGTTGCTGAGCCCATGCATAACCTGCATCCCTGCCATTATGCCACTTGGTTCATGAGCCCATTGGGCAATGATGGGAGTGGCTGAGGAAAGAGGATGATTGGGTTTCCACAGAACACATCACCCTGTTCACTTGACTGTTAAAATTCTCCCCTGCTGAGGTCACCCTTTGGTGAGCATTCATATGGGACACAAATATCTTCACTTCTTTGGCTCATTCAGAGAGGTCTATCCACATACCTCTTCCCCATACCTCCTTGTCTCCAATTTTCCAACTATGTCCCTTCCAAGTCCCTGACCATCCATCCAAATCATTGGCCACAGCCCCTGAATACAGTTGCATATCTGGCCATTTCTCCTTCCAAGCAGAGTAAACAGCCAGGTGCACTGTTTGAAGTTCTGCCTATTGGCCTCTGTCTTCCTTCACCACTGTCCTTCAGGGAGGTCCTAGCAAAGGGCTGAAGTGCTGCTGCTGTCCACTTTCCAGTGGTGCCTGCATATCGCACAGAACCGTCTGTAAAACAGACACAAGTTTTCTCTTCCTTAGTCAACTGATCATAAGAACTTCCTATGAAGCCATAGGTATAGACTGCGAAAGGACAGATAATGTGACAGGAGTGGAGATCATGGGCATTTGAGCCACTTCTACGTGCAACTTACTTGTGCCTTTAGGTCCTGCTCGGGCCCGATCTCATATATACCATTTCCATTAATGATGAAGTGCCACTGTGCACGCCCAACTTTATGACTCTATGGGTCGGACAACACCCATTTCATGATGGGTAGTTCAGGGAGCGTGGTGACTTGGCAGCCCATGGTTAAGCGTTTAGTATCTACTAAGGCCCAGTAACAAACCAAAAGCTGTTTCTTTAAAGGCGGGTAGTTATCTGCAGAGGGTGGCAGGGCTTTGCTCTAAAATCCTAAGGGTCTGTGCTATGATTCACCAATAGGGCTCCCCCAAAGACTCCAAACAGCATCTCTATCTGCTACTGATACTTCAAGCACAATTAGATCAGCTGGATCATATAGCCCAAGTGGCAGAGTGGCTTGCATGGCAGCCTGAACCTGTTGCAGAGCCTTCTCTTGATCTGGGCATCACTGAAAACTAGCAGCTTTTTGAGTCACTTGATAAATAGGCTGGAGTAGCACACCCAAGTGAGGGATATGTTGCCTCCAAAATCCAAAGAGACCTAGCAGGCATTGTGCCTTCTTTTTAGTTGTAGGAGGGGCCAAATGCAATGACTTATCCTTCACTTTAGAAGGAATATCTCGACATGCCCCATACTACTAGACCCTTAGAAATTTCACTGAAGTGGATGCACCTGAATTTTTGTCAGATTAATTTCTCACCCTCTAGCATGCAAGTGTTTTACCAATAAGTCCAGAGTCATTGACACTTCTTCCTTACTAGGTCCAGTCAGCATAATGTCATCAATGTAATGGACCAGTGTGACGTCTTGTAGAAGGGAAAGGTGATCAAGTTCCCTGTGGACTAAATTATTGCATAGGGCTGGAGAGTTGATATACCTCTGAAGTAGGACAGTAAAGATGTATTGCCTTGCCAAAGGAAGGCAAACTGCTTCTGGTCGTCCTTCGAATCAGGTATGGAGAAAAAGGCATTAGCCAGATCAATAGTTGCATATCAGGTGCCATGAGATATATTAATTTGCTCAACCAATGAAATAATAGCAGCTGCAGCTGGAATCACCACCTGGTTAAGTTTTTGATAATCGACTGTTATTCTCTAAAATACATCTGTTTTTTGCAAAGGCCAGATAGGTGAGTTGAATGGGGATGTGATGGAAATCACCACCCCTGTAGCCTTCAAGTCCTTGATGGTGGCAGTAATCTCTACAATCCCTCCAGGAATGAGGTATTGCTTTTTTTTTTTACTATTTTCCTAGGTAGGAGCAGTTCTAATGGCTTCCACTTGGCTTTTTCTACCATAATAGCCTTTATTCTGTTTGTCAGGAATCCAGTGTGGGGGTTCTGCCTTTTGCTGAGTATATCTATTCCAATTATGCATTCTGGAACTGGGGAAATCACTACAGGATGGATTCGGGGAACCCCCAGACCCACTGTGAGCTGAACCTGAGCTAAGACTCCATGACCTGACCTCCATACCCCCCTGCTCTGACTGGTGGGCAACAGTGACATTTTGGGCCTCCTGGAATTAGTTCAGAGCCAGTATCCAGTAATCCCCAAAAAGTCTGATTATTTATTTTACCCCAAAGAGCAGTCACTCTTGTAAAAGGCCATAGATCCCTTTGGGGAAGGCTGGGAGAAAGATTAACAGTATAAATTTTTAGCACTGTAGTGGGATTCTTCCTCAAGGGACCTGGCCTCCCCTTCATTCAAGGGGTTGTGTATCTGTAAACTGGCTCAAGTCTGGGAATTGATTGAGGGGCTGTGACTCTCTATTCTGGTGATTCAAGTTAGACTGCCATTCACTTGATCTAGAATTCTTCCACTTGTACAGATCAAGTAAATATTTAGTAGATTTTCCATCTGTTTTGCTCCTAGGCACACCACGACTAAGTAGCCAATGCCATACGAGTCAAACTATTCTGATCATTGCTCTGACTCCGCTATCCATTATGGTAACCATGCCCACCTTGTCTCTGTTCATTGAGTGCCACCACTTGGCCCCTACCACCAGAGAGTCCAATCAGCCCCATTGTAGTTAGGTGTCTTAATTCAGTTAGGGCAGTTCCTATGTCAAATCTGACTTATATAAAATAGCAGTCACAGCAGTCTTCAAGGATGCTGGGACTCCCTTCATAAATTTGTTCTTCACCATTGTGGTAAAAATTGTGCTCTCTGGGCACTCCATTTGTGAGTCTGTGGGTGTAACCTTTTGAATCCACTCTAACATTGCCAGGTTCCCTAAGCCTTTGAATTCCTTCTTCTACAGTATACCAAGGCAGTATGGCACTTAAACCTGATTTAGTGTGGGCCACTGAGTAATCCATGCTTCAGCGAACCAACCAAATAAACTATTAGATCCTTTCCTAACCTCTTGAGCTGAAATATTGAATGAAGGATCTGTGCTTTGTGGGCCCATATCAATAAACTCAGACTGACCCAACTTTATGTTCTTTGCACCACTATCCTACAGCCTTAATAGGCATTCCCACACATATTCCCCAGGTTTTTGTACATACTAGAAAAGTCAAGCAGTCCTTTTGGAGTGTAGTGTACCACCTCCTCCTGGGTCATGCTTTGTACTTCGCTTTTTGGGGCTTACTGGGACTTAAGTCTTGTTATAGGTCTAGAAGCAAAAATGGGTGGTGGCTATGTTTTCTGAGAATATTTGGCAACGTCTTATAATGCATCTGCCCCAGGCAATGACTCGGACACCTTTCCATGCTCTCTTTACTACTGGAAGCAGAATTATCAGCATCTTTAAGACTAACAAGACTTGAGAACCAATTTAGAAAACTCATCCTTGCATTGTGTTTCTCTAGAACCACTCAGACAAAGGCTCTGCAGAGACAGCTGGGTTAGTCTCATCAGATGTGGGAAGGGGCTAAAGGTTTTACTGGGTATGGTGGCTTAGCAGATAAAGATGGAGTAATCTCTTCAGATGGGAGTGAGAAGGCTGGTTCTGTTGGCAGGAGTGGTTCAATGGAATTTAGGGGCTTGGTGTCCCCAACTTCCTGACTATCTACTCATATGTCCCCATCTCAAGTTTTAGGATTCCATTTCTTCCCAATCAATGCCCTCACTTTAGTTTCAGACACTTCTCGAGGTTAGAAATTCAGCTGGTGTTGTAATTCAGCCACTCTTACGATAAGACTTTCGGTTTCATTTTTGGCAATATCAGCTCTGTTCCTACAAGAAATAAGGCTTTCTTTCAAGGCACAAGTGGAAGCTTTGAGGTCGTTTATGCGGCACTTGAGCTGTGACTCCAAAGCCCTGAGGTCATCTGTTTCTTTCACCACTTTGTCTAGTGAAAGTAGGACCAATCAACCAGCTTCCTTATACTTCTCATTCTGACAAAATTGTAGAAAGGTAGCAAACGTGATCACCCAGGTCCTCACTTATCACCAATACTTGATCTATTGGTGGTGATATTTTGTGTATTTCTATTTCCACCTCACACCACTTCATGTCACCTCTCTTTACTACTGGAAGCAGAGTCATCAACATCTTTAAGACTAACCAGACTTGAGAACCAATTTAGAAAAGTCATCCTTACAATTTTGTTTCTCTAGAACCACTCTCAGTACCAAATATCTTAGGCTGAGTTCTCTAGAGAAGCAAAACCAGTGAAGCATATGTGTGTGTGTGTGTATATATAATATGGAGAGAGAGAGTAATTTATATCAAGGAAATGGCTCACTTTGTTGTAGAGGCTGGGAAGTCCCAAGTCTGTTGGTCGGGTTGGAGGCTTCTCCTGACTCACATGGTTGCTGGGGCAGGCAAACCTAATATCAGCAGGTTAGTTGGTAGGCCACTGGCTCACAGGCTGCAGAAGCTGACAAATCCCAAGATCAGCAGATAAGCTGCTAGCTCATTTTCCAAGAACTGGAGGTCAGATGAACAGGAACCAACTGCAGTATACGGAATGATCAAAAGCTAGGGAGCTTTGCCAAAAAGTCCACATATTTTAGATGTAGGCCACACCCCCAAGGAAGCACCCTTTCAACTGATTGGCTTGCTCATAGCAGATCTCATCATGGAGGTGATCACATTATATTAGATCTCATTATGGTGGTGATTACATCATTACATAGCTGCCAAATTACATCCTAACTGCTAAACCACTGAGAATCATGGCCCAGCCAAGTTGACACACAACCTTAAACATCACAGTAGGCTAAAGTTCACTTGCATAGTATATTGACCAATCCCAGTAAACTTCAGCCAGAAGGCACTCAGCTCTTTTGTTCTGTGAGTCAGTAAGCCTAGCTCCGCTGATAAGTGCTGGGGGGCACCCCACTCCACCAGAAAGCCTACTGCACAAAGGCACTCAGCTCTCTTGCTCTGTAGGTCAACTCCAGTGGTGTCTCACGCAGGTCTCCTTGTTCTTTTGCTGCTGTTTCTCTGCTGCTGCTTATTGCCATCTGCACCATCTCCAGTGTAACAGCTGTCCTCACTTCCTTCCAATTCCTCACTAGAATTGTCTTTAACATCAATAATTCCAGCAACACTATCTTCAAGGCAATCTAGGCTTTTACTGTTGGGCACTTTAAAACTCTTCCAGCCTCTATCCATTCACAGTTTCAAATCAGTTTCCACATTTTAGGTATCTGTCAGAGCAGCACCCTACTCTCTTGGTAGCAAATTCTGTCTTAGTTATCTAGTGCTGCTATAACAGAAATACCACAAGTGGATGGCTTTAACAAAGAGAAATTTATTCTCTCATAGTCTAGTAGGCTAGAATTCCAGATTCGGGATGTCAGCTCCAGGGGAAGCCTTTCTGTCTCTGTTGGCTATTGGGGAAGGTGTTTGTCATCAATCTTCCCCTGATCTAGGAGCTTCTCAGCACAGGTACCCTGGGTCCAAAGGAAGCACTCACTCCTGGCTTGTTTCTTGGTGGTATGAGGCCCCCATGTCTCTCTGCTCACTTCTCTATTTTATATCTCAAAAGAGATTGATTTAGGACACAACCTAATCTTGTAGATTGAGTCCTGCCTCATTAACATCATGGAGGTTGAATTTACAACACATAGGAAAATCACATCAGAGGACAAAATGGTGGACATTCACACAATACTAGGAATCATGGACTAGCCTAGTTGACACATATTTTGGGGGGACACAATTCAATCCATAACAAGAGTAAACTTTTGGTGGTTCAGCTCACAGTGGGTCCGGTGGGTCCCCGAACTTTTTAATATTCACAATAACTCTGTAAGACATGTATTATTATGCTTATTTTATAAGAAATTCAGACTCAGATAATTTGCCATGGCCTTCCAGAGAGTAAGTGATAGGGCTGCATTCAAACCAGAACTATCTGATTCCAGAATCCATGCTCTTCTTGTCTGGTCATTTTCCTAGTCTTGAGTTCATTCATTTTATACTTTGGAACTAAAAAATCATTCATTCTCAGTATGTATTTCACAGACAAGGAGCTAGGCATCACATTTCTGTCTCTGCTATATGCAGAATGATCTGACCTGGTCATGATGTGGGGCCTGAGCCTGGAGTGTGGTGGATGGAAAGGAAGGAACTAATTGGAGAATTCCTATCAAGGTAGAAACAATAGGAGTTAGTTGGTGATTAAGTGGATGTGAAGGAGCAGGTGGTGTCGGGATGAGTCAGGATGCAGGCTCATTGAGAACCATTCTGCCTTTTTTACAATAAATCTATTCATTTCAGAGAAGCACCCAGCATTAAAAATACTTTTCTCTTAGGTATGCAAGGCCCTTCTCATTTATAATTTACCATCTGTGAGCAATTGGGAAGTCCATAATGGTTTGGAATTTTGCTAAGGTGGAATGATTCTGAATTGTGTATTCTATGAAGCTCCACCACCAGTATCACCAGTTGCCATGGATCCAATTCCTACTCATGGCAACCCTATGTGTGTCAGAGTAGAACTGTGCTCCGTAGGGTTTTCAATGGTGGATTTTTCCCCCTGTAAGTAGATTGCCAGGCCTTTCTTTCAAGGCACTTCTGGATGGAATCAAATCACCAACCTTTCAGTTAGCAGCCAAATATGTTAACTGTTTGCACCACCCAGGGACTTCACTGTGTTGCTAGAGTATAGGATAGACACTGTTGGCTAGTGAAAGAGCCTACGCAAAGGCTCAGATCCTTCATTTCACTACAGCTTTACTGCATAAAAAATGACTCCCAGTAAAAGTTTGAAATGTCACTTATATTTTTCAATTTTATAATATTCCTTTTTGCTAGAGTATAGTAGACATCTAAGTATGTATATATTATGTATGTGTATATGTATGTCCAGCACTCCCTGTGTTCTGAAAACTGCTTCTCTTTTACTCTAACCATGTGATTTTGGTAGGAACTTCTTGCCATGTTCTTACAGCTGATTGGTCCAGGCTGGACACCTGCCCTAAGGTGGCCAATCAAAGACTCTTCTCAGGTTTTTTGAACTTACAACCAATAAAGGATTTAGGAACTCCTTGCTAGTGATAACTCTTGATATTCTGCCATATGGATAAAGCCATAAAATTGTCTTGAAGAGAGATGCATAAATGAGAGATGAAAAGAGTCCCAGGGGTGTACATGACCCTGGGTCCAGTTTTTTGTAGAGACCTAATGGTACCCCGCTGCTATTCATAAGGTTTTCACTGGCTAATTCTTTTCAGAAGTAGACTGTGAGGTTCTTCTTCCTAGTCTGTCTTAGTCTAGAAGCTCAGCTGAAACCTGTCCGCTATGGGTGACCCTGCTGGTATCTGAATACTGGTGGCATAGCTTCCAGCATCGCAGCAACATGCAAGCCCCCATAGTACAGCAAACTGACAGACACGTGCCAGAAGATGAGCCCCCCAGGTTGGAAGGCACTCAAAAGACAACTGGGGAGGAGCAGCCTCCTCAAAGTAGAGTCAACCTTAATGACGTGGATGGAGTCAAGCTTTTGAGGCCTTCATTTGCTGATGTGGCATGACTCAAAATGAGAAGAAACAGCTGCAAATATCTATTAATAGTTGTAATGTGGAATATATGAAGTATGAATCCGGGAAAAGTGGAAATCATCAAAAATGAAATGGAATGCATAAACATCGATATCCTAGGCATTAGTGAGCTGAAATGGACTGATACTGGCCATTTGGAATCGAACAGTCATATAGTCTACTATGCCGGGAATGACAACTTGAAGAGGAATGGCGTTGCATTCATGGTCAAAAAGAACATCTCAAGATCTATCCTGAAGTACGATGCTGTCAGTGATAGGATAATATCCATACGCCTACAAGGAAGACCAGCTAATACGACTATTATTCAAATTTACACACCAACCACTAAGGCCAAATATGAAGAAATTGACGATTTTTACCAGCTTCTGCAATCTGAAATTGATCAAACATGCAATCAGGATGCACTGATAATATCTGGTGATTGGAATGCGAAAGTTGGAAACAAAGAAGGATCGGTAATTGGAATATATGGCCTTGGTGATAGAAATGATGCAGTGGAGATCGCATGATAGAATTTTGCAAGACCAATGACTTCTTCACTGCAGATACCTTTTTCACCAACATAAATGGCGACTATACACATGAACCTCACCAGATGGAATACACAGGAATCAAATCATCTACATCTGTGGAAAGAGATGATGGAAAAGCCCAGTCGTCTACATCTGTGGAAAGAGATGATGGAAAAGCTCAAAATCATCAGTCAGAACAAGGCCAGGGGCCGACTGCAGAACAGATCATCAATTGCTCATTTGCAAGGTCAAGTTGAAACTGAAGAAAATTAAAACAAGTCCAAGAGAGCCAAAGTACGACCTTGCGTATATCCTACCTGAATTTAGAGACCAACTCAGGAGTAGATTTGACACGTTGAACAATAATGACTGAAGACCAGACGAGTTGTAGAATGACATCAAGGACATCATACATGAAGAAACAAAAAGGTCATTAAAAAGACAGGAAAGAAAGAAAAGATGAAAATGAATGTCAGAAGATACTTTGAAACTTGCTCTTGAACGTCAAGTAGCTAAAGCAGAAAGAAGAAATGATGAAGTAAAAGCACTGAACAGCAGATTTCAAAGGGCAGCTCGAGAAGACAAAGTAAAGTATTATAATTACATGTGCAAAGAGCTGGAGATAGAAAACCAAAAAGGAAGAACACACTTGGCATTTCTCAGGCTGAAAGAACTGAAGAAAAGATTCAAGCCTCGAGTTGCAATAGTGAAGGATTCCATGGGGAAAATATTAAATGATGCAGGAAGCATCAAAAGAAGATGGAAGGAATACCCAGAGTCACTATACCAAAAAGAATTGGTGGACGTTCAACCATTTTAAGAGGTAGCCTATGATCGGGAACCGGTGGCACTGAAGGAAGAAGTCCAAGCTGCACTGAAGGCATTGGTGAAAAACAAGGCTCCGAGAATTGACAGGATATCAACTGAGATGTTTCAACAAATGGATGCAGTGCTGGAAGTGCTCACTCATCTATGCCAAGAAATTTGGAGACTGCTATCTGGCCAAACAACTGAAAGAGATCTGTATTTATTCCTATTCCCAAGAAAGGTGATCCAACTAGTTGCGGAAATTATCAAACAATATCATTAACATCACATGCAAGTAAAATTTTGCTGAAGATCATTCAAAAGTGGCTGCAGCAGTATATCAACAGGGAACTGCCAGGAATTCAGGCCTGATTCAGAAGAGGACAGGGAACCAAGGATATCACTGCTGATGTCAGATGGATCCTGGCTGAAAGCAGATAATACCAGAGAGATGTTTACCTGTGTTTTATTGATTATGCAAAGACATTCAACTATGTGGATCATAACAAATTATGGATAATGTTGTGAAGAATGGGAATTCCAGAACACTTAATTGTGCTCATAGGGAACCTGTACATAGATCAAGAGGCAGTTGTTTGGACAGAACAAAGGGATACTGCGTGGTTTAAAGTCAGGAAATGTGTGCATCAGGGTTATATCCTTTCACCATACCTATTCAATCTGTCTTTCACCATACCTATTCAATCTGTATGCTGAGCAAATAATCCAAGAAGCTGCACTATATGAACAAGAATGGGGCATCAGGATTGGAGGAAGACTCATTAACAACCTGCGTCACGCAGATAACACAACCTTGCTTGTTTAAAGTGAAGAGGACTTGAGCACTTACTGATGAAGATCAAAGACCACAGCCTTCAGTATGGATTACACCACAACATAAAGAAAACAAAAATCCTCACAACTGGAACAATAAGGAACATCATGATAAATGGAGAAAGGATTGAAATTGTCAATGATTTCATTTTACTTGGATCCACAATCAACACCCATGGAAGCAGCAGTCAAGAAATCAAAAGATACATTGCATTGGGCAGATCTGCTGCAAAAGACCTCTTTAAAGTATCGAAAAACAAAGATGTCACCTTGAAGACTAAGGTACGCCTGACTCAAGCTATGGTATTTTCAATTGCATCATATGCATGCGAAAGCTGGACAATGAATAAGGAAGACTGAAGAAGAATTGACGCCTTTAAATTGTGGTGTTGCCAAAGAATATTGAATATACCATGGACTGCCAAAAGAATGAACAAATCTGTCTTGGAAGAAGTACAACCAAAACGCTCCTTAGAAGCAAGGATGGCAAGACTACATCTTACATACTTTGGACATGTTGTCAGGAGGGGTCAGTCCCTGGAGAAGGACATCATGCTTGGTAAGGTACAGGGTCAGTGAAAAAGAGGAAGACCCTCAACAAGATGGATTGACACAGTGGCTGCAACAACTGGCTCAAGCATAACAACGATCGTGAGGATGGTACAGGACCAGGCAATGTTTCGTTCTGTGGTACATAGGATTGCTGTGGGTTGGAACTGACTTGATGGCACCTAACAATAACAACAACAACTGTACCACTGTCTTTTTCTAAGTTTAGTTGTGTAAATGTTCCTTGAATTCTGTCCTCCCGTACACTCCCTTTCTGGTCATTTAAGTTTCTGTCATTTGCGATCAAAAGAGTCCTATCTAACAATTACAAAAGGATAAATATTGTATAAGACCACTATTATAAAAACTTATGAAAAGGTTTACACAGAAAGAAACAATCTTTGATGGGTACGAGGGAGGGGAAAGGTGGGGAGGGAAAAACACTAACTAGACAATAGATAAGAGGTAACTTTGGTGAAGGGTAAGACAGTACACAATACTGGGGAAATCAGCACAACTTGACCAAGGCAAGGTCATGGAAGCTTCATAGTCACATCCAAACTCCCTGAGGGACCGAATTACTGGGCTCAGGGCTGGGGATCATGGTCTTGGAGGACATCTAGCTCAATTGGTATAACATAGTTTATAAAGAAAATGTTCTACATTCCACTTTGGTGAGTAGTGTCTGGGGTCTTAAAAGCCTGTGAGTGGCCTTCTAAGATACTCCACTGGTCCCATCATGTCTGGAGCAAGGGAGAATGAAAAAAACCTAGGACACAAGGGAAAGATTAGTCCAAAGGACTAATGTACCACAACTACCACACCCTCCACCAGACTGAGTCCAGCATAACTAGACGGTGCTCAGCTATCACCACTGACTTTTCTGACAGGTATCACAATAGAGGGTCCCAGACAGAGTGGGAGAAGAATGTAGGACAAAATTCTAACTCATAAAAAAAGACTGGACTCACTGGTCTAACAGAGACTGGAGAAACTCTGAGAGTATGGCCACCGGACACCCTTTTAACTCAGTACTGAAGTCACTCCTGAGGCTCACCCTTCAGCCAAAGATTAGACAGGGCTATAAAACAAAGCAAGACTAAATGGGCACACCAGCCCAGGGGTAAGGACGAGAAGGCAGGAGGGAACAAGAAAGCTGGGGAACCCAAGGTTGAGAAGGGAGAGTGTTGACACATCACGGGGTTGGCAACCAATGTCACAAAACAGTATGTGTATTAAATTGTTTAAGAGAAACTAATTTGCTCTATAAACCTTCATCTAAAACACAGTTCAAAAAAAAAAGTCCTGACTGAAAAAGAGGAGAGTTTTTTGTTCTAGTGCTAACAAGTTGGGGATTCAGGAAGGTTTTAGGATAGATCCTATGATGGTTAATTTTATGTGTCAACTTGGCTGCGATGCCAAGTTGTTTGGTCAAACACTAGTCTAGTTGCTGTTATGAAGTAGTTACATGTGATTAAATTAATTGGCCTTAGGTAAAGCAGATTACCCTCTGTAATGTGGGTGACCCTCAACCAATCAGTTGAAGGCCGTAAGAGTAAAAAGGGAGTTTTCTCTAGGGTGTATTCTGCTTCCAGACTATAAATAGACATTTTGCCAGAACTCCCTCACTCTTCCCTCTTCTGTCATCTGAACTACAGATTTTGGGACACAAGACTGCAGAAATCTCCAACCTGTTGCCTGATTTTGGACTTGCCAGCCCCTCACACTCAATTCCTTAAAATCAATCAATCTCTCTCTCTGTGTATATCTCTCTATATCTTACTGGTTCTGTTTCCTAGAAAACCCTAAGACAGATCCCTGGTGAATATCAAGATCTAATATATTTTTTTCAGTCATTGAGGGACTTGATTTTGCATCTAATTTTATTGATTTTCTTTATATAAAGCTGCTTGTTAAGTAGTGGGAAACTTGGCTAGCCTCAACTATCCCAAACCTACTCAAGTCATTTAAATATTAGCTTGCTTTTCCCACAGTCACCAAGGAGCTGGGGGAAAAAAATGATGAAGGTTCAAATTTTACTTGTTAAGTTTCTGAGATGAAGATGACCATAATCATCATTTGAGTTTTGAGAGTGGTGGGAGGAAAGTGATTTGAACCTTTAGCTATCAAGTTTCAAACCTAGTGAGAGGAGGACAGTGGGGAGGAGCTGACTATTGGTCTGGAGAGAAGACCAACTAATGCAGTCATCTCTTTATTGACTGTCCTTTCTTCCCAGGAACCTTGGACACTTCCCCTCTGACCAGCCAGTTGGGATTAGGGGAGCTCAACTATGGTGGGTTTCACTGATCTACGTTTTTATTTTGTCTACTACTATCAAATTCAAATGTTGCCCACCTGAGCTTTTTTTTCTCTATCCTTCAAGCTTTCTGGACTACATAAGAATAGTGGTGTTATTTTGTTTTTAAATGTGTATGTCTTTCACATTTTACTGTATATATTTTTGATTGTCATAGTAACTAATGCTCATTAAAAAAGTTTTGGAAAGCACATCAAAATCTAATGACTAGAAAAAAAATCACCCATTATTACACATCCTAAAGCAAGCAGCATTAACATTTTGGCATATTTCTCTGTGGTATCTTTAGGGAGTGTTTTCCAAGCTTGACTTGGCAGCAGGTCATGCATCTGTCCCAGGCTCTTCACCTCTGGAGTTGCTTCACTCCTCCCTTAATAGAAGTTTACTTAATCAGCCATGCTCCCCCACTTCTGCCCTTTAATAATAAAAATTAAAGCCAGCTGCTTGAGGATTCCGGTAACTGGTGAGGATAGCTGGTTAGGAGCATCACGGCAGTAGGGCAGTCTGGGAGGAATGGGGCTTGGGACTCTGGCAGAGGCACCTTAGCTGGGTAGTGGACCGGATAGTGGCAGGCAGGATCCAATGAGGCTCAAGAAGCCCCTAGACATAATGGCATTGGCACAAACAGCTCAGTGATACCAGTACGGATGCTATGTGCTCTTCACTGTCTTTATTTTCCCTATTTTTATAAAGCTGGCCAAAGCTTTAAATATATGCTTGACATAGGGTGAGGAGGGATCCCACAGAAACCAGCATCCTCTTCCTTATGCTAAGCCTCCTTTGGGGATATTTTTTCATTATTTTCTTTTTGATTTAATTCTTTTGAATAAGAATACATCCACGTGGTTCAAAAAACTTGTATTTTACACAGCAAAAATCTCTGCTCTGTTCCCCATGCATCCAGTTTTCACCCTCACTCAACCTACTCCAGGTAATCAGTTTTTAGATTTTTAGGTATACATCTAGAGTTTATTTATGAATATTAAAGTCAGTACAAATAAATAAATGTTCTTATTTTTCCTTCCTTTTAAACAAAAGGAAATGTCTTTTTCTACACCTTGCTGTGTGTGTATACATTTTCATGTGTATGTGTGCTTATATATATATGTATGTATACATATATATATACCTTGGAGATTTTTTTATATCCAAACATTGAAATCTTCCCCATTCATTTTTATACTTTCAAAATATTCCATTGTCTATATGTAGCATAATTTATTTAACAGTCCCTTATTAAAGGCTATTTTGAGTTCCTTCCAATCTTTTGCTAAAATGAATAACTTTGTATATATGTTATTTCTTAAGTATAGATGTAGGATAAATTCCCAGAAGTTAAATTACTGGGTCAAAGGAGATATTCATTGATAATTTTGGTACCCTGTCTACAGGGGGTTGTACCTATTTATACTGTCACCAGGAAAGTATGAGAGTGTTTGTTTCTCTTGGAGGATTATTACCTACTTCTAGGTTGCCATGAATTGCTCTTCAATTGTTTTAATTTGGATATTGTCCCCCCAATTAGATTATAAGTTTATTGAGAGCAAGGGCCAAACATGTTACTGCTTTTGTATTGTTTGCATTTATAAATAATACAACATGACATCTAGGAGCACAGTAACTACTTTCGTTTTCAGCTTAATTTGGGAGAATAAGCATTTTAAACCTTAATGATAAAAAGATTCTTATACCTGGTTAGAGTTCAGCTCTACAGATTTCTCCCTCCAAATTTATCATGAGGCCCTGTTTCAAGTCATTATGGAATGAAACCTGAGATAAGGTATTTGACCTGGGCTTACAGCAGATTCGCTTACTTACGTGTCAGCTTCTATCCTAGGAGCCAAGTGTTGTTGTTTACCAGATTCAATCCTGAGACTCCTCAGCATCAGCAACAGCCTAATTACATGCTTGTG
This sequence comes from Dugong dugon, assembly GCA_030035585.1. Lineage (NCBI taxonomy): Eukaryota > Metazoa > Chordata > Mammalia > Sirenia > Dugongidae > Dugong > Dugong dugon. The sequence continues at coordinate 43,659,029 of CM057476.1, read as the reverse complement.
CCATCACTTACTTTCATCAACATGTGCCAGCACCTGCCCCAAAGCAAGCAAGAGAACAAAGAGTTGCCTTTAAAACTTTTTATATCTACCACATATGTAACATTGCATCACTGTAATTTAGTTTGCCTATATCCTAATAGCAAAAATGTACTAATTGTTTCTTTGTTGTCCCAGTTCCTACTAAATTGGATTCACCCATATGTATTATCCTGTATGCCAGTGGTCTTCAAGCTTTTTGGCTTGCATACCCCCTGAAGAATTTTGTAAAATTAGAACAATATCCCTCATGAACATTGATGCAAAAATCCTCAACAAAATTCTAGTGAATAGAATTCAGCAAAATATCAAAAAAATAATTCACCACGATCAAGTGGGATTTATACCAGGTGTGCAGGGATGGTTCAACATTAGAAAAACAATCAATGTAATCCATCATGTAAATAAAACAAAAGACAAGAACCACATGATCTTATCAATCTATGCAGAAAAGGCATTCGACAAAGTCCAACACCCATTCATGATAAAAACTCAGCAAAATAGGAATAGAAGGGAAATTTCTCAACATAATTAAGGGCATTTATACAAAGCCAACAGCCAACATCATCCTAAATGGAGAGACTTTGAAAGCATTCCCCTTGAGAATGGGAACCAGACAGGATGCCCTTTATCATCACTCTTATTCAACATTGTGCTGGAGGTCCTAGCCAGAGCAATTAGGCTAGGAAAAAAAATAAAGTGCATCCAGTTTAGTAGGGAAGAAGTCAAAGTATCTCTGTGTGCAGATGATATGATCTTATATACAGAAAACCCCAAAGAATCCACAAGAAAACTACTGGAACTAATAGAAGATTTCAGCAGTGTTTCAGGATACAAGATAAACATACAAAAATCAGTTGGATTCCTTTACACCAACAAAGAGAACCTCGAAGAGGAAATCACCAAATCAATACCATTTACAATAACCCCCAAGAAGATAAAATACTTAGAAATAAATCTAACCAGAGATGTAAAAGACCTATACAGTGAAAACTACAAGACACTACTGCAAGAAACCAAAAGAGGCCTGCATAAGTGGAAAAACATACCTTGCTCATGGATAGGTAGACTGAACATAGTGAAAATGTCAATTCTACCCAAAGCGATATACAGATACAATGCAATCCCGATCCAAAATCCAATGGCATTTTTTAACAAGATGGAGAAACAAGTCACCAACTTCATATGGAAAGGGAAGAGGCCCCAAATAAGTAAAGCATTACTCAAGAAGAAGAGCAAAGTTGGAGGCCTCACACTACCTGATTTTAGAACCTATTATACCACCAGGGTAGTCAAAACAGCCTGATACTGGTACAATGACAGATACATAGACCAATGGAACAGAATTGAGAATCCAGACATAAATTCATCCACCTATGAGCAGCTGGTATTTGACAAAGCCCCAAAGTCCATTAATTGGGGAAAAGACAGTCTCTAACAAATGGTGCTGGCATAACTGGATATCCATCTGCAAAAAATTGAAACAAGGAGTCTGGCAAGATGGCGCTCTAGGCAGAAGCACCACGCCGTCCCTCCACAGCAAAGATCCGAAAAACTAAGCCAAACAGAGAATCAGCAATCCTGAAACCCTAGAACATCAAATGAAGAGATAAAGAACTCAGCCGAACACCAAACAGAGTGAGAATACTGAAAGAGAATGGAGAGCGAGGACAGATTCATGCAGAGGTCCCCAACCAGCTAACGCAGCACTCCTATCGGAGACCAGCAAATGGGAGTACGGGAGAGCAGCCTCGCGGAGCATCCAGTGGGAGACAAAACAGCCGCTTAGCTTCACACATAACCATCTCCCCGCTGCATCCTGCCTACCTGCATCGTGCACTTGACATCACACCACCAAGCTGTGCAGGCATGGCCTATTGGAACCTGCCCATCACTGACTACCGACGATCCTGGTGGCTGCGGTGACTGCCACAAACAACCCGTCCCAGTGGCTCCTCCTCAGCTAGACCTGCCCAGCTGTACCACATGTGAGTGACTGAACCAGCCAGTTGGAGAAGGAGGCAAAAAGTATTAAGTCATAGACGAGCGAACAACAAGGGGCACACAGTCCACCTGCTCAGACACACTCAATTTTTTTTTTTTAAAAAGTGATGCAACAAAAAAATCTACAATTGATAAATGAGAGAAATATCTACTGAAAGCCCCAAAAACAGCAAACAGTATCAAAACATTTACAAAAACAAGACAGGATGGCTCCAATAGGCGTCCAAATTAAAACACCAGATAACTCTCCTGTGGAAGAAAATGCACTAGAAGTACCTGATAGGGAACTCAAATCACTAATACTCGGAATTTTCCAAGAACTGAGGCAAAAAGCTGACAAACATGAGGAAAAAATAGACAAATTTATGGAAAATACAGACAAAAAATTGGAAGAATTCAGGAACAAAATGCCAAAATAAATTCACCACTCGAAATTATACAAAAACAACAGTTAGAAATCCAAAAGATAAACAACAAGATTTCAGAAATGGATGATGTCATAGAAGGGCTGAGAAGTAGATTTGAAACCGTGGAAGACAGGATCAGTGGAACTGAAGACAAACACTTGGATACAACTCTGTTTCAGGAAAACTCAGAAAAAAGAACAAAGAAAAATGAAGAGACCCTGAGAGTTATGTGGGACACAATTAAAAGCAAAAATTTACGAGTGATTGGCGTCCCAGAACAGGGGGAGAAAACAGAAAACACAGAGAGGATCATTGAGGAACTGCTGACAGAAAACTTTCCCAATATCATGAAAGATGAAAAGCTGGCCATCCAAGAAGCTCAACGAACCCCATATAGAAGAGACCCCAAAAGAAAATCACCAAGACATATCATATTCACACTCGCCAAAACTAAAGACAAACAAAGAATCCTGAGAGCAGCTCGTGAAAAACAAGAAGTCACATACAGAGGAGAAACAATAAGACTAAGCTCAGATTATTCGGCAGAAACCATGCAGGCAAGAAGGCAGTGGGAAGACATATACAAAATCCTGAAAGAAAAAAATTGTCAGCCAAGAATAATATATCCTGCAAAACTCTCGTTCAAATTTGATGGTGAAATTAGGTCATTTCCAGATAAACAGAAACTAAGGGAATATGCAAAAGTCAAACCAAACTTTCAAGAATTATTAACGGGAGTTCTTCGATCTGAGGACAAACAGCTTCAGCCCTCAGGCAGGACCTAGGACGCAGGATCATACGAATCAGATACCATTCTAGGAAATGAACTCTCGAGGACTATCCAAAACCAAAAGAAATACAATAGGGAATCAGAGCAGTCAATCAATGGATGACAACAACATCAAAACAATGAAAGAGGGAATAAATGGCATAGGTATAGAACCTTCTAATGGAGAGGAAGGCAAGGCGATACCAAGTAAGGGTAGACTGCTTCAAACTTAGAAAGATAAGGGTAAAATTCATGGTAACCACAAAGAAAGTTAACAAACCAACTCATAAAAATAAAGACAAAAAACATAAAGTCTCAGCAAAAACAAAACCTACAAAAACAAAAGAAATGAACACAAAATCCACAAACAAAAGTAACTCAGCACAAGAGAGTAAGAAGAACAAAGAAAACTTCAGCACCACAAAACAAGCACTACAAAATCACAGCAACAAGCTTACATCTATCAATAATTACACTGAATGTAAATGGACTCAATGCACCCATAAAGAGACGGAGAGTGGCAGAATGGATAAGAACACAGGATCCATCAATATGCTGTCTACAAGAGACACACCTTAGAAACAAAGATGTGAATTTATTAAAAATCAAAGGTTGGAAAAAAATATATCAAGCTAACAACTACCAAAAAAGAGCAGGAGTGCCAATTCTAATCTCAGATAAAATAGACTTTAAAACAAAATGTACCATAAAAGACAAAGAAGGACACTATATAATGATTAAGGGGATGATACATCATGAAGACATAACCATAATAAACATCTACGCACCCAGTGACAGGGCTCCAAAATACATAAAAAAAACTCTAACAGCACTGAAAAGAGAAATTGACAGTTCCAGAATAATAGTAGGAGACTTCAACACACCACTCTCAGTAAAGGACAGAACAACTAAGAAGAAACTCAGCAAAGATACAGAAGACCTAAAGGGCACAATCAGCCAACTGGACCTCATAGACATATATAGAACAATCCATCCAACTGCTGCAAAGTACACATTCTTTTACACAATGTTCCAATGGAACGTTCTCCAGAATAGACCACATCTTAGGCCACAGAGAAATCCTCAACAAGATCCAAAACGTTGAGATAATTCACAGTATCTTCTCTGACCACCATGCCATCAAGGTAGAAATTAACACTAGAAAGAGCAAGGAAAAAAAATCAACTACATGGAAACTGAATAATACTCTGCTTACACATCAATGGGTAATAGAAGAAATCAGAGATGGAATCAAAAAATTCCTAGAATCAAATGAGAATGAAAACACATCATACCAAAACCTTTGGGACACAGCCAAGGCAGTCCTCAGAGGACAATTTATAGCAATAGATGCACACATCAAAAAAGAAGAAAGGGACAAAATCAAAACATTAACTACAGAACTCAAACAAATAGAAGAGAACAGCAAAAAAAAAGCCTACAACCACCGGAAGAAAGGAAATACTAAAGATCAGAGCAGAAATAAATGAAATAGAGAACAGAAAAACAATAGAAAGAATCAACAAAACCAAAAGTTGGTTCTTTGAAAGAATCAACAAAATAGACAAACCACTGGCCAGACTGACAAAAGAAAAACAGCAGAAGACACAAATAACCCAAATAAGAAATGAAATGGGGGACATTACAACAGACCCAACCAAAATAAAAAGGATTATAACAGAATATTATGAAAAACTATATTCCAACAAATTTGAAAACCTAGAGGAAATGGATAAATTTCTAGAAACACACAGCCTACCCAAATGACAACAAAGCGATATTGAAAATCTGAACAGACCCATAACAGGAGAAGAGATTGAAAAGGTAATAAAAAAACTCCCAACCAAAAAAAGCCCTGGCCCAGATGGCTTCACTGGAGAATTCTACAAAACATTTACAGAAGAGCTTGTACCAGTTCTCCTTAAGCTATTTCAGAGCATAGAAGAGGAAGCAACACTTCCAAATTCATTCTATGAAGCCAGCATAATGCTGATACCAACACCAGGCAAAGACATCACAAAAAAAGAAAATTACAGACCAATATCTCTCATGAATATAGATGCAAAAATTCTGAACAAAATTCTAGCCAATAGAATTCAGTATCATATCAAAAAAATAATACAGCACGACCAAGTAGGATTCATACCAGCTATGCAAGGATGGTTCAACATTAGAAAATCCATCAACGTAATACACCACATAAATAAAAGGAAAGAAAAAAATCACATGATCATCTCAATTGACGCAGAAAAGGCATTTGACAAAGTCCAACACCCATTCCTGATAAAAGCTCTCAATAAAGTAGGTATAGAAGGGAAATTTCTCAACATAATAAAGGGCATCTATGCAAAACCAACGGCCAACATCATTCTTAATGGAGAGAGGCTGAAAACATTCCCCTTGAAAACAGGAACAAGACAAGGATGCCCTTTATCACCACTCCTATTTAACATTGTGCTGGAAGTCCTAGCTAGAGCAATAAGGCAAGAAAAAAATAAATAAATAAAGAGCATCCAAATTGGTAATGAAGAAATAAAACTGTCCCTATTTGCAGATGAGATGATACTGTGTGTAGAAAACCCAAAAGACTCCAGGAGAAGACTACTGGAACTGATAGAAAGATTCAGCAGGTAAACGTACAAAATTCAGTTGGATTCCTATACACCGATAAAGAGAATGATGAAAAGGAATTCAGGAAAACAATACCATTTATAATAGCCCCTAAAATAATAAAATGCTTAGGAATAAATCTAACCAGGGTTGTAAAAGACCTTATACAAAGAAAACTACAAAACACTACTGCAAGAAACCAAAAGAGATCTACATAAATGAAAAAACATACCATGCTTGTGGGTAGGTAGACTCAACATTGTGAAAATGACAATTCTACCCAAAGCAATTTACAAATACAATGCAATCCTGATCCAAATACCAACAACATTCTTTAAAGAGTTAGAAAAACGAATTACTAACTTTTTGTGGAAAGGGAAGAAGCCCCAGATAAGTAAAGCACTATTGAGGAAGAAGAATAAAGTAGGAGGACTCGCACTACCTGACCTCAGAACCTACTACACAGCTATGGTAGTCAAAACAGCATGGTACTGGTACAACAACAGATACATTGACCAGTGGAACAAAATTGAGAACCCAGATGTAAATCCATCCACCTACGGTCACCTGATCTTTGGCAAGGGCCCAAAGACCATCAGATGGGGAAAAGACAGTCTTTTTAACAAATGATGCTGGCAAAGCTGAATGTCTATCTGCAAAAAAGTGAAACAAGACCCATTCCTCACACCATACACAAAAACTAATTCAAAATGGATCAAAGACCTAAATATAAAGCCAAAAACTATAAAGATCATAGAAGGAAAAAGTAGGATCAATGCTAGAGGCCCTAATACACAGCATTAACAGGATACAAATCATAACTAACAACACACAAACACCAGAAGATAAGCTAGATAACTGGGATCTTCTAAAATGAAACACTTATGCTCATCAAAACACTTCACCAGAAGAGTAAAAAGAGAACCTACAGACTGGGAAAAAATTTTTGGCTATGACATATCCGACAAGGGTCTAGTCTCTGAAATCTATAGGAAAATCCAACACCTCTACAACAAAAAGACAAACAATCCAATTAAAAAATGAGGAAAGGATATGAACAGACACTTCATCAAAGAAGGCGTTCAGGCCGCTAAGGGACACAGGAGGAAATGCTCACTATCACTAGCCATTAGAGAAATGCAAATCAAGACCACAATGAGATGCTATCTCACCCTGGCATTACTGGCATGAAACAAAAAAACAGAAAATAACAAATGTTGGAGAGGGTGTGGGGCTACTGGAACTCTTATGCACTCCTGGTGGGAATGCAAAATGATACAACTGTTTTAGAAAACGATATGGCACTTCCTTGGAAAGCTAGATATAGAAATACCATATGATCCAGGAATCCCACTCCTAGGAATATATCCTAGAGAAATAAGAGTCTTCATAAGAATAGACATATGCACACCTGTGTTCATTGCAGCATTGTTCACAATGGCAAAAAGGTGGAAACCACTTAGATGCCCATAAACAGATGAATGGATAAACAAACTATGGTACCTACACACAACGGAGTACTATGCAACGAGAAAGAACAATGATGAATCTGTGAAGCATCTCACAACATGGTTGAATCTGGAGGGCATTATGCTGAATGAAATAAGTCAATCACAAAAGGACAAATATTGCATGAGACCACTACTATAAAAACTCATGAAAAGGTTTACACACGAAAAGAAACAATCTTTGATGGTTACGAGGGAGGGGAAGGGTGGGGATGGAAAAACTCTAAATAGACGATAGATAAGTGGTAACTTTGACGAAGGGTAAGACAGCATACAATACTGGAGAAGCCAGCATCAATTTATACAAGGCACGGTCATGGAAACTCCATAGACACATCCAAACTCCCTGAGAGACCAAATTGCTGGGCTGAGGGCGGTGGGGACCATGATCTCAGGGAACATCTAGATCAATTGACATAACATAGTTTATAAAGAAAATGTTCTTAACATTTGGGATCTTAAAAAGCCTGTGAGTGGCCATCTAAGATACTCCACCGGTCTCATCCCTTCGGGAGCAAGGGAGAATGAAGAAAATGAAAGATACGATGGAAAGATTAGTTGAAAGGACTAATGGACCACAAGTACCACGGCCTCCACCAGACTGAGTCCAGTACAACTAGATGGTGCCCACCTACCACCACTGACTGCTCTGACAGGGATCACAACAGAGGGTCCCGGACAGAGCTGGAGAAAAATATAGAACAAAATTCTAACTCACAAAAAAATACCAGACTTACTGGCCTGACAGAGACTGGAGAAACCATGAGAGTATGGCCCCTGAACACCCTTTTAACTCAGTAATGAAGTCACTTCTGCGGTTCACCCTTCATCCAAAGATTAGACAGACCCATAAAACAAAACGACACCAAAGGGGCACACCAGCCCAGGGGCAAAGATTAGAAGGCAGGAGGGGACAGGAAAGCTGGTAATAAGGAACCTAGGATCAAGAAGGGAGAGTGTTGACATGTCGTGCGGTTGATAACCAATGTCAAAACAATATATGTACTAACTGTTTAATGAGAAGCTAGTTTGTTCTGTAAACCTTCATCTAAAGTACAATAAAAAAATGCAAAAAAGAGTATATATGTATGTAAACACATGTATATGTATAGTACACACATATAGTTGTGTTAAAGTTCTGTATTATATAAAGAAATACATTATATACTTATTATATGTAATACAATATAATATAGAAATGTATTTATATAAATTATAGAGCCTTACCAGGAATATATAGCTATGTGCATATATATATGTATACACACACACATACATTTAAAACTGTTACATTATCTTTTTATAGAGGAATAGAATAGTGTTTGATATCACTATCATCTATTAAAACAATAGATGAACAAGCACCCCTTTAAATGCCAGAGATTTTATATCATTCCTTTTTCTTTTTTAAAAATTAATTTCTGTTCCACTCCCACGCAAACTTTACATAATATATATTTTATGCTTAAAAGTCTTTTTAAAAACATTTTGTGTTTTAGGTGAAAGTTTACACAGCAAATTAAGTTCCCGTTTAACAATTTTTGTACAAATTGTTCTGTGACATTGGTTACAATTTTCACAATGTGTCAGCATTCTCATTATTTCCATTCTGTTTTCATTGATCTAGCTTCCCTACCCCTCCTTGCCTTCTCATCCTTGCTTTTGGGTAAATATTGACCTTTTGGTCTCATACAGTTGATTGTTTAAGGGAACACATTACTCACGGGTGATATTGTTTATTTTATAAGCCAATCTATTATTTGGCTGAAAGGTGACCTCCAGGAGTGGCTTCAGTTTCAAGTTCAAAAGGTATCTTAAGGGGATAGTCTTGGGCATTCCTCTAGTCTCTATCGGTCCAGTAAGTCTGGCCTTTTTTCAGAACTTGCATTTTGCTCTACATTTTTCTCCCATTCTATCCAGGATCTTCTATTGTGTCCCTGGGCAGCATGGTTGGTAGTGGTAGCTAGGTTGAAAGCCTTTTATTGGTCATCCTATCAAACTGCAACAAAATCATTATATAAATTGATATTAATAATTTTTATTTCCTGTGACCATAAGTTTTCAATTGTTAAATCATTTTTTTCTGATGGAGTTATCATTATAATTATTAGTAGTACAGAATTGGTCAAAACAACAGCATACATTCCAAATTAATAAATATTATTAAATATAAAGTACGTTTTAATGGAATACATCCTTTAGTGAGATAGATGGGACTTTTTAACCCAATTAGTTTATGTATCCATATTACTCACTGCTAGAATGGGTCAGGGCTCAGCATCAATTCTGTTTCTCGATGGAAGTGCAAAGGAACCTTGTTTATGTAAAAAAGTAAATAGGAATGGAAAGAATTTTGTTACAGCACTGTCAGTTAACTCTTTGAGCTCACTCTGAGCCAAAAATCATATATTGATCTATCATCAAAATTTATTTTTAATGCTTTCTCAGCTTTCAACTTTACTAGGTCCTCCAGTTTTTTTGAAAGCAAAGAATAGGAAACCATCTGACTTGCAAAAGCATGCTTTATTCAGTCATTATAGTCATTTCTTTCCTCAGCACCAACGCTGGCATTTCCAATCCTCTTTCTATTTGGTCCCCAGGGAAATGTGCCATAGTAAGATTAGGGATGGGTGAGAGGTGTACTCTTCTTTAATAAAGGAGAGAAAGACTATTCGCCTTCCTTACAGAGGAAAGGAAGAACCTGTTCCTGCATCGCAGGCAAGATCTCAGGCAGATTAGTTGTAGGAATGAGTACATATGGAAGTTAACTATCTGGAAATCGATTCCCTTAACAGTTGATGTCCGCATACTGCTTAGAAAGTATTCGTACACCCCAGTTTGAAGACCTCTGTTCTTTGCAACCCTTAATCTCTTCCACCTTTACAAGACTGCTTTCTCCAGCTTCCCTCAGCTGAACATGTTTCAGATAGCGGCTCTGGTTATTTCCTTTTCCTCTCTGTAACAGGGCTGACGAAACTGCTGTTGATAACTTGCCTTGTCATAGGACTGCAGACACTTAATCTTGAGATCCTCTGTAAGTCTAAAAATTTGGCTCAAAACTCAAAATTTTGACTGCTCAGTGGAGAGAAGGTATGAACAGAATAGACTACTGGGAAAAGAGGAAGAAAATAAATGAGAAAAATATTGCTGTCTTCTTATCATTCTAAAATATAAGTGGGCCTGACCTCATCTTAGCTCAGTCTTCTATCTTGGCTCTATCAGAAAGACAAGTATGTCTTCCTTGTGCATTTAAACTGATTCTCAAAACTGATACACAGTAAAAAGTAAAATTACACTTGTTAGCATATGTAGTGGTTTAAGCCATGAATATTTTCAGAAGGGTGAGTTTGACATTTAAAATTAGGATAGATGTTCTGTTGAATGATGGGAAAACAGTCACTTCACCATGAAGCTAAAGAAAATTTTGGTGAAATCTCATGGAAATATAGTTGTCAGAAAAAGAAGGAAAGAAAGATAAAGAGTTAATCCTAGAATTGTGTTACAAATTTATGAATATGGGCTCTTCGAGGGACACTTGCAAAAGAGGCAGAAACCAAATAAGTAAGCTGCTGATGGGGTTTTAATACTGAAATATAAGTGTTTACTTTATATAAGGAGCCATGCAGATTCAGTTCAAATATTCTGCACCTTCTTCATCTGTGACACAATGACCATTGATGAAGATGCACTTGATGAGCAACTGATTAGGTAATCAGCAAAGAGAAGTGAAACAGCATTTGGCTGGGAATCAGGATGTGAGGGTTCTAACACTGACTCTGCCACTAAGTGGCTGTGATTGTGATGGACACATCATTTGAGTGTTTTCTGGGTTTCAGGGCAAACGTTTGTGATTATGGAGAAACAGTGACCCCGCAGTAATATAAGATCCTGAGTTGAGGAACAAGTTACATTTTGCTTGGTGTGTTGTTTATCCTGGCAAAATAGAAGACTAACATGTTCATAAAGATTTTTAAAATAATAAACATTGAAAGAGAATCAGGGATTTTAAGGCATTAGCAAGAAAAGTTCGATTTTCCAGAGAGCCCTCTGGATTGCTAGGGTTTTACAGTATACCACTGAGTGCCAAAAGTATAAAAAGGGCTGTGTGTGTGTGTGTGTGTGTGTGTGTGTGTGAGATTGAAGAGATTAAAGGAATGTAATAAGGCCAAAGTTTGAATTTGGTGACTGATTTTTCAGCCAGTACCAGGATAAAAAAGAAGGGCAGATGATCAACAGAATGTTGTCGTTGTTGCTAAGTGCTGTCAAACTGATTTCAACTCATAGTGACCCCATGTGACAGTAGAATGGCCCATAGGGTTTCCTAGGCTATAATCTTTACAAGAGCAGATTGCCAGGTTTTTCTCCCATGGAGCAGCTGGTAGGTTTGAACTGCTGACCTTTGGGTTAGCAGCCAAGCCCTTAACTGTTGCCCCACCAGGGCTCCTGTCAATAGAATAAACCCCATTGCTGTTGAGTCAGTTCCAACTCATAGCAACCCTATATGACAGAGTAGAACTGCCCCCATAGGGTTTCCAAGGCTGTCATCTTTACAGAAGCAGACTGCCACATCTTTCTTCCTCAGAGTGGCTGGTAGATTTGGACCGATGACCTTTCGGTTAGAAGCTGAGCACTTAACCATTGTGCTACCATTTGAGAATCAGTTTAAATAACAAGCAAGCAGAGTGCTTAACCACTGCACCATCTCATTATTTAAAGAATCACCTGCCATGGTTTCATGTAACTCATGTTATTCTTTTTCTTGGATTTTTTTTTCATTTTGAGGGAGCAAACACCTGAAGTAAGTTTTTTATATACGATGAGTGGCAGTAAATAGAGCTTTTACAGGTCTAGATATTGTATTTTGAGTGATTCTTTTAGAAATCTTATTCTTAGAATTTAGAAATATTCTTACCCTCAGGAGCTTGAAGACATTGCTCCCTTGTCTTCCAGCAACCAATATTATTGATGAAGTTTGATGTCAGTTTAAATCTTTTTTGTTTTTATATATATTTTTCTCTCACTGGAAACTTTCATATTTTCCCATTTTTTTCTCAGAGTCCTGCAATTTCATAAGAATGTAGCTATTGTGTGTCTTTTTTCACTTACCCTGCATATCAGTTGGTGAGTCTTTTTAGGTTTCTCTTCACCTCAGGGACATTTTCTCTCATTATATCTTTGATGATTTCCTCTCCATTATTTCTTTTTCTCTTTACTAGAGGCGCCTTCTGAACTGGTATAGATCAACAGAAACTGTTTTATTTTTTCCGATTGTTGCTAGGAGCCATCGAGTTGACTCTAACTCATTGAGACCCCCGGCACAACAGAACAAAACACTGCCTGGTCCTGTGTCATCCTCACAATCGTTACTGTGTTTGAGCCCATTGTTGCAGCTACTGTGTCAGTTCATCTTGTTGAGGGTCTTCCTCTTTCTCACTGACCCTCTACCAAGCATGCTATCCTTCTCCAGGGACTGGTCCCTCCTGATAACATGTCCCAACTACGTGAGCTAAGTCTCACCATCGTTCCTTTTAAGGAGCATTCTGGCTGTACTTCTTCCAAGACAGGTTAGTTCATTCTTCTGGCAGTCCACAGGATATTCAATATTCCTTGCCAATACCATAATTCAGAGGCATCAATTCTTCTTTGGTCTTCCTTATTCATTGTCTGACTTTTGTACACCTATGAAGCGACTGAAAATATCATGGCTCGGGTCAGGTGCACCTTAGTCTTCAAGGTGACATATTTTTGCTTTTTGACACTTTAAAGAAGTCTTTTTACTGCAGATTTGCCCAATGCAATAAATCATTTATTTCTTGACTGCTGCTTCCAGCTGCTTCCATAGGTATCAACTGTGGATCCAAGTAAAATAAAATCCTTGACAGCTTCAGTCTTTTCTCTGTTTTTCATGATGTCGCTTATTGGTCCCATTGTGAGGATTTTTGTTTTCTTTATGTTGAGGTGTAATCTGTACTGAAAGGTGTAGTCTTTTATCTTCATCAGTAAGTGCTTCAAGTCCTCTTTGTTTTCAGCAAGTAAGGTTGTGTCATGCATATCACAGGTTGTTGATGAAACTTCCTTCAATCCTGATGCCCTCTTCTTCTTCGTATAGTCCAGCTTCTTGGATTATTTGCTCAGCATGCAGACTGAATAGGTATGGTGAAAGGATACAACCCTGACACACAACTTTCCTGATTTTAAACCATGCAGTATCCCCTTGTTCTGTTCGAACGACTGCTTCTTGGTCTGTGTACAGGTTCCTCATGAGTACAATTAAGTGTTCTGAATTCCCATTTTTTGCAATGTTATCCATAATTTGTTATGACCTATACAGTCAATTGCCTTTGCATAGTCAATAAAACACAGGGAAACATCTTTCTGGTATTCTCTGCTTTCAGTCAAGATCCATCTGACATCAGCAATGATATCCCTTGTTCCACATCCTCTTCTGCATACGGCTTGAATTTCTGGCAGTTCTCTGGCGATGTACTCCTGCAACCGCTTTTGAATGATCTTCATCAAAATTTTACTTGTGTGTGATATTAATGATATTGTTTGATAATTTCTGCTTTTGGCTGGATCACCTTTCTTTCGAATGGGCACAAATATTGGCCAGGTAGCTGTCTTCCAATTTCTTGGCATAGACAAGTGAGTGCTTCCAGCATTCCATCTGTTTGTTGAAACATCTCAATTGGTATTCTGTCAATTCCTGGAGCCTCGTTTTTTGCTAATGCTTCAGTGCAGCTTGGACTTCTTCCTTCAATACCATTGGAATTTGATCATATGCTCTCTCCTGAAATGACTGAACATCAACCAGTTCTTTTTGGTAAAGTGATTCTGTGTATTCCTTCCATCTTCTTTTGATGCTTCCTGTGTCATTCAATATTTTGCCCATAAAGTCCTTCAGTACTGCAACTTGAGGCTTGAATTTTTTCATTCAGTTCTTTCTTTCTTTTGAGTGTGTTCTTCTCTTTTGGTTTTCTAACTCTAGTTCTTTGCACATTTCATTATAGTCCTTTACCTTGTCATATCCAGCTGCCCTTTGAAATCTTCTGCAGCTCTTTTACTTCATCATTTCTTCCATTTGCTTTAGCTACTCTATGTTCAAGAGCAAGCTTCCGTGTCTCTTCTGTTATTCATTTTGGTTTTTTTTTTTTTTTTTCTTTTCTTTTCTGTCTCTTTAGTGACCTTATGTGTTCTTCATATATGATGTTCTTGATGTCCTCTCACAAGTTGTCTGGTCTCTGACCATTAGTGTTCAATGCATATAGTCTATTCTTGAGATGGTCTCTAAATTCAGGTGGGATATACTCAAGGTTGTACTTTGGCTCTTGTGGACTTGTAATTTTCTTCAGCTTCAACTTGAACTTGCATAAGAGCAATTGATAGTCTGTTCTGTAGTCAGCCCCTGGCCTTGTTCTGACTGGTGGTTTTGAGCTTCTCCATCGTCTCTTTCCACAGATGTAGTCGATTTGATTCCTGTTATTCCATCAGGTGAGGTCCACATGTATAGTCACCATTTATGTTGTTGAAAAAAGGCATTTCCAATGAATAAGCCATTAGTCTTGCAAAATTCTATCATACAGTCTCTAGAGTTATTTCTATCACCAAGGCCGTATTTTCCAACTAGTGATCCTTTTTCTTTGTTTCCAACTTTCGCATTGCAATCACCAGTAATTATCAATGCATATTGATTGCATGTTTGATCAATTTCAGACTGTAGAAGTTGATAAAAATCTTCAATTTCCTAATCTTTGGCATTAGTGTTTGGTACCTAAATTTGAATAACAGTCATATTAACTGGTCTTCCTTATAAGCATATGGATATTATCCTATCACTGACACTTATGTTGTACTTCAGGATAGATCTTCAAATGTTGTTTTTGACAATGAATGTGATCCATTCCCCTTCATATTGTCATTCCTGGCATAGGAGACCATAGGAATGTCTGATTAAAAATGGCCAGTATGAGTCCATTTCAGCTCACTAATGCCTAGGATATTGATCTTTATGCATTCCATTTCATTTTTCACAACTTCCAATTTTCTTAGTTTCATACTTTGTACATTCCACATTCTGATTATTAATGGATATTTGCAGCTATTCTCATTTTGAGTCGTGCCACATCAGCAAATGAAAGTCCCAAGAGATTTACTTCATCTGCATCATTCAGGTGGACTCTACTTTGAGGAGGCAGCTCTTCCCCAGTGGTCTTTTGAGTGCCTTCCAACCTGGGGGGCTCATCTTCTGGCACTATATCAGACAATGTTCCACTGCTACTCATAAGGTTTTCAGTGACCAGTTTTTTTTAGAAGTAGCTCGCCAGGTCCTTCCTCTTAATCTATCTTAGTCTGGAAGCTCCACTGAGACCCGTCGACCATGGGTGACCCTGCTGGTATTTGAAATACCAGTGGCATAGCTTCCAGCATACCAGCAACTCGCACCACCACAGTACGACAAACTGACAGATGAGTGGTGGTTTAAGTTGTTTTTAAACTAATATTGGAGTACCTGAATCCATTCTCTATGATTTTCTCTCACATTTCTATATTTTTGTCTATTTACTCTTTTCCAAAAGGCTTCCTTTACTTCCAGATCATAAACTCAGTCTTTACTTGTGTGTATTACATAATAAATTCAATTCTTCTATTTTTTTTTTAAATTTCTGTAATTTTTGCCTTAGAAACCCTGGTAGCGTAGTGGTTAAGAGCTATGACTGCTAACCAAAAATGTCAAATATACCAGGTGCTCCTTGGAAACACTATGGGGCAGTTCTCTGTCCTATAGGGTTGCTATGAGTCAGAATCAATTCGACAGCAACGGGTTTAATTTTACCTTAATTACAAACACTCTTTTTTGTTATTTTCTAAGTTGGTTTTCCATCTTTAGCTGCAGGACAAAAGCTGACATTATGTAAATGGAAAACACAGAGGTTCCAACTTGCCCAACTGCTCAGGACTTTCTGTCAGTTGCCACCCACTTTGAAGCTTCCAGGGAACTTCTTTTCAAGACCTGTGTTTCCCTGTGGTACATGGGCTGTGGTTTCCTTGCTTTGTTCTCTGTCAATCTCATGCCTAATGCTTTCTTCCCTCTAGGAATCCTTAAACCTTCTGGTCTGCTTGATGGCAGCCTTTCTTATTTTTTTTTATAGTTTTTTTTTTTTTTTTAATTGTAGTTCCCGTGAAGGCTTACAGAACAAATAGTTTTTCATGAAACAGTAGTACACATATTGTTTTATGACATTGGTTAACAACCCCACAACATGTCAACCCTCTAACTTCTCAACCTTTTTTTTTTTTTTTTTGTGAAAATACACATGGCCAAAGATACACCATTTCAAAAATTTCTACATGCACAGTTCAGTGACATTGACTACGCTCTTCCAATTGTGCTGTTATTCTCGCTTAAGATGAAGGCTTACAGAACAAAATAGTTTCTCATTTAACAGTTACTACAAATGTTGCCCTATGACAATGGTTAACAATCTCACAACACATCAACAATATCCTTATTCAACCTTGTGTTCCCGATCACCAGCTTCCTTGTTCCCTTCTGCCTTTTGGCCCTTGTCACTGGACTCCTGTACCTCGTTAGTCTCATTTGGTTTTATGGGGCTGTCCACTCCCAGGCTGAACGGTGAACCTCGGAGATAACTTCACCACTGAGCTAAAAGGGTGTCTGGGGGCCGTACTCTCGGGGTTTCTGCAGTCTCCTTTAGGCCAGTAAATCTGGTCTTTTTTTTGTGAGTTAGAATTATGTTCTACATCCTTCTCCAGCTCTGTCCAGAACCCTCTGTTGTGATCCTGCTCAGAGCAGTCAGTGGTGGTAGCCGGGCACCATCTAGCTGTACTGGACTCAGTCCGGTGGAGGCCTTGGTAGCTGTGGACAATTAGTCCTTCGGACTAATCTTTTCCCTGTATCCTGTTCTCTTCATTTTCCCTTGCTCCCGAAGGGATGAGACCAGTGGAGTATCTCAGATGGCTGCTCACAGGGTTTTAAGACCCCAGACACTACTCACCAAGGTAGAATGTAGACCATTGTCTTTATAAGCTGTGTCATGCCAATTGAGCTAGATGTTCCCTGAGACCATGGTCCCCACAGCCCTCTGCCCAGCAATTCAGTCCCTCAGGGAGTTTGGATGTGTCTATGGGGCTTCCATGACCTTTTCTTGTACAAGTTGTGCTAGTTTCCCCTATATTGTGTACTATCTCACCCTTTGCCCAAGATACCACTTATCTATTGCCTATTTAGTATTTCCCCCCCGCCCCTCCCATCCCTGGTAACCAACAAATATTGTTACATGTTGTGTGAACTTTTTCATGGGTTTTTATAATAGAGGTCTCATACAATATTTGTCCTTTTGTGACTGACTTATTTCACTCAGCATAATGTCCTCCAATTTCATCCATGTTATGCGATGGTTCACAGATTCATTGTTGTTCTTTCTCGTTGCATAGTACTCCATTGTGTGTATGTACCATAGTTTGTTTATCCATTCATCTGTTGATGGGCATCTAGGTTGTTTCCATCATTCTGCTATTGTGAAAAATGCTGCCATGAACATAGGTGTGTATATGTCTATTCGAGTGATGACTCTTATTTCTCTAGGATATATTCCTAGGAATGGAATTGCTGGATTGAATGGTATGTCTATTTCTAGCTTTCTGAGGAAGCGCCATATCATTTTCCAAAATGGTTGTATCATTTTGCATTCCCACCAGCAGTGCATAAGAGTTCTGATCTCCCTGCAGCCCCTCCGACATTTGTTATTTCCAGTGTTTTTGATCCGTGCCAGTAATGCCAGGGTGAGATGGTATCTCATTGTGGTTTTAATTTGCATTTCTCTAATGGCTAGTGATTGCGAGCATTTCCTCATGTGCCTGTTGGCCATTTGAATGTCTTCTTTGGTGAAGTGTCTGTTCATTTCCTTTAACCTTTCTGATTTTTTTATTGCTGTTATCATTTCATTCGCTTTTAAAATCTCTTTTTCATCATTTTAATGGACACTTGGATGGGAGAGGAAAGATTCTTGTACTCTGTTCACCAGTTTAAACTGGAGGGCTGTTTTCTTTCTTAGAATGATATTCCAATCTGCTCTTGCTTCCTCCCACTCTCTTTGACTTATCTCCTTAATTTCCACAAAGGTTCCCACAGTCAAGCATCCCGGACAATTCTGCTAGCAGGCTAGAACTGAAGACCTGGGAGCTCCCTGTAGTGGTAGCTTTGTTGAGCCAGACCCCAGATGCTCTCAGACTGCAAGGATGAAAGAATATGATTGTACCAATGGAGTTCTTCCAATTTTACCTATGCCCCTCCCTCATTCTACATACAAGGCAGTACTAGGTGCTATGAATATTTCTGCCCTATACTGGCATTCTAGGGTTCCTGGCTGGAGAGCTACCACCCCAACTGGGCTGATAGCCTAGGTCTACTGTGATATCTCTTGATTTTGTCTAGTCCTGATTGGTGACGTTTCCTTAAAGATTTGTCATTCCTAACCCTTTGGAAGGCAGAATTGAATTGTGGTTAAGAGCCCAGGCTTTGGAATCAGAAGCAGTTTGGGGTCAGATCCTAGCTCTCCTACTTATTAGCTGTATGACTTTGGTTAGGTCACTTAAACATATCTTTTTCTCCCAGTTGTTAGCTATTAATGTAATTATTATTGCTCACTAAACAGAAGCTATCATTAATATTAGCATTATTTTGACCTAGACTGACACCACCTGGATCTACTGAAAAGCTAGTACTAACAGTACTCCCTATACCATGGCCAATATACAAGTTTATCTGGGCCTGGAAGGTTAGCAAGAATCTAACAGATACCAGTAACCTATAGCATGGCCTTGTGTCCTTCAGTAGAAGCAGAATCCCTGAGGCCCGCTGTGGTACCTCTCTTACTCTCAACAGTATTCTGGGGTTCTTCCAATTGGCACTGTAGTAACTATAAGGAAAATGCCCTTTTATTTCAATAGCAGTGCACATCCAGGCTGTTGGGACACTTTTTTTTATGGCCGAATTATTAAAGCAGTTATCTACATCAGTACTTAAAGTGGGGTGGAATGTTCATGTTATATGATTTGTCTGTGCCTTCACGCCTAATGCTATCTTCAAGTTACCATCTCCTGCATGATACTATTACTCTTATTAGATTAATTGGCATGTCCTCTATAGCCTCTTTGTTTTCAGAAGTATGTCTGAAAGCTTTCAGACATTTGAGAGCATGGTCGTATGGTGTGTGTGTGTGTGTGTGTGTGTGTGTGTGTGTGTGTTGTACAAAATAAGGGGAAAATGGTGGAGAGGAGAAACCTGTCATTTTTGTAGTAGCACACATAGAAGATTTAGGACAAAGGACAGAAATGAAATGGGATCCTTGCAAATCATGGAGACTGCAAAGTTGTTTCTCCTGGGTAATGTTTATAAGTCAGCATCACCGCGGATATTACAATGGGTATCTAAATGAGCATGTATCCCCATCCAGCAAGTCTCAACTATGACTTCACTTCCAGGACTGACAGCACTACAGGGCTGAAATCATCACTGAGTCATTGAGTCTGAATCACTTCTACTGGAATCGGACTGAGTTATAGATGTCCTTTAAAAGAACTTTGGTAGAAGTTGCCAGGAATAATGCTGATTTTTAGCAAAGTAGAAATTAAAGCAGAAAACAGGTGGTTTGTAAGGAAATTTTTGACCAGTACCTCTCCTATATTATTTTGGTATCTGGGTAGTCTTTTCAGCTTTAGAGACCTTAAAGGAGTAGAGAAAAGAATGAGAGCAAATCCTGAACCCTTTACTGACAGCACCACAGCTCCTGCTTTAAATATGTTTGTAAATGTTGGTGGACCCTTTACTCAGATTCTCCCCATGTTAACACATCAGTCACCAAACTGAGGTAAAATTAGTAGTTACTAAAACCCTTCTTTCCACTGCCACCACTCTATAAGGAAAAGGGAGCCCTAGGAGAATGGGAGATATATGGGTGCTTTCTTTGTTGTATAGTATACTCTACCTTTGCCAGGTTATTTTTCAGAGAACAAAATTTGGAGTGTCAGAACCTGTGTTCCTTCTGCCTTTCCAACATTTAGTTTTTACATACCCAGCTGATGTTTTCCTTCCTTAAGTAGTGTGGAGGAGATGGGAGTTGTTAATGTGTGTAATTTAAATTATTATTTGCTTTCTTACAATATGGTTTTATTCAGGCAGATTAGATTAGTCTTTCTTGGTGGTAAAAATTGTCAAGTGTAGCAACTAGACTCTCGACTTTACTGCTTCTCAAAGTGTAGTCCCTGGGTTAGCAGCATGAACCTCACCTAATAATTAGTTAGAAATATAAATTCTCAGGCTCTACCCCCAAACCTACTAAAGGTAGGTCTAAAAATCTGCATTTTAAGAAGCCCACCAGGTGATTCTGATGTACAATCAAGTTTGAGATCCAGTGATGTAGTATATTTGCAGCTAAGTTGCTTGGTGGTGATGCAGAAATCTTGAAATTGAGCTAAAAGCTAGAAAAGTAACAAATCCTAATCCTAAGAACTTCAAAACTGTACAGATAACATTCTTTTCATCACTGTATGGTGAATATAAGCCTTACTCAATTTCATTATATGTCTTTTTATGTATTATTGATCATCAGTTTGTTTGAAGAAGGTAGGAACACCCCCAGATTGGATTTAAATCATGTGTTGATACCGTTTAGTAGTATATTAAATACAGTTAAAATGTGCTCCTTTGAAAACTAGGACAGGCAAACCTACATTGCCGAACAGTTGAAACACTAGTTCTACTCCCTGTGGTCAAAGTGGTGTGAAGTGGATGAGGGAGAAGAGACTTATGCAGGTAGATGTGCTATTGTGGTTGTGCCTTTTAGCATTTTCTTACTTCCGTCTGCTGATAGAGCTTCTGAAGATTAGGTTAAAGAAGCTCATGAAATGTGAACAGTGATTAAGCACACTTATTGTTACTGTCAGCAATCAAAGACTTACTGCTTCCTCAGCACCAGTTAAAAGAAAAGCCTTCAGAGGGGCTCCTGCTTACCTGCATAGCTGCTGCCTTGGAGAAAATCACATGGAGAAAGTTATTGTCATATTTTTTTCTTCTCAGAATTAAGCAGAGGGAGAGAGATTTACTCAAGAAAGACAAATATGCCTGTTATTGGCAATAATATACTATCACAAAAATTTGACATTGTAATATACTTTAAAAATACACAGGGCAACTTTTCCTTGCAGATTCCAAAGACTCTGATATATTACCAAAGGCACAATCAGATTATCCCCAAAACTGAATTAGATGCTCCCCCATGTAAATCCCTAGATTTATCCCTATCATTTAATTTAGTGCACTGTTAAAATTATCTGCCTACTGGTCAATTTTCCCTATTTAAATGATAAGCCCTTAGAGGGAAGAGATTTTTGTCTTGTTCATTGTATCCACAATGCTTCTCATATGGTAGGTGTTCAGTAAATTTTTGTTGAGTGAATGAATCGAAGAAGTAATGAGAATTTTTTGAACCCCCCACTGTGTCAGGATCTGCGTTTGGTGCTGGCTGTTCAAGAACGAATAAGGCAGGCATCTAGCCGTCTCTTGTATAAAAGATAAACATTAGTGAGTACTATACAGCCTAAGGAAGACTTCACATAAGAACTGACATCTGAGCAAGATTTGGAGGATGAATAGAAGTTTAGCAGGAAGGCAAGTAAAGGTGGGAATGTATGTAGAAGGATGGTGTATCAGAAACAGGCACCGGGATGTGCAGAGGTACAAAGATATGAAGCACCATGGGTGATTCCAAGAGCTAGAGGTAAATTGATATTACTGAAATATCATTTGTGTGTACGTATATGTTTGTGGAGGAAGGAGTTGGTGGAAAATACATTTGGAGGTGAGTTGGTAGAGGGGGTTGAGGCCAGGTTAAGGGGATTCAACAATAGGGATTCATTGAAGTTTTAATCAAGGAAGTTGATGAGGTGGCACCGTGAAAGATGAACTGGTCAAGAAAGATGAACTGACAAGGAGATAGGGAGAACAGCTAAAAGCTATTAGAGTGATCTAGATGAGAGTTGACAGGCCCCACTCCAGGGAAGCGGTGAAGATAGAACTGTCCATACTTGGAGATTGACCAAAAGTGGGGTATGAGGAAGAAGGAAATCGAGGAGCTGAAGATGACTAAGTGGATGGCAGAGCCACCACGCAACCAGATTGTTAATACAGATGCAGAGTGGGTCTAGGTGGAGATATTGAGTTCATTTTAGACATACTGAGTTTAGAAAACTATGTGACATTTTGGTAGAAAGATCCAGAAACCAACAGAACATTCTGAGGGCTCAGAGAAGAGACCAGGGATGAAGACCTGCTTTTAGAATCAGTGGTATATACCTGTGTTAAAACAAACAAACAAATAGCCAAACAAACCTTGGGGTGGATGAGATCACTTAGAGAAAGGATATAGTGTGAGAAAAGAAGAGGTCCAGGACAGAACATTGGGGAATGCAGACATTTAAGAGACAGGGGTAGAGAACATAAAAAAGTGAGGAAGTAGAGACATGAGGTATAGACAGTGCTTCTTAAACTTGAGTTTGCTAAGAATCACCTGACAAATACGCTTGTTAAAAAAAAAAAACCAGATTCTTGGACCCCACCTACAGAGATTTTAATTCAGTAGGTCTGTCATGGGCCCTGAGAATTGCGTTTCAAATACACTCCTGTGCGATGCTGTTGCTACTACATTTTGGGTAGCATTGGACTAGGCTACTCACTTGCCTATGAAGAGGAGAGAGTGGTAGTTTGAGGTTTCTGGACATGCAAGAAACTTGCACTCGTTTATAGGCTGAGGTGAAGGAGGCAGTAGAGACAGGGAGAAGTTGAATATGTTGGGGAAAAAAGGGATAATTAATGAATCAAGTTCATAGAAGAGATGAGAGGAATGAGGTGAAAAGAAGATTGAGGTACCAGAGATGGTCAAAATAAAAATATTAAAAAGACTATAGTGTCCACTTTAAAAACCAAAGCCCCTTCAAGTGAGATGATTTTCTTGTAGCTTCCCCTTCTTTTATAAGTTTTTTTTTTTTCTTTTTAAATCTCTAACTCCTTGGAGCTGTTGTTTACTTTTACCTTTTTGACTTTCCTACTATGCCTGTGAACCTTTGTCTGCCAGAATCCTCCCAGTGCTGTCACTTCCATGTATAGATACATAAAGAGATGACTTGCTACAGATGAATGAACAGTAATGAATAGATTTTCAGCAACACAAGGCATTTCAAGGATTAAGAACGTTTTCAAAAAATGTTTGATCATTACTGCTAAAATTGTGTTTCTGCCACCTTCTTGCTAGAATGGCTGTCAAGCTGTTTGACAGCTCCCCTGAGATATCACTCCCTGGTATTGCAATCATAGTGAAGCACAAAGATACAGCTTTCTCTTCTCTGCTGACTAAAGCCTGTTTCCTTATAGCCTCAGAGCCCTCAGATAAACTAGAAAAGCTTCAAAAATCACTTTGTACGATTAAAAAGAAAACCTGGTAATAGCTGTGAACAACTATATGCCTGTGTGTCACACTTTCAGAATTAAGGACAACAAAAATTCATTAAGAGCTTTTAATAGAATGAGTACCACTGTGAATCTAAAGATTAGTAAAATACTGTTGGGATTTTGATGGGGGCCTACATGTCTCTTTCTTTTCTGAGTCCTGAATCACATGATATAGTCAAATAAGGATTAAAATATCAGTTTAATTGCTGCTAAAGCTGGTCTGGAGAATGTGGCTTAGACCTGAGGCCAAAATGGGCTTCTTATTTCTTTCTCCCTGAAATGAATTTTCCCCTTAGACGTAGGCAAAGTAGCTGGAAACTGTTGTATGAGCTTACTGCATGTGGCCTGTGGGGCAGACATCTCCAGAAGAGAAAGACAAAGGGAATCTGGGCAATGTGTATACAATGACGTTGTACCCAGCCTCAACAATCAGGTAAGTAATTTTTTCTCCTGTGAGGAGGAGTAAGTATGGGGAGTGGGCAGAGAGAAGGGTGGAAGCTGTGTCCTCAATACTTTGGAAAAGAGAAAGTTTCCTGTATTCTTTTTTTGTTTGTTTTTTGAGTTGGTTTTCAACTTAAAAATTTTTTCTTTCTCTTTTTTTTAAATTGTGCTATACATGAAGGTTTACAGAGCAGATTAGTTTCTTATTAAATAATACACATATTGTTTTGTGACATTGGTTGCCAACCTCCTGAAGTGTCAACACTCTCCCCGTCTCAACCTCAAGTTCCCCATTTCCATTCTTCCAGCTTTCCTGTCCCTTCCTGCCTTCTCATCTTTACTTCTGGGCTGGTGTGCCCATTTAGTTTTGTATACATGGTTGAATTACGTGTGTTATTGTTTGTTTTATAGGTCTGTCTAATTTTTGGCTGAAGGGTGAACTTTAGGAATGACTTCAGTACCAAGTTAAAAGTATGTCTGGGGCCATACTGTTGGGGTTTCTCCAGTCTCTGTCAGACCAGTAAGTGTGGTCTTTTGTTGTGTTTGAATTTTTTTTTTTTTTTTGGTACTTTAGATGGAATAAACTTTACAGAATAAACTAGCTTCTCATTAAACAATTAGTACACATATTGTTTTGTGACATTGGTTGCCAACCCTGCAACATGTCAACACTCTCCCCTTCTCTACCTTGGGTTCACTATTACCAGCTTTCCTGTCCCCTCCTGCCTTCTCATCCTTGCCCCTGGGCTGGTGTGCCCATTTAGTCTTGTTTTGTTTTATGGGCCTGTCTAATCTTTAGCTGAAGGGTGAACCTCAGGAGTGACCTCATTACTGAGTTAAAAGGGTGTCTGGGGACCATACTTTTGGAGTTTCTCCAGACTCTTGTCAGACCAGTAAGTCTGGTCTTTTTTTGTGAGTTAGAATTTTGTTCTACATTTTTCTCCAGCTCTGTCCGGGAACCTCTATTGTGATCCCTGTAAGAGCAGCTGGTGGTGGTAGCCAGGCACCATCTAGTTGTGCTGACTCAATCTGGTAGTGGCTGTGGTAGTTGTGGTCCATTGGTCCTTTGGACCTTGTGTCTTTGGTTTTCTTCATTCTCCCTTGCTCCAGATGGGGTGGGACCAGTGGAGTATCTTAGAAGGCCACTCACAAGCTTTTAAGACACCAAACGCTACTCACCAAAGTAGGATGTAGAACATTTTTTTTATAAACTATGTTATGCCAATTGAGCTAGATGTCGCCCGAGACCATGGTCCCCAGCCCTCAGCCCAGTAGCTTGGTCCCTCAGGGAGTTTGGATGTGTCTAGGAAGCGTCTATGACTTTGCCTTGGTCAAGTTGTGCTGACTTCTCTAGTATTGTGTTACCACTTATCTATCATCTAGTTAGTGATTTTCCCCTCCCCACCCTACCACTCCCTCATAATCATCAAAGATTGTTTCTTTCTGTATGTAAACCTTTTCATGAGTTTTTCTAATACTGGTCTCATACAGTATTTTCCGTTTTGTGATTGACTTATTTCCCTCAGCATAATGCCCTCCAGATTCATCCATGTTGTAAGATGTTTTGCAGATTCATCATTGTTTTTTATTGTTGCATAGTATTCCATTGTGTGTATGTACAATGGTTTGTTTATCCATTTATCTGTTGATGGGCACTTAGATTGTTTCCATCCTTTTGCTATTGTGAATAATGCTGCAGTGAACATGGGTGTCCATATATTTATTCGTGTGATGGCTCTTATTTCTCTAGGATATATTCCTAGAGGTGGGATTGCTGGATCATATGGTATTTCTATTTCTAGCTTTTTAAGGAAGCACCACATCATTTTCCAAAATGGTTATACTATTTCGCATTCCCACCAGCAGTGCATAAGTTCCAATCTCCCTGCAGCCTCTCCAGCATTTGTTATTTTCTGTGTGTTTTTTTTTTTTTTTTATTCGTGCCAGTAATGTTGAGGTGAGATGGTATCTCATTGTAGTTTTGATTTGCATTTCTCTAATGGCTACTGATTGTGAGCATTTCCTCCTGTGTCTGTTAGCTGCCTGAATGTCTTCTTTGGTGAAGTGTCTGTTCATATCCTTTGCCCATTTTTAAATCGGATTCTTTGTCTTTTTGTTGTAGAGGTGTTGGATTTTCCTATAGATTTTAGAGATTAGACCTCTGTCAGATATATCATAGCCAAAATTTTTTTCCCAGTCTTGTAAGTTCTCTTTTTACTCTTTTGATGAAGTCTTTTGATGAGCATAAGTGTTTAAATTTAGAAGATCTCAGTTATCTAGCTTATCTTCTGGTGTTTGTGTATTGTTAGTTATGGTTTGTATCCTATTTATGCCAAATATTAGGGCCCCTAGTGTTAACCCTATTTTTTTCTTCCATGATCTTTAGGGTTTCCCATAGTCTTGCTCAAAGCAAGCATAGGGAGATAAGAAGAGCATGGTTTTTCCTGTTTTCTCCAACTGTTTGATTTCTTAACCTCTGGTATATATGTTGGGAAGACAGAAATATCAGGAATAGTATTCCAGGAATCAAGGGCAATTCTGCTTCAACTTTCATGAGATCTCTCCCCCATGCCAACTAGAGTCCTTTGTGTATCTGCCTGGGACCAGTGGTGAGTTTCCCAGCTTTGTCTGCAGAAGACTCTGTAAAGGGACAGAACAGTACGTTGATGAAAGTAATTCCAGTGCTATACTGTGATCCAAACCAAAGGTTCATTTCTATTCTAGTTCCCATCTCAAAAATGCCTAACCATGCTTTTCTATAAGCCCAAATCATGGCATAAAATTACTTTAATAATATCATGCCAGCAACATAAAACTACGTAAAACTACCCCAAATTAGAAAAAACATAAACCAGTTACCATCAAGTTGATTATGACCCAGGACATCCCCATGTGTGTCAGAGTAGAACTGTGCTCCATAAGGTTTTCCATGCCTGTTTTTGGGAAGTAATTGCCAGGCCTTTCTTCTGATGTGTCTCTGGGTGGACTTAAACTTCCAACCTTTTGGCTAGCAGCCGAGCTTGTTAGGAGTCCCACCCAGAAAAAAAAAAACCAAACCCACTGCCGTCGAGTCGATTCTGACTCATAGCAACACTATAGGACAGAGTAGAACTGCCCCAGAGGGTTTCCAAGGAGCGCCTAGGTGGATTTGAATTGCCAACCTTTTGGTTAGCAGCTGTAGCTCTTAACCACTATGCCACCAGGGTTTCCGGAGCCCCACCCAGGGACTCCCAAATTAGAATACACTTCTCATCATTAAATTCCAAAAGGAAATTTAAGTTCCTTCCTCAGGAAGCTCTCAATCTGAAAGAATAAGATAAATGCTTAAACAAATAATTAGAATCCAACATGCATTTTATTGTAAAGACAAAAGCACTTATAGAAGCTTAGAGGAGGCAGCATTAGTTGTATGTGAGAGAGTGGAAAAGCATTTCCTGTAATAGCTTTAAAAAAATTTTGTTTTGATAAAATTTCAAATTTACAGAAGAGTTACAAGAATTGTAACATTAACCCAGATTCACCACTTGTTAACATTTTGCTACATTTGCTTTCTCTCTCTTTCTAGACACACACACAGTTATTGTTATTATTTTTTATTTTGCCAAAATATTTTAAAGTTGAATACTCATGATCCTTTGCCCCTAAATATTTCAGCATGTATTTCTTAAGCAAAAGGACATTCTCTTACATAATCACAGTGCAATTTTTAAATTTAGGAAATTTGATATTGCTATAATGCTATTATATAATGAAGAGTCCCTAAGGAGCCCTGGAGGAGCTCCGGTGGTACAGTGGTTAAGAGCTCAGCTGCTAACCAAAAGGTTGGCAGTTCAAACCTACCAGCTGCTCTGCGGGAGAAAGATGTGGCAGTCTTCTTTCGTAAAGATTAGAGCCTTGGAAACCCTATGGGGTCGCTGCCCCAGAGGGTCATAATGAGCTGGAATCTACTTGATGGCAATGGGTTTAATTTTGGAAGGAGCCTTGGTGGTGAAGTGGTTAAAGCACTTGGTTGCTAACCAAAATGTTGGCGTTTGGAATCCACCAGTCATTCTGCGGGGAAAAAGATGTGGTAGTCTGTTTCTGTAAAGATTGTAGCCTTGGAAACCCTATGGGACATTTGTACCCTGTCCTATAGGGTCACTATGAGTCAGAATCGACTTGATGGCGATGGATTTGGGTTTTTTAATTCACATTTTGCCACTTGTTCCGACAATGTATTTTATAGCAGTTTTTTTCCAATCTAACATTCAATCCAGGATCACACATTGCATTTGTCACATTTCTTTAGTTACCTTTAATCTTGAACATTCCTTCAGCCTCTTTCTTTCCCCTCCCTTCCTCCAGAGCTTCCTTCCTTCCTTTCTTTTTTCGTGACATTGATATTTTTAGAATATAGGCGAGTTATTTGGTAAAACGTTCCTCAATTTGGGTTTGTTTCTTACGCTTAGATTGCATCATTCTTTTTTTCTTTCGTTTTGAAATCATTTCAAATTTACAGAAAGCTGCCAGAATTATACAGGGTTCTTGCAACTTTTTTGTAAGTTTGAAATTTTTCTTACCCAGATTCAACAGTTTTTAACGCCGTATCCACATTTATCATTCTCTCAGTCTTCCTTTACGTGTGTGTGTATGAAATAGTTTATTTTTTCCTGAACCAGTTCAGAATAGGTATTACCCTTAAGTGACAGCTTTTGAAGTAGGTCTTGAAGGATGAAGAAACTTGTCAGTTGGATGAAAGAAGAGAATTACAACCAGAGGAATCAACATGTGCAGAGATGTAAGCCAGTATCTACATGAAGTAGCTGGTAAACAGCCAGTGTTTTAGAGTAACTCGGCTGCGAGGGAAGGGACTAGAAAGGCAGTTGGATCTTATCACGTTAAAGAGTTTGGTCTTTGTTCCATAGGAAAAGGGAAATGCTGAAGATTTTTAAGCCAGTAGATGACATTGCTGAGCTTCTAGAAAATAACACTGGAGCAGTTTGGAGGAGAATGGGCAAGTGAGGCCAGTTAGGGGGTATTGTATTTACACCAAATGATGATGAAAGCCCAGAGGAAGGGGATGCAAGGGAATATTTGTGGAATACCTACTATGTGCTGGCCATTTTGCATTTAATTATCATAAAATCCATGAGGTCAGAGAAGTTAAATAAGTTGGCCAAGAATAATCATAGTAAGTTTGTGACGTAGTTAATATTTGAACTCAGGCCTGTGTGACTCTAAAGCCCACTTTGAACTCAGCAGGGCTGAGGGTATCCTTAGGATTTTGGAGGTAACATTGTCAAGATCTGATAGCCAGTTGGACCTAGTGGGTGAGGCAGACAGAGAGGATAACAACTGATGTTTCCAGCTTGGACTACTGACTAGATTGTGACGTTGCTAATTAGGAAAATGATTACTAGGGAAGGGAAAAAATTGGGAAAGGTAGAGAAAATAATGATTTTGTAATGTTCTCTATAAATTTGGTTTGCATGGCTAAAAAAAAACCAGGAAACAAACCACTTGCTGTCAGTTGATTCCAACTCATGGTGACCCCATGTGTGCAGAGTAGAATTGCTCCATAGGGTTTTCATGGCTTTGTCCTTTTGAAAGCAGATTGCTGGGCCTTTCTTCCAAGGCATCTCTGGATAGGTTCAAACTATCAACCTTTCGGTGAGTAGACACGAACTTAACCATTTACACCACCTAGGCTTATAAAAAGGTAAGAAAAGATGTCTAGTGGGCAAGTTGGCTTGGGAGCTAAGAAGAAAGGTCTGGGTTAAAGATAGAGATTTGGCTGCTGAAGTCATAAATCCGTTTACTCAGGGAGTGCCAAATGAGAACAGAAGATGACTAAGGGTGGAATCCTGGGGACACTAACATTTAAAAGGTAGTGGAGAAAGAAGAGTCAGTGAAAGAGAAAGAATGGTGAGAAAGCAATGTCAGGAAAACCAAACAAACAATGAACTGTTTCAAGAAGGTGAATGACTAGGACTATTAAGTACTGCAGAAGAGTTCCAAAAGGAAGCCTGGAAAGATTCCTTGGGACCAATGAATTAGGAAGTCAGTGGTTACCTTAATGAGAGCAAGTTCATAGATTATTACAGGCAGGAGTGAGCCTTCAGGGGATTAAAGAATGAATGGTGGTGGAGGAAGTGGAGACAAAGCAGAGATTGTTCTTTCAAGAATTTTGGTGACTGGTGATGATGATAGCCTTTAAGATTTACTGAAGGCTTACTACATGCCAGGCACTGGACTAACAATTTATATGCATTATCTAGGAAAATCTTTATAATACTCATAACAATAATAGGAACTTTATTATTTCCTAAAGGAGCCCTGGTGTCACAGTGGTTAAAGTCCTCAGCTGCTCACACACGGTCGGCGGTTCAAATCCATCAGCTGCTCCGTGGGAGAAAGATGTGACAGTCTCCTTTTGTAAAGATTTACAGCCTTGGAAACCCTATGGGGCAGTTCTATTCTGTCTTACAGGACCTCTATGAGTTGGAATTGACTCAATGGCAGTGGGTTTGGGTTTGGTATTATTATCCTCATGAAGCCTTGGTGGCACAGTGATTTAGCACTCAGCTTCTAAGTGAAAGGGTCGCTATTGACTTGACAGCAACAGGTATTATTTTCTGATGAGGAAGTCCTAGCTCAGAGGGTTAAGTAACATGCCAAGGTTATGCACTGCTAAATAGTGGATAAAGGATTCGAACCTAAATCTGTCTGAGTTCGAAGCCCATATTGAAATAAGGCGGTTGCTTGGACCTGAGCCTGTTTATAAGCAGAAGGGAAAAAGCCTATAGAGAGGAAGATATTGACTATCTGTAGGAAAGAGAGGATAATTGATGGAGCAATGTCTAAAAGAAGGATATTAGATCACATACACAAACGGAACACCTAGTTTTGAAAAGGAGTTAGGCACATCTCTTTCTCAAAAGCCAGAAGAGATGAAAGAAGGATCAGTGAATGTGTTTTTCAAGTTATTAAGAAGCACTTAGAGGTTTCTTTCAATTGGAACACTTTAAATTTATGAATTAATTTGAGAAAATTATCATCAGGGAACATTTTATGCATCTTCATTTATTCAAATCTTTCAAGTATTCCAGTATAGTTTTATTATTCTTACTATATGATTTTCTTTTGATCCATGAATAAACATGTTTATAAGTTGCAAAAAAAAAAAAGAATCAGTGAATGTGTACCCAGATATCAGCTAAGGTAGCCATCTTTTTTGAGATGTAAGTAAAATAGGTTTAAGCCCCATTCCATCTCCACTGGGAAATTCAATGCCTTCTCCAAGACTTCTGTGAGTTCTTGGAAGCTCATCTTCTTAAGGTTTCTTTGACTTTGAGTTTCTTCTTCCACTAAATTCTTCATCTCGCTTGTAACTCAACTCCCATGGCTGTTCTTATTTCTTGGTTCCATGCTGACCAGTTGTGGAACTAGCCCTTCCCCCTTTTTTCTTGATTTTCCCCCAAATCACTCACACAAGGCATTTATGCATGTGGCATATATTACTGAAGGGTTAGGGGATTTTATATCCTTAGCAGTACAAACAACTTAAAGTCCAATAATAAACCAAAAAACCAAACCCATTGCCTTCGCGTCGATTCTAACTCATAGAACTGCCCCGTAGGGTTTCCAAGGCTGTAATCTTTACTGAAGCAGACTGTCACATCTTTCTCCTAAAGAGCAGCGGGTAGTTTCCAACCGCCAACCTTTCGGTTAGCAGCCAAATGTTTAACCACTGTTCCACCAGGGCTCCTTAAAGTCCAATAACAGACAGCTCTATTTTAAACATTCTCTCAGCTATGCCATTACTGGGAACATTCTTGCCAAGCTCCAAGCTCTCATACTGTTTTTTGAGCCTCATCTCTCCTTATCTCCCTCTCTTTTTCTCTCCTCTTTCTACTCTTTCACTCTAAAAGTTTTGGTAATTTTTTTTTATGTACATCTGTTTAGCTATCTCTATGTTTCATGGTTTTATTCTAAGCCATTATCTCTTCTTCCATATTTCAAGTGACATATGAAAGTAGTTTCCTAAATGAGGCATTTTTCATCCCTAAGAGAAACTCTGGCATTATCTGCTAAAATAATATATATTTTTTTACCCCAGTACTTACAGATAGGTTTAGGTGGAAAGGAGGAAATTTGAAAGAAATCGTGTTTGTTATCTTCTTTTTTCTCAGTGAAATATGAGATATGCTCCTCTGTTGAGGTAGAGATGGTTCTGGTAAAGATTTGGACAGCTGGGGTTAGGACTTCTGTCAATAAACTTCTAAAATTTCATAAAATACAATTTTATATAGAATGATTAATTAAGCCTGCAGACTTGAAGAATTGATTCCCTTGCTACCCAAAAAAACCAAACCAAACCTGTTACCTTCAAGTTGATGCCAATGGATTACTTAGTTTACTCACTAGTCTGGTCAGTGTGAGAAAAGTAGAAAAAGCAATGGAGAGCTAAAAAGTCAGAGTAGGTAAACTAAACCTAGAGTAATGGAGATCACCAAACTAAAAACCAAACCCTTTGTGGTCGAGTCAATTCTGACTCATAGCAACCCTATAAGATAGAGTAGAACTGCCCCATAAAGTTTCCAAGGAGCACCTGGTGGATTTGAACTGCCAACCTTTTGGTTAGCAGCCGTAGCTCTTAATTGCTATGCCACCAAGGTTTCTGATGGAGATCACAGCCCTTGCTAATCCTCCCTCTCTCTCAATTTCCCAATAACATGTAAAGTGGTTTCTACATCTCACTACTGCAGTAAAACAGCTGTTCATCTTAAGTTGCAAAATGATAAAGGAGTTGTATTGGTTATTTATTGCTCCATAACAAACCACCTCAAATTTAGTGGTTTAAAACATAAATATGTATTATCTCACAATTTCTGTAGGTCAAGAGTTCAGGAGTGTCTTAGCTGGGTGGTTCTGGCTCAGATTCTTTTATGAGGCTAGTCATCTGAAGGCTTGACTGGGGCTGGAGGATCTGCACCCAACTTCACTCACATAGCTATTGGCAGGAAGCCTCCATTCTTAGTCACATGGGTCTCTCCATAGTGTTTCTGGTGACATGGCGGCTGCCTTCTAGAGTGAGTGACCTATGAACAACCAAGATGGAAGCTGAAATTTCTTTTATAACAATGTTGGGAGTGACATACCATCACTTTTGTTGTGTTCTATTGGTCACACAGATTGACCCTAGTACCATGTGGGAGGGGACTACAAAAGGGCAGTGATCACTGGGGACTATTTTGGAGGCTGGGTACCACACGAGTTTTTCCAGAAACATTGTGTGTGTGTGTGTGTGTGTGGACTCATATTTTAAAATGCCTTGAAGGTTGTCCATGTGAAGAATGTTGAAATGGAAAATGTTTTGTTACATGTACATTTACCACACACAAAAAAAAATGCCGTGAAGGGATATACTTAGATAGATTGGTAGTTATCAAACTTTAGGATTTAATGGACCAGTAAAATTTTAAAAAGGAGGGGAATACCAAAATAGTATGTTTCAGTATTTTGTCAAATAAGGAAGATAAAGAAAAAGCTGCCGTCTATAATCACTATAATTTAATAAAAACACTGTCTTTTTAACACTGTCTTAGTTATCTAGTGTTGCTATAACAGAAATACCACAAGTGGATGGCTTTAACAAAGAGAAGTTTTTTCTCTCATAGTCTAGTAGGCTAGAATTCCAGATTCAGGGTGTCAGCTCCAGGGGAAGCCTTTCTCTCTCTGTTGGCTATTGGGGAAGGTCTTTGTCATCAATCTTCCCCTGATTAGGAGCTTCTCAGCACAGGTACCCTGGGTCCAAAGGACGCACTCACTCCTGGCTCTTGTTTCTTAGTGGTATGAGGCCCCCATGTCTCTCTGCTCACTTCTCTATTTCATATCTCAAAAGAGATTGATTTAGGACACAACCTAATCTTGTAGATTGAGTCCTGCCTCATTAACATCATGGAGGTAGGATTTACAACACATAGGAAAATCACATCAGATGATAAAATGGTGGAAATTCACACAATACTGGGAATCATGGACTAGCCAAGTTGACACATATTTTGGGGGAACACAGTTCAATCCATAACAAACACAAAAAGGGGGAAGGACATAATCTCAGAATAAAGGAAAATGCTTTCAGTTGAATAAATTTAACTTTATTAAAAACTTCCTAACTTGTCTTTGCTTTTCTCATTGACCGTGGACTGATGAAAACTTCATCCTATCTTGGCCCACAAACTGTCCTTCAGGATCCACTGAAGGAGGCAATGAATGCTCTAGTGCCTTTAGAAATGACTGTGAGAATCATGTAGAAACCCATAATCCAAAAACCCAAACCCATTGCCCTCTAGTTGATTCTGCCTCATAGCGACCCTATAGGACAGAGTGGAACTGCCCCATTGGGTTTCCAAGGTAGTAATCTTTATGGAGGAGCCCTGGTGGCACAGTGGTTAAGTGTTCGGCTGCTAACGAAAAGGTCGGCAGTTTGAACCTACCAGCTGCTCCTTGGGGACACTATGAGGCAGTTCTACTCTGTTCTATAGGGTCTCTATGAGTTGGAACTGACTCAGTGGCAATGGGTTTGGATTTGGTTTTTTTGGAATCTTTATGGAAGGATCCCTGGTGGCACCGCGGTTAAGTGCTCAGCTGCTAACCAAAAAGTCAGTGGTTCATACTCACCAGCCTTTTAACCACTGTGCTACCAGGGCTCCTAGAAACACACAATAGTCCATTCAAAATAAGTGGGGGAAAAAAAAAAGAAATTGAATGGTGGATACATTGAGATAGCAGTTTTATAAAAATATGCCATGAGCTGGAAGGAAGCTACAGAGTTGGCAAATGGTTAATTTACCAGTTTTTGTGATTTTTTTGCTATGAATTTATAATTTCTACTAATATTTAGATGTTTATTGCCTCAGCTAATTAAATATGAAATAAAAAAGATAAATTATTGAGCATCATTGCACCATACTTAAATGTACATAAAAGTAATACAAATACCAATGTTGAAATGGCAAATGTTTTCATATTTAGTTTGTATATTTCATATTTGGTTAATTTATTTTTGGATTATTTGCATAATTTATGTCAAACATCCATTTTCTAAATAATCATCTCCTCACTTTATAGATATGCTTTTCTTAATAACATACATGCTGTAATTATATGTGTCTCTTTTTTACATGAGGATGAAATACCTGGCACATTAAAGATGAATTTTGGATTGGTAGTTTTTTTGCCCCCAGAATTGATGGATTTGTAGAAATGTGGTCACTCTCCATTTCGTTCTAATTTTTACCTATGGCATAGTATTAGCAAGGCTGAAGGCTTGGGTTGCTGGAGTGGTCGATGATTATTTTGTTCTGAGATTGATTGACTCCCATTAGAATTATGCTCTCACTATTTAGGTGGAGAATCGACTTTGAACAATATTTAGAAAAATAGAGAAAAACTTTTCCTTTAATAAAATATTGTTTCACCCATTCATAAATTGGCTTAAATCCTACACAGTTTTCTTTTGAAAATCTAACAGGTAGAAACTACTGGGTTTTTTTTTTTTTTTCATACATAAAGTCTCAATGTTATTAATAAGTTATGTATTAGAAGTTCTTAGCAGGATTGCTTTTGGAAATTACTCTTTCAATTTTGATTTTACAGCCAAATTGGTTAACTAAGAAGTTAATTGATGTTCTTTAAGAACCTCTATGACATCTGCCAATTTTCAGTTGGAACGCCTTATCTATAGAGATATTTTTAAGTGAAAGTAGTGAGCAACTGATATTTTGAATCTATGGATAACTTTTTTGGTGTAAGGATAATTTTGGAGTAATAGAGCTGCATACAAATGTGACATTGGAACTCAGCCATCAATGCTCTGCCTAAGTTTATTTCTTTTTTCTGTTTCAAACAGTCAGACCATGTTGCGGCATGTTATATCAAACTGAGCATATTTTTCCTACGTACTGGCATAATTTAGGGTACATGTTAGGTGCCTTTATGTTTGCCTTAGGGAACATTTGTATCATTATATGCAACTTGCAGTAGCAAGCTTAGAAAATTCTGAAGGTATTTTTATATCTACTGTTCGTCAAATATGACTGCCCCTACAAAGCTTTATTGACATGGTGGGCCCAGAATCAAAAACTGTTGGGTTGGGGTGAGGGGCTCTTCAAGGAAGAAGGGACCTTAGAGATAGATACATTATATTATGTTTTAGGGACAATACTTAATTTGAATCTTAACTAGTCATTTCAGGGTAGGTGTCTTATGCAGATAAAGGTTTGAAACAGGCTAAGCTTCCTGATGTGCAACCAGTACAAAATTTATTTTTCACGGAGACATGACAAGGTGGTGACATTGAGTAATAATTCAACAATTATTTTTTTTTTTAATTTTGTTGTGGTGAAATATATATAACAAAACATTTGCCATTTCAACCATTTTACGTCTACAATTCTGTGACAGTAATTACATTCACCATGTTGTGCCATCATCATGACTATCCATTTGCAATTTTTTTCATTACCTTTAAAAGAAACACTGTTTAAGCAATACCTCCCTACTTCCCCCACCCACTCACCCGGGGCAACCACTTATAAACTCTGGTCTCTATGCGTTTGCCTTTTCTAGATAGTTCATATAATTAGGATCCTGCGATATTTGTCCTTTTGTGTCTGACTTGTTTAACTCAGCATAAGGTTTTCAAAGTTCATCCATGTCTTAGCAGTATCAGAACTTGATTTCTCTTTATGGCTGAATAAGAATCAATCATATGTATATACCACATTTTATTTATCCATTCGTCTGTTGATGGACACTGAGTTGTTTCTACCTTTTGAGTATTGTGAATAGTGATGAATGAACATTGATGTACAAGTATCTGTTTGTATTCTTGTTTTCAAGTCTTTTGGGTATATACCTAGGAGTGGAATTGCTCGGTCATAATTCTGGAGCCCTGGTGGTGAAGTGGTTAAGAGACTGACTGCTAACCAAAAGGTTGCAGTTCAAATCCACCAGCCCCTCCTTGGAAACCCTATGGGGCAGTTCTACTCTGTCCTATAGGGTCACTATGAGTCGGAATCGACTCTACGGCCGGCAATGGGTTTGTTTGTTTTCTGGTAATTCTGTGTTTAACTACTTGAGGAACCACTGAATTGTTTTCCACAGTGGCTACAACATTTTACAATGCCACCATCAACGGATGAGGGTTCTGATTTCTTCACACCCTTGTCAACAATTGTTATTTTCCATATTTTCTGATAATAGCCATTCTAAAACAAAACCAAACACGTTGCCATACAGTCGATTCTGACTCATAGTGACCCTATAGGACAGAGTAGACCTGCCTCATAAATGTTTCCGAGGGGCGGCTGGTGGATTTGAACTGCTATTGCCAAGCTGTTAACCACTGCACTACCAGGCCTCCATAGCCATCCTAGTGAGGGTGAAATGCTATCTCATTGTGGTTTTGATTTGCATTTCCCTAATGGCTAATAGCTATGGAGCCCTGGCACCACAGTGGTTAAGAGCTCGGCTGCTAACCAAAAAGTTGGCAGTTCAAACCCACCAGTCAGTCTGTAGGAGAAAGATGTGGCAGTCTGCTTCTGTAAAAGATTTACAGCCTTGCAAACCCTATGGGGGCAGTTCTACTCTGTCCTATCAGGTCACTATGAGTCAGAATTGACTTGATGGCACTGAGTTTTTGGTTTAACGACTAATGACATTGAGCATCTATTCATGTGCTTATTGGCCATTTGTATATTTTCGCTGGTGAAATGTCTATTCAAGTTCTTTGCCCATTTTTTAATTGGGTTGTTTGCCTTTTTGTTGTTGAGTTGTAGGAATTCTTTATATATTATGAATATTAAACCCTTATCAAATATATGATTCCCAAATATTTCCCCCATTTTGTAGGTTGTCTTCGCTTTCTTGATAAAGTCCTTTGATAACAAATGTTTTTAATTTCAGTGGAGTCCAATGTATCTATTTTGTTTTTTGACGCTTATGTTTTTGATGTATCTAAGAATCCACTGTCTAAAACTAGGTCCTGAATCATTACTCCCATGCTTTGTTCTAAGTGTTTAAAGGTTTTAGATCTTACACTTAGGTCTCTGAGTTAATTTTCAGCAAGTACTTTTTCCAGACTAAGACAGACTAGAATGAAGGACCTGTCGGTCTACTTCTGAAAAAAAAAAAAAAAAAAAAAGCCAGTGAAAACCTTATGAGTAGCAGTGGAACATTGTCTGATATAGTGTGAGAAGATGAGGCCCTCAGGTTGGAAGGCACTCAAAAGACAACTGGGGAAGAGCTGCCTCCTCAAAGTAGAGTCGACCTTAATGACTTGGATGGAGTCAAGCTTTCAGGACTTTCATTTGCTGATGTGGCAAGACTCAAAATGAGAAGAAACAGCTGCAAACATCCATTAATAATAGGAAGGTGGAATGTATGAAATGTGAATCTAGGAAAATTGGAAATTGTCAGAAATGAAATGGAACACATAAACATCGATATCCTAGACATTAATGAGCTGAAATGGACTTACACTGGCCATTTTGAATTGGACAGTTATATGGTCTTCTATGCTGGGATTAAAAAATTGAAGAGGAATGACGTTACATTCATCATCAAAAAGAACATTTCAAGATCTATCCTGAAGTACAATGCTGTCAGTGATAGGATAATATCCATAAGGCTACAAGGAAAACCAGTTAATGCAACCATTATTCAAATTTATGCACCAAACACCAAGGCCAAAGATGAAGAAATTGAAGATTTTTACCAACTTCTGCAGTCTGAAACTGATCAAACATGCAATAAAGATGCATTGATAATTACTGATGACTGGAATGTGAAAGCTGGAAACAAAGAAGATCAGTATTGGGCCTTGGTGATAGAAATGATGCCGGAGATCACATGGCAGAATTTTGCAAGACCAACGACTTCTTCTTCACAAATACCTTTTTTCAACAACATAAATGGAGACTCTACACGTGGACCTTGTCTGATGGAATACACAGGAATAAAAGAGACTGCATCTGTGGAAAGAGGCAATAGAAAAGCTCAATATCTTCAGTCAGAACAAGGCCAGGAGCCAACTGCAGAACAGACCATCAGTTGCTCCTATGCAAGTTCAGGTTGAAACTGAAGAAAATTAGAACAAGTTCACAAGAGCCAAAGTATGACCTTGAGTATATCCTGCTGAATTTAGAGACCATCTCAAGAATAGATTTGATGCATTGAACGAAGATCAGTTGTGGAATGACATCAAGGATATCATACATGAAGAAAGCAAAAGGTCATTAAAAGGACAGGAAAGAAAGTAAAGACCAAAATGGATGTCAGAAGAGACTCTGAAACTTGCTCTTGAACATCGAGTAGCTAAAGCGAATGGAAGAAATGATGAAGTAAAAGAGCCAAACAGGAGATTTCAAAGGGCAGCTCAAGAAGACAAAGTAAAGTATTATATCGACACGTGCAAAGACCTGGAGTTAGAAACCAAAAGGGAAGAACATGCTTCGTATTTCTCAAGCTGAAAGAAATAAAGAAAAAATTCAAGCCTTGAGTTAAAATATTGACGAATTCTATGGGCCAAATATTGAACGACATAGGAAGCATCAAAAAAGATAGAAGCAGTACACAGAGTCACTAAACCAAAAAGAATTGGTGGACGTTCAGCCATTTCAGGAGGTAGCATATGATCAAGAATCAATGGTACTGAAGAAGAAGTCCAAGTTGCACTGAAGGCATTGGTGAAAAACAAGGCTTCAGGAATTAATAGCATACCAATTGAGACGTTTCAGTGCTAAATTGTCTATGCCAAGAAATTTGGAAGATAGCTATTTGGCCAACTGACTAGAAGAGATCCATATTTATGCCTAGTCCAGAGAAAGGTGACCCAATAGAATGTGTAAATTATAGAACAGTATCATTAATATCACGCACAAGTAAAATCTTGATGAAGATTTTCAAAAGTGGTTGCAGCAGTACCTCGTCAGGGAAGTGCCAGAAATTCAAGCTGATTCAAAAGAGGATGTGGAACAAAGGATATCATTGCTGATGTCAGATGGATCCTGGCTGAAAGCAGAGAATTCCAGAGAGATGTTTACTTGTGTTTTGTTGACTATGCAAAGGCATTCGACTGTGTGAATCGTAACAAATTACTACATTGTGAAGAATGGGAATTCCAGAACACTTAATTGTGCTCATGAGGAACCTGTACTTAGACCAAGAGGCAGTCATTCGAACAGAACAAGGGACTACTGTGTGGTTTAAAGTCAGGAAAGGTGTGAGTCAGGGTTGTATCCTTTCATCAGACTTATTCAACGTGTATGCTGAGCAAATAATCCGAGCAGCTGGACTATATGAAGAAGAAAGGGGCATCAGAATTGGAGGAAGACTCATTAACAGCCTGCGATATGCAGATGACACAATCTTGCTTGCTGAAAGTGAAGAGGACTTGAAGCGCTTACTGATGAAGGTCAAAGACTACAGCCTTCAGTACGTTTTACACCTCAGCATGAGGAAAACAAAAATCCTCACAACTGGAGCAATAAACAACATCATGATAAATGGAGAAAAGATTGAAGCTGTCAAGGATTTCATTTTACTTGGATCCAGAATCAACGCCCACGGAAGCAGTGGTCAAGAAATCAAAAGACGCATTGCATTGGGCAAATCTGCTTCAAAAGATCTCTTTAAAGT
The DNA here is from genome assembly GCA_030035585.1 of Dugong dugon. Lineage (NCBI taxonomy): Eukaryota > Metazoa > Chordata > Mammalia > Sirenia > Dugongidae > Dugong > Dugong dugon. The sequence continues at coordinate 43,618,046 of CM057476.1, read as the reverse complement.
GTTAAAAAGCAAAGATGTCACTTTAAGGACTAAGGTGCACCTGACCCAAGCCATGGTGTTTTCAATGGTCTCATGCATGTGAAAGCTGGCAGTGAATAAGAAAGACTGAAGAAGAATTGACACCTTTGAATTATGGTGCTGGTGAAGAATATTGAATATATCATGGACTGCCAGAAGAACGAACAAATCTGTCTTGGAAGAAGTACAGGCAGAATGATCATTAGAAGCAAGGATGGCTAGACTTTTTCTCACATACTTTGGACATGTTATTGAGGGACCAGACCCTGGAGAAGGACATCATGCTTGGTAGAGGGTCAGCAAAAAAGAGGAATACCTGCCATGAGATAGATTAACACACTGGCTGAAACAATGGGCTCAAACATAGCAATGATTGTGAGGATGGCGAAGGACCAGGCAGTGTTTCTTTCTGTTCTACTCAGGGTTGCTATGAGTTGGAAGTAACAGGACGGCACCTAACAACAACTTTTTGACAATAATATGTGCTTTGTTTTGGAGCTGATGTTTACCCAATGTTCTGCCTACAAATTATTTGCAAACCACCCAAGTGACCCCACCTTTGCCAGATAAAAAACAGCTACTTTTAAAAGGAAACATCAAAGACAGGACTTTCAGAGTGAATCAATTAGCAGGGAAGTGAGTGCTATCTGTAGAGCCTTAGAAGATGACCTTTTGTCTTTTTGGCATTGATAGACCAAAGAGAAGAGTAACCTTGGAACCCCAATCTAGAAATTGTCATACATAGTTCTAATTATAAACCACAAAATTGCTCAATCATTTATAGAAAAGATCTTGAATACTGGGTGTCAGCACTTTTTTTAAAAATCAAAGCATTACAGATAAAACAAGTTCTTATCTGACTTAAACTCACTGATAATTCCTGAATCATATCTTCTGAAGATTGTTGGAGGTCACCAATGGTTTGACTGTGATTGATCTAGAAGCCTTGTTGAGTGGATTGTGGGTCTGGCCGCCAACATCACGGAAAGTGACCACTGGTGTCTCCCTCCCTAAAACTTCAAATAACTTCTGCCATCAATTTCTCCTTCTATAGGACTAAAACCCCCTTCTCCTGGACAATAAAGACATTGCAAATATAAGTAATCAGCGGATCACTTTAAAAGAAATCTGTAAAATAAACAATTTCATGATGTAAGAACACAGTCTTGTTCAATAGTATATGCACACTATACCAAACCAAACCAAACCCGTTGCCATCAAGTCAATTTCGACTCATGACAACCCTGTAGGATAGAGTAGAACTGCCCCATAGGGTTTCCAAGGAGTGGCTAGTGGATTCGAACTGCTGACCTCTTAGTTAGCAGCTGGGTTCTTAACCACTATAAGCATTTTATATTTCTCTAACATTTACAACTCAGACCATAATTACCTTGTGTCATGGATTGAACTGTGTCCCCCCAAAATATCTGTCAACTTTGCTAGGTCATGATTAGTGGGGTGCCACTCTAACAGATACCTAAAATGGTGATGTGGTTTTGAAACTGTGAGGACTCAGAAGGAAATGAGGAGAGCTGTTACACTGGAGACGATGCAGACGACGAGAAGCAGCAGCAGAGTACAGGTGGCAGCAGCAGCGGACTGGCAGCAGCAGAGGACTGACAGCAGCAGAACCAGGAGACCAGTGCCAGACAGCGCTAGAGCCAACCCACAGAGTGAGAGAACTGAGTGCCTGTGTGCAGGACACTTCCTGGTGGAGTGGGTGCCTCCAGGCACTTATTGGTGAAGCTACAGAGCTTTGGAACACTTGCCCCAGCAGGGCAGATGTGGGAGCTGAGAGACAAGGAACACAGGAAGCCGAGCTGCCTCAGTCTCAGAAGGTATGACCACGACCTCTGGGGTTTCAAAGGGTGGAGCTATGGCTTCTGGTGTTTCTGAAGCCCAGAGCCAAGGGACCTCCACTCAGAATCCAGAGAGTGTGGCCAATACTTAGAGTCTGGAGGGCAGGGCCATTGCCTAAATTGTCTCAGACAACAGAGGATTATTTTCAAAGCCTTGAGGGCTAATGTAATGTGTTCTGCTGGTTTGCTTGGTGCCTGTTATATGCCTTCTGTCTCTCGAATTTCTCCCATTTGTAATGGAAATGTCTAGCTTGTGCCTGTCTATTGCATTATTGTACTTTGGAAGCAGATAACTTGTATTCTAGATTTCACAGATGAAGAGGAATTTTTGGATTTTGGATTGCGAGCTAATTTAGGACTTTTGCTATGATATGATGGGGTGAATGTGTTTTACATGTGGCAAGGACATGAATTTTTGGAGGCCAAAGAGTAGAGTGTCATGGATTGAATTGTGTCCCCCAAGAGCATGTGCCAACTTGGTTAGGCCATGATTCCCAGTATTGTGTGGTTGCCCTCCATTTTGTGATTGTAATTTTATGTTAAAGAGGATTAGGGTGGGATTGTAACACCAACCCTACCCAGGTCACATCCCTGATCCAATGTAAAGGGAGTTTCCCTGGAGTGTGGCCCACACCACCTTTTATCTTACAAGAGATAAAAGGAAAGAGAAGCAAGCAGAGAGTGGGGACCTAATGCCACCAAGAGGGCAGTGCTGGGAGCAGAACCCGTCCTTTGGACCTGAGGTTCCTGTGCTCCTGGACCAGGGGAAGACTGATGATGGGGACCTTTCTCCGGAGAGGACAGAGAGAGAAAGCCTTCCCTGGGAGCCGGTGCCCTGAATTTGGACTTCTAGCCTACCAGACTATGAGAGAATAAACTTCACTTTGTTAAAGCCATTCACTTGTGGTATCTCAGTTACAGCAGCACTAGATGACTAAGACACTTCGTGAAAGAATTAAATGCCTCTTATCAATTTCTCTACACAGCCAATCTTTTGTATCATTTCTACAGCTGAACTTATTTAATAGAATGAAATGCCTTAGTTAAATCATTAATACAACGTATAATTCACATTGCCGTTTTCAGCATTTCTCTTGCAGTGCCGTGTAGCATAGTTGTTAAAATTTCAGGTTCTGGAATGAGGCTGATTGAATCTAAATCCTGTGCCACCACTTACCAAGTATGTGATTTGGGCCAGTTACTTAGCCTCTCTGGGCTTCAGTTTCCTCATTTGTAAAATGGGAATAATAATGTTATCTACTGTGTAGATCTGTTATAAGGAAAAAATGAGATAATATATGAAAAGTGCTTAGAGCCGTGTCTGCCACATAGTAAATACTCAGTTGTTTTCAGGGAAGAATATCATAACTTCAGTCAGGGCATGTTTGGATGCAAGGGATGTAAACCTATTCAAGTTAGCTTTAGTAAGAGAGGTTTTTAGAGTAAGGCTACAAAAGCAATTTCCTGGATACCCAATGACAGCTAGGTACGTGGGTACCAGAAATGGAACGTCGGAAGCATCTGAGGCTTCTCCCTCCATCTCTTATGGGCATGTTTGCTTCTCTCTGTGTGTTGACTCTATAATCTTCTATTTTCTGTGGATCAGTTTTCTTGGCTTATCATTGTGCATATGTCCAGAATGTTCTTCCCCACTCCCCAGTCTACATAATTTATTTGATCGAGCACTCACCATTACCTGACTCAGTTTCACAGGGGTCTATTCCAAGTTTCCAATCAGCTGGAGCCAGAGGGGCTGTCATGTGGTAAGTATGGTGGCTCCTTCCAAAGGCTGATGGTGGCCTAAGCTCTTTAAGAAGGTGAGGTAATGGGGTGGTGAGGGTGGTGGTGGCAGCAATTGGTAACTGTAGGATAATCATGGTGAAGATATTTGAGGATGATCAAAGGCTCTTTGATTTGACCACTGATTACTTATTTAAAAAAACTTTTTATTGAATTATAATATACATCTAGGAAAGGGCACACATACTCCTTAAAGGTAGACTTTTTTTATACTTTATATAAATAAATCATACACTGTATGCTTTTTTGGGTCTGGCTTCTTTTGCTTCACATTATAAGATTCATCAGTATTGTTCTATATAGTTGTAAAGCATTCATTCTCATTGCTGTAAAGTAGTCCATTTGTGAGTACACCACACTTTGTTTATATAGTCTACCACTGTTGGACATTTTGGTAATTTTCAGCTTTCAGTCTATTCCTAATGGTGCTGCTGTGAACTTTTGGTGAACATGTACACATTACTGATGATTACTTTTACCACCAGAGGACTTTACAAGGTGTGGTAAGTTATCTTCCATCACTTGTAACTGGACTGCTGATCTCTTATGGGTGAATATTGTTATGCTTTTTATCTGGTGACTTTCATGATGCGAGGGCAGGGCCATGTCTTAAATATTTTGCATACATGAAAGAACCTTGCCTATGTTTTGATAGATGCTAATTATTTGTTGATTGCATGAATGGATAAACGAATGAATGGTGTGTGCTTCCCTCTTTTCTAGGAACAGTCCCTATATACAAGAGAGGCCCCAGTAGCCATATTTAGACTAGATTGACCTGATACTTAGTCAAAGCTGATTGTTCAAGGGGTAGACACTTGACCCAAGCCAGGTCAGTTATGTTTCTCTTCTGGGAATTAAAATGTAGAACTGAAAGACAGAGACTGGATACTGTTGATTCTGGGTCCCTGTGATTGTACTCTACAGAAAAGGCCCACAGGCTCCTGCTGCTGGGAACCAAAGGCACACTGGTTCCTGCTCTTCCCAAGGCTTAGTGGGTCAGCTCTGATTCCTTGAGTGGATAAAGCTGTACATACATGACAGTTAAATAACAATTTGAAAACTATTTTGGATTAAGTTCCAAATGCAAAGTAGAGACAGTAAGTGCTGTAAAGCATCAGAATATGGGGACATCAGTGAAGACTGGCTTCATTGTGTGTCCTGTTGCCTTGGATTTCTTTCTGTGAAGAGAGCTAATGTGAATGTAATGATATTTTCTGAACCAAAAACTGAGGTATTAAGGCAACTGTCCAAGAGAGGAGTAATGAGGATTTGAACCAGGGAAGTAGGTGTGGAATTGCATGGAAGGGATAGTAGGGATCTTACAAGTAAAGGCTTTATGTCTTGGGAATTAATTGAATGTGGGGGTAAAGAGAGAAGAAAGAAGAGAAAGATGGTGCTAATAGGGTTGCTATGTGTTGGAATCGACTTGACAGCCACGGGTTTTTTGTGTTAGGAAAGATAACGGTAACATTACTATAAATAAAGACATTAAAGGAGAGCAGAGCGGGAAGGATAAAGGTGAGTTCATTGTGGGATATATTGTTTAACGTTCTGGTGAGACAATCAGATTGGACTGGTCAAGACCATTGGTTTTAGAGTTAGGAACACTTGGGAGTTCTATCTGTGCTTTGTACCTCACTCTGTAATCTTTGGGCACCTTATTTATTTAGTTTCTTTATGTCTCATTTCCCTCATCTGTAAGCTGATACTACCTTGTAAGGATTAAAAAATAAGACAATACATATAAAAGGTATCTTAGGTATCTAGTGCTGCTATAACAGAAATACCACAAGTGGGTGGCTTTAACGAACCAAAATTTATTTTCTCACAGTTTAGGAGGCTAGAAGTCCGAATTCAGGGTGCCAGCACTAGAGGAAGTTTCTTTCTGTTGGTCCTGGAGGAAAGTCGTTGTCTCTTTGGAGCTTCTGCTCCTGGGCAGTCTTCACGTGTGTTGGCATCTCTCTTCCCCCATCTCTGCTTCTGGAATGCTTGTTTAATCTATTTTATATCTCAAAAGAGATTGACTCAAGACACACCCTACACTCATCCTGTCTCATTAACATAACAAAAATGGAAGGGGCTGCATAGGCCCAGCTCACTATTATTTACCTCCATTGCTAACCGCCACATTGTCTCATGATCTTGTCTTTCTCTCCAGTTCCAGTCTCTACAAAAGGTTTAAGATGTTCCTCCTTGGAGAGTGGAAAACAAATGATAATGATCTAGGGATGAAAAAACAAACAAAGCACTCACCCTGTGACAAGAAAAACCAGGATGTCACCACATAATCCCCAAGAATGTTGCCAAATAACCCCCAAGAATACCAGTAGAAGATTAACTCATCTGAGACATGACCACCTCAAGGGGGAACAAACACAAACTTCTAAGACCCATAATCCTGTCCCTATAAAAATCTTCAGCTGATCCCCAGTGGGAGAGATGGATTTTTTTGAGGAATCTATTCCCCTCTGTCTCCTATATATCGATATATAATAAAACCCTTGCTACTCACCTCATCCCGTCTCAGAATTGGCTATTGCGGCAGGCGGCTCCAATCCACTTTATTGCGGTAACAAAAACAACCCATTCCCAAAGGGGATTATAACCACAGGCATAGAGGTTAGGATTTACAACACATTTTTGGGGGACACAATTCAATCCATAACAAAAAGTTTAGCTTATTGTTTGACAATTGAGTATTCATATAGTATGTATTAATAGGATGATGTGATGATGTCTAGAGTAGAACTGGCAAACAGGGATTTGAGAGCTGCAGCAAGTGATCTGCTTGCAGGTGGAGATGATGCAAGGCAACTGATTAAAATCGGCAACAAAGGAGTGTAGAGAGGAAAAAGAAAGTGGCCAACGGCATATCTTTGGTGAGGAACACCTTTTAGGAGTCAGGAGAAGGAACAGAAGTCAGAGAAGGAGATTGAGATAGAACTGTTTGAGGGGAGTACGGAGAAGCAAGAGGAAGAAGTGAGGGGGGGTGACCAGCAGCAGCCAGGGCTCCTGTGAAGGCAAGTATAAGTCAAATTTTGGCTGAATATCCTTTTCCTCCCTAAGGCGCTTGGCTGTCATTAAAATCAAATACGTTGACCTTGGGGGCTACAATGTGTTGGGTTATTCAGATACATAAGAAGACATTTAGGCTGAGTCCTCCAGGTAGCAGGTATCTGCATGTCCACTTTTGTTAGTGTGGAGATGAACCAACACCTGGTAATTCTTACCATGGCTTCTATTGTGTCTCCTCCCACACTGCTTGACTTCTGCCTGCTGCCACTGAACTTTGGAGGAAAGCCAAGTAGATGAACCGTGAAAAAAAGATAATTTTAGGCTATTCATGAAACTTGGAGAATATTTCCCCATGTTTGCCTTACTGGAATGCTTGTGATTTTTTGAATTTGTTTCCCTCTCTCTGATTTTCCTTAACAAAATGAGTAAAAGTTAAAAAGGGGTTGTTTTTGTACATATATGAGGGTGGTAGGACTTTGAAAGTTTGTTTACAGTAATAAAGCGGAAAGGAGAGGAAAAGAGCGAGGTGTGAGGAGAAAGGAAAATAGGAGAGAGGAGAGTAAGATGATGTCAGGAAAGAGGATAGGAACAAAAAGGGCTGATTTGCGTATGGTGGGGTGAAGAGTGTGCTCTGTCTGGAAAATGCGTTGCTAGGTTTTTCTAGTTTTGTTTTGCAAACTGAATCGTTAAACTGTCCCCTGTGGGAAATAATCAATCTTTAGTGTTTTCTCAGCCTCCTAGACAGAGCACTTTGCTTGGGCTCCACCAAGACGGGTGTGTGGATGGGATAGGTCAGCTGAGGAGCACTCTCTCTGGAGGGTGCAGTTTGGCTGAAAGTAACAGACAACCCAAGCACAGGGATAGGAGCCGGCCCTGGCCTTGGCCCTCCTCAGCTACTACTGCAAGCCCTGGTGTTTGGGTTCCTTGATTGGGGAACCCTGGAGTAGAATCCTTGCTTTTTGGGAATTAAAAAAGTTTTTGATACATTGGAGCAAATTTGGTTTCACATTACCACCGCAGTTATAGATGCTTAACTAATGGTTTTAACTCATTTCTGAGTTAACGCTAGTGAACATTTAGTCTTTTAGGATTGCTAGAGTACCCCCACCACACTACTTGTTTCAGTTATCCAAAAAGGCCTGCCTTTATTTTACAAGTGTAGAAATAAACAATCACGTGTCTTTTTTTGATTGTAGAACATATGCAATTTTCTGATCAGAGGGTTGGCTCTTAATTTAAAACTATTTTTTTCTCTCTTAGTTTTGATCATTCCGGACGACTGGATTAACCTGTTAATAAACCTGTTGTTAAGGCCCCGCATTTTTCATAGGCATCAATGCCGCCAGCTTTTTGTTGTTAATCGAAGTGTTTTAAAACCTCAGACCATTTGCTGGAGATTGGCCACTTTATTTAGAAAGACCTCTTCTTTGACCATAGATTTAGTTTTAGAACCGAAGGTGCTGACTTGAATTTCGCTGGGCCTGCTCTGAACTGCCGCTGACATTGTTGAAGCGGCAGAAGCTCTGGAGTTTTACCCAGTTCCAGAGCTCCCGGGAACATTTTTCTTTGTACTCCGTAAGTTTTTCTGAGGAGGGTGAAGGGGTATTTATAGAAGGTGGGTTTGCCCGTCGGTCCTTTCTTCCTGCCGGCCCCGCTTCCCTGGCTGGGGTGGTGCTTCTCCTACAACTCCTCAGCGCTCCTACTCGCCTCTCTTGGACCCGCACAATCCAGAACCTGTAGGCCTCGGCGTCCCTTCGGGCGCTTTCCGGAAAGTCTCGAACGCCCCCTCCACTTTCCTTCCGCCGCCTCCTCTTCGCTTGAACGCTTGGGTTCGGCCATTTCCGGTCCGGCGCACTTCGGCTGGTTCCGCCGTAGCTCGTCGGAAATGGCTGCCTGCCGGCAGGGGGAGTGAAGGACTCCGCGCGGCCTGGAAGGTAGGCGGCCAGAGCGGCTTTTGGGAACCCTAGTTTCGCGCAGGCGGCAGCGGCTCGTTCCTGAACTGGAAGCCAGTAGGACTGCTGGCGGCAGCAGGATCCCGGAGGAGCCGGAGGCGGCGGTCTGGATTCCGGCAATGGCCCGGAAGGGGCTCGTGGTATGGATCCCGGGGCTTACCCCAAGGGCTGGGGCACCGGGCGGGCAGGACCAGGTCGGGCTGAACTGGGGGCCGTGGGAGCCCGGCTGGAAGCTGCTGCCCAGGGCAGCGGGAGGCGTGCGGACTCGGAGTAGGCCTTACCGAACGTTTCGTGGTCCTGGGCAGAAGACCACGAGGGAGTTAAGCCACTAGCGATGAGGGGTAACGGGTCTCTCTGTAGCTATAAACACGACCTCCCTACCCCCACATGCCTCCTGTAGCCCCAGTTAGGGTTGCTTCAGACCCACCTCCATCCCCGTTTCTGCTTCTGCTGTCCAGCCTCTTATCCCTGAAATCCTCCACCCGTCTTTTGCCCCCGGTGTTTGTCCAGCTGCTTGTGTGGAGCATCTTCTGTCGACGAAGGAGCAGCACCGGACTGTGCCCCCGCCCCCCATTTTCCCAGCGCACAGACTCCCACATCTGCCTTGTGCTGCATTCAGACACAGTCGCCTGCTGCTTCTCTTCCACTAGTTATTTTTACTGGACAAACTGGAGGTCCAGCCTTGCCGTGCACTCTTCTTTCGTAATGAACCACTTCCTCTCCAGGGGTTCAGGTGTTGCTGTTCCCTGGATCTGGGGCTCTGGCGTCCAGGTTCTGTAGCGATAGGCCTAGCTCTGTTTGCACTGGAGAGGGGCTGTGTGCCCATCTAAGCTACTGAAATCTTAGCGGAGTCACCCGGCCCACGCTGCAGGCTATAATGCGAATCCAAAGCCCTTTTGAGATCAGGCACGGCTGTAGGACTGCAGATCGGGCGTTTATCTCTTACTCAGATTGAGCCAGTAGTTCAGTTCCTTTTCGGATATCTGTGGCTCTCAAAGAAACCCTGGTGGCTTAGTGGGTAAGTGCTACAGGCTCCTAACCAAAAGGTCGGCAGTTGAATCTACCAGGTGCTCCTTGAAAACTCTGTGGGGCAGTTCTACTCTGTCCTGTGGGGTCGCTATGAGTCGGAATCGACTCGACGGCAACGGGTTTGGTTTGTTGGTTTTTGGCTCTCAAAAGACTGGGAATTTGGTGAACAGCTTCTCCCCTTCGTCGCTTTTTTCCTTTTTACAAATTCTAGTAGCTTCATGAAGACCTGTTGGTTTGACTCTTGGAAGAGGAAACGCAAACAGTACATTTTTTTTCCTTCCGTTTGTGATTGACTTAAGAGGCAACTTAAGCATTTGTTTTCCCCACTTTTTCCTATACTTCCTCCAATTTAGGTTGCTTCACTTTTGAAGGCTGGGTTCCCATGTGTTTGTTTCGTTTTTTTAAATCTTTGCTGCAGTCGTGCAAAATTGTATGCAGTTTTCCTGTATTTTGCTCAGCAGTTAATCCGAGAAGTGGACTTCTCGGAGAAGGGGGAAGGTTCAAAGGATGTTTTGAAACCATCGGAAGAATGTAGGGGGACTAGATAAGGAGGTGCCCTTTTCCTCAGGGCACACTAGGCTAGCTGTGGCGTGAAAAGTCAGTGAAGCGTGATGCAGGGGTGAGGCAGTGGCAGCAGTGTGTGAGGTCCCATTCTGAAATGAAATTAGTAAGTAGTCTTCAGGAGAAGGGTTGAAGGTATTACCTGAAGTAGTGTCAGGTATTAGGAGAAAAGTGAATATCTCACCAACTCTGTTAGTAAAGGTTTGAGAGCCTTTGCTTAACGGTTACTTCAGAGTGAGGCAGGAGATAGAACCAGGGACTTTTCATAGACTCCCCAAACTGCCAACCAATTTCTGCTGGATATTAAGTTTAGCTGAGAAAACTTCTGTTAACTTATTGTTTCCATTTTATTTTTGTTTTCTCTTAATTTTTGGTAACTTTCTTCTTAAAACTTGTAATGATAGGGCAGCTAAACTAAGTACGAGGGAAAAATGCTTTTTCATGTGTTTGTAGGTTCAATGAAAATAGTGAAACTCAGGCAGGTGGAGTTTGAGAACTCAGGAGGAACAGAGGTAGGCTTACCTGTAAACATTGATCTTTTCCTGCCTCAGCCACTCCCACCTCCTTTCACACTTTGGGTCTTTCAGGTCTCTTTGGTGATGTTATTAGGTGGATAAGAAGCAGGATTAAATTGTGTAATCTTGAAAATGTAAGAGGAACATGGAGTCTCCATTTAGTAACATATTTACTGCTCCTACGTTTATGCCATAATGTACATTGTAGGATATTGCTCGCAGGCACCAAATGACTCATTAAAATCTCAGGGATGAAGAGGAACTGCGTCTCACTATTTAACTAACCTGAGGTTTGTGGTTTGTAAGCTGAGAGTGGGGCATGGCAAACTTTTTCTGTAAAGGGCCGGATAGTAAGTATTTTAGGCTTTACAGCTACTCACCTCTGCCATTGTGCTCTGAAAGCAGCTGTAGACAATATGTAATCGCATGAGAGAGGCTGTGTTCCACTGGAACTTTATAAAACAGGCAGTGGGCTTTAGTTTGCCAATGCTTGCTTTAGAGTATCACCCACATACGCATGTCATTACTTTTGTATTTTCCTTCATTTGACTGGGCCTGCTACCTTTTAGATTGATCAGTGGTATTAATGATTAACATCCTGGATGTTTGCTTTGTTGACTGATTTCTGTTACATTGTTATCATTTTAACTGTCTTTTCTAACTTCCTTTCAGTGTTTCTTCAACAAGTATTTGAGGAGTCTGAGGGAGGAATACAAAAATGAATCAGATTGGGAGTATGTTCCTGATGAGATAAGACATATATATAAATATATTATGATAGTAATTTATACTAATGTCTTAAGTTACTATAGTTTTTTTTGCCATTATATAGTACGTTCAAATTTTTTTAGTGTAGATTTTGATCTTTATAATAACTCTGAGAGATAGGAGGCTAAATGTTACAATGTTTTTTTTTTTTGATGAGAAGGGGAGGCAGGAAAGAAAACTGAGGCTTGGGGAGGTTATTTGACCAAGGCCACGAGTAGCAACTGGCAGAATTCTGGAACCAGTCGATAATATTTACTGACTTGTCCTAATTGAATACTTATAGAATAGTAAAGCTCACCGGGCAGCCCATTTCAAATTGTAGACTAGCCTTCAGGAAACTTTTCCTTAAATTGAGCTGCAGTTTGCCTCCTTATGGTTGTCACCCACTAGGGCCATCTAGAACAAATTTATTCCTAGTCTCTGTGACAGTTCTTCAAGTGTTTGAAGGTAGCCATCATATTTTTCCAAGTCACAAGTTACATACTGGTGCGCATGGATCAAATAAGGTCTGGGTTACATATTATTTACCTTGCCCAACTTAAACAAAAACTAAATTGATAGCCAACTTTTAGAAATGAGGAAATTTTACATTAAAATCTCTATTTCTGTCTTCTCTTGGAAAGAAATTAGAGAATTTGGCAATGAAGAGCTCACATTTCTGATGGCAGTAATCTCCTTTAGATGCTAAATGTACTGTCCATTTTGCTAAAGTCCTTACCTCCCAGTTCCATCCATTTACATCACTTTCAGGGCCTCTGTAGGCATTTCCTAGGTCTTCTATTCCACAGGCTAAATATTTTCAGTTTCTTCAGATGTTTCTTACCTGACGGTTTCAAATCCCCTCACCAACTTCTTAGTCCTCTGCACTCCATTTACTTAGTTATCTCCCTCTTAAAGTGTGCCACTCAGCATGGAATACGTATACAATGGACTGACAGAGTAGAGTGACCTTTAGTCCTTGGATTTCTGCACTATACTTTGTTTAAAAAGAAAAAAGAAAAAACAAAAATAAGATGATCTTTTTTTTTCTAAGTAGTCGTATCATACTCTTGATTCACTGAACTTATGGCAACTGAAATCACAACTCTCTGTGTGTTTGCCACTATTAAACTAAATTATTTCCACGTAGTTTTGTGATCTAAGTATTGAACTTTGCTTTGTCTTAAATTTCATCTGGTTAATTATAAGTTATTACAGGCTGATAAAGTCTTTTTGGATGCTGGTTTTCTTCCAACCTTGATTTATTCCTCCTAGCATGACTTCCCTTTCTTTGTTTTCTGAAGTAGAGCTGTAAAATATAAAAGCATTGTGGCTTAGAATGGAGAAAATAGTTGATGAACACCCAAACCATTGTTAATGGACTCAATGGAATATTAAGGGATGCCTTAAAGAAAAGCATTAAGCTTGAAATCTTGGAGGTGAAACAAGAGATCTTGGGCCTTGCTGTCTTGAATCAATGTGTTGAAATTCCCCCCCCACCTCAAAACAAACAAACAAACAAACTGTAAAATCCAAACAAATATGTATGTACTTTAAAGCAGTTTTAAGGCAGTGAAGTCCTAGAATCTAAAAGGATCTTTTGAGATCATCTAGTCCAAACCTTTGATTTATGAGTTAAAAAAGGACAAGAGGCTTATGAGTAAAGAAGGACAAGGAATTGTGAAGTTAGGCGACCTGATGAATCAGAAAGTTGGTAGTGACAAAGGGAAGGCAAAACTTGAGTCTCGAGTTGAATTCACCCATGAAGGTTTAAGTGGGATGCCTGAGTCATACTGCTGATTTATGTGTGGCCTAGCAAACTTTGGGGCCCTGGTAGGGCAGTGGTTAAGTGTTTGGCTGCTAACTAAAAGTCGGTAGTTCATGTCTACCAGCTGCGTCTTGGAAACCCTGTGGGGCAGTTCTACTGTGTCCTATAGGGTCTCTATGAGTCGGAGTCAACTCCATGGCAACGGGTTTGGTTTTGGTTTTTAGTATACTTTTGCTTCAGTTTCTCTGTTTCATTTAGGGAGGTCTGGGGGATTAATGAGGAACCCTGGTTACACAGTGTTTAAGTGCTTGGCTGCTAACCGAAAGGTCGGCAGTCCGAACCCATCAGGCACTCTGTGGAAGAAAATGGGACAGTTTGCTGCCGTAAAGAGTACAGCCTTAGAAACCCTATAGGACAGTTCTGTTTTGTTCTGTAGGGTCGCTATTAGTTGGAATTGACAGCAGTGGGTTTGGTTTTGGTTTGGGGGAATTAAAATGTCAGTTGTGTGCTTCCACAGCATAAAATAAAAACCATGTTTTCTTGAGGAATGGAAAACACTTGGCAAGTTGATTGCTCTAGGAAAATAACTTCAGCAAAATTCATCTGAAGACTTTATTAAAAAACCTGTTTCTATTCTCTTCTTCCCCGACCCCCACATCCCTGATTTATAAATATAGTGCACTCTCATTTTTAGGAGATGTGGAAAGAGAGAAGTATGAAGAATACAAAAATCACCCATAATTCCACAATCTGGAAGTGCCATTGTTAATGTTTTTGCTCCAATTTGTTTTTTTATTAAGAAATATATACATACACATTTTAAACAGCTTGTATTTTACTGAATATGTGGTTTCAAATCTGTATTTTCCACTTAACATTGTATTATGGACATTTTCCCATTTTATTTAAAATTGTTGAAAAGCTTATTAACAGCATGGATTTACCATACTTTATATTTAACCTTGCTCTCATTCTTGGAATTTAATTTATTTACATATATATGTTAATACATGTTAATTTGTTATACATTTTAGTTTATTTACATATGTATGTGTGTGTATATATATATATATTGCTATTATAAAAATGCTGTAGTGGTTGCATCTTTGTATGTAAATCTTTGGTCACATAGAATACATTCCTAGAAAGTAAAATTTCTGAGTCAAAGATCAGAACTTTTTAAAGACTTTTGTTGTAAATGGCCAAATTATTTTTCAGTTTACCTTCCCACTAGCAAGATATAAGAGTAACTGTCATACTGTACCCTGGCCAGCATAGTGCAGAGAGGTACTGTAATTTATTAAATTGTATCCTTTTTAGTATTTTAACATGAACATTCTCGAAGTTAAATCTTTTTCCTTATTCATGATTCTTTCTTAAGACTAATTCTGGAAGTGGAATTGCAGGATCAAAAGACAGAAACAATTTTAAGGCTTGTATTACTTAACGCCAAATTGTATTCCAGAAAGCTTGTACCAATTTTCACTCCCACCGGCAGAGTATGGGCATGTTATTCTGTATCCTGGTTAGTACCAAGTATTATAATTTTACAATATTTTTGCTTATTTATAGGTGGAATATGTCACTGTGTCTTGTTTCAAACATACATTTCTTTGATTGCTGGGAAAACTAAACATTTAACAATGTTTATTTGTCATACGAACACCTTTTTGTGTCACTTGTTTATATCCTTTGATTATTTTTGTATTGCCTTCACTTCTGTTAACCCTGTTATATATTGCAAATGTTTCTCCAGTCTTTTAATTAAGTCTAAGCTTTTTTTTAAAAAAAACAAATGCATAGAGGCTTTTGATTCTTATGACTTTTCTGTCATAGATCTTGCTTTTGCTTGGATGCTTAGAAAGTGCCTGTACTTAAGTTGAAATTTTATGCATGTTTTTCTTTTATTATTTTTATGGTTTAATTTATTACAGTTAACTCTTGAATCCATCTGGGATTTATTTTTGGTTTTGGTTTGTAATTTAGGAATCTGACTTTATTTTTTTCCAATTAATTATTTATTAAAAATTTTTAACATTTATTAAAATCTAAAATGGTGTACTTCATTTTTAAAATGACTAACAAGTTAAAAATATTTTTCTTAATTTCAAAACTAATATATTTTTAGTGTAAAACAAACTGAGTCTTTTAAGTAAACAAATAGTAAGCAAGTGTGAAACAGTATACAGGGCTCTGGGTCAGATCGACCTGACTTTGTATCTGGACTCCACAGTGTTCTTGCTGTCATGCCTTGAACAAGTTATCTAACCTCAGTGTTTCATGACTTCTTCATCTGTAAAGTAGAAATAACATTACCTATCCCCATATGGTTGATGTGAGGATGAAATGAGATAATGTACGTAAAGTGTGTAATCTACAGTACTGTGCCTGGCACATTGTAAATACAAATAAATAGTAGTTATAAAAAGTGAAAGGTCTACTTTCTCTCTGTACAGAATGTCTTCTCCCCAAAGATAACCACATTTAAATTTAAGTCATTTCTTCTTTCTCCCAAGTATGTGTCATGTAGCCTGTAAACTTTCTACGTGAATGAGGTATATTGCTGTTTATCTTCCCTAGTTGTCTGTAATTATATTGATTCAGATGTCGTCAATGAGGATTGTCGTCATTAATAGATAAAGTGTTATTTTTCTCTGGCTACCTTCAGGATTTTTTCTTTGTCTTTAGTTTTCAGAAGTTTAATTATGATGTGTCTTGGCATGGATTTCTTTGAGTTTATCCTGTTTGGGGTTGGCTCAGCTTCTTGAATCTATAGGCTTATATCTCTTGCTAAATTTGAGACGTTTTCAGCTATTAGTTCTTTGAATACTTTTTCAACCTACCCTCTTCTTCTGCCTCTAGGACTCTGATGACACTAATGTTAGATCTTTTGTTATAGTCTCATATGTGCCTGAGGTGCTGTTATTTTCTATAGCTGTATTTTTTTCTAATATCACTAGTTTTTTCCTCTGTGCCTTCATTCTGCTGTTGAGCCCATCCACTGAGGTTTTAATTTTGGTTGTTGTATTTTTCATTTCTAAAATTTCCATTTGGTTCTCTGTTATATCTTCTATTTCTTTGCTGAGATTTGTATTTCCTTGAAAGGCTTTCTATTTTTTTGTTTCAAGCATGTTCATAATTGCTTGTGAAGCCGTTTTCTCATGGCTGCTTTAAAATCTTTTGTCACATAATTCTTACATCTCCGCCATTTTGATGTTGCATCTATTGATTCCCTTTCTTCATTCAGTTCAAGATCTTTCTGGTTCTTGGTATGATGACTGATTTTTTTATTCAAACATGGACATTTTTGTATTATGAGACTCTGGATCTTATTTAAACCTTTTATTTTTAGCTGTCTTTTTTGACACTACTCCAGTTTGGGTGCTCCCTTGTTAATGCTAGGTGGAGGTAGAAGTCCAGGTTCCCCACTCAACCTCTGTTGACCCCCAAGTTGGGGGGCTCCTTGCTACTCCTGGGCAGGAATGGGAGTTCCAGCTCCCACATGATCTTCATTGTCACCAAAGTTGGGGTGACCTTAGATTTGAAACACCAGGTAGAGTATGCATCTTTGAAGGGCTGAACATTGAATAAAAGAGTAGATAGATTTAAAAAAATCCGTCCATGAGCACATGGAGATATCTCTTTAAGCCTAGACTTTGGATTGATGGGGGAAGGGAATATCCATTGAGAACTCATAATCATGGTTTCCTTTCATATGGGTTTTATGTTCAAATTTATAATATCTGTGGGTCTGGGGAACCTCCAGATTGCGGAATTGACGTAAAAAGTGATCTGTGGCTGTTAGTATGACAGAAGTATCTGACACAAACTATTCCAGAGAGACACATCCTCAATCCAGGCCACACAGAGTTCCCAGAAATAAAACACCCAAAGATGAACTCAGTATAGAACTACAAAGCATATGAAGAAATAATCCACTGTCCCACTATGAGCAAGAATCAGCACATAGAACAAACTAAAGACATGAAGAGAATAGAAAACATGAGGAAAAATAAGGTATTGCCATGAAAATAAAAGGCAGATTAAAAAAGAAAAAAGAACCCATAGAACTTCTGGAATATAAAATAGTCGTTGAAATTAAAACCCAGTAGCTAGGATAAATAGCAGATAGACACAGCTGAAGAGTGAATTAATGAACTAGGTCAGGTTGACAAACTGACCAGTAAATTGTATGAGTGTGTATGTATATATATATATAGAGAGAGAGACAGAGAGACAGAGAGAGACAGAGATTTATAGCACAGAAACAGCTCAAACGATTGTAGAGGCTAGAACATCCCAAGTCCATGGATCAGGGTAGAGGCCTCTCCCAAGTCACGCAGCCGCAGAAGCTGGCAAGTCCAAGATTGGCAGGTCATAGAGCAGGGCTTCCGCTCATGGGCAGTGAAGGTTGACTAATTCCAAGATTGGCAGGCAAGACCGCAAGGTTTCTCCTGATTTATGTAGCTGCAGGGGCTGGCAAACCCAGGATTGGCAGGTCAGAGAGCAGGGCTCCGCTCACAGGCTGTGAAGATCGACGAATCCCAAGTTCTGCAGATAAGCTGACAGCTCAAGTCCCAAGAACTGGAGATGAGACGATAGGAGGCAGCCGCAGAATCCAGAGTGAGCAAAAAAGCCAGAACGTCTGCTTATATTCAAATGCAGGCCACACCCCCAAGGAAACTCCCTTTTGTCTGATTGGCTGCTTACAGTATATTCATTCATGGGAGTGATCACATTTAAACACTGAGAATCATGACGCAGCCAAGTTGACACACAATCTTTACCATCACAGCCTGCAAAGTAAGAATGGTGTTTACATTTTTAAAGATTGTTTTAAACAATTCAGAAAAAGGAGGGTGAGAATAATTGTACAACTTGAAGAATGTACTCAGTGTCACTAAATTGTACATGTGGAAATTATTGAATTGGTGTATGTTTTACCGTGTATATTATCAACAACAACAAAAAATACATTAAATTACATAAAGATTGTTTAAAAATAGCAAAGAAAAATATGCAACAGGGACTGTTTAAGGCCCAGAAAGTCTAAAATGATTACTGTCTGGCCCTTGACTAAAAAATTTTCCCAGCTTCTGAACTCTTGAACTGATAGATCTGAGGAAATTTCCAGAAGGTAGCACAAAAATAGGAAATATAAAAGAGAGGTTAAAAGACGTGGAAAATGGAATGAGGAGGTCTTCCATCTAGTCATCTAATAAGAGCTCAAGGAAAGAATGGGAGACAGACAATATTCATAGAGATCATGGTTGAGAATTTTCTAGATTAATGAAAGACATGAATCATCAGATTCAGAAAGTTCAGTGAGTCCTGAGCCTAAAATTATAAAATCCACATCTAGTTACTTTGTATCAAAACTACAAAACTCTGAAGACAAAAAGATTGTAAAACAACCAGAATAAAAAGTCAGATTACCCACAAGGTATAACAATTAAGACTAACTTCTTACTTTTCGATTGCTGTGATGAAATCCAGAAGCTTCTGCAAAGTGTTGATGGAAAAGAGTTGTTAACCTAGAATGGTATATGCAGCTAAACTATCATTCAACAATTAGGGTGAAATAAATGTTTTCACATAAACAGAGTTTACCACCAGCAGACTGTCACTGAAGGAACTACTTTGGGTAGACAGAAGCAACCAGAAAGAAGGACGAAATGCAAAAAGAAGTGGAATATTGAGCAAATAAATTGGTAAACACGTGGGTAAATCATTAAACAAGTATGAATTCTATTAATAAGGGCTAATATTGAGAGTATAAAACCAAGATAGAGCTAAATTATTAGTCCATAATGATATCTAAGTTGAGAGATGGGTAATCATAGGTAATGTTCTACTAGGTGAGAGGAGGCAAGAAATATTATTGTTAAACTTTGGATTTGGCTAAATCAAGAATGCATGCTACGTTTTAAGCATAACCACCGAAGAACACAAATTTAATATATAACTTCCAGATTGGTACTGCAACTACTATCAGTGACTCTCCATAGGGTTTTCATGGCTCTAACTTTTCAGAAACAGATCTCAAGACCTTTCTTCCAAAGTGCCTCTGGGTGGGTTCAAACCGCAAACCTTTTGGTTAGTAGTCAAGTACTTAACCATTTGTATCACCGAAGGACTCCTCCAGACTAATAGAAGGGTTAAAAAAGGGAATCAAAAACTTGACCAACTCAGTGGAAGGCAGGAAAGGGGTGGCAGCTTAGAAAGAATGATAAATAACACAAAATAAGATTGTCAGAAGTAAATCTTATTGTATCATAATAAACATGTAGACTAAATATCCCAATTAAAAGAAGATTTTTAAGATTAGATTTTTATTAAAAAAACAAGATCTTGTTCTCAACTGTTTGTAAGACTCACGTAAAACATGAGAATATGGAAAGTTTGAAAGAAAAAGAATGGAAAAAGTTAAGCTAGGCAAATACAGGTAGTCTTCCCTTCTGACGACTCTATCACAGGTCGGTTCTGACATAAATCAAATACGTCATTTTTTTTTTTTAGTTTGCATTATTATTACGTTTTATTAACAGTATCTTTGTAAATCCTATCTTTATTTGTCTTTGGGGGTTGGAAACATTACATATAAACTTACAGGTGTATTTTAGTACATACATAAAAAAATACACAAATCATAAACGTTTACTCCTACGATGAAGAGTTGGATGACATTGACATTTCGACAGTTGCAGTAATAACTCCACTTGTGGAAGGTTCTGGATTATCCCTGGGAATGGGAATGGTGTTTCTAGTTAGAAAATTAGTGAGACTTGTCTGTGTGGTCCTTTTCTTTTTTTCTTCGTGTATTTCACGGTTACATCTCACTGCTTCCTGACTTTGCCTGTCGACTTTAGCAAAGCGATCAGCGTTTGCGTCCATGTTTTCAAGCAGCTGAAGCCCCTGATTTAGTTTAGAAAAAACTCCAGCTAATCCTTTCACTATAAAAATTTTTGACAAGTTCTCTAGTTCCTCTTCCTCATTATTTCTTTCTTCTTTAGCATTTCTTTCCTCTTCAGAATCCACTGAGTTCTGATATGTTAATTCCCCTCTTTCGTGGTCTTTGAGCTATTCCACATCAGGGATATCAAGTTCTTAATTCAGCATTCTTGTCATAGGGACAGATTTTCCACTGATCTCTTCCATAGTATTATCCTGATCAAATGCTTGGAGTAGATTCACATAACTCAGCAATTTTCCACATCCCCTGCATGCATTTTCCCGTAGCTTCCTCCCAGGAAGATGCAGTGTGCCAGGTACACTGATGGTTCTAAGTGTGGTTGATTATAAATCAAATAAATCGTAAGTCAGGGACTACCAGTATTAACTGAGAGCTGAGTGACCAATATCAATATTAACCAGTGTAGACTGTAAGGTAAAAAGTGTTTGTAGGGATGAGGGTCACTACATAATTATATTCACTCTGTCTGACAGAAAACGGTATGCCCTCTCTTGGGAGAATTATATTTACTCCAGTCTTTAAGGTTATTTTAAACATAATATCCAGCATACAATAAAAAATTGCAAAGAAGCAGGAAAGTATGATGTGTGATCAAGGAAAAATAAAGTAGCACTAGACCCACAGGTGGCCCGGGTGTTGGAATTAGCAGATAAGGAATTTAATTCTTATAAATATGCTAATGAAAATAGAGGAAAGATGGAAAAAAAGTGGATAGAGAATTTCAGTAGAGAAATGCAATCTCTAAAAAAAAGACTTAATGGACATTCTAGAACTGAAAAATGCAGTACCTGAAATTAAGAATTTATTGGATGGAATTAACAGCAGAATGGGTACAGCAGAAGAATGGATTTGTGAACTCAAAGATAGGTCAGTTGAAATTATTCATGCTAAGCACTCTTAAATAAAATTTCAAAATACTGATTTAGGTTAATACACAGGATGAATTGCTGGGGAAAGTGAGATTAGGTATTGTGATTTGTTATGGGCCAGGACTAAGATGAAGGCAGTAGAATAAATGGAAGGGATAAATGCCAAAGTTATTATAAGTTGCTATTATAAATATTACAAAAAATAATTGATAAGCTTTGGCAGGAGATCAGATGTGAATGTAAGGAGTTGGAGTAATTAACAATTATTCCAAAGCTTGTAGCTAATAAATAGCCTACAAGTTGAAGTTGAAGGAAATTCAAAAAAGTCCGTGAGAGCCAAAGTACGACCTTGAGTATATCACATCTCAATTTAGAGACCATCTCAAGGATAGATTTGACGCATTGAACATTAAAGACCAAAGACCAGATGAGTTGTGGAATGACATCAAGGACATCATACATGAAGAAAGCAGGAGGTCATTAAGAAGACAGGAAAGAGAGAAAAGACCAAAATGGATGTTAGAAGAAAATCTGAAAGTTGCTCTTGAATGTAGAGTAGCTAAAGTGAATGGAAGAAATGATGAAGTAAAAGAGCTGAAAGGAAGATTTGAAAGAGCGGCTTGAGAAGACAAAGTATTATAATGAAATGTGCAAAAACCTGGAGATAGAAACCAAAAGGGAGGAACATGCTCAGCATTTCTCAAGCTGAAAGAAATGAAGAAAAAAGTCAAGCCTCAAGTTCCAGTACTGAAGGATTCTACAGGGAAAATATTAAACAACACAGGAAACACCAAAAGATGATGGAAGGAATACACAGAGTCACTGTACCAAAAAGATTTGTCAACATTCAACCATTTCAGAAGATACATATGATCAAGAACTGATAGTACTGAAGGAAGAAGTCCAAGCTACACTGAAGGCATTGGTGAAAAACAAGGCTCCAGGAATTGGTGAAATAACAATTGAGATGTTTCAGCAAATGGATGCAGTGCTGGAAGTGCTCACTCATCTATGCCAAGAAATTTGGAAGACAGCTACCTGGCCAGCCGACTGGAAGAGATCCATATTTGTACCCATTCCAAAGGAAGGAGATCCAACAAAATGCAGAAATTATCGAACAGTATCATTAATATCACACACAAGTAAAGTTTTGCTGAAGATAATTCAAAAGTGGTTGCAGCAGTACCTCAACAGGGAACTGCCAGAAATTTAAACTGGATTCAGAAGAGTATGTGGTATGAGGGATGTCATTGCTGATGTCACATGGATCCTGGCTGAAAGCGGAAAATACCAGAAAGATGTTTACCTGTGTTTTATTGACTATGCAAAGGTATTCGACTGTGTGGATCATAACAATTTATGGATGACATTGCAAAGAATGGGAGTTCCAGAACACTTAGTCATGCTCATGAGGAATCTGTACTTAGACCAAGAGGCAGTCATTTGAAGAGAACAAGGGACTACTGTGTGGTTTAAAGTCAGGAAAGGTGTGCGTCAGGGTTGTATCCTTTCACCGTACTTATTCAATCTGTATGCTGAGCACATAATCTGAGAAGCTGGACTATATGAAGACCCTCGATGAGATGGATTGACACAGTGGCTGCAACAGTGGGATCATACGTAGCAACGATTGTGAGGATGGCGCAGGACCGGGCAGTTTTTCATTCTGTTGTACATATGGTTGCTATGAGTTGGAATCGACTTGATGGCACCTAACAACAACACAACAAGAACCTGCCAGATACTGTAGAGAGTACTTTTTTATTTGGTATCTTTAATTCTTATAACAATCCTGTAACAAAAATGTTGCTGTCTTTTTACTGATACAAAAAGAAAACAAAACTGGCTCAGAGTGGTTTAGTGACCTGGGTAAGGTTACATATCTAATAGCTTAGAGAGCTGGGGTTTCATCCAGGTCTGGCTAGCTCTGAGGTCTGTACTACTCTTTCCTGTATATTACATTGTTTCTAGCTTGTAGGACGGGAAGAATGTAGTGTCATGGGGAGAACTAAAAGTTATTGGAAAGAGGAGGTATTTGGAAGCATGAAGTGACCATGAGATATCCTAGAAGAGGTATCCTTTAGGAAGTTGCACTATCTGACTGCTAGTGCAAAGCAGAAAGACTGAGGTTAGAGTTATGAGGTTAGAGTTACAGATTTGAGAGTGAGCTGACTGTTGGTAATGATTGAAGCCATTTAAGAGGATTCATGAAGGGGTTGTTGAGAGCCTTGGGGAACACTTTCAGGTTTGAGGGACAAGGAAGACTGGGTGCCAGCAAAGTGGAAAGAATAAGTCAAGAGAAATATGGTGGAACACCAAAAATGTACGGTTTCATGTAAATCAAGGGAAGTGCTAAGAGTTTATCGAATAAGAAAATGATCAATGATATAATTCATTTATTTAACAGATATTTATAGAGCACTTATAGTGTGCTAAAAACTGTGCTGGGTACTGGTGATATAGCAGTGATATAAGCAGACAAGGTTTCTACCCTCATGGATTACCTTTTGGTGGGAGAGGTAGATACAGTAAAACCTGCAAAAGCCAGAACCTGTATAAGGTGGAAACCTGTCAGAGAAGGAAAACTCAAATATTTTCTACTAATAGAGAGTGACAGAAAAATGTAACACTGTACCCTGTCAAAGCTGGAAAACTTGCCTTCCTGTTGTATTCTGGCTCTTACAGTTTTCACTGTCATAAATAAGTAAATGAAAATATGAAGGAAATCAATAGGTCCATGCCAGAAAGTGTCAGTGGGTAAGAAAGACTGTTTTAAATGGGAGTATCAAGAAAGTTAAGACATGAAGAATGAGAGTCAACCAGAGAAAAGCCTGGAAAGAGCATTTCAGACAAAAAGAACAGCCATTACAAAGATTCTCAGGTAGTAAACAGCTAGTTGAGGAATTGAAAGGAGGTCAGTGTAGCTAACGTTGAGTGACCAAGGGGAACAGTGATGGCACATGAGATTAGAGAAGCTTGTCAGGAATTAGTTATGAAGGTCTTGGCAGTACAATGGGAAGCCACTGAAAATTTTTAAGGAGAGGAGACAGTGACACAGTCCAGTGCATGATTTTGCTTACTGTGTGGAGAATGCACTGTAGGGGGCAAGAATGGAAGCAGGCAGACAAGTTAGGCATTAAATGGTGTGGCAGATGACTGAGAAATTAATAAGAAATGCATATTTCTTAATAAGAAATGCAAATTTCTCTAGAAATTGCTTCTTATCAGTGTTTCAGGGAGACTTAGTTCTAGATCATAGTACCTTCATTGTCATTTTCCAGAGAATGGCAGAAGAGATTCTGAGGGTTTTTTTTTTCTTTTGTGCTTGAAATAATTAACTGTTTAGGAAGGAAAGTTCATGCTGCTAGTTGTTGATAACACTTTTGTCTTTTTCCAGTAAAACAACTTAATGGTAATAAATTCTTTTGAATCATTGTTGAGTTAGTTTCCATTTAGAATATTTGTTTCTATTCCAGTTCTGTTCATTCATAAGTTGGTAGCACTAACAATATTAGACTAAGTATAGTCAGTCTCCAAATAACATTTTTTTTAAACTGTGTAATTTTTTGTTTTTTAGTATGAAAAATTTCAAGCATATACAAAAGCAGAGAGCATAGTGTAATAAATCCACATGTATACTCATCATTCAGCGTCAGCAAAATCAACTAATCATATTTCATCTATACTCCAGACATGTTTATTTTGAAGCAGATTCCATTCATACTATTTCATCTATAAATATCTCTGTATGTGTATCTAAAAGATAAGGATGTTCCCACATTTTAGTGTTTTATTCCCTCATAGAGTATATAAATGGATAACCATTGTATCTCGCTTGCCTGCAAGAGTCCTAATTTATGCTTTTTGTCCCCGTATATTTATTATTATATATTTATTTATACCTTTTCACTTAAAAGAGTGTCTGTGCTTGGGTGATAAATTATGTGTTCATCTTACATACGTAAGGGAAGCTGTTTCATCGTGTATGGTAAATAAAATTCTTTAATAGTTCCTTCAGGATTGAGTACTTTTCTAATAGTGTGTTACTTTTCTGTTTTCTTTTATATCAGGAGAGCAAACTCTGGAATTCATTATTTTAAGAAATGATATACTGAAGTATAATGCTACATAAGTCATAGAAAGAAAGGATCCTGAATATATGGTAAGCAAGGAATGAATCAGCTGAGGTGCCTTGATTGTGACTTCCTTTTTTTCCTCTACTTTATTCTTTCTGTGTTATGATTTGATAATAATTAAGTACAGAGAATACTTTTTTTGAAAGCAAAAAGAGAGATTTGAGCAGATGAGTCAAAAGGATAATGCTAATGTTTTAGAAATATTGATCTACATTTTTTAGAATATTTGGTCAGCTGTTAATTATCCAGGTATAGACTATTCAAATTTAGGCTTTTCTGACATAAATATTACATTAAGTATTTTGTTGTCCTTATCACTTACTTACTCACAGCTTTTACTAACATTGTCATTAACTGTTTATTTTTACTTAAAGGGAGATGGAATCTAGTAGACCTTTAGTAGTTATACATCTTTAGCAAAGGTAGAAGCTACAGAGAGTGATTGAGCATGTGTGAAGTACTATTTATTTTATATTACCTTGTAGTGGTACACTTGCTTTTTGTTTATATCTCATCTCTTGTACAGTTAAGGATTATTACACTTTCTAAATTCTCCTAGTTATACTTAGCATGTCTTAGATATGTTAAGGGTGTGGTGAATACTTTTTGGAAGAATGGATGATAGAAATTGGGAGTGCTCTTCGTCAAAGAATATTACGAATTCATTTCTAGATCTATTAAGTTTAAGTTGAAAGAAAGTAAGTGGAAACCTTCTGTAGCCTGTGATAGTAAAGTTTGGTAAGTGAATGGAACTGGGAATGTTGCATCAGGGTTTATTAGCCTAAAGTACTTTCACATCATCTGTCCTTTATTTTCATAGCAGAATAGTACATTGTCTTTATTTTGATGCACTTACCTCCATTTTGGAAGATTAGGAAACTGAGGCACAAGGTCTAATAGTAAATCTATCCCCAAAATATAAAAAATATGCCTCTCGTTTCTAAGTACAGGGTTCTTTATAAAAGACTAAGCTACTGTTACATATTTTAAGAAGAAGCACATAATGTCTGCTAATGAAAGATAAATGAAGAAACACTTTAAACATGCACACACATACACACACACTCCAAGTTTATATACATACATACATATATGTATATCTATGTATCAAAAAAAAAAAAAAAACCCAAACCTGTTGCCGTCGAGTCAGTTCCTACTCATAGTGACCCTATAGGACAGAGTAGAACCACCCCATAGAGTTTCCAAGGAGCAGCTGGGGGCTTTGAACTGCTTACCTTTTGGTTAGGAGCTGAGCTCTTAATCACTGCGCGACCAGGGCTCCGATAAAATAGAAGCAAACTGGGAAATCTGTTTTGTTTTTAGATTGCTGTATCTGCTACTGGGTAAAGATTACAAGCATTCTCTTCAACTCTTAATTTAACATATTGAGTTTATCAGAGTCCTAGATTTTTTGTTTTTACTTTTGTGTTAGGAATGATTAGAGCCACCGAAGTTGGATAGGAAGGTGTTACTGTTTATCTAAAGATGATGCTTGGAGTCTAGATTAACAGATTGTTGCAAACATCTCTACCCTCTGGTGAATTTAGTTGATCATCATTTTATAGAGCTTTAATGCTGGTCTAGATCCAGTTAAATAGGAAGACATGTCTGTGTGTGGGTGTCAGAAATGAAGCTGTTTTTGTACAGGTACCCTTACCCATTTCTTATTAACCACAAGTAAAACACCGATGCCAAACTTAATCCACGTAGGACTTACAATGTTCTGGGAGACACACGAATGTTCCATCTTTTAGAATTTAAACATTTTCTAGAAATGTACTGTTTAACACAATCTCTTCAAGACTGACATGTTCTCTTTCTTTTGCAGGCCTGATTGGTGGTAATGACATCGATAAGAGGCAGACATTTATTTCTTTTCTAACTAGCTACTTTGTAACTGTGAATATTAACTATGCATGTTTGTTGGCCAGCAAAACCAAGGAACAAGAGCTATGGCACTTGAAGAAGTCTATTTGATTCCAGGGTATTTTTCCTGGGTTTCCTCATCAGAGACCTCCTGTTTTTCATCTCAACAACAATGTGGTACCTTTTACTTTTTGATAAAAATTAAGGACCTGTTCTTTGGTCAACAACCAGAACTTAAAATCTGCTGGAATAGAGTCAGAGACCATTTCAATTATAGCTGAGGAAAATGAAATTTCCATTTTTTATGGTGCCTTGTACAGTGAGTGTACTAATTCTTAAGGAAACATGAGTGAAAAGAGGTTGAATTTTGTCTGTTAGAAACTCATGGTTATGGCGAGTGACCCAACGTGATCAGAGGGGCAAGAGCCACAAAAGAACTCATGACGGGCTATACCATGTTACGGAATGGGGGAGTGGGGAATGGAAGTCAAACCTGTATGTTAAGGTGGTCCAACCGTATCCGACTTACATGGCTCAGTTTTACACTCTTCATCATTCTGGTTTTCTTCCCTCTCATTGCTCACTATTATCTCACCACCCTGGATGAAGCTGATGAGGCAGGCAAACGGATTTTTGGCCCACGGGCTGGTAATGAGCTATGCGAGGTAAAGCATGTACTGGATCTTTGCCGAATTCGTGAGTCTGTAAGTGAAGAGCTCTTACAGCTGGAAGCCAAGCGTCAAGAGCTTAACAGTGAAATTGCCAAGCTGAATCTGAAGATTGAAGCTTGTAAGAAGAGTATTGAGAATGCCAAGCAAGACCTGCTTCAGCTCAAGAATGTCATTAGCCAGACTGAGCATTCTTACAAAGAGCTGATGGCCCAAAATCAGCCCAAACTTTCTCTGCCCATCCGGTTGCTCCCAGAGAAGGATGATGCTGGTCTTCCTCCTCCGAAGGTCATACTGGGTTGTCGGCTGCACAACTGTTTTGATTATTCTCGTTGCCCTCTCACCTCTGGTTTTCCAGTCTATGTTTATGACAGTGACAAGTTTGTCTTTGGCAACTACCTGGATCCCTTGGTTAAGCAGGCTTTTCAGGCTACAGCACGAGCCAATGTTTACGTTACAGAAAATGCTGACATTGCCTGCCTTTATGTGATATTAGTGGGAGAAATGCAGGAGCCAGTGGTACTGCGGCCTGCTGAACTTGAGAAGCAGTTGTATTCGCTACCCCATTGGCAGACAGATGGACACAACCATGTCATCATCAATCTGTCACGGAAGTCAGATACACAGAATTTACTATATAATGTCAGTACAGGCCGTGCCATGGTGGCCCAGTCCACTTTCTATGCTGCCCAATACAGACCTGGCTTTGACTTGGTAGTATCGCCACTAGTCCATGCCATGTCAGAGCCCAATTTTATGGAAATCCCACCACAGGTGCCAGTTAAGCGGAAATATCTCTTCACCTTCCAGGGTGAGAAGATTGAATCATTGAGATCCAGCCTTCAAGAGGCCCACTCCTTTGAAGAAGAAATGGAGGGTGACCCCCCTGCTGACTATGATGATCGCATCATTGCCACCCTAAAGGCAGTACAGGACAGCAAGCTAGATCAGGTCCTAGTAGAATTTACCTGTAAAAACCAGCCTAAACCCAGTTTGCCTACTGAGTGGGCACTCTGTGGGGAGCGAGAGGACCGCTTAGAATTACTGAAGCTTTCCACCTTTGCCCTCATTATCACTCCTGGGGATGCTCACTTGGTTATTTCATCTGGGTGTGCAGCACGGCTCTTTGAAGCCCTAGAAGTTGGAGCTGTCCCAGTTGTGCTGGGGGAGCAAATACAGCTTCCTTACCAGGACATGTTACAGTGGAATGAGGCAGCCCTGGTGGTGCCCAAGCCTCGTGTTACTGAGGTTCACTTCTTATTACGAAGTCTCTCGGACAGTGACCTACTGGCTATGAGGCGTCAAGGCCGCTTTCTCTGGGAGACTTACTTCTCAACTGCTGACAGTATTTTTAATACTGTGCTGGCTATGATTAGGACTCGCATACAGATCCCAGCTGCTCCCATCCGGGAAGAGGCAGCAGCTGAGATCCCCCATCGTTCAGGCAAGGCGGCCGGAACTGACCCTAACATGGCTGACAATGGGGATCTGGACTTGGGGCCAGTAGAAACAGAGCCCCCTTATGCCTCACCCAAATACCTCCGCAATTTTACTTTGACTGTCACCGACTTTTACCGCAGCTGGAACTCTGCTCCAGGACCTTTCCATCTTTTTCCCCACACACCCTTTGACCCTTTGTTGCCCTCAGAGGCCAAATTTTTGGGCTCAGGCACTGGATTTCGGCCTATTGGTGGTGGAGCTGGGGGTTCTGGCAAGGAGTTTCAGGCTGCACTTGGAGGCAATGTTCCACGAGAGCAGTTCACAGTAGTAATGTTGACTTATGAGCGGGAGGAGGTGCTTATGAACTCTTTAGAGAGATTGAACGGCCTCCCTTACCTGAACAAGGTTGTGGTGGTGTGGAATTCTCCCAAGCTACCATCAGAGGACCTTCTGTGGCCTGACATTGGCGTCCCTATCATGGTAATAGAAAAATAAGCAGTTTTTTTCACTGCATGAAATAATATTTCACTCTTAACCCCTTTTTCATCTTTCTGACTTCAGCTATCCTAACTAATAGAGAGGAGGGAATATATATGTATATATATCTGTAGAGAGAGAGAGAGGCAGTCCCTGGATTATGAATGAGTTCCGTTCCTAAGTCTGTCTTTAAGTTGAATTTGTACATAAGTTGGAGCAGTTAGGTGTGGTTCATATCTAATGTCAATTAGTCAAAGTTTGTAGTAGTATATAATGTACCTTCCTATCCATAAAAAACGTTAAACACTTCCAGATACAGTAAAACATCTTTAGCATAATAATACAGTAATAATAATAATGTTTTGATGCACGTTATGAAGTAGCACCCGTTTGTTATTACGAACCATTGTATGTAACTTGAATTTTTAATACAATAGGCTTTACAGGAGTTGGTTTGTAACTATGGGTTGTACGTAAGTTGGATGTTCGTAACCCGGGGACTGCCTGTATACATATGTGCGTGTGTGTGCGCGCATATATACGTGTGTACGTGTGTGTGTATATATATAGATATACACACATTTTTAAACCTGTGCTTTTACCCGTAAAATTTCTGCTTGTTTCTCTCGCCAGTTTTAACTTCCTAAATTTTGGGAGACCTTCCAAAACTGAAATTGATATTGGCTCCGTGAAGTTTTTACAAATCACTTAAATTATTCCATAGACTTTTTCCATGTCATAACAAGTTGTTGATGATGATAAAACTAACATTTATGAAGTACTTATAAGCAAGGCATGACAATGAGCTTTATAAATTGTTACGATTTCTTCATTTTATATATGTGAAAACTGAGGCTTAGAGAGGTTAATTTGCCAAAGGTTAAGGTTAGTAATGGATGCGCTGGACTTTAGTATGTCTGATTCCAGAAGCTGCAGTTTTAACAGCCTCCTAAAGAATTTAGGAAGAAGACTAGTGTCATTTACCAGGATACAGACTTACTTTAGAAGAATGGAGAGTTTGATTTTGGGGGTTGGAAATCCTGAACCTTCTCTTCTACAGTCTCTTGGAGATTGTTTCTCATTCTATACTCTGTCATGGTGAAGATGCTGTATTTTACAGTAAAAATAATAACCTAAGTATGTATGATGGACTTTAGTTAGTACTTTGTT
This sequence comes from Dugong dugon, assembly GCA_030035585.1. Taxonomy (NCBI): domain Eukaryota; kingdom Metazoa; phylum Chordata; class Mammalia; order Sirenia; family Dugongidae; genus Dugong; species Dugong dugon. The sequence goes on along the minus strand of CM057476.1, from coordinate 43,587,180 downwards.
TTATCCACCTGCTGAACTAAATTTGACAATCTAAAAGGAGACCTGTTACCCGTCTTTCTTAGTAGATTAGTATAGTTTTTAGGGAAGATTTGTCGGGAAGGAGAATGTTTGGGCTAGTTTAGTTTTATAAAAATTTATTTAATTGGGAAATTAGTTGATGTGAAATATTTTCTAAGAAGCAGCATAGTCTTATGGAAAAAGTATGAGTTTTGGAGTGATACAGACCTGGGTTTAAATATACATTTTGTGATCTTTGGTAAGTTAATTTCTTTGATCTCAGGTTAAAGAGGAATCTTTGAGGAATAAGTAAGGAATCTAGGAAAGTACTCAATAATTATTTGATTCCTACTTACTATTTCATTTCAGAGGAGATGGAAGCCAGTATGTATCTAAAAGTAAAAATAATATACACTTTTAATGAGAAAGATCTGAGTCTCCACCACCTCCCCTTCTCTGGTTATAGAGCTTGAACTACCTTTACTGATATTCATAAAGGCTTCTTGTATCCTCTATATGGGTTTTCCTTGTTATAGCTGTTATTGCTTAACTTTCTACTGTACAAAGTACCTAGCAATCTTTGTTTTAAATTCTTTTTCTAATTACTGCAGCTAATAGCTTCGTGTGTTTTATTATTTAATTGGATTTACAACCTGAGGCTATTCAAAGAGTGTGTTGGGTTCTAAAAACTTCTGAGCGTGGAATTTATCTTGTGTGTTACAAGTTTTACAAATGGGGAGGTTTCTTTTATAGACTTCTCAAATGAATTTCACTTTTTTCCTTTCTCAATTTTATGGATGTTATTAAAATTTTTTTAAAGTATTTGTTCTGTAAAAAGTATATATCGCTCATATAGTAGAATAATAAAGCATACTTCCCATTTGTCTTAGTTTTCTTTGAATTTTATAGGGATGCAGAGAGGCTGGTCCCGCCCGGGTTAACAATGACTGAAATTCATTGAAGACTTCCCAGAACTAATGTAATTTTATTGGGAATAAGTAGTCTTCTTTGATTACTGGGCAGCCCATTGAACTAATACAATGCCTAATTGAACAATGCCAGAAACTTTCCAAATAGGGAACCATCCTGAATAGCTTTCTCATACTATGAGTACCAGAAAAACTTGTTTTTGTTTTTTCCCTACTTCTTCAAAAAAAGATCAAATAATTTAAGCTGGAGAATCTCACTTTGTTTTCTAAATATTTCGACTGTGCTTTCTATTTAAGAAAGGCAATGTTCTGGACAGTAGTTAAAATTGCCGACCTGGGCATAGAGTCAGCACTACCCAAGGATCAGGGGTAGAGATAGCCTGTCGTAAAATGGCACTTACTATTATAACTCAGAGTAGCTTTCCCACCCAGATGCAGATGTAACCCATCATTAGCATAGGTTCATGGGTCTTTATAAAATTTTCGAGCAGAGTGGTTCCCAGGCAGTCTTGTGGATTCCAATCCTGCAAGGAAAATGATCTGAAGTCAGCATATTGGCCAAACGAATCAACCTAGGAACCTAGATCCATTTCAGAAAATGCTGGGCAATTTGTACTTCACTTATGCTCAGGTTCCAACTAAGCAATAGGCATAAATGCTAGATACTTGTAAACCGTGAATCTACTGAGCCGTAGGTGTTCAAGTAAAGAGGAATTATCTTAGGGGCACCTAATAGGATTTAGATATTAAAATTTCTTATTGTTTTCTATTATTTACATAACAAAGGGAAAACTACATCAGATCTGGTTTAGAGTGAAGGTAGTCTTTATTGCCACCACCCTTGGACACTCCTGACCTAAATGCTCTGTGAAAGAGGGGTCCAGCTCAAATGGGATATGTGCCTGGGCAAAGACTCCCAGAGAGGAGGGGGATTGCCACCTGTTGAATTGGGTCTGTCATTTGAATGGCATAGGACTGAACTGTGGTGGCGATGGTGGGTGACTCCTTTCTCTGTCTGTTGCCTGTTTTGTAACAGATGAATCAGATTCCTTAGCTCCTGGAGTGTAACAGCAAAGAATATCTAATGGAGGTCTAATAGAGAGTATTATTGTGCCAAGGCACGTGAAATCTAGTCTTTTGAAAAACTTCCCACTAGGCTGGGAATCACCACTTCCATGACAGTTTAAATAAGTTGTCTCACTCTTTTTAGTCCTCAATTGTTTCTGATAATGTGTCAGTAGTTATTTAAATTGTTCCTCTACATGTGATGTGTCATTTTTCTTTGTCTGTTTTCAGGATGATGTTTTTCATATTTGGTTTTTAGTGGTTTGCTTAGGACATGCCTAGGCTTGGTTTTCTTTGATTTTTATTCTGCTTTGGCTTCACTGAAGCTTGCATCCATAAATTTATGTCTTTCATCAGATTTGGAAAATTCTTGGTCATTGTTTCTTCAGATGTTTTTTCTGCCTTTTTCTTTCCTTCCTCTCCTTTGGAAACTCCACTGTATGTATGTTGTTGTTAGGTGCTGTCGAGTCGGTTCCAACTCAGGCACCCTATGTACAACAGAACAAAACACTACTCGGTCCTTCACCATCCTCACAGTCCTTGCTATGTTGAGCCTGTTGTTGAAGCCACTATGTCAGTCCATCTTGTTGACGGTCTTTCTTTTTTTCGCTGACCCTCTACAAGCATGATGTCCTTCTCCTGGGACTGGTCCCTCCTGATAACATATCCAAAATACATGAGACGAACTCGTGCCATCCTCACTTCTAAGGAGCATTCTTCTGAGACAGATTTGTTCATTCTTTTGGCAGTCCATAGTATATTTAGTATTCTTTGCCAACACTGTAATTCAAATGCAACAATTCTTCCTTATTCATTGTCCAATTTTTGCGTGCATATCAGGCGATTGAAAATATTATGGCTTGGATCAGGCCCACCTTAGTCCTCAAAGTGACATCTTTGCTTTTTAACACCTTAAAGAGTTCTTTTGCAGCAGATTTGCCCAGTATAATGGGTCATTTGATTTCTTGACTGCTGCTTCCATGAGTGTTGATTGTGGATCCAAGTGAAATAAAATCCTTGACAACTTCAGTCTTTTTTCCTTTTATCATGATGTTGCTTATTGGTCCAATTGTGAGGATTTTTATTTTCTTTATGTTGAGGTGTAATCCATACTGAAGGCTATGGTCTTTGGTCTTCATCAGTAAGTGCTTTAAGTCCTCTTCACTTTCAGCAAGCAAGGTTGTGTCACCCGCATAACACAGGTTGTTAATGAGTCTTCCTCCAATCCTGATGCCACATTCAGCTTCTCAGATTATTTGCTCAGTATGCAGAGTAAATAAATATGGTGAAAGGATACAACCCTGACATACACCTTTCCTGATTTTAAACAATACAGTATCCCCTTGTTCTGCTGGAGTGACTGCCTCTTGCTCTGTGTGGACGTTCTGCATGAGCACAATTAAGTGTTCTGGAATTCCCATTCTTCACAGTGTTACCCATAATTTATTATGATCCAAACAGTTGAATGCCTTTGCATAATCAGTAAGACACAGGTAAACATTTTTCTGGTATTGCCTACTTCTACCCAAGAGCCATCTGACATTAGCAGTGATATCCCTTGTTCCACGTCCTCTTCTGAATCTGGCTTGAATTTTTGGCAGCTCTCTTTTGATGTACTCCTGCAACCATTTCTGAATTATCTTCAACGAAATTTTACTTGTGTGTGATATTAATGGTATTGTTTGATACTTTCCACATTCTCTTGGATCACCTTTCTTTGGAATGGCACAAATGTGGATCTCTTCCTGTTGGCCAGGTAGCGTCTTCTAAATTTCTTGCCATAGACGAGTGAGTGCTTCCAGCACTGCATCCATTTGTTGAAACATCTCAATTGTTATTCCACCAATTCCTGGAGCCTTTTTTTCGCCAATGCCTTCAGTGCAGCTTGGACTTATTCCTTCAGTACCATTGGTTCTTGATCATATGCTACCTCCTGAAATGGCTGAATGTTGACCAGTTCTTTTTGATACAGTGACTCTGTATTCCTTCCATCTTCTTTTGATGCTTCCTGCCTCGTTCAGTATTTTGCCCATAAAATCTTTAAATGTTGCAACTCGAGGCTTGAATTTTTTCTTTGCTTCTTTCAGTTTGAGAAATGCTGAATGTGTTCTTCCTTTTGATTTTCTGACTCCAGGTATTTCCTGCCTTTTTAATGACTTTTTGCTTTCTTCATGTATCATGTCCTTGATGTCATCCTGCAGTTCGTCTGGTTGTCAGTCATTAATGTTGAGTGGGTCAAATCTGTTCTTGAGATAGTTTCTAAATTCAGGTGAGATATACTCAGAGTTGTACTTTGGCTCTTGTGGACTTGTTTTAATTTTCTTCTGCTTCAGCTTGAACTTTTGTATGAGCAATTGATGGTGTATTCCGTAGTCAGCTCCTGGCCTGGTTCTGACTGATAATATTGAGCTTCTTCATCATCTCTTTCCACAGATGTAGTTGGTTTGATTCCTGTGTACTCCATCTGCCAAGGTCCATGTGTATAGTCAGCATTTATGTTGTAGAAAAAAGGTATTTCCAGTGAATAGGTCATTGGTCTTGCAGAATTCTGTCATGTGATACCTTGTGTCGTTTCTGTCACCAAGGCCATATTTTCCAATTACTGATCCTTCTTGTTTCCAACTTTCACATTCAAATCACTAGCAATTATCACTGCATCTTGACTGTGTGTTTGATTAATTTCAGACTGCAGAAGTTAATAAAAATCTTCAATTTTTTTTTCCTAGGCATCAGTGGTTGGTACAGACAGTTGAATAATAATTATATTAACTGGCCTTCCTTGTGGGCATATGGATATTATCCTATCACTGACACTGCATTGTACTTCAGGATAGATCTTGAAATGCTCTTTTTGACAATGAATGCAACCGCGTTCCTCTTGAATTTGTTATTCCTGGCACAGTAGACCATATAATTGTCTGATTCAAAATGGCCAATATCAGTCCATTTCAGCTCACTGATCCCTCTGATATCTATCTACAAGTGTTCTGTTTCATTTTTAACAACTTCCAGTTTTCCGAGATTTATGTTTTATGCTTTCCATTTTTGGATTATTAAGGGATATTTGCAGCTGTTTCTTCTCATTTTGAGTTGTGCCGTATCAGCAAATGAAGGTCCTGAAAGCTTTACTCCCATCTATGTCATTGATGTCAACTGTACTTTGAAGTGGCAGCTCCTCCCCAGTTGTATTTTGAGCGCCTTCCCACCTGACGGGCAATGTTGTGCTGCTATTCATAAGGTTTTCACTGATCAGTTTTTTTAGAAATAGATCGCCAGGTCCTTCTTCGTACTCGGTCTTAGTCTGGAAGCTCCACTGAAACCTGTCCACCATGGGTGACCCTGCTGGTATTTGAAATACCCATGGCATAGTTTCTAGCACCATTGCAAAACATAAGCCATTACAGTTTGAGAAACTGACAGACAAGTGGGGGATATGTATGTTAGACATTTTAATAGTGTCTCACAGTTCTCTTAACTTTTTTTCAATCTTTTTTCCTCTTCTTCAGTTTGGTTAATTTTTATTGATCTGTCAAGTTCAGAGACTTCTCTGTCATCCCCATTCTGTTAAGCTCATCAGTGAATTTTAAATTTCAGATGTTGTCCAGTTTGAGAGTTTCCATTTGGTGTTTTTAAAAATAGTTACTATTTATCTCTGAGATTTCCTGTCTCTTCCTATTCAGCATCTTTGTCTGCTAATTCCAACATGTGACACAGTTGATTTTTCTCAACTGATTTCAGTTTTCCTTGAGTATTGGGCCACATTTTTCTGGTTCTTCATATAGCAGGCAATTTTGTGTTAAATCATATGCATTGTGAATGTTGTGTTGTAAAATTCTCGGTTTTGTTTTATTTCTCTGACGAGTGTTGATATTTTTGTTTTATCAGGCAATTTGGTAGGACTCAAACTGAAAATTCTGTCTCTTGAGTATTAACTCATGTAAGTAAGTATTAATTCAGTTATTTTATCGTTAGCTGGTGTGTTTGCAAACTGCCCCAAGCATGGATGGTTTAGTGGTGAACCAGCGACTGTACAGTATATACACAGAATTTGGACCTCCCCCTTTCTGGGTCTCTTCTTTCTAAAATTTCCTCCGTATTTTCCAAGGGCTGCGGTTGCCCCTAGCTCTCTTCTGGTTCTTCAGGCCAAAAAGACTGTGAATTTCGTATGAGAGTGTTAACTACCCTGCATGATACCGACTCTGGCCTGCTCTCAGGGTAAAAGCAACAGTACCTCTCTCTGGACTATTCCCTCCTTCTAAATTTTGCTCCCCTTCATAATCTGCCACTTTTGTTCACTCTCTGGTACCTTTGGGTGATTGCTTTTTTGGTGTTTTTGTCTGGGGCTTCGAACTGGTTCTTCTGGGTTTAGTCATAGCCAAGGAAGCAAAACTGGAACAGACCCGAATTTTTAAAATTTGGGTGAACCAGAATGAGAAGGAGAATAGGAAAAATTACGGGTCAAAGCCCAGGAATGGGAGACTCGGAAGAGGTGTTGTGAGCTCTTTCAGGATCTTGATACATGAGATTGGATTATTGGCAGCACTGTGGAGAGCGACATACATTCAAAGCAGCGCAGTTGGCCACCATCTTTGAGTAGGGCACCACTGTTTACCAATATTGTTCAAAATCCAACCAGCAAGAGATGTGGTTGCTATGCAGTGTTTATGCCGCCCTTGTTTTCTAAGAGGGAAATTAGGTTTCTAGCAGGGCTTTGACCTGTAGTTTTTCCCATTCCAGTTATTGTTCCGGTTCACCCAAATTTTAAAAATTTGGGTCTGTTCGGATTTCACTTCATCGGCCGTGACTGAACCAGTTTGAACTGGTTTGAAGCCCTGTTTTTGTCCAGAGTTTACAGTTATCATCTGTAGGAGAATTGGGTCTAACCCTTTCCATTGAGTCGATTCCGACTCAGTTACCCTATAGGACAGAGTAGAACTGCTCCATAGGGTTTCCAAGGGCAGCTGGATTCGAACTGCCAACGTTTTGGTTAGCAGCCAAGCTCTTAACCACTGCATGACCAGGGCTCCTTATAGTTATCATTTGTAGGAGAACTGGGTCTAGTAGGAGCTTATTTGGCCAAACCGGAAGCAGAAACCTCCAATTAATGCCTTTTTTATACATAGCCCCACCAAAAATTTTGGTTAGAATTACTACCTTGTTCTGACCAGTTAATGTATTTTTCTCACACTGCTTTATATTCTGGAAAATAGGTGTAGTGGCCTTGTTGGAGCATTCTGTGGTTTATGAGAGCCTCAAAATCTGCCCTTTTGGACAAGGTGCTGGGAGGCCCCTTTGAAGAGATGACAGTTGAACAGAAGTTGAATGAAGTGAGAGAATGGACCATGCACAGTACGTTCTGGAGGAACATCAGAATGGCAGGTGTACCTGGGGTGGAGTGATCTGAGGGGGAGAGTTTAAAACGAGGTTGGAGAATAAGGCAGGCTAGGAAATGCAAGGTCCAGGACACGTAGGGCCATGATAAGGAGTCCAGATTTTATTCTAAATGTGTTAGGAAGCCATTGAAGGGTTGAGCAGGGGAGTAATGTGATTTGTGTGGAAGTATAGGGAAAGAATGAAAACAGTTAAAAGGCTGTTACAGCTGTTTAGGTGAGAGGCGATATCGGTTTGGACTAGAGTAGTGGTGGACGTGGTGCGTTCAGAGAGTTATCACACGTCACTAATAGACTCCAAGTTCTCTGTGTAAGTGGTAAGGTTAGAGTGCACCATGTATTCCAAATGGAAAATGTAGAGATATGAGATTGCTTTTCATTGCCCTGTACTCTCCCTCCCAGTCTTTAGTATTAGAATTGAACAAGAAGAGTTCTGTGTTTTGAGGACTTAAATTTATCATGCCAAGGGACTTATTTTAATACGGTTTCTCCAGGAATCTACTAGGGAAAAAGAAGGAAGACGAAGAGAAGCTGCATAGGTAGTAGACTCTTGGTATCATTAATATTCAGCCTTGGGATTCTCTGCCAATCAGGATGTTAAAGGCCTTACTACTTCTGGCCAGACCTCAGACAAGAGGAGATAATTCTAAAGGCTTATTCCTTAGGATGTTTAAAAGCATTATTTTTAATCTGTGTTCACTGTACCTTGATATTAAATTATTACTTGAATGAATTAGAAATAATTTCCTTGAATTGTCATTTCTAGGTGAAGCTAATAAGAAAAACCTTGTCCAGTTTCTCCAGGTTCAAGATTTTACCAAGTCACTAGGTTTTGTTGTGTCTGGGTGTTTCATTTTTCTTTGAAAATATTTTACTTAACTCAGTGGCTGTAGCTGTGGCCCTCTTTTTCTGTTTGAGGCGAGCTGAATGGCTATGAAGGAGAATTATATAAAAGAAAGCTACTAGAAATGAGAAATTAATAGCAAAAATTATAGAAGCTTATAGGAATTGCTGAAAAGTCTTTGTGTTGGTTTCCTAGGGCTCCCATAACAAAGCATACAAATTGAATGGCTTATAAGAACAAAAATTCTCAAGTTCTGGAGGCTAACCCATTGCCATCCAGTTGATTTGATTCTGACTTATAGCGGACTTATAGGACAGAGTAGAACTACCCCGTAGGGTTTCCAGGGCTGTAAATCTTTACAGAAGTAGACTGCCACATATTTCTCCTGTGGAGCAGCTGGTGGGTTCGAACTGCCAACTTTTTGGTCAGTACTCAAGCGGTGAACCACTGTGTCATGAGGCTCGGTTTCTGGAAACTGGTAGTCTAAATTCAGGATGTGGGGGCACCTTCTCTCTCAAGACTCTAGATGAAAATCCTTTATCATCTCTCTTGTCTTCTGGTAGCCTCAGGTGTTCCTTGGCTTGCAGCTGCAGCATAACTTGTCATCACCTGGCCATCTTCCCTCTGTATGTCTCTTCTCTTTTCTAAGGATACCATTCAGATGGGATTAGGACTCACCCTACTGTGGTATGCCCTCCTGTTAACTCACCTGATCTATGCATCTTCAAAGACCGTATTTCCAAACAAGGTTGTTCACAGATGGTTAGGACTTCACTGTATCTTTTTGGCAGACATAATTCAATATATAACAGTCCATCTTTTGACTTCCAAAATTCATGTTGTTCCCATTTACAAGGTACATCTACTCCATCCCAGCATCCCTGAAAATCTTAGCCCATACCGGCATTAACTCTTAAGTCCAATCTCATCTTTTGAATAATTTAAATCACGTATGGGTGAGACTCTGGGTATGTTCCATCCTGGGGCAAAATACCTCTCCATCTGTAGACCCATGAAACCTAGAATACAGGTTATCTGCTTCCTAAATACAGTGGTGATACAGGCATATGCTAGACATTCCCATGCCAAAAGCGAGAAATTGGAGGGGAAGAAGGGGTCATGGGTCCGAAGCAAGTTCGAAATCCAGCAGCGCACATTTAGTTAGATTTCAAGGCTTGAAAATAATCCCTGTCCTCTGGGCCCACCTGAGTGGTGGCCCTGCCCTCTTTGGACAGAGGCCCTGCCCTGTTTTCCTTGGGTGGTAGCCCTACCCCATGGAACTGAGAAGGAGGTGTCCAGTCCCTCTGGCCCTTGCTGGCAGCCCTGCCTACCTCTGAACCTCTTTTGGGATCATCCTTTCCTTTTCTTGAAGGACAACATATGTTTGCAGCTGAGTAACTCCATCAGCCCATTTCGTGCCTGTAGAATCCCAGTAGTCTGAAAACTTTCCTTCATTCTGCCCCGACTGTCACCTCCAGTCTAAGCTGGCTGCGTTTCTAATGAGGTGGTTGATTGAATCCGTAAATCATACATGTAATCTCTCTAGCAAATGTCAGCGAGAACACCTGAGGCTACCAGAAGATAGGAGAGACATTGTCCAGCCACATCTTTGGTATTCTCTCCAGAGCATACTTTCTTAGTTTTTATAATATGGATAGACTGATAATTTCCCAAATCTTTAAGTTCTTGTTCCTTTTTTGCTTAACAGTTTATGCCTCAATTTATCTCTTTCCTCTTACATTTTACTATAAGCAGCTGGGGAAAATAGCTGCACCTTCTATTCTTTGCTTAGAAATCTCAGCTAACTATCCAAGTTTATTGCTTATAAGTTCTGCTTTCCGCAAAGCAGTAGAACATAATTTAGCCAAGTTCTCTGCTGCTTTGTAACAAGGATCACCTTTTCTCCAGTGTCCAATAACACGTTCCTCGTTTCTCTGCTTACCAAAAGCACTTTTAATGTTCATATTTCTAGCAGCATTCTGTTCATGACAGTATATGTATTTTCTGACTTGATGGCAGCTAGCAACAACAGCAAGACAATAGAAGCTTTCTCTACAGCTCTCCTCACTCCTTTCTGAGCCTTCATGAGAATCATCTTTAACATCCTAAATTCTACCAACAGCCTCTTCAAGGCAATCTAGGCTTTTTCCATCAACTGCCTCAAAATTGTTCAAACCTCTACCTGTTACGCAGTTCAGAAGTCACTTCCATGTTTTTAGGTTATTAAAGCAGTACCCCACTTCCTGGTGCAAGAATCTATATTAGTTTCCCTAGGCTGCGATAACAAAGTGCCACAGATTGGGTGACTTAAAACTGAATTCAGGTGGTTGGCAGGGCCATGTTCTCTTTCAAGGCTCTAGGGGACAATCTTGTTTTGTTCTCTAGGCTGCTGGTAGCACCAGCTGTTCTTTGGCTTATAGATGCAGCATAACTCTATCAGTATACAGGTAGTTCCCAACCTTATGACAGGGTTCTGTTCTGATGACTCCTTTGTAAGTTAGTTCTTTGTTTTTTTTTTAATTGTACTTTAAGTGAAAGTTTACAATTCAAGTTAGTCCCTCATACAAAAATTTATACATACATTGTTATGTTACCCTGGTTGCTCTCCCTATACTGTGACAGCTCACTCCTCCCTTCCACCCCGGATTTCCTGTGTCCATTCAGCCAGCTCCTGACCCTCTCTGCCTTCCCATCTTGCCTCCAGACAGGACCTGCCCATTTAGTCTCAAGTAGCTACTTGAGCTAAGAAGCACATTCTTCATGAGTATCATTTTATGTCCCATAGTTCAGTCTAATCTTTGTCTGAAGAGTTGGCCTCGGGAATAGTTTTAGTTTGGGGCTAACAGAGAGTCTGGGGGCCTTGTCTTCCGGGATCCCTACAGTCTCAATCAAACCATTAAATCTGGTCTTTTTACTAGAATTTGAGTTCTGCATCCCACCTTTCTCCTGCTCCGTCAAGGACTGTTGTGTTCCCTGTCAGGGTGGTCACTGGTGGTAGGTGGGTACCATCTAGTTCTTCTGGTCTCAGACTGTTACTGGTTTACGTGCCCTTTTTGTCTTTTGGGCGAATACTTTCCTTGTGTCCATGGTGTTCTTCATTCTCCTTTACTCCATGTGGGTTGAGACCAGTTGATGCATCTTAGATGGCTGCTTACTAGCTTTTAAGACTCCAGACACTACTCACCAAAGTGGGATGCAGAACATTTTCTTAAACTTTGTTATGCCAGTTGACCTAGATGTCCCTTGAAAGCATGGTCCCCAGACCCCCGCCCGTGATACTTATCCCTCGAAGTGTTTGATTGTATTCAGGAAACTTCTTAGCTTTGGTTTAGTCCAGTTGTGCTGACTTCCCCTGTAGTGTGTGCTGTCCTTCCCTTCACCTAAGATAATTCTTGTCTACTGTCTAGTTAGTGAATACCCCTCTCTCTCCCTCCCCACCTTGAAACCATCCAATAATGTTTTCTTCTGTGTTTAAACCTTTTCTTGAGTACTTATAATAGTGGTCTTATAAATATTTGTCCTTTTGTGACTGACTAAATTTACTCAGCATAATGCCTTCCAGATTCCTCCTGTTGTAAGATGTTTCATGGATTCATCATTGTATCATTGCGTAGCATTCCATTGTGTGAATATACCATAATTTGTTTATCCATTCGTCCATTGATAGGCACCTAGGTTGTTTCCATCTTTTTGCTATCATGAACAGTGCTGCAATGAACACGGGTATGCGTGTATTTATTCATGTGACTGCCCTTATTTCTCTAGGATATATTCCAAGGAGCGGGATTGCTGGATCATATCGTACTTCTATTTCAAGCTTTTTAAGGAAGCACCAAATCAATTTCCAAAGTGGTTGTACCATTTTACATTCCCACCAACAGTGTATAAGTGTTCCAGTCTCTCCATACCTCTCCAGCATTTCTTGTTTTGTGTTTTTTGGATTAATGCTAGCCTTCTTGGGGTGAGGTGGTACCTCATTGTAGTTTTAATTTGCATTTCTCTAATGGCTAATGATCGTGAGCATTTCCTCATGTGTATGTCTTCTTTGGCAAAGTGCCTGTTCATATCCTTTGCCCATTTTTTAATTGGGTTATTTGTCTTTTTGTTGTTGAGTTTTGCAGTATCTTGTAGATTTTAGAGATTAGATGCTGATTGGATTTGTCGTAGCCAAAATTTTTTCCCAGTCTGTAGGTTGTCTTTTTACTCTTTTGGTGAGCCTAAGTGTTTGATTTTTAGGAGTTCCCAGTTATCTAGTTTCTCCTCTGGTGTTTTTGCCTCATTAGTAATGTTTTGTAGTCTGTTTATGCCATGTATTGGGGCTCCTAGCGTTTTCCCTATTTTTTCTTTCATGATTTTTATCATTATAGATTTTAAATTTAGGTCTTTGATCCATTTTGAGTTAGTTTTTGTGCATGGCTTGAGGTATGGGTCTTGTTTCATTTTTTTGCAGATGGATATCCAGTTATGCTAGCACCATGATGCTGTTAGAGTTTGTTTTATGTATTTTGGATTTCTGTCATTGGGTGCATAAATAATTATTATGGTTATGTCCTGCTCGTGTATTGACCCTTTAATCATTATATAGTGTTCTTCTTTATCCTTTGTGGTGAATTTTCCTTTAAAGTCTTTTTTATCAGAGATTAATATTGCCACTCCTGCTGTTTTTTGAGTGTTGTTTGCTGGATATATTTTTTTCCACCCTTTGAGTTTTAGTTTGTTTGTGTCTTTAAGTCTAAGGTGTGTCTCTTGTAGGCAGCATGTAGACAGATCATGTTTTTTCTATCCATTCTGCCACTCTCTGTCTCTTTATTGGTGCATTTAGTCCATTTACATTCAGCGTAATTATAGGTAGGTATGAATTTAGTGCTGTCATATTGATGTCTTTTTTTGTGTGTTGGTCATAGTTTCTTTGTTCCACTTAATTTTCTATACTGAGTCCTTTTTCTTTATGTATTTTCTTTTCGTTTTTTTTCATTGTTACTGGTTTTGTATTTGCTGAGTCTTTATGTTTTTTTATTTTAATGTGTAATATTGTTAGTTTCCTTTGTGGTTACCTTAATATTTACCCCTATTTTTCTAAGTTTAAACCAGTCTTTTATTTCTTAATATCGCCTTGACTTCCTCTCCATATGAAATATCTATGACTACATTTTTTAGTCCCTCTTTTTTGTTTTAATTGTTCTTATCTTTTACATATTGACATCTCTGTTTCCCTATTTTCAGTGTTTTTAGTTTTGATTTATTTTCATGACTTCTCTTTCTGGTTTGTTATCTGGTTGCTCTGTCCTGTGTTCTAGTCTTGGGTTATTATCTGATGTTACTGATTTTCTAACCGGAGGACTCCCTTTAGTATTTCTTGTAATTTTGGTTTGGTTTTTACAAATTCCCTAAATTTCTGTTTATCTGGAAATGCCCTAATTTCACTATCATTTTTGAGAGATGGTTATGCTGGACATATAATTCTTGGCTGGCAGTTTTTTTCCATCAAGGCTTTGTATATGTCATCCCATTGCCTTCTTGCCTGCATGGTTTCTGCTGAGTAGTCCGAGCTTAGTCTTATTGACTCTCTTTTGTAGATGACTTTTTGTTTATCCCTAGCTGCTCTTACAATTCTCTCTTTATCTTTTGTTTTGGCAAGTTTGATTATAATTTGTCTTGGTGACTTTCTTTTGGGATCTACCTTGTGTGGGGTTCTATGAGCTTCTTGGATAGGTATCTTCTCATCTTTCATTTTGTTAGGGAAGTTTTCTGCCAACAAATATTAAACAATTCTCTCTCTATTTTATGTTACCCCCCTGTTCTGGTACTCCAATCACTAGTAGGTTATTCCTCTTGATAGAGTCCCACATAATTCTTAGGGTTTCTTCATTTAAAAAAATTCTTTTATCTGATTTTTCCTCAAATAAGTTGGTGTCAAGTGCTTTATCTTCAGTCTCACTAATTCTAACTTCCCTTGCCTCAATTCTGCTCCTATGACTTTCTGTTGAGTTGTCTAATTCTGAAATTTTAATGTTAATCTTTTGGATTTCTGCTTGCTATCTCTCTATGGATTCTTGCAGCCTGTTAAATTTGTCATTATGGTCTTTTATAATCTTCTGAAGTTCCTCTGTTGCTTTGTCTCTGTGTTCCTTGGTGTGTTCTGCATTTTACATGATCTCCTTCCTGGTCTCTTGAAGAGCTCTGTATATTAATCTTTTCAATTCTGTGTCCAGTAATTCTAAAAAATTCTCTTCCTCCAGAAGGTTTCTTGATTCTTTGTTTTGGTGGCTTGCTGAAGCCATCATGGTCTTCCTGTTTATGTGATTTGATATTGACTGTTGTCTTAGAGCCATCAGTAAGTCATTATATTTGTTTATTTTATGTTTGCTTAGCCTGTCCTAGCTTCTTGTTTGGTTTAGATATGCCTTAATAGGCTGCTTGTGTGAGCTAGTTTGATTATTGGTGCTGTCATAGATTGAATTATGTCCCCCCAAAAATGCATTTGTCAATTTGGCTGGGCCATGATTCCCAGTATTGTATGGTTGTCCTCCATTTTGTTATTGTAATTTTATGTTCAAGAAGATTAGGGTGGAATTTTAACACCCTTACTAAGGTCACATCCCTGATCGAATATAAAGGGAGTTTCCCTGGGGTGTAGCCTGCACCACTTTTTATCTTATAAGAGATAAAAGGAAAGGGAAGCAAGCAGATAGTTGGGGACCTCACACCATCAAGAAAGCAGTGCCAGGAGCAGAGCGTGTCCTTTGGACCTGGGGTCCTTGCGCAGAGAAGTTCCTGGTCTGGGGGAAGATTGATGAGAAGGTCCACAGAGAGACAAAGCCTTCCTGGAGCTGACGCCCTGAATTTGGACTTTTAGCCTACTTTACTGTGAGGAAATAAATTTCTCTTTGTTAAAGCCATCAACTTGTGGTAGTTCTGTCACAGCAGCACTAGATGACTAGGACAGGCGCCTCTGAAGCTCTAACATCCTGTCACCAGGTGGTTAGATCTGTTACTAAGTATGTGAGCCCAGGAGCCTGTTCGCTTTTCTTGTATGGATTCAGCTCAGGTGTCCAGGTAGTTAGTCACCAAGTGTGTAGTGCAGGCTCTCACCTACAGTCTTAGGCATGGGTGATTGGTGTAGGTATGGGTATCTGGCTGCAGTAGGGGGTCACGCACTGAGCAAGGCAGGGGGCTGATGGCTGCCCCTGAGTGTCTGGGAGGAAAGCATGTCCCTTTTCCCTAGATTGCATAGGTGGGTGAATTTTGCAGCTGGACTATGGGCACCCAGTGTTGTTGGCTGTATGGATTGGAAGGCACCACTTACTCTTGGACCCCTGTTGTGGGTAGTGTCGGTGGAGCCACCAGTCCTCTGGCCCCTGATGTGGGTAGGTGAGGATCCTGCTTAAATGGGCAGGGTGGTGTCAAATGTTACTAAAGTACCACTCCCCCTTGTAGCTGATATCGTTGAATATCGGCTTCAGGTGTCTATCCTCGTGTACTGTGGTAACGAGGACCTACGCTTTTGAAATGGGCCCACACAGGTTCTATGCAGTCTTCAAAGGCATTCAAAGTCCATGGACCCCTTATGCCTGTGCCTATTCAACAAGGCTGTGCCTTTCCTGAGTTCCCTGCTTGGGGGAGCTGGGAGATTATTTTTTCCTGTCTGTTAATTTGTTCCCTCTGTAAAGCTGGAAGAATGGCTCAGATCGTGTGATGGGTCCTACTTCCAGCCCAGGGGGCATGGCAGTTGCTGAAGCCTGAGTGGGACCAGTATGGAGCAGAGAGGGGATGGGTAAATGGGAGAGTGGTTCTTTCCAAACGGTGTTTTTTTGATATGCATAGTAGGTTAGACCCATGTACTTATCTTTTGCAGATTGAGTGCCGCTTGTTGCTGGTTCTGAGGTTTGAGAAGACTCTCTGCCATTCGGTCTCTCCAGTTGCAGAAAATGCATCCCAGGCACCACTGCTTGTCTCACAGAGTATGCCAGCTGATCCAGCTTGCACCTTGCCGGTGCTGGCCAGGTCAGGTCTGGCAACTCTTCGCTGCTTCAGAACCATCTCATTCCAATTCCTCAACTTTGCCTTTGATGTTCAGGCTCCTAGGTTGTCATGTGTAATTCATTCACTTGTTTTGTCAGGTCTTTGTTGTAAGAGGGACCACAGGAAGCATCTGACTATTCCATTATTTTGGCCCTGCCTCCAGTAATTTAATTTTTGATATTTCCTTGACTTTCACTCCACATAGAAATTGTAAACCTGTACCCTTTATTCTCCTTTTTTGTTTTGAAGTGTTCATAGTTACAGATTGATGTCTCTGGTTCCCTGTTTTCCGCCTTTTATCTTTATTTTTGAGACTGCTTTATCTGGGTTGATATCTGACTGATGTTGTCATGTATTTTAATCTCAGCTTGTTGTCTGGTGGTGTTAGTCTTCTGTCCAAAGATCTCCCTGTAATGTTTCTTGTATATTTGGTCTGTTTTTTTACAGATTTCCTTATTTTCTCTTTGTTTGGAAATGTCCTAATTTCACCATCATATTTGAGGGACAGTTTTGCTGGATATATAATTCTCGGCGGCTTTTTTCTTTCAGGGTTTTATATCTCATCCCATTGCCTTCTTTCCTGCATGGTATCTGCCGAGTAATCAGAGTTTAGTCTTGTCAGTGCCCCTTTGTAGGTGATCTTTCGTTTTTCTTGAGCTGCTTTCAGGATTCTTTCTTTGTCTTTGGTTTTTGAAAGTTTGATTATGATATGTCTCGGTGTTCTTCTTTTGTGATCTATCCCGTATGGGGTTTGTTGTGCTTCTTGGATGGTTATCTTCTCATCTTTAATGATATTAGGGAAAGTTTTCTGTCAGGAAATCTTCAACAATTCTCTGTGTTCTTTTTGTTGACTCCTCACTTTCTGGGATTCCTATCACATGTAAGTTATTCCTTTTGATGGTTTCCTGTATGACTCTTAGACTTCTTCAGTGTTTTTTTTTTTTAATTCTTCCTCGTACAGATTAGCATCAAGGGATTTGTCTTCTGTTTCGCTGATCCTGTTTTCCATTGCTTTAATTCAGCTCCTATGACTTTCCATTGAGTTGTCTATTTCTGAAATTTTATTGCTATGCTTCTGGATTTTGCATGGTTTCTAGTTGCTCTTTTTGCAGGGTTTCCAGTTGTCTATTTATTTTGTCATTTTGTTCTTGTATCGTTTTGTCTGTGCTTTCGTTGGTTTTATTGGTGTTTTCCTTGATTCCTTTGAGGACTCTGTACATAAGTCTTTTGAATTCTTATCAGGAAGCTCCAGTACCTTTTCTTTCTCGGAGTTTTTTTGGTTCTTTATTTTCGTCACTTGCTGAGTCCATCTTGCACTGCTTCTTTAGGTGGTTTGGGTATTGTCTGTTTTCTCTGGGACATTAAGGGGTTATTGAATTTACTCTTAAATTGTAGAATTGTTTGCAGGGTCCTGTTTTTTTGCTGTGTTTTGCTGATTCCTAGCAGGCGTGGTGCTCTGGTTGCTGGACTGGCTGTACTGGAATGCTCCCTACCTGTCTCCAGGCGAGTGGGGCAGCATGTAGTTATGGGAGCTTGGGTTTCTGTTTAGTGGTCTTGCCGGGTAGCTGAGGGTGGGTTGCTCAGGCTTTGGTCTCTGTCTGGCTTAGGTTTGGTGGCACAGGAGCGAGGAGTAGTGCTGTTCTTGCAGGTACAGTGGCCTATATGATGAGTGTGGCAGACAAGTGGAGGTGTTTTCTTCACCTCTCATTGGTTGGGAGTGGGGAGGTGTGGGTGATAGAGGAGAGGCAGCAGGCAGACCTGCAGTCTCTCTACCTCCACCTCCTCCTGGGTGAAGGGAGGGAGGAAGGAACAGCAGGAAGATGCTCTCTCAGTCACGCCGCATCCACCTGTCGGTGAGTAGGCAGAGGGAGGAAGGTGCAGTGAGCAGATGCATGTGCACTCGCTCTGCCTCTGCCCCTCACGAGGCAGAGGGAGGGAGGAAAGGGATTTCAGGGAGATACGCATGTGGTCACAGCTTCTTTGCCCCTTGCTGGGCACCTTAAGGAA
The DNA here is from genome assembly GCA_030035585.1 of Dugong dugon. Lineage (NCBI taxonomy): Eukaryota > Metazoa > Chordata > Mammalia > Sirenia > Dugongidae > Dugong > Dugong dugon. The sequence goes on along the minus strand of CM057476.1, from coordinate 43,568,926 downwards.
AGGAGTCGTGCCTGGTTGATGTGCACATGTTGGTGCCGCCTCCACCTTGTGCCAGCAGGGGGAGGAGGGATAAAGTGGCTGAGGGTTATGCACACAGTTCTGTCTACTCCTCGCTGGGTGGGTTGGAGGAGGAGTGAGTGGCGGTCAGGCTCTCGCTGCTTTGCCTCCACTGCTCCCCACCAGGCCCTTGGTGGGGGTAGGTGGTGGGTGGGTGTGCATGCAGGAGTGTGTGTATTCTTGTTTGTTGGGTGGGCAAGGGGTGGTAGTGGATGGGGTTGGGTAGGGTAGGGAGGAAGGGGATAGGCTCTTGTGTGGTCCCCTGGTCATGCGAAGTGGTTGGGATATGGGACCCTCTGTAGCCTCTGATCAGGAGAATGGAGTGAGGGGGATTGTGTCCCTCTGGCGAGGACATACGGGTGCTGGGCCACCTCTCATCCACTGCAGCCAGTGTATGGGACCTGTCCCAACTCTAATGTGAGGAGGGGGGCCACCCAGGCACATGTTGGATGGGAGACCTCCTGCCGATACTCCACATGGTCCACCACCTCGTGTACACCACCCACCCCTGAGGTCAGGGGCCACTGCTCCTTAGTATCTCTGGTTCTGAATCCTGGCTCCCTCCCTGCCTTTGCTTCTTTCCATGCGTGTCTGTAGAGTTTCTCTGTCCCTTTTGGGAAGTCGTGAAGCTGCCTTGATGTTTTCTTCACCCAGGGTCACTGTTTGCTTTGTCCTAAGATGGCCACATTGGCCAGGATGGCTGGCTGAGCTATTCCGTTCTGTGTTACTCCTCTTTTGCTGCTTTCATTCACTTTTTCCTTCCTGTCAGTATTTGGTTCAGTTTGTAGACCTTCTTTTTTGATGTTCAGGGTTCCTGGATTGTTATCTGCTTCTGTTTTGCTTGGTGTTTTGGGTCTTTGGTGCAGGGGGATGTTATGGTGCGTGTGACTAAGCTGCCATCTTGGCTCTGCCACCTGATTATTTTTTTGATCATACATACACTTGCATACATTTGCATATGGCAGGATCCTAGGCTGTGATTGCTGTTCTGTTGCATATGATGAGAAGAAAGATGTAATGAGAGAAAGTCAGGACTTTCATGAACTATGGTAAACAGAAGGACTAGTAAGGAATCATCAGGGAACATTTACATGAAACAAGAAAAATGAGTATTAGTGAGTATTGCTTCTGACTTGATTGTTGTATGTTGATGAATTTTTTGATGGAGAAAACTAGGTTAAATACTAAGAGGTTTTTCTAAGTTATCTCTTGTTATCATCTTTTAATATTATTAAATATATTGAGTATTTGTAATAGTTTTGATATGTAAAATTCTCAAACCTTTATTCCATATTTTAAAAATAGATTGGACAGGGCTAAATGAATTCCTATTTCCTATTCTTTCATGCATTCATAAAACATTTGTTGAACATTTACTATATGCCAGTGATATACTCTACATATTTTGGTCAGTGTCGTGCCAGTAATAAAGTCAGTAACTTGAAGGTGTGTCTTCATGTTTACAAGTTACTAAGGTATAACCACAAGGCTCTAATAGCAATATGCTGTAGTAACATGAAGAAATAGTCAATGGTAGGGGCCAGGCACATTGTTATACTTAAAAACGAAACAGCAGCATCAACAAAAATGAGAATCTTTTCTGAACTTGACATACTAATTCTGGTTGACTCATTTCTTTTAAGTTTGATCTGCCATTTCTCAAAACTCCTAGATGTCAGCGTTGATGATCTGTATGTCTGCATTTAGAAATGTTTGAGTCTGTCTGATTTCCATGTCAGAATGCATAATGGTTGGTTTGCTGAGCTTTTGTCTGGCCATTAAGTACTATATTTTTAAAGCAAAACTAGTAATTTTTAGTTTTTGTTTGCAAAGTTTGTAAGGGCTGAAATTTCTTTGTGGTTATGGAGAGAAGGTGATTGTTTTTAGATAACTAACTATAGTTATTCCTCAAACTACTGTTTGCTTTACTGTCTACTGGTGGTTGACTCTAAATCAGAGTGTCTCAACAGTGGCACCAGTGGTATTTTGGACCAGGTAATTCTTTGTTGTGGGGGGCTGTTTTGTGTGTTGTCAGATGTTTAGCACCAACCCATGTCTCTATTCACTAGATACCAGTAGCATTACCCTCCTCACCCAAATTGTGACAACCAGAAATGTCTCTAGCACTGCCAAGTGTGTCTTGAGCAAAATTACTCCCAGTTAAGAACCACTGCTCTAAATTCTTAAAGCTGACTTATTGACCACAGTTGTTTGTAAGCTAACCACGGTTAGCTGTGATACTTGGTGTGATATTTCTGTGAATCCATAAAAGTTTTTATTTTGATTGCTATTGCTTCTGTTCCCTGTATCTGAAAATCTTGTCATCCAGCCCAAAGGAATTGGTTCAGGATGAATGGAGGTGGTAGATGTACATGTAATTCATAATAGTGTTCTTCTCATACCTCTTCATATTCAAGTATGGACTTTAATTAACCTACTAAAAAAACTGAATGTGATATCTAGACCAAAACACATTTAATATTAAACCTTCAGCTCTATAACCCTATTTCAGACTTCCAAAGAACAAACAAGTCCTCTTGATTTGATTTACTTTGTAAATTGGACAGATACATATCAGATTATGATTATTTTAATTTTTGTTGTTGCTGTTATTTGTTTTTAGATTAAGAGTTGGTTTATTTTAAGATTGTCAGATTTGGCTGATAAATAGCCTTAGTTTTTGCCAACAACATGGTGCTGTATTGGTTTGGCAGAGAGGTTACTTATATTCACACAGCTAGTAAGTGGAGGAATTGGGATTTGAACCCAAGCTTTTCTGATTGACTCCAAAGACCATGCTTTTTTTACCTCTGTACCAGTGTTTCTCGAAATTTAATGTGTATAGGAATCACCTTGGGATCTTGTTAAAATGCAGATTCTGACTCGGATTTTGAGTGGCCCTGCAGTACTGCATTTCTGACAAACTCCCAGGTTATGCCAGTGTTTCTGGTCCTTGGACCACACATTGAGTACTAAGGCTCTTTGCTGTGTTCCTGGATTACTAATTTTTCTGTAGATAATCCTCAGGGTGATGAACCCACAAAATTTTTAATCTACTAGTGAATATTCAAGAATTGAATTTTTCAGTGATTTTTTTTCATATTAAGCGATGTGTATTCACGTGCTAGAGTTGAGGAGCTTTGTATAACTGAACTGGCAGAATTGCAGCTCTTTATTAAGTGAATGCACCTCAAGCACAGTCCCAACTCATCTGTCAGTGGAGGCTTGTATGTTGCTGTGCTACTGAACAGGTTTCAGCAGAGTGTCCAGATTAAGACAGACTAGGAAGAAGGGCTTGGCAGTCTACTTCTGAAATGATCCCACTGTGTGTGGGCTCGACTTGATGGCAGCTAACAATAACAATTAAGTGAATTCTAGGTACTTTAGGAAAGTAAAACGGGTGATCCGAGGGTAGTCTGTTGGAGGAGATTGAGTGAACATCTACGTTTTTCATCGATTGTAAGGTGTACATTGTTTTACATTTTAATATCTGAGATTGCGATGTGTCTTACAATTGAAAGCATTTTACCATCCCTGAGCTTGGCGTTTGGCTCCTGCTACTTCTGGCCACCCTCCCACTCCATAGGGAATGGAGCCCAAGAGCTGCTAAGGTGAGTACTTGGCAGTTTCCCCCTTCTCTGCCATTCTAATTGTATTCCCTGACCCCAGTCCTCAGTTCCTTTGTTTTGTCACTGTTGAATCTGAGCCTGGGAGACCCTGGGCTACCAACTCAGGGATTTTTATATAGATTTCTTTTGTCCATTACTTGACTCTGACATCTGTCATCTGTAGTATTATATTTATCACAGATTCTTTTTGTCTTGAGTTGGGCAGGGACTTCTCTGGGGCTGAGGTGAAGTCTAAGAAAGATATTTAATAAACATTCTAAGGGATAAAGTACTTCCCATTCTTCCTTTATTGGCAGCATATTTCTTTTATGATGGTATACAAATAAACAGTACATTTTCCAATCAGTGGTGACTTGGGCTTGATAAGATTTATAAAGTTAACATAAGTTTAGTAGAGAAAGAACTGGATTTGCAGTCAGAAGATACGAGTTAGAGTTCTGGCTCTGCCACTTACCAGTTAGGTGACATGATTCTTCTAGGCTTCAGCTTTCCCAGGTTTAAAATGAGAGTTGAACTATATGATCTTCAGTCTGAATTAATTGGATTCTAAGTGCTTTATTTTGAAGTATGAGGACTTATGTTTTAAGAATATAGCAGGAGTTATTAATTTTTACAAGCTGGAATGTAGGAGGAGGCATCTAGGCTGGGTCTTAAAGGGAAAGAATAGTTTTGGTAGAAGAATGGAGGAAAGGGTATTTTAAGCAGAACAGACAATGCTAGTGAGGTCATGGAGTACTTTTAAAACGATTCATAAACTTTAAGACACCTGATATAATTACATTCACATTCATCTTTCTAGGCAGAGATTACCCTTAGTAAAAGTAAAGCATTCTGTTGAAAGTAAGATGATTCTTCTTGGCTTTTTAAAAAGATGATTCCTAAAGGGGGTGTCTTCGTTTTTGGCTTTTGAGAATAGAATGATAGTTTCTCATTAGCTGGCTTAACTAGATGTAGATACCATAAAAATAAAATGAGCTATAAAAAATACTGACTATTTTAATTCTTGTGTATTTGAGTTTGGGGGGGCAGGTGAATAACAAAGGTATTATTGGTAAACTAATGGTTTAAAAGAAAAAAAATTTTGAGTTATAATATCGCTCTATTGCTTTGCATATGTGGATTACTTTGGATAGAGATTCTTTGAATTGGGATTTGCTATGGACACAGAAATTTTTAGTTTTACTGAATAGGTACACCTTGAAAAGAAAAAAAAAGGCTTTTATATGTCTAGTCAGCAATTGTAGGTAGGAATTGCAAAAGTGAAGTAATTAACTGCAACTGGATGAACTGTAATTTTTATTTTGTTATCAACCAGAAAAATTGCAGGCCTGAGGACTTTCTAGGTTTGGTTTTAAAGTTTATGACCAGGCACTGTTAGCTGGGAGATTCTGGAGCCGGGAATTCTAGTCTCAATTCTGCTTGACCATCTTGTGTTCTCTTGGGAAAGTTTTAAAAATTTCCCTGGATTGTGCTTATCGCAGTATGTAAGATAATCCTCAGCTTTAGCTTGTTTCACAAGAAAATTAGTTAATGAATGAGTAAAGTTTAAAATGTGATATCCTTATACATTTGCTGAATGATAAAGCCAGTTTTTATTCCTGAAAGACGTATGCTAGATTTTATAAACGGTAGGTAGTAAGGCAAAATTATTCAGTGAATTTAGCTACAGTTTCCACTGAACTGAAGGCAGTTTGGTTCTGCATTCTATACGCAGCATTGATTTTTAGCGTTTTTTTCCTTTGCCTTCTTCCTCATTACAGGTGGTCCGTACTGAGAAGAACAGTTTGAACAATCGATTTTTACCCTGGAGTGAAATTGAGACAGAGGCCATCCTGTCTATTGATGATGATGCTCACCTTCGCCACGATGAAATCATGTTTGGCTTTCGGTGAGGGGCAGATTTTCAATCAAGAAACACTTTAGTTTGCAAGTGACACAAAACTAAGTCAAACCTGGATTAGGCAGCAAAATGAATTTCTTGACTGATAACCCACTGCTGTCAAGTCAATTCTGACTCATAGTGACCCTATAGGACAGAGTAGAACTGCTCTATATGGTTTCCAAGGCAGCTGATCTTTTTTTTTTTTTTTTTTTAATATATTTTATTGTACTTCAGGTGAAAGCTTACAGAGCAAATAGTTTCTCATGAAATAGTAGTACACATGTTGTTTTTTGACATTGGTTAACAACCCCACAACGTATTAAGCCTCTAAATTCTCAACCTTTTTTTTTGATGAAAATTACAGATGGCCAAAGATACACCGTTTCAAAAATTTCTACATTCACAGTTCAGTGACATTGACTACGCTCTTCCAACTGTGCTGTTATTCTCACTTAAGATGAAGGCTTACAGAACAAAATAGTTTTTCATTTAACAGTTACTACACATGTTGCCCTATGACAATGGTTAACAATCTCACAGCACATCAAGAATATCCTTACTCCACCTTGTGTTCCCTATCACCAGGGGGCTTCCTTGTCCCCTTCTGTCTTCTGGACCTTGTCAGTGGACTATTGTACCTCATTAGTCTCATTTGTTTATTTATTTATTTATTTATTTTTATTTTATTTAAACACCATTTCAAAACTTTTTACTTACACATTTAAGTGATATTGACTATGCTCTTCCAATTGTGCTGCCATTCTCGCCCAAGATGAAGGCTTACAGGACAAAACAGCCTCCCATTTAATAGTTACTACAAATGTTGCCGTATAGCAGTGGTCAACAATCTCACAATACATCGACAGTGTCCTTATTCAATTTGTGTTCCTTATCATCAGTTTCCTACTCTCCCTCTGCCTTCTGGCCCTTGTCACCGGACTCCTGTACATCGTTAGTCCCATTTAGTTTTACTGGGGTGTCCATTCCCAGGCTTAACATCGAACCTTGAAGGTAACTTCACCTCTGAGCTGAAAGGGTGTCTGGGGGCCACACTCTCGAGGTTTCTCTAGTATTCTTTAGGCCAAGGCAGCTGATCTTTATGGAAGCAGTCTGTCACATCTTTCTCCTGCTCTTGGCTGATAGTAACTGAGAAAACCTCAGAGGTAGTAAGGCTCACTTAGGGCATAGCTGCCTCCAGGTCTTAGCTGATGTCGAAGGACTTTATTTATCTCCATCTCTTCGTTCTTTGTTGACTTGGTTCTCATATAGGCTCTTCCTGTGAGGCCAGGAAGCTGGGGTTAGGTCATCCTCAAATCCTAAACCATGTGGACTGAGAGTGGGGGAAAGGGATAGTTCCCTAAAAGAAATTTTAATTTTTGTTATTAGAGGAGTGGGGAATAACTCCCAGGCAGAGAGAAGCAACATGTTTCTATATGTTGGAGCAACAGCACATTGCCAAAATTCTGAGGCCTAAAAAACTTGGGGAAAGATGGAGAAGTAAAGATCCAAGAGGAAAAGGAGGAAGTGGTTGTAGTGATTATGATGATGGCGCTTAATACTTGTTGAACCCATACTGTGTACCAGGGACTAGCTGAGAATTTTTCCCCAGTTTATTTTATTTAGTCCTCGTAAAACTTGATGATATAAGTAGTAGTTATCACCATTTTTATATAGGAGTATATTGAGATCCAAGAGAATAAAGCCATGAAGCTAGAAAGTAAGTGGCAGAACTGGGATTCAAGCACGGGTTTGTCTAACTACAGAACTTCCATGTCAGCTACTAAGCTATACTGTTTTTTTTTGAATCTTAGTAGTTCTTATTTGGGCTTAAATATCCCATTTGAGTACACATTTCAGGTAAGAGAATGGAGTAGATCAGAGCTGTTCAGTGTGCCATGGACTGCTATTCTGGTCCATGGACAGTTTGTTACCTGTCCACAATGAGGTAAGTACAAAAACTGAGAGTAAGCATTTAGAAACTTTTAAAGCAATTTGACATTTTCCATGACTTCCAAGTGTGTGATCATTTTTTTTCAGTTCATTTTTTGTAACGGCTTTATTGAGATATAATTCACATACCATAGAATTCACCCATTCATTGTTTTTTAATATATTCACAGAATTGTGCAACCATCAACACAATCATTAGAACATTTTCATCACCACAAAAGAAATCACATACCCATTGAAATCACTCCCCATTTCTCTCTAAACCTCCAGGCCTAGGCAACCATAAATCTACTTTCTGTCTCTATAGATTTGCTTATTCTGGACATTTCATCTAAATGGAATCATATAACATGTGGCCTTTTATGACTGTCTCCTTTCAGTTAGTATACTGTATTTTTACACAAATAACACGTGTTCTACATTTTTTTGCCAAAATGGCCCCCCTGCCCCAGGTATTTTTGTAAGCATGCTGTTATGGATTGAATTGTATCTCTCAAAAACGTGTCAACTTGGCTAGGCCATGATTCCTAGTATTGTGTGGTTGTCCTTCATTTTGTGATCTAACGTAATTATACTATGTGTTGTAAATCCTAACCTCTATGATGTTAATGAGGCAGGATTACAGGATTAGGCTGTATCTTGAGTCAGTCTCTTTTGAGATATAAAACAAAGAGGCAAGGAGAGAGGAGAGGGACCTTCTGCCACCAAGAAAGAAGAGCTAGGAGCAGAGCATGTCCTTTGGACCCGGGGTCCCTGTGCTGAGAAGCTCCTAGACTGGGCAAAGATTGATGACAAGGCCCTTCCCCCAGAGTCAAAAGAGAGAGAAAGCTTTCCCTTGGAGCTGGTGCCCTGAATTTGGAAGAATAAATTTCTGTTTGTTAAAGCGACACACTTGTGGTATTTCTGTTACAGCAGCACTGGATAACTAAGACGTGCTATGCTAATTTTTTTACAGCAATATGCAAAAAAAAGTAGAATGCATGCATTATTTGCTTAAAAATACATTGTTTTCAAAGTTCATCTGTGTTGTAGCATATATCAGAACTTCATTCCTTTTTATTGCTGAATAATATTGCATTACATAGATATACCATTTTTTGTTTATCCATTCATTAGTTGATGGACATTTGGATTGTTCTCTACTTTTACTATTATAAATAATCTGCTATACATTTTTGTATGAACATACATTTTTCATTCTCTTGACTGTATATCTAGGAGTGAAAACGTGTTTGTACCAAAGGCTTGTACACGAATGTTAATGTTTTAATATTTTGAGGAACTGCCAGACTGTTTTCCAAAGTGGCTGCACCATTTTACATTCCCACCAACTGTGTATGAGAGTTCTGATTTCTTCACATTCTCACCAGTACTTGTTATTATCTAACTTTTTGATGAAAGCTATTCTAGTTGGTTGAAGTGGTATCTCATTGTGGTTTTGATTTACATCTCTATGAGGGCTAATGATGTTGAGCATCTTTTTATGTGCATATTGGCCATCTGTGTATCTTCTTTGGAGAAACCTCTATTCAGATTTTTTGCCCGTTTTTTTAATTGGGTTATCTGTCTTTTTGATTATTGAGTTGTAAGAGTTTTTTATTCTAGATGTAGGTCCCTTATCAGATATATGATTTTCTCCCATTCTGTAGGTTATGTTTTCATGTTCTTGATGGTGTCGTTTGAAGCACAGAAGTTTTTAATTTTGAGGAAGTCCAGTTTGTCTGTGTTTTCTTTGGTTGGTTGCGGTTTTGGTGTCGTACTTAAGAAACCATACAGTTCATGTTTATTATATTTTATGAAAGTATTAATCCACAATAAATTTGGAGGAAATCAATTCTTCACCACAGATAGTTTGAGAAGCGCTGGAATAGATTTCCATAGAGGACTTACTCAAATTAAATATGGATCTCTGATAGAGAACTCTTTTCTGTGCTTTCATTCCACTCACTGAAAGCCTAACCTGATTTACTTCGCTCTCAGTCTTCTTTTGGCTTAGGTTTATAAGTGGAGATGTTCAGATGAAGGAGCAACAGTTTTCTTAGCTTTATCTGTCTTAAATCTATATCTAAGGAATGATTTGATACATTCCTGACAAATTAGACCATCTCCTCCTCCTCTCCCCTGTCCAACTTCTCACATTTCCTTTGATCTCCTCCAAGTATATTATTCAAACAAGATTTGGTTACTGTGATTAAAAAAAAAAAAATCCTGCTTAAATTGGGAGATGTTTCTTTGTACCATGATAAAAAATAGCTCTCTCCACTTGCTTTTTTTCCTCTACCAATTTTTATTATATTTCAAAACATGTATATGGATGCATAGATTTTTAAAAATTATATTTATTATAATCAGTTACTAATACTATTTCTTTTTATGCTCAGATTATTACAGATTTGTTAGTAGGAGCCCCTTCAAACTAGTTCTTTTGTCTTTTTTGATACATCCTCATTAGTTTCCACTTAGTTTTATGAAAGAAAAAAAACCCCATGTAATGATTAAACAACTGGTCTGTGCCATCACAGTTATTAGGGGAGAATTGCTGATCACCCCTAGAGCATAAGAATGATTGAGATAAGATGTCCTGGTTTGATGAGCTTGACATTTATTAAAATAGCTGGCATTGGCTATCTTCTGTGGCTCCTGATTTAGCAAGACTTTTGACCTTTTCTATGCCGTTCGTCAACAGATTTACAGGTGATGAGAGAATAACGGGAAGCTTTTTAATGTCTTAATTGTGGAAATTTGGGATTTAACCTCTGGTTTTGGGATTCGCAAATTGTCTCAGAGCGTATATTCTAACATTTTATCAACTTGACTCTCTTCTTACTGGTTTGGGCATCCTTTGATCTAAAATCTTTCTCTTATCGCCCCAATCTAATTATTACACCCAAATGGGGATGAAACAGACCTAGGTTCAAAAGGAAAGGGCAGGCATACAAGAAACTGCATTATTTAGAAATAGTAAAAAAGGATAAACAGATCCTTGCCAATGAACTGGTACATGGAAAACCAAAATGTGGTATGTCCATACGATGGATTACTATTTTACAGTAAGAAGAAATGAAGTACTCATACACGCTACAATATGGATGAACTTTGAAAACATGTTAAGTGAAAGAAGCTAGATACAAAAGAACAGGCAAATTCATGGAAACAGAAAGTACATTAGTGGTTGCAAGGGGCTGGGAAGGGTGACTGCTGACCGGTATGGGGTTTATTTTTGGGGTGATGAAAATGTTTTGAATTTAGATAGTGGTGATGGTTGCATAGCTTTGTGAATATATTAAAAACCACTGAATTGTTCACTTTAAAAGGGTGAATTTTATGGTATGTGAATTGTGTCCCCCCAGAATATGTGTTGGAATTCCTAACCTGTATACTTTTGGTTATAATCCCATTTGGGAATAGGTTTTCTTTGTTATGTTAATGAGGCACTATTAGTGTAGAGTCTGTCTTAAGTGAATCTCTTTTGAGATATAAAGGACATATTAAGCAAGGAAGCAAGCAAGCATAGATGGGGGATGGGGTGAAGATAGATGCCATGCCACATGAGGAACACCAAGAAGCCAGAGAACAGAACATGAAAAGAGACAAGACCTTCCCCCAGAGCCGACAGAGAGGAGAAAGTGTTCCCCTAGAGCCAGAGCCCTGAATTCGGACTTCTAGCCTCCTAAACTGTGAGTGAAAATCAATTTGTTTTGTTAAAACCACACCCTTGTGGTATTATAGCAACAGTAGATAACTAAAACAGTGTAATCTTCAGAGAAGTTGTGAGATTGTGGACTGGAAGGTAGGTGTCTCTTATTGGTTCTAAGTGTCCGTTACCTGGGATCCAGAACTTTTGACTTCCACAACTGGATGTGTTACTGTTTTTCTCTGCATCCTCGTGGCTTTGCCATATGATTTTTCTTTTCTAAAGGGAGCTAGTAAAATTTTTTTCTTCATTGTGACTTCAAGTATTGGTTCCTTAAGATTTTCTTTTGAAGAGGAGGAAAAGGCTTCTTTGAACATGCTGTATTTTAAAGTGGTGTGTTTAATGGAATAGTCATTCATCTACATTAATCTGAACTGTTTATTTAACAATCACTGTATCTATTAGTGTTAACTCTTTTTAAAAAAAAAATGAAAAGTAATAACTACATAGTTAAAAAAAAATTAAATAGTATAAAAGAGTTTTCAGTGAAAAGTAAGTTTCTTTTCTCTTTATAGTTTCTTGAATATCTTTCCAGAAATATTCTGTGTGTATGCAAATATGTATACATATGTGAAGCTCTGTATCCCCACTATCCCCCCACCCCCCACTTTTTTTAAACACAAGATAAATTTAATTGTATCTCTTTAAAAGAACACATTGGCTTTTGTGGAGAATGGATTGTTTAAAAAAATTGCTGTGATAAATAACCTTTATTTCGTCTGTAAACCCTAGTATTATTTAATGTTGTTAGAATTTAAATGTGTACAGTACAGTTACAGAGTATATCTTGAAGTATAATTGACTATTATGTTTAATCATCTTTTCTTAGTCTTTAGAAGATGAATTAACTATACACACACGTATGTACACATATTTATATGTAGTTGTTGCTCTGCTTTGCTGCATTGCACATTCCTTTGTATGTGCATACAGTAAGAGGCATACATTTGTTTAATATGAATTGCAAATTGCTTTTCATGACAATGAATGAACTTCTTGTATAAGTTAAGCAGTTGCAAACTTTAGAATATATAAGTAACATGAGATTTGCAAAAGATGCTCTTATTTTAGATAGGTAAGAAAAAACTCTCACCTATCGTTTTGTACATTCTTTGATTAATAGTTCATTTCACACTTTTTTTTTTTTATATTTTATTGTACTTCAGGTGAAGGCTTACAGAACAAATAGTTTCTCATGAAACAGTAGTACACATGTTGTTTTATGGACGTTGGTTAACAACCCCACAACCTATTAACCATCTAAATTCTCAACCTTTTTTTTTTTTATTTTGGTGAAAATACACACAGCCAAAGATATACCGTTTCAAAAATTTCTACATACACAGTTCAGTGACATTGACTACGCTCTTCCAGTTGTGCTGTTATTCTCACTTAAGATGAAGGCTTACAGAACAAAATAGTTTCTCATTTAACAGTTACTACAAATGTTGCCCTATGACAATGGTTAACAATCTCACAACACATCAACAATATCCTTACTCAATCTTGTGTTCCCTATCACCAGCTTCCTTGTCCCCTTCTGCCTTCTGGCCCTTGTCACTGGACTCCTGTACCTCGTTAGTCTCATTTGGTTTTACAGGGCTGTCCACTCAGAGGCTGAATGGTGAACCTCGGAGGTAACTTCACCACTGAGCTAAAAGGGTGTCTGGGGGCCATACTCTCGAGGTTTCTCCAGTCTCCTTTAGGCCAGTAAATCTGGTCTTTTTTTTGTGAGTTAGAATTATGCTCTACATCCTTCTCCAGCTCTGTCCAGAACCCTCTGTTGTGATCCTGGTCAGAGCAGTCAGTGGTGGTAGCCGGGCACCATCTAGCTGTACTGGACTCAGTCTGGTGGAGGCCTTGATAGCTGTGGACAATTAGTCCTTTGGACTAATCTTTTCCTTGTATCCTGTTCTCTTCATTCTCCCTTGCTCCCGAAGGGATGAGACCAGTGGAGTATCTTAGATGGCCGCTCACAGGCTTTTAAGACCCCAGACACTACTCACCAAGCTAGAATGTAGAGCATTGTCTTTATAAGCTGTGTCATGCCAATTGAGCTAGATGTTCCCCGAGACCATGGTCCCCAGAGCCCTCCGCCCAGCAGCTCTGTCCCTCAGGGAGTTTGGATATGTCTCTGGGGCTTCCATAACCTTTCCTTGTACAGGTTGTGCTAGTTTCCCCTGTATTATGTACTGTCTCACCCTTCACCCAAGATACCACTTACCTATTGCCTATTTAGTATCCCCCCCCCCATCCCTGGTAACCAACAAAGATTGTTACATTTTGCGTGTGAACTTTTTCATGGGTTTTTACAATAGAGGTCTCATACAATATTTGTCCTTTTGTGATTGACATATTTCACTCAGCATAATGTCCTCCAGTTTCATCCATGTTATGCGATGGTTCACAGATTCATTGTTGTTCTTTCTCGTTGCATAGTACTCCATTGTGTGTATATACCATAGTTTGTTTATCCATTCATCTGTTGATGGGCACCTACGTTGTTTCCATCGTTTTGCTATTGTGAACAATGCTGCCATGAACAGAGGTGTGCATATGTCTATTCGAGTGACGACTCTTATTTCTCTAGGATATATTCCTAGGAGTGGGATTGCTGGATCGAATGGTATGTCTATTTCTAGCTTTCTGAGGAAGCACCATATCATTTTCCAAAATGGTTGTATCATTTTGCATTCCCACCAGCAGTGCATAAGAGTTCCGATCTCCCCACAGCCCCTCCAACATTTGTTATTTCCAGTGTTTTTGATTCGTGCCAGTAATGCCGGGGTGAGATGATATCTCATTGTGGTTTTAATTTGCATTTCTCTAATGGCTAGTGATTGTGAGCATTTCCTCATGTGTCTGTTGGCCATTTGAATGTCTTCTTTGGTGAAGTGTCTGTTCATTTCCTTTTCCTTTGCCCATTTTTTAATAGGATTATTTGTCTTTTTGTTGTAGAGGTGTTGGCTTTTTTTGTAGATTATGGAGATTAGACCTTTGTCTGACTTCTACTGTTCAAAAATTTTTTCCCAGTCTGTAGGTTCTCTTTTGACTCTTTTGGTGAAGTCTTTTGAAGAGGATAGGTGTTTGATTTTTAGAAGATCCCAGTTATCTAGCTTATCTGTTGGGTTTTGTGCGTTGATGGTTATGGTTTATATCCTGTTAATGTCATTTATTAAGGCCTGAAGTGTTGGTCCTATTTTTTCTTCTATGAACTTTATAGTTTTAGGCTTTATATTCAGGTCTTTGATCCATTTTGAAGTAGTTTTTGTATACGGTGTGAGGTATGGGTCCTGTTTCATTTTTTTGCAAATGGATATCCAGTTTTGCCAGCACCATTTGTTAAAAAGACTGTCTTTTCCCCATTTCATGGACTTTGGGCCCTTGTCGAAGATCAGATAACCGCAGGTGGATGGATTTACATCTGGGTTCTCAATTCTGTTCCATTGGTCAATGTATCTGTCGTTGTACCAGTACCAGGCTGTTTTTACTACTGTAGCTGTATAGTAGGTTCTGAAGTCAGGTAGGATTTCACACTATTTTTAAATTGAGTTTTCAAGTTATTTGATTGTTAATGAAGCAGAGAGCAAAACAGGGAAGTAAAACTGACCAAAAAAACCAACCATGAAGTCCTTCGGTTGTGCAAATGGTTAACGAGCTCGGCTGCTAACCGAAAGGTTGGAGGTTTGAATCTTCCTAGAGATGCCTCGGTAGAAAGGCCTGGTTATCTGCTTCCAAAAATCAGCCATTGAAAACACTGTGGAGCACAATTCTGCTGTGACACACATGGCGTTGCCATGAGTTGGAGTTAACTTGGCTGCAACTGTTTCTTTTTAACAGACAAAAGATAAGAATGTCTCTTTGTATAGTAAAGCCTGTATTACCTAAATATATGACAATATCTTCATATATTTACTGATATTTAAAACCATTTGCCTAAATTATGAAGAATAGAAAATCAATTTTAAATGAAGCAGTAGTAATGATATGACCTTTTGCTTCATTCAGGTAGTTCATACATTTAAAAAATATTTGAGTCACACAGACTTGCACAAAATGTGTTAACCTTGTTTGAAATATGTAGCATATGTGCTGTCAGTAGTTTCTTTTTTTCACTTTGCTGACTATGCTAATGTAAAATGATGTGGTAAATTATGTGCCAAAGTTCATGTCTTCAGAAGGTGGGATCGATACATTTACTTCAAAAGTGATAGTATTTAAATTTGAAATGTTAACAATATGAATTACTCCTGATTCAGATTCTTTAGTAGAACAGTATCTTGATTTTATTATTTTTAAATTTCTCTTTAGTTATTTGGCAAAGTTGAATTTATCCAGAGAAATTTCTTTCTTTTTAAGTTTGAGTTACAAAATTAACTTTGAAACTTTTTCCCTAATAAGAACATAACACGTTTAAAGACTAATTCATGAAAGGTGAAGTATGCCAAAACATAACATAGGTTAAAAATATTTTGTGCACTCTAAGTTTGAGTAAATTATGTGCAACAATTTTATGTGTAAGTTGGTAGAATTATTTATAATCAATATTTTTAAACGCTTAACTTTTAAATCTCCACTGAGCGCATACTATATAAACTCTTGATGCATCTTTCTAGGAATGTATTTATGCCTTTTTTCAAATTAAGCTATCACTTACCAGTGCTTCCACATTGATTTTTTTTCTTATTATTTGATAGATAATTGGCCATCTCACGGTTGACAGCCTTTAACAAATTAGATATGTTACCTTTTGAAATCATATAGCAAATGAGACTGTACCCTGGTAGTGCAGTGGTTAAGCACTCAGCCGCTAACTGGAAGGCTGGTGTTTTGAACCCATCCAGAGGCTCCGTGGGAGAAAGACTCGATGATCTGCCTAGAAAACTCTATGGGGCAGTTATACTTTGTCACATGGGGTCTCTCTGAGTCGAAAATTGATAGCCCACAAAACAGATACATTATATTGACTTAAATAGCCAAATCAGATGATTTAAAAATTAAATTTCCCATTCTTTCTTCTGTTGATATTTCAGGACTAGTAGGAGCAATAGGCATTTGAAGAAATCAGTATATATAGGAGTACTGATACAACGTTTGGATATTGCTACTTATAAGCAATTCTTACATTCTGTAAATGTCAAAATATATTCTGAAAACATTTTGTAGATTTTTAGATTAGGGATTTGGAGTCAGTTTTAGGAGGTAAATTAGGATAGAAATAGGGAGTTGGTTAGGAGGTAGCAAAAAGCCCATTCAGGGGCTATGATATTGTGATAGAAGTTGTGATTTCTCATCTTTCGATCTAAATTAGTTGCTTTCAAACTTATTAGGAGAGGAGCTCTTTTGAAATGAAATCTTAAATGTTTCAGAAACTGAAGTTCCATGTAAGTGATGAGGGAGTTTCTCAGACAGTTTAAATCTTCATTTGGAGGTGATGTATTTCTCAGAAAAGTTTAAATCTTCATTTGGAGGTGAAGGTGAGGTATTTCTCAGACAGTTTAAATGTTCCAGTGTGGCATGAGGGTTGATACTTCATTTTATATGG
This sequence comes from Dugong dugon, assembly GCA_030035585.1. Taxonomy (NCBI): domain Eukaryota; kingdom Metazoa; phylum Chordata; class Mammalia; order Sirenia; family Dugongidae; genus Dugong; species Dugong dugon. The sequence goes on along the minus strand of CM057476.1, from coordinate 43,552,169 downwards.
AACTCCTAAAGCACTTCTGCAGGGCTGTTGGGTTCTGTGGAGTATAAGTGCTTTCTAGCTCTACGATTTTAGCCTGTGAAACCAGGGGACTGATTTTATTTGTTCTACCTTACCTATAAATTTGGGAATGATATAAAAGCCTCTGCTAGAAACATATTGAATTCTGTAATTTATTTCTTGCATTTAATGAGATCTTTCAATTGTTTGGTCCTATAGACCACTTCTCATGGTGCAAGCTTCTTCCTTAGCACTGCTCAACATCAGGGATTAGGACTGGTGGCATGTTACTTCAGGCAGTAGTCTCTTGTGGTTTAGACCAGTGGCTACGTACCCTTTTAGTAAAGAAAAGTTTAGCATGCAGCGTGCATGAATTAATATATGTACATGTCCTACTGTACTAATACATCATGTTCATTAAAAGCAATTTTTTAAGAAATAAGAAAAAATGGAAATAGAAATGTATATCTTTTTCCTGCTTCTTAGTAGATTGTTGTATATACCCCACTCTGTGGAGACCGCTGACTTATTAGCTACTTCCCACATTACGTTAGCATGTTCTTTCCATAAAGGTTGGAGAGATGCTGGCTGTCTTAAACGTTAGAGGAGTAAAGAGCAGGCACTTTTTAAGAAAGCTGAGTGTGACAGCGTTTGTTATCCTATTTGTAAGTAAAAGTCCAAGGACCAGAGCCTGTAAGATAGAGGCAGTGATTTTAAAAGTTTCTGGTAATCTTAGTGCTTTGTATTCAGTTGTATGTATATATTTATGTTTTTTGAGGGTGTGGAGAGAAGCACGGGACCGCATTGTGGGTTTCCCAGGCCGTTACCATGCATGGGACATTCCTCATCAGTCCTGGCTCTACAACTCCAACTACTCCTGTGAGCTGTCCATGGTGCTGACAGGTGCTGCCTTCTTTCACAAGGTAAGAAAAAGCTTTTAAGAATGGCATCAAGTTGGTGTGACTCCAGGTTCTCAGTGGAAGTCTAATGCTGCCCCAAATTAACTCTCCTTATATTTTGTATATGTCCCTTCTATGCTAAAAGTAAGTTATTTCTATTTTGAAAGACAGTAAACAAGATGCTTAGAGTAACTCTGGAATAAAAAGTCAGAATGAGAGGACTGCCTATACAATTGCATGTAGGCAATTAGGAAAATTGCCTTATCTTTCTGGGCATTGGCTCTCTCTCTGTTAAAGTGAAGGGCATTGAGCTAAAATACCTTCCAGTTTTGATATATGCCATCCCTGACTGAACCTGGCACTCTTAAGCCTCTGTGCCTTGTGGCTCTGCAAGTTCTGTTTGAATTCTGAGAGCTTGTTATTTTACCATGCCTTACTCCAGATTTTCATTGAATATCCAAAATGCAAACCTCTCCAGTCATTACTCCTCTTGTACTATTATATCTATGCTGATCTGCTTTTTACTCCTGACTCATCTTCTCTCTCTACCTGTGCTGTTCTACATCATAGCCACTAGCCACATGTGGCTATTGAGCAGTTGAAATATGACTGGACAAAATTGAGTTGTTCTCTAAGTATAAAGTACACACCAGATTTTTTTTTTTCCCAATTGTGCTGTTAGTCTCACTTAAGATGAAGGCTTACAGAACAAAATAGTTTCTCATTTTAACAGTTACTACAAATGTTGCCCTATGACAATGGTTAACAATCTCACGACACATCAACAATATCCTTACTCAACCTTGGGTTCCCTATCACCAGCTTCCTTGTCCCCTTCTGCCTTCTGGCCTTTGTCACTGGACTCCTGTACCTCGTTAGTCTCATTTGGTTTTACGGGGCTATCCACTCCCAGGCTGAATGGTGAACCTCGGAGGTAGCTTCACCACTGAGCTAAAAGGGACACATGAGATTTTGAAAACTTAGTATGAAAGAATGTAAAATACCTAATATTTTTTCATATTGATTGCATGTTGAAATGTTAATATTTTAAATATATTGGGTTAAATAAAAATATTATTAATTTCACCGTTACTTTTTACTTTTTTAAAATGATAGAAAATATTTTAGAAAATCTAAAATGATATATGTGGCTTGCATTATATTTCTGTTGTATGGTGTTGCTATGTAACTTCCCATGTCTTTTCACTGAGCTCTTAAGAATCACTATTGTGAGATAATGAAATTGCCAGTACCATCCACTTCATAGAATACTCCTCTCTTTTCTCTCTTAGGACAGTACTTTCCCTTTAGCTTATTCCCGGGGACTCCAAGGCTACTCATTTCACCAAATATGTGCTTTGGAGCAGGGAAGGTATAGAGAACCATTTTTATTGCTTACCAATGACACTTCTAGGTAATTACTTCTCAACTCATACCTTGTGTATTTACTTGTATTCTGAAAGATCTGCCTTCTCAAATTCTCTGATTGCTCTTTAAAAGTTGCAGTAGTCAGATTTCTTTACTTTCAAGTGCTAATTAATTAGTAAAACTTAGTATTTTTTCTATTTGAAAATCGGCCTCTTGTCCTCACAGACATATTTGTTCCCCACAATATTGCCCTGTACACTGCCAGCTTTTAAAAATCTGAAGATTTTACAAAAAGATCTGGACCTGGAAAAGCAAACAGACAAACAAAGTGAAGATAAGGGCATGCCGGGGAGTGTTCCTTCTGGCACTAACTGCCTGTAGCTGAGTAGCCACTGCTCCCTTTAGATGGGGCACAGATACTCTGATCTGTTCCACCATACCTTATTTTTCTTACATCCATTTCTTAAAAATGTCACTTACTTACCTTACTTGCTTGGCCCTGGGAAGCCGCTAAGTTGGTGATCCCTATTTAGAACAGTCAAGTGTCTATCAAGAAAAAATTTACAGCATATACCTCAAAAATATATATATTTACTTATATATGTATGTGTCTACAACTGTACTTATAGAAATTTTTAAAAGCTTATATTAAGATGAAGTAAAGTTTCAAAGTAATATTCTCACTAAATTTTTAAATTTTAGTGAAGGCGATTATGATTGAATATACTTCATTGTTTTTGAAAATCTTGATTTAACACTGTAATTTGACAAGTCATACTTATTTTTTTAATTTATTGTGCTTTAGGTGAAAGTTTACAGCTCAAGTTAATTTCTCATACAAAAATTTATACACAGGTTGTTTTGTGACATTAGTTGCAATCCTCACAACGTGACCACACACTCCGCTTTCCACCCCGGGTTCCCTGTGTCCATTCAACCAGTTCTTGTGCATTCCTGCCTTCTCATCATGCCTCCAGACAGGAGCTGCCCATTTTGTCTCGTGTATCTGGTTGAACTAAGAAGCACACTCCTCACATACATTATTTTTTGTTTTATAGTCCTGTCTAATCTTTGTCTGAAGAGTGTACTTCGGGAATGGTTTCAGTTCTAGGTTAACAGACCGTCTGGGGGCCATAGTTTCGGGGGTTCCTTGGTCTCTGTCAGACCATTAAGTCTGGTCTTTTTACGTGAATTTGAGTTTTGCTCCACGCTTTTCTTCTGCTCTAGCTGGGACTTTGTTGTGTTCCCTGTCAGGGTGGTCATTGGTGGTAGCCGGGTACCGTCTAATTCGTCTGGTCTCAGGCTTGTGGAGTCTCTGGTTTATGTGGTCCTTTAGTCTCTTGGGTTAATATTTTCCTTGTGTTTTTGGTTTTCTTCATTCTTCTTTGCTCCAAAATGTCTGTTTTTAAATTAAACTTATTTTTGACACTCGGTTTTAATCACTGCTCCTGGAAAAAAATACCTTATTGCTGTGCTTTCCCTTGAAATATGGATTGTGTTTACTTTAAAATACATGCTCATTAACATACTAATGATAGTCACTTGGCATTTAAGAAAGGGTCAGCAAATTTGGATCACCTGGCTTTTTGTAGAAGAAAAATGTATAATTCATCTTTTAAGATCACCAACTCTTAAGTATTTTGCTACAAGATAACCAGCAAACCTCTGTGTGATACAGAAGATTTTGTGATCATTCATTATTTTACTACATAAAGTCTACTATTGAAGGTAATAGAAAATATAAAACAATTTAACTGAGCACCTCACCTGTTTGTTCATTATCAGCATATTGCAATACATTACAGTTAACAAGTGCTCTGTTTTGTAGTATTTGCCAGTTTCTGTGGTATTAATATTCTTACCATGGCTGATTTCAAGTTACCAACATAAGTCACTGAAAATAGAGTTGGGAAAATATGCACAGTAAAATACCGTTACACAGTATTTCCACCATACAGATACAATACACATAAATAACCTCAAGAACATAAATAATAGCAAAATGTAATAAATTAATTTTTAATTTATTAGTGTCTGTAACAACCAAGCCATAAACTTCCTGAAAATTTAGCAGTTGGCATTCATTAACAGGTATGAGCCAGCTCTAGCACATCACTTATGGGGGCCTTGTAAGACATTTTAAGCACTTTTTTATTTTGAATGAAGTAGGAAGCTATCGGAAGATTTGGAGTAAAGGAGTGACATACTCAGTTGGACTGGTGTTTTTAACATGATCACTCTGCTGTGCTGAGAATAGGCTGTAGGGGAAGAATGTGTAGCAGCAGGGAGACCATATTAGAAGATTATGCTAATAATCCAGATGATGGTGACTTAGAGCAGGGAGTAGCCAGTGGAGATGGTAAGAAGTAAGCAAATTCTAAAATTTGTAAGTGAGCTACTGAGGGAGTGGGTATTTCATGGTACCATGGAAGATAACCATATCTTTCCCCCTAACTGTCCTTTATTTCCATTGTCAGAGAGAGAATATTGCTCAACTGAACCAGTGTCTGACCTAATTTGACAGATCTTTATATCGATTACAAAATGACTGAGGCATCAAGGAGGCTAAATGAAGTTCTTCTCAAAGGCAGTGATAATGGCAATTTGAATGGGATAATTCTTCATTGTAAAGGATCTGCATTGCAGGATGTTTGGTTAGCATCCCCAGCTCCATCCAACTCCCTAAATGCTAGTTATTGTCCTAATTGTTATCATACCCGAAACACTCCCCACACTTCCAAACAGCCCCTAAATCCATGCATATTTTTGCTGAAAGCCAAACATCCATTGCCTCTTATAGATTACATGACTCTTTTCTTCCCCTGACAGTATTATGCCTACCTGTATTCTTACGTGATGCCCCAGGCCATCCGAGATATGGTAGATGAATACATCAACTGTGAAGACATTGCCATGAACTTCCTTGTCTCCCACATCACTCGGAAACCCCCTATCAAGGTGAGGGTCCCATTGTGATAGGACTGTGAATGCATGCATACTTAATTCACTTATTTTGCGGTAGCATAGTACTTTACTATACCTCAGAGTCTTCATCTGTATAACAGGATAATGATACCACCTACCTCATAGGATTGTTATTAGTGTTCAATGATTTGTTAATGCAGGTGTTGTCGCCCCCAAAGTGTCAATGGATAGATGTCAGAGGGTTTGTAACTTGGATGGGGAATATGTTACATCTTTATTTTCACTAATCTCTAACTGGAATTTAGCATTTCCTTCAATTATGAATCAGGCTACACTTCATAAGTGTACCTAAGTAAGTACTGTACAAGGTATTTGCTCAAAAACAAATGACCCTCAGAATTCTAGAAATTTGGGTTCAGTTTTTGTCTCTGAGTTTCTGAATAGGTTTGAGTCAGAATATACCAGTTTCACTGTACACAGAAAGACCAGTTCCATCATCCTTTCTGTCATCATTGTAGGTTCAGGCAGCAAGTTAAAACACTCTGGTAAGGGTTAGGATAGCATCAGCCCTTACAGAAGCTGACATTAGGCCTGGTAAGGGCCTTGCAACAATTAAAACATAAAATAGTATATATATTTGATACTATTAAAGTAAGGTAAGTAAATAATATACTATGAAGAAAATAATTAGAATCTGTAGGAATTAGAAAGGTCAGCAAACTAATTGAAGTCTTGTTTTCATTATTGTTAAGGCATATTATTTAATTTTATGAAACATTAAGTTTACCTTCACAGATGTTATTCATACCATGAGTAAATAATAATTAGATGCATGTTTTATTCTTCTGTTTTTGAAGTTAGGTTTTAGAAAAGTAACCACCAACATGTACTGACAACTATAATCAAATTATATATATATCTTTAGTGGTCAGCAGAGTGGCTGGTAATCAGAGGACACTGGTTCTATGCAAGAAAGCACAGCATAATTAGAGAAAAAAGCATTTAGGGGCCTTATGCATCCATTTATATCTAATTAAACCTTTTCCCAGGGTTATAACTTAATTCCTGATTACCCCATAGTTTCTTCTATTGCTGCGACTTCTGTGAAAACCTTACAAAAGAAGAATAATTAGCAAAATAATTCATGAAATTGTGTTCTTTGTTTTACTTTGAATGATAATAGTAACAACAATTTATATAGAAACAGTATGTTTTTCAAGTAAGTGGTAGATCTGATATTAGGAAAAAAAATTAAGAAGTTTACACTTCTTTGTAAACTGTAAGGTAGGAAGGCAGAGGTCTAATTAGTTAGAAGGTAATTAATGATTGGTGCAATTTTCTATTCTTTCTTTGTCCTTTCTTAGGTAGCAAGGTACTAAACTTCAGCTAAGATGCATGCTGCTAATTATGCCTCCCTAGTAGAACAGAAGACATTGCTCCATGAAAATTTAAAGTATCTGAGTGATTAGGTACCTAATAATAGCATCAGTCACCTGAAGCACTCACAGACATGATGACTTTTTCATCTTCATTAAAACATGTTTTTCTTCTATATTATTAGACGAATGTTTCATTAGCTAAACCATCTCTTTAATGTAGTGAATGAGATAGAAATAATTTGAACATGGTATACATCATTCTTATCAAGTGAAAACTTCAAAAATATTCTCTCTGAATTTTCTCAATCTTACTGGAATAGAAGAATAATTCAGGATTGAGATAACTTTAAAATTAATGGCTCAGTAAATTAAGAATATCTTCAAATTCTGAGTTAATTCCTACAGATTCTAATTGTTTTCTTCATAATATTTATTTATTTACCTTACTTTAGGAGTATCAAATATATATACTATTTTATGTTTTAGAATAGTATATATATGTACTATATTGTTTTAAAATAGCATATATATGTACTATATTGTTTTAAAATAGCATATATATGTACTATTTTATGTTCTAAAATAGCATATATATGTATTATTTTGTTTTGAAATAGTACATAATATACTGTTTTTTGTTTTAAAATAGTATAGATATATTGCTTTAAGTACCTCAAAATTTCACTGTCAAACTCGTCTCTTCCTTGGTAGTTAGAAAGCTTTTACTGCTTTATATGATCATCAGTGTTCTTTCAATGATGTTAATATCTTAACAATACTGACTAAATAAAGAACAGGGAGTTACTGTTATATTATTGCTTTGAATAATGACAGTAATCTTTGGGAGGAAGAGAAAGACCTAGAATTAAAACAGGCTTCATTCAGGATAAATGATTAAAAGTTCACATAGAAATCATTGAGAAGATAAGATGGCTTAAGTGAAAAAGAAGTAGAGAGGGGAAACAAACATCTTAATTATCTGTTGTAATACAGGCTTTCAGCATCTATTAAGGATTTTCCTTACTGTTGTTACTAAGCAAAACACTACTATTTCTCTTAGTCAGACTGAGTTACCTGGAATGTTTCTGTGTAAAATACAATCCACGGTATTAGTTAAGTAAAAGTTTAAACTTCTGTTTATATTTATTTGTTACTTTGTTCTTTTTAATTTCTTTTTTGTATGTTTTATAATATAAATATATAGCACTTTATATGTATATTTATACTTTGTAAATATACTGGGGATGCGGTCTCAAAAATTTTTTCACTGATGGGTTACATGATTAAAACATTCAGAAACTACTACTTTAGTAAAAACAACACTGTGAAATAACTTTTTGTGCCAACTGGGATCAATTTCAAGTTAAAGGTCTTTTCCCCAGAGGTTGGATGCTGGCGTATGGGATAAAGAGGAAGATTAGCTAGAGGGACATAGATGTTGTTTGATAATATTCTCATCTAAAAGCTGGTGGGAATGGTAATAACTCCTTGTTGACTGTAAACCTGAAGGGTTCCAGGAGAGCTGCCAGTGAGTGAGAGTGAGAAGTGAGGAACTGGTGGGTCCTAGAGAAAAAGGAGCTGTAGAAGTCATGGCTTCCCTAGAGTTTTGGTGCTGAGCTGAGCTGCTGCTTGGAGCCCTGGCCTGTGTTCACCTCTCAATTCAGACTCTGGAAACGTGGGTCCTGATGGCTGATGTTGGCTGTATGCAGTGATTATTCTTTAGCCGTAAATTGTGGGCTGGAACATTAAATTAAAATTATTTTTCTGCAAATATTTAAAAGTTATTTGGGAAAACACAGATATATTCAGAAAGAAATAAAAATTACTCAGATATTTTGGCATATCTCTTTTGGTTCTCTGGTTCCCTGCCTGTGGTGGTGGCTTTTTTAATTTTTATTTTTAAAATTTATTATACTTTCTTTGTATTCTGCTTTTAGAAAACTTGACAGTAAATTTTTTAGTTTTGGCAGTATAGTGGCCAAGATAATCTAAAAACCCTGTCAATATAAATACCTAAAAATGCTAAATAACCTGTAACAAACATTGTTTTCATTGTATAGTTGGGCCCATTAAAAAAGTAAGAAACTTCCCAGAAAGGAAACAGACAAAAAAACCAAACCGTTGCTGTCAAGTTGATTCCGACCCATAGCAACCCCAGAAAGGAAGGGAGAACTAAAAATCAGAGTGGTAAGCATAGGAGCTGTCACTGTGGGTACCCTGGGTGGGGGTGTCATCAACTTAGTCATTTAAAGGCTTGAGTTTTATCACTCATGTGAAAAGAGTGAAGAACCTTTGGGCCTTTTAAAGGCAGAGAATTGGAACTGAGATCTCTGACCCATTGTCCCAGGACGATGACAGGCAACTTATTTTAACCTGGGCTCTGGCAGGTACGGGGAGAAAAGTATAGATTGAGAATTTTTAAATGTTGAGTCTGGGCCTGCATGGGTTTGAGGACTCATGGCTATATGAAACTCATACCTAGCCAGTGAGCTGTTTTGCAGAATAAGACCTAAAACTGTTAAAAAGAGACAATCTTTTTAATGTCTCAGGCCATATCAGATACTCACAGATAAAGCCTCATAGAAAATGAGTTGGGAATCAAAATTAACATCAAATGAAGCAACAGTGGACCATGAGCCAAGAGTTCACAGACATGACAAATAGTTCTCTAAGAATTCCAGATAAGAAAACCATTGGATAGACTACAGAATATGTAGGTTTAAAATGTACAGCCACCACCCATCTGTCAGTGAAGGCTTGCATGTTGCTATGATGCTGAACAGATTTCAGTGGAGCTTCCAGACTAAGATGGACAAGGAAGAAAGGTCTGGCAATCTACTTCTGAAAATCAGCTAGTAAAAACCTTAAGGATCATAAGGTCCAATCTGTAACTGAACATGGGTGTGGGGCAGGACCAGGCAGAGTTTCGTTTGGTTGTACATAAGGTTGCTATGAGTTGGGGGTGAACCTCAAGACAGCTAACAACAAAAACAAAATTACTGAAGATATAAACTAAGGAATTACAAACATAAAAAAAGCAACAAATCACTGTGGAAAAGATAAGCGGATTTGAAAGACCTGAATAGAACTACTAGAAATGAAAATTATAATGATTAAAATTGAAATCTCAGTGAATGAGATTAAAGAAGATGAGACATAGCTGAAGAAAAAGTTAATGATAAATGTGAAGAAATTTCTGAGAATGTATCACAGAGATGTAAAGAGATAAAAGTAAGAAAGAGGTTAAGAGACATGGAAAATATAAGGAGAAAGTCCAACACAAAACCAGTAAGAATACAAGAAGGGACAAATAGACAAAATGGGGAAGACGGAACTTTGTATTTGAAAAATATAATGTGAGAATTTTCTGGACTTGGTATCTCTCTGAGCTTTGTGTCTCCTTTGTGAGAAGACACTTTAAACAGTAGATTCCATTTCTTTAATGATTACAGAATTATTTGGGTTTCCTGTTTCTTCATTTCCTTTAACTCTTATTTTTTTCCCAGACTTGTAAATTGTGACATATAATGCATGTATACAGAAAACTTAAATGTTCAACTTAATCATTATACAACAACCCTTTACTATGGGTGGCCAGGACCCCAGAAGCTCCCTGTACGCCCTTTCCCAATCATGGCCCCCTTCCCACCCCGGTGTTAATCACTGTCATGGCTTTTATGGTAATCACTTCATTGTTTTTCTTTATACTTTTATCACCTAAGTACGCATTCCTAAACACTATAACTTAGTTTTGTTGTTTTAATTTTTTTTACTTTTTAAATAAACTTTAATTTTAGAATAGATTTGATCTACAGAAAGTTATGAAGATAGTACAGAATTCCTATGCACCCATCTCCAGTTTCCTGACTTTTAACATATTAGTATGGTACATTTGTCATAATATACCAATATTGGTACATTATTATTATCATTATTTCTGATTCTGTTATTGGCCTCTGTAGAGTCTCACTCATGTGGTTCATTCCCTTTTTTGTAACTTTTGATTCTGAGATCATATTATTTGGGATTTTATTTATGGAAATTCTTTGAGGCTTGGATTTAACGATTTGTATTTGCTTCTTCCACGTGCCTGGGATCACTACCTACTTGAGACCTGTTTAAGCTAAATTAGCATCTTGGGGCTTTTCAGGACTCCCAGACGTGTGAGGGCCAGCTGGTGGTTGTAAATTCTCCACTTAGAGCTAAGACTGAGATGGAAATGTTTCTTTAGCAGCTCTCTGTGGGGCTTCCCCTAACCCATGCAGCTTTTTACTGTGTTCAGGGTTTCAAAAAGCCTACAGTTTGACTTCCCACATGTCTGCCCTATTGCCACCTCCAGCCCATTAGAAAGCAGCGCTCCTTGCTGTCTCATTGGATTCAGGCTTTTTTGTTATTTTGGCCTCCAAGGATTTCCTTTACTGTATTGCAAGCTCAGCCGTGTATTTAAAGAGATTATTTGTGGGTTTATCCTACGTTTTCTGTGTTCTGTAGGTTTTTATGAGATTTGGTTTGCCACTTTGTAATAAAGTGATTATATTATTAATACTTTTCTAATTGCTTGAAATTTCCTTAGAATAATAATCTTAAACTGCATGATAGTATGACCACTTTCACATGTCTAAATATAATTTTCTTTAACATTCCTTTAAACAGATGTGTAGTGGTTTATAATTATTTAACTAGTCCTCCTTTGACACAGGTTCTTTCCAATATTTTGCTATTAAAAACACTGCTGAAATGAGCAACTTTGTGCATACACCTTGGTGTGCAACCAAGATAAATACTGGGAGTAGAATTACTGAGACAAATTACAAAAAACTTTTTAAGGCTTTTGATATCTGTTAAGTCTAGGCCATTTTGAAAGAACACCATTAACAATGTTTTAGATAACATACATGGTAGAAAGAGAGCCCTGGCCTGGCAATCTGGCTTTGCCCAAACTCACTTTGTGAGTTCATGTAGCCACTGGGGTTCAGTGTCCTCACTGTGGAAATGGAAGCATTGACGTGGTGAAGCTGCAAGGTTGCTGCCATATTTGCACCTGTGATTCTTATTCAGTAGTCTTTCTTCTCCATGTCCAGGTGACCTCACGGTGGACTTTCCGGTGCCCAGGATGCCCTCAGGCCCTGTCACACGATGACTCCCACTTTCATGAGCGACACAAATGTATCAACTTCTTTGTCAAGGTGTATGGCTATATGCCTCTACTGTACACTCAATTCAGGGTGGACTCTGTACTCTTCAAGACTCGCCTGCCCCACGACAAGACCAAGTGCTTCAAGTTCATCTAGGGGCATTGCAAGTTCTGGGGAGAGGATGGGCAGTGAGGAAGATGGCTCCTAAGGTTCCTAGGCATTGAAGGACCCTGGGGACATCTGCTGCATGGGTGGCCCAGACCTGCTGCTGGGAGAGGTGGCAGGAAGAGTGGAAAAAAAATAGCTACCTTTATCTTGAAGTTGGCCACACTGGGCCTAGGCAGATTCTGAACTGCTCCCACTGGAACCCTGGTCAGAAGACACTGGGGTTCCCTCTACAGGGCACTGACTGATAGCTTACACTGAGGACCATGGGGACTCTGGATAGTCACTCACTTAGTTCATAAGCCCAGGACAGCTGGTTTGTGGTTTTTAAATTCAGTAATGACTTATTATTTAAACAGAAAAAATTTCAGATTTGCCATCAAGGCTTATTTATAGATGTGTGTGTGTATGTATACATATATATACATGCACACACATCTACATATACACACACACACTCATATATATATTTTTTGGGGGGGGGGGGTGGAGTTCAAAATCTTTGATCTAACTCACTAATGAGGGACTCACCAGGCTCACGTTCTGTATTTCAGTGGAGATGGATCTTAGCCTTGGGTGACCTGGCTTATCCTTAAAGATCATCTCCCATCCTCCCCAGGGGTGTCTGTTTGCAGAAACAAGAAAGGGATGAACTTGGCCCTCTTATGGTGCCTTGGATGAGATAAGATCTGTTCCCTTTACTTTCTGTTGCTAATTAGCAGTTTATAACTCAGATTTTTTCATCTGAATCCTTGGGAAAGACCATACATTTGTGAACAACTGAGCTTCCTTTTGTTGGATTCAGTGGTTTTTGAGGATTCATCATCAGGTGGTGCTTGTCCTAGTACTTATCCCTGCATTCCCATTCTCCCCCTTGTGTGGATGAAGAGGCAAAGAATGAAGAAGGAATAAGGTCTGAAGACGGCACTCTCAAATGACTTTCTTTTGTTCTGCCCTCCCATTTAAAAACAGGTTGCCGTTTGGCTTCAGGCTTTCCTGAAGTGTTATCTCGTGGATAAGAGGACAGAAAAGTTGTGGTCTGAAGTGGTTTGCAGGTCGACCTACTCTCTCTGGACATAGAATAAGCAGGCATCCTTTGAGGATCCCCACCCGCTGGCCGGGAAGTCTTACAGCAAGGGATTAGTACCTTGGTGAAATTCACCTTCCTCTCTACCTTTGTCTGCACCTACATCCTGTGTTACCTGTAGTTTTTAGACTCCTAATGCCAGGTTGGAGTCCTGGCTCGGCTGCTAACCAAACGTTGGCAGTTCGAATCTACCAGCCACTCCTTAGAAACCCTATGGGGTAGTTCTGCTCTGTCTGTAGGGTCGCTATGAGTTGGAATAGACTCGACAGCAGTGGGTTTGGAATACCAGGTTGGCCACAGGACCTCCTGAGGTTTGATATGTGCTAGAAAAATGGGAGATATGATTTGCTAGGTAAGCTCAAATCCAGTCGTCTAATTTAACAAGCATTTATTCCCCTCATTGCTATGTTCCACTCCTGGTTTAAGTTTCTATTATTTGGGCTGAAACTGAAATAAGCTAATTTTTTGGTGGCGGTGGTAAGGCAGCCAAGGAGGGAGTTAGTGGTACTTTTCAAGGGTTTAGCACATGATTTCTACTATTTTTCCAAAGCCCAATTTCTTCAAATGAAGTTGAGCGTAGAAGGTTCCAGCAGCTGAAAAAGCTCAGGTCTGTCCTGATCAAGCACATGCCTTAACAGCCAGTTCTGTCTTCCCTAGACCTTGACACCCTGTGCTTCTGTGTGTGTCTCGGGGGTACAATCTCCTCTAATCTGCCTGTACCAAATGGGTTCTCTTGAAGTACCATTTTGAAGCCAGGCTTTTTGCTGTTGCTACTACCCAACTGTAGCCTTAGCTTGGCTCACAGGAACTCTCCTCACCGGCAGATGAGAGCAGGGCTGCTCCCAGGACGTGTGTGTCTCCAGAGGTTTCCACTGGCATCTTCTTGTAGCTCTCCTGCCTGAGGCAGCTACCTACGAAATTTGGTTATGCATCTCCGCAACGCAGCAAAAAGGTCCAGACTTCTGCATCCTAACTTTCTGACTACCTTTTCCTTGACTTCTGAATTTGTTCTTTTTAGCAGCCTTCTTCCCTCAAGTGAGCCAAAGAGTGGTGTTTTGAGCTATATATGTGGCTGCTATTTTATTTTGTTTATTTTAATGTGAGGAACTCATAAATTGACTTTCAGTGGGATCTGGTGAGAGAAGATAGGTCTGTATGTTAGGACCCCTGAAGTGGAGCCCCACTGTTGGGTTCTTGAACGTTATTGGTAGATCCATGAATAGCTGAATGGTCTGAGGCTACTGATGACATACAAGTGTGTTGGAGGGAGGATTGTGATACAAGGATAGCACTGTTTGGCCTGAAAGGAACACTAAGTTGAAGGACTCCAAAGAGCAGGCTCTAGGGACACTGGCCCATGTTCTTAAAGGATACTCTTTAGTAGCGAGAGGCTGAGCAGTCAGACATCGCACGCTGCTTGGTTACATACCCCTGAAGAATGACTGCCACTTTTTGCCAGGTGGATTAGGGTGAGTCCCAGTATTTAGAATGCGTTTGATGCTGATCACCACGGAAAACTCATATATTTGCACCCAACACACCTGGAACATGAAAACAGCTCTGCCGACCCACATGAATTTCCTTGGCTGCACACGGGAGAAGACTCCTTGTTACCCAGTCTTTGCTCCCAGGGCCCAAACCCATTCCTGTTCTCTAATTAGCCAATTTGCTTTTCACCATGAAGGATTATATGACTAAGTGATAGCTTCCCCAAGGTTCTCATTATGCCATTCTGAGCTTTTAGGCCCCTGGTAGTGGTTTTACATCTGGTCTGAACTGCACCTCAAGCCATGGGCTGCCCACTGAGTCTATCCAGCAGCTGCCTGGGTGTGCACTTAGGGAGCTCCTGGTCTGAAAGGCCGTTTGGAAGGGAGAAGCTCTTGGGTATCCATGCCATATCCATTCAACCCACCCCTTTCCCAATCATGAGCACAATGGTCTTACATTGGATTTTTGTAAAAAAAAAAAATAAAATAAATGGAGACTTTAACTCAAACAGCTTGGAGGTCTTTTGTGATTTTCCTCAGCAGGGACAGAAGAGACCTGAGAGAAGGTGCCTGCCTGGTCCTAGGCAGCCACCAGTGCACGGCCAGACTGGGACAGCTCCTAGCATAAGACTGTTGGCTGTGTGATTTGGTCCTGGGAGTAACCTCTGTACGTGAACCTAGGTGATGCTGTGAACTGAACGTACATGAACTGGACACAGGCAGCCTTACCTGTGTCCAGGTCTGGGATTAGGCATTTTGACTAGATAGGATCTTAGATGTCATTTGAGTGATTTAAACGGGATGTGTGATGGTATGTGACATGGCATACAAATTTTATTTTTTAATGGTAACTTTAAAAATGTGTGTGGTGTGGTGGGGAGCTAGAGTGCACACACAGAAGAGGGCTGTCTCAGAATGCCCAGATGTGGGCTATAGATTATTCACGTACAGGCAGCTCACTAAAAGCACCTGCATCTAGTTGATGCTTCATAACTGTCAGAGCCCCCATCTTTTTTGGTGTCCTAGGTCTTAGAACTTCTGCTTAGGGCATCACAGCCATCCTCAGGGAGAGCACTGAGTCACGGGGTTTTGAGGAGATAGATGGAGATGAGTTGAGGGTTGCTCTTCTGGGCTCTGCAGTTGGGAGTTTGGTTTTCGCTGACAATCCTAAGAATGAAAGGGATCTCAGCGGTCAGTGTCGCTCCTCAGGCCAGGCGATTGAGCAGGCTGCTGCTTTGGTTGGTGTTGCTCCTCAGAGTGGGTGATTGATCAGACTGGTGCTCTGGAAGGGTTGCAGTAGGTGATGGGGAGACTGCCCTTAGGGTGGGAATTCCTATTTGGTCTGGAGTTTTGGTTGCCAGCAACCTATTCATGAAGCCATCTGTCTGCTTGTTACAACTTGCCCTGTAACCAGAGAGACTTGACCAAGTTGCATGAGGCTGTAGTCACTCAGTGTCTTAATATAACCAGAGATAATGTGTCTACTGAGATTCTGCTGCTGTGTGGTTCTGGCTTGAACTTAACAAGGTAAGCCAAAGTGGGAAATGTTAGCTGTTGATATTTTTGTGACTCAAGTTGAAGGTTCTACAATATTTCCTAAAATATAGTTAAGAAGGATAATGTCATGGGTAAGCCTATGGACTCTGGAGTTAGACTATGTGGATTCAAATCCTGGGTTCTCCATTAAACTTTGTGGTTAGAAGCAAGTTATTTACAGTATTTTAAGCTTCCATCTCATCTATAAAATAGCAAAAAAAATGCTTCCTTAAAGATCTATTGAAAGTTAATATAATGTCTTTTACCACACCATGCACTGTAATGGCTTATTGCTCTGCTTCCCACACCAGATTGTAAGCTTCTTGAGAACAGAGCACATAATAGATGCACAACAGTTTGTTTTTTAAATGAATGAATGATTTGACAAAGATACTAATGAGGGCCGCATAGAAATAGCTGCCACAAGCTGATGTAGTAGTACTGTAGTTCTTCGGAAATATTGTATTAATGTGGTGTTACCAGGTAGTTGAAAGAAGCCTGGTACAAAATGGCTGAGAAGTCTTATATCCACTATTCTCTGTATTATTTAAATCTTAATTAGCAAAGCAGGATAAGAGAGAGTGCCAAAAAGAATGAAAGACAGACTGGATTTTAGGAGAGAGCATTAAAGTAGGGGTGGATAGCCCTACCTGAGGCCAGGTTTGGTTTGCTATTTAATTTTACCTGTCTCTTGACCTGTTTTAATTAAATTGTTTTACCTTTCTCCATTTATCTTTATATGTGCGAAAGGGTGCAAATCCTGTCATGGTGTACATTTGTCATGTTAGAATTTAAACTCTTCAATTCTGTTTATTTAAAACTATTGCCCCCAACATTTTATTATGAAAATTTTCAAACTACAGCGAAGTGGAAAGAATTTTATTGTATAAACCTGTATACCTACCATCTAGATTCCACCACTGATGTTTTTCTCGTACTTGCTTTATAGCTATCCATCTACCCATCCTTCTCGCTATCCTTTTATCCATTCTAGTTTTGGTGCATTTCAAAGTAAATTACTGACATCAGTGTACTTCCTTCTAAATACATGCACACACATATCATTAACTAGAGGTAAATATGTGTTCCCATATTTTTAATGTATAACTCAAATCCCTATCACAATATAAAACATCACCATCAACCCAGAAATTTCCCTCATGCTCCTTCCTGGTCAGTCCTGACCTCCACCCCCTAGAGATAACCAATGTCCTGGAGGTTTTTTTTTTTTTCACCTTGAATCAGTTGTTCCTGTTCTAGAATGTTCGTATAAAAGATATACAATTTTTACTCTTTGTGTAAGGCTTCTACAAACTCAGCATAATGTTTTTGAGATTCATCCAGTGTTGTTGCATGCATTAGTAATTTGTTCCTTTTTATTGCTGAGTAGTATTTCCTTGTATGAATATAACAGACTGTGTCCATTCTATTGATAGACACCTGGGCTGTTTCCAGTTTTTGGCTGTTATGAATAAAAGCTGCTATGAATATTCATGTAGAAGTCTTTTTGTGGCCATATGTTTTTATTTCTCTTGGGTAAGTAACCTAGGAGTAGAATCGTTGGGTGACAGGATCTATATGTACACATACATATATACACACATAATAAATACATATTTCTTTATAAGAAACGACCAGATCTTTTTTCCAAAGTAATTGTACCATTTGTACTACCACTAACAATGTTTAAGAGTTGCAGTTGTTCTACATCCAAACAAGTGGTGGTGTCAGTCTTTTCAATTGGTGGGGGTGTAATGAAATCTCATTGTGGTTTTTATTTGCACTTCCCTGATGACTAATGATGTTAAGCACTTTTTCATGTGCTTATGCCATTTATTTCCTTTGTGAAATGTCTGTACAAAATTTTTCCCATTAAAAATTTGGTTTGTCTTTTTATTACTGAGTTATATCAATTCTTTACCTTTGTTATTAGTCCTTTGTCAGAATACATGTTCTGTGAACATTTTTCCCCAATTAGTGGCTTGCCTATCCATTTTCTTTATGGAATCTTCTGATGAGCAGAAGTTTTTAATTTTGATGAGGTTTAGTTTATAACTTTTTTCTTTTTAGTTATTGCTTTCTGTAACCTAAGAACCTGTACCTATCCCAAGCCATGAAGATACTGTCATATTTTCCACTGAAAGCTTTATGGTGTTACCTTTTATATTTAGGTCTATGACACATCTAGAATTAATATTTGTGTATGGTGTGTGGCAGTTTTTTTTTTTCCTATATGGATAGTCAGTCATTCCAGGACCATTTGTTAAAAAGACTTTCCTGTTAAGTGTGGGTCTGTTTCTGAGCTCTGTTTTCTGAAACGCTGATTTGTCAGTCCTTGGGACAGTCCCAGTCTGTCTTAATGTAGTTTTATGGTTAGTCTTCAAATAAAGTAGTTAAGTCCTATAACTCTGTTCACTTTCTTAAGATTGCTTTGGACATTATACTTGCTCTGTATTTCTATATGAATTCTAGAATCAGTTTGTCAGTTTTTTTAAAAAGGTGGTGAGATTTTGATTGGGATTGTACTGAATTTGTAGATTAGTGGGTAGAATTGAAATTTCAACAATACAGGTATACCTTGGAGATAGTGCAGGTTCAGTTACAGACCACCTCAATAAAGCAAACATTGCAATAAAGTGAGTCATATGAATTTTTTGGTTTCCCAGTGCGTATAAAAGTTATGTTTAAACTGTATTAAGTGTGCAATAGCATTATGTCTTTAAAAAAATGTACATACCTTAATTAAAATATACTTTATTACTAAAAAATGCTAACCATCATCTGAACCTTCAGCAAGTTGTAATCTTTGCTGGTAGAGGGTGTTGCCTTGATGTTGATGACTGCAGACTGATCAAGGTGGTGGTTTCTGAAGGTTGGGGTGGCTGTGGCAATTTCTTAAAATAAGACGACAATGAAGTTTGCCACATAGATTGACTCTTCCTTTCATGAAAGATTTCTCTGTACATGTTATGCTGTTTGATAGCATTTTCCCACAGTAGAACTTCTTTTAAAACTGGAGTCAAGCCTCTCAAACCTTGCTGCTACTTTATCAACTGTTTATGTAATATTCTAAATCCTTTGTTGTCATTTCAAAGTTTACAGCATCTTCGCCAGGAGTAGATTCCATCTCAGGAAACCACTTTCTTTGCTCATCCATAAGAAGCAACTCCTCATCCGTTAAAGTTTCATTATGAGATTGCAGCAATTCAGTCACATCTTCAGGCTCCACTTCTGGTTCTCTTGCTCTTTCCACCACATCTGCAGTTAACTTTCTCCACTGAAGTCTTGAATCCCTCAAAGTCAACTTCTTCCAAGTTCCTTATTTTGACCTCCTTCCATGAATCATGAATGTTCTCAATGGCATGTAGAATGGTGAATCCTTTCCAGAAGGTTTTCAATTTATGCTTGCCCAGATCCATCAGAGGAATCACTTATCTGTGGCTGCTACAGCCCTACAAAATGTATTTCTTATATGACTTGAAAGTTGAAATTATTCCTTGATCCATGGGCTGCAGAATGGATGTTGTGGTAGCAGGCATGAAAACAGCATTAATCTCCTTGTATACCTCCATCAGAGCTCTTGGATGATCAGGTGCACTGTCAATGAGCAGTAATATTTTGAAAGGAATCTTTTTTTTCTGAGCAGTAGGTCATAACAGCGGGCTTAAAATATTCAGTAAACCATGTTGTAAACAAATGTGCTGTCATCCAGCTCTGTTCTTCCATTTATAGAGCACAGGCAGAGTAGATTCAGCATAATTCTTAAGGGCCCTAGGATTTTTGGTATGGTAAATTGGCATTGGCTTCAACTTAAAGTCACTAGCTGCATTATCCCCTGACAAGAAAGTCAGCCTGTCCTTTGAAACTTTGAAGCCAGCATCGACTACTCTCTAGCTATGAAAGTCCTAGATGGCATCTTCTTCTAGTATAAGGCTGTCTTGTCTACATTGAAAAGCTGTTGTTTAGTGTAGCCACCATCAATTACCTTGGCTAGATCTTCTGGATAACTTGTTGCAGCTTGTACATCAGCACTTGCTGCTTCACCTTGCACTTTTATGTTAGAGACAGCTTCTTTTCTTAAACCTCATGAACCAACCTCTGCTAGCTTCAGACGTTTCTTCTACAGCTTCATCACCTCTCTCAGCCTTCACAGAAATGAAGAATTAGGGCCTTGCTTTGGATTAAGTTTTGGCTTAGGGAATATTGTGGCCGGCTTGATCTTCTATCCAGACCACTCAAACATTCTCCGTATCAGTAATAAGGCTGTTTTGCTTTCTTATCATTTGTATGTTCACTGGAGAAGCACTGTTAATTTCCTGCAAGAACTTTTCCTTTCCATTTACAAATTGGCTGTTTGGTGCAAGAGGCCTAGCTTTTAGCCTATAATAAAAAAATGTGAAATACTGCAAGAATTACCAAAATGTGATGGTAGACACACAAAGTGAGCATGTTGTTGGAAAAATGGCACCAATACACTTGCTTGACTTGTAGGGTTGCCACAAACGTTCAATTTGTAAAAAATGCAGTATCTGTGAAGCACAATACAGGGAAGCATAAAAAAATGAGGTATGCCTATATATTGAGTTTTCTAATCCATGAAGATGGTGAACATGATATATTTTTCCATTTAGTCAGGGCTTTAATTTCTGTCAGCCATGTTTTCAGATTTTTAGTGGAGAGATCTTACACTAAAAATCTTTCAGTAAGTTTATGCCTAAGTATTTGTTTTTTTAACACTATAATGAATGGAACTGCTTTTAGAAAAACTACATTATCCAGTTATTGCTGGTATACAAAAAAGTTGATTTTTGTATACTAACCTTGTATTCTGCAATCTTTAAACTTATTACAGTTGTTTTTTAGATTTCTTAGGATTTTTCTATATAAACAATCTTGTCATTTCCAAATAGAGACCTTTTTCACTCTTGTCTTTCCTATCTTTTTTATTTCCTTTTTTCCTTCCCCTTATTGCAGGGACTAGGACTTCTAGTATACTGTTTAACAGAAGTAGTGTAGATAAGCATGCTTACCTTGTTCTTGATCTTTAATATTTCACTGAGCTGTAGGTTGTTTGTAGGTGCCCTTTATCAAATTTTGGAATTCCCTTCTATTCCTAGTTTGTTGAGAGTTTTTAGATATTTAGATGTTGAATTTTGTCAAATGCTTTTTCTCCATCTATTATAATGATCATATGGTTTCTACTTTATTCTGTTATAGTGAACTATACTAATTGGTTTTCAATTATTTAATTATCCCTACATTCTGGGGACAAACTACTAGCTCATGGCATATTATCCTGTATTGCTGGGTTCAGTTGGCTAATATTTTAAGTATTTTTGTGTCTGTGCTCATGAGGGATATTTAGTTTTGTTTTATTGTAATGTCTCTGTCAGGTTTTGGTATTAGGGATATGCTGGCCTCATACAAGAAATTTAGAAGTATTCTCTCCTGTTTTTTGATGTTGTTGTTGGGTGCCGTTGAGTCAAGTCTGACTCATGGCAACCCCATGTGACAGAGTAGAACTGCCCCATAGGGTTTTCTAGGCTATAATCTTTACAGGAGCAGATCACCAGGTCTTTCTCCTGCAAACCTGCTTGGTGGGTTCGAACTGCCAATCTTTCAGTTGGCAGCTGAGCGCTTAACTGTTGTGCCACCAGGCCTCCTACTGACATATTAGGCTGGGTAATTCTTTGTTGTGGGGGCTGTCCAGTGTTTTGTTTCTCTGGTGAGTTAAAATCATCAGAGGCTGCACAATGCACAGAATACAGTAGGTGCTTAATAAATGGTTATTGATTGGAAAGTGCTTACTGATGATTGGAAAAGACTGTTAAGTCAAAGTTCATGATTTTTGAAGTATGTGAACAATGCAATTAGTTACTAAAGAGTTATATTGAATAATCTAAAAAAGTTAAGTGAACTTTTATTTCATTTGATAATGTGTTTTATTATATGTTACACAAATTAAAATTACTTTTTACTTGTGACTGAGTTCATATTTGTATGTCAGGAAGACTTGTGAATGGGTTAGAAATTATTATTGTGGTTTATCCTAGAGAGGGGTAAAGGGTAATTCCTGCTAACACAAGAATTATTATTTAAGATCTACATCTACATTTTTTTCAGCAGCCTCAGATACCAAGATCAGAGATACAAGAAACATTCTACATGTCTGATGATAAAACATGGGTAAAACATCTTTCAAGGATCTGTGGCCCTATGATTCAAAAAATGTTTAATATATGTGAAATAATGATTTTATGTGGCGATTAAAACCTATACCTATAATGGGCTACCAAGGAGCAGTGATGACTGTGGCACTTAGTCTATAAACTCATGACTGGTGCTGGTTCTAGCCTCCAACAAGATTAGACAGGTTTTGGCTCAGTTCTACGCTGCTTATCTCCAGAATTGGAGTTGGTTATTTGTACCCTATTTTAGGTTCAAGGAAGAGTAAGGTTATTTACCTGTAACTCCAATGCAGTGAATTCAAAAACATCAGACGTTACCTATCTTCCTGCAGTGTAGCATGAAATGAGACAGCATTCAGTTCTCCACATAGCTGGACTCAGGGCCAGAGAAAAGAAGTCTCCCACTTTCCTACCTACCAGTTTGTCTGGCACATATTAATGTATCATCATACAGGCTTGAAAGTTTTTTGCTTTTGTTTCTGTTGCCACTTTATTGTAGTTCGGAAAAGCTGAGTCCTGCCTCTATGGGACAACTGTGACAAAAACTTTAGCTCTCTGGGGATCACGGAGAGAAGTAGTTGATATTTTTACAAGAGAAGAAATGGACTTAAACAGGCACATTACCTCTTCCTGACCAGCTCCTGATCCCTGATACTCATATGTGACATTGGCAGAAGCCACTTATTGGCTATGTATCCATACTTTGGGAGCTACTTAACCACTGTACCTCAGTTCCTCATTCAACGCCTTGACTGCAGCCTTGTGGAAAGATGACCCTGAGCTAGGAGGACACAGCTAAGCCATATCAGATTCCCAACCCACAAAAACCATGAAATGATAAACATTTGTTGTTTTAGGCCACTAAGTTTTGGAGTAATTTTTTATGCAACAGATAATATACCACTACACAGAAAGACTTAAATAAAATTATTAGGTTGCTCCTCACTAATCTTTATGGCTTTTCAGTTACTGTTTATTCATTAGGATTTTGTTGGCTTTGAGTAGAAATTTTTCTATACGTCACACTCTTCACCAGGTTGGTGCCAGGAGTTAGTGGGCTGCATTGCCGATGACAGAGCTATCCATCAGTGGTAGAACTACAGTTATTAAAGGGAAGGTTTTGCCATTTCTTCTGGTTCTTCTACTAACTAACCTGGATTGCTATCCAAATATCCGAAGTCCAAGTAAATTTATTAATAACTGCTTTCTCTTCATACTTGGAAAGACCAGCTCTAGATTTTCTCTCTGCTCTAATGAATGATTCTTTTGCTTCTTCCTGTCTGTGACTTCTGTCTCTAAGTGGGTGGTGATGACTTCACTGAACCTTCATAATCTCTAAATTATTCTTTACCCATCAGGTATTTACTGAATAATTTGTATTTATGTACTGTCTCTCTAGAAACCATCCTGCATGGGATCAATGTCTTAGGCTCCCCAGTCAAGCTCTTTAACAGAAATCAAATGTTCAAAAATCCAAGTTATTCCTAAACAGATCATTGGAAGAACATTTAAATAAAATAACCATTTGATTTCTTTTGAGCTTTATAGTACTTAAGCATTTTTCAAATGTTAAAATATTTTTAAAAATTCTCTCAAATTTTATTAGGGAGCATGCCTACGTGTGATGCATATTTACAATTCCCCTCCTAAAAACAAAACAAAATCTTCATAGCCATGGCATGTCAATTTCTTGTAAAGTCAGTCTTCTCCCCTAGTGTTGGCTTTTGTAGTTTATTCTGTAGACACATCCAAAGAGACCTGCTTAAGCATTCCTGTGTCCAAGTCTGGCAAAGCTGGAGATGGCAAAAAGGAAGTTACTTTTTGTGTCCCTAAGGAAAAAGAACAACAGCTAAGAACTCATGCCCATTCATAGCTCATTCTAAGACAGAGAATTGGCAATCAGCTCTCCATAAAACCTTACCAATCAGTTCCACGTTGTGTTAGGTGCCATCAAATTGGTTCCATACTGACCCTATGTACAACAGAATGAAACACTGCCTGGTCCTGTGCCATCCTCACAATCGTTATGTTGAGCCCATTGTTGCAGCCACTGTGTCAGTCTGTCTTGTTGACAGACTTCCTCTTTTTCACTGACCCTCTACCAAGCATGATGTCCTTCTCCAGGGACTAGTCCCTCCTGATAACATGTCTAATGTAAGTAAGATGAAGTCTCACCATCCTCCCTTCTATGGAGCATTCTGGCTGTACTTCTTCCAAGACAGATTTGTTCTGGAAGTCCATGGTATATTCAATATTCTCCACCGGCACCATAATTCAAGGTATCAATTTTTCCATGGTCTTCCTTATTCATTGTCCAGCTTCTGGATGCATATGAGGCGATTGAAAATACCATGGTTTGGGTCAGGCATACCTCAATCCTCAAAGTGACATCTTTGCTTTTTAACACCTTAAAGAGGTCTGTAGAAGATTTGCTCAATGCAGTATAGTTTGATTTCTTGACTGCTGCTTCCATGGGTGTTGATTGGGGATCCAAGTAAAATGAAATCCTTGACAACGTGAGTATTTTCTCCATTTATCATGATGTTGCTTATTGGCCCTGTTGTGAGGATTTGTATTTTCTTTATGATGAGGTGTAATCCATACTAAAGGCTGTAGTCTTGATCTTCATCAGTAAGTGCTTCAAGTCCTCTTCACTTTCAGCAAGCAAAGTTGTGTCATCTGCATACTGCAGGTTGTTAATGAGTCTTCCTCCGATCCTGATGCTGCGTTTTTCTTCATATAGTCCACCTTCTCAGATTATTTGCTCAGCATACAGATTGAATAAGTATGGTGAAAGGATACAGCCCTGACACACATCTTTCCTGACATTAAATCACACAGTATCCCCTTCTTCTGTTTGAGCAACTGCCTCTTGGTCTATGTACAGGTTCCTCATGAGCACAACTGTTCTGAAATTCCCATTCTTCATGTTATTCATAATTTGTTATGATCCATACAGTCAAATGCCTCTGCATAGTCAATAAAACAGAGGTAAACATCTTTCTGGTATTGTCTGCTTTCAGGCAGGATCCATCTGACATCAGCAATTATATCTGTCATTCCATGTCCTCTTCTGAATCTGGCTTGAATTTCTGGCAGTTCCCTGTCGGTGTACTGCTGCAACTGTTTTTGAATTAACTTCAGCAGAATTTTACTGGTGTGTGATATTAATGATATTGTTTGATAATTTCCACATTCTCTGGGATCACCTTTTTTTGGAACAGGCACAAATAAATGGATCTCTTCTAGTTGGTTGGCCAGGTAGATGTCTTCCAAATTTCTTGGCACAGTCAAGTGAGCTCTTCCAGCGTTGCATCCATTTGCTGAAACATCTCAATTGGTATTCTGTCAGTTCCTGGAGACTTGTTTTTCACCAGTGCCTTCGGTGCAGCTTGGACTTCTTCCTTCAATACCACTGGTTTTTAAGCATATGCTACCTCCTGAACTGGTTGAATGTCAATCATTCTTTTTGATACAGTGACTTTGTATTCCTTCCATCTTCTTTGATGCTTCCTGTGTCATTCAGTATTTTTCCCATAGAATTCTTCAGTATTGCAACTCGAGGATTGAATTTTTTCTTCAATTCTTTCAGCTTGAGAAATGCTGGGCATGTTCTTCCTTTTTGCAGGTCTTTGCACACTTCGTTATAGTACTTTGTCTTCTCGAGCCACCCTTTAAAATCTTCTTCAGTTTTTTTAATTCATTTCTTCCGTTTGCTTTAGCTACTGTATGTTCAAGAGCAAGTTTCAGTCTCTTCTGACATCCATTTTGGTCTTTTCTTTCTTCTCTTTTTAATGACTTTTGCTTTCTTCATGTATGATGTTATCCCGTAACTTGTCTTGTCTTTGGACATTAGTGTTCAATGTGTCAAATTATTCTTGAGATCGTCTCTAAATTCAGGTGGGTTATTCATAAGGTTGTACTTTAGTTCCACAGTAGTTTTATATAGTTTTTGGACCACTAAATCCCTTTGTGATGCTCAGCTGTTAGCAGAATTTTGAAGGGTTGACTACAGACTGAATGTCAACCAGTCTAAAAAGATGGTGAGAACAGTAGGCTGAGCTGGGCCTACTACTATAGTTCATCAATTCGGAGACTTGTTACCCACCTTTTTCCCCTCACATTTTAATACCTGCAATATTGGCATATGTTATAATTGATGCTATCTTAGATTTGATGTAATCTGGTAAATATCTGCTTTAAACAATTCAGAAGCAGCATATGTCAAGTGTAGTAATTTTTTGTGAGGAGTTATTTTTCTCTAAAACCTTATGATTACTAGTGGATCCAGGGGTATCTGAGTTAAATGCTCTCCTGGCAGAGAATCTTGATGATCTGTGGGAAAGTCGGTGATCGGCAAAGATCAACTAGTGGAGCCTGAGCTAGTTGTTAGCTCATAAAATAGAGGCTGGTGTTATCAATTTATGTCGGTGTTTTTCAGAGACATAGCTCACGTTAAGTTAAGCACATTTTCATACAGTTTAAGAAAAAATATTTTTGCGTTTCTGGAAACGATGCTAGGCTATATGACTTAATGCTGTGGTGTTTTTGACGTGTATGCTGTTCTGTATATTTTCATATACTAAATCAATGTAAACATTGTAGGTTCAACAGAGTACAGATACTTGTATAAAAAATAAGTTTTATTAACAAAATGGCCTCACAATATAAAATACAGTTAGATGGGTTCATTTCCCTAATTTTTGGGGATCATCTTTCTTTTTAGGTCCAGCACTGTAAGCAAGTAAATAAAACAAAATCAAAGACTAGTCCCCCAGCGGAGGCATGAGAAACTAGGAAAAGCAAACATGATACGTAAGACAACCAGTCAGTCATCTTTTACCTTCCCTTCCACTATTAGACTCTTGAAAAGCTGTATCTGTCACTTTTGCTACTCCTCAGCTTGTTGCCTGACCATCCTGGCTACTCTAGAGACCCAGAAATGGGAAGAAAATGAGTCTCAAGTTAAATGGAAAGTTCTTGCCTGAAACAGTGCTAGGAATCCAGGCCGGGAGATGGTGGTCATTACTTCAGATTATTTCACTCAAGAGCCACTTCTTCATTACTTAAGCAGAGACATCATAAAGACATCCAACAGCTTTTTGTCTCCTTCCTCAGCTGACTTGCGCTGGGCAGCCATTGTGACAGACTATAGGATTTCATGGAAGTGGAAATGGCTCAGATACTCCATTTAGAACTTTTGTAAAAATTTGAGGACGAGGTCCCGCAGTCGCACCCTGAGCATCTCGTCACTGTCACAAATGATATGAGTTGAATCTTCCTCAATCTGGATCAGTGTCTCTGCTTCCTGTAGCAGGACGATATGGCCCTTGGCTGTGTCTTCCACCTTAATATCACTGAAGCCATGCTGCTCCAAATGAAAAGAGAAAGGGAGATTGATGGGTATTCTGAAAAGCAAGGGACTGACTGAGAAGGTATTTCAGCAACTGAGGGCTCTAAAAATACTTCTCAGACTTGACTGAACTGAACATTTTAGGAAATGGCATTTTTGATACTGCTCAATACAACTCTTTAGTTTAAAAGGGCCTACTACTAAAGCAATAAGAGTCAACCACAGGTTCATATACTTTAAAAGGTGTCCCCAAACATACAAAATCTCATGCAACACATGACAGAATTTCCACAACCTGTTTAAGCTTTTTTGACTTATCTGAGGAACACATCAAAGCACCTGTGTTCTAGGCTGTTCCTATCATCAGCCTCAGTACCATGTCCATGTTCCCTGTTAACAAAGCCCCATCCTAAGCCTCAGCTGTTCTTCTGAGCTCCCAGGAAAATGCCAATCCTGACAGCAAGACATCAGTGACTGTGGGATTTGGCAAATCCCTGTCAAGGGAGAAGGAGATAAAATAGCATAGCAAATACCTCTCTAGGTATTTCTAATGCTGATTAAAGAAGCTTCTTACAAATCAGACATCCAGCTGAGAAGAAAAGAAGTGGAAAGAAGACTGACCTGCTTGAAAGGGACACAAAACAGGTAAAGGACACTGATCTGGGGAGATGCTCCACATTTAGTTACGGAAAGCACATCTGTGGTTTTGGACAGTTACTAACATTCCTCCTGCAGTAAGGAGATGAGGCAGAAACAGCAGAGGGGAACATTTAAAGTCAAGTCCTAGGGGTTAATTCCTGGAGAAGCCAAGTCTTTCTGGGAAGCAAGTTGTTTCAAGTTTTTAAAAATATAAGTCGAGCTTTTGACTTGTCAATATGGACCAAGACCACTTCCAGCTTATGAGGGAGGCAAATGCCAGTAAGTTCACCTGTATCACATAGTGTGTCTAAGAGAATTCGACAAGTTGGCTCTTCTTTGGGGGGAAATGAAAAGATGAATGGAGAAAAAAGTGTATGCGGAAAAAAAAACTAATGGAGAAAAATTCTAAGAAAGCATTTACTTTAAGATTTGAAAGAACTTAGTCATTGAGATACTTAGTTTGGACAAAAGGCAGTTACTAATAGTTTAACAGAATAAAATTTCCTTTCCTGTAATTACTTACTGGACTTAGTTGCAGTTCTTGCAAGAAGCAGCATGAATATTATTTTTAGCCAATTCCTTCATATCAAGGATTCTATAATCCTAATAAGAAAACAGTCTCCAAAGTCCTGTGACTGAAGCCAAAATTTAACTTTGACTAAATATATCTAACTATATATTTTTAAACTCTGGCAAGAATAACTTCCATTGGAGAAGCAGGTTATTAGGGATGAGGGTGTAGGATGGACCACTTTGTTCTCTCTTTGTGCCCTATCTGGGAATTGCTGGGCTCGTTTCCCAAACCACCAAAGATCTAGCAGCACCGATGCCCTCTGCCCACACTTCCAGCCTTAATCCTGGCTCAGCCCAGAGAGACCCACAGGTCCTATGAATAGGCGTGCTGTCTTCTCTGACAGGAAGGGGTCGTCTTTTTTTTTTTTTTTAATTGTACTTCAGGTGAAGGTTTACAGAACAAATAGTTTCTCATGAAACAGGAGTACACATATTGTTTTATGACACTGGTTAACAAGCCCACGACATGTCAACCCTCTCCCTTCTTGACCTTTTTTTTTTGGTGAAAATATACATAGCCAAAGATACACCATTTCAAAAATTTCTACATGCACAGTTCAGTGATATCGACTACGTTCTTCCAATTGTGCTGCTATTCTCACTTTAGATGAAGGTTTACAGAACAAAATAGTTTCCCATTAAACATTTAGTACACATGTTGCCCTATGACAATGGTTAACAACCTCACAGCACATCAGCACTATCCCTACTCAACTGTGGGTTCCCTATCACCAGTTTTCCTGTCCGGAAGGGGTCTTCTTGCACGCAAGTGAGGATTGAGGGGATGGTTCTTCCTCAGCCCGGCTGTTCCCATCCTGCCCAACCTGTCACAGCTGCGTTTTTCAAGAGAAGCTTTTCCTCAGTCTAGTTTCCATAAGAAATGGGATTTGAAAAGGAATTTTTCTAGCTACCTAGTACTTGATGGTAAGGAAAGTGCTGGTAGAGAAACAACTGGGACACAGGAGAGGGAGGGCATTCTCTTCTCTCAACTCTGTAATTTCTTCCCTGGCTCTGTTCCTGGCATGACCATGGTCCAAGCAGATGCTTCAGGGGCAGTAGCTCAGACAGTGGAGGCTCAGACAACAACATACATTCCTTGAAGCAAGGGTGTCACAATGAGCACCAGAAAGGATCGCTTATATTCCTTATATAGAATAAGCTTAATTTACTCACCTTCTCCAAGGTCTGCACAAACTGCTCCACAGGAATGGAGCCACTCAACAAAGGCTTCAAAACTTTGCAGTCAGGAATGTCATCACTCACCCGCTTTCTCTTCTTACCACTTGTGGGCTGGGTGGGCCTTGGAGGGGGCTAGAACAAAAAGAAAACATGAATCTCGTCAAGAACTACATCTAGAGAAGCAGGGGTTAGGGCAGGTCACATTTAGAACTTGGCTGGTCCCTGAGTGGGTCCATCCTATCCTATGGTAATCTCTTCTCTGATACAGAGGCCTTGAATCATCCGTGGTGTGCAGACTCAGCAGACACTGGAGTTCAGGTTCACTGTTAGCTAAGGGTTCCATTTGGAGCCCTTCACAACACAAATAGGCTAATGCCAATCTATACCACATGGTACATCTTATTTAGCTATGATTTCTGCCTTTTATCAAGAAGCTTTAATTTTCAATCAATTCAGTTCTGTATTTGCTAAATAAATTCTTAATAATAAACTGTGCTGGCAACTGCAGGGATAGTAACAGCACAGTGGCTAAGGCCATCTGCTAGAAGACCAGACTGATATGGGTTGAAATCCTGCTACTTTCTGGCTGTGGAACCTTTGTCAAGAAACTGAAGGTCAATAAGTAAGTAAATAGATAAATAGATAAGTAAACAAATATATAAATAAATAACCTGTAAGATGGTAATGGTAGAATCTTGTGAAGATTAAATAAGATAATGCATGTTAAGGACCTAGCACAGTGCCAGGCTATTTTAAGTTTAAATAAGCAGCAGCTGTCAGCATATTGGAAATCCTAGTGGTGTAGTGATTAAGAGTTCAGCTGCTAACCAAAAGGTTGGCAGTTCGAATCCACCAGGTGCTCCTTGGAAACCCTATGGGGCAATTCTACTCTGTCTTATAGGGTTGCTATGAGTCGGGAATCGACTTGATGGCCATGGGTTGGGTTTTTGGTTTGGTCAGCATATTATGCAGAGGTACAAAGGTAAACAGTCCAAATCTTGAAGGATTTTTTTCTAAAGGGGAATAAGACAAGCGCCTAAATATCTACACTACCAGGCAGCACACGCACGATGCAACAGAGTGCTGTGGAGGCCAGCGGTATGCGAGCTTGTTCATCGTGTTAGCAGGCCACCAAAGGCGTTCCCTGCTTCACACAGGTACGCTCTGTACTTACAGGCATCCTACGGGAAGGGACTGTCCTTCTACTTTTTTAAGTCTCCCCCACAGTCCCCAGCTCATGTAGCACAGTACTCAGGGTGAAGTCTCAATGAATGGCTGCCTAATCAATGTGAAGGAGTGGTGCTGCTGCTTTCAGAGCTGTTACCAGCACTCAGGACCATGTGTGGCCACATCGCGTGAACATGTTCTCTTCCCTTTTATCTCACTGAGCCATGTGGCCAGAGACATTAGTAGGAAAGAATCTATATGCAGTGCCTGCCTCACTGTTTCAAATATAACCCATTAAGTAGACTCGTCTCTATATTTTGTGCTGATTTGGGAAGTATGTGTTCTGGGAGCTGGCTGAGATGCTATGATCGCAGTGAGGTGGCGTTCTAGTCTTCAAGGCCCAGGAGGTTCATCATAGATTCAAGCCTAGCCCACCCTCTCAAAGGATACCTGAAGAATGTGCTTGTTATCTTTAGTATGCAGCACAGCCGAAACGGTTGCCAAGGAAATGCCAGGCTTAATCTCAATGGGCACCAGAGAATCTGCAAGCTGAAAGTAGAGAAGGATTTCAGTAGGCTCACACTAAATGTGAGGGAAGAGGGGTGCGGTAGCTGTGTTACCCAATATGAGGAGTTGTGAGGCCACATTGGGCATTAGCTCCCCCTCCCATCTGGAGCTCGGAGTGAATGCTGATATGCAAGGGTCAGCACACCACATTCAGCAAGCTTACACCCCACACGCTCTGCCCAGCTACGTGGCTGAGTATTCCGTGCAAAACAGAATCTGTTGAAATTATCAAGTAAAGAATCATAAAGTTGAACCTTTACTGATTACCATTATTGATTTTTTAAAAAAATTTTTATTTACATTATTGCTGCCTAAAATTGACTAAATAACTTTATGGAAGAAAGGTGAAAATTTTTTTTAATAAAAAACATATCAATTACACTATCTCACAATAAAGAGGTAAGAGAAGACACAGTAGGTAATAGGGGGTGGTGATGGATGAACTGAGAAGAGGAAGAGTGACTGATTCCAATTTTCCAAGTGGTACAGTATCTCTTGGGTGCTTTTCATGGAGAGCTCTAGGCTATATAGCAGAGGCCATCCAAGAGCAACCAAATTTCAGTGCATGCTGGGACTCCAGTTTGTTGGCCCACTCTGCTTCTCCCTTTTGTCAGTTAATCCACAAATAATGCCAACACCCTGTCAGAGCACTATTTATCTGAACTCCTACAACAGCCTCAAAATGGCCCACCTGTCTCGTCTCCATTCTATCATATACTGCTTTCATGTGGCTTCCAAACAACTCTTAACTCTTTGATATAGCTCTCAAAAACCTGTAAGGGCTTCCCATTACTCAAAATACATATCAAGTACAGATTTTTCATTCTGGCCTTTATGTCCCTCCTTAGTCTGGCTGCCTTCTTCATCCTTATCACCTCTCCAGGTGGCTAGTGTCAGGTGAGAAGGACTGAGTGAGTTCTCTAATTCTTAGAAATCTGACTTCTCTCACAGGTGGAACACACAGCTTTTACCTGTGAGGCCATTCTCTTTCCCTAATACCTGACTTTGACGTGGATCCTTTTCTATGGAACTTCAGCCTCTCCCCACCCTAGATACTGGCAATAGCATATGCTATTATTAGGACCCCTAACACTATGGTTTAGCCACTTATTGTTCTTACATAGAGACCTCCTACCTATCCAAACCTTCCTTATTTAAAACCAAAATTAAATAAATATGCAAAATTCCATTTATGCAAACGAGAAGATTAGTATCAAATGGACAGAGGAAGCAGCTTAGGATATTTAAAGGGACTGACAGATGGCATGTGAGGACTATTTCATGAAGTAAGAAAATGTATATAGTGTGAAACGTTCTTTACTGAGGAGACAGGTATGTGCCAGTCTCTTGGCAATGCCAGTTCCTGTTCTTAAATGTCTCCATCCAAATTCTTTTCCTTCTCACACAGCAGTTATTCCTGTCACAGACAACACAGGCAAAAGCCAAAGAATTGGCTTCAGAGGTTTAGGGATGGCACTGTGCGAACCAAGAGGATGAGATCCTCTGCCTGGACAAGTCCATGAACTACGTCCAAGAAGACTCCTGGGAGGTACGGCTCTTCAAAAAGGTTGAAAATGTCAGGTGGCAGCTCAGCCAGAAGGGAAATCTGCCCAAAGCCTCCAACAACCACCTGCTATCCAAGGAAGAGGATTTTCCATCAGAACAGGCCTGTGAGGGCTGACATGTCAACATCTCCCAGTTTGTACTGATGAGGACCAAAAAAAAAGATGTATAAGGAAGCTGCAGAGAATAAATGATGTACTTTCCAGTTAAGGATGAAAACAATATCCATTAGTAGCAGCAAAACACAAAAAGCAGAAATAAGATTTTTTATAAAATTGAGGTGAAATTCACAAAACATAAAATTAACCATTTTAAAGCGAACAATTTAGTGGCATTTAATACATTCACAATGTGTAACCACCACCTCTAGTTCCAAAATATCTTCATCAATCCAAAAGAAAATCCTGTACCCATTAAGCACTCACTTCCCATTCTTCCCTCCTCCCAGCCTTTAGCAATCACCTATCTGCTTTCTGTCTCTTGGATTTATTACCTATTCTGGACATTTGTAATTGGAATCATACAATATGTGACCTTTTATGTCTGGCTTCCTTTATTTAGTATAATGTTTAAGGTTCACTCATGTTGTAGCATGTATCAGAACTTCATTCCTTTAAAAAAATTTTTTTTAATTGTAGTAAAAATATATGCTGTTGTTAGGTGCCATCAAGTTCCAACTCATAGCGACCCTATGTACAACAGAACAAAACACTGCCTGGTCTTGTGCCATCCTCACAATCGTTGTTATGCTTGAGCCCACTGTGGCAGCCACTGTGTCACTCCATCTCGTTGAGCGTCTTCCTCTTTTTTGCTGACCCTCTACTTTACCAAGCATGATGTCCTTTTGGGGGGCTGATTCCTCCTGATAACATGTTCAAAGTATGAGACATAGTCTTGCCATCCTTGCTTCTAAGGAGCATTCTGACTGTACTTTTTCCAAGGCATATTTGTTCGTTCTTTTGGCAGTCCATGGTATATTCAATATTCTTCGCTAACACCACAATTCAAAGGCATAAATTCTTTTTTGGTCTTCCTTATTCATTGTCCAGCTTTCCCGTGCATATGAGGTGATTGAATACACCATGGCTTGGGTTAGGCAGGCATACCTTAGTCTTCAAGCTGACATCTTTGCTTTTCAGCACTTTGAAGTCTTTTGCAGCACATTTGCCCAATGCAATGTGTCACCTGATTTCCTGACTGCTGCTTCCATGGGTGTTGATTGTGGATCCAAGTAAAATGAAATCCTTGACAATTTCAATCCTTTCTCCATTTATCATGATGTTGCTTATTGGTCCAGTTGTGAGGATTTTTGTTTTCTTTATGTTGAGGTGTAATCCATACTGATGGCTGTGGTCTTTAATCATCATTAGTAAGTAAAAATATATATAACAAAATATTTGCGATTTCACCGTTTTTATATGTACGATTCAGTGACATAAATTATGTTCATCATGTTGCTTCATTCCTTTTTATGGCTGAATAATACACCATTGTATGTATATATCCCATTCTGTTTATTCAAATTCATCTACTGATGGACACAGGTTGTTTCCACCTTTTGGATAATGTTGCTATGAACACTGGTGTACAAGTACCTGTTTGCATTACTGCTTTCAATTCTCTTAGGCAGGAGTGGGATACTAGGAGTAGAATCGCTGGGTCATCTGATAATTCTGGAGCTCTGGTGGTGCGGTAGTTAAGAGGTATGGCTGCTAACCAAAAGGTTGGTGGTTCGAATCCACCAGCTGCTCCTTGGAAACCTTATGGGGCAGTTCTACTCTGTCCTATAGGGTCGCTATGAGTCGGAATCGACTCAATGGCAGTGGGTTTTTTTGTTTGTTTGTTTGGTTTGATAATTCTATGTTTAACTTTTTGAGGAACTATCAAACTTTTCCCATAGCAGTTGAACCATTTTGCATTCCTACAAGTGATGTACAAGGGTTCCAACTTCTCCACATCCTCACCAACACTTGTTAATTTCTATTTTTTTGATTATTGCCAATCAATAAGATTTTAACCCATTCATTTCACAGATGCATTTTCCAGGAAAAATCAAATGAGACTTTTAGTTCTATCTTACACTGTACTTTAAGAATGATGGAAATCTCTACCCTTGTATAAAGTGGAATCAACAGAAAACTATTAGTGAGAACAATCCAGAGATCTGAGGGATAGCTGTTGAGCTTAGCTCCAGTGTTTTAGCCTTGCAGTTGTGGGAGGTTGTGGAGGAGAAAGGGAAGGTGATAGCACCAAATCAAACCACTCATTGCCATCGAGTCGATTCCGACTCATAGCAACCCTGCAGGACAGAGTAGAACTGCCCCATATGGCTATCAAGGAGCAGCTGGTGGACTGGAACTGCCAACCTTTTGGTTAGCAGCCGAGCTTTTAACTACTGAGCCCCTAGGGCTCCATATAAAAGATAGAGTCATAAAAATAAAAGCAAGAAAAGACTGAGGAGTGTTAAAAATAAAAGATGCCTGTCTGGAGCAGTGGTTCTCAAGTGGAGTCCCAGGGCCCCGGGGGCTCCCAGAGTCATTCAGGGAGCTGTGAGGTCAGTGCTAGTGTCACAGTAACACTAAGATGCGATTTGCCTTTTTCACTCTCATTCTCTCATGAGTTTTCTGTGGAATTTTCCAGAGGCTACATGACATATTTATCACAACAGATTAAATGCAGGAGGAGATGTGAGAGTCAAGCTGTCTTCTACAGCCAGATGTTATGGAGATTTAAAGTACAAAACAGTGCCCTTCTCTTTTTACTATTTTTTTTGAAATTTATTTTCATGAAAAAATATTTTAGTTATCTTGACATGTAATGGGATTATACTGCTATATTTTAAAAGTTTTAATTTCTTACATAGCGAATATCTATAGATATAACCCACATAAACAAAAGTTCTTTGGGTTCTTAATTTTTAAGGAGTTTTGACACCAAAAAGTTTGAGAGCTGCTGACTTGGAGTATTGAAATTGAAATATAAGCCTTCAGCCCCAGCTGCTGTAAAATACTAAGCTAAAATGTGAAGATAGTCATGTGCTGCAAAATGTCTGTTCAGGCAACATCCACCTGCATATATATCCATGGTCCCGTAAGTTTTTTTTTTTTTTTTCTTCTAAGGGAAAGCAGATCTTTTATTATTTCCGCTTAATGGTTTTAAAGACTCCAAACCCCCAGCAGGGCTTGAGGGGCATCCCAATCCTTGCAGTGCCTCCTCCTCCTCCTTTCCCTCCTGGCTTCATTCACCTGCCCAGCAGCTGTGCAGCCTTTCACTCCCACTGCAGTCTCCTTTGCTCCTGCCATGGGTGCTGGTGGGGACACTGGCTGGGCCTGGGGCACCACTACCAGCTGTTACTCCCGGTACCTGCACACCTGCTACAGCAGTCAATTCTCTGCGTCCCTGTGAGCCTTCCACCCTTTCCCTCCCTGGGCCTGGATGCGCACAAAGTCCCCAGCGGATACAACTGTCAGGCTTTGTCAGTGGGCTCATATGGTGTTCGCACCATGTCCAAATCGCATAATGCCCTACTTCACAGAAAGCAACGTATGGAGGATGTT
This sequence comes from Dugong dugon, assembly GCA_030035585.1. Classification (NCBI taxonomy): domain Eukaryota; kingdom Metazoa; phylum Chordata; class Mammalia; order Sirenia; family Dugongidae; genus Dugong; species Dugong dugon. Next base: position 43,515,405 of record CM057476.1, on the reverse strand, counting down.
AAGTCACACGTACCTGTACTGACAAAAATATTCAGACACTGGGCTAGCTTCTTTTACTTTTAAAACGTACAGAAAATGAAAAGCAAGATCATAAAAACACATTTAACATCTATAACAACCGGAAGGGATGGTCAGCCTACTTCTGTGTTAAAAACAATGAAACAAAAACTCGTCCAATTCTTGGAGTGGGAAATCTGCTCCCATCCAAAAAAAAACATACTAATGACAAATTATAGAAACAAAACAAAAATTCCCAACTGTAGGCAATATTAACCTAGTGGGTTGGGCAACCAGGAGTCTAAAGCTAAGAGTCATTATTTCAAAGTTCCAAAAGGCTTCAGGTGGACATCTGGTCAAAAAGAGCCTCTGCTGAGAGGAAGACTGAACTGGTGAGCCAGAGGTCTGCAAGGGCAGATAGGTGGGCGTAGGGCAGGATCTCAGAATCAAAGCTGCCAGTCTGCTCATACTGGATTGAGCAACAAGTCCCTGGGTGGCAAAATGGTTAAGCGCTGACCACTAACTAAATGGCTAGAAGTTTGAACACATCCAGAAGTGCCTTGGAAGAAAGCCTTGGTGATCTGCTTCTGAAAGGTCATAGACTTGAAAACCCCACGGAGTGTATTTCTATTCTGCACACATGGGGTTGCCATGAGTCAGAATCAACTCGATGGCATGGGTTTACTGTGCATCAGAATCACCTGGAGAGCTTGACAAAACAGATGGCTGGGCCTTATCCTTAGAGTTTCCAATTAAGTAGGTCTGAGGTGGGGCCTGAGAATCTGCATTTCTTACAAGTTCCCAGATGCTGCTGCTGCTCTAGGGTTGTACCTTGAACATTACTGCCCAACAGCATGCAGAGCTGAGAGAACGATCTGAGCAGGAAGGCTGCAGGTGGCGTGTCCCAGCATGAGTCAAACTGTGAGTTTTACTCTTGCTTAGGTTAAAGAACTAAATCTGTGACCCTTGTTAGGAATTAACTTTCGGAAACGAATGTACCAGTATCACTTGAGGTCTCTTCAGAGATGGAAGAGACACTTCCCTGCCAGTTGAGACCACATAAAATCTAATAATAGTACCTATCTCATATGATTGTTGTGAGATAATCCATGAAATGTGTTTAGTACAGGTCCTGGCCCATAGTAAGGGCTCAGTAAGTATCAGTTATTTTCATTATAATTAAATAGGGAAGTCAAGGGGCTGGACAAGTGAAATAGGGAGAAAGGGTAACCTGGAATTCAGAGCTGAAAGAATTTGTATCCTTTTGGGTCTTGATAGGATACAGCCTAAAAGGGAAGTGCTATTACAGCCACGCTCCAAGCAAACTGCGTTTTATAAAAGTGTAAAAAGTGAAGGAAATTCACAAGAGAGGCAGCCTTGACCATCTCACTCATGAATGAGCTATAATTAGAGGGAAATGGAAGTCAACTGGTTAGCCAAGTGTTTGCCTACAAGGACAAGCTGGTGAATTCACAAGCTCAAACTAAAAATTAATACTTTTTCTTTTTAAAGAATTATTAGATGACAAACATCCAAATGACCTTCAAAGTAGTCAACTTGAGGAGCTATGCATATATTTATAAAACTTTATTGCTTAAAATGTTTTTGACTCCCCCTTTTAAAAAATTATCTTTATAACCAATTTATAAGGCTTATAAGAAAATTTATATCATTGCCTTGAAGTTATAATTTGGTTTTGGCCGAAAACTCTATCACCTAGCTTGATTACCCCATCTTGATCACCAGACATAACTACAAATACTTTTCTAAAATTGCTTTCAGTAGTCAAATCTCACCTCAAAGGATGAAGATTTGCTACCAGTGACTATATTCTCACAGAAAGTCGACCGTGAACTGTTCTAACTCATTAGGGAGGCCCCTATGAAGGTGGATCTCCTCCTCTGCTTTCTCACGTCTGCATCTTTCCAGTCTAGGCTCACAACAGGACTTGTGCTTCCACTTACTCCTACTATATATTGGTGCTGAAAGCACACACACTGCGATGCTCCCTCCCAAGCACCACGAATGAAACAGAAAGGGGTATAAAATGTGAACGATTTTCTACTTACGTGTGCTTTAATGAAAAACAGGATTTCTTGCATTTAAAAAGCTCGTTAGTTTTGTGTTGTTCAATCAATTTTATTTAATTATTGAAATTGGCTTGAATCTCCTTTATCCACTGCTCTTAATTAAAAAACAAGAAAAGTTCAAAAGGTTAATTCTGGAAAGGACTAGATATACCGGAAACCGGGTCCCCATTTTGTGGGGAGTACAGTACCTGGTCCCTGTCCTGGGACCACCACCAGCCTTTGGCAGGGCACACAGAAATGAGCAACATGTGGTAGTTTAAAAGTTCAAATCCAATATCTGGATACTATTTCTGAACTTCAAACTCCAAAAATAACTTTGAGGACACTGGTTTTAATAAGTTTTCCTGCCTCTTGTCACTGTTTTTTAAAAAACATGTTGAAGCTATCTCAAAAGGCAAAAAATCAGAAGTAGCTTCCTACAGAGTTTTATATGCCGTAATTGCAGGAGATGGGCCATTTGACTCTCTTGTCTTCCTTCTCACAGTATATCTCAAATATTCCACATGTACAATATACTTCTTACTTTTTTCGCTATTAAGACAGAGGCTAAGATTTTTATACAAGTACGAAATATTTACTTAGATCAAAACTAAGATATGCTAAAATGGATATAACTAATAAGCATACATTCCTTATATTTTGGTTACTCTTATCTCCTCCATCTATCTTTGAAGTTCGATGAAACTTGATGCTTACTCATAAATGAGGACTAGGAAGGACAAGAAAGACCACAACCCCTAAGGAAGTTAAGGAAAGAGCTGGCATCAGCATTTCGATTTTCCAAGGTTCTAGCCTGGGACCTGGCCTACTGAATTGCACTGCTTAAACATTAATATAAGCAGCAGTCCTGACTTTAACAGCTGTTACTTCATTAGTTGAAAAAACAGAAAGCTCAGAAAATTCCATCTCTCTTCCTGGTTACTTGCTTAAGGGTCTGTGTTTTTTGGTTCATTCATATTTGAAACAAACCCAAAAGGAAGCCATCTCTGGGACAATCTTCTTCAAAAGACTCAGGTGGAACTTGAGTTTAGCCATGAGAAAGAAAACGGCTCACCTCAGGCATAATTTCAATCTTTTCATACCGACGTTTGAAGGGCAGGGCAAGAACCTCGGCCCGGTGATAGGACATGGCAGGGGGCTGGCAGTCAATCATCAGGTCCATCCTGTGGGACTGGGTTGGAGGTGGCTGGGTATACTGCTCAGGACACACTACGTGGAGGGGCTGGAGAAACCAGTGGGACAGGGTGAATGGAGAAGTAAAGAAACAAGATAAGGCTGTAAAGCAAATCAACCTACTCTGAATAAGGTCAGCATTTGCTAGGCTAGCTCACTATCTTAATTCTATCTTTTCAGATGCTTATTGCAACTTTCAGGCCACTTCTAACTCTCATCCTCTCAAATACAACTAACTGGTGAGAGGAGAGTGGAGCACTAAAAAACCCAAACCCATTGCTATTGAGTCAATTCTGACTCACAGTGACTCTACAAGACAGAGCAGAACTGCCCCATAGGGTTTCTAAGGCCGTAATCTTTATGGAAGCAGACTGCCACATCTTTCTCCTGCGGAGCGGCTGCTGGGTTCGAACCAGCCAACTTTTTGGTTAGTAGCTGGGCACTTAATGACTGTGCCACCAGGGCTCCTTAAGACACGAGCCCAGTGAGGGGAAAGAAGAATAAAAGTTTAAGGGAAAACCCCTGAACTTCCAGCCATGTTGATGAGCGAAATATTTATTTTGCTTTTTTTTTTTTTAAATTTTTTTTACTACTTAAGTTATTTTCATGCCCATATGTCTTCTCCTAACTGGTCTCTAAGTTCTTTGAGGGCACAGTCTTTAATACGTACCATGTCTACTGTTACAGGCTACTGGCTGATTAGTGACAATTGTGATTTTTCATGCTAGTTTGGTATTCGTGGTTTTGAGTTTCTTCTGTTGCCTGCAGGTCAACTGGCATTAGATAGTGGGTACTGTGTGGTCAAGCCACATACTTAATCATTTGCATGGAATATGAGATAGAACCTTTTTTTTTTTACAAAATGTTTCTTTTTGTTAACTTGTGAGAAAAAAAAAAAAAATTAGTAAACCAAAGTATACTTTAGACAAAGACCATCCAATTGAAAACTTGGCACCCACAGGGTTTCATACAGTAAATGATTCTACATAAGAGTTTTTGGACCAAGCCTCAAGTTCCCTGAAGAATAAGACTTTCTAACAGGCTTAACTGGTTGGATTTAAAACAGCACTTGTTCTTTAGGGCTAATCTTTCCCTTCTTCCTCAAACTTCTTTTTCCTGATCTAGTTAGTATCTTTATAATCCTGTCTCAAAGCCATCTGACTCCACAATCACAGCCTGAGGACTTCTCCTAGGTTTTCCTCTCCTAAACTGGAGATCAGGTCACATCCAGTGTCAAATATTAGCACACTATGCGTAGTGGTTAAGTGCTATGGCTGCTAACCAAAAGGTAGGCAGTTCAAATCCACCAGGCGCTCTTTGGAAACTCTATGAGGCAGTTCTACTCTGTCCTGTAGGGCTGCTATTAGTTGGAATCCACTCGACAGCAACGAGTTGGGTTTTTTTTTTTTTACATGGTGGCTTAAAGAGTTACAAAACTTGTTTAGGGACTGGGATTTGTAGTTATACTTAGTAATGAAAACCAACAGGCTCTTAACTGTTTCTTCCAGCATGTTGATTAGGAGACAGTGGGGTATCAGATTACCCCAACGAGGCCAAAAATTGGTTAACTGCTCTCATTATGCCTAGCCAGGAAAAGCTCATATTCTCTTCTTGTAGAGCAAGAAAGTTAGTGATCGCCATAATCAATAATCCCTGTGCTCCAGAGGCTCTTCATCCTTCTCTTTTTCTTGTTACACTTCTTAGAGTTTTATATTAGACCCTCCCATCCTGAGGTCAAAGATTCTGTAAAGGGGAGGAAAGAGGATCTGAACTAGGTCAACAAATGAAGGGAGGTAATCGTATCTAGCTGAATTACTAGGTGGAGAGACACCAGAGTGAACCCTGTCTTCCTTGACAATTCCAATCCATTTTTCCTTCCCATTTACCAAAAAACTTACCATATCAGTAGTAATTGACCTAGTGCAGTGATTTTTCATTCCCTGCTTTCCCTCTACATTCCCCTCTGTGCATATATTCTTCCTTTTATCCACCACTTTACCTCAACTACTTCTTCCATTCTCTATGACAGAAAATGCAAAATGAAAAAACAAAAACAACAAAAAACCTCTAACAAATGCAAAACAACACTATTAGTGGTACTAACCTACATGTGCAACAAGGGCCCAATACATGTTTCAGGCAAATTGTCTTTCAATATAGTGAACATGTTTTTAGAATGACTTCTTTTGTCTTTTTTTTTGTGGGGGGAAGGGTACAATTTGCTTGTAACTGGAGACAGGCTTCCTACTGTTTATGCTTTCTTTTCCTTCCAGTTTTGATGTCTTTGGAGAGGAAACTTCTTTCAATACGTAATGATCATCAATTTTAAGTTTTCAGGGTAACTAGTATATGCCTCAGCATTCTGTGGACGTTCAGAAAGTTAGAAAAACAGGACTCAAATGCAGCTAGGCAGGCCTCCTACCTTTGATCAGAGATTTGTAGCTACACAGAAAGAATATCACCAAGTGAAGACACAAGCACGGTTTACTTCATTACCTGCACTTCTTTAAGCAAATTTGACACTTGGATGAAATTCAGTCGTGTGTCAATGGGGCAGTATATGCATTTCATGGCCAAAGGCTGGTAGGGAGCCAGTGCTTCCAGATAGGAGAAGTCAGGTTCTAAGGAAAACACAGAAAATAAATTTTAAAATGCAGGCAACAGAGGGGCTGCCCAGCAAAGAAGGTGGCTGGTGCCATCAGGGCCAAGTGAGGGGTAGCCAGAGTGGTCAGGGCAGGCAGATGGTGAGTGTGGTGAAGAGGCTGGTACACACAGGGAGATTGAGCAAATAAGTAAAAACATCGAGGAGGATGGGAGCCAGATTTCTTACTGTCAGAGAAAGAAGTAACAAATAAGGAAAGGAAGAGGTTAGAATGAACCCTGTAGGATGGACTTGGAATTGATAGTATAGGTGTTTACTCAAAGTTTTCAACACAGACAGATTTAACAAATGTAAAACAAATGATATAATTTAAAAATCACCATTTGGCAACCAGTATATAGTTACAATTTATTCAGATTAGAATCTCATCAACGTATGCTAAAAAAGTCAGATAAAAATTGGATGAAGAACAGGATATATACATAGTCTCAGTGTCCCTCCAAAAGTTACTTATTAAATACAAAGAGAAAACCGGTGACTTTACAGCAGAGAAACTTGGCATAGGCCACTTTAATCAAGTACTTAAAGTTAACAGTATGAGACAAATCAATGTCCTGGGCCACCTCCTGGACAGAATGTGCCTAGAAGAAAAAACAAACAAACAACAACAACATCAACCAAAACGGACTTTGACCCCCAGGGTCAACAAAATGCTTCCGCTGAGATCATTGTACTGCTGTCAGCAAGCCTGAGCACACTACGGATGGGCACTATGCTGACCATTCAGTGAGTTTGCTCTCTCTCTAGCCATGCCAGCCTGCTTGGCAGGAACTGTTCAACCCAACTCAAGGAAGCTGCCCACCTTAAGCCAAAAAACTGGCTCACTCTTGATGTGATAAAAGAAAACCGGCTCACTCTTGATGCAATAAATGACTTTCCAATACAGCCAGTGTCCCAACATCATGCTTACCCCCTCTTGCCACACACTGACTTATCCTGTGTATTTGGGATAACTGATAGAAACTTCTAATATCTAAATTACCACTCTACCAGCAGATCACGTTTCCCCAAGAAGAATACCTAGAAACCTCTAAAATGTGGCAAGCACAGGCTCCTTAGGAGGGCTGACTGACTCCCTTTTCACCTGTACTGAGAGCTACAATTCCCATCACACCAGCAGACATCATAAATGACACAGCTTCTTCTCTGGAAGCCCAATAAGACAGTTTAAATGTAAATTCATTACTCAGAATTGTCATGAACAATCACATAACCCTGGATATCTTTTAGTTAGCTAAAGGAAAATTTATACAATCAAACATACTTCCTACTGTGCCTATGTAAATACTGTGACCCTGTCATGTCTATAACCCACCAACAAGAGGAGAGACTTAACCTCAGAGTCCTATTACAGACAATGTTCTCTGGACAATCTCCTGATCATCAGCAAGTTGTCAGCAATGGTGAAATTCTGGAGAGCATGAAATCAATGTCTTGTGGCCTGAATTCATCTGCTCTGGCCAAAAAAAGGGGGCCTAAGAAAGGGGAAAGCAGCCCCAGGCAGTGGGGAGCTCCGCTGGCCTTTTTAGCTGGGCATTGGAGATGAGTTGGGCTGGCACCCAGGCCTGGGTGTCCTGTGGAACATAAGCAATCTCACAGGACACCAACATCAGACAAAGACACTCTGGGACCATGAGAGATCAAGACAAAAACAAGACCACTCTGTATTCATGTCTGAACATAAAAATATGAATGCTGCCCAAACCACAAAATGACCAAACATCCCTCTATCCTGGCTAACGTGAGAGACTGCTGCTTCTTTACCAATTACAGCTTTATCCTCGCTCCATTCTTCTTGCCTTCTAAATAAGCATCATTAAGATACCCAATCATAAAATTACTCCTGCTTCCTGACAGCACTCATCCAGAGCAATGTCCCACTGCCTTGAATCTATCCCAAAATCACCCACCACAAGCCCAAAGTCTAGAATAAGTTCTTTTTAACACCCTCTGAGATGACCCTCAGTTCCCCATGGTGCGTGTTCTCCCTTGCTGCAGCACATCAATAAACCTAACTCTCTTTAACTACAAGTGTGTTCCTGGTGGTCTTTGGCTGGAGGGCAATGACACTCTTCACAAGCTAAAAACTAAGGCTGAACACAGAGAAGGTTCTAAGTGTCCCTGGCCAGGATGCTGCTGGCATAACTAGACTCTCTACTAAAATCTTAAAAGTAATTAGAAAACTATAAAGAGGGAGAAGGCGACTAGTATTTTCTCAGCAGCTTTTATGTGCCAGACACTGTTCTAAGAGCTTTCATATCACAGTTCACGAAATTCACAGCATAACCCAAGGAGACAGCTATCAACAATCCCACTTTACAAGGAGGAAAGTGAGGCTCAGAGAGGTGAGGTCACATGACTTAGGTTACATAGTAAAGTTGGGCCAGATTTCAAATCAAGGTTTTTTAAGTCCATAGTCCACGAGATTTCCAAAACCCAAGGCTACCTGAAGACCCAAAATTGATAAAAATAATGTAGTGATTATCTAAGTAAAACTCCAACTTAACCTTATTAAAAGATTTGCTTTTCCTGACGGGTTCATCTCCAGAAGAAAAACTGCAAGCCAGAGAGAAAAAGCATAATCAAAGGAGAAAGATACATCTCAGTTAATAATTCCTAAAGGGTAAAACAATACTGGTTACTGGAATCACTGCAGTTCTTGAAACAGCTTACAAAATCCTTATCAAAAAGTAGAATTCTGTCTCGGGGAGAAATCTAAAAGAACAGATATAAAGCTCTGTCCAGACAGTTGTCTCACTGCATACTTTTCTCTCTCTCTTTTTTTTTTTTTACTTTTTTACAATTGTACTGATTCCCTTGTAGTTTCTTTATTTTTTGGCATTTATGGTATAATAATATCCACATTTATGCCTTACTGTAAAATCCTTTCGTCGGTCTGTAATCTTGTAGGGGTGTTCACTGACAGCCCCAGTGGAAGGGCAGGGTTTTGTTTGTTTGTTTTCTTTATTTACCTGTGAATATGACAGTGTTGAGACTAGACTTTCCCCAGAGCTCCAGGAAGTGGACTACATCCCCAAACCGGAGGGAAGGGTGCCCAGTGAACACCACACATGGCTGTCTGAAATCGTTGCTGAAGTCTCCGTGGATGCTGGGGTAGTGCTTCAGCTTATTGGTCTGAATGAGCTAGAACATATAGATATATGGAGAGATGTTAGCCTGCATAGGCTGAAGGAAGAACCAAAGCATGAGAAGGTGAGTCAAACAGAAATAAAAATACAAACAAATCTTATTAAAATTATATAAAGACCAACGATTTTTACTTATGTGACTCTCTGAACAGATGGGCAAGTCAAGTCCTTTTCGTGATGTTAACATGCTAGGTGGAGACTTTTGTTCTGGTTGTGATGGCCTGATTTAGTCTGGCTATTCTTTAATAGCCACCTGACACCCAGAGCCCTGCCTCAGAGTCCTCACTAACAGTTACTCTTCGAAGCTGTTAGCTGTGAAACACTAAGTTCTGGCAACAATAAACAGACACCTCACACAGGAAAAACTGTTTACCAGTCTGGAACTCCTCGAAAAGTTATAGCTTTATAAACTTTATGTTGTTGCAGCATCTCAATAAAGGCAAAGACCAAACTGGCTTTCTGAAATTTGGGAGATTTGATGTCCTCATGACACCAGAGAGCCATATTAAGAAGGATGCCATGTACAGCCTTAAACCTGTCTCAAAAATCTATGCTTTGAACCAAGATAAGTTCCCCTCCAACACAACACCTGATAATCTTCTAATAATTTGAGGTCCATACCAATATAACACCATATACTGTTACAGCATTACATGACATCTTACAACACTGTTCAGAAACTCTGCCCAGGTTCCTGCCTGCTGACTTGCCCTTACCCCCCACCTTCCCACTATAGCATCAGATGACAAACATCTAGGATTCACAGAACTTCAGCATCAAATAGGCCAAAGGAAGTTTTGCCATGAGAGGCTGTTTAATAGATAAAGAAATGGTCTACAGCACTGCTTAATCCTTCGTTGTTGTTCGGTGCTGTGGAGTAGCCTCCGACTCATAGCGAAACCATGTACGACAGAACGAAACACTGCCCGGTCCTGTACCATCCTTGTGATCATTGTTATGTTTGAGCCCATTGTTGCAGCCACTGTGTCAATCCGTCTCGTTGAGGGTCTTCCTCTTTTTCGCTGACCCTCTACTTTACCAAGCGTGTCTTTCTCCAGGGACTGATCCTTCCTGATAACATGTCCAAAGTATGTCAGATGAAGTCTCACCATCCTTGCTTCTAAGGAGCATTCTGGCTGTACTGCTTCCAAGAAAGATTTGTTCGTTCTTCTGGCAGTCCATGGCATATTTAATATTCTTCATGAACACCATAATTCAAAGGTGTCAATTCTTCTTAAGTCTTCCTTATTCGTCGTCCAGCTTTTGCATGCATATGAAAGCAACTGAAAACACCATGGCTTGGGTCAGGCGCACTTTAGTCCTTAAAGTGACATCTTTGCTTTTTAACACTTTAAAAAGGTCTTTTGAAACAGATTTGCCCAATGCAATGTGTTGTTTAATTTCTTGACTGCTCCTTCCACGGGTGTTGATTATGGAACCAAGTAAAATGAAATCCTTGGCAACTTCAATCTTTTCTCCGTTTATCACGATGTTGCTTATTGGTCCAATTGTGAGGGTTTTTGTTTTATGTTGAGATGTAATCCATACTGAAGGCTGTGATCTTTGACCTTCATCAGTAAGTGCTTCAAGTCCTCTTCACTTTTCTGCAAGCAAGGTTATCTGCCTATCAGAGCTTGTTAATGGGTGTTCCTCCAATTCTGATGCCACATTCTTGTTCATATAGTCCAGCATCTCGGATTATTTGCTCAGCATACAAACTGAATAAGTATGGTGAAAGATACAACCCTGACGCACACCCTTCCTGACTTTAAACCACCAGTATCCCCTTGTTCTGTTTGAACGACTGCCTCTTAGTCTATGTACAGGTTCCTCATGAGTAGAGTTAAGTGTCCTGGAATTCCCATTCTTCGCAATGTTAATCCGTTAGCAACCCATAATGCATAAGAGGGAAGCATTATCCAATTCCAAATGAAGTCACCCAAGGGAGAGGATGTCGCCAGAATAGAACAGTCACCAAACATAAGCCAAGCTGTCTTCATTTTGAAGATTTCCCCTTTAATCTAGAGAGACTTACTCTTATCAGGAAGACTGCAGAACTACCTTGGGGATCTTAATGAGGTCTCACATGAAGTAAAGATGGGGCAAACATCGATTCCCACCTTCCTTCCAGGTCATATAAAAATAAAATGGACATTCTTTTTATAATCCATGTGGCCAAAATCATTACTTGTTCCAGTTAAGTGGATGAGTGGCTGCATAAAAGACTATTATACTCATAGATGGCAAGGAGATGAATGGGATTCTAAATAAAGCAGGCCTCTGCATACTTATGTCACTTTTTAGCCATTATCTACAGTTTCTGTAGTTCTACTGATCAGTGCACAGAGACTAAGGTAAATCTATCATTTCTGCCCATTGGATCTACCTTTCTAGCTGACTTACTACCTTTGACCATACAGAATTACCAGTGCACTGATTTAAGGCCCAGCTCCTATAAGAAATGAAACTGTTGGGTAAGAATGCTATACTGGAATTTTTTATCAGTACTAAAAGCAGAACTGTATTTTCTCATGGGCACTGGTAACAATACCAAGGGTCAACTCCATCATTCCCTGATGATAACATGTGTGTTTCAGGTACCCAGATCATGTAACTATAGTCTTTTCACTTTCCTAATTGTAAATGGAACAAAAGTCATTTTCGACACATGTGCGGTAAGAATATGGTAACACTCTTGGAAAACAAGCTCTGGTGGTGGTGTTAGTTGTTGTTGAGTCAGTTCTGACTTATGGTGACACCATGTGTGCAGAGTAGATCTGTTCCATAGGGTTTTCATGGCTGTGACCTTTCGGAAGCAGATAGCCAGGCATTACTTATGGAAACTAGCTCTTAATAAAAGCTAACTGTTACCAGGGGAGATGAAAATAGACTTTCAATGGCAAAGTCCACCATAAAATATGTTTTATTACACTTAATTTTCTGACATTATTATACTTCTAGCCAGAATTTCATGATGGTAATCACAGAGTTTGGGAAAACCCTGGATGCTGTAGTATTATTTAGAATATAACTGCCACGAAACATTCCACTTGGCATCCTGGTTCATAAAAGACCTGTCCTTTGGCGTACAAAAAGAGTAGTCAAATTTAAAATAATTAGAAGGAAATTTGTTGTAATTTATGCTATGCATTAAGTAGTTAATTCTAAAATAAATAGACCAACTAAAACTCTATACCTGTGTATCAGCACAGAGAAGCTCTAAAAGAAACAATCCATCTGCCCTAGTTAAGGAAGGGATTTCACTGTCAAAGAAATGTGAGGAGATGATCACAGTTAATAATGGATGTGTTATAAAGTAATGTATTCAGTTATCACAGAATAACCATCACAATCAGGAAACTGACACTGATGGAATACTGCCATCTAATCTACAGGCCCTATTCAAATTTTACCAGCTGTCTCAATGCTTCTTATAGCAAACAACCAAAACAAAAAACAAAACACTCACTCCTCACATATCAACATGGTTAGGTTCCAAAGACCAGTTTGTTATATGAAAATTGGCATTAAGCAAAAGTGGAGGATGACCACATCAGATCACAAAGTGGAGGATGACTACATCATTACACAATTGCCAAATTACATCATTACATTAACTGCCAAACTACATCATATGCACACCAAGAAACAGAGCTTACCAGCTCCTCAGAAGTCCCCTTGGTCCCCTTCCAGTCACCATGGCCTCTCCTCCACCTTCAGGGTAACCACTATAGTGGCTTCTAATACCATGCATTAGTTTTGTGTGTTTTTGAACTATTATATAAATGAAATCACACCATATCTAGTCTTTTACATAAGACTTCTTTCAATTAACATTATGTTTGTAAAATTTATCTACATTGTTATGTGTAACGGGTTCATTCCCATTGATATATGGTATTCCACTGTATGAATATTCTACAATTTATTTCCATTCTACTGTTGATGGGCATTTGAGTATATTTCAGCACTATAACAAGAGTGCTATGTACATTTCTGTGCATGTCTTTTAGTGACATATGTATGACTTTCTGTTGTGCATATAGTTTAGGAGCAAAACTGCTGAGGAACAAAATTGTTCAGCTTTTGCAGATACTGTCTAACAGTTTCCTAAAATGACTGTACCAATTTAAACTTTTTTTTAAAGTAATAAAAATCGGGAGTAACTCTACTGTCCAACAGCAGAAAGATGGTTAAGTACATTAAGATATGTTGGTATGATATGCTATGAAATATTAAGCAGCAATTAATAATACTAAGCGCATAGAAAAATGCACATGATACATCATTTGGTGAAAAAAAAACAAAAAAACTTAGTATACCCTATATAAAAACTATATGTATAGTTTTATCAGTTATGAGAGGGAGGGAGAATATTCCTATTTTTAAAACGGAAATGTTATTTTCATCATTAAAAATTTACATATATGATTAACATAACTGGAAAGAACAGTTTGACAATAAATAAATCTGTTAACAAAAAAAGTTAGTCACAGAAATTAGAATAAAATTCCTGATCCAGTCAACAGAACAGTGATAGTATACAAGCTATATAAACATACTGCTAATATGTTGTCAGAAAAACTAATGAATCTTTAAGAATATGACAAACAGCTAACTTCTGCATTAGAACACTTCAACTGCCATCTTGCACTGGAAACAAAGGGATATATCAGTTTACCTAGGGATATTTTTCATCAAATGGACTGCTCCCCCTCCATCTACATCAAGTTGTCTACATTTCCTTTTTGCCCTGACCCAATAACACCGTTTTCTTACCTCTGCATGAGGAAAAGGAGGTTCTGGGAGATACACTTTAGTCTGTTTGTTGTGACAAAGCCTTTTAAAAAGGAGAAACAGATCAGCATATTACTTAGGACACACTGTGGTATTTGTTGCCACCTAGAGGTAGCAGTGCAAATAACCAAACACTAAAGTAAGGAGCCCTGGGGACACAGTGGTTAAGAGCTTGGCTGCTAACCAAAAGGTCAGCAGTTCGAATCCACCAGCCGCTCCCTGGAAACCCTATGGGGCAGTTCTATTCTGTCCTATAGGGTCACTGTGAGTCGGAATCAACTTGATGGCAATGACTTTGGTTTTTTTTAAAAGTATTTAAAATTTTCCTGCCACTGAATCTCAGAGCGAATAAAAGCCTCTCCTATAGAATATTCAGGACATAAATATCTTGTGAGCCAATTTTATTAACCTTTAAAATTCCTCAACAAACAAACAAAAAACCCCAAACCAGTTGCCACTGAGTTGACCCCACTCATGGCGACTTCATGTGCATCTGAGTAGAACTGTGCTCCATATGGTTTTCAATAGCTATGATCTTTTAGAAGTAGATGGCCAGGACTTTCTTCTGAGGTGCCTCTTGGTGGATTCGAACCACTAATCTTTCAGTTAATAGGTGAGTGCTTAAGCTTGTTATTTTGGAAAAATTTTAGATGTATAGGAAGTTCGCAAACATAGTAGAGACATCCTGTATACCCTCTATTCAGTTTCCTCTAATGTTAACATCTTACATAACTGTGGTACACAAAAGTGGTACATTTGTCAAAACTAATAAATTAACATTAGTATATTACTATTAAGTAAACTTCAGTCTTTATTCAGATTTCATCAGTTTTTCCACAAATGTCCTTTCCTGTTGCAAGATTCAATCTAGGATACCACACTGAATTTAGGTCTTTAATCTTTTTGAGAAATTTTTTATTTTTATATATTGATAGTTTTAGTATTTTTTTATTTATTCTATTGATATTATGCTTAGAAAATCCTTTTCCCTACAGATGGGAGCTAGATAACCATTTTCTTTCAGTTTCATTACGGTTTCTTTTTTCTTCTTTTTTGTCCCCCTCTTCCCCCCCTTCACTGTTTTATCTGGAATTTGTTTTACTGTACAGTATGAAAAGAAGCATTAATTTAATTTAATTTTTCCTAAGAGTCAAGGAATTACCTGTCCAGGCACTATTTACTGAATAATCTTTCTTTTTTCAAATCGTTTGTATTAATAGCATATACCAAACTTTAGTATGTTCTTGGTTTGTTTCTAGACTATCCTGATCTATCCATTTGTTGGCAAATATAGTGCTAATATATTTTAATTACAGTTGTCTCATTTATAATTATACTATGTGGTAAAGTAAATTTCTTCCTTAATTACTTGTCTTAGTCAAAATGCTACGAGCTATTCTTGCTCATTTATTCTTGCATGAGAACTGTAGAATTACCATCAACTTCCAGAATAAATCCTACTGATTGCATAAAACCTATAAATTACAAACTGACATCTTTGTAGTAGTTAGTCTTCCCATGCTAAGACATGAGAGGTTTCTGTCTTTTAAGCTTTTTAAATATTCTTCCCTTAGAATCTTAAACTTAGTGATCATATAATTAATTCTTTCTATGTTCCCATCTATATTTCTACTTTGCTTAATCAATAACCATGTGTTAAGCACTAAGGATACAAAGAAGTCTCTCACTTTGAGGAATCTCTAACATAAAGAAAGAGGCAGATGTGTAAGCCTCTTACCACTTCAAAATAATCTGATGGAGACATAGATACATACATACATACATTCATACATACAAATATATGGTGTAACAATACAGAGAAGGGGTGGCTAATTCCATTTGGGAGTTTAAGAATGGCTCCTGGAAGAAGATGCTCTAAGAATAAACAAGAGTTAGCCAGAGAGAAACCCTATTTGGAGGTGAACTGGAGGGGTTTCTCGGGGGTGGTCGGTAGTGTGGACTGAGGGGATAACATAGGCAAAGACATAGAGGGGAGGCTTCAAACAGTTGGTTTGCTTAGAGAACTGTCTATAGCTCCTTACTGTTAGGGTATGAAGTTCAAGGTGGGGAATGGCAGGAGAAGAAGCTAGAGGCATCCTGTCAATAAAGGGGACTCACTGGAGGACTTTAAGCAGGAATTTGACATGATCACATTTGCATTTTAGATAGATCCTTCAGCAACCATTTGGAGGTCATATGAGGGGGTGGAGTGTGAGACTGAAGCACAAGGTAGAAACTTTTTGCAGAGGCCAATACAGAGACAAGACTCCAGTCTATACCATCCTGAAGAAATGCAGAGAAGGAATCAATTTGAGAAACAATTAGTAAATAAAACTGGCAGGATTTGTTGGTTACTTGATACAGAAAAGGGAGCAATCAAGAATGATGCCTCAGTGTCTGGCATGGTAGATAGTGGTGACCCCAAACAAAATAGAGACTACAGAAGTAAGAATAGGCTCATGCAGCAAGGAAGTTAGTTTTGTAAGGAAGTCAGTTTAGTTTTGTCCTTGAGGCATTACTTGTGCCTGTGGGGTGTACAAGTGAAGAATTACCAGTCCATGGATTTGAGAAGTCACAAGAATGGATGTGAAGCAGTTATGAGAGCAGAAGGAATCTTAATTAGCACCAGCATTTAAGGGGTAGGCAGAGAGAATACTGAAGAAAACTGAGGGAGGGGGAACAGTTAAAGAAGTAAAAAGAACAAGAGAACATTGGTGTATCTATCTTCCCTCAGTGTAATTTACTCAAACACATTTTACGGAAAAAAAAGTATTTTCCTTATATAAGCTGCACCCCAGGGTGATCAACTGTCCTGGTTTTAGCACTGAAAGTCCTATGTCCCTGGTAATTCCTCAGTCCCAGGGTAAACCAAGACAGCTGGTTACCCTACCTTCACATGTTAGATTGCCAGTTCTCAACCTTGGCTGCACACTGGAATCACCTGGGAAACTTGAAAAGATAGTGATAGCGTGGTCTCACCCGTGGAGACTGTGATTTAATTGGTCTGAGTGTGGCAGAGTAATGGAATTTTGAAAAGCTCATCAGGTAATTCTAATATGTAGCAATGGTTAAGAACCACTGTCCTAGAAGGAGAAACAAAGTTTACCATTAACTGGTCGATACTTATTTCTGTTCCCTACACTCCGAGGCCAGTTTGCTTTCATTTCTGTGTTTCTAAGCTGTTGGCCTTGTCCATACAGAAGTCCTTACGGCACTACAGTACATAAGCTGAGATACTAGCAGTTCCCTAATTTCTCTCGTTTTGAAGATTGCATCATATGTCTGATATTTAAAACCAAGGAAAATCCCACACACATCTAACAGGCAACCTCTCTTCCCCAATTCATTTTGTTGTTCTCTTAAGCAGTCTTGCTTTAAAAGCACCCTTACTCTCTAAATAAAGAATTCGGATACTAAAATGGAAAAATGCTAGCTCCCAACTTGAATTAACTTAGTGAGTGACTGCTGTGGAAATAGGTCAGTTCTGGCCCCCAAGCCAGGGCCACCACAGCCTGCTTTGAGGATTTTGTTTCTTCTCCTCTTTGCTGCTCCTGGAGTCAACATTCCTAAAACTAGGTTGCCAAAGGCATTTAGCTTCAGGGCCAGCCTGCTCTCCTGGGTCTGCTCTCAGCCACTCTGGCTCCCACTGCCCAGGCCTTGGCTCCCAGCCTCCGTGGCTCCCGGCCTGGATTCTGCTCTGGCCTCCAGATGGCCCTGCTTGTGGTACCTGCAGAAGCCCCAGCTCCTTGCTATCCCAGTGTCTGTCCACATTTGCCTGTTTGGGTTTGTTTTACTTTTAAAGAACAGAGGGGCAGTATAATGTTATGATATGTTAAAATAGAACTGATGTACAAATTTCTTTTTTTGCTCATTAGAAATTTAGTAGAATATTGTGTCCCTTTTGGCACTACCACACTATGAAAAGGGATTAAACACACTCTGTGTGTCAGAGCCCTTGAAAGTTTGGACACACTATCTAGGACACTATTACGCATTTTATAAAAGTTAAGTTAATCTACTTACCCCTTTTTTTTGGCAGGGGCAGCTAGACGTAAACATGTCTAAATAACACTAAAAAGGTCCACTGACTTCATATGGTTCAATAATTTACCCACCCTAGGATTTAGTCAAATAATTTCCTGTTGTAATCAAACTCAACTGTATATTAATTATCATGCTATTGATATTTAAAAAAAAAAAATCCACCTTTTCTTACCAGATTTGGTACAAGCTTTAGATAACATAAGTATGGGCTTTTAACATTTTTTTTAACGGTTCAAGAATGTAATTTCATTTTGTGAGAGGCAGAGGGCAGCATGTGAGAAGAGAAATATATAACATTTTCGTTATTGACTTTCAAAGCGCAGGACAATACAGTCTTTGCCCTTCATTCCTTACTCCTTTACAACTACTCTTCTAAACTCTAGCAATATAACAGATTTGGCTTTCACTAATGCAGATCTTCAGACTACAGATATGGTAAAACAACAAAATCAGTTTCATAGTAATGTGAGAGAAAAATAGGATTATTTTTATTCTTACTGCTTAAATGTATGAACTCTGAATCAAATAGAACTCACAGAGAAGAACACTTACATACCATTCAGCAAAAATCTGGGAAAACTCAAGTGAACTGTTAGCCACAGGGGAGATGAAGTAAAAAGGGACATTGGAGAGTCCAGCTGAGTCAATGTATTGATACAGGCATTCTAGGAGGTCATAGATCACTCCAGAAGGGTAGCAGGGAACCAACACGTTACCTCCATTCCGGACTGTGAGTGCTATGAAAATGGAAGCCAGACAGAAAAAAAAAAAGAAGTGTCAAGAGTTTTATAATGATGGAATGTAACATTTAACATAATACCTGCATTTCTTTCATTTTCCTACTTCTTCTCTTACAAATTACTTCACATGTATAACAATCTACTTCTTTTCAAGGGAAGCACCAAAGTGGAGGATCTAGAAGCTGACAATGACCTAACTTTTTATTCAACATGTTAAGTCCCTGGGAATAGGGTGTGCAATTAAGAGTTTGGGTTTTAAAGGTTGCCAATGGCAGCTGAGCCTCAGGACAGACACTACAAGCTCCTTCTCTTTTTTTTTCCTCCTGCTCAAAAATGTGCTGGACTTGTCTCTGCTCAGGCTCTGACCACTGCTGAACAACCGAAAAGGAAATAGGCTCTTTTTGAGAATATTTTCTTTTATCAATGTTTTATCTCTAAGAAAATCCTCCAAACTTTACATCTTAAAATACATTACCAAATAAAGAATTGCAACTTATCAGGTATAATCATATCAAGAGTTACAACTGGCTAAAAAAAAAAAAACAAAACAACAGGTTCTTTCTTATTCGAGTTTGTCTTTTGTTTGGTTTCTAAAACAAATTGATACAAACATCTTTTGGGTACAGAGTTTCAAGTCTTTGATGCCTCATATTTACCCAGATGCTGTAACTTGAGTACTGGCTGACCTGCTACCACTACAGCACGGTACAGCGAAAACAACAAAATCAGTGGCTAAGGGTCAAGAGGCCTGGGCTCTAGTCTTGGCTCTGTCACAAGCTGTACGACCTGAGGGAAACCACTAATCCTTTGCTGGGCCTCAGGTTTTTCATCAGGTAAATAAGAGGAATGAACTAGACGAGTCATTGTCAAGCTTTAGTTTGCTTAAAAATTGCCAGGGAACTTACTGAAAATGTAACTTTTTCCCCTCTCCCCTGAGAGTCTGACCTATTAGTTAGGTGACATGGTGCCCACAGCTGAATTTTTAGATATCTTGCCTTGATCCTGAGACAGGTGGTACATTCAAAGAGCCCATTTTGAGAAACAGTGAATCAGACATGAGGTTCTTTTCAGACCTGAAGTTCTTTGAGTCTGTGATTCTAGATTATAAACCAACCAACCAATCAATGGCTCTACTTGAGATTAGTAAGTTTTTCAAGGCAGGAATAAATTACATTTGCTTACTATCAGCAAAGAACAAAAACAGACTATGATCATAAGGCTAAGTGAAATTGCAAAGGCCAATGCCTTTCATACAAATGTAAGAAGATGACCATTTCTTTTCCCTCGAATAGATGTAATATCACTTAAAGTTGTTAGGGGTGAATGGGCTGAGCTCATTACCTCCTCTAATACTTTTCTAAAAGAAAGGCAGGATTTCCAGATTTTATTGGCAATTATAGCCAAAGAAAATAAATTTCTTCCAAGTAGCAAACACTCCACAAATGTCTCAATATAGTCTTCCCCAAAAGAAGAAAAAATAATAGCAACCAAATACCAGTCGGGAAAAAATATACCATTCAGTGTGTCACTGTTGTGAATTTAAAGTATAATGGTCTTCTCTTGCTATTATTTGCAAAGCAAACATACGATTCTTCCCTTCTTTGACAACTACCACCCTCAGAGCACAACCGCACCCCACTAAGAAGCAAGCACATTAAAAAAAATTCTCTATAGAAATCAAGTGGGAAAATGTTGTGTATTTGTTATATAAAGGGATAAAAATTCTAATTTGCCATTATAACAACCATTCTTACTGCACCTTCAGATTAAGTTGCTTAAGATCTGCTTTTGTTGACAATAGCAGGCATTGAAGGATGGACAGAACGGGCAGCTGTAAGTGGGAAAAAAGGGGGCTATAAAAAGGGCACCAGAGGGTGTGAATGTGAAGGGAAGAGGCCAAAAATACTACAGGGGCAAGCTATCTAAAAATAAATTTAAAACATATCATCCAATTTGAGATCTGACATAGATACACACCTAGGTTGCTGCAGAACTCTCCTACCATGCCATCTGGGTTTGCAGTTGGAATCTGGGTGAGCCCTGTCAGAATGAGGACATCGCTGTTTTTGAGAGAAGCCTGGTCCATGGGCTGAAAAAAAAACAGAGAACTATGCTTAGCGTAATTTAAAAAAGAACAAGTCATTTACAAATAGTAAAGATAAAAAGAGAATATAGACTGCTCTTTCTTTCTGTGTCCAACCCATCAAGTCCTCTTACTCCCTCCAGTAAAAAGTGTACTACTAAACAGTCATTATCTAAGGGGGTTGAGATCTGACTGGAAGGAGGCACAAGGGAACATTATGGGGTGATCAAAATTCACAGAAATGTACATTTAAGATCTCTGCATTCACTTTATATAAATTTTACTTTAATTAAAAAAAGCATATTTCTAGAGCACTTAGCTCTTCTCAAAATGTGATCTCACATGATAGCAGTGGTTCTCAAGCTTGTACCACCTATATCAAAATTACCTGGAAGGTCTGGTAAAACATCAAGTGCTGGGTCTCACCTCCAGAGTTTCTAATTCAGTGTATCTGGAATGAGGCTTGAAATTCTGCATTTCTAACAAGTTCCCAGGAGATACTCACATTGCTTGCCTAGGAATCACACCTTGAGAACCACTGCATTACATAATTTGATTCTCAAAACAACTCTGTGAAGTATGTGAAGTAAGTGTACGTTATGAGAATATGGAAACTGAGGCTCAAGGAGGTTAGGTGATCTACCCTAAGTCTTAGTGGCAGTGTAGTCAGAGCACTGGATTAGGAATTAGAAAATGTAAACCTAGTTCAAATTCCATTATAGCCATGTGACCTCAGCCAAGTCTCAGAGCTGAGTTTCCTTAAAATAGAAGTATTTCTTCATCTATTTCCCTGAAATAATTTCTGTTCTTGCGAATTATAAAGTTCTATGTATACTATTATTTGATCCTGAGAATTTTTTTTTTTTAACCTAACACAATTTGAATGTAATATTGTTTTCAGAGCATTTCAAAAAATACTAACCACCTTTTCTGAAATAAATCAGGATTCAAATTGGAAACAAAATGAAGGCCCATGGACTGAAATGCTGGAGAGCTCATATATGTTTTCATCTGGTAACACATCTTTTGTTCACATCCATTTAAAATACTCACTGGAAGATTAGGAAAAAAAGCAGAAACACACTTGACTAAGAAAGAAGACTTATCCCTATTTTCTCTGTTGCACTCAGATTCCCTAATAAAGATGTAAAATTACAAATAGTAGCACAGTAAAGGCCCACCATCTGGATTGTTGTTTCTGAGTATATGTGCATTCCAATGTATTTTCCTTCAGCATTTTATATAAGCATGGACAAATGGGTTTCATTATTTAAAAAATAACATATCATACGTTATAAGCTGCTTTGTTCCCTAAAAAACATTTCTTTTTTAATACAGACACAGAAGATGTTATGAAGAGACAACTGTATTTAAATAGTTTCTAATTCCTATTTGCATAGAAACACACCAGTAAGAGTAAGAGCTATTTCTCAGCTTGGGCAGAACTGGTCTATTTGTACCTCTCCAACAAATACAAATGCATGCATTGTTTCCAGAGAAGGCAGGAATGGAAGTGAAGTACAGTGGTTTATAGCCGCAGCTGTGTAACAAGCCTAGGGATTTTCAGTGTGTGTACACGTCAACCTGAAGGAAAGGGGAATGGTGACAAAAAAAAAAAAAAAAACACCATGTACCAAGCTTCACTGGGTAGCATATTTGGCTTAAAATGGCAACAATTTTATATGGATCTTCTTAGAATAGGCTAATAATAATGATCCACAGGGCTGATGGCAGGGGGCAGGGAGTCTTCAGAGGGCCTAGGAACCCCCTGAAACAGTCTATGCAATTTTGTGTGTGCATATGTACATTTTCCCACAGATTTGATCAGGGTGCCATATGGGACCATAACCCCAAAGAGGTTAAGAACCACTCATATAGATGAAAACATGTAACGGGGAGCAAACTCTGGTCCTGAAAACATTATGTCTGAACCTTTGTCATCAGCATTGCCTTCCTTTGAGAATTAAATGTCCATAAACAAACAAAAAAGTCAGTACTATAGCATGGCAACACTGAGTTGGAACAGTTACATGACACACCATGATCAGGTCATCTAGCCTTTTGTAACTTCAGCCCTGTAACTCTTGAGACAGTCCTCACTGATTCCCAGTGCTACTGGAAAGCAGTAGGCTTAAAAGGCTTTAGTGACACTCTCCAAACCAAGCTGACACCTCAAAAGTCTCCATTTCATCACTAAAGGGCAAATGTATGTATTACTAGTGTCAATGGCCACTCACTGAGTGCTTCAAGTGGGAACATTTTGTTCAAACACACAAAAAAGGGAAAAATCCATCTTGTCCAAAAATCAACTAAAAATACCTTACAAAGCTGACAATAATCATCAAGCTTCTGGAATAAGATTTTGAAAAACTCTAAGCCCAAGAATACTGTGGCCACATGTTGTTCCTCTGATGGATAACTTTTATTGAATACTCTGTAAAGGGCATAAGAAATAGAAGACTAGTCACTAGGCCCCAGAAGCTTACGATGTACTTGAAGAGAAAAGACAGATGATTAAAAAAAAAAAAAAAAAAAAAAAAAGAGGACTTTTTAAAAAGCCATAGACAATAGAATGCAAATTTTAAGAATTCACACCGAGAATGTAAGTGCCAAGAGGAATGCAGGTTAAGAGAGCTTTGCCTGGTCAGGTGAGGTCAATATATAAGGAGTTTGGCACATGAAGTTTTGGTTCTAATTTTTTTTTTCTTTATCTGAGGAACTTAAGACTTAATTTAAGATAGCTGAGAATACCAGAAAGATGTTTACCTGTGTTTCATTGACTATGCAAAGGCATTCAATTATGTGGATCATAACAATTTATGGATAACATTGTGAAGAATGGGCATTCCAGAACACTTAATTCTGCTCATGAGGAACCTGTACAGACCAAGAGGCAGTCATTTGAACAGAAAAAGGGGATACTGCATGGTTTAAAGTCAGGAAAGGTGTGCATCAGGGTTGCATCCTTTCATCATACTTATTCGATCTGTATGCTGAGCAAATACTCTGAGAAGCTGGAATATATGAAGAAGAATATGGCATCAGGATTGGAGGAAGACTCATTAACAACCTGCAATATGCAGATGACACAACTCTGCTTGCTGAAAGTGAAGAGGACTTGAAGCACTTACTGATGAAGATTAAAGACTTTCACTATGGGATTGTACCTCAATATAAAACAAAATTCCTCACAACTGGACCAATAACCAACATCATGATAAATGGAGAAAAGACTGCAGTTGTTAAGGATTTCAATTTACTTGGATCCACAATCAACGCTCATGGGAGCAGCAGTCAGGAAACCAAAGGACATGTTGCATTGAGCAAATCTGCTTCAAAAGACCTCTTTAAGGTGTTAAAAAGCAAAGATGTCACTTTGAGGACTAAGGTGTGCCTGATCCACGCTATGGTACTTTCAATCGTCTGATATGCAAGTGAAAACTGGACAATAAATACGGAACATCAAAGAAGAATTGATGCCTTTGAATTATGGTGTTGGCAAAGGATACTGAATACACCATGGACTGCCAGGAGAACAAACATATCTGTCTTGGAAGAATTACAGCCAGAATGCTCTTTAGAGCAACGATGGTGAGACTTTGTCTCATGTACTTTGGACATGTTATCAGGAGGGGCAAGTCCCTGGAGAAAGACAGCATGCTTGGTAAAGAAGAAGGACAGCCTAACAAGATGGGCTGACACGGTGGCTGAACAATGGGCTCAAACATAGCAGCGACTGTGAGGATGGCGCAGGACTGGGCAGTGTTTCGTTCTGTTGTACACAGAGTTGCTATGAGTTGCAATGAGCTCAATGACACCTAACAACAATAGGTTATCAACACCTTTAGAAAAAGCCTCCATGATACCACCCCCTACATACACCAAGATGTCTCTTCTAAACCTGCCTCCTGGCATCAAATGTTTTTATCCTAGCACTAATCACACTGAATTGTAATTGCCTGTTTATCTCTGTCTCCCCCACAGGTCTGAAGGTCCCTGAGAGCAAGAACTTTGTATCCTTACTCCCTAGCAAAATACCTGGCATATAGCAAATACTAAATAATTATCTGTTGAATAAATTAATGCATTAAGAAAACACAGTCTGGTTGGAAACATGAGCACATTCTATACTGGAAAGTTGTACACTGGAAGTCAGGAAGGTGGGAATAAGCATGTTGAATGTGGGAGGAAGGAGAGGTAGGGAAAGGCCACCTGCAGATGCTAAATGAATTTACCTGGCTAGAAAGGAGTGTACTCTGGGGCTGAGAAAAGAGATTAGTAAAAAGAGAGAAGGTATAATTAGTAAAGGACCAAAGGGGTCAGGGTCATGCAGATTGATAAAGTGGGCAATACAAACACAACGGCCTGAAGCAGGAGATGACATTTTGGTAACAAGAATTACAGTAGATAGTTGTAGAAGGGGAATTAGACCAGAATTAGACCAGATAAAAGGAAGGCCTCTGTATCAGCCCTGGGATTAAAGGGAAAAAAAAAAAAAACCAAACATATATACATAATTTCATGGCAGTTGAGGAGACGGATAAAATAGGTCTACCTGATACCCTGTTGTGTGCTGTCGAGTTGATTCTGACCCACAGGGACCCAACAGGACAGAGTAGAACTGCCTCATAGGGATTCTTAGGCTGCAATTTTTTTTCTAGAAGTTTTTTTTTTTTTAAATTGTGCTTTAAGGGAAAATTTACAATTCAAGTTAGTCTCTCATACAAAATTTATACATACACTGATATGTGACCCTAGTTGCCCTCCCTATACTGTGACAGCAAACTCCTCCTTTCCACCCCGGATTTCCTGTGTCCATTCAACTGGCTCCTGACCCTCTCTGCCTTCTTATCTCGCCTCTGGACAGGAGCTGCCCACTGGAGCTGCCCATTTAGTCTTATGTATCTACTTGAGCTAAGAAGCACACTCTTCATGAGTATCATTTTATGTCTCAAAGTCCAGTCTAATCTTTGTCTGAAGAATTGGCCTCAGGAATTGTTTTAGTTTTGGGTTAACAGAGAGTCTGGGGGCCATGTCTTCCGGGGTCCCTCCAGTCTCACTCAGACCATTAAGTCTGGTCTTTTTACTACAATTTGAGTTCTACACCCCACTTTTCTCCAGCTCCATCGAAGACTCTCTGTTGTGTTTCCCGTCAGGGTGGTCACTGGTGGTAGCCTGGCACCATCTAGTTCTTCTGGTCTCAGGCTGATGAAGTCTCTGGTTTATGTGGCCCTTTCTGTCTCTTGGGCTAATACTTTCCTTGTGTCTTTGGTGTTATTCATTCTCCTTTGCACCAGGTGGGTTGGGACCAACTGATGCATCTTAGATGGTCACTCACCAAAGTGGGATGCAGAACATTTTCTTAATAAACTTTGTTATGCCAAATGACCTAGATGTCCCCTGAAAGCATGGTCCCCAGACCCCCGCCCCTGCTACTCCGTTCCTCAAAGTGTTTGGTTGTATTCAGGAAACTTGTTAGCTTTAGTTTAGTCCAGTTGTGCTGACTTCCCTGTTGTGTGTGCTGTCCCTCCCATCACCTAAGATAATTCTTGTCTACTATCTAGTTAGTGAATACCCTCTCTCTCTCTCCTTCCCCACCCTCCTAACCTCAATGAATGTTTTCCTCTGTGTTTAAACCTTTTCTTGAGTTCTGTAATAGTGGTCTTATACAATATTTGTCCTTTTGCGACTAAATTCACTCAGCATAATGCCATCCAGATTCCTCCATGTTGTTTCACGGATTCATTGTTGTTCTTTATCGTTGCATAGTATTCCATTGTGTGAATATAGCATAATTTGTTTATCCATTTGTTCATCCATTGATGGGCACCTAGGTTGTTTCCATCTTTTTGCTACTGTATATAGTGATGAAATGAACATGGCTGTGCACATATCTACTTGTGTGACAGCTCTTATTTCTCTAGGATATATTCCAAGGAGCAGGATTGCTGGATCGTATGGTACTTATACTTCTAGCTTTTTCAGGAAGCGCCAAATCAATTTCCAAAGTGGCTGTACCATTTTATATTCCCACCAACAGTGTATAAGTGTTCCAGTATCTCCACCACCTCTCCAACATTTCTTATTTTGTGTTTTTTGGATAAATGCTAGCCTTGCTGGGGTGAGATGGTATCTCATTTTAGTTTTGATCTGCATTTCTCTAATGGCTAATGATTGTGAGCATTTCTTCATGTGTCTGTTAGCCGCCTGAATGTCTTCTTTGGCGAAGTGTCTGTTCATATCCTTTGCCCATTTTTAAATCGGGTTATTTGTCTTTTTGGTGTTGATGTTTTGTAGTATCTTGTAGGGGATTTTAGAGATCTCCTTGACAAGATCTGTTACTAGGTATGTGAACCCAGGAGTCTGTTTACTTTTCTTGTATGGATTCAGCTCCAGGTGTCCAGGTAATTGGTCAGGCCTGTAGTACAGGCTCTCACTTACACTCCTAGACAGGCATGGGTGATTGGTGTTGGCACAGGTATCTTGCTGCCGTAGGGGGTTATGCGCTGAGCAAGGCAGGGGGCTGACAGCTGCCCGACTGTCTGGGAGGAAAGTGTCTGTCCCTGCTCCCTATACTGCATAGGTGGGTGGGTGGGTTTTGCAGCTGGACTATGACCATCCAGTGCTGTTGGCTGTAATGACTACGGGGTACCACTTATTCTTACACCCCTGTTGCTGTTGGCTAGTGGTGTGGGGGGAACCACCAGTCCTTGGGCCCCTCCTGTTGGTAGGTGAGGACCCTGTTTAATGGGAAGAGCAGTGTCAAATGTCACGAACCTGCCACGTCCACATATAGCTGATACAGTTCAAGTTAGACTTCAGGTATATACCCTGTTGTACTGTGGAAATGAGGGCCTACACTGTTGAAATGGGTCTATGCAGAGGTCAAAGGCATTCAAAGTCCATGGACCCCTTATGCCTGTACCTAGGCAAAGTTGCTGTGCGTAACCTGGCTAAGGGTAGCCGGCAGAGTATTTTTTCCCTGTTTGTTAATTTGTTTCTGTCCAAGGCGGGGAGAATGGCTTAGGGTGCATGATGGATCCTACTTCCAGCCCAGGGGACTTGGCAATTGCCGAAGCTGGCCTGGGACCCGGTGCAGAGCAGGGAGTGGGCAGGTAAATGGGAGGGAGGTTTTTCCCAAAGAGGGTGTTTTTTGATCCGCATGGTAGGTCAGATGCAAGTACTTATCTTTAGCTGATTGAGTGCTGCTCTTACTTGTTCTGGATGCCTGAGTAGACTCTCTGCTGTTCGGTCTCTCCTGGTGTGGAAAACGCCTCCCGAGCGCCACTGCTTGCCTCACCGTGCACGTGAGGTGATCTGGCCTGAAGGGCACCAGCTCCCACCGAGTCAGGTCTGGGAACTCCTCGTTGCTTCCAAACTGTCTCTCCCTCTCCCTACCACTCCATCCAATTCCTCAACTTTGCCTTTGATGTTCAGGGCTCCTGGATTGTCATATATAATTGATTCACTTGTTTTTTCAGGTCTTTGCTGTAAGAGTGATCGCAAGAAGCATCTGACTACTCCAGCATCTTGGCCCCGCCTCAGGCTGTAATCTTTATGGGAGCAGATTGCCAGGTCTTTTCCGCCTCAAAACCACTGGTGGGTTCAAATCACTGACCTTTCAGTTAGCAGCTGATTGTTTAACCATTGCGCCATCAATAGACATTTGAGAATGAAACGCATATACAGGACAATGGATAAAGCAAGACTAAAAGATGATTCAAAATTTGAAGTCACAGATGTAGTTAAAGGGAAATTTGGAAGATGCAATGATTTAAAAGACTAAGGAGGATTGCAATAAGAAGCCCAGTGGTGGCAAGTTACAAGTGTTCTGGGGGTAGCTAAATGGATTTATTCTGAGAATAAAAGATGAAACAATGTAGTAGGGAGGTTTGCTGTGTATCTTTACAATAGTAGTTAATAGAAATACTAGTTTTTACAGAGTGAGAAAAGAGTGGCAGGTCATGCACTAAGGTTTAAGGGACAGTAAATGATAAGTGGGAAGAGGAACAAATAAAAGAGAAGTACATAATACAGTAAAGAGTTTCCCTACCTGTAAAATGATGAGGCTGGTAAAGATAACTTTAAGGCATGTTTATCCTACAATATGGCAAAACATCAAATAGTGTAATAAGGAGAAACCAAAAAAATATTGCTAGAGAAACCTAGACTAAAAAGAATTTTAACAAGAGATTGATCAACAGTGTCAAACACAGCTGTAAGATGCCCTGAAAAGTAGTTAGAAGTTAACTATTAATAGTTAAAAGTTAAGTTTGGCCAGGATCTGATGATTGTTGAAAGAGAGATGGTGATTTCTCTCTTAGAATGTGAAATCAGACCCATGAAAGATAAAATATGAAGAAAGCAGAAGTATACAAGAATGAGTTGAACAAGGTGTACAGAAGGAATCTCAACACGGTTATGTAAAAGAAAGAAAACACAGTAGTCAGGAGAAGAGGCAGAGTCATCAGAAGGCCTTTTTCTATAATAAAAACCCTCAAATTTGCTTAAAGGCAGAAAATAAGGATCAGTGAAAAAGTTAATGATTAAATGACCCGTAATTCTTTGATGAGAAAAAGAAATAAATAAATTTGGAATTATGAAGCACAACATTATACCCAGCCTTCAAAGATCAATTCAAACCCCACTCCTCTAAGCGGTCTTCCCTAACCCCTAGCTGGATATGACCCTGACCACCCTCCTTTTGAATCCTGCAGCAAGCACTTCAAGGATTTCTAATCTTAAGGTCCTGATCAACTGCAACTTGTAGAAAAGGTTTGTATATACATGCCTTCTCTCCCTATTATAACCTCCGTAAATGTAACAGCCACCCGTCCATGTTTCCTTAACAGTCTAGCAAGCCCCCTTATTCAAAGGAGGAGTTCAGTAAATATCACTGACTAATTGAGGGAATAAATAAACGAATGAACAAATCAGTAGCATACAATATGTTTGAGAGAAGGACATTTCTGAGGAGAGAAGCGATATAGCCAGTTAAGACAAAACAGCAAGTGTAGAAAGAAAAGAAACAGGCAAGAGTCCAGAAAGTTGCCCGGCTTCTCCTGCCTTGCTTCATGGGTACCTACTTAGTAGGCCCAATTCTCCAAACTGATCATGAACCATTTTGTAGCACACTTCCCCCAAGGCCCTCCCCCAATATATTATTTAACATTTACCATAGAGCACCCAGATCAGAGCAAAGCATTGTACAAGCAACCACAAAACATTTAGGGAAATTTGGGGGTAGAAGGGTGGGGAAGAAATTTAAAGAGAAGAATTGATATTTAATACTGCCATGGTTTTTAAGACCTCAGGAAAATAAAGCAATATGAGCATCCTCCTGCACTCCAAGTGATAAGCATCAAGAAGGGGAGGTAGAGAAAATACATCAGTGCTGGAAGACTTTCTTTTAGCAAAAATGCATCAGTCCTCGCCCAAAAGCCTACTTGAGAATCTAAGGAGAATTAGTCACATATATAAATATGTATAAATACACACACATCCAGTTAATAAAAATCAGTTGCCACTGAGTTGACTCAGACTTACGACAACCTCAGGTGTGTAAGAGTAGAACTGTGCTCCACTGGGTTTTTAATGGCTGATTTTTTCAGAAGTAGATCACCAGGCCTTTCTGGGTAAACTTGAACGGCCAACTTTTGGGTACCAGCCAAGAGCATTAACCATGTGCACTACCCAGGGACACACACACACCCCTACACAAAATTTTGCATTTGTTTTCTAAGGACCACGAGTTTATAGACTCCTCAGAAACTCATTGCTTTTTATCAGGTTAAGAAGGTTCCCCTCTATTCCTAATTTTTTGGGTTTCAAAAAAATCAGATATAGGTGTTGCATCTTATCAAATGCTTTTGCTGAGTCTGTGAGATAATATGTGATATCTTTCTTTTAGACCATTAATGTAGTGAATTGCTATGTTAGCTTTTGTCATATTTAACCATCCTATATTTCTGAGATAAATCTTACTGGATCACAATTTATTCTTTAAAAAACACTCTCCTGGGATCAGTTAGTCTTTTATTTAAGTTTATAATTGGTACTGAGAAATGAAAAACGGGCCCTTGAATTTTTTCCTTGTATTATCTTCAAGGTATTAGTCTCATAAGATGATCTGGGCACCTTTCCTCCTTTTCTAATGTCAAAAATATAGAAGATAGAGATTATCTGTGTCTTGGAAGATTGGTCAGTCTCCCATAAAACCGAAGGTTAGGAATACTGGTAGATTTCAGCTCAGTTACTTTGGACAAGTTATCAGGAAAGACCAATTGCTAGAAAAGGACATTATGTTTGCTAAAATATGGTCAGTGAAGTGAGGGAAACCCTCAATGGGATGGTTTGACACAACAGCCAAAACAATGGACTCAAACATACCAATGATCATGAAGATGGCACAGGACCAGGCAACGTGATGAGTCAGATCTGACTCAACAACAACTGTTTAATTAAATGTCTCATCTTCTCTCAAACTCATCATATCATCCTACCGACCCCCTTCTTCTGAAACAAATGACCCCCCTGTCAACTTATCTTTGTCAACTCTATTAGTGTAATTATCACTATCTCAATGTCACTCAGGCATGAAATCTTCAACTTGCATTTTTCCTTCCCTGAAGACAGTGGGCATTCAATAAATGTTTGAATTTAAAATGTTCCAATGTTTTCTTAAACTTGTCCCTCCACTTTTACTGCCTCAACCTTAAATCAAAGCCTCATTCCCCTATGCTTATTAGATCACTACCGCAGCCTGCTATATTCTTCCTTGCTAGTGAGGGTTACATTTAAGTTGGCCAAGGGTCAGCAAATTTTTTTCTGTCAAGAGCTACTCTGCCATTGTAGCATGAAAGCAGACATAAACAATTTATAAACAAATGGGTGTGGCTGTATTCTAACAAAATGTTATTCACAAAAACAGGTGGCGGGCCAAAGTTGGCCCATGGACTATAGTTTTCTTATCCCTGCTAATTAAATATAGAATTCAATTGTTTGGGTAAAGAATAATCCATTTTTTTTCTTTTTTACATAAAACATAGGTTGCCAGCTAGAAATTAATTACACAGGTATGCTGCTCATTACTTTCGAGACCTTAGTTTCCCTTTAAATTTATGAACCTTGTAAGAATAATTTACTGGGAATTACATCAATAGTACCATTAAGGCTTTGATCTAAGCAGGACAAATTAGAAAAGTTGGCAGTCAAGTAATGTTTCTGTCTTTTATGGAAGAATATATCAGGAATGATAGAAGCTGCCAATGAAAAAGTCTGATTCAATGAAGCAGATTAAGATGACACTGATGGGCTTTTGATTTTAATAAGCGGAAAGGGCCCACAATTCTACTAGCTAAGGGAAAAAACAGTAGCTTGTCCCTTCTAGCCCTTGAGATGATACCTGATTATAAAAGAAGGTTTGAAAAAACACTGCAGAAAGGCAGCTCAGAAGCATTCTGTTGTTCTAGACTTACAGCAGTCATTTTTTTTCCCATATTAAAATGGGATATGGGCCCAAGTTATCTATATATCCATCCATCACCTAATTATCTAATCTCAGCTGTCCCCTCTATGTTTCCATACAAACATGGAAAGGACCAATGAACAATAAGTTTTTTACAAACCCTAAAAGAAAAGAACTATTACATTCATAACAGTGTTTATGTGCTTAGCTTCTTTAATGAATGACAAAACTTTCCAGTAGCTTCCCTCTACATATTAAAATAAAATCCAAGTTCCTAATCATGGTCTACAAAGTCCTATATATTTGCTAATCTCTTGGACATGACTACTGACTGTATGACTATAGTATGCTGCAATCACAATGGCCTTTTCTGCTCTTCACACATGACAAGCTTGTTCTTGTTTGAGGGGTCATTCATCTACCTTTCTCTGTAATGCTTTACCCTCATTATCTTCACATAATTCAGTTCTTCAGGTCTCAGTCCAAATGAAATCTCTGCAGAGGACTCCCCTGATCATCCACAAACTAGTCTCCATCAATCTATAAATAACCCTGCTTTGCTGTTTTTCAGTACTTGTATCATAATCTGAAATTACCTTGCTCATTTATTTGTTTATTTTCCACAAACCACCCTCTCCCCATACATTAATGAGCAGGGACCTTGCCTACTGGCCACCACTGAATCTCTCACACCTAGACATATAGTAGGCTCTTACCGTACCTGTTGCTGCTGAGTCGATTCCAACTCATAGCAACACTATAGGACAGAGCAGAACTGCCCCGTAAGGTTTCCAAGGAGTGGCTGGTGGATTTGAACTGCTGACCTTCTGGTTAGCAGCTGAGCTCTTAACCACTACATCACCAGGGCTCCAGTAGGCTCTTAGTAAATATTAAATAATAAATATTTGCTGAGTAAACGAGTGGCTACCTTTGCTCCACATTAGGCTGTGCTCTTTGGAAGGGCTGAAAAATCTTAGATCCTAGAGGTGACCATAAAGCCAACAGGATTCTTAACAGAGGAACTTGTAATCCTAAATGTTGGAACATGAATAATTTAATTTTCATAAAGAGTATCTATAGAAACAAAAACTAGGAAGATTTAAACACAGCTGATGGTACTCTGGATACAGTCAGAATTTGGGTTAAATAACAAAGAGCTGAGCTGTTAAAAGAGAATTTATAAATTACCTGGGGGTGTGTAGTAAGCAAGGAGGATCCAGAGACGTAAGACACTTTCTCGTAATGGGACTGGATA
This sequence comes from Dugong dugon, assembly GCA_030035585.1. Classification (NCBI taxonomy): domain Eukaryota; kingdom Metazoa; phylum Chordata; class Mammalia; order Sirenia; family Dugongidae; genus Dugong; species Dugong dugon. The sequence continues at coordinate 43,481,948 of CM057476.1, read as the reverse complement.
ACCCAGTTGGAGCTTCCAAGGGCATAGCCAGAGCTTAGAGGAGTCACCTGCATTGCACCAAAAAGCTCCTAAAAAATAGTCAGTTTCAAATGGTCAACTCTGTTTAATGTAATCAGGTTATTTTATTCATTATTAATGCACTAATGAAAAGACTATATGAAGATCTAGGAAAATACTGTTCATGCCGGTAAGAATTAAATTTATGTAGAGCAGAGTTCAAAACGAATTTAAACAGAGTTTAAACAGCGCTAAACATTTTCTTCCTACAATTTGTACTTACAGATTCCTTTTGTAAACTAACTGAAAAAATACTGTGGGGGAAAAAAATAAGAACCACAGTGAGAAGGTGTGACGAGCTTCGAGTAATGTAGTCATACCAGATACGTTTGCAGGAAAAAACAAAAACATCTTTCTCAGTTTAGAAAGAGAAATTATTAAAAGTAAATCAAACAGAAAGACAATGAAGGCCTTGTGGCAGACACAGAAAGCAATCTTACAGTTTTTACTCATCAACACTCAGCGTTAAAGCCCATTCACATGACTAGGTGCTCAGGACTAACTCATTTAAAACAGAGATGATATGTTAACAAACAGACCAAAGAGACAAATACTTTGGTTGTCCCTTTTCATTTCAAGCTAGGTGTTAGGTTCTTGGTCTCTGTGCTGAGTGGTTCTGGGCACAAGTTAACAGAAATGGGAACCCTCACCATTTAGGTACTTGTCAGATTGCTTCGTGATGTTCTTATGCTCTCTGCTTCCTATTTCACTTGTCAAAAATTTGTGAAGTAGTATCTGTTGTTCTAATGTGAATAGGATGCGATGCTTTTCTCCTGACTCATCATATGCTAGCTGATGATAAGGAATATGAGGGTTAGGAAAGAGCAACAATAAAAATTTTTTTGAGTCTAGCCCTATCTTTTCGCCTTGTACCAGTACAAGATCCTTAGGGAGTGAATGGCTTAAAAAAGGGAAACTAAAGGATCCTTCCAAGGAACAACATGAATTTGAAGCATTCCTGAATCACTTAAGATGATGTTAACACTTACAATTTTCTGGGAATATCCCACCAGCTGGATTTTACTAAGGGCCGAGTTCACTTCCTGCATTGAATAGCATCTTCTCCAGGTTGACACTTCCACTGCATCCTTGAGGGGAGAAGGCAGCAACCTGAGAAAGCATCATAATGTCAATTACTAGGTGAACATTTCTTATTTTATGGAGTGTTTCTTCCTAGGAATTTGTACATTCCATCTAAATTGTCTAATTTATTGGCACACATTTGTTTACAGTATTCTTTTATCATCTTTTTAACTTCCTTAAGGTCAGGAATTGACAGAATACCAGTTGAGATGTTTCAACAAATGGATGCAGCACTGGAAGTGCTTGTCTATGCCAAGAAATTTGGAAGACAGCTACCTGGCCAGCCGACTGGAAGAGATCCATATTTGTACCCATTCCAAAGAAAGGTGATCTAACAGAACATGGAAATTATCGAACATTATCATTAATATCACACACAAGTAAAATTTTGCTGAAGATCATTCAAAAACGGTTGCAGCAGTACATTGACAGGGAACTGCCACAAATTCAAGCCAAATTCAGAAGAGGACAAGGAACAAGGGATATCATGGGTGATGTTAGATGGATGATGACTGAAAGCAGAGAATATCAGAAAGATGTTTACTAGTGTTTTATTGATTATGCAAAGGCATTTGACTATGTGGATCATAACAAATTGTGGATAACATTGCAAAGAATGTGAATTCCAGAACACGTAACTGTGCTCATGAGGAACCTGTACTTAGAGCAAGAGGCAGTCGTCTGAACAGAAAAAGGGGATACTGCATGGTTTATAATCAGGAAAGGTGTGCGTCAGGGTTGTATCCTTTCACCATAATTATTCAATCTGTATGCTGAGCAAATAATCCAAGAATCTGGACTACATGAAGAAGAATGCAGCATCAGGGCCGGAGGAAGGATCATTAACAACCTGCATTATGCAGATGGCACAACCTTGCTTGCTGAAAGTGAAGAGGACTTGAAACACTAATGAGGATCAAAGACCACAGCCTTCAGTATGGATTACAACTCGACATAAAGAAAACAAAAATCCTCACAACCGGACCAATAAGCAACATCATGACAAATGGAGAAAATACTGAAGTTGTCAAGGATTTCATTTTACTTGGATCCACAATCAATGTCTATGGAAGCAGCAGTCAAGAAATCAAAGGACGCACTGCATTCCGCCAATCTGCTGCAAAAGCTCTTTAAAGTGTTAAAAAGCAAAGATGTCACTTTAGGGACTAAGGTGCCCTTGACTCAAGCCATGGTGTTTTCAGTCACCTCATATGCATATGAAAGCTGAACAATGAATAAGGAAGACCAAAGAAGAATAGACCTTTGAGTTACTGTGTTGGCAAAGAATACTGAATAAACCGTGGACTGCCAGAAGATCGAACAAATCTGTCTTGGAAGAAGTACAGCCAGAATGCTCCTTAGAAGCAAGGATGGCAAGACTTCATCTTACGTACTTTGAACATGTTATCAGGAGGGACTACTACCTGGAGAAGGACATCAAGCAGAAGGTCAGCAAAAAAGGAAGACCCTCAACAAGATGGACTGACACAGTGGCTGCAACAATGGGCTCAAGCAGAACAATGATTGTGAGGATGGTGCAGGACCAGGCAGTGTTTCCTTTTGTACTTAGGGTCGCTTAGTCAGAAGCAACTCGATGCCACCTAACAACCAGGTCAGTAGTAATGTTTCCTCTTATTTATGATTATAGCAATTTAAGTATTCTCTTTTTTTGGTCAACCTTAAAAGCTTGTCAATTTTGTTGATCCTTCCAAAGAATCAGCTTTTGTATTTATTTTCTCTATTGTTTCTCTCGTCTCTATTTCATTAATATCTGCTCTAATCTTTGTTATTTCCTTCCTGATGCTTGCTTTCAGTTAGTTTGCTCTTCTTTTTACAGTGTCTTAAGATGGAAGGTTAGATTATAGATTTCAGTGAGATCTTTCTTGTTTGTTAATATGGGCATTTACAGCTATTGAATTTCCTCTAAGCAATGCTTACACTGCATCTCGTAAGGTTTGCTATGTTGTGTTTTCACTGTCATTCATCTCAAAGTATTTTCTAATTATCCTTTGTGATTTCTTCTTTGACTCACTGGTTACTTAGGAGTATGCTGTTTAATTTTCACATATTTGCGAATTTCTCAAATTTCTTTCTGGCATTGATTTCTAATGTGGTTATAGAACACACTCAGTATTATTTCTATCCTTTTTGAATTTATTGAGATTTGTTTTATGGTCTATCTTGGCGAATGCTTTAAGTGCACGTGGGAAGAATGCATATTCTGCTGTTGCTGGGTGAACTGTGTATAGATGTCTGTTATGTCTAGTTGGTATATGTTGTTGTTGGGTGCCGTCAAGCCTGTTTCCCTGTTTCCATTCATCCAGTTTTCCTGTCCCTTTCTGCCTTCTCATCTTTGCTTTTGGGCTAGTGTGCCCGTTAGTCTCTTGTATACATGACTGAACTATGAAACATTTCCTCACATGTCTTACTGTTGGCCCTACAGACCTGTCTAATCTTTGGCTGAAGGGTGAATCTCAGGAGTGACTTCAGTACTGGGTTAAAAGGGTGTCCAGGGGCCATACTCTTGCAGTTTCTCCAGTCTCTGTCAGACCAGCAAGCCTGGTCTTGTGTGTGTGTGTGAATTTGAAATTTGTTCTACATTTTTCTCCCACTCTGTTTAGGACCCTCTATTGTGATCCCTGCCAGACAGGCGGTGGTGTCAACCAGGCACCATCTAGTTGTTCTGGGCTCAGTCTGGCAGAGGCTGTGGTAGTTGTGGTCCATTACTCCTTTGGACTAATCTTTCCCTTGTGTTTTTGGTTTTCTTCACTCTCCTTTGCTCCAGCCAGGATGGGACCAGTAGATGTATTTTAGATGGCCACTTTCAGGCTTTTAAGACCCCAGTTGCTACTCACCACAGTCGGATGTAGAACATTTTCTTTATGTTATGCCAGTTTAGCTAGATGTCCCCCAAGACCATGGTCCCCAGCCCTCATCCCAGTATCTCAGTCCCTCAGGACGTCTGGATGTGTCTGTAAAGCTTCTATGATTTTACCCTTGTCAAGCTGTGCTGACGTCCCCAATATTGTGTACCGTGTTACCCTTTACCAAAGTTACCACTTACCTACTATCCAGTTAGTGTTTTTCCCTCTCCACCCCTCCTCTCCCTCATAACCATCAAAGGTTGTTTCTTTCTGGGTGGAAATATTTTCATGTGTTTTTATAACAGTGGTTTCATTATTTGTATTTGTCCTTTCGTGATTATTTCACTCATCATAATGCCCTCTAAATTCACCCACGTTGGTGAGATGTTTCACAGATTCATCATTGTTCTTTATCGTGTAGTATTCCATTGTGTGTATGTACCATAGTTTATTCATTCATCTGTTGATGGGCACTTAGGTTGTTTCCATCTTTTTGCTATTGTGAACAATGCTGCAATGAACATAGCTGTCTATTTGTGTGATGGCTCTTATTTCTCTAGGACATATTTCTAGGAGTGGGATTGCTGGATCATATGGTATTTCTAGTTTTTTCAGAAAGTGCCATATCGTTTTCCAAAATGGTTGTATCATTTTGCATTCCCACCAACAGTGCATAAGAGTTCCAATCTCCCTGCATGCTCTCCAACATTTGCTATTTTGTTTTTTTTTGATGTGTGCCAGTAATGTTGGGATGACACAGTATCTCATAGTAGTTTTTTTATAAATTTTTTTCCCATATAAAAATTTATACATACATTGTTATGTGACTCTAATTGCTCTCCCCATACTGTGACAGCACATTTCTCCTTTCCACCTGATTCCCCATGTCCATTCAACCAGCTCCTAACCCTCTCTGCCTTCCCATCTCACCTCCAGACAGAAGCTGCCCGTTTACTCTTTTGTATCTGCTTGAGCTAAGAGGCACACTCCTCACGAATATCACTTTATGTCCCACAGTCCAGTCCAATCCCTGTCTGAAGAGTTGGCCTCGGAAACTGTTTTAGTTCTGGGCTGATAGAGAATCCAGGGGCCATGCTTTCTGGGGTTCCTCCATCCTAGTAGTTTTGATTTGCATTCCTCTAATGGCTAATGATCGTGGGCATTTCCTCATGTGTCTGTTACAGCCTGAATGTCTTCTTTGGTGAAGTGTCTGGTTCATATCCTTTGCCCATTTTTTAATTTGACTGTTTGTCTTTTTGTTACAGAGGTGTTAGGTTTTCCTGTAGATTATAGAGATTAGACCTTTGTTGGATATGTCATAGCCAAAATTTTTTCCCAGTCTGTAGGTTCTCTTTTTACTCTTTTGGTGAAGGCTTCTGATGAGCATAAGTTTTAATTTTTAGAAGATCCCATTTATCTAGCTTATCTTCTGGTGTTTGTGTATTGTTAATCATGGTTTGTATCCTATTTATGCCGTATATTAGGGCCTCTTTTTCCTTCCATGACTTTTATAGTTTTTGGTTTTATATTTAGGTCTTTGTTCCACTATCAATTAATTTTTATGTTTGGTGTGGGTCCTGTTTCATTTTTTTTACAGATGAACATCCAGTTTTGCCAGCACCATTTGTTAAAAAGACTATCTTTTCCCCACTTAATGGACTTCTGGCCTTTGTCAAAGAATCAGGTGGCAGGTAGATGAATTTACATCTGGGTTCTTGATTCTGTACCATTGGTCAATGTGTCTGTCATTGTACCAGTACCAGACTGTTTTGACTACCGCTGCTGTATAGTAGGTTTTGAGGTCAGGTAGTGCGAGGACTCTTAACTTTCTTCTTTAATAATGCTTTACTTATCCAAGGCCTCTCTCCTTTCCATATAAAGTTAATGATTAGTTTTTCCATGTCTTTAAAGAATGCTTTTGGTATTTGGACTGAGATTGCATTCTATTTGTAGACTGCTTTGGGCAGAACTGGTATTTTCAAAATGTTGAGCTACCTATCCACGAGCATGGCATGTTTTTCCATTTATGTTGATCTCTTTGGGTTTCTTGTAGCAGTATTTTGTAGTTTTCTTTGTATAAGTCTTTTACATCCCTGGTTAGATTTATTCCTAAGTATTTTATTTTTTTAGTGGCTATTATAAATGGCATTGCTTTTCTGATTTCCTTTTCATTGTTCTCTTTGTTGGTGTACAGGAATCCAACTGATTTTTATATGTTTATCTTGTATCCTGCTGCTCTGCTGAATCTATTAGTTCCATTTGTTTTCTTCTGGAGTCTTTAGGGTTCTCTATGTATAATATCATATCATCGTGAATAGGGACAGTTTTACTTCTTCCTTACCAATTTGCATGTCCTTTCTTTCTTTTTCTTGCCTTATTGCTCTAGCTAGGATTTCCAGCATAATGTTTACTAGGAATGGTGATAAAGGGCATCTTTGTCTTGTTCCTGTTCTCAGGGGGAATGTTTTCAGCCTCTCTCCATTGAGAATGATGTTGGCTGTTGGTTTTGTATAGATGCCCTTTATTATGTTGAGGAATTTCCCTTCTCTTTGTCTTATTGAGAGTTTTTTAAATCAGGAATGGGTATTAGACTTTATCAAATGCATTTTCTGCATTTATTTAGATGATCATGTGATTCTTCTCTTCCTGGTGGCAAAGTGGTTAAAAGCCTGGCTGCTAACCAAAAGGTCAGCAGTTTGAATCCACCAGCTACTCCTTGGAAACCCTTCAGGGCAGTTCAACTCTGTCCTATTGGGTTGCTATGAGTTGGAATCGAATCGAATCGACAGCACACAACAACAGGTGGTGAATTATGTTGATTGATTTTCTAATGTTGAACCATCCTTGTATACCTAATATGATTTTCAAATTTATTGGAATACAGCTTTTCATAGTACTCTGTTATGATCCATTTTATTTCAGTTGAGTCTGTTGTAATGGCCCCCATTTTATATTTGGGTTATTTGCCTCCTCTCCTGTTATTCTTTTGTCAATTTGGTCAATGGTTTGTCGATTTTGTTGATCCTTTCAAAGAACCAACTTTTGGTTTTGTTGATTCTTTCTACTGTTTTCTATTCTGCATTTCATTTATATTTGCCTTGTTCTTTATTATTTCCTTTTCTTTTAGTGGCTGTGGGCTTCTTTTTCTGTTCTCTTTCCATTTGTTCACGTTGTAGGGCTAATGTTTTGATTTTGTCCCTTTCTTCTTTTTTGATGTGTGTGCCTATTGCTATAAATTTACCTCTGAGCACTGCCTTTGCTCTGTCCCAAAGGATTTGGTATGATGTGTCTTCATTTTCATTTGATTCTAAAAATAGTTTATTCCATCTTTGATTTCTTCTATTACCCAGTGGTTTTTAAGAAGGTGTTATTCAGTTTCCTTGTATCTATTTTTTTTCTTTGCTCTTCCTGTTACTAATTTCCACTTTTATCACATTGTGATCAGAGAAGATGCTTTGTATTATCTCAATGTTTTGAATTTTGTTGAGGGTTTCTTTGTGGCCCAGGATGTGGTCTATTTTGGAGAATGTTCCATGTGCACTGGAAAAGAATGCGTACTGCTGTGGGGTGGAGTGTTCTGTATATGTCTATGAGGTCAAGATGGTTGACTGTGGGCTAAGATGTTCTGTATTGTTTGCTGAGTTTCTTTCTAGATGTTCTGTCCTTTACCAAAAATAGTTTGTTGAAGTCTCCTAATATTATTGTGGAACTGTCAATTTCTCTTTTCGGAGCTGTTAAAGTTTGTTTTATGTATTTTGGAGCCCTGTGATTGGGTGCACAGATATTTATTATCGTTATGGCATCATGGTGGATTGTCCTTTAATAATTATATAATGTTGTTCCTTCTCTTTTATGGTGGATTTTGTTTTAAGGTCTATTTTATCTGAGATTAGTACTGCTACTCCTGCTCTTTTTTTGGTTGCTGTTTGCTTGATATATATTTTTCCATCCTTTGATTTTCAATATATTTATGTCTTTGTTTCTAAGCTGTATCTCTTGTACACAGTATATAGATGGGTCTTTTTTTTAAATTCATTCTGTCACTATCTGTCTCTTTATGGGTGCATTTAATCCACTTATATTCAGTCGGATTATTGACAGGCTGTCATTTTGTATTTTTTTGGTGGTGCTGACGTTTTCTTTTTTCCTCTTACTCACCTGTGCTGAGTTCCTTTTGTTTATGAAATTTCTTTTCATTTTTTTCATTATTGTAGATTTTGTGCTTATTGAGTCTTTGTTTTTCTTCTTTAGTTTGATGAGTAGGTTTGTTAACTTTCTTTGTAGTTACCTTGAAATTTATCCTTATCTTCCTAAGTTTGAACCAGTCTTTTATTACTTGATATTGCCTTGACTTCCTCTCCATTTCAAAGTTCTATACCTATACCTTGTATTCCCCCTTTTACTGTTCTGAGGTCTCCCTCATTTACAGATCGATGTCTCTAATTCCCTGTTTTGAATCTTTTAGTTTTTTTTTCTCCTTGAGAATTCATTACCTGTGTCTTAGATTCAGGTTGCTGTCTGATGTTGTTGGTTCTCTAATTGAAGGACCTCCTTTAATAATTCTCATAAGTTTGGTTTGGGTTTTACCAATCCCCTTACCTTCTGTTTATCTGGAAATGTCCCAATTTTGCCATCATATGTGAGAAAGAGTTTTGCAGGATATATTATCCTTAATTGGCAATTTTTTCCTTCAAGGTTTTATATATATATCATTCCATTGCCTTCTTGCCTGCATGGTTTCCGCTGAGTAATCAGAGCTTAGTCTTATTGTTTCTCCTTTGTATGTGACTATTTTTTTTTCGAGCTGCTCTCAGGATTCATCTTTGGTTTTGGTGAATGTGATGATGATATGTCTTGATGACTTTCTTTTGGGGTCTATCCTATATGGGGTTTGTTGAGCTTCTTGGATGGTCAGCTTTTCATCTTTCATGATATTTGGGAAGTTTTCTGTCAGCAAATCTTCAATGATCCTCTCTGTGTTTTCCATTTTCTCTTTGTTCTGGAACTCCAATTATGCACAAATTTTTGCTCTTGATTGTATCACACACAGTTCTTAGGTTTTCTTCATTTTTTTCTCTGATTTTTCCTCAAAGTAGCATCCATGCATTTGTATTAAATTTCACTGACTCTGTCTTCCACTGTTTCAAATTTGCTTCTAAAATCTTCTGTTGCGCTGTCCATTTCTGAAATTTTGTTGTTTATGCTTTGGATTTCTAATTGCTGTTTTTGTAAGATTTTTAGTTGTTTATTTATTTTGACATTTTGTTCTTGTATCTGTTTGCTTACTGTAGCCATCTTGTCCTGTTTTTTAAAAATATTTTGATATTGCCGGCTGTCTCCAAGATATTCAGGTATTATTTTCTTTATTTATCGATTGTAGGCTTGCTTGTTTTGTCCTACTTTTTTGTTTTGTTTGGTTTTGTCTGGTGGGTAGGCCAGGTGTGTTTTGTTGCTTGCTTGTCTGTTGGCATGACAGTTCTCACTCTCTTGTCTGGGTGTGCAGGGCTGGTCGCTCAGCTACGGTGCAGCAGTGCAAGTCCAGCGTGGGGGAAGCAGTGGAGATGGGTCATTTTTATACAGTGTGAACTGGGCTAGAGGCTGGAATGACTCTGTGGTGGCGGATGGTGGGGTGTCCCGAGCCAGTGGGGAGTGGACTAGGGTTCAGGCCAGGACCCCTCAGGGCTGCAGCAGTCGGTGAGAGGGCATCGGGAGTCAGTGGCGAGGGGCCTGGGGCCCGGGCTGGGTCCCCTCGGGATGTTGGTCGGCCGGGGGGCCCAGAGCCAGTGGGGAGGGGACTGGGGTCTGGGCTGGGACCCCCTCAGGGCTGTGGCAGTCTGTCGGAGGGTGTATGGAGTTGGTGGGGAGGGGCTTGGGGTCCCACTCAGTGGTCGGCAGGGTGGTCCGGAGGCAGCAGAGATGGGCCTGGGGTGTGGGCTGGGTCACCCTGGAGCCATATCAGGCAGCAGGAAGGGTCCAGAGCTGGTGAGGAAGGGCCTGGGGTCTTGGCCAAGTACCCTTGGGGCTGTGGCGGTCAGCTTGTGGGGGTACAGAGCCAGTGGAGACAGACCTGGAGTCTGGGTTGTGTCCTCTCAGGGCTGCAGTGGGTGGGGAGAAGGGTCCGGAGCCAGTATCCCTCTATCGCCATTAACATTTTTTGTTATAAAGTACTGCTGTTTATATATTTTTCCATCCTTTTACTTTCAGTCTGTTTGTATTCTTAAATCTAAAGTATGTCTCCTATAGACAGCATACAGTTGGATCTTGATTTTTTATCCAATCCAATGTAACAATCTCTGTCTTTTGACTGGATTGTTTAATCCATTCGTACTTAATGTTTTTTATATAGTTGGATTATGTCTGCCATTTTACTTTTTGTTTTCTATATGTCTTACGTCTTTTTTTGTTCTTCTACTCCTCCTTTATCGCTTTCTTTTGTATTAAGTGAATATTTTCTGATGTAGTATTTCTTCACTAATTTTTTGAGTTATTTGCTTAGCGTGTGCTTTGGGGCTTACCATAAACTTCTTAATACAGAGCATTTCTATATGACACCTCACATTCTCTTCCTTGTTCATAAAAGATAAATGAAATATACTTACAGGGCTTCAAACCAGCTTGAACTGGTTCAGCCATGGCCAGTGAAGCCAAACAGGAACAGACCCAAAGTTTTATAAAACTTTGGCAGATTCAGCATAGTACTAGGAATGGGAAAAATTACAGGTCAAAGCCCTGGAACAGGAGACCTGGAAGAGATGTAGTGAGCCCTTCCAGGAATTCTACGCGTGAGGCTGGATTATTGGCAGGACTGTACGAGAACGACACACATTCAAAGTGGTGAGGTCGGCCACCATCTTTGAACGGGGTGCTGCCATTTTTGAGCAGGGTGCCTCCATCTTTGAGTTGGGCTGTGCTGCTTCAGACTATGCTCAAAATCTGAGGGCAAGAATTTTGGTTACTATGCAACGCGTACATTGCCCTTGTTCTCTAGGAGGGATTTTAAGTTTCTAGCAGGGTTTTGACCTGTAATCTTTCCCATTCCAGCTATCTTTCTGGTTCACTGTAACTTAAAAAATTTGGGTTTGTTCCAGTGACACTTCCTTGGCTATGACTAAACTGGACAGAACTGGTTTGAAGCCCTGATCAATTTTAGTCATGGGCCTGAAAAACTACAGAAAAGAACTGGATCGAACACAGATGGGCTTGTCATAAAAGAGAACAAAGCATGATTTGTGATCTTTCAGACTAGTATCAAGAGTATCCCTTCAAACAAACAAAAATAGATCATCAGAAAAATATTTTATCATTTGCTCTAACAGAATCAGGAATAGGCCTGGAAATAGGCTATATTTTTCCAAACTAATAATGTGGATAAGTTTCATCAGCTAGACAGAATATTTAAAGCAGAGATTGGCTTTTCCAAAAGAACAAAGTTTCATTATTCTATTGTGCAACATTAAGACTTATCTTTCCATTTTTTTTTCCCTCCTCAGTGTGCAATGGGCTGATTTTAACCAAGTCAGTCACCTCTCAATCGTGTTTTTGCCCATACTTTTTTGTTGTTGTTGTTGCCATGTTTTTGTTCATACTGCTCCCTTGTCTTGGAATGGTCTCTTTTCCCTTATTCAAATCCTACTTAACCTGCTAAGCTCAACATAAGTCTTCCGACTTACTACATAATCTTTGCTTGACAAGCTCTTCAAGTACAAGGATTGTATCTTGAATTTTTTTGGCCTTTTTTCTATAAATTTATCAAAGTGCTAGGCACTTGGTAGTGGCTCAACAAATGACTGTGAAGCCCTTTTAATTTCATATTTATATCCACAAAATCCTTTTGCTGATACTCTGTATTACTCTTTTTAGATATTTAGTCACTTTGTCATTACTTCCTTCTATCTCTTAACATCTTGTCTAACTTAGCTTTCCCTGAAACTCTGTGTATGCTTACTGAGGCCATAATTATATACAGGCATTTACAGAGCCATTCGAAGCCATTAGAACTGTTGGCTGATTTAGGATTAAGCTGTATAAGGAAACCCAGTGGGAATTAGTTTGCTTTCAATTTATCAAAGTCAAGTTCTCAGAGTCTAAATGTTCCATAAGTACTTTCTAAAAGATTTCATTGTTTTGTTTTGTTCTTATCATACTTGAGTACCTAGTAAACCTCTTTCACAGTGCTCTGACATTAGGCCAAAGGTCTGTTGTCTCTTCCTCCATCCTAGCAGCAGAACAGGCAGCACAAGATCCTATATTTTTGTTAAAGAGTAAGTTTAAGTTTCAAGTTGACAGGGACCATTTAAAGGTTGACAAATAAAACACAGGTTGGGCTTTTTGCTAAGTGTTTGTTGAATGAATGAATAAAAGAATCAAAAAGCAAAATGAATGTAAGAGCAGAATACAAAGAATATTAGGATCAGATAAGTTTCTTCCCTCCCACTCCACCAAAGGGAGCTTAACATACAAGGACGGGGAGGAGTGGGGTGGGTGTTTTAGTAGCTATATGGAGTTTACCAAAAGCAGAGCCTCATAATCAAGCATTTATCGATATTAACTAGAAACTAGATAATAATCCTTGATTTTTGTTTTAGACAAAATTATTTCTATAAAAGACTAAGGAATTGCTTAAGCTACCAAAGCATTACAGAAACATCTCTTGAGTGTATCTAACTTATCTTTGCTCTGATTCTATACTCATTAAAAAAATAAAAACATAAAAAAATCTCTTATCTATAATTTAATCTCTTAAATGGACTAGCCCACCAGAACAGAGTGCCTCAGGTAGATGAACCATTCCAGTTCTGGAGCCAGGTAGATCTTTCAGTATAAATTAAGAAATTTTTGTTTGCCAGTCAATAATCCTGGGAGATTGGTTAGCACGAACCAGTCCCTCAGAGGCTTGTTAACTGTGAGAGAAATAAAGCAATTAAGTTTCTGGAAAGGCAAAGCTGAAGAACAAATTCTGATGACTCCATCAAAGTACTGCTACTCTATGAACCCAAAATACCCAAAACCGTTGCCGTTGAGTCAATTCCAACTAACTCATAACAACCTCTATAGGACAGAGTAGTACTGCCCCACAGAGTTTCAAGGAGTGCCTGGTGGATTCGAACTGCTGACCTTTTGGTTAGCAGCCGTAGCACTTAGCCACTACACAACCAGGACCTGCCTTAAGTAGCCTCTCCTTTGGACATTTTCTAAAACTATAATATAAGTGAACTTAGAGATGACTTAATTTGATTCTCTTGTTTTACAGAAAAGGAGACTGAGCACAAAAGAATCTGAATGACAGAGCAAACTAGAAGCAACTTTGGGATAAGAAAACAGTTTTCTTTCTGTCTATAGTACTACTTGTTTTCATCAGGGAAGACAGTGTTGAAGATTAATGAGATTGTGGAAGACAGATGTGTTCTGGTTAGTGAAAGAGGGTTATGTGAGCGAAGTGTATCCTTAAAGGAGAAAAAGATGGTAGTGTTTACTGAGTACCTACTAAGTGCGTGGCACTGTTTTAAGTACTTTACCCATATTACTCAAGTAATCCTCACGACAACCCTGTGAAGTTGCTAAGACTGTTACTACTTTATAAACGAGGAAACTGAGCCTAGAAAAAATAATTTGCCAGTTATTATTAAGAAGCAGATCTGAAAATCAAACATCAATCTATTTGACCTCCAAGTCCATACTGATTCATTTTCTTCCTACTATAAAGCTGAACTTGACAAATTCCTCTACAAATACTCCAGGAGTGTAGGGGCAGAGGACTCTCAACTACAATATGCCTGTTTTTTCTTTAGCGTCTTCTAGACGGTACGTACCCACATCTTAAGCTGAGTGCTAAAAACTGCCACAGCAACTCACACAGGGATATACATATATATATATAAATATATATATTTCATACAAATTACATCACCAACATTCTTTTCTTTTATTGTACTTTATTTAGATGAAGGTTTACAGAACAAATAGTTTCTCATTAAACAGTATACATATTGTTTTATGACAATGATTAACAACCCCATGACATGTCAACACTGACCCTTCTCAACCTTGGGTTCCCTGTTACCAGCTTTCCTGTCCCCTCCTGCCTTCTACTCCTTGTCCCTGGACTGTTGAGCCCCATTAGTCTTGTTTTGTTTTATGGGGCTATCTAATCTTTGGCTGAACCTCAGGAGTGACTTCATAACTGAGCTAAAAGGTGTCCAGGGGCCATACTGTTGGGGTTTCTCCAGTCTCTGTGAGGCCAGTAAGTCTGGTCTTTTGTGAGATAGAATTCTGTTCTACATTTTTCTCCAGCTCTGTCCAGGACCCTCTGTTGTGATCCCAGTCAGAGCAGTCAGTGGTTGTAGCTGGGCACCATCTAGTTGTACTGGACTCAGTCTGGTGGAGGCCGTGATAGTTGTAGTCCATTAGTCATTTGGACTAATCTTTTCCTTGTATCTTGTTTTCTTCATTCTCCCTTGCTCCCGAAGGGGTGCAACCTGTGGAGTATCTTAGATGGCTGCTCACAGGCTTTCAAGACCCAGGACACTTACTCACCAAGGTAGAATGTAGAACGTTTTCTTTATAAACTATGTTATGCCAATTGACCTACATGTTCCCTGAGACCATGGTCCCCACAGCCCTCCGCCCAGCAATTCAGTCCCTCAGGGAGTTTGGATGTCTCTATGGAACTTCCATGACCTCTCCTTGTATAAGCTGTGCTGGCTTCCCCAGTATTGTGTACTGTCTTACCCTTCACCAAAGTTACCACTTACCTATTGTCTATTTAGTTTTCCACTCCCCACCCCTCCCATCCCTCGTAACCAACACAGATTGTTTCTTCTTGTGTGTAAACTTTTTCATGAGTTTTTACAGTAGAAGTCTCATACAATATTTGTCCTTTTGTGATTGACTTATTTCATTCAGCATAATGTCCTCCAGTTTCAACCCAGGGATGTATTGATGTATAATTCCTCAATGCTTTTAAATTGTGAGAGGATTATCATATTATCCTATAATGACTTATCCTTAATTGTAACTGTAGCTTTCTAATCTTATACCCCGCCTCCTCGTAAAAAAAAAAAAAAAAAAAAAAAAAGCCAGCTTTATACAAAAAATACTAGTGGCTGCGTTAGTCTCTTAAATGGAATAATTTGCTGTAAATTTCCCATAAAAACCTAAATAGTGAAGTAAGCGTGGGAAAGTCAGAGACTAAAAAATTATACTGTAAGGGATTTTCCTTTTCCTACCCTTCAAAACCCATCTCTTTTTCAAGATTAAACTGCAATATCAAAATTAGGAAGAAAGATAGCTAACTTCTAAATAAATTTCAAGGAGTAGTGCCAACCGAGGCAGGAAGTCATACAGCTGCCAAAAAGCAATAGTTTTTTTTGGTATACATACTAATACTAAATCAAATGCTAATTCAAAAAAACTTCAAATGATTTAGGGGAATTTATCAGATTCCTATGACCAATAAATCTGAAAGATTTTGATTTACTGTTTTCCTTAGTTGATGGTCTTATTATTAACTTAAGCAAATAAGATTCATTAATTCTAGGCACTTGACCAAGAGCTACTTTGAGACTACCTGTGTAAGGTCTAAGCACAAGTCAAAAATTGGGGACTCAAGCCTCAAATTCAGCTCACAAAGGTGTTTTGCTTGGATCATACAGGAATTTTTTTTTTTTTAATTTGACAGCCAACATTTAAACACACACACACACACACACACACACACGAAAAATCACATTCAAAACATCCTTACTTTCAGCTTCTTTAAAAAAAAAAAAAAAAAAGGGACTGTTTGGCAATGATGGGCTCATAGTCCCACATGGCCAAAGTCTGCTGCAGCTGTGTGTCAGCTGCCCCTTTAGAGGGCCGTGGGCTCACGAGTCCACAGTTCCCAGCAGTCTGCTTTACTCCTTTATGTTACCTCCCCATCCCTGTAGACATCTGAGTTCGTGACCTCTACTTTAGAGGAAAAAGAGGAGAAGGCAGGAATTTTTTTTTTTAAAAAAAAAAGCCCAACTATTGTTCAAATTAAGCACTTTTAGTATTCCGGCACAAGTGTAAATTCTAGGTGAATATTCCAAAGGAACTCTTTCATCTGATGCCAATTACAGAATAAACAGGTCTTCAAATTCTTCTACCATGTCTAATATTTATGTTGCGTTTCTCCAGGAGAGAAAGAGGACACAGCTTTCTTGGTTTGTCTCGCTAACACCTCAGTATATCTTTTCTAACAATTATACTTTTCCCCTTCTCTATTAATAACTATGGCTCATCTCATGTCATAGTACTTGACCAGGGTCAGAATGAAATATGGTCTTCTCCTATTCTTCAAGTAATTTTCCTTGCTTCTTTACCAAGCTAGCTTTCAACAGTTTCTGATTTTTGCCCACCAGGTGTCGAGAGAGCAAATTTAAGGCTTTACTTCAATTAGCACTTTTTAAAAGGAGGTTTCCTAAGCATCGTATGAAATAACCTTTCTTCCCCTTCCCTACCCTTCTCCTTCTTCAAGTTTATTCACCCTTTCCCCTAATATATGATGACACTTCTTTTTTGAGCTGGTTCTTTCATGGTATTTACAAAGAATGGGAGGCAAATGAAGACTGCGAAGGACTCTCCCCAAGGTCACAGAAGAAAAGGCAAAATAAGGACTTGGGACTCCCTGAGACTTGGTCCAGGGTTTGGAAGTCAGGAAATACTGACCTTTGAACACTATTTCTTACGTGTCAAAATTATTTGTGGCAGAATACTATAAATTTAAAAGGAGGAAGCAAGGGAAGTCAAAGCATATGTGTTCACTGAGAAAGAAAACAGGTCCTAAGCTTTCTAAGGAAAGAGATACATAAAGCTGGGGTCCTATATGGTCCACTGAGCACATAGAAGAGAGAAAGAAAAGGGGGAAGATGGTCTAGCAATGGTTAAGAGAAAAGGGAGCAGAAAATGAGAACACCAAATAAGGAGTGGAGGGACAATGTACTACAGCTGATAGAGCAGGTCAGGTCAAGAATGCCATTCAGGGAGGTGGAGCCAACATCGTGCTATAGACAGAAGCACCACACCATCTCTCTACAGTAAAGACCTGAAAAACTAAGTAAAAAAGATACAAACGTCATTCCTGGAACTCTAAGGAGAAAATGAAGGAATAAAAAATAGCACTGAACGGAGTAAGAAATTGACAGAGAACAAGAGAACGAGCAGAGCTACAGAGTGGAGGTCCCCTACCAGTGAACCTGGCATGGATTCGTCATTTTGGACTACAACCACCAAGGAATGCGGCCATGGAGTATGGGAAGGCAACTTCATAGAGTTCCCAACAGGAGACACAGCACCTGGTAACCAGCGATACACACTTTCCCACCCCCTATTCTTCTTCCCTGTATGTGTCCTCTATCGCTTTCCAACAGGCCATGGCTGCTTGGCTGGAGAGACACCAGCTCACTGCTGCCAAGGTCTGTTGGGCTCCCACCAATCGGTCCCTTCAGAGCCATTTTTTTGTTATTTTTTTTTGTTATTTTTTTTTTTTGTTTCTGTTGCTTCTCTCTCTCTCTCTCTTCCTTCCTTTCTCCCTCCCAGCTAGCACCATGTGCCGTCCTGTCCCCTTCTTGATGGGCTGTCATTTTTTGGTTTGTTTGCTTTGTTCTTCTTTTTTATTTCTTTTTTTCTGTTCCTTCTCTCTCTCCTTTTTCTTTCTTTTCCTTTCTCCTCCCCACCTAGCCCTGTGTACTGTCCCCACCCCTTCTCAAGGGGCTGTGCTGCACTGCTTGGCTGGACAGAAACTGCACACAGCCTCCCGGGGACTGCGCTGCTGTCACCAACCAGCTCCCTCAGTGTCATTTTATTTATTTTTTTCTTTTTTTCAGTTGTTGTGATTTCTTCTCTCTCCCTTCCCGCCTTTCCTTTCTCTCACCTACCTAGCCCTGTACGCCAGCACCACCTTCTTGGTGGGCTGTAGTGCTTGGCTAGACAGCCAAGGGGCGAGAGAGCCTCTGGCACACAGCCTCTCAGGGTCTGTGCTGCCTCCACAGGCCGGCTCCTTCAACACCATATTTTTTCTTTATCTTTCCCCTTCTTCCTTTTCCTTTTCCCTCACACCAAGGGCCTGCACTGCCTCTGCCCCTTTCTGACAGACTGGGCCGTGCTGCCCAGAGAGAGAGACTCAGCTTGTTGCCACCGCAATTCTGCCCCGCCCCCAAAAGATGGCTCCCCTGCCACCACATGAATATGAATATATATATATATATACTGTGTTGTTTTAATTTTTATTATTGGTTGGTTGGTTTCTTCTCCTTCCTCTTTTTTTTTCTTTCTCCCATCCACCAAGCCCTGTGCACTGACCACACCCCTTTTTGGCAGGCTGAGCAGCACCGCTCGGCTACAGAGCCACCAGCACACGGCCTCACAAGATCGTCCCCGACCACAAGTGCAAAATCCTGCCACGTCAACATTTTTACTTTTTTCTCCTTTTCTCCCTCTCTTCTTTCACTCAGCTACTTAGCTCCACACATCACATCATCCCCCTTCCCTCATGCCTATCTGCACTGTGCGCCAAGCACCGTGCACCCAAGTGGCACTGACGTGGTCCCCTGGACCCCACCCTGCACTGTCCACTGGCCCTGTCCTATCAGCCCCAGTTCATGTCACAAACTATCCATCCCTGCCCCTCCCACTACCACTGGAACTACCTTGCTGCACCACAGCTGAGTGACTGGTCCTGCCCACCTGGACAAAGTGGTGAGAAGTATTGTGCCCACAGGCAAGCAAGCAACGAAACATGCCCAGCCTGTCTGCCTAGATATAACAACAGCAACAAAAAAAAAAACAAAAACAAAAACAAAACAAAAGACAAGAATGAAACAAACAAATATACAATCAATAAATGAAAACAATAATTCCTGAATGTCCTGGAGACAGCAGACAATATCAAAACATACAAAAAAAACCAGGACAAGATGGTTCCAGAAGGTGACCAAAATAAAACACCAGATGACCTTCTGGTAGAAGAAAAGGCAATGGAACTACATGATAGGGAATTCAAACTCTAATATTAAGGGTTCTCCAAGACATGAATGAAAATACAGACAAGAATAAGGAAAAAATAGACAGAATTATGGAAAATATAGGCAGAACCACAGAAAACACAGACAAAGCAATGAAAATTCAGAAAACTAATACAGGAATAAAATGTCAAAATAAATAAACAACTAGAAATCATACAAAAACAGCAATTAGAAATTCAAAAGATAAAAAACCAGATTTCAGAAATGGACAGTGCGACAGAGGGTTTTAGGAGCAAATCTGAAACAAAAGAAGACAGATCTGAAACTGAAGACAAATCCTTGAAAACTACTTTGGTGGAGGAGAAATCAGGGAAAAGACTGAAGAAAAATGAAAAAACCCTGAGGATAACGTGGGATACAATAAAAAGCAAAAAATATGCATGTGATTAGAGTTCCAGAACAGGGAGAAAAAATGGAAAACAGAGTATCAATGAAGATTTTCTCACAGAAAATTTCCCTAATATCATGAAAGATGAAAAGGTGATCATCCAAGAAGCTCTAGGAACCCCATATACAGGAAAGATGCCAAAAGAAAACCACTAAGACATCATAATCATGCTTGCTAAAACCAAAGACAAAGAAAGAATCCTGAAACCATCTTGAGAAAAAAGACAAGTTACATACAAAGGGGAAACAGTAAGACTAAGCTCTGATTACTTGGCAGTAACTATACAGGCAAGAAGGCAATGGGATGACATATACAAAACTGTGAAAGAAAAAAACTGCCAACGAGGAATAACAGATTCTGCCAAACTCTCACTAAAATATACTGGCGAAAAGGACATTTCTGGACAAACAGAAGTTAAAGGAATATGTAAAAACCAAACCAAACTTACAAGAATTATTAAAGGGGGTCCTTCGGTTAGAGAACTAACAACATTAGATAACAACCTGAATCAAGGGCACAAGACAGCATCAGCCAGATAACAACCTAGATAATAAGCTCTCAAGGATAAAACAGAACTAAAAAATTTACAACAGGGAACCAGAGGTCAATCTGTAAATGACAAGGTCAGAACAATAAAAGAGGGAATAAACGGTGTAGGTATAGAACTTTCAAATGGAGAGGAAGTCAAGAGGATATCAAATAATAAAACACTGGTTTAAAACTTAGAAGACTGGGTAAATTTCAAGGTAATCGCAAAGAAAATTAACAAATCTACTCATCAAAATAAAGAAGAAAAACACAAAATGTCAGTAAACATAAAATCTACAAAAATGAAAGAAACAACGACAACCAAAAAAACCCCACAAAGCAAAGGAATTCAACACAGAAGAGTAAGAGGAAAAAAGAAAACATGAGCAACATAAAAAAGAGCACTATAAAATGACAGCAATCAACTCACATCTATCAACAATCAAACTCAACATAAATGGCCTAAATGCACCCATAAAGACGGAGAGTGACAGAATGGATAAAAAAGCAAGACCCATCAATATGCTATTTACAAGAGACACACTTTAGAAACAGAGACATAAATATATTAAAAATCAAAGGATGGAAAAAAACATCAAGGAAAAAAGCAACCAAAAAAGAGCAGGAGTGACAATACTAATCTCAGGTAAAATGGACTTTAAAACAAAATCCACCATAAAAGACAAAGAAGGGCATTATATAATGATTAAAGGGACAATCCACCATGAGGACATAACCATAATAAATATCTACACACCCAATGACAGGGCTCCAAAATACATAAACTCTAACAGCACTGACAAGAGAAAGGGACAGTTCTGCAATAATAGTAGGAGACTTCAACACACCACTCTCGGTAATGGAAAAAAGATCTAGAAAGAAACTCAACAAATATACAGAAGATCTAAAGCCACAATTGACCAACTTAACCTCACAGACATATATACAACACTGCAGCCCACAGCAGCAAAGTGCACATTCTTTACCAACGCACATGGAATGTTCTTCAGAATAGACCACATCTTAGGCTACAAAGCAACCCTCAACAAAATCCAAAACACTGAGATAATACCAAGCAAATTCTCTGATCACAACACCATCAAAGCAGAAATTAATAAAGGGAGACCAAGGAAAAAAATCAAACACCTGGAAATTGACTAACACCTTGCTTAAAAACCACTGGGTAACAGAAAATATCAACCATAGAATAAAAAATTCCCAGGATCAAATGAGAATGAAAAAATATCATATCAAAACCTTTGGGACATGGCAAAGGCAGTGCTCAGAGGTTAATGTATAGCAGTGGATGCACACATCAAAAAAGCAGAAAAGGACAAAATCAAAACATTAGCTATACAACTCGAACAAACAGAGAACAGCAAAAGAAGCTCACAGCCACCAGAAGAAAGGACGCTAAAGACCTGGGCAGAAATAAATGAAATGGAGAACAGAAAAACAACAGAAAGAATCAACAAAACTAAAATTAGTTCTTTGAAAAGATCAACAAAATTGACAAATCACTGGACAAACTGACAAAACAAAAACAGGAGAGGACACAAATAACCAAAATAAGAAATGAAATGGGACACTACAACAGACCCAAGTGAAATAAAAAAGATCATAACAGAGTTCAATGAAAAACTATACTCAATAAATTTGAAAACCTAGAGGAAATGGACAAATTTTTAGAAACATGCTACTTGCCTAAACTAACACAAACTGAGGCCGAAAATCTGAACAGACCCATAAGAAGAGAAGAGAACGAAAGAGTAATAAAAAAACTCCCCCCTCCAAAAAAAAAAAAAAAAAAAAGGCCTGGCCCAGATGGCTTCACTGGAGAATTCTACCAAACATTCAGAGAAGAGCTTGCACCAGTACTACTCAAACTACTTCAGAACATAGAAAATACATGGACATTTAAGAATTCATTCTATGAAGCCAGCATAACCCTGATACCAAAACCTGGCAAAGACATCACAAAAAAAGAAAATTACAGACAAATATCTCTTATGAATACAGATGCAGAAATTCTCAACAAAATTCTAGCTAATAGAATTCAGCATTATATCAAAAAAAAAAAAAAAAAAAAAAAAAGAAAAGAAAACAACAAAGCAAACTAACAACAACAAAAAAAACTACTACGGCCAAGTGGGATTCATACCAGGTATGAAAGGATGGTTCAACATTAGAAAATCAATGTACTCCACCACATAAATACAACGAATCATATGATCATCTCAATTGATACAGAAAAGGCATTCAGTAAAACCCAACACTCATTCCTGACAAAAACTCTCAACAAAATAGGCATAGAAGGGAAATTCCTCAACATAATAAAAGGCATCTATACAAAACCAACAGCAAACATCATTCTTAATGGAGAGAGGCTTAAAATGTTCCCCCTGAGAACAGGTACAAGATGAGGATGCCCTTTATCACTACTCTTATTTAACATTGTGCTGGCAACTGGACTAAACCAAAGCTAAGAAATTTCCTGAATACAACCAAATACTTTGAGAGACAGAGTAGCAGGGGCAAGGGTCTGGGGACCATGGTTTCAGGGGACATCTAGGTTGTCAACCGGCATAACAAAGTTTATTAAGAAAGTGTTCTGCATCTCACTTTGGTGAGTGGAGTCTGGGGTCTTAAAAGCTAGCGAGTGACCATCTAAGATGCATCAGTTGGTCCCAACCCACCTGGAGCAAAGGAGAATGAAGAAAATCAAAGACACAAGGAAAGTATTAGCCCAAGAGACAGAAAGTGCCACATAAATCAGAGACTCCATCAGCCTGAGATCAGAAGAACTAGATGGTGCCTGGCTACCACCAATGACCACCCTGACAGTGAACACAACAGAGAGTCCCTGATGGAGCAGGAGAAAAGTGGGATGCAGAACTCAAATTCTAGTAAAAAGACCAGACTTAATGGTTTGACTGAGACTGGAGGGACCCCGCAAGACATGGCCCCAGGACTCTCTGTTAGCCCAAAACTAAAACTCTTCTTGAAGCCAACTCTTCAGACAAAGAGTAGACTGGACTATGGGAATAAAATGATATTCGTGAAGAGTGTGCTTCTTAGCTCAAGTAGATACATGAGACTAAATGGGAAGCTCCTGTCCAGAGGCGAAATGAGAAGGCAGAGAGGGTCCGGAGCTGGTTGAATGGACACAGGAAATCGGGAATGGAAAGGAGGAGTGTGCTGTCACAGTATAGGAAGAGCAACTAGGGTCACATAACAATGTATGTATAAATTTTTGTATGAGAAACTAACTTGAATTCTCAACTTTCACTTAAAACACAATAAAAATAAATAAATAACTCAGGGGAAAAAAAAAAAACCCACTATTGTGCTGGAAGTCCTAGCTAGAGCAATACGGCAAGAAAAAGAAATAAAGAGCATCCAAATTGGTAAGCAAGAAGTAAAGCTATCCCTATTTGTGGATGATATGATACTATACATAGAGAACCCAAAGGACTCCACAAGAAAACTACTGAAACTAATAGAAAATCTGGCAGAGTTGTAGGATACACAATAAACATGCAAAAATCATTGGATTCCTATACACCAATAAAGAGAACTATGACAAGGAAATCAGGAAAGCAATACCATTTATAATAGCCCCTAAAAAAAATAAAATACTTAGGAATAAATCTAACCAGGGACGTAAAAGACCTATACAAAGAAAACGACAAAACACTACTGCAAGAAACCAAAAGAGATGTACACAAATCGAAAAAAATATGCTAGTGGATAGGGAGACACAACATTGTGAAAATGTCAATTCTACTCAAAGCAATCTACAAATATAATGCAATCCTGGGCCAAATACCAATAGCATCCTTTAACGAGATGAAAAAACTAATCATTAACTTTATATGGAAAGGAAAGAGGCCTCAGAAAAGTAAATCACTATTGAAGAAAAAGAATAAAGTAGGAGAACTCGAACTACCTGACCTCAGAAACTACTATACAGCTGTGATAGTCAAAACAGTCTGGTACTGGTACAACGACAGACAGTGACCAGTGGAACAGAATCTAGAACCCAGATGTAAATCCATTCACCTGTGGTCACCTGCTCTTTGACAAAGGCCCGAAGTCCATTACATGGGGAAAAGACAGTCTTTTTAACAAATTATGCTGGCAAAACTGGGTGTCCATCTGCAAGAAAATGAAACAGGACCCATACCGCACACCATACACAAAAACTAATTCAAAATAGATCAAACACCTAAACATAAAATCAAAAACTATAAAGGTCATACAAATAAAAATAGGGTCACTGCTAGAGACCCTAATACACAGCATAAATAGGATACAAACCATAACTAACAATCACAAACACCAGAAGATAAGCTAGATAACTGGGATCTTCTAAAAATTACACACTTCAGACTTTACCAAAAGAGTAAAAAGAGAACCTATAGACTGGGAAAAGATTTTTGGCTATGACATACCCGACAAAGGTCTAATCTTTAAAATTTATAGGAAAATCCAACACCTCGACAAAAAAAAGACACATAATCCAACTAAAAATGGGCAAAGGATATGAATAAACACTTCACCAAACAAGACATTTAGGCAGCTAACAGACATACGAGGAAATGCTTGCAATCACTAGCTATTAGAGAAATCCAAATCAAAACTTCCATCTCACCCCGACATTACCGGCACAAATCAAAACAACAGAAAATAAATGTTGGAGAGGCTGTGGGGAGACTGGAACTATTATGCACTGCTGGTGGGAATGCAAAAAGGTACAAACATTTTGGAAAACAATATGGTGCTTCCTTAGAAAGTTAGAAATAGAAATAGCATACAATCCAGAAATCCTACTCCTAGGAATATATCCTAGACAAATAAGAGCCGCCACACGAATAGACATCTGCACACCCATGTTCACTGCAGCATTGTTTGCAATAGTAAAAAGACAGAAAAAACCTAGATGCCCATCAACAGGTGAATGGATACAAACTATGGTACAGACACACAATGGAATACACAACAATAAAAAACAATAAAGAACAAGGATGAATCTGTGAAACATCTCACAACATGGATGAATCTGTAGCGCATTATCAATCACAAGTGGACAAATACTGTATGAGACCACTATTACAAAAACACATGAAAAGGTTTACACACCGAAAGAAACAATCTTTGATGGTTATGAGGGAGGGGAGAAGTGGGGAGGGAAAACCACTAACCAGAAGACAGATAAGTAGTAACTGGTGAAGGGTAAGACAGCACACAATTCCTGGGAAGTCAGCACAATTTGACCAAGGCAAGGTCATGGAAGCTTCATAAACAAATCCAAACTCCCTGAGGGACCGAATTACTGGGCTGAAGGCTGGGTACCATGGTCTTGGAGGACACCTAGCTCCACTGGCATAACAGTTTATAAAGAAAATGTTCTACATCCTACTTTGGTGAGTAGTGTCTGGGGTCTTAAAAGCTTGTGAGCAGCCATCTAAGATACTCCACTAGCCCCACCTTGTCTGGGGCAAGGGAGAATGAAGAAAACTAAAGACACAAGGGAAAGATTAGTCCAAAGGACTACTGACCACAACTACCACAGCTTCCATCAGACTGAGTCCAGCACAGCTAGATGGTATCCGGCTACCTCCACTGACTGCTCTGACAGAGATCACAATAGAGGGTCCTGGACAGAGCTGGAGAAGGACGTTTAACAAAATTTTAACTCACAAAAAAGACTAGACTTACTGGTCTGACAGAGATGGGAGAAACCCTGAAAGTACAACTCCTGGACATCCTTTTAACTCAGTACTGAAGTCACTCCTGAGGTTTCCCCCTTCAGCCAAAGATTAGACAGGCCCATAAAACAAAACGACACTAAAGGGCACACCAGCCCAGGGGCAAGGACCAGAAGGCAGGAGGGGACAGGAAAGCTGGTAATGGAGAGCCCAAGGTCGAGAAGAGGAGAGTGTTGATCTGTCGTAGGGTTGGCAATCACTAGCTATTAGAGAAATCCAAATCAAAACTTCCATCTCACCCCGACATTACCGGCACAAATCAAAACAACAGAAAATAAATGTTGGAGAGGCTGTGGGGAGACTGGAACTATTATGCACTGCTGGTGGGAATGCAAAAAGGTACAAACATTTTGGAAAACAATATGGTGCTAATTGTTTAATGAGAAACTAATTTGCTCTGTAAACCTTTATTTAAAGTACAGTTAAAAAAAAAAAAAAAAAGAATGCCGTTCATATACATACAGAAGACTCAGATATGTGCATGTCCAGAAAATATCTTAATGTGAAATCATACATACACCATATCCCAAATCAAGAAAACAGAAACATAGAGAAGATCTATAAAACATAGCAGAAAATATCCACAGATAAAGATACTTCTCCTCTTACATGCCAGAAGAAGTTTGTGCACAAGAGGGGGCCCAGCACAGATTAACTAAGCTGTCTGGGTTTGACTCCAGATCTTGTCCCTTACTGATGGGTAACCTTGTTACTTAAACTCTCTGTGCCTGTTTTCTCTTCTGTAAAATGGGGACTTCAAAGAATTATTGTTGTTAGGTGCTGTCAAGTCAGACTCATAGTGACCCTATGTACAACAGAACGAAACAATGCCTGCTACTGTGACATCCTCACAGATGTTGCTCTGTTTGAGCCCACCGCTACAGCCAATGTGTCAATCCATCTTGTTGAGGATCTTCCTCTGTTTCGTTGACCTTCTACTTTACCAACCACGATGTCCTTCTCCAGGGGACTGGTCACTCCTGACAACTTGTCCAAAGTTAGTGAGACAAAGTCTCACTTCTAAGGAGCATTCTGGCTGTCCTTCTCCCAAGACATATTTGTGTGTCTCTGGCCATCCATGGTATAGTCAGTATTCTTCACCAACACCATAACTCAAATGCATCAATCCTTCTTCAGTGTTCCTTATTACAGCTGTCACATGCGCATGAGCCAATTAAAAATACCATGGCTTGAGTCAGGTGCACCTTTAGTCCTCAAAGTGATATCCTTGCTTTTTAACACTTTAAAGAGGTCTTCTGCAGCAGATTTGCCAGATGCAATGCATTGTTTGACTTCTTGACTGCTGCTTCCATTGGTGTTGAAAGATTAGATACATTAAATGAATAAAATACTAAGAATAGCACCTGGTACACAGTGGGTGCCATGTAAGTTAAACAAAATAAATGACATACTTACAAAGAACTGCATAGAGAAGACTCATATGCTTACAACTCTGAAGCATTCACAGCAGAAAAAAACCCATATTCTCCTAGCTCCAAAAATATATTCTTGTATGTTGAAGATTCACAAAATCTAAGACACTCTAAAGTTTAGATAAGGAGATGACTAACACATCACTGATCTGGTGGGAAAGAGAAATCAGCATCAAAACAGCTGGAAGAACCTGGACTTGGGTAGGAGTGTATGGACCATACACTACCTGAGAAGTCAAAGGATGTTTTTAATCCAGACTCTCAATGCTAAAACCTGAAGGCTGGGACTACTGTGGTGCCTAGGAGGTGAAGTCAGCAGTTGCTGGGGTTATAGAGATCCCAGTATATTAAGAATGATGGGCGTCCTTAGTTACCAATTTCAATAACAGAGCATGGAAGTGAAATGAAGCTGTCTATAATTCTACTTACTTTGCCTCTTACAGACTGGTTTCTGATCCTAGCACTCTACTGAAACTAATCTCTCTGAGACTGTTAATGACTTCCTAATTTCCATAGCCAATGGCCTCATCTGCATCTTACCTGATATCATAGTCAGCTCTCCTCTCACCTTCCTAATTACTTCTTTCCTAGCCTCTTTTTACAAATCTTACCAATTCTTTTTAATTCTCTCTCTGAAATTTCTTTTAAGCTAGACCGCTCTTCTTCATGCTTGCTGCTACTGCCTTAACTCAGGCCTCTGCGATCCCCCTGGGCTTGTGAAACAGACCCACTCCTGGTCTTCCTGCCCCTGTATCTCTGCACTCCTGTCCATCCTCCATGGTGCTTCCAGAATTACTTTCTCCAAAATAAATACAATCCTGTCATTCTCCTCCGTATAAGCCTCTACTGAAGGACTTCCCATTCTCTAGAATATAAAATTTAAACTGCACATGTTAGATTCTTCATCTCACTCCAACTTACCTCTTCAGTTTAATCTTTCACCTATCTACCTACCCTAATCCAAAATGACGTTCTCACTGTTCCCTGAATACACTATATTCTGTGATGCTCTGCCTGGACTACTCTTCTCCATCTTTTTTTCAATCTAGAAAAGTCCTTCTTTTTCCCTACAAGACCCACCTTAATTATTATTTCCTAAGTAATGTCTTCCTCAGCTTCCCTTCAGCAGAGAGAATTATTTTTCCAAATGCCTGCAGCACTGTGGTCAGACATCTCTTACAATACATGTCATGTGGGATTGTAATTTACCTGTTTAACTGTCTGATTTTCCACTAAACTTTGAGCACCTCAAAGATAAAGCCACCATTCCACTAATTTCTAAAAACTCCTGTACCCATCACATAGTTGCCTCCCAAAAAATTCTGGTTGAATCAAATTAAACCCTTTCATAAAATAGGGAAAAGAACATCTTTAGTTATAACAGTATAACTCTTTAAACATAAAATAAGAAAACAAATGAGACTACTTTGGAAAGCATAAGACTCTATGGACAACAGAAAAAGGGAGGAATATTCCTTACCGCTGTACATCTTTATTCTTCCAAAAGGAGGCAGACTGAGCCTTTGGCACTCTTTCAATAAAATTCACCAGCTCTTCCATGAGGAGCCTGAGTTTAAACAAAAAAAGTGATGAATATTCATAAAAATATCATAAAAACACAATGTTCTAACATAGTAGTCAGGAGAAATGGACTTGCCACCCCCCACCTTCTTCTTCCTCTCTGTTGCATATAAACACGGGCACCATTTTACACAAAGTTAACCAAAAACCTAGCCTTCATCGAATTTCCATGCTAAAAATTCTACACTTAAATGATTTAAATTCACCTTTAAAACAAGCCTGGTCTGTTTCTTGTCTCTAAACACTGAAATATAGAAGCCTACAGTTTAATACTCAAAGACCTCTGCCTTTATTACTTAAAATACTAAAGGAGAAAAAGTTAAATGACTGTGAAATACCTGATTTTAGTGGCAGCAGGTGTAGGTGTAGTGGCTGTTTTTTAAACAACAATATTAAATGATCATTTTAAACTGATAAATTTTCTTGACATGTTTTAGGAAATAACAAAATTTATGTGGAAGAATACTCTTAGGACTAATTCTAAAAACTTAACTAAAGAAAGTGCAAAAGGATGGGCTCTGAAGATCCCAAGATGAATTAGCTACGGAATCAGAGTGGAGAGATCCTAAGAAATATCTCACTTTAGTGGCTCAACGGTACAAATGATACGGGGAATACATGGGACAGACAACTGTTATAAATTCTTGATGGCTAGAGGATGGCCAAAGGCTAGAAACAGAATTTCAACATCTTGAATTCCCCTTCATAATCTAGTATAGATAATCCATACTGTCTTAAATCCTTTCAGACTCAACATATGCATACAACAAGCCATAAGTTTATTACCATTTGAATTCTGAAGTTCATTTTTTTCCATTTGTTTATTCAGTCCTAATACTGTCTCCTCCTTCAGTCATGAAGGAACAATGCTTGTTCCAGAATTCCAAGAATTGGGAACCAAGCTCATTACCACTCTGACTGTAGCTTTCATGAGAATAGTCTTGTATGTTCATCTTCATGGTTTAAAGTTTTCAGACTAGAGTCTAATGTTTTTAGCTTATCCTCTCACTGAAACTGATCTATTACTTTGAGTGTTTTACTTTCCTATAATGGCCCTTCCTCAGATCCCTGTTTTTCTGTACACACTGCAGGCAATATGGCTTGACACAGAAACAAGTAAATATTTTGTTTCATTTCCAGTAATTCTATCTTGCTAGACATCTGCCAAGACACTAGAACCCAAACTCAGGAGTCTGTGGACTCCTAGTTCCCATATTTTGGGTCCTGATAGTTTCAACCTATGCCATACCTGTCAATTTATTTCAAAACAATTCTTTTTCCTGGGGTAGTTTTCTTTTTTTTTTTCCTCACTAAATAATGCTATGGTTACTTACAGCAAATAGCTATATCACGAAGGCTTAGTAGGAGCTAAGAAAGAGATGGCAGAGTATTCTCAAAGTCAAAGGAAGACCTTACAGTTTTTAGAGTCCTGAGTTTCATTCCATCAACAGTAAAGACAACTTACTCATCTAATTACTCATTCCCTGTTTTCTGAAAACTGTCTCTATTAAACCACAAAAGGGGGGGAATTTTGCAAGCCAAGAAATGTAATTTCTTCCTCTTTTCTTAAATATGCTATGTTTCTTTTCACTGAAGCTCTTTGCTGTGCATTGCTGTGGCCTCCCCTAATTGGGATGATGTGCACAGGAGAGCTATCTCTGTAAACTCTTTCTTCAGTTTATGTAAAAAAAGAAAAGAAAAAAGATTAACAAACGCTAGAGAATTCCACTGAACATTTCTTTATCTAGAGAGGCGACCATGTGTGCCTATTTTTTGTGTCAGGTGCTCAGAAGGAAATAACAATTGATCCTGGCATAACATTGAATTAAAGTCACCAATGAAGGAAAAGAGCTTTCCAGCAACATTCTAATAGGCCAGGAATAAATATTCTCACCTGCCGATCTGAAGAGTGGGTTCTGTAGCATATACGGTGCCTGTGAAACCAGTGTGCTCAGTGATGTAGGGCAGTGCCATCATGCAATGATAGTTAGAGATGAGGATCACATCTACCGTAGACAGATCTATTAGCTCCGTCTGAAAAGAAAGGGGAGGGAATGATACCTATCTGTTCCAGGCACATAGATTAACATGATGTAACTGAAAAATTATGTTGCCAACTGCAGAGAAGTAGTTTTTGTACTACAGAATAATGATGCCTTTCCTGCAATACTTCTATTCTCTCATTTTTGAATATTTTCTAATACTGACACCAAGTAGCAGGACAGGATTGCGAAAAATGAGAAAGTAGCCAGTCCACCAGCAGCACTCTGATTTTCCTAGGACACAGTTCTGAGTTAGACACATGAGGATAAATGATAACAGGATGTCTCAGCAGAGGCTGCCTGGCAAGTGAAACCAGGTAACTTGAAGCAGAGAGAACAATATAAGTTATAAGGCCATACTAGAATGTAATGCTCCATTGCTGCAGACTAATGAGAAACAGGGAAAGAAGCACACAGAAACCAGATCTTCAAATGTTAAATGTGCGAGGCAACTTTTGACTACTAGTGTTGGATACAGAGCATATATATATATATATATATAATATATATGGGCAGAGTCATGAAAGTATATTCTTATATTCTAGCCTAATCGTAAGCCCAAGTCCACCCTTTTACTCCATTATTTACTTATTTTTTAAATTGTGATTTAGGTGAAAGTTTAGAGACCAAATTAGTTTCTCATTAAACAGTTAACAACCAAATTGTTTTCTGACATTGGTTGTCATCTCTGCAATGTGTCAACACGCTCACCTTCTCCACCCCAGGTTCCGTTTCCATTCGTCCAGTTTTGTTGTTCCTTCCTGCCTTCTTGTCTTTGCTTTTGAGGTGATATGCCCATTAGTCTCGTATACATGATTGAACTATGAAGTATGTCTGTCACGTCCCACTGACCTGCCTAATCTTTGGCTGAAGGGTGAACCTCAGGAATGACTTCAGTACTGAGTTAAAAGGGTGTCTGGTCACTTGGGGCCAAAAACTCAAGGTTTCTCCATCTCTGTCAGACCAGCAAGCCTGGTCTTCTTTATTTTTATTTTTGGGAATTTGAATTTTGTTCTGTATTCTTCTCCAGCTCTGCCCGGGACCCTCTATTGTGATCCCTGCCACAGCAGCTGGTGGTGGTAACCAGGCACTATCTAGTTGTTCTGAGCTCAGTCTGGTGGTGGCTGTGGTAGTTGTGGTCCATTACTCCTTTGGAATAAACCTTCCCTTGTGTCTTTGCTCTTCTTCATTCTCCTTTGCTCCAGCTGGGATGGGACTAGTAGGTGTATATTAGATTGCTGCCTACAGGCTTTTGAGACAACAGTTGCTACTTGCCACAGTCAGATGTAGAACATTTTCTTTATAGACTATGTTATGTCAATTGGGCTAGATGTCCCTAAGACTATGGTCCTCATCCCTCAGCCCAGTAGCTCTGTTTGTCAGGGCATTTGGATGTGTCTGTGAAGCTTCTATGACTTTGCCATGGTCTTTTACTCCATTATTAAGGTAATGTGAAAAGGGAAAAGACAGGTTAGCAGTTGAGGAACACTGCTACTCATATTTGGTAAATTTATTGAAGATTTTATTGCTGAATTAATAGAATGGAATATTTTCCCCATATATTTAAGTCCTACCAGTCTTTTACAGCCAAAGTACAACCCTGAGTATATCCCAACTGAATTAAGAGACTATCTCAAGAACAGATTTGATGCACTGAAAACCAATAACTGAAGACCAAATGAGTTGTGGGATGACATCAAGGACATCAGACATAGAGAGCAAATTGTTATATACAAACTCTTGGATTCTGTAGATGTTAAATTGGGTCAAAATAACCATAATTTATTGGTTGCTTACCATACTGTACTAGATCCTGTGAGGGATACAAAAGTATTTAATGTAATTGTACTAGATTTATAAATTCCATGAGGACTGGGATTGGGTCTCCCCGTTCACTCACAAATCAGCAAGTAACAAGTTACACTATCAGAACACCAATTCGTAAATTCTCTATTGTTGCCCATAAACTGAAGATTGTAGTAGTCAGTGCCATATGTGGTGAACTGAAAATAAATGTAGCACATGGGATTAGGAATCTTCGAACAGATGGGAAACTGCCCCACCAATTTCTAAACAACAAATGAGGATGACAAAAAGATTCAACAGCAGTGAGGGAGAGCTCAGGATTCTTGGTAACTCTCTACCTTCGCTCTTCTTACTACTATATCTCAAACTGCCACCTTCGGTTATCACGTCCTTCTCTTTCTCTCTGGCATCCCAAAAGGGCATATACACTTACTTCAAAGAAAGAAAAAAAAGTTTGCAGGATATCAAAGGGAAGAATGGAAAATAAGGCAAACTGTACTCCAATTTTTTCTTTTCTCTTTGACACTGAATTGTGAAAGTATTTTCTATAGGCATTATAATCCACTGGGCAGCAGCTTCTCACTGATTTCCTCAGGAACCCTGGAATAGCTACTGGCTTCCTTACACTTCATCTGTCTGTTGAGAATCCCACCTTAGGCCACTATGAGGATTAGGCCTATCAGCTGAGATTGATTAATTTCCTTTAAAAATAATGGAAACTAATTATTTTCCTTTAAAACTATAAAACTGGCCCCAAACCCTTACAACTCTTAAAACAAGTCTCACTAGGAGAATAATATGTATGTGACAGATATCCATGACTCAGTTCAGAATTCATGCATTTCATGCAATATTCAATATATTTCAAGTCAGCAAGAATTTTTAAATTTTACTGGATAACATCAATTTTCAATTACCCACTGTAAACAAGATTAGGAAAAAAAGCGTGGTTAATTTTAGCATAAAACCAAAAATATCCGTTGCCGTTAAGTTGATTCTGACTCACAGCGACCCTATAGGACAGAGTAGAACTGCTCCATAGGGTTTCCAAGGAGCGGCTGGTTAGCAGCTGAACTCTCAACCACTGCACCACCGGGGCTCCAATCTAAGCATACAGACATTATAATTACAAAACTGAAAGGTTTCAGCTATTTCCTTACCTTGTTCAAAACTGTGCTCTAGCAGAAGTGTTAGTGGGGATTTATGGCGAGTTAGGGAGAGGAAAAAGAGAGTGACTTAAATTATTTATATATAATATAAAAACCTCCAAAATGTTCATATTTAGTATAACTATGTGTCTGGAAAAACACATTCATTTCAAGTTGAAAACAGGAAGCTAAGCCCCTTAAAATGCTTTCTAGATTTCATTTGGAGAGATTATAGCATATGCTTTGTTTCTACAATAACATTAACTTTAATCTTACCTCTGGTAAGCAGAATTCAGGCACAGAATCCACAAATACATGACCTGAGCACTCCTTTAGCTCCTAAAAGAAATGAAAAGGAAAAATATCTATAGGAAGAGATATCCAATAGACATTAACACCAAAGAAATTTAATCCTCAAACCAACTTTTCATGAAAAATCATAGACTGCTAGAGCTGTAGGGAAGTGGAAAGGTTATTTAAGTCAACTGTTCCTTGTTTAGGCTCGGGAGGCTAAGTGTCTTATTCAGGGTAAAAACACTGGTTGGTGGCAGTCTCAGGACTACAATGCACAGCTCTTGATGCTTCTTCAGGGAAGCCACACGTAGGCACATGCTGCTTCATAACCCATGATCCAATGGTTTTCAAATAATGCTTCTATAGACCATACCAAAAACATCAGAATTATCTGGGGGCACTGATAAAAATAAAGATTCCTGGCCCCTATTTAAGATAAGACTTAAGGGATTAGAAACTGCGAGGAGGCAGCCATGGAATCTGTATTTGTAACAAGCATCTCCAGTGACTCTGTTATGCAATCAGGTTAGTGGTCATAGCCCTAGACAAATTACTTACAGCCTCTTTTTCCTCCTACCAAGAATTGGAGGAAAGGGCAAAGTAAGGAGGTGGGTGAAGAATAGGTGGTAGGGGTAAAACCACCCCACCACAACTATGAATCTAATCTTTGCTCTTGCAGAAAATACAATTTATTTGGGATTATAAACTAAATGTATTCATTCAAAAGAAAAAAAACATACTCCAGCTTCCTACCTCACCCATGACCTATCATATTTAATGTATCTGTCTTAGTTTGTGTTGCTCCAGAAGTAGACCTTGAGAAAAGGGGTTGAGAGCAAGGAGTTTACTATACAGGAGATGCTGAAAATACAGCAGGAGAATGGGGAAGTAATACAGTGACAGGAGGGTGGCTGATAAACAATACTTTATTGAGCCACATACCACTGTGGGCAATTGGCACTTATTCCCGTAGGGAAACTCTGAGAAATAGTATAAAGCAAACATCTTAGAGTTATCCTACTGAGAGGTAACAGGCCTGAGATATTTACATAACAACTTATGCATTTTGTGCAGCTTTGGAAAAAACACTCTCAGGTAAACTGAAACAGATATTGGCAGCCGGAATTCTGATACAGCACACTGAAGTGGTAAGACCCCAGAGATATGAGTGGGTCACCAACAAGGTCTATCTGCTACAATGCTTCCAGAAGGCCATCAGAGTTGTTTTCTTCTCTCACTGACACTTTAAACCTAAGTCTACAGAGACGTTTTTAAAAATTTTATTTAATTTTTGTTGTTGTTGAGAATATACACGAGAACATATACCAATTCAACAATTTCTACATGTACAATTCAGTGACACTGATTACATTCTTCAACTTTATCTGAACTGTTCCTTTCTCATAACATAAACTAATTTTTTGTGCCATCAAGGCCAAAGCTATCTACAATTGTATAACGAAACCAGTAAAAGATATAAATTGGTTGACAGTTTGCTTTGCTCTTCCCAGGACAATGATGTTATAGTTTTGTTCTATAGTGTTTCCATTAGTCATTGAACATATATTTGTTCATACACATAGACACACACACATATTTATATACCAGAGTCTGAATGATTTTACTCTCAATCTTTATCTGAAAATCATGTGTTAACTATATGTTATTTTCCTTTTTAATTTTACTATCCTTTGTGGGCCTCATATCAGAACCCTGATAGAGTATTTCCTGTCAACTCTTGTTCCTCTCCTTATGTGAGTACTGTTAACCAGTGTTATGGATTGAATTGTGTCCTCCAAAAATGTGCATCAACTTTGCTAAGCCATGATTCCCAGTATTGTGTGACTGTCCACCATTTTGTCATCTGATGTGATTTTCCTATGTGTTGTAAATCCTACCTCTTTGATGTTAATGAGGTAGGATTAGAGAGTTATGTTAATGACACAGTACTCAATCTATAAGATTAGGTCGTATATTGACTTAATATCTTTTGAGATATAAAACAGAGAAGCAAGAAGAGAGACAGGAGGACCTCACGCCACCAAGAAACTAGTGTCAGGAGCAGAGCATGTCCTTTGGACCCGGGGTCCCTGTGCTGAGAAGCTTCTAGACCAGGAGATGATTGATGATAAGGATCTTTCTTTAGAGTGGACAGAGAGAGAAAGCCTTCACCTGGAGCTGGCCTCCTGAATTTGGACCTCTAGCCTATTAGACTGTCAGAGAATAAATTTCTCTTTGTTAAAGCCATCCACTTGTGGTATTTCTGTTACAGCAGCACTAACTAAGACAACCAGTGATAGGCTGAACCAAAAAGAGATTGAAAACAGTGCTTAATTACAATGTACATACCAACTAAAAACAATGAGCAATTATGTTTAACAGAGGAAGACTCTCAGCTCCCTTAGGATGAGGTTAAAAATGATTAAAGACAAATGGTAGAAAATTTCAAAGCTTTGCCTAGTCTTAAATCGGCAATGTAATTTTCTTTCCCCATAACACTATATCAGGGCATGTCTATCTTCTATGATAAAGTCTCCACTCTGGACTGTCATCCTTCCTGGCTTGGAGAAGCACATTTGCCATTCCAAACACTTACAATGTCACTGTATTTTATTCACCACTCCTTTCTAATGAAATACTCCCATATATACATACAAGCCATTTTGCTCACAATGCACTGGTAATGGAATGCTTCTGAGCCTTTCTCAGGGAACAATGATTTATAGCCAGCAGGAGAGTTAAGATGAAATCAGGTACACAAGTTCCTGAATGTCACATAATTTTATAGTGAGCTACAAGGGAAATGTGGTTTTAAATTGCATTTCGCTTATTCTTTAGGTTGGGGTACAGTTATACGAATTAATTCTGTAAAAACAGCACCTCGTTATTTAACAACATCTATTACAAGAAGGAAATGCCTTACTCAAATGAATCATTTTAAGGATCTTAAAACTATTCTTCAATCGTGAAATTTATGAGAGGAAGAATGATTTAGAGGATTAAGAAGTGGCTTGGATAAACTTTACAGTTCTTAACTTTCCTTTGCCTCTGTTTTATTTTAGTATAAAATTTGACTAGATATTAATTTTTAACTTTTTTGTACCTTTGGTTCCTAAGTTAATCATCTAAATACTGATCTGAGAAAGGAATTACTGTGGAGATAACCTAATGTCAAAAATATAATAGCCTTAAAAAAGAAAAATAATTTAAGTCATTTATTTTAGGTCTAGTCAGTTGATGATTGAAGTCACAATAGGACCCCAAAGCCTAGATTTCTAGGACTGTGTTCTTTTTTTTTTTTTTTAACAACCTAGATGATTGTCCATTCTAGACTACCAAGAAAAGGCTAGAATAGAATCACAGGACATAGTCTGGAAGGCCCTCTACTCTGATTTATCTAAGAACATGTGCTTCTTCCACCTCCCAAGAGCTTAAAAGTTAAACCCTTGCTCCTCAGTCTATTCTCCACTAAGTGACCAGAGTGTTCCAATCAAACGATGACAACCACTGCCCTCCCAGCCCTGCCAACCTTCCATGCCCTCTCATGACCGCTAGAATAAAGCCCAAACTTATGACAAAGCCTACCTGATCTGACTGCTGACAGAAGCAGGGGTTTAAAACTTACATACTTGAGTATTTTAAAGTTATTTAAAAAAAAAAAAAAAAAAAGAAGTTTATTCATTCCACTCATAGTCAGTACAGCCTGAAAATGAGCTGGATTGAACTGTAATAAGCATCATCTTTGAAACTATCATCACAATTCTAACAAGTTTCGTTCTGTGGTAATAAACTGTATTTGCAACAGAAATACTTCGATTTGTACACATGAGCCAATGAGATCTGAATCTGAGCACCAAGTTTCCTTTAAAATCTCTTAAAAACAATAATCACCAAGTACTAAAGATTCTAGCATGGCTCTTGGGATTTTTCAGGAAGAATATACATGAGAAAAAAAAGAAAACTGAGCTTATCAGTCACATTACTACAGGATGTCTTCATTATGACAAGACATGGCTTTCCACTTGGTGTAGATATCATTACCTTGTCCAAGAAAGCATTTCCGTCCTTTAGGGACCAGCTAGGAAGATTAGACAGCCTGGGACTGGAAAAAAAAAATAAATAAATTACCCTAAATAAATTATAATCCTCAGTGATTTTATGGTGGCTGTACTGTCTCCATAAGGTTGAAAACAGTTTGAAATTACTGGCAGCAATGCTCCCCAAAATACTCATGAGAAAGATGAAAAATTACCAGGTTGTATCAAGCTTAAGAATTATGTGGTAACAGAATATGAAAAGGACAAATAGTTTAGCACTGAATTGGGAAAATAAACAGAATGTTATGCAGATTAATAAAGAAAAAAGAAATATGAGATACTAGAACATTTTATGGTTTTCCAATCACTGTCTGTGACTTCACCTTACTTGCTTGACAACAATCCTGAAGAGTGGGCAGAATGGGTGGTAGCATTATATTGTAGATGAGAAAACAGACTCTGAAAAGTTAGGTGCTCTGACAAGAACACCTATTTAGTAGGAGGCTCACCATCTACCAGTCAGAATTTACTGAGAATAAAAATATCTGAATTCTAGTGAAATTCATATTTTGGATTCACTGCTTATAAGTGGGTTTAGTCATTCATTACTGGTGGCTTGAGTTTCAAGTTCTGGAAGACAAAGCTAGTTTTCCCAAACATTACAAAATGATACCACGTATCTAAATGAATAATTTTTAGAAAGTGAATTTAAGTTTATGTATACTTTAGGTTAAAAAAAGTGTGGATTCAGAAATCATACACTTTTGGCAATCTCAGGATTTAGCTGACCAGAACAATTATACTGGAGGCAGAAAATGTGCGTAATTCAGCAAGGAAAAAATATGTTAATAAAAAAAAGCATAATGACCAAGTAGAAATGTGAAGAAAAAGTACAAGCTGGATGGTAAAGGATTTTACAACTTCACAACAAAATTAAAAACTGTGGAATAAAAGTTAAGAATAAAATAGAGTTTGTGACTAGAAGAACTCTATAATCACAAGTCAAATATTAGTATACTACCTCATCCTCTTCCCAAAGTAATTTAATCAAATTCTGACTTTGTAATTAGGTGATAGGTATGAAAGTCAAAGAGAAACATAAGTATGTAAATATTTGTCAATCCTCTAAGAAAGGTTAAAAACCTGAATAAAATACATACATATCTAATTTCAGAAAAAAGTGAGAATTTTTTGACATATTCCAAACTTACCTAAGTTGCAAGAAGAGTACATAAACTACCATATACCCTTTACCTAGATTTACCAACTGTCTACATTTTGCTTTTACTAATGAAAAAGTGAGAATTTTAAGTTTGATACTTGAGAATGGAAAGGAATACCAGGAGAATCAAATTTGGTTGGTTTAAATTATACCTGATATCCATTCTTTGTTGCTGTTGTTTATTCTGGGAATTTTCTACTGTAACCTCTGGTGGAGGGATGGGAATCCTATCGCCATTAGCTATTTTAATTCCCACTCATCTCATTTAATAGTTACATGTCTTTACTTTTAGACTTCTTACTTCTTGAAAAATATATTTACTATCAAATCAGATTAAGAAACCAAGCATTCTAATAAAACTGTAAGGACAAGTCAATGTGGGTACTATTCTCATTTCATGCATGTTAACTCTCTAAAACAAGGTTGTAAATATCCCACTTTCCTTTACAAAAAGAACTAGATCAATGGACATGCATTCTGTCTGTTTCCCATCAGACACACATAAATCAACCTTCAAAATACAGTTGACTGATCCATTTAGTTGTCCTCAACAAATGATTAGAAATGGTACTCTACTTATCAGAATTCTTTTAAAAGAGCAAAATTTTCAGTTATTGTGGTTTGAGCTCTTAACAAACACTTTTCATAACATCAAAGCCTTCTACAAATACCAATCATTATTTTGGATTTGAGAAATTGGTAGTAGACTGAATGCTCAAAGGGGAGCATGACCATATAACAAAAACGGTAAAGATGAAGCGCCACAAAAATATGTCTTCAAATGGCAAAGGCATGCTAACGATACAGATGACTATTGAGTTCCACTGAGTTAATGACTAAAGCATAAACAGTAAACTTGAAGCTATTATTACTTTGCTTTTATTGACTACAAAAGTTGACTTGTAAACAAGAAGACAGAAGGTACCTCCACAAAAATCTATTTTAAATAAAATATGGAAGATGAAGATATTAGAAAAGTTATGCTTTTAGATGAGCACAGATATCAATTTACTATTTAACTATCATTTCTTAGGGGAAGGAAAAAACAATGTCATTTGAAAATTTTGTGGCCAAGAAAAACATATCTATACAAGATCTAATTGTCTGCATAATATTTATTTATTTATTTTTAGAACTTCTTTTTAATTTTTTGTTTATTGTACTTGAGGTGAAGGCTTACAGAACAAATAGTTTCTCATGAAACTGAAGTACACATGTTATTTTATGACATTGGTTAACAACCCCACAACATATTAACCCTCTAACTTCTCAACCTCTTTTTCTTTTGGTGAAAATACACGTAGCCAAAGATACACCATTTCAAAAATTTCTACACGCACACTTCAGTGACATTGACTATGCTCTTCGAATTGTGCTGTTATTCTCACTTAAGATGAAGGCTTACAGAACAAAATAGTTTCTCAATTAACAGTTACTATAAATGTTGCCTATGACAATGGTTAACAATCTCACAACACATCAACAGTATCCTTACTCAGCCTTGGGTTCCCTATCACCAGCTTCCTTGTCCCCTTCTGCTTTCTGGCCCTTGTCACTGGACTCCTGTACCTCGTTAGTCTCATTTAGTTTTACAGGGCTGTCCACTCCCAGGCTGAACAGTGAACCTCGGAGGTAACTTCACCACTGAGCTAAAAGGGTGTCTTGGGGCCAATACTCTCGGGGTTTCTCCAGTCTCCTTTAGGCCAGTAAATCTGGTCTTTTTTTTGTGAGTTAGAATTATGCTCTACATCCTTCTCCACCTCTGTCCAGAATCCTCTGTTGTGATCCTGGTCAGAGCAGTCAGTGGTGGTAGCCGGGCACCATCTAGCTGTAATGGACTCAGTCCGGTGGAGGCCTTGGTAGCTGTGGACAATTAGTCCTTTGGACTAATCTTTTCCTTGTATCCTGTTCTCTTCATTCTCCCTTGCTCCCGAAGGGATGAGACCAGTGGAGTATCTTAGATGGCTGCTCACAGGCTTTTAAGACCCTAGACACTACTCACCAAGGTAGAATATAGAGCATTGTCTTTATAAGCTGTGTCATGCATATTTATTTTTTAAATAAGTAAAATAATCCCACAGTTCAAAGTTAAAATAAGTAAACAAAGAAACAAACAACCTAAGGCATTTTACTTTTATTTTTATTGTACTTTAAGTGAAAGTTTACAATTCAAGATAGTTTCTCATACAAAAATTTATACACACATTGTTATGTGACCCTAGTTGGTCTCCCTATACTGTGACAGCGCACTCCTCCTTTCCATCCCAGATTTCCCATGTCCATTCAACCAGCTCCTGACTCTCTCTGCCTTCTCATCTCACCTCTGGACAGGAGCTGCCCATTTAGTCTCATGTATCTACTTGAGCTAAGAAGCATACTCTTCACGAGTATCATTTTATGTCCCATAGTACAGTCTAATCTTTGTCTGAAGAGTTGGCGTTGGGAATGGTTTGAGTGCTGGGTTGACAGAGAATCCGGGGGCCATGTCTTCCAGGGTCCCTCCAGTCTCAGTCAAACCATTAAGTCTGGTCTTTTTACTAGAGTTTGAGTTCTGCATCCCACTTTTCTCCTGCTCCATCAGGGACTCGCTGTTGTGTTCCCCGTCAAGGTAGTCATTGGTGGTAGCTGGGTACCATCTAGTTCTTCTGGTCTCAGGCTGATGGAGTCTCTGGTTTATGCGGCCCTTTCTACCTCTTAGGCTAATACTTTCCTTGTGTTTTTGGTGTTCTTCATTCTCCTTTGCTCCAGGAGGGTTGGGACCAACTGATGATCTTAGATGGCTGCTCACTAGCTTTTAAGACCCCAGACGCCACTCACCAAAAACCTAAGGCATTTTAAAGTAATCTATCACTTAGAAAAATACTAAAAGGTAGGATGAACAAGATGATATGTAATTGATTTTCTTCTTCATACTTTTCATTTTTCCAATTTCCTACTTTGAAGTGTATTACTTTTATGATCAGAAACTACTAAAAAAAAGCCATGAGTACACTCATTCATTTAAAAAATATTTGTCAAAAGCTTACTCTGTACAAAGTGTGCAAACTGCTGGGATATGACAGTAAATGCAACATTCCTTGCCTAATAGGAGTCTGCAGTCTAGGACAGGGAAATAGCAAAGAGCCATTACAATAGAATAAAAAAGAGCTCTGACGGGTAGGCAGAAGGTGTTACGGGTTCACATAGAAAGGGCACTTATGAGTTTGTAGTGGGGTGGGAGAGCAAGGAGTAGGAGTTAGGAGGAGAAAATGGAAGAGGTCTTTCCAGAGAGGTAACAGGGAATAGTCTCATCATTTCGTGTAGTGCTGTACCCTGTTCATCTTCACTAATTCATTTGTGAAACTTCATTTATGTGTCAAGCACTCAGCTAGATGCTGGTGATATGGTAGTGAGCAAAATATACCTATCCTCTAAGGAGGCAGGAAAGACAGATAAGTCAAGTAATCACACAAAAAGAGAAGAAGCTGTTAAAAATAAAGCAGTATAATATAAAGTACCACAGAAGTCCCATAATGAAGAACTAGTCGAAGCAGCATAAAAAGACTTCCCTGAGAACAGGATGATTGAGCTGAGATCTAGACAGTACGAGAATGAAGGGGAAACTCCAGTCAAGGGGCAGGATTTGGAGGGAATAGAGAAAGAAGACAGCTATAAGTTGTCATAATTTCCTGCAGTCATTCTTAGCACTCTTTGGCAGCGATATCTTACATAAAAGGTTATTTAAATGAAACTTCAAGAAGAGTCCCACAGAATACTCCCTGTGCTGCATAAATCCAATTATATTGCCACCTATACAGAAACTGTGGAGCCATAGTGAATCTGAGGGATGAGCTCCTGCTAAGCAGGCTAAGTGAAAGGTAGGGTGGGGAAGAGGGAGAAAAGCCTTCCAGGCTGAACAAACATGTGTGACTGCTTTGAGACAAGAGTTAACAAGATTTCTTTGAGTCTCTGAAAGAAAACAAAGAACAAGAGGAACAGTATAAAGAATAGAGAAGTAGGCATGACGACTACTGTACCAAGATGAAGACTTTGGTATTTATCTTAAGAGCAATGAAAAACCAATGATAGGTTTTCAACAGGTAAAAGATAAGATTAGATTTGTGTTTCTAAAAGATGACTCTGGGGAAAACCAACATCATATACTTTCTGATATTACATATCATCATTTGTGTGGCATTTCAACTCAAAATAATAAGTCTAACCTAACCATGAGGAAGGAGTCTGTGGGTGGTACAAACAGTTAACACACTCGGCTGCTAACTGAAAGGCTGGAGGTTTGAATT
Source organism: Dugong dugon (assembly GCA_030035585.1). NCBI lineage: Eukaryota > Metazoa > Chordata > Mammalia > Sirenia > Dugongidae > Dugong > Dugong dugon. The sequence goes on along the minus strand of CM057476.1, from coordinate 43,438,367 downwards.
CATGTAAAGGTGCCTTGGAAGAAAAGCCTGGAGATCTACTTTGAAAAATCAGCCACTGAAAACCATATGGAGTACAATTCTACTCTGACACACATTCTGCCACCATGAGTTGGAATTGGCTCAGCAGCAAATGGAATCATGAGGAAACAGCAGATAAACCCAAACTGAGGGACATTATATAACTGGTTTGCATTCTTAAAAATGTCAAGGTCATAAAGACAGAAAGACTGAGGAACGTTTCCAGATTAAAGGAGAATAGAGACATGATGACTAACTCCAATGATTGATCTGGATTGGATTTTGGACCAGAAATCATTATTAAGTTTTTTTTTTTTTTGCCATAAAGGACATTATAGGAACAACTGGTACAATATAAATAAGGTATGCAGATTAGATACTGGTATAATATCAATGTAAATTTCCTGATTTTGGTAAGTGTATTGTGGTTATGTAAAAGAATGTCCATGTTAGGAAATATGCACTCAAGTATAGGGTCACCAAGAGACAGAACTGACTGGATGGAACACAACAACAACAACAAATAAGGAGCATCATGTCTGCACCTCTTTTGATTAAGGTTATGTGTCAACTTGGCTGGGCCATGATTCTCAGTGGTTTGGCAGTCATATGATGTTATAATCATTCCCATAGTGACATCTGATATAATGTGATCACTTCCATGATGGGATCTGCTATGAGTAATCAATCAGTTGAAAGGGAGTTTCCTTGGGCGTGTGGACTGCACTGAATATAAGCGGACATTCTGGCAAAGTTCGTGGGCTTTTGTTCGCGCTGGATCCAGCAGCTAGCTCCTGTTCTTCTGACCTTTGGTTCCCAGGACTTGAGCTAGCAGCTTACCTGAAGTCTTGCCTGCCAGTCTTGGGATATGCCCATGCTCCCAGCCTGTGAGCCAGAGCCCTGCTTTCTAACATGCTGATTTTGGGTTTGCCAGCCCCTGCAACTATGTGAATCAGCAGAAGCCTTTATCCTGATCCATGGACTTGGGCCGTTTCAATCTCTACAACCGTGTGAGCCATTTCCTTGATATAAATCTCTCTCTGTACATATTTATGTGCTTTATTGGTTTTGCTTCTCTAGAGAACCCAGCCTAGGACATTTGGTACCGAGAGTGTTTCTAGAGAAACGCAACCGGAAGGATGAGTTTTCTAAATTGGTTCTCAAGTCTGGTTAGTCTTAAAGATGTTGATGACTCTGCTTCCAGTAGTGAAGAGGGCACTGCTAATCCATGGCATGAGGTGGCAATACAAACATGCCAAATGTCACCACCAAAAGATCAGGTATTGGTGAAAGGCGAGGCTCTGGGTGACTGCATGTGTGATACTTTCTACCGTTTTGTTACAATGAGAAGTATAAGGAAGCTCGTTGGTTGGTTCTACTTTTGCCAAAGTGGTGAAAGAGATGAGCTCAGGATTTCAGAATCAAATCTCACGAGAAGCATAAATGACCTCAAAGTTTCCATTTGTGCTTTGAAACAAAAGCCTTATTTCTTGTAGAAACAGAGCTGATATTGCCGAAAACCAAATGCAGAGTCTTATCGTAAGAAGGCTGAATTACAACGCCAACTCAACTGCTAACCTTGAGAGGTATCTGAAGTTAAAGTAAGGGCATTGATTGGGGAGAAATGGGATCCTGCAACTTGGGATGCGGACACATGGGCAGATAATCAGGAAGCTGGAGACAGTGAGCCCCTAAATTCCACTGAATCACTCCTGCCAACAGAACTAGCCCTCTCGCTCCCATTTGAAGAGATTACTCCATGTTCATCTGCTAAACCACACTCCCCAGTAAAACCATTAGCCCCTCCCTCCCATCTAGTGAGATTAACCCAGCTGCCTTTAAAGATCCCCTGTCTGAGTCATTGCCTGGGGCATTGCCCGAGGCACATGCATTCCAAGACAATGCTGAATGTTCTCAGAACACTTCCTCACTATCCATTTTGGCTTCTAGATCTATAACTAGACTTAAGTCCCAGCTAGGCCCCAAAGGTGAAGTACAAAGTGTAACCCAGGAGGTATGCCACACTCCAAAAGAACTGCTTGACTTTTCAAATGAATACAAACAGAAACCTGGGGAGTATGTGTGGGGATGGCTATTAACGGTGTGGGATAACGGTGCAAGGAACATAAATATGGATCAGTCTGAATTTACTGATGGGCTCCACTAAATACAGAGTCTTCATTCAATGTTTCAGCTCTACAAGTTAGGAAAGGATCTAATAGTTTATTTGGCTGCATCGCTGAAGCATGGATTACACGGTGGCCTACATTAAATCAAGCTGAAGTGCCAGACCTGGTACTTCTGTAGAAGAAGGTATTCAAAGACTTAGGGAAATTGGCATGCTACAGTAGATTCATCAGGTCAGACCCACAGACCCACACACAGAGCGCCCAGAGGACACAAGTTTTACCATTACCGTAAGGAACAAATTTGTGAAGGGAGCCCTGGTCTCCTTGAAGACTGCTGTGACTGCTATCTTATGTATAACTAAGATTTGACAGTGCGAACTGCCCTAATTGAATTAAGGCACTTAACTACAATGCAGCTGATTGGATCCCATGGTAGTAGGAGCCAAGTGGTGGCACAAAATCGACAAAGAAAAGGCGGGCATGGTTACCATAATGGACAGCAGGGTCAAAGCAGTTAGAATAGTCGGACTTGTATGGACTTGTGGTGTAGGCTACTTGGTCATGGTGTCCCTGACTAAATAGCTAGGGAATGTACTAAATATTTACTTGATCTGTACAAACGGATGAATTCTAGGTCAAGTGAACAGCAGTCTAACATGAATTACCAGAATAGAGTCATGTCCCTGAAATCAATTCCTTGATTTCAGCAAGCTTAAAGACCCACAGTCCCTTGAATGAAGGGGAGGCTAGGTACCCTTGAGAAAGGACTCGAATACACTGCCAAAAACTTACACCATTAATGTTTCTCCCAGCCTTCCCCAAAGGGATATATGGCCTTTTATGAGAGTGACTATTAACTGGGGAAAAGGAAATAATCAGACTTTTCGGGGATAATTGGATACTGGCTCTGAACGGACACTAATTCCAGGAGACCCAAAATATTACTGTGGGGGCATATGAAGGTCAGATTATTAATAAAGTCTTAGCTCATGTCCATCTCACAGTAGGCCCAGTGGGTCTCTGAACCCATCCTGTAGTGATTTCCCGAGTTCCAGAATGAATAATTGGAATAGATATACTCAGCAACTGGCAAAACTCCCACATTGGATCCCTGACAAATACAGTAAGGGCTTTTATGGTAGGAAAAGCCATGTGGAAACCATTAGAACTGCCCCTACTGAAGAAAATAATAAACCAAAAGCAATACTGCACTTCTGGAGGGACTGCAGAGATTACTGCCACCATTAAGGACTTGAAGGATGCAGGGGTGGTGATTCCCACCACATCCCCATTCAACTTGCTTATTTGGCCTGTGCAAAAAACAGATGGATCTTGAAGAATGACAGTAGATTATCGAAAACTTAACCAGGTGGTGATTCCAATTGTAGCTGCTGTTCGAATTATAGTCATACTGCCTGAGGAAATTAGTACATCTCCTGGTCTCTGGTATGCAGCTATTGATCTGGCTAATGCCTTTATCTCCACACTTGTCTTGAAGGACCATCAGAAGTGGTTTGCCTTTAGCTGGCAAGACCAGCAACACACCTTCAGTTGCCTACCTCAAGGCTACATCAACTCTCCAGCCCTGTGTTATAATTTTGCCTGCAGGAACCTTAATCGCCTTGCCCTTGGCAGCAGCAGCTCTGACTGACTCCATTTCCTTGTACAATGAAATAAAGGTGGCTTTTGTGTTCTCCCACTTCGATCTCTCGTTTATTGGCCAATACAAGTCACGCCGAGTAAGAACCTGGGGTTTCCACCCAGTAACATATCTCGCAAGCCAGCCAAGAGCCATCTGCTTGGTTCCTGAGGTGGATGGGAAAACAGACTGGCCCTGATATCAGGCACCACTAGGAGATTTCTTGTGGAGACCTTGGAGTAGGTTTAAAACCTGATCCCCCCGGGACCCAAATGATGGCTCTACGAGAGACATGAAATGCACCTGGGTTGTTTGATAAGTGCCTAGGTAAGGCCTTAGAATAGTCCTAAAAAGCAGGAGAAATTGATCATTAAGGGCATTAGGAATCTGATATTATTTAGTAAATAACAGGGTAACTCCTAGATAAGGCGTTAGAAGAGTCCCAAGAAGCGGGAGGAGTTGACTACTGAGGGCATAAAAGGCTCAGGTACCTGTTAAGTTGGTGCACTGGATTAGGCTGTGTGAGTGTGTAAGTGTGTGTATCCAGAGAATGAGGAATGTTGAAGGGATCCCGGAATGCATCCTGCTAAGATACATCCTTAAGAACTGGGAAGCGAGACTTGGACAGACATGGCTCTGGCAGCATGCCTGTCCCTTTCCTACTTTTGCCTCTTTAAATATATGCCAAGTAAAACCTTTCTTTTTGCTTTACTAAATGCTGTGGTGTTTTCACCGTACAAGAATTTATGGTATAGTTGCTGCAGGGATCCTAAAACCACGAATCCAGTCAGTCGAGGAGACCTGGACTGCAGAGCAGAAGTCAGCAAAAAGAGAGGTCCTATCTTCTGGGTCCAAGTATTTGCACTCCACGTCCCTTTGACATCGACAGGGTGAGTGCTCTCAGGAAACAAGCCTTTGCTTATTATTTTTCCATGTTTTCTTAAGTTTTGTTCGGTATATTTGTTTGAAAACCCGGTTGTTTGATTAAGGAGAACCTTTCTTAGATTTTTGCTTGATCATTTGTTTAAAAGTGGTATCTAGTAATTCTTGGTGAACTGCAGTTTAGCTCTGGATTTGGGTGTTTGAAACATTAAAGAGGTAATTCTATTTTGAAAGAGCTCTGAGCCACTATAAGCCACAAAAATTCAGGCACAGGTCGACCAGTAAAAGCCATTCAGGTGGTCATCGAAACTCATCACCAGCATTAAAGACTCCTGTGACAGGATAAGGTAGTCAAGAGACAGGCTAGAGCACTAGGCTGCCTGTCACCCACAATCAAACTCTCGTGCAACGAAAGTACACATTGGTCTAAGCGAAACACTGTGCAAACCCCACAGTGTTCCTCGTTAGGTTTCTTTTTGTCGTGCACAGAAAACCTGGAAAACAGTGCTCTGTTTTGCCACATTTGCAGGCAGAAGTGGTAGCTCCAGACCTGTTTTATGATATAATTTTTCAACAAAAAATCACAATAATATTCCTCCATCTGATGCTCTGGCAAGTTAGTAAACTTTATCTAAAACCTGTCATTTCCACTGAATTGAGTCGATCTTACCAAAACTTGTTACACATACTTTAAGAAACAAGAATCCCCATGTCCTTGTTTTGTGTGGTATTGTTCGGTGAGTTTCTGTGGTCATTCTGTCTCATTTTATTTTGAGAGATTGCTTCTGGTCTAGAGCATTGTGTCTAAGTTTCTATCTTGTATCAGTTAGAGGCTATGGCTGAGAAATGCTGTTTTTTTGTAAGGCTGTCTTAGAACCTCAGTTCTTTCCTCATCCAAGGAAAACTGTCTTATGATTTAGAATTTTAGTAGCTACACTGAAGAACTTTATATTTAAGTCAATCTTAGAAGCAAAACCTTTCTAAGTAACTTAAGATAGATATTATATGAAATGTGTTGTATTTGAGGAAAAAAATAATTTTATCTGAAAGTAAGACTAGTAGTTCCAGAGTAAGTAAAAAAAGAGACACAGGACAAGCCTGGAGCGGGGTTGGGAAGATAGCTAGGAATTGACAGATTCAATTACAAAATTGCTTAAGAGCTTTGGTATTTATTGGGTAGATAGCTTTTCAAAAGGCCTAGGCCAACTTAAACATATGTAAATGAATTGGGATGACCCCCCACCCCCCAACAGTCTAGCCAAGAATTGATGGATTCATTTAGAAAACTGCTAAAGAGCTTTGGTATCTACTGGGTAGACAGCCTTTCAAAATGCCTACATCAATTTAAGTATATGTAAGTGAATCAGAATGACCTAATCTTGTCTTCAACCATGAGTCAAAAAAACAGAAGGAGTGGGACATCACAGTTCCCCAGCTTCTAGTCTCCAAGGTCATATAGCTCCAGGGAAGCTTTTTGAAAGATACTCTCCAACTAGGTTGAGACCTTTAAAGATAAAAAGAAGTTATGAAACACTGCTGCTTTACTATAGTTATCAGAAATTGGGTAGATCCCAATCATAACAGAACCGTAAACAAGTTCTCTCTACTGTGGGACAACTTTAAGAAGCCAAAGGGGGGAAAAAAAATCACAATGAGACAAACCTGAAATGGCCTGGAAAAATGTTTCCAACCCTAGCCAGACACTTAAGGTTATATCCATATCAAGGAATTCGTCAGCTGAGCTAAGACAGCATAATTTCCAAAGCCAGTTGATAAAATCTTTTTTTCTTTTTTTACTGTGCATTAGGTGAAAGTGTACAGCTTAAGTTAGTTTCTCATATAAAAATTTATATACATACTGTTACGTGACCCTAGTTGCTATCTTATAATGTGACCACACATTCTGCCTTTCCACCCCAGATTTCTCGTGTCCATTCAACCAGCTCCTATCCCATTCTGCCTTCTCATCTTGTCTCCGGACAGGAGCTGCCCATTTATTTACTGTTGTAGTTTAAGTGAAAGTTTACATTTCAAGTTAGTCTCATACAAAAATTTATACATACGTTATTATGTGACCCTAATTGCTCTCCCCATACTGTGACGGCACACTCCTCCTTTCCACCCGAGTCCCCATGTCCATTCAACCAGCTCCTAACCCTCTCTGCCCTCCCATCTCACTGAAGTTGCCCATTCAGTCTCTTGTATCTACTTGAGCTAAGAGGCCCACTCCTCATGAATATCACTTTAGGTCCACAGTCCAGTCCAATCCCTGTCTGAAGAGCTGGCCTCGGAAATTGTTTTAGTTCTGGGCTGATAGAGAATCCTGGGGCCATGCTTTCTGGGGTTCCTCCAGTCTCAGTCAGACCATTAAGTCTGGGCTTCTTACTAGAATCTGAGTTCTGCACCCCACCTTTCTCCTGCTCCATCAGGGACTCTCTGTTGTGTTCCCTGTCAGGGTGGTCATTGGTGGTAGCCAGGCACCATCTAGTTCTTCTGGTCTCGGGCTGATGAAGTCTTTGGTTTATGTGGCCCTTTCTGTCTCTTGGGCTACTACTTTCCTTGTGTCTTTGGTGTTCTTAATTCTCCTTTACTTCAAGTAGTTGGGACCAACTGATGCATCTTAGATGGCCGCTCACTAGCTTTTCAGACCCCAGACGCCACTCACCAAATCAGGATGCAGAACATTTTCTTAATAAACTTTGTTATGCCATTTGACCTAGATGTCCCGTGAAAGCATGGCCCCCAAACCGCTACCCCTGCTACTCTGTCCCTCGAAGTGTTTGATTGTATTCAGGAAAATTCTTACCTTTGGTTTAGTCAAGTTGTGCTGACTTCCCCTTTAGTGTGTGTTGTCCTTCCCTTCATCTAAGATAATCCTTGAGTACTATCTAGTTAGTGAATAAGCCGCACCCTCCCTCCCCACCTTTGCAACCATCAAAGAATGTTTTCTTCTGTGTTTAAACCTTTTCTTGAGTTCTTATAATGTGGTCTTATACAATATTTGTTCTTATGTGATTGACTAAATTCACTCAGCATAATGCCCTCCAGACTCCTCCATGTTATGTTTCATGCTTCGTCGTTGTTCTTTATCGTTACATAGTATTCCATTGTGTGGATATACCGTCATTTGTTTATCCATTTGTCTGTTGATGGGCACCTAGGTTGTTTCCATCTTTTTTTTTTCCTATTTTTTTTTTTATATTGTACTTCAGGTGAAGGTTTACAGAACAAAGTTTCTCATTAAACAATAGTACACATATTGTTTTATGACATCGGCTGACAACCCCATGACATATCAACCCTCTCCCTTCTTGACTTTTTTTTTTTTGGATGAAAATATACATAACCAAAGATACACCATTTCAAAAATTTCTACATGCACAGTTCAGTGACATCACTTATGCTCTTCCAATTGTGCTGCATTTCTCACTTTAGATGACGGTTTACAGAACAAAATAGTTTCTCATTAAACAGTTAGTACACGTTACCCTAGGAGAATGGTTAACCACCTCACTACACCTCAACACTCTCCTTACTCAACCTTGGGTTCCCTATCACCAGCCTTCCTGTCCTCTTCTGTCTTCTAGCCCTTGTCCCTGGACTGCTGTGCCTCATTAGTCTGGTTTTGTTTTATGGAGCTGTCCAATCCCCAGCTGAATGGTGAACCTTGGAAGTGACTTCACCACTGAGCTAAAAGGTGTCTGGGGCCGTACTCTTGGGGTTTCTCCAGTCTGTCAGGCCAGTAAATCTGGTCTGTTTTTGTGAGTTAGAATTCTGTTCTACATCCTTTTCCAGCTCTGTCCAGGACCCTCTATTGTGACCCCAGTCAGAGCAATTGGTGGTAGCCAGGCACCCACTAGCTGTACTGGACTCAGTCTGGTGGAGGCTTTGGTAGCTGTGGACAATTAGTCCTTCTGACTGATCTTTTCCTTGTATCCTGTTCTCTTCATTTTCCCTTGCTCCCGAAGGGGTGAGACCAGTAGAGTATCTTAGATGGCTGCTCACAGGCTTTTAAGACCCAAGATGCTACTCACCAAGGTAGAATGTAGATCACTGTCTTTATAAACTGTGTTATGCCAATTGAGCTAGATGTTCCCCAAGACCATGGTCCCCACAGCCCTCCGCCCAGCAGTTCAGTCCCTCAGGGAGTTTGGATATGTCTATGGAGCTTCCATGACCTTTCCTTATACAAGTTGTGTTGGTTTTCCCAGTATTGTGTACTGTCACACCCTTCACCAAAGATACCACTTATCTACTGCCTATTTAGTATTCCCCCCCCCCCCACCCCTGGTAACCAACAAAGATTGTTACTTTTTGTGTGTAAACTTTTTCATGGGTTTTTACAATAGAGGTCACATACAATATTTGTTCTTTTCTGATTGACTTATTTCACTCAGCATAATGTGCTCCAGTTTCATCCATGTTATGAGATGCTTCACAGATTCATCATTGCTCTTTATCTTTGCATAATATTCCACTGTATGTACGTACCATAGTTCGTTTATCCATTTATCTCCTGATAGGCATCTAGGTTGTTTCCATCTTTTTGCGATTGTGAACAGTGCTGTAATGAACATGGGTGTGCATGTATCTATTCATGTGATGTCTTTTATTTCTCTAGGATATATTACAAAGACCAAGATATATATCTGCTGGATCGTATGGTACTTGTATTTCTAGCTTTTGAAGGAGGCACCAAATTGATTTCCATAATGGTTGTACCATTTTACATTCCCACCAAAAGTGCATAAGTATTCCAGTCTCTCCACAACCTCTCCAGCATTATTTTGTGGTTTTTGGATTAATGCTAGCCTTGTTGGGGTAGGAGCTGCCCATTTAGTCTACTGTATCTATTTGAACTATGAAGCACATTTTTCACAAGTATCATTTTATGTCTTATAGTCCAGTATATTCTGTTTAAAGAATTGGCCTCGGGAATGGTTTTAATTCAGGGTTAACAGAGTCCAGGGGGCCATGTCTTCTGGGGTTCCTCCAGTCTCTGTCAGACCATTAAGTATGGTCTTTTTACTAGAATTTGAGATCTGTACCCCACCTTTCTCCTGCTCCATCAGGGACTCTGTTGTGTTCCTTGTCAGGACGGCCATTGGTAGCTGGACACCATCTAGTTATTCTGGACTCAGGCCAATGGAGTCTATGGTTGATGTGGCCCTTTTTGTTTACTAGGCTAATATTTTCTTTGTGTCTTTGGTGTTCTTCATTCTCCTTTGCTCCAGGACGTTTGGGACCAACTGATACATGTTAGGTAGCCGCTTGCTAGCTTTTAAGACCCAAAATACCACTCAGCAAAGTGGGATGTAGAACATTTTCTTAATAAACTTTGTTATGCCAATTGACCTAGGTGTCCCTTGAAAGCATGGCCCCCAGACCCCGACCCTGCTACTCTGTCCCTCAAAGTGTCTGGCTGAGTTCAGGAAACGTCTTAGCTTTTGGTTTAGTATGGTGTGCTGACTTCCCCTATATTGTATGTTATCCTTCTCTTGATCTAAGATAATTCTTGTCTACTATCTAGTTAGTGAATTCCCCTTTCCCTCCCTCCCTACCCTTGTAACCATCAAAGAATGTTTTCTTCTGTGTTTAAACGTTTTCTTGAGTTCTGATAACAGTGGTCTCATACAATATTTGTCCTTTTGCAACTAATTTCACTCAGCAAAATCCTTCCAGACTCATCCATGCTATGAGGCATTTCGCAGATTCATGGTTATTCTTTATCATTGTGTAGTATTCCATCGTGTGAATATACCATAATTTATTTATCCATTCATCTGTGGATTGGCACGTTGGTTATTTCCGTTTTTTGCTACTGAAAATGGTACTGACTTGTGATTTCCTCTTCCAAGTTCTCTTTGTTGGTGAAGAGGAATCCAACTGATTTTTATATGCTTATCTTGCATCCTATTACCTTGCCGAAATCTTCTATTAGTTCCAGTAGTTTTCTTGTGGATTCTTTGGGGTTTTCTGTGTATAAGATCGTATTATCTGCAAATAGAGATACTTTTACTTCTTCCTTACCAATTTGGATGCCCTTTATTTCTTTTTCTAGCCTAACTGCTCTGGCTAGGACCTCCAGCACAATGTTGAATAAGAGTGGTGACAAAGGACACTCATGCCTGGTTCTTGTTCTCAAGGTGAACGCTTTTAGTCTCATTCCATTTAGAATGATGTTGGCTGTTGGCTTTGCATAAATGCTCTTTATTATGCTGAGAAATTTCCTGTCTATTTCTATTTTGCTAAGAGTTTTTTTTTTTTTTTTATCATGAAGGGGTGTTGGACTTTGTTAAATGCCATTTCTGTACCAACTGATAAAGATCATGTGGTTTTTGTCTTTTGTTTTATTTATGTGATGGATTACACTGATTGTTTTTCTAATGTTGAACCATCCCTGAATACCTGGTATGAATCCACTTGGTCGTGGTGAATTTTTTTTTTTTAATGTTGTTGAATTATATTGGGTAGAGTTTTGTTGAGGATTTTAGCATCTATGTTCATGAGAGACATTTGTTTGTAATCTTCTCTTTTTTGTAGTGTCTTTACCTGGTTCTGGTATCAGGGTTATGCTGGATTGAAAGACTGAGTCTGGGAGTATTCCATCCTTTTCTACACTCTGAAATACCTTTAGTAGTAGTGGTGCTAACTCTTCTCTGAAAGTTTGGTAGAATTCTCCAGTGAAGCCATCAGGGACGGGGATTTTTTTTTTTTAAGTTTTTAAGTTACCTTTTCAATCTCTTCTTTTGTTATAGGTTTATTTAGTTGTTCCACTTCTGTTTGTGTTAGTTTAGGTAGGTACTATGTTTCTAGAAATTTGTCCATTTCCTCTAGGTTTTCAAATTTGTTAGAGTACAGTTTTTCATAGTGCTCTGTTATGACTCTAAATTTCAGTTAAGTCTATTGTAATATCGCCCATTTAATTTCTTATTTGGGTTATTTGCTTCCTCTCCTGTTTTTCTTTTGTCAATCTGGCCAATGGTTTATCAATTTTGTTGATGTTTTCAAAGATCCAGGCTTTGGTCTTGTTAAGTCTTTCAATTGTTTTTCTGTTCTCTATTTCATTTAATTCTGCTCTTTTATTATTTCCTTTCTCCTGGTGCCCAAGGGCTTCTTTTGCTACTCTGTTTCTACTTGTTCGAATTGTAGGGTTAATGTTTTAATTCTGGCCCTTTCTTTTTTTTTTTTGGATGTGTGCATTTATTGCTATCAATTGACCTCTGAGCACTGCTTTTGCTGTTTCCCAAAAGCTCTGGTAGGATGTGGTTTTATTCTCATTTGATTCTGTCAATTTCTTTATTCCATCCTTAATTTTTTCTATAACCCAATAGTTTTTGACTATAGTATTTTTCAGTTTCCATGTGTTTGATTTTATTTGCTTGGTTTTTCTGTTATTAATTTCTACTTTCATGGCTTTATACTCAGAAAAGATGCTTTGTAATATTTTGATGCTTTGGATTCTGTTAAGGCTTGTTTCATGGCCTAATATGTGGTCTATTCTGGAGAATGTTACATGTGCGTTGGAAAAGAAAGCATACTTGGCTGCTGTTGGGTGCAGTGTTCTGTATATGTCTATGAGATCAAGTTGGTTGACTGTAGCATTTAGATCTTCTGTGCCTTTGTTGAGCTTCTTTATGGATGTTCGTCCTTCACCGAAAGAGGTGCGTTGAAGTCTCCCACTACTATTGTGGAGCTGTGTATCTCTCTTTTCAATGCTGTTACAGTTCGTTTTATGTATTTTGGAGCCCTGTCATTGGGTGTGTAAATATTTATTATACTTATGTTTTCCTGGTGTATTGACCGTTTAATCATTATATACTGTCCTTATTTATCCCTTGTGGCGGACTCTGCTTTAAAGTCTATTTTGTCAGAGATTAATATTGCTACTCCCGCTCTTTTTTAATGTTGTTTGCGTGATATATTTTTTCCATCCTTTGAGTTTTAGTTTGTTTGTGTTTTTAAGTCTAAGGTGTGTCTCTTGTAGATAGCATATAGACGGATCGTGTTTTTTCATGTAATCTGCCACTCTCTGTCTCTTTATTGGTGCATTTAGTCCATTTACATTCAGCATAATTATTGATAGGTATGAGTTTAGTGTTGTAATTTTGATTTCTTTTTTTGTGTGTTGTTCACAGTTTCTTTGTTCCACTTAATTTTCTGCGCTGAGTCGTTTTTCTTTATGTATTTTGATCTGTTTGATTTTGTATTTCCTGAGTCTTTATGTTTTTCTTGTTTTTTACTTTGATGTGTAGGAGTGTTACTTTCATTTGTGCTTACCTTAATATTTACCTCTATTTCTCTAAGTTTAAACCAATCTTTTATTTCTTTGTATCATCTTGACTGTCTCTCCATGTGAAAGATCTATGACTACATGTTTCAGTCCCTCTTTTGTTTTAATCTTGTCATCTTTTACATACTGATGTCTCTGTTCCCCTATTTTAAGTGTTTTATCTGGGTTGATATCTGGTTGATCTGTCCTGTGTTCTAGTCTTCGGTTATCTGATGTCATTGGTTTTCTAACTGGAGGACTCCCTTTAGTATTTTTTGTAATTCTGGTGTGGTTTTTGCAAACTCCCTAAACTTCTGTTTACCTGGAAATACCCTAATTTCACCATCACATTTGAGAGACAGTTTTGCTGGATATATAATTATTGGCTGGCAATTTTCTTCCTTCAAGGCTTTATATATGTTATCCCATTGCCTTCTTGCCTGCACAGTTTCCGCTGAGTAGTCAGAGTTTAGTCTTCATTAATTCTCCTTTGTAGATGACTTTTCGTATATCCCTAGCTGCTCTTAGAATTGTCTCTTTATCTCTGGTTTTGATAAGTTTGATTATTATGTCTTGGTGACTTTCTTTTGGGATCTACTTTGTGTGGGGTTTGAAGAGCTTCTTGGATAGGTATCTTGTCATATTTCACAACATCAAGGAAGTTTTATGCCAACAAATCTTCAACAATTCTCTCTGTATTCTCTGTTATCCCCCTTGTTCTGGTAGGTTATTCTGCTTCATAGAGTCCCATATAATTCTTCATGTTTCTTCATGTTTTTAAACTCTCTTATCTGATGTTTCCTCAAATAAGTTGGTGTCAAGTGCTTTATCTTCAAATCTCACAAATTCTGACTTCCACTGCCTCAATTTTGCTGAGTACTTAGCTGCCTAATTCTGAAATTTTATTGTTAAGCTTTTGAATTTGTTTGCTCTCTCTATACAGACTCTTGCATCCTTTTAAATTTCTCATTATGCTCTTGTATAACCTTCTTAAGTTCCTCTATTGTTTTGTCTATGTGTTCCTTGGCATGTTCTGTGATTTGCTTCATTTCTTTCCTGATCTCTTGAAGAGTTCTGTATATTAATCTTCTGAATTCTAGCTCTGGCAATTCCAAGAAGTTCTCTTCCTCCAGAAGGTTTCTCGATTCTTTGTTTTGGTGGCTTGCTGAAGCCATCATGGTCTGCCTCATTATGTGATGTGATAGTGACTGTTGTCTCGAAGGCATCAATAAGTTATTCTATTTACTCATTTTATGTTTGCTTACTGTGTCCTAGTTTCTTGCTTTGTTTTGATATGGCCAAATAGGCTGCTCATGAGAGCTAGTTTGATCATCGGTGTTTTTAAAGCTCTCATGTCCTGTCTCCACATGGCTAGAGGTATTACTATGCATATGAGCCCAGGAGTCTGTTTAGTTTTCTTATGTGGATTCAGCTCAGGTGTCCAGGTTGTTAGTCAATGAGTGTGTGGTGCAGGCTATCACCTACAGTCCTAGAAGTGCAAGGGTGATTAGAGTAGACATAGTTATCTGACTGCAGTAGGGGGTCATGTGCTGAGAAAGGCAGGGGGCTGACGGCTGCCCTCAAGTTTCTGGGTGGAAGTCGTGTCACTGTTCCCTAGAGCATGCAGGTAGTGGGTTTTGCAGCCGGACTATTGACACTCAATGCTGTTGGTTGTAAGGATTGGGAGTAACCACTTATTCTTGGACCCCTTTCATGGGGGGCTGAGTGAAGTGAGTGGAGCCACCTGTCCTCAGGCTCCTCCAGTGGGTAGGTGAGGACCCTGCTTAATAGGCATGGCATTGTTAAATGTTACAAATCTGCCACTCCCTCTTATAGCAGATACAGATGAAAATACGCTTCAAGTATACACCCTCTTGTACTGTAATGAGTGCCCACACTGCTGAAATTGGCCCACAGAGGTCTACGTAGGGGTGAAAGGCATTCAGAGTCCATGGACTCCTTATGCCTGTGCCTAGGCAAAGAGGCTATGCCAACCCTGAGTTCCCAGCTTAAGGGAGCTGGCAGCTTATTTTTTCGTTGTTTGTTAATCTGTTCCCTCTCCAAATCCAGAAGAATGGCTCAGGGTGTGCGACGGGGCCCAGGGAGTGCAGCAATCGATGAAGCAGACCAGGACCTGGAGCAGAGCAGGGAGGGGGCAGGTTAATGGGAGAGAGGTACTTCCCAAAATGGTAGTTTTCTTTTTTGATCCACGTGGTAGGTTAGATGCTTGTACTTATCTTTTGCCAGATGAGTGCCGTTTCTCACTGGTTGTAGAGGATTGAGTAGACTCTCTGCCACTTGGTCTCTCCCAATTTGGCGTCCTGAGCGCCAGTGGTTGCCTCACTGCTCAAGCCAGCCGATCCAGCCTGCAGGATACCAGTGCTGGCCAGGTCAGGTCTGGCAACTACTAGCTGCTTCTGAACCATCTCTCCCTCCCCCTGCTGCTCGGTCTGATTTCTCTACTTTGTCTTTGATGTTCAGGGCTCCTAGACTATCATATATAATTGATTCACTTGTTTTTTTGGGTCTTTGTTGTAAGAGGGATGACACGAAGCGTCTGACTACTCCACTATCTTTGACCTGCCTCCCTGTTGATAAAATCTTTAAGGGCTAAAATTAGATTTGGAAAATATGGGACATAGTAAAAGTTGAATGAAAACTTAGGTGTTTAAACAGACTTTCTTTCAACAACAGTTATGTTTTATGGTATACAGGATTAAAATAATTTCTAAAACCTTTCAGGTAACTTATTGATGTTAAATCGAGTTAATAGATAATTGTCATAATTTAAGCTTATATACTTTTGCTTTTTACGCCGCAAGAGAAAGAATATATATGTGTATATTTGAGTCTGCTAAGGAGTGAGCTCATTTCTGCCATTTAAAGGGATGCACTGTAAGATAACGTTTAAGAGACTTATTAAAAAGACATTTATTTGATATGGTCAGAAGTTTTATCTGTTTGACTAAAGTTTAATGGTTTAATTTAAGAGATTTTAGGAGGTTTAATGTTAAATAAAATATAAAACAAAGAATACGGTTTCTTGCTGTTAAAATAACAAAGTTTTCTTTGATTTCTGAGTTGAAGGGTTAATTTACTCTTCGTGTAACCTGCCCAGAAGACAAAGGTTTAGTCTCTCATTAGAATAAGATTCCTGAGTTGAAAACCAAGCCACATGGCTTTAGGGAAAAAAAAAAAAAAAAAAGCTAAGGTTTGTACTTTAAGATCTTTGGTTAAATAACTTAAGTATTGTTTTGCTGTTACTTATAATAAACTCCAGACAACTCTGAAACATCATGGAAAGCCACAAAAAACTTTTATAAAGGAAAAGCACTAAAAAGTTTTATTTAATAAATTATATGGAAATTGTTGTCAAAATGGGAGAGAAACGCCTCATTCTCTTTTGATTAAAATTTACGTTAGTATTTCCTCCTGTGTTTTTGCCTAATATTAGACAGCAAACACATAATATTATGTCATAATTTTATTATTATCTCTTATTTGCTAACTTGGTCACAACTTTATCAAAGCCAATGATTTGTCTGCGGAATTCACATCATTTACATATGAAATTCTTTTTTTCTTTTTTTACTATTCAAGTATTTAGAGACTTGATAATCTTGGTATATTCTTGGTGTATCCTGACTGTATGGTATTATGCCTCAAGATTATCATGTATTATATCTGAAGCTCTTTATGGTTAATAGTTATATTTAGAAATATTTTTACTTAAAGTTTTTTTTTTTTTTTTTACCTGATTTTATTTGGCCTTTACGTTATGTTTGTAATTAATTTCTATCAGGTCTTTCACTATGAGAGGATTATTTTCATAAATTAATCATGGCCATATTAAGTTTTGTCATCTGCAGATGAGTTTTCACTTTGCTGATTTGCTGGAAATTTTTGACCAAAATATCTCAACAAAAAGATGGACTATATTGGACTTGTGAAAAGGAGTGTGACTAGACTGAATGAAATTTCCAGAACTCTTATGTAGAAGTTGATGGGTTCACAGACTGAGGGTGATCCAGAATCATGTGGAACAGAAATTAACTACATATGACTGAGTAAAGGAATACTATGGGTTTTATGTGGGAACACTGCTAATGTTTTAAGGTCCTACTTTTTGGATATAAGAAACTTTTCCTTTCTCCTAAATTATTGAACTAATGGGTTTAGATATCATAACTCTTAAATTAGAAGTTCTTCTCTCATAAAAACAGTTTTGTGACACTTCTGCTTCTGAGAAAGCGACCCATGACTGTTAACAGGTAGACCAAGGAGGGGCAGCTTGCCCTCGAGAAGAACACTTAGTATGTTTTAAACAGATTAACTGAAGACCTCCAACAGGAGAGGTCTATCCTATATCATCTTGTTAATCATATATTCTCTAATGAAAATCTGGTTGTCACATGGGAATTTTTCTATACCTTCTGTTTGTTTTAGACAAACTTTATGTGTGGTGGATTGAACTATACTGGTTTTAAATGATCCCTTTCCAACTGACAGTTTATGTTGGCAATCTTGTTTAGATTCCTGGTGAATACACGGACAACGCACTTTGAGAATTTTAAGATTATCTTTAGATACTCATAGTAATGATGCTAGTAAATATTGAAAAGGTAATGTTAAATTGTTACACCCTATAAAACGAGAGTCAGAAAGAAACCCCTTGGTCCAACACTCAGGGTACTGTTGGTAGTTTAATTCCTAGTTATGGTATAGATGAACTGGAGAAATCTTTAAGAAATTTATTAATCATTATGGGACAAATAACAGATGAAGTTGCTAATGAGATAAAAACACAACAGTAATCTCTGACCTCATTAGCCAAGGTGACATGAGATAACAAAATAGCCTTAGATTTTTTTATTAGCCCAAAAAAGTATATAGTCTATGCTGTAGCAAATACCTCTTGTTATACTTGGATAAATAACACAGGTGAAAAAGAGCAGGATATACACAGAATTACACAGCAAGCTACTTGGTTACACACCAAAGCATCCTTACTAACACTGCATTTATTTGGTTAGTTACCATCAGGAATAAGTATATGGGCTAGATCACTACTGCAAGGGATGGTAATGTTCTTAGTCTGCATCCTGATAGTATTAGGCATAATAAAATTCATCTTCTATTGTCTTACAGACCTAAAAGGGCAAAAGAAGGCCTTGGGCTAAAATGCTGACATACACTGAGTCTGCTTGGCGATGCGACTGACACTGCTCTTACTTAAGATCCTGGTGAAGAAACAGATGGTATCTGGTGGAAAATCGGCACCATGAGTTTAAAGATCCTGCCATAGCCGCCATCTAAGGGCTCGACTAAGTCCAGGTATTATCTCCAATCTCTGATCAAAAGAAAAGAATGATTTACAAGATAATACTGGAGCCATTATTCTCTGTCTCTGAGCATAAAAAATGTGACCCAGCTGGAGCTGGACTCACAAAGACTCATAAAGACACATCAACTGGATGAGATATAAAGACAATAGCTAAGACAATCTGAAAAAAAAAAAAAAAAAAAAAAAAAAGACAGAGAGACTCTTTTAGGGAAACCTTCACATAAAGACGGCATAAAAGCCACTCTTTTTCTTTTAATATTTAGTAAATAGTCAGTTATAAACCAACAAGAGATCAGCAGCCACAATGAAAGGCCTAGGTCCAATAATTGCCCCTCCCCGAAAATATGTCAAACAATTCCAGGCTGGGCTATAGTTCAAAATGGACACTGGTCTTGAATGACCGATGTCCAAAGAGAAAAGGGAAGAGTGAGATAAGAGTCCCCACAGTGCTGTATTATTAACCTGGCTTCCTCCCCTACAGTGTTGTACTGAAAAGTCATTTCCTTTGCTGGACAATTCCACCCCACACCCCCAGCTTTGCGTTTGAATCCTGCTTCTGCTTGGACGATATATATAAACCCCATTGCGCCTGCGTAGTATGATTAAGAATGTTGCTGACGTCTTCTATGAACTCACTACTTGTAAACCCCTTTAAAAGTAACTTGCCTGCCTGCCCTCGGCCAGCAGTCTTGGCAGCAGCAGCTCCGACTGACTCCATTTCCTTGTACAATGAAATAAAGGTGTCTTTCCATTCTCCCACCTCGGTCTCTTGTTTATTAGCTAATATGAGTCATGCTGAGTAAGAACCTGGGGTTTCCACCTGGTAACAACTGGGCCTTAGTAGAGACTGAATGCTTAACCACGAGACACCACGTTACTATGTGGCCTGAGCTGCCCATCATGAACTGGATGTTGTCCGACCCACAGAGTCTCATAAAGTTGGATATGCACAGCAGCACTCCATTATTAAATGGAAGTGGCATATACAAGGTCAGGCCTGGGCAGGAACTGAAGGCACAAGTAAGTTGCATGAGGAAGTGGTCCAAATACACATGGTCTCCACTCCTGTCACATTACCTTCCATATCCCAGTTTGCACCTATGGACTCATGGGGAGTTCCTTATGATCAGTTGACTGAGGAAGAGAAAACTCATGCCTGGTTTACAGACAGTTCTGTTCTATATGTAGGCAGAACTTGAAAGTGGACAGTGGCAGTACTATAGCCCTTTTCTGGGAGGGACCTCCCTGAAGGACAGTAGAGAAGGAAAATCCTCCTAATGGGCAGAACTTCACATAGCGCACCTGGCTGTTCACTTTGCTTGGAAGGAGAAATGTCCAGATGTGCCACTGTATACTGCTTCATGGCTGTGGCCAATGGTTTGGCTGGATGGTCAGGGACTTGGAAGGAACATGACTGGAAAACTGGAGACAAGGAGGCATGAGGAAGAGGTATGTGGATAGACTTCTCTAGAATGGGCAAAGAAGTGAAGATACGTGTGTCCCATGTGAATGCTTACCAAAGGGTGACCTCAGCAGAAGAGGATTTTAGCTATTAAGTGGATAGGATAATGCGTTCTGTGGAAACCAGTTGTCCTCTTTCCCCATGCACACCCGTCACTGCCCAATGGGCTCATGAACAAAGTGGTCATGGTGGTAGGGATGGATGTTATGCATGGGCTCAGCAACATGGACTTCCACTCACCAAGGCTGACTTGGCTACAGCCACTGCTGAATGCCCAATCTGCCAGCAGCAGAGACCAACACTGAGTCCCCAGTAAGGCACCACCCCTCTAGGTGATCAGCCAGCAACCTGGTGGCAAGTTGATTACACTGGACCATCATGGAAGGCAGTGTTTTGTTCTTACTAGAACAGACACTTACTTTAGATATGGATTTGCCTTCCCTGCATACAACGCTTCTACCCAAGCTACCATCCATGGACTTACAGAATGCCTCAACCATCGTCATGGTATCCCACACAGCACTGTCTCGGATCAAGGGACTCATTTCACAGCAAACTAAATACGGCCATAAGCTCATGCTCATGGAACTCACTGGCCTTACCATGTTCCCTATCATCCTGAAGCAGCAGGTTTGACAGAATGATGGAATGGCCTTCTACAGACACAATTACGGTGCCAGTGCCTTGCAGGGTTGGGGCAGTTTTCTCCAGGAGGTTGTATATACTCTAAAGCAGCATCCAATATATGCTGCTGTTTCTCCCATAGCCAGGACTCATGGGTCCAGGAATCAAGGGGTGGAAACGGGTGGCACCACTCGTTATTATTCCTAGTGTCCCACTTGCAAGATTTTTGATTCTTGTCCCTGCGACCTTATGCTCTGTGAGTCTAGAGGTCTTAGTTCCAAAGGCAGGAATACTCCCACCTGGAGACACATCACTGATTCCACTGAACTGGAAGCTAAGAATGCCACCTGGCCACTTCAGGCTCCTTGTGCCTCTGAATCAATGGGCAAAGAAAGGAGCTACCATACTGGCTGGTGTGATTGATCCTGATTACCAAGAGGAAATGGATTGATATTACATAATGGAGGTAAAGAATAGTATGTCTGGAATGCAGGAGATCCCTTAGGGCATCTCTTAGTACTACCATGCCCTGTTATTAAAGTCAATGGGAGACTACAGCAACCCAATTCTGACATGACTCCTAATGGCCCGGATCCTTCAGGAATGAAGGTTTGGGTCAACCCACAGGCAAAGAACCATGACCAGCTGAGTGCTTGCTGAGTGCAAAGGGAATATGGAATGGGTGGTGGAAGAAGCTAGTTCTAAATACCAGTTACGTCCACATGACCAGTTGCAGAAACGAGGACTGTAACTGTTATTTCTGGTTTGTATGTGTGCATCAAATATTTTTCTTTTCTGCACTTAATATGGTGTAACAGGGCTAGTGTAATTTTGGTTGTATGTGTGTTCATTTTATCATGTTAGGTGCAAGTACAACTTTATAATTCTCTTTATTCAGAGATTATGTATGGTTTAAAGAGATGTGTACATGTGCCTAGCTGACAAGGGGTGGACTGTGTTGGTTAGATTGTCTGTCAACTTGGCTGGGCCATGATTCTCAGTGGCTGGGGAGTCATATGATGTGATCACTTCTGTGAGATTTCATATAATGTGATCACCTCCATGATTGGATCTGCTATGAGAAGCCAATTCTCTGAAAAGGAGTTTCTTTGGGCCTGTGGCCAGCATCGAATATAAGAAGACATTCTGGCAAGGCTTGTGGCCATTTTCTCGCACTGGATCCTGCAGCTGGGTCTTGTTCATCTGACATCCAGCTGCTGGGACTTGACCTAGCTGCTTACCTTTAGTCTTGCCTGCCGATCTTGGGATTCATCAATCATTGCAGCCTGTGAGCAAGAGCTCTGCTCTCTGACCTGCCGATGCTGGGATCGTCAGCCACTGCAGCTACGTGAATCAGGAGAAGCTTCTATCCTGACCCATGGACTCGGAAAATTTCAGCTATTTCCTGCATGAGCCATTTCCTTGACATAAATCTCTCTCTACGTAAATCTTTATAAATATATACCATACATAAATATATATTATATGTAAATCTCTCTCTATATATAAATATATATAGGCTTTACTGGTTTTGCTTCTCTAGAGAGCCAAGTCTAAGCACCTTACTCTCAAATGGTTCAGGAAAAAAAATCACATGCACAAACACAGAGAGAACATGATAAAGCAAATGCGGTAAAATGTTAAAAACTGGTAAGGGTAATTGGGAGTTGTTTGTACTATTCTTTCAAACTTATTGTAAACATGAAGATATTTCAAAATAAAGAGTTACACAAAAACGATGACATTGGATTCAGAGAAGAGGCAAGATCAGAATCAGAGAAACCAGTCAGGAGATTTTTGCAGATTATTTGTAAAAGATGATGACTACAGGAGAAATGAAGAGCAGTAACTAGGTTCTAGAGCTATTTAGAAGGTAAAAGTGATAAGGCTTAACAACAGACTGGATATTGGGGTGAGAGGGAGAGGGGTGTATCTAGGTTAACTCCAAGTTTTCTGGCTTTTATAACAGGATGTCATTCCCTAAGACAGGGAACTGTGGGGGTCTAGGAGGGTCTGCTCTCCTCTTTTGGACCAAGCCCGAAGAGGAACTCAGTTTTAGGCATGTTGAGTTTTGAGGTGTCTTTAAAGGTACAACTTAAGAGGGAAACTGAGTAGCCATTTTGGAGATACAAATCTGGAATTCAGAAGAGAATTATTAGCTAAAGATATTCATTTTTAAGTTATCATTTAAATAGTTATTGAAGCCATAAGCATTTATCAAAAATCTTGATAGAGACTACGAAGGCCAAGTACTGAACTTGAAAAATTCCAATACGTGATGGCCAGTGAGAAGAAGATGAATCTCTAAAGTAGATAGAAAAGATAGGATAAGAGAAATAAGAGGAAAAACCAGGAAATGTATTAACAGAAAAGCCAGTACTGCTGAATGGTCAAGTAAGATGAGGACTGACAAATGCTAGTCATATTTAATGACATGGAAGTCATCTGTGACCTCAGTGAAGGTTGCTCTGGTGTAGTGCTGACTAGAGAGAGCTTAGGAATGCTGAAAGAGAAAGAAGGGTTGACAGAGGGTTAAAAAATGTGTTTGCGTGTGATTTTTAAACTGTAAGTTAAAGTGATTGAGCATATTTAAATGGGAAGGGCTGAGTCAAGATGGAAAGGCTCAAAATAAAGAAAAGTTTATAACTGATAGTGAAAGGACTCTGAGACAATGGGAAGGGATGGGATCCAGAGCAAGATAAAAGGATTCATTCATACAACATGCTACCACAGGCTAAGACGTGTTCTAGATAGGCAGTGGGGATACGATGGAGAACAAACAAAATCTCTGCACTTCTAAGACTTTTATTTCCATGGAGAAGAAAAACAATAAATTGTGTGTGTGTATATATATATATACACATATACATATATAACGATAAGTGCTATGAAGAAAAATAAAGCTACACAGTGGCGACACAGATAAGGATAAAGTGATACAGAGGAACAGAGAATACTATTTTAGACAGAGAGGTCACAGAAGGCCTTGCTGCTCAGGTGACATTATCAGGTGACACTGAAGCAGAAACTTACGTGCCATGATAATAACAGGAGAAATAATCTTCAAAGCAGAGGAAATGGGTCATTGAGGCAATTTTGTTTTAGAAATACCAAGAGGGCTAGGGCTAGTGTAGATGAGGAGGAGTGAACAAGAGAAGGAACAGTCAGAAATGAGACCGAAATAGCCCATTCATGTACGGCCATCAGGTAAGACACTGGAATTTACTCTAAGTGTAACGGGAAACCACTGGAGGGTTAAGACTGGGGGGTGACTTGAGCTTATTTATGTTTCAAAACAGTGTTTCTTGCTGCTGTGTGCAGAACAGCCTATGGAAGATAACAGCAGACATACAGAGACCAGTTAGGAGGTAAGTATAATCCAGATGATGGTGGCTTAGGCTGGGGTGGCAGCAATGGATGTGGACGCAGAGCCAAAGCATTTGCTGATGGATTGGACGTAAGGTATAAGAAGAGAAGAGCTAAGGACATCTTCAAAGTTTCTGGTCTGAGCTACGGAGGACACTTTTTACATGGAACTATTTGGTTTACCAATCACCCCACTAGTACAACCTCCCTCTGAGAATACAACAATGTCAAGGGGAAGAGAGTGGAAGTGGATTACAGTACTGAGCCAGGGCTGTGAGAATAGAGAAAACAGGCAGAAAAAAGAATGAGCAGGAAAGGAAAAACATGTAGCTGGGAATGTCAAACCCATTCTGATTTTCATCACCTACAAAATCCATCATCCCACAGAGCAAGTTAGGCACCCTTTGTCTGCCCTCATAAAAAAACCCATTGCCATCAAGTCAACTGCAACGCATAGCGACCCTACATGTACCTTTTACTTACTTTTCTGGTAATTGCGTCAAGTACGTAGTTGTATTCTTATCACAAGCCAAAAAATCTTCAACTGTGTAATGTCCTTCTCCCCTAATAGACTGTAAGGTCCGTAAGGGAACTTACACGTTCGCATTTGTATCCCCTGGTTCAGAACAGTGTAGACTCTTAACGAACACTAAATGAATGAAAGTTCTAATCTTTGAGAGGAAACAGAAAATAGTATCAGATTATTTTAATTAAAAATAATCTGTCAGGCATTTTTGTTAACAAATGTCTGTGATGCCTACAGTTCCTGAATGACTACAGATACATTATTTTTACTCTTTTGCATAATATGTGTAAAATAGTAAAAGTATTTTTAAGTGTTGGGTATAATTTTAACTGAATTACATCAGCTTTGCATAAAATATAACCTAGAATTATCTCTGACCTTTCTCTACCAAATTATCATTTCCCTATCTCAGAAAAATCAATGGTTGATTTAATAATTTTTCCAGATAATTCACAGGATTATCACCATGAATAATCATTGCATAAAGTGATGTCTTCAGGAGTGACTTGGCTATATTAGATGGTGTACCCAGCCTGCTATGCTTCTAAGCTCTTAAATCTGCTTTAGATAACTTTTCTATCTCCCCTCTTTTACGTGATATCACTTTTTGCTACTGTGAGTATATTTGCTTCTAAAAGTTAATCACTTCTCTTATAAATTGCTGCTTCTAAATAGCAGCAAGCTGTGGAACCAATTTCACAAGATAATGGTTTAGTAAGACTAAACATTGCTGACTGCAGGCTTAGGATAATCTATCTGTTCTAAGACATGGACTCTGGCTACATCTATGATTCTATATCTGAAGTTGATTAGTACAAAAATAATGCAAAGATAACTATCTAAAAGAAATGTCAGACTCTATGATGTCAAGTCTCTGCAAAGGCAGTTAAATGATTCTAAAATTCAATTCTTGGGCTTATCAGTTGACCATCAGCTCTTACATGAATACCAAGAAAGATGAAATACATATGACCTCACTTACACTGAGTAGTTGTAGGAACATTTTACAGAAGCTCAGAATAAGTTATAATAAAGAAGTCAATCAATAAATCAATAGAAACTTTCCATCAATCCAACCAAAGAAAATTATTTTGATAAAGAATATTTTTAAGAGAACAAAGTATACTATGACAACATTCAAGCTACTGGTAATCTTTATACTAACAGGTATCGTTTTCAGCAAACTAAAGCTCATTTTTCTCTTGGGATGCATCAGTACATACCTCTGAACAAGCGGCAAAGGAAGGAAATTGAGGGTGGAAGTCATGTCCAAACCACAGTCCAACATAATGGTGGTTGATTTGAATTTGAGTACATTGCATGGTAAGGTTGGGTGCCCTGACAGGCAATACTGAAAAAGATCAGATCATTTTTATCAGTCATCAATTTTAGAAAAAGCTTAAAAAGTATGTAAAACTGATAATCTTTTCTCATAAGAAGAGTGTGCAAATTCAGCTAACTTTAAATGGCTTCCTCTTTTTATTGCTCAGGGTACCACTTCCCCAACAGATCAAAATACTCAAAAGTATCAGATCACATCCAACTCTTCAAAGAAGTAATTCTTCTGAGAAGTAATTAAATGACCGAAACTGAAAAGTCAAATTGATTTGATAAATGACTTGGTTTGAAAGACAGTGTGATAAAATTATTTAGAGCAGAGTTTATTTCTTTCTTTTTTAATCCTTTTTTAAACTGTGGTAAATATACAGTTAACAAAACATTTGCCATTTCAACAATCTGTACATGTAGTTTAGTGACATTAGTTATGTTTATCATGTTGTTCAACCATCACCCTTAACCGTTCGTGAATTTTCACATCACCCTTAACAGAAGCTCAGTGTTCCCTAAGCATTGTGTCTTCCTTTTCCCCCTCCCTCTACCCTACGCAGGTAACCACTAATAAACTTTGATTAGAGCAGGGGTTTTGGCCTAAGATGGCCTGAGCCCAAATTCTAGTCCTGCAAGTTATTAATGTATGATTTTGGGAAACTTACCTAATCTTGCTAAGATTCAGTTCCCTTACCTGTAAGACGTAATATTATAACCTACCCTCAGAGTTGTTGTGAGGACTAAATGGATTACTACAATGCCTGTATGTGCTCATTGTTGGTTGATGCAATTATAGAATCATTAAGGGTCTGAAGAGGTCACCTATATCTGGCAGGGATAATGCACAGGATTTTTTTTTTTTAATTGTACTTTAGATGAAGGTTTACATAACTAGCTTCTTATTAAACAGTTAGTACACATATTGTTTTATGACATCGGTTAACAACCCCATGACATGCCAATACTTCCTTCTCAACCTTGGGTTCCTATTACCAGCTTTCTTGTCCCCTCCTGCCTTCTAGTCTTTGCCCCTGGGCTGGTGAGCCCCTTTAGTCTCGTTTTGTTTTATGGGGCTGTCTAATCTTTGGCTGCAGGGTGAACCTCAGGAGTGATTTCATTACTGAGCTAAAAGGGTATCTGGGGGCCATATTCTCGGGGTTTCTCCAGTCTGTCTGACCAGTAAGTCTGGTCTTTTTTTGTGAGTTAGTAATTTTCTTCTGCATTTCTTTCCAGCTCTGTCTGGGAACCTCTAATGAGATCCCTTTCAGAGTAGTCAGTGGTGGTAGCCAGGCACCATCTAGCTGTACTAGATTCAGTCTGGTGGAGGCCATGGTAGTTGTGGTCCATTAGTCCTTTGGGCTAATCCTTCCCTTGTGTCTTTAGTTTTCTTCATTCTCCCTTGCTCCAGATGGGGTGAGACCAGTGGAGTATCTTAGATGGCTGCTCACAGGTTTTTAAGAACCCAGATGCTACTCACCAAAGAAGAATGTAGAACACTTTCTTTATAAACTATGTTATGCCAGTTGAGCTAGATGTTCCCTAGGACCATGGTCCCCACAAACCTCAGCTGAGTAATTCAGTCCCTCAGGGAGTTTGGATGTGTGTATGGAGTTTCCACGACCTTGCCTTGTAAAAGTTGTGCTGGCTTCCTCAGTATTGTGTACTGATTGACCCTTCACCAAAGTTACCACTTATCTATTATCTATTTAGTGTTTTTCCATCCCCACCCTTCCCCTCCCTTGTAACCATCAAGGACTGTTTCTTTTAGTGTATAAACCTTTTCATGAGTTTTTACAGTAGTGGTCTCAAATAATACTTGTCCTTTGTGATTGATTTATTTCACTCAGCATAATGCTCTCCAGATTCATCCATGTTGAGATGCTTTGCGAATTCATCATTGTTCTTTATCGTTTCGTAGTACTCCACTGTGTGTATGTACCATAGTTAGTTTATCCATTCATCTATTGATGGGCATCTAGGTTGTTTCCATCTTTTTTGCTATTGTGAACAATGCTGCAACGAACATAAGTGCGCATATGTCTATTCTTGTGATGACTCTTATTTCTCTTGGACACTTACCTAGAAGTGGGATTGCTGGATCACATGGTATTTCTATAGCTAACTTTGTAAGGCAGCGCCATATCGTTTTCCAAAATGATTGTATCATTTTGCACTCCAACTAGCAATACATAAGATTTCCAATCTCCCCACAGCCTCTCCAACATTTGTTATTTTCTGTTTTTTTGATTCGTGCCAGTAATACCACGGTGAGATGGTTTTGATTTGCATTTCTCTAATGGCTAGTGATCATAAGCATAGTTCTTCAGGTGTCTGTTAGTTGCTTAAATGTCTTCTCTGGTGAACTATCTGTTCATTTACTTTGCCCATTTTTAAACTGGATTATTTGTCTTTTTGTTATAGAGGTGTTATATTTTTCTGTAGATTTTAGAGATTAACCTTTTGTCGGATTTGTAATAGCCCAAAATTTTTTACCAGTCTGTAGGTTCTCTTTTTACTCTTTTGATAAGCATAGATGTTAAATTTTTAGAAGATCACAGTTATCTAGCTTATCTTCCGGAGTTTGTGTGTTGTTAGTTACAGTCTGTATCCTGTTAATGCCATGTATTAGGACCTCTAATGTTGATCCTATTTTCTGTTCTATGAACTTTATAATTTTTGGTTTTATATTTAGGTCTTTGATCCATTTTGAATTAGTTTTTCTGTATGGTGTGAGGTATGGGTCCTGTTTCATTTTCTTGCAGATGGACATCCAGTTTTGCCAGCACCATTTGTTAAAATGAGTGTCTTTTCTCCATCTGATGGACTTTGGGCCCTTGTCGAAGATCCGGTGACCATAAGTAGATGGATTTATATCTGGGTTCTCAATTCTGTTGCATTGGTCAATGTATCTGTCATTGTGCCAGTACCAGGCTGTTCTGACTACCATAGCTGTATAGTAGGTTCTGAGGTAGTGTGTATCCTCCTACTTTATTCTTCTTCTTCAACAATGCTTTACTTATTCGGGACCTCTTCCCTTTCCATATAAAGTTAATGACTAGTTTTTCCATCTCGTTAAAGAATTTATTGGTATTTGGATGAAGGTTACATTGTATTTATAAATTGCTTTGGGTAGAATTATCATGATCACAATGTTGCTTCTACCTATCCATGAGCATGGTATGTTTTTCCACTTATGTAGATCTCTTTTGGTTTCTTGCAGTAGTGCTTTGTAGTTTTCTTTGTATAGATCTTTTACATTCCTGGTTAGATTTATTCCTAAGTATTTTATTTTTTTAGAGGCTATTATAAATGGTATTGTTTTCCTGATTTCGTTTTCATCATCTCTTTATTGGTGTATAAAAATCCAACTGATTTTTGTGTGTTTATCGTATATCTTGCTACTCTACTGAATCTTTCTATTAGTTCCAGTAGTTTTCTTCTGGAGTGTTTTTGGTTTTCAACGTATAGCATCATATCATCTGCAAATAGTGACAGTTTTAATTCTTCATTACCAATTTACCCATTCCCGTCGAGTTGATTCCGACTCACAGTGACCCTACAGGACACAGTAAAACTGCCCCATGGAGTTTCTAAGGAGCGCTTGGTGGTTTTGAACTGCTGATCTTTTGGTTAGCAGTCGTAGAACTTAATTACTATACCACCAGGGTTTCTATTACCAATTTGGATGCCCTTTTTTCTTTATATTATTGCCTTATTGCTCTAGCGAAGACTTCCGGCACAATGTTAAATAGGAGTGGTGATAAAAGGCATCCTTGTCTTTTTTCTGTTCTCCAGGGAAATGTTTTCAGCCTCTCTCCATTAAGAATGACGTTGGCTATTGGTTTTACATAGGTACCCTTTATTATGTCGAGGAACTTCCCTTCTATACCTATTTTACTAAGAGTTTTTATCAGGAATGGGAGTTGGACTTTGTCGAATGCTTTTCTGCATTGATTGAGATGATCACATGATTCCTTTATTTATGAGGTGGATTACGTTAATTGATTTTCTCATGTTGAACCATCCTTGCAAACTTGGTATGAATTCTACTTGGTCGTGGTGTATTATTTTTCAATATGATGCTGAATTCTACTGGCTAGAATTTTGTTGAGAATTTTTGCATCTATATTCATGCAAGATATTGGTCTGTAATTTTCTTTTTTTGTGGTGTCTTTGCCTGGTTTAGGTATCAGGGTTATGCTGGCTTCATGCAATGAATTTGGAACTATCTCTTCCTTCCTTTTCTATGTTCTGAAATAGTTTGAGTAGTACTGGTGTAAGCTCTTGTCTAAATGTTTGGTAGAATTCTCCAGTGAAGCCATCTGGGCCAGGGCTTTTTTTTGTTGGGAATTTTTTAAAATTATGTTTTCAATTTCTTCTCTTGTTATGGATCTGTTCAGATTTTCAACATCATTTTGTGTTAGTCTGGGTAGGCAGTGTGCTCTAGAAATGTGTCCATTTCCTCTAGATTTTGAAATTTGTTGGAATATAGTTTTTAATAATACTCTTTGTTATGATCCTTTTTATTTCAGTTGGGTCTACTGTAATGTCCCCTAATGTACAGGATTTTATAGAACTTATATTCCATAGTGGCATTCACTAATGTCTTTGACATTTGTGTATCCCACAAAAATAGGTAAAGTGAATGAACAGTTTTACAAACATTGCCTATTGCTAGTTTGCCCTCTGGGAACACAGACTCAATTCAGAGTGGCACCACTAGTGAGTGCAGAAGTAAATATTCTAGCTGGAATAAGGATTTATAATTTTTTCCCTAGCTAAAGCATTCAGCAATGCTTTCATGTTAATTTTATTTCTATTTTATAATAAAGATGTAGGTTTTCCTACGTGATAATTTAGTACCTATATTTTCTATATTCCTGTTGATCTCTTTCTTCCTCTGAGTATAATTTGGTTCTGAAACTTTTATATGTTTAACATATATAGGCGCTGTCTATAATTTTTTGCATAAAATTTGACAGCTATACTTAGTATTTATCTTTCATTAAAAAAACAAACTTTTATTATAGACTATCGAAAACGTACAAAATAAGTAAAATAATATAAAGAACTCCCATGTATTCATTACTCAGCTTTAAGAATTATCCACATCTGCCTGTCTTGTTTTCCTTTTGATGCTGATAAACTTGTGCAGAATTTCTACGTATGTCAAAAACCCCATCTGGTGTCTGAAAAATATTAGTTCCTTAAATAGTCCTAAACTGATCTTAGTCACAATTGGGACAAAATTTGAGTCCATTTTCCTAAATATCTTAGTAAAATTCATTAGAGCTCATTTTTTTCACCTTTGTCAAGTTATTACTAGTTTGTAACGTCTCAAAGTCCTGTAATAGACTGAACATATTTCTGAAGTCTCTATTTTGTACCACTGGTCTTCTTTTCTTTTCTTTTTTCATTTTTACCTCCAAGGCTATAGAGTTCATGCCTTTTATTACTTTCAAATAAACCCATTGCCATCCAGTCAATTCCTATTCATGGCGAGTCTATAAAACAGTGTAGAAGTGCCCCATTGGATTTCCAAAGCTGTAATCTTTATGGAAGCAGACTACCACATCTTTCTGCCATGGAGCAACTGTTGGGTTTGAACCACTGACCTTTCGGTTACCAGGCAAGTGCTTAACCGATGTGCCACCAGGGATCCTTAATATTTTCAAAAACGTTAGAGCAATTAGACTTCAATTCTCAAAAATCATTTTACAACAGGGATGTAAAGGAAGGCTACATTTAATGCATATATTAATTTAGGCAATGCTGTCATCTTTACTACATAATAACATTTCTCTGAATCAGCAGCGATGTATTGCTTTCTATTTTATTAACCTTGTTATTCCTTTAATTGATGCTCTGGAATCATTTCATAAGTTTAGATATACTGTGTTTCCATTTCATTCATTTCTAAATATTATATAATTTCCAGTGTGATTTCTCTTTGAGCCACATATTAGTGTATGTTTGCGTATGTGTTTGGTTTAATTTCCAAATATATTGGTTATCCTTTCCTTATTGATTTCTAATTGTTGTAGAAAACAGAATCCATATATTAATTTTTTAGTGTTTGTTGATGTTTCGTTGTGGCCTTGTACACTGTACACAGTCAATTTTTACAAATGGTTCAATATGCAGGAAAATTGAAAAATATACTCTAATTGTTGTCTACAGAGTAGATTAAATTTATTATCTTGTTTAAATCTCCTATAGCGTTACTTACTTGAGTCCTAGGAGAGAGAAATGTGTTAAAATGTCCTACTATGATAGTGAAAGAAATGGAACAATTGAAGATAGATATCCTAGGCATTGGCAAATTGAAATGGACGGGTCTTGACCATTGTGAATCAGACAATCATATGGTCTATAATGCTGGGAATGACAAATTGAAGACGAACAGGGTCCCATTCATTGTCAAAAAGAACATTTCAAGATCTGCTCTGAAGTACAATGATGGGATAGGATAGGATAATATCCATATGCCTACAAAGAAGATCAGTTAATACGACTATTATTCAAATTTATGAAGAAACTACTAATGCCAAAGGTGAAGAAATTGGAAGATTTTTACCAACTTCTGTAGTCTGAAATCGATCAGACATGCTATCAAGCTGTATCGGTCATTACTGGTGATTGGAATGTGAAAAGTGGAAACAAAGAAGGATCAGTAGTTAGAAAATATGGCCTTGGTGAAAGAAATGACACCAAAGATCGCATGACAAAATTATGAAAACTAATGATCTATCTATTGCAAAAAGCTTTTTTCAACAACATAGATGGCGACTATACACGTGGACCTTGCCAGATGAAATGCAGGAATCAAATCGACTACATCTGTAGAAAGAGACGATCAAGAAGCTCAATATCATCAGTCAAAACAAGGCCAGGGGCTGGCTCTGGCATCAGTTGCTTGTATGCAAGTTCAAGCTGAAGTTGAATAAAATTAAAACAAGTCCACGAGAGTCAAAGTATGACCTTGAGTATATCCCACCTGAATTTAGAGACCATCTCAAGAACAGATTTGACGCATTTAACGCGAATGACCGAAGACCAGACAAGTTGTAGGATGACATCAAGGACATCAGACTGTAAAAAGCAAAAGGTCATTAAAAAGACAGAAAGAAAGAAAAGACAAAAATGGATGTCAGAAGAGACTCTGAAATGTGCAACTGAACGTACAGCAGCTAAAGCGAATGGAAAAAATGATGAAATCAAAGAGGTGAACAGAAGACTTCAAAGGGCATCTCAAGAAGACAAAGTATAATAAAATGTGCAAAGAACTGGAGTTAGAAAACCAAAAGGGAAGAACATGCTTGGCATTTCTCAAGCTGAAAGTACTCCAGAAAAAATTCAAGCCTCGAGTTGCAATTCTGAAGGATTCTACAGACAAAATACTGAACGATGCAGGAAGCATCAAAAAAAGATGGAAGGAATATACAATCATTATACCAAAAAAAAAAAAAAAAAAAAAAAATCTGACGTTCAATCATTTCAGGAGATAGCATATGATTAAGAACTGATGGTACTGAAGGAAGAAGTCTAAGCTGTACTAGAGGCACTAGTGAAAAACAAGGCTCCAGGAATTCACAGAATAATAACTGAGATGTTTCAACAAATGAATGCAAGGCTGTAAGCCCTCACTGGTCTATGCCAAGAAACTTGGAAGATAGCTTCCTGGCCACTTGACTGGAAGAGATCCACATCTGTGCCCATTCCAAAGAAGGTGATCCAGCAGAATGCTAAAGTTATAAAACAGTACCATTAATATCACAGGCAAGTAAAATTTTGCTAAGATAATTAAAAAAAAAAGGTCGCAGGGAACTGTCAGAAGTTCAAGCCAGATTCAGAAGAAGATGTGGAATGAGAGATATCATTGCTGATGTCAAATGGATCTTGGCTGAAAGCAGAGAATACCAAAAAGATGTTGGTTTACCTGTACTTTATTGACTATGAAAAAGTATTCGATGTGTGAATCACTGCATACTATGGGTAACATTGTGAAGAATACGAATTCCAGAACACTTAACTGTGTTCACGAGGAACTTGTATATAGACCAAGAGGCAGTTGTTTGAACAGAACAAGAGGATCAGGAAAGGTGTGTGTCAGAATTGTGTCCTTTCAATATATTTATTCAATCTGTACACTGAGCAAATCTGATAAACTTGACTATATGTAGAAGAATGTATCATCAGGATTGGAGAAAGACTCATTAACAACCTGAGATATGAGGTGAAAGCGAAAGTGAAGAGTATCTGCACTTGATGATGAAGATCAAAGACTACAGTTCAGTAAGAAGTACACCTCAACATAAAGAAAACAAAAATCCTCAGAACTGGACCAATAAGCAACATGATGAAAAACGGAGAAAAGACTGAAGTTGGCAAGGATTTCATTTCAGTTGGATCCAAAGTCTACACCCACAGAAGTAGCAGTCATGAAATCTGTTGATGTATGTTGCACTGGGCAAATGTGCTGCAAAAGATCTCTTTCAAATGTTAAAAACTAAAAATGTAACCTTGAGTACTAAAGTGCAACAGACCCAAGCCACGGTATTTTCAACTACCTCATATGCATGTGAAAGCTAAACAATGAATAAGAAAAATCAAAGAAGAAATGATGCACCTGAATTATGGTGTTGGCAAAGAATACTGAATGTATCATGGACTGCTAGAAGAATGAACAAATCTGTTTCGGAGGAGGTACAGCCAGAATACTGCTTAGAAGTAAGGATGACGAGTCTTCATCTCACGCACTTTGGACGTATCAGGAGGTACTAGGCCCTGGAGAAGGACATCAGGCTTGGTAAGTGGAGGATCACTGAAAAAGAGGCAGACCCTCATCAAGATGGACTGACACAGTGGCTACAACAATGGGCTCAAACATAGCAGAGATTGTGAGGATGGTGTAGGACCAGGCAGTGTTTCGTTCTGTTGTACACAGGGTCTCTGTGTGATGGAATTGACTCAATGGCAACGGATTTCGTTTTGGGTTTCTACTCTTACTAGAAACGCCAAAATTAAAAAGGCGGAAAAGTGCTGGTGGGCTTGTAGAGCAAGTAAAAACCTCATACACTGTCAGTGGGAATGCAAAATTGTCTAGCCACTCTAGAAAACAGTTTGGTAGTTTCTTATAAAGTTAGATATATATCTATCATATAATCCAGCAATCCCACTCTTAAGTATTTATTTCACTCAAGAGAAATGAAAATATGTGCCCCTACAAAAACCTGTACGTGACACTTTAGAACAGCTTTATTCGTAACTGTTAAAACTGGAAATAACTCAAATGAGGAACCAAGATCTTCCAGGGTAGTGAACACTTCTCTGCCCCAATACACCTGATGATTATAAACATTCACTGCCATCAGTAAGCGTGGCTCATTAGGAGATACTGGATGCCTTAACTGGGTGTTTAAGCCTCACAGTGTGGCAGGAAAAGGGGAGAGCACACTCTATTGAGAATCTCAGTCTTATATCTTGCAATCATGAGTTACTGGCTTCCACTGAGTCAAATTTGCCTAACTTGGAACTGTTATCCCTGGTAAGAGTTTTGGGTCAAGCCCACCAATACTCAGAGAATTCTATAAACATATTTCAGTTTTATTTGGTAATCTTTCAAATTTTTCAACTTCCTATCTTGATTCTATTTGGCAGGGGAGCTGTTAATTGTGCCAACCATACTCACTGTCAAACTAAACACATAGCTGAATAAAACTGAGGGATAATTTTTCACTTGTGCAGAAAACCCATAGCACGCATGGAAAATACAGAAAAGTCACTTTCTGGATGGAGACTGGATAGATATCACACACAGCTGAGTAACAGAAACATGGCTGCTCCCTCATGCTTATCTTGTTCTCTACCTTGGTTTTCCATGAAAATGAATAAAGAAGCAGAGAGATGTAATAAAAAGCAAAATGTCACCACAGAAGTTCAGGTAGGTGCACAAGCTCAGGAAAATAGGGAGAAGTTGGCCTGGCAACCAACACTGCTCTCTGGCACGAGCACTAAAAAGCAATTACATTTGATTAAAAAACATTTCAGGGATTTGGGCAGATATGGCTGTGGCAGCATGCTTGTCCGTTTTCTCATTCTTACCTATTCTGTAATATTCTTTGGACTCGGGCAGACATGGCTGTGGCAGCATGCTTGTCCGCTCCCCACATATGTCCTTTTGAATATATGTCAAATAAAACTTTGTTTACTTAAAAAAAAAAAAAAAAATTTCAAAGGAGGCCGGGCAAAGACGGCAGAGTACTCAGACGCTTCCTGTGTCCCTTTTACAACAAAGACCCAAAAAAACAAGTGAATTGATTATATATGAAAATATAGGGGCCCTAAACATCAAAGGCAAAGTTAAGGAATCAGACTGAGTGGCAGGGGGAAGGACAGACAGTTTGGGAGCAGCAAGGAGTTGCCAGACCTGACCTGGCATAAGACAATGCCCTTCAGGACAGATCAGCTTGCGAGCATGGTGAGGCAAACAGTGGTGCTCAAGAGGCGTTTTCCATATTGGGAGAGACCCAGCGGCAGAACCAGTGAGAAGCAGTGCTCAATTAGCAAAAGATAAGTACTTGCATCTGCCCTACTGTGCAGATCAAAAAACACCCCCTTTGGGGAAAACCCCTCTCCCATTCACCTGCCCCCTTCCTTGTCTGCCACTGGGTCCTGGGCAGGCTTCAGGATTGCTGAGTCCCCTGGGTTGCAAGTAGGACCCGTCACGGGCCCTGAGCCATTCTCCCGGCCTTGTAGAAGGAACAAATTAACAAGCAGGGAAAAAATAATCTGCTGGCTCCTCTAAGCCAGGAATTCAGGGTATCCACAGCTCCTTTACCTAGTCACAGGTATAAGGGGTCCACAGACATTGAATGCCTTTCACCTCTGCATAGCCCTCTGTGGGCCCATTTCAACAGCGTAGGCCTTCACTTCCACAGTACAACAGTGTATACACCTGAAGCATAACTGCAACTGTATCAGCTATATGGTGAAGTAGCTGGACAATGAATAAGAAAGATGGTGTTGTCGAAGAACACTGTATACACCATAGACTGCTAGAAGAACGAACAAATCTGTTTTGGAAGAAGTACAGCCAGAATGCTCATTAGAAGCAAGGATGGCAAGACTACGTGGCAGCTATATGGTGAAGAGCAGGAGTGGGAATATTATTAATCTCTGACAAAATAGACTTTAAAATCCACCACAAAGGATAAGGAAGGACACTGTATAATGACTGAAGGGTCAACTGTATCAACTATATTTCAACTGTATCAGCTATATGGTGAAGTGGCAGGTTTGTGACATTTGAAACCGTTCTGCTCATTAAGCATGGTCCTCCCCTAACCACATCAGGGGCCTGAGGACTTGTGGCTCCAACCACGCCACCCAGCCACCCACAAGAGGGGTCCAAGAATAACTGGTGCACACTAGTCCTTATAGCCAACAGAACTGGGTGCTCATAGTCTGGCTGCAAAACCCACCCACCTACATACTCTAGGGAACAGGGACATGCTTTCCTCCCAGACACTCAGCGGCAGCCATTAGCCCCCTGCCCTGCTCAGCGTGTGACCCCCTACTACAGCCAGATACCTGTGCCTACAACAATCACCCCTGCCTGTCTAGGACTGTAGAAAAACATAAGGATTCAACAAATACAAAATCAACAATGAAAAAGACGAAAAAAAAATACGTAAAGAAAAATGACTCAGCACAGAAAATTAAGTGGAATGAAGAAACTGTGAACAACACACAAAAAAAGACATCAAAATGACAGCACTGAATTCATACCTATCAATAATTACGCTGAATGTAAACAGACTAAATGCACCAATAAACAGAGAGTGGCAGAATAACAAAAAAAACTATCTATATGCTGCCTACAAGAGACACAACTTAGACTTAAAAACACAAACTAAAACTCAAAGGATGGAAAAAAACATATCCAGCAAACAACACTCAAAAAAGAGCAAGAGTGGGAATATTATTAACCTCTGACAAAATAGACTTTAAAGTAAAATCCACCACAAAGGATAAAGAAGGACACTGTATAATGACTGAAGGGTCAAAACACCGGGAGGACATAACTATAATAAATATTTATGCACCCAACGACAGGACTCCAAAATACATAAAACAAACTCTAATGCTGTTCAAAAGAGACATAGACAGCTCCACAATAATAGTAGGAGATTTCAACACACCAGTTTCAGTGAAGGACAGAACGTCTAGAAAGAAGCTCAGTAAAGACATGGAAGATCTAAATGCCACAATCAAGCAACTTGATCTCATGAACATATACGGAACACTCCACCCAACAGCAGCGAAGTATACTTTCTTTTCCAACGCACGTGGAATATTCTGCAGAATAGACCACATATTAGGTCATAAAGCAAGCCCTAACAGAATCCAAAGCATTAAAATATTACAAAGCATCTTTTCTGACAATAAGGCCATAAAAGTAGAAATCAATCACAGAAAAAGCAAGGAAAAAAATCAAACATGAAAACTGAACAACACCTTGCTCAAAAACTACTGAGTTATAAAAGAAATTAAGGATGGAATAAAGAAATTCATAGAATCAAACGAGAATGAAATAACATCCTACCAGAACCTTTGGGATATAGGAAAAACAGTGCTCAGGTCAGTTTACAGTAATAAATACACACATCCAAAAAGAGCAAAGGGCCAAAATCAAAACGTTAACCCTAAAACTGGAACAAGTAGAAAGAGAGCAGCAAAAGAAGCCGTCAGGCACCAGAAGAAAGGAAATAATAAGAATTAACAGCAGAATTAAATGAAATAGAGAATAAAAAAGCAATTGAAAGAATTAACAAGAACAAAAGCTGGTTCTTTGAAAAGATCAACAAAATTGATAAACCGTTAGTCAAACTGACAAGAGAAACAGTAGAGGAAGCAAATGAGATGGGTAGTATCACAACAGACCCAACTGAAATTAAAAGAATCATAACAGAATACTATGAAAAACTGTATTCTAACAAATTTGAAAACCTAGAGGAAATGGACAAATTTCTAGAAATTCACTACCTACCTAAATTAACATAAACCAAGGTAGAACAACTAAATAAACCTATAACAAAACGAGATTGACAAGGTAATTAAAAAACTCCCAACAAAAAAAAGCCCTGGCCTGGACAGTTGCACTGGAGAATCCTACCAAAGTTTCAGAGAACAGTTAACACCACTACTACCAAAGGTATTTTGGAACATAAAAAAGGAGGGAATACTACCAAACTCATTCTATGAAGCCAGCATAACCCTGATACCAACACCAGATAAAGATATGACAAAAAAAAAAAAATTACAGATCAATATCCCTTATGAACATTGATGCAAAAATCCTCAACAAAATTCCAGCCAACAGAATTCAACACCGTATCCAAAAAATAATTCACCACGATCAAGTGCGATTTATACCAGCTATGCAGGGATGGTTCAACATTAGAAAAACAATCAATGTAATCCAGCACATTAATAAAACCAAAGACAAGAATCACATGATCTTATCAATCCATGCAAAAAAGGCATTTGACAAACTCCAACACCCATTCATGATAAAAACTCTCAACAAAATAGGAATAGAAGGGAAATTCCTCAACATAATCAACAGCATTTATACAAAGCCAACGGCCAACATCATCCTAAATGGAGAGATTTTGAAAGCATTCCCCCTGAGAACAGAAACCAGACAAGGATGCCCTTTATTACCACTCTTATTCAACATTATGCTGAAGGTCCTAGCCAGAGCAACTAGGGTAGAAAAAGAAATAATGGCATCCACATTGGTAGGGAATAAGTCAAAGTATCTTTATTTGCAGATGATATGATCTTATACACAGAAAACCCCAAAGAATCCATAAGAAAACTCCTGGGACAAATAGAAGACTTCAGCAAAGTATCAGGATACAAGATAAACATTAAAAAAATCAGCTGGATTCCTCTACACCAACAAAGAGAACTTGGAAGAAGAAATCACCAAATCAGTACCATTCATTTATAATAGCCCTCAAAAGATAAAATACTGAGGAATAAATCTAACCAGAGATGTAAAAGACCTATACAATGAAAACTACAAGACACTACCACAAGAAACCAAGACAGACCTGTACAAGTGAATGTTTATGCCCATCAAAAGACTTCACCAAAAATTAAAAAGATAACCTACAGACTGGGAAAAAATTTTTGGCTACGACAAATCCGATCAGTGTCTAATCTCTAAAATCTACAAGATACTGCAAAACCTCAACAATTAAAAGACAAATAACCCAATTTAAAAATGGGCAAAGAATATGAATAGGCACCTCATCAAAGAAGACACTCAGGCAGCTAACAGACACATGAGGAAACGCTCACGATCATTAGCCATTAGAGAAATTGAAATCAAAACTACAATGAGATACCATTTCACCCCAACAAGCCTAGCATTAATCCAAAAAACACAAAATAATAAATGTTGGAGAGGTTGTGGAGACACTGAACAACTTATACACTGTTGGTGGGAATGTAAAATGGTACAACCACTTTGGAAATCAATTTGGTGCTTCCTTAAAAAACTAGAAAAAGAAGTACTATACATTCAGCAATCCCACTCCTTGGAACATATCCTAGAGAAATAAGTCATTACATGAATAGATGTATGCAAACCTATGTTTGTTGCAGAACTGTTCACGATAGAAAAAAGATGGAAGCAACCTAGGTGCCAACAGTGGATGAATGGATAAATTATGGTATAGTCACACAATGGAATACTATGCAATGATAAAGAACACGGATGAATCCATGAAATGTAACATGGAGGAATCTGGAAGGCAATATGCTGAGTGAATTTAGTCAGTCACAGAAGGACAAATATTATATAAGACCACTATTATAAGAACTCAAGAAAAGGTTTAAACACAGAAGAAAACATTCTTTGATGGCTATGAGGGTGGGGACAAAGGGAGAGGGATATTCAGTAGCTAGATGGTAGACAAGATTACCTTAGATGAGGGGAAGGACAACACACACTACAGGGAAAGTCAGCACAAGTGGACTAAACCAGAGCTAAGAAGTTACCTGAATACAACCAAACACTTCGAGCAACAGAGTAGCAAGGGCAGGGGTCTGCAGACCATGGTTTTGGGGGACATCTAGATCAACTGGCATAAGAAAGTTTATTAAGAAAATGTTCTGTATCTCACTTTGGTGAGTGACGTCTGGGGTCTTATAGCGAGCAGCCATCTAAAATGCATCAGTTAGTCCCAACCTACCTGGAGCAAAGGAGAATGAATAACACCAAAGACACAAGGAAAGTATTAGCCCAAGAGACAGAAATGGCCACATAAACCAGAGACTTCATCAGCTTGAGATAAGAAGAACTAGGTGGTGCAGGGCTACCACCAATGACCGCCCTGACAGGGAACACAACAGAGAGTCCCTGATGGAGCAGGAGAAAAGTGGGATGTATAACTCAAACTGCAGTAAAAAGACCAGACTTAATGGTTTGATTATGACTGGAGGGATCCCGGAAGACAAGGCCCCCAGACTGTCTGTTAGCCCCAAATTAAAACCATTCCCAAGGTCAACTCTTCAGAGAAAGATTAGACTGTACTATGGGGCATAAAATGATACTTGTGAAGAGGGTGCTTCTTAGGTCAAGTAGATACATGAGACTAAATGGGGAGCTCCTGACCAGAAGCAAGATGAGACAGCAGAGAGGGTCAGGCGCTGGTTGAATGGACACGGAAAATCTAGGGTGGAAAGCAGGAGTGTGCTGTCACAGTATAGGGAGAGTAACTAGGGATTACATAACAACGTATATATAAACTTTTGTATGAGAGACTAACTTGAACTGTAAACTTTCACTTAAAGCACAATTAAAAAAAAAAACCAGTATATAGAGCTACACATATGGCTCCTTTTTTGTAAAATAAAAAATACATATTTTTACAGAAATAACTGCGTCTTCTATGTTT
The DNA here is from genome assembly GCA_030035585.1 of Dugong dugon. Lineage (NCBI taxonomy): Eukaryota > Metazoa > Chordata > Mammalia > Sirenia > Dugongidae > Dugong > Dugong dugon. The sequence goes on along the minus strand of CM057476.1, from coordinate 43,396,802 downwards.
GTTTGCCAATCGTGCGCTCCTCCCAGAGGTATTTTTGTAAGCACTCTATGCTAATTTTTTTCACAGCAATATGAAAAAAAAACTGGCATAGTATAGAAATGCTTATGAAAAGTACCTTGCAGGGAGGCAGCAGCTGTCAAACATAGAAGGCGTGTGTTATTTGCACAAAAATATGGTATACATACATACACATACATGTTGTTAGGTGCCGTCAAACGAGTTCCAACTCGTAGTGACCCTATGTACAACAGAACGAAACACTGCCCAGTCCTGTGCCATCCTTATAATCATTGTTATGACCAAGCCCATTGTTGCAGCCACTGTGTCAATCCATACTGTCAAGGGTCTTCCTCTTTTTTGCTGACCCTCTACTCTACCAAGCATGATGTCCTTCTCCATGGACTGATCCTGTCTGATGACGTGTCCAAAGTATGTGAGATGAAATCTTGCCATCCTTGCTTCTAATGAACATTCTGGCTTTACTTTTCCAAAACAGATTTGTTCGTTCTTCTAGCAGTCCATGGTGTATACAATATTCATCGAAAACACTGTCTTCCTTATTCATTGTCCAGCTTTCACATGCATATGAGGCAACTGAAAACATGGCGGCTTGGGTCAGGTACACCACAGTTCTTTAAGTGACATATTGGCTTTTTAACATTTTAAAGAGATGTTTTATATTGGATTTGCCCAATGCAATGCTTCACTTGATTTCTTGAAGGCTGCTTCCTTGGGTGTTGATTGTGGATCCAAGTAAAATGAAATACATTACAATTTCATTATTTTCTCCATTCATCATGATGTTGTGTATTGGTCCCATTGTGAGGATTTTTGTTTTCTTTATATTGAGATACAATCCATACTGAAGGCTGTAGTCTTTGATCTTCATCAGTAAGTGCTTCAAGTCCTCTTCACTTTCAGCAAGCCAGGTTGTATCATCTGCATACCAAATGTTAATAAGTCTTTCTCCAATCCTGATGCCATATTCTTCTTCATATAGTCCAGCTTCTTGGATTATTTGCTCAGCATACTGACTGAATAAATGTGTGAAAAGATACAACCCTAACGAATACCTTTCCTGACTTTAAACCATGCAGTATCCCCTTGTTCTGTTTTAATGACTCTTTCTTGATCTATGTACAGGTTCCATTATCATAATTAAGTGTTTTGGAATTCCCATTCTTTGCAATGTTATCCATAACTTCTTATGATCAACACTGACAAATACCTTTGCGTAGTCAATAAACACATGTAAGCATCTTTCTAGCATCCTATGCTTTTAGCTAAGATCCATGTGTCATCAGCAATGATATTCCTTGTTCCACATCATCTTCTAAATCCAGCTTGAATTTCTGGCAGTTCCCCGTTGATATATATGCATACAGATACATACATATACACGCACGTATATATATACATACACATATATTTATAAAATGTTGCGATCGATTTGATGCTAACTCACAGTCACCATACAGGACACAGTAGAATTGCCACATAAGGTTTCTAAGGAGCGCCTGCAGGATTTGAACTGCTGACCTTTTGGTTAGCAGCCGTAGCTGTTAACCGCTATGCCACCGGGGTTTCCACACATATATAAACACACACATGTATTTATTATTGTTTTTGTTGTTCTAGTTGCTGTAGAGTTGACTTTGATTCATGGTGACCTTTTGTGTGCAGAGTAGAACTGCTTTATAGAGTTTTCAAGGGTGTGATCTTTCAGAAGCAGATCGCCAGGCTTGTCTTCTGAAGTGCTTCTTGGTGGGACTGAACCACCAACTTTTTGGCTAGAAGTGAAGCACTTAACCATTTACACCACCTAGGACTCCATATATATTTACAGGTATATTTAAAAAAAAAAAAAAAAATACTGGAAGCAAGTACACCAAACTTGTAAGAGAGGTTACTACAAGGAGAGGGTAGTTGACTATACTGGAACTTTCACTTTCTACTTTAGATATTTCTGCATTTTTGACTTCTTTTTTTTTCTTTTAACATTGGCCAATTTTTTTTAAATATCACAATTATTTTCCCGTTTTTGGAAAACCGAGCAATTATCATGGAGATTTCTATTGCCAACAAAATTTTAAAGAAGGTGGAGAAGGAAAAGTTAATATTATTTGGAGAAAAGGAAATAAGAATATGGAAGACAGAAATAAGCGTAGATAACAACAATAAATTATGGAAAGTAATACTCCAACGTTTCATAGAAACTATACACATATATATATGCTCCAGAGCAAAAGCTCTATCCTTCTCCCCAAATAAACTGCATTAAAGGTCATACATGATTGACTTATGCCCTGTTTTTTGTCTTAGGACCTATAGTGTTTGTTGTTTCTGTGATTTCTTTTCATATTTTAAATGAACATTATTAATCCAATATGCTGTGTAAGAACAAAAAACAATAAGAAAAATAGTTTAAAAAAAAAACAAGGACTTCCGGCAAAATGGCGGTCTAGGCAGAAGCACCACGTTGGCCCTCCAAAGCAAAGATCCGAAAAACTAAGCTGAATAGAGAAAACAACAATCCTGAAACCCTAAAACATCAAATGAAGAGATAAAAAAGTTAGCCAAGCACGAAACGGAGTGAGAAAACTGACAGAGAACGGAGAGTGAGGAGAGATTCATGCAGAGGTCCCCTACCAGCTAACGCAGCGCGGATCAGCCATCTTGGACTCCTATCAGACACCAGCAAACAGGGGGTACGAGAAAGCAGCCTCATGGAGCGTCCAGTGGGAGACAAAACAACTGCAGTCTCCCCGCTGCATCCTGCCTAACTGCGCCGTGCACTTGGCATCACACCACCAGGCAGCACGGGCGCAGCCTGCAGGAGCCTGCCCTGCGCTGATTGCCAGCCCGCCCTCGTGGCTATGGTGAGTGCCGTGGGAGGCCCGTCCAGGTGACTCCTCTTCAGCTGGACCTGCCCTGCCGTGCCATGTCTGGGTGACTGACCCTGCCAAATGGAAAAGGAGGCAAAGAGTGTTGTGCCCACGGACGAGCAGACAACAGGGAGCACACAGTCCACCTGTTCAGGCATAGTCAAATTTTAAAAAGAAAAGGGACGAGACAGATAAATCTACAATCAATAAATGAGAAAAATAACTACTGAATGTCCTGAAGGCAGCAGACAATATCAAAACATTTACAAAAACAGGACAGGATGGTTCCAGCAGACATCCAAAATAAAACACCACATGGCATCCCAGTGGAAGAAAATGCACTAGAACTACCTGATAGGGAATTCAAATCTCTAATACTCAGAAATCTCTAAGAGCTGAGGCAAAAAACTGACAAACGTGAGGAAAAAATAGACAAATTTGTGGAAAATACGGACAAAAAATTGCAAGAATTCAGGAAAATAATTCAGGAATAAAATGCCAAAATAAATTCACAACTAGAAATTATATAAAGACAACAATTAGAAATCCAAAAAATAAACAACAAGATTTCAGAAATGGACGGTGTCATAGAAGGGCTGAGAAGCAGATTTGAAATGGTGGAAGACAGGATCAGTGGAGTTGAAGACAAACACTTGGACAACTCTGTTTCAGGAAAACTCAGAAAAAGGAACAAAGAAAAATGAAGAGGCCCTGAGAGTTATATGGGATACAATCAAAAGCAAAAATTTATGAGTGATTGGAATTCCAGAACAGGGGGAGAAAACAGAAAACACAGAGAGGATCACTGAAGAACTGCTGACAGAAAACTTCCCCAATATCATGAAAGATGAAAAGCTGGCCATTCAAGAAGCTCAATGAACCCCATATAGGACAGACCCCAAAAGAAAATCACCAAGGCATATCATAATCACACTCGCCAAAACCAAAGATAAACAAAGAATCCTGGCAGCAGCTCATAAAAAAAAAGAAGTCACATACAGAGAAAAAACAATAAGACTAAGCTCAGGTTATTCGGCACAAACCATGCAGGCAAGAAGGCAATAGGATGACATATATAAAATCTTGGAAGAAAAAAAAACTGCCGGCCAAGAATAATATATCCTGCAGAACTCTCATTCAAATTTGATGGTGAAATTAGGTCATTTCCAGATAAACAGAAATTAAGGGAATATGTAAAAGTCAAACCAAACCTACAAGACTTATTAAAGGGAGTTCTTCGACCTGAAGACAAACAGCTTCAGCTCACAGGCAGAATCTAGGACGCACGATCATGCCAGCCAGATACCAAACTAGGAAATGAACTCTTAAGTACTATCCAAAACCAGAAGAAATACAACAGGGAATCAGAGCAGTTAATCAGTAAATGACAACAACATCAAAACAATAAAAGACGGAATAAACGGCATAGGTATAGAGCCTTCTAATGGAGAGGAAGGCAAGGCAATACAAAGTAATGGTAGACTGCTTCAAACTTAGAAAGATAAGGGAAAATTCATGGTAACCACAAAGAAAATTAACAAACATTAAAAAAAAAGAGGGAAAACATAAAGTCTCACCAAAAACAAAACCTACAAAAACAAAAGAAATGAGAAAATATCCACAAAAGTAACTCAGCACAAGAAAGTAAGAAGAACAAAGAAAACTTCAGCACCACAAAAAAAAAGCACAAAATGACAGCAACAAACTCACATCTATCAATAATTACACTGAATGTAAATGGACTCAATGCACCCATAAAGAGACAGAGAGTGACAGAACAAGATCCATCAATATGCTGTCTACAAGAGACACACCTCAGAAACAAAGATGTGAATTTATTAAAAGTCAAAGGTTGGAAAAAAATATATCAAGCTAACAACTACCAAAAAAGAGCAGGAGTGCCAATTCTAATCTCAGATAATATAGACTTTAAAACAAAATGTACCATAAAAGACAAAGAAAGACACTATATAATGACTAAGGGGATGCATTAAGACATAACCATAATAAATATCTAAGCACCCAATGACAGGGCTCTAAAATACATAGAACAAACTCTAACAACACTGAAAAGAGAAATTGACAGTTCCACAATAATAGTAAGAGACTTCAACACACCACTCTCAGTAAAGGACAGAACAACTAAGAAGAAACTCAGCAAAGATACAGCCAACTTGACCTCATAGACATATATAGGAACACTCCATCCAAACGCTGCAAAGTACACATTCTTTTCCAATACACATGGAACGTTCTCCAGAATAGACTACATCTTAGGCCACAGAGCAATCCTCAACAAGATCCAAAATGTTGAGATAATTCAGGTATCTTCTCTGACCACAATGCCATCAAAGTAGAAATTAACAATAGAAAGAGCAAGGAAAAACAATCAATTCCATGGAAACTGAATAATACCCTGCTTACACATCACTGGGGAAAAGAAGAAATCAGAGATTGAATCAAAAAATTCCTACAATCAAACGAGAATGAAAACACATCATACCAAAACCTTTGGGACACAGCAAAGGCAGTCCTCAGAGAACAATTTATAGCAATAGATGCACACATCAAAAAAGAAAAAAGGGAAAAATCAAAACATTAACTACAGAACTCAAACAAATAGAAAGAAAACAGAAAAAAATGCCTACAACCTCCGGAAGAAAGGAAATAGTAAAGATCAGAGCAGAAATAAATGTAATAGAGAACAGAAAAACAATAGAAAAAGTCAACAAAACCAAGAGTTGGTTCTTTGAAAGAATCAACAAAATAGACAAACCACTGGCCAGACTGACAAAAGAAAAACAGCAGAGGACACAAATAACCCAAATAAGAAATGAAATGGGGGACATTACAACAGACCCAACCAAAATAAAAAGGATTATTACAGAATATTATGAACAATTATACTCCAACAAACTTGAAAACCTAGAGGAAATGGATAAATTTCTAGAAGCACAAGGCCTACCCAAACTACAAAAAACTGAAGTTGAAAATCTGAACAAACCATAAAAAGAGAAGAGATTGAAAAGGTAATAAAAAAACTCCCAACCAAAAAAACCCTGGCCCAGATGGCTTCACTGGAGAATTCTACAAAACATTTACCGAAGAGCTTGTACCACTACTACTCAAGCTATTTTAGAGCACAGAAGAGGAAGCAACACTTCCAAATTCATTCTATGAAGCCAGCATAACCCTCATACCAAAACCAGGCAAAGACGTCACAAAAAAAGAAAATTACAGAGCAATATACCTCATGAATATAGATGCAAAAATTCTTAACAAAATTCTAGCCAATAGAATTCTGCATCATATCAAAAAAATAATACACCACAACCAAGTAGGATTCATACCAGGTATGCAAGGATGGTTCAACATTAGAAAATCAATCAACGTAATCCACCACATAAATAAAAGGAAAGAAAAGAATCACATGATCATCTCAATAGATGCAGAAAAGGCATTTGACAAAGTCCAATACCCATTCCTGATAAAAACTCTCAATCAAATAGGTATAGAAGGGAAATTTCTCAACATAATTAAAGGCATCTATGCAAAACCAACGGCCAACATCATTCTTAAGGAAGAGAGGCTGAAAACATTCCCCTTGAAAACAGGGACAAGACAAGGATGCCCTTTATCACCACTCCTATTTCACATGGTGCTGGAAGATCTAGCTAGAGCAATAAGGCAAGAAAAAGAAATAAAGGGCATCCAAATTGGTAATGAAAAAGTTAAACTGTCCCTGTTTGCAGATGATATGATACTATACATAGAAAACCCTAAAGACTCCATGAGAAATCTACTGGAACTAATAGAAAGATTCAGCAGAGTAGCAGGATACAAGATAAACATTCAAAAATCAGTTGGATTCCTATATACCAATAAGGAGAACGATAAAAAGGAAATTAGGAAAACAACACCATTTTCAATAGCCCCTAAAAAGATAAAATACTTAGGAATAAATCTGACCAGGGATGTAAAAGATCTATACAAAGAAAACTACAAAACACTACTGCAAGAAAGCCAACGGGATCTACATAAATGGAAAAACATACCATGCTCATGGATAGGCAGACTCAACATTGTGAAAATGACAATTCTACCCAAAGCAACAATGCAATCCTGATCCAAATACCAACAACATTCTTCAAAGAGATGGAAAAACTAATCATTAACTTTATATGGAAAGGGAAGAAGCCATGAATAAGTAAAGCACTACTGAAGAAGAAGAAAAAAGTTGGCGGACTCACACTACCTGACTTGAGAACCTACTATACAGCTAAAGTAGTTGAAACAGCCTGGTACTGGTACAACAACTGATACATTGACCAGTGGAACAGAATTGAGAACCCAGATGTAAATCCATCCACCTACAGTCACCTGATCTTCGACAAGAGCCCAAAGTCCATCAGATGGGGAAAAGACAGTCTTTTTAACAAATGGTGCTGGCAAAACTGGATATCCATCTGCAAAAAAATGAAACAGGACCCATACCTCACACTGTATACAAAAACTACTTCAAAATGGATCAAAGACCTGAATATAAAGCCTAAAACTATAAAGTTCATAGAAGAAAAAATAGGACCAACACTTCAAGCCTTAATACAGGGCATTAACAGGATACAAACCATAACCATCAACTCACAAACGCCAACAGATAAGCTAGATAACTGGGATCGTCTAAGAATCAAACACCTATGCTCTTCAAAAGACTTCACCAAAAGAGTAAAAAGAGAACCTAGAGAATGAGAAAATATTTTTGGACAGTACAAGTCAGACAAAGGTTAATCTCCATAATCTACAAGAAAATCCAACACCTCTACAACAAAAAAACAAATAATCCTATTAAAAAATAGGCAAATGAAATGAACAGACACTTCACCAAATACTACATATTCAAATGGCCAACAGACACATGAGGAAATGCTCGGGATCACTAGCCATTAGAGAAATGCAAATTAAAACCACAATGAGATACCATCCCACCCCGGCATTACTGGCACGAATCAAAAACACTGGAAATAACAAATGTTGGAGGGGCTGCGGGGAGATCGGAACACTTATGCACTGCTGGTGAGAATGCAAAATGATACAACCATTTTGGAAAATGATATGGCACTTCCTCAGAAAGCTAGAGATAAACATACCATTCGATCCAGCAATCCCACTCCTAGGAATATATCCTAGAGAAATAAAAGAGTTGTCACTCAAATAGACATATGCACACCTATGTTCATGGCAGCATTGTTCACAATAGCAAAACGATGGAAACAACCTAGATGCCCATCAACAGATGAATGGATAAACAAACTATGGTACATACACACAATGGAGTACTATGCAACGAGAAAGAACAATGAATCAGTGAAGCATCTCATAACATGAATGAAACTGGAGGACATTATGCTGAGTGAAATAAGTCAGTCACAAAAGGACAAATATTGTATGAGACCTCTATTGTAAAAACCCATGAAAAAGTTCACGCTCAAAATGTAACCATCTTTGTTGGTTAACAGGGATGGGAGGGGTAGGGGGGAAATACTAAATAGGCAATAGATAAGTGGTATCTTGGGTGAAGGGTGAGACAGTACACAATACAGGGGAAACTAGCACAACTTGTACAAGGAAAGGTCATGGCAGCCCCAAAGACACATCCAAACTTCCTGAGGGACTGAATTGCTGGGTGGAGGGCTGTGGGGTCCATGGTCTCGGGGAACATCTTGCTCAATTGGCATAACAGTTTATAAAGACAATGTTCTACATTCTATCGTGGTGAGTAGTGCCTGAGGTCTTAAAAGCCTGTGAGCAGCCACCTAAGATACTCCACCGGTCTCATCCCTTCGGGAGCAAGGGACAATGAAGAGAACAGGATACAAGGAAAAGATTAGTCCAAAGGACTAATGGTCCACAGCTACCAAGGCCTCCACCAGACTGAGTCCAGTACAGCTAGATGGTGCCCAGCTACCACCACTGAGTGACCAGGATCACAACTGAGAGTTCTGGACAGAGCTGGAGAAGGATGTAGAACGTAATTCTAACTCACACACAAAAAAGACCAGACTTACTTGTCTAAAGTAGACTGGAGAAACCCCAAGAGTATGGCCCCTAGAAACCCTTTTAGCTCACTGGTGAAGTTATCTCTGAGGTTCACTGTTCAGCCTGGGAGTGGACAGCCCCATAAAACAGGACGGGACTAATGAGGTACAGTAGTCCAGTGACAAGGGCCAGAAGGTAGAAGGGGACAAGGAAGCTGGTGATAGGGAACCCAAGGTTGAGCAAGGATATTGGTGATGTTTTGTGAGATTGTTAACCATTTTCATAGGGCAACATGTGTACTAACTGTTAAATGAGAAACTATTTTGTTCTATAAGCCTTCATCGTAAGTGAGAATAGCAGCACAATTGGAAGAGCGTAGTCAACGTCACTGAAGTGTGCATGTAGAAATTTTTCAAATGGTGTATCTTTGGCTATGTGTATTTTCACCAAAAAAAAAGTTGAGAAGTTAGAGGGTTGACATGTTGTGGGGTTGTTAACCAATGTCACAAAACAATATGCGTACTACTGTTTTATGAGAAACTATTTGTTCTGTAAGCTTTTACCTAAAGTACAATTAAAAAAAACCCAAACGTGTCACCGGTGAGTCAATTCCGACTCATAATGGCCCTACAGGACTCGGGAGAACTGCTCCATAGGGTTTCCAAGGAGCGGCTGGTGTATTTGAAATGTTGAGCTTCTGGTTAGCAGCCAAACACTTAACCACTGCACCACCTGGGCAGTGAGAACGATAAAAGTATTAGTGTAGTGTGCTTAATTACTTTTGTGTGTGGTCTTTCTAGCTATAGTCTTGTAACTCCCACCCAAGTGATTGTGTGATAGGCTAACTGTGGCCTACCAAGGGGATTGGTCAGTTTTGCCTTAATAGGCAGCCAATTCCAGAGCAGAGAGGAGAAGCCCACCACAAAGGAAGGAGAGACCAATAGGCCAGACCCAGTAGCAGAGATGTTGCAGCAGGAGGCGGCATGCTGGGCTTCTTGGCCCATTGAGAGAGAAAGCTGAATGCCTTTGGGCAGAGACTGAGGGCCAGTCAGAGGTATGCCTGGGAGCACGCCTGGAAAGAGAGAGGCTAGCTTGATGGAAAAACTGTGTCTTGAGTGTTCTGAGCCTGAATTGTAACTGTTACTTCCCTAACAAACCCACTAATTGTGAGTATGGTCTGTGAGTTCTGTGGGGCCACTGTAATGAATTATCGAACCCAGTAGAGACTGCTGTGGGAGAGATGTTGGTGTCAGCATTAATAAAGATGGTACAGAGAGGAGGCATGTCTGACCCCCACATCACAGAAATCCGCCTTGGGCTGCTGATCTTGATTCTTCTGCCCCCTTGTGAAGTTGGAGTAGATCAGACTCTGCCCTCATGCTATTTTTTTTTTTTTTTTAACAACTAGTAAAAAGCAACATAGGATTTTGATGGAAATGAAGGTAGAGATAATTTTAAAATAAATAAGTGGTGCAGAAATGACAAATATAATTTCTGGGATGAATTATTTGACAGTTGTTAAGGATTGAATTCTGTCCCCTAAAAAGGTATGTTGAAATCCTAACCCAAGTCCTTTGAATGCAACCCTCCTTGAAAATTGTTTTTTTTTTTTTTGTTATGTTAACAAAGTCATACTAAAGTAGGGCAGGTCCTAAACCTTATCCCTTTTGAGTGGTCTCTTATTAAAAGAGCAGAACAGACACAGGCACACAGAGCAGAATGACAGAAGGCATGTGTGGAAGGAGGCAGATACATTCACAATCCTAAGAATGCCAAGAATTGTCAGCAGCTACTACACTGGCTCCTCACTAACTGACATAGTTAGGTTCCAGAGAACCAGTCATTATGAGAAAATCAGTGTTATATGAAAATGGAGGATGATGACCACATCAGATCAGAAAATGGAGAATGACTACATCATTACATAACTGCTGTCTTAGTCATCTAGTGCTGCTATAACAGAAATACCACAAGATGACAGTTTTAATGAAGAGAAGTTTATTTCCTCTCAGTTAAAGTAGGCTAAAAGTCCAAATTCAGGGCATCAGTTCCAGGGGAAGGCTTTTTCTGTCAGCCTTCTTCTCTTCAGTGTTCCCCCGGACTAGGAGCTTCTCTGTGCAGGGACCCTGGTGCAAAGGATGCGCTCTGCTCCCAAAACTGCTTTCTTGATGGTATGAGGTCCCCCAACTCTCTGCTCACTTCCCCTTTCCTTTTATCTTTTGAGAGATAAAAGGTGGTGCAGGCCACACCCCAGGGAAACTCCCTTTACACTGAATCAGCAACAAATCCCACCCTAATCCTCAACAAAATTACAATCACAAAATGGAGGCTAACCACACAATTCTGGGAATCAAGGGCCAGTCACACTGATACACACACTTTTTGGGGGACATAATTGAAACCACGACATTCCACCCTTTGGCCCCCCCAAAATCACATCCTTGCAACATGCAAAACATATTCACCCCAATATTATAGCAGAAGTATTAACTCCAAGTCCAAAATCCAAAAATTCCTCTTCATCTGTGAAATCTAGAATACAAGTTATTTGCTTCTAAATGTACAATGGCAGAACAGGCGCACAAGCTAGACATTTCCATTACAAATGGGAGAAACTAGAAGAAAAGAAGGGATAACAGGCACCAAGCAAGTCAGCAGAACACATTACATTAGCCCTCAAGGCTTTGAAAATAATCCTCTGTTCTCTATGACAATTTACACAATAGCCCTGCCCTCCAGACTCTAGGTATTGGCCACAGTCTCTGGATTTTGAGTGGAGGCCCCTCGGCCCTGGGCTTCAACTCCACCTTCCAGGCCCACTGGGACAGCAACTCTGCTCCCTTGGCTTTAGACGCACCATTCTCCTACTCCATCAGAGTGACAACTCCACCCTTAGAAACACCAGAGGCTATGGCTCCACCCTTTGAAACCGGAGGTCATGTCTATACCTTTTGAGACTGAGGCAGCTAGGCTTCTTGTGTCCCTAGTCTCTTCAGCTTCTGCTTCCTGTGGCCTCTCGGCCCTTGGGCCTCACGCCTGCATATGCCGTGCTGGGGCAAGTGTTCCAAAGCTCTGTAGCTCCACCGGTAAGTGCCCCGAGGCACCCCACTCCGCCAGAAAAACGCATGCACACAGGCACTCAGCTCTCTTGCTTCATGGGTCGGGAAGCCTAGCTCCCCCGATAAGTACCCAGAGGCACCTCACTCTGCCAGGAAGCCTCCTGCGCACAGGCACTCAGCTCTCTCGCTCCGTGGGTCAGCTCCAGCGCCATCTCGCACTGGTCTCCTGGTTCTGCTGCTGCTGCTTCTCTGCTGCTGCTGCTTCTTGCTGCTGCCACTGCTGCACATCTATCCATTCACAGTTTCCAAACTGCTTCCACATTTCAGGTATCTGTTACAGCAGCACCCCACTCCTGGTACCAAATTCTGTCTTAGTCATCTAGTGCTGCTATAACAGAAATACCACAAGTGGATGGTTTTAATGAAAAGAAGCTTATTTCCTCACAGTTAAAGTAGGCTAAAAGTCCAAACTCAGGGCGTCAGCTCCAGGGGAAGGCTTTTTCTCTCTGTCGGCCTTCTTCTCTTTGGTGTTCCCCCAGACTAGGAGCTTCTTGGCGCAGGGACCCTGGTCCAAAGGACGCACTCTGCTCCCAGAACTGCTTTCTTGATGGTATGAGGTCCCCCAACTCTCTGCTCGCTTCCCTTTCCTTTTATCTCTTGAGAGATAAAAGGCAGTGCAGGCCACACCCCAAGGAAACTCCCTTTATGTTGGATCAGGGATGTGACCTGGGTAAGGGTGGTGTTACAATCCTACCCTAATCCTCCTCAACATAAAATTACAATCACAAAATGGAGGCTAACCACACAATTCTGGGAATCAAGGCCCAGTCAAACTGATACACACATTTTTTGGGGATCATAATTCAAACCACGACAACTGCCAAATTACATCATTACATAACTGCCAAATTACATCATTATATAACTGCCAACCATGGAGAATCGTGGCCCAGCCAAGTTGACTCATAACTGTAACCATCACAGCCAGTACTCTTGCCTCATATGTTGGCATTCGTTACCGCCAGACATATGTTGTTACTGTGCAAAACAGTCAGACAGTAGATTATTGTTGTAAACGCAGAACATCAGATAATGAGACAGTCAGTAAGTGAGAACTAGGCGAAGAAGCTGAAAGACACAATGTACAACCTTCCTCAAAAGCTGGTGTGGACTTCTACCCTTCAAAACTGTGAGACAATAAATTTCTGTTCTTTAAAGCTACCCACTTGTGGTATTTTTCTATGGCTACACCAGGTAACTAAGATAAGAGTAGACGCAATTTAAGGATTATGGAATTTACACAAACTACAGAAGTTTTGCAGCAATAATGATAACAAGAAGAAAAATGGTTAACTTGTAAATGGCTAGAGGATCAGCAACAACAAGGGAGACCTATTACTCTAACGTTAATTAAAGATTTAGCTAGGAGTTTATTCTAGTTATGTTAAAAATGTTAATTTTTCCCCCCTTAAACCACAGATAAATCCACTGGCTCCGGGTTCAAACTCCAGACAAACCTGAATATCAAAGTGAACCACAAAGCAGAGAGCACAGATAACACCAAGGTTACTAAAGAGTTCCCTGTAAGACTTGTGGAGATAATCAGGAAGGAGTGTTACCACCTCAACAGACTTTCAATGTAAACAAAAGAGATTTATTAAGGGAAAAGATGCCCAATATAATCTATATAGGAGTATGCCTAATATCAACCTTTGAATGAATGTGCTCTGGGTGAATCAGGGGAAAAGGTTTCAGCTACTTTAGACTTTGAAAGAAACGGATTTACAAATAGCTTTTGATCAAGTGTAGAAGTTTCTAAAACAGCTAACATTTACAAAGCACTTAATTCATGCTGGATTTTTCATAAGCATTTATGTAAGGACAAAAAAACCGGTCTATGGACCATGTTCCGGAGTTTAGAAAAAGCTTTTCAACTGAAAGATTTCTTACTAGTCATACCAGTAACAAGTCAGGAGTCAGTAAAGGGAAGAACTTTCATTTGCCTCTACCGTCAGGGTACTTGGAGGAGAACTGAATAAATGGCTTCTTTACTAATACTCAACTATTACTTATCCTACAGACATAGCAGCAGGGAGACCCACACTTACAGGAGGACCTAGTTTGATTTTGAGTTTCAGTCTTTTGGTTGATGACCAAATACTTCTTTGAAAATGTTTGTTATGGAATGTGAGCAAAGAAATTCTAAAACTTTAGGGAAATATTTGGTATACCTTGGGGTGGGAAAAGACTTTCAAAGCATGACCCTAAAAGCCATGATCCTAAGAGAAAATACTGATATAGATTTGATTATCTCTATCAAGGATTTCGTTTTCCTTGGATCCACAATCAACGCCCATGGAAGTAGCAGTCAAGGTATCAAATGATGCATTGCACTGGGAAAATCTGCTGCAAAAGAACTCTTTAAGGTATTAAAAAGCAATGATGTCACTTTAAGGACTAAAGTGTGCCTGACACAACCTAAATTTGTCTTGGAAGAAGTATAGCCAGAACGCTCATTAGAAGCAAGGATGGCGAGACTTCATCTCACATACTTTGGACATGTTATCAGGAGGGACCAGTCTGTTTAGAAGGACATCATGCTTGGTAGAGTAGAGGAGCAGCAAAAATGAGGAAGCTCCTCAATGAGATGGACTGAGACAGTGGCTGCAACAATGGGCTCAAGCATAGCAATGATCGTGAGGATGATGCAGGACTGGGCAGTGTTTTGTTCTGTTGTACACAGGGTCACTACAAGTCAGAACCGACTCAATGGTACCTAACAACATGTATATTAAAAACTTTTGTCTGGCAAAAACTACTATGAACAAGGTAAATGACACACTGGAAAAATTTTTATGTAACAGAAGATACCCTTAATATATAAACAGTTCTAACAAATCAATAAGGGAAAGATAAAAGATTCCAGCAACAACAACAACAAAAAAGGGCGAAAAACACAAACAGGTAATTCACTGAGGAGGGCTAAAACACATATGCAAAGACGTTCAACCTTCCAGAAGTAAGAGAAATGTTAAGTTAAAACTACACTGAAATAAGATAACCTGTCCATATGTCATCAATGAATAAAGAAACAAATCATGAAGATGTGAAGAAACAGGAACTCTCATTTGCTCTTGGTGGGTGAAAATGAAAGACCCTCTGAATAGCAAGACTGAATCAAAACTTAAAATGTGCATTATACTCTGTGACCTAGCAATTACACGTAAGGAATTTTCATTAAGCAAGTAATGAGATAAGTGCAAAAAAAGTAAGCATAAAGCGTGTTTTTTTCAGCATTGTGTAGGACGGTAGGGTATGGAAACCAAAACGCTCAACAGTAGAATAAATATTTTTATAGCTTTATAAATACGAATACAAAGCTATAAGAATATTCAAAATATAATTATAAAACTATAAAAACATTCCAAATCAAGTATACAAATACTCACAATAAAAACACTGGTAAAAGAGATAGTTGTCTCTCATTATATGTACCTCCCTTTGTCATTTTATAATACAGCTCCAAATATTAGCTGGAATTATGGCTAACTGGAATAGACACTGTATTGCCCAGTAACTAAATTCTGGCCAAGAAGATATAAATAAATCAAAGAGGTATGTGCAGCTTTGAGAAAGTAAGGGGACATGTCTTTCTTTGTCCCTTCCTCCTTCCTCCTGACTAGAATAAAGGTATGATGGCCTAAGCTGGTAAAGCCACACTGCAGCAGAAGAGGGAGCAACAAGCTAGCAGGGGAACCTATATCCCTAATGATTATGGACTTAACATACCAACCCATTGCTGTTGAGTCGACTCTGACTCATAGCAACCCTACAGGACAAAGTAGAACTGCCCGTAGGTTTTCCAGGCTGTAATCTTTATAAAAGCAGACTGCCACATCTTCTTCCTACGGAATTGCTGGGGAGTTCAAACCTCCAACCTTTCAGTTAGCAGCTAAACGCTTAACCACTGCGCCACCAGGGCTCCTTCTTGACATACCAGCTCTGGACTATTTACTCTGGACTTCATTTATGTAAGTGAAGAATAAACACCCATCCTGTTTAAGCCACTCTTACTTCAGGCTTTCTCCCACTCAGAGCTGAATCTAATCCTAACTGATAGCTTTAGAGTGAATAACATGGAAAGATGTCACACACATATCAGAGAAGATTACACACCAAAAGGTTAAACAAGGATTATTCTAGCTGGTGAAATTACAGGTGATCTTAATTTTCTTCTTTATACCTCTCAATTATATTCTGAGAAAATTTAAAAAAATTTTTTTAAATGAGTGTGTATTGATTCTACAATAAATGAAATATGTTTATTTCATTTAATTTTAAGAAAAACATTCTGAAAGTTTAAGTGAATTAAAGAAACAAGTTTTCTTTTATTTAGTCCCTCTGAAGAAATCCAAAAGTTTTGTCAGATTGATTTCCTTTTAAAAGAAATCATGTTTCCTTTGCCTGACAGTTTTCCACTGACTTTCAGCAGTTCTCCCAGCAAAAAAATAGGTTTTACCAGGCTGAATTTCTCAGGTTCTCTTCAAGAACACCATATATAGATAGTAATCCCAAAGGCAGTCTGCCAGTCCTTTACCAAATCGCTATTTGTAGATGGGTGACATAGTTTAACCAACAATTAAACAATTTCATCCTTCAAAATTTTAGGTTAACATTATGTTGAGTCAAAGCCAGATACAAATGAGAATAAATACAAATGAGAATAAACCATATAATTCTATTTAAAAGATGTCTAAGAACAGGCAAATCTAATTGTGAATGCATGGATGCACATATCGGTAAAAATTCATCAAGCTGTAGGTATGCTTGAAATTTGTGGTAGTTTCCCTACATGCTAATTAAACCTAAAAACAGACAAACTCCGAGAACACCATTATACATTTTAGCAATTTGTATTCAATCTATCAATGTGACCTAGAATATTCTATGCATTTATCAATTTTGGATGAACAGAACGCCCTTTTTCCCAACACAGTTGAAAATAAAGGAATTCATTGACTGACTGTTTTCTCCTTTTTCACATCTAGGCATTCTTCTCATATTGTGTTCATCAACTGGTCCCACTAATTCTCTGGATGCCCTTTACCTTTTTATGTATTTATAAATTTGGTACTGCTTATGAAGTTCTTTGTAAAGTTCTCAGAAAAATTTTTTGTTCTAGGTAGGTAATTCTGACCTCACATTTGCTTGGATACATTTGCAGAGCTCCTTGTTCTTCTCTTCTGCAAAAAATACCCTTCTGTAACTGTCTTAGTTTCCTAGTGCTGATATAACAGAAATACCACAAGTGGGTGGCTTTAACAAACAAAATTTATTTTCTCACAGTTTAGGAGGCTAGATGTCCGAATTCAGGACACTAGTTCTAGGGGAAGGCTTTCTCTCTCTGTTAGCTCTGGGGAAGGCCCTTGCTTCTTTTCAGCTGGTTTCTTGGTGCCTTGGGGATCTCATGTGTTGTGGTATCTATCTTCCTCTATCTGTGCTTTTATGCTGCTTGCTTAATCTGCTCTATCTCAAAAGAGATTGATTTAAGATACACCCTACACTAACACTGCTTCCTTAACATAACAAAGAAAATCCTCCTCCCAAATGGGATTATAACCACAGGTATGGTAGGATTTACAACACATATTTTTGAGGAATACAATTCAATTCATAATGCTGTCCAAACTATTATATTCAAAGTCCACCATGTTGTGGCTTCAATTTACCTTTCTAGCTTTTCCTCCCAATACATTTAACAACTTTAACCCTACCCCCAATTACAGTTATCTACTGTTCCAATCAAACATATACAGCTTTCATATGTTAATAACACATATTAAACGAAAATGTTGGCATTCTGAAGTAATGAATTACAAGGATATTAGAGGACAGAAATGTGTCCATTTTTGTACACAGTGTTACAGAGCACAAGGTAAAAAATTCACAATAGATCACATTTGCATATTATTGGGGAAAATGAACATCTCACTTCTCCAAATCCTTTTACTTTAACAGTTGCTTCTGCAGGCAGTAAGACACAACTCTCCTCTTACATATGCATCAGCCAAAGTACTTTCCAAGGCCAGCTCAGATTTTACATCTCTAGGAAACTTTGATTCTCTAGTTGAAATTCATCTTTTTTAATCCTAATCTTACATATGTTGCTTTGCTTTTATCATAGTCTATCACCAAAAGTATATACACTAAATCACAATAGTTAAAATGTATACACAGTACACTGTCTGTCTGTCGTTAAATAGTGAGTTACTGATAGGTAGAATCTCTCCTTCACCTTTAGTATGCCCCACAGCACCAAGCAGGTTTTGTATAAGATAGGAATTTAATGACATTTGTTGAGTTGTATAGCCAAAGAATGGATTTTTGTTATTGCTTCTCTTATCTGTTAGTTTTAACTATCACATTCTTCAAGAGTTTCTTCCTATTCGATATACATAGCTTGAATCAAACACTGTTTAAAATAAATAAACCACTGCCTAAGGCTCTGAACCCCTTTTTTTGTTTCTAGATAGGGCTTTTTTTTTTTTTTTTAAGTGGTGGTAATTATGTTTGTTTTAATAGAATAATTTGTTTATATTTCTTTGCTTTATCAGGCCTGTCTCTGAAGTACAGAGAAACTATTTTTGGTTGTTCTGTTTTCCTTGCAATTTTGTTTTAAGGTCACCGAAGTCTTTTACTTCTATGAGTCTGTTGTGCACCACCTTAGAATTTAAGTTATTAAAACCATTGTTTTTGCAAAAGTCTGAAAATGGCTTGCAAGATATAATTAACTGCCTAGGACAAACAATAAAACACAAACAGATCTTCCGTTTAGAAAATAACTTAATTGTTGGGCCATATGAAAGAATCTTACTTTACCAATGACTAGAGAATTTTAGAGCAAGAAAGTAGCTAGCTATAGTATGTAAGCTAAAATATACAAAAATTTCAAGCCAGAAGCCAATATCACAGTGGCATGTTGAGTTAAAAATCATGTCAACTCATGTCAGAAATAGAACAAAGATGTTACCACCACCACTCCTACTCTAAACTATTCAGGAGGTATGAGCTAAAGCAGTTATACCACAGAAACAAATGAGGTTAAAATAATATTTTCAAAGTTATACACCTGGAAAACCCAAGAGGATCAACTAGAAAAACTATTAGTAACTACAATAAGAGAATTTAACAAGGGACTGGGTAGAGAGTACAAATAAAAAATAGCCTTCTTATATGTAGGGTCACTATGAGTCAAGATCGACTCGACGGCAACAGGTTTTTTTTTTAACATGGAATAAAGGATTCCAATTAAACCAACAATTAAAAAGACAAAATATTTATTTAGACACAGATTTAACAAGAAATAGCCAAGATCTATATTAAGAACAGGAGTCCCTGGGCAATGCTTGATTACTAGTCGAAAGTCTGAACTACCCAGTGTTTGAACTACCCAGTGGCACTCTGGAAGAAAGGCCTGGTGATCTGCTTTTGAGGGTCACAGCCTTGAAAACCCTATGGAGCAGTTCTACATTGCATATATGGGGCTTGATGAGTCAGAATTGACTTGACGGCAACTAACAACAACATATTAAGAAAAAGTTTTAAAAAACTACAATGGGATGTAAAAGAACGTTTAAATAAAAAAAAGATTTTTTTGTACGTAAGACTCAACAATATATTTAAACAAAAAGCGAATTCTTTACATCCCATAAAGGCAGAGGCTAAGTCTGTTTTGTTCACTGCAATATACCCTATACCCAGAGTAATGTCTAGCACAGAGAAGGTGTTCAGCAAGATTTGTTGACTGAATAAATGAATGGTGATGGCAGATATGAAGGTCAGTTCATGGCTGGACCTCTGTTGTTTAGCAAGCCAGGAGCTAATTTCCATTAGGAATGGCTAGGTTTTACTGAGTTCCACAGCCATGCTGCATCCTTAGCCCTTGTCCAACCAAACCCAAACTTACTGTTATACATTCTATTCCAACTCATGGTCCCTGTAGGACAGAGCAGAACTGCCCATAGGGTTTCCAAGGTTGTAAATCATTAAGGAAGCAGACTCACTTTTTTCTCCCACGGAGCAACTAGTGGGTTTAAACCGCTGACCTTTCGGTTCGCAGTTCAGCACTTTTAACTACTGTGCCACCAGGGCTCCTCAGCTAACTACCAATATATGTTGTTAATTATCAGAGCAAGTAGCAAAGGGATGTGAGTTTCAGAGCAAACCAATTACAAAACAAATGTGCTACTGCTGTCATAGCAACTGTAATACTGTCAAGTTTACATTAGTAGGATAGCATTCTGGCTTTGCTGATTAACCATAGGCAAGCCAAATTTTTTTTTTTTTAGTTCATCTATTATTAAAGAAAAATCTGTTATCAATATACTTTTTTGCCTTTGTTATTTAAAAATGTGAATCTTCTGAGTAACAACTTAGGACTTTGAAATCGGCAGCAGTAAACATCAATTTTTATTGCAGAGTACTATTGAACAATATATATAACTTGGCCTATGTCACATACAGCTTTTCAGAGTTTGAGGAAATCATGAAAAGAAAAAAAAACCTATTATTTTATGATAGGTTGTGATAAAAGATGATCTTTTAAGTAGCTGTAATAAAACATGACCTTTCAAAAGCCTGAAATGATATTACATTACAAAGACACATGAGGGCACTGTAATCAACCAGCAAAGAGAAACACAGAAAACTCTTGAAATCAAGTTAACATTTAACAATTGTACTGCAATAGAATTAAGCACTAGTAAAATTGTGAACGTGTGTAAATTACAGCCAAGAGATTTTCTGTTCCTAATCCAAATTCTGGAAACCCTGGTGGCGTAGTGGTTAAGAACAACAGCTGCTAACCAAACGGTCTGCAGTTTGAATCAACCAGGTGTTCCTTGGAAACCTTATGGGGCAGTTCTACTCTGTCCTATACGGTTGTTATGACTCAGAATTGACTCAGCGGCAATGGGTTTGGTTTTGGGTTGTGAATCCAAATTCTAGGAATCCAAAAGGATTCTGTAATTATGTAAATTGGAGAGAAAGAATTCACCACTCTCAGATCCGAGATGAGGCTTCACCACGCTCCTTTCCAATGATTTGTTAAACTGACCTTGGGTCAAAGCAAAGGTCTTCTACATAATCTACAACCCCACTTGGTACTTTACTTATCCTCTGCTGGGAGCATTCCATGAATCCATTTCTTTGCTCCATCTGTTTTCCTAGGATAAATGGTGAGTTAAAGCTTGGGCCTTTCCTGAAAGCCAATAGGAATGAAATAGCATTTTGCACAAAGGAGCAGAGACCATTGAAGAACATATTTCCTGGACTTCTTCAGTTTTTAAATTTGTAAATACAACTACAGCATATAATTTCCTCCATCAAATTCAGCAAGTATAGTATAACAAACATTTAAATGACCTTTCTTTCAGATCTTTAACAACTGAGCAACAATAACTCTGCAGACAGCCATGGATTCTGAGGCAATGAAGCTCATTCACTAAGGATTACCATTTGTCTCAGAGTCACATTCAAATTTATGTCTCAGCAAAATCACAAATAATATCATGTTATAGATCTTTGCAGTTAACTGTAACAAAGTGGAAAGTGTTAGAATTTTGAAAGCCAAGGTCCTACTATGATTGCACAATAAATCTTTGTTGACTGAAAGAGGATTCTATCTCTGGAGCTCTCCATACAAAGTACATACACATGTTGTGTTCTTGAACTGCTTCTATTTTATTCACTTTAGTCTTCATCTGTTTGAATGACTAGATTCTTGGCCATAATGTTTCAGACTCAACTTCTGTTACTGTTGACCTACTATCTATAAAGGGTAATTGTCCTGCTCAACTTTAAAATACAGCCAGCTTTTCTACTCTATTCATGACTGAAAAACATATATCTGCCCTGATATGGATGAACCTTGAAAACTTTATGCTAAATGAAAGAAGCTGCTACAAAAGACCACATACTGTATGATTCCATTTAGATGAAATGTCTAGAATAGGCAAATCCATAGAGACGGATTAGTGATTACCTAGGGCTGGTGGGCAGGGGGAAATGGAGGGATAGATGGATGATGGCTAAAGGGTATGCGGTTTCTTCTAGAAAACGTTCTACAACTGACTGTGGTGATGGTTGCACAGCTCTGTAAATATACTAAAAACCATAGAATTGTACACTTTAGATAGAATTGACTCTGACTCACAGCAACCCCATGTGTGTCAGAGTAGAACTGTGCTCCATAGTTTTCAATGGTTGATTTTTTGGAAGTGGATCGCCAGGCCTTTCTTCCAAGGTGCCTCTGACGGACTTCAACTTCTAACCTCCTGATTAGCAGCTGGGCATGTTAACTGTCTGCACCACCCAGGGACTCTCTCTTTCTTCTTCTATATAGATAAAAGGGGCTAAGGAGATGTGACTGCGTGTGCATTCCCCTGCAGCCCCCTCCTCCTGACTCACTCCCTTTAGTGCGGGGCAGGGAGCTGCAACTGCTTGTGCACCACCCGCTCTCCTTGACCCCCGTAGCCCCTACCTCACTTCCACCATCTGGCATGAAGTGGTACCAATGTGCATGCATCCATCAGACGTGACTCCCTTCCTTAATCCATCCAGTGAGGGATAGAGGAGCTGCTGCAGCTGCATGCGTATTCCCCTACAGCCTCTTCCTCCCTCCCCCTGCCCAGGAAGAAAATCATAAAGACTCAGTACACACAAAACCAACAACAATGAAGGAAATAAAAAGACAAGCGACAATCAAAGAAAACTCAACACAGAAAATTAAGCAAAAGGAAGAAACTGTCAACACCACAAAAAAAAAAAAAAAAGCATAACAAAACGGTGGTAATAAACTCATACCTATCAATAATCACATTGAATGTAAATGGTCTAAATGCACCACTAAAGAAATGGAGAGTGGCAGAATGGATAAAAAACATAACCCATCACTATTCTGTCTGCAAGAGACACACCTTAGACACAAAGATATAAAAAAATTAAAACTTAAAGGCTGGAAAAGATACATCAAACAAACAATAACCAAAAAAGAGCAAGAGTGGCAATATTAATCTCTGATATAACAGACTTTAAGACAAAATACACCATAAAAGACAAGAAAGGACATTATATAATGATTAAAGGGTCAATCTACCAAAAGTACATAACCATAACAAACACATTCACACCCAATGACAGAGCTCCAAAATACACAAAACAAACTCTAAAAGTACTGACAAGAGAAACACATACCTTTACAATAATATTAGAAAACTTTAACACACAACTCTTGGTGAAGGACAAAACAAAGAGAAGGAAAGTCAGCAACAACACAGAAGGTCTAAATACCACAGTCAACCAATTCGACCTCACAGACATATAGAGAACAGTTCACCCAACAGCAGCAAAGTACACATTCTTCTCCAATGCTCATGGATCATTCTCCAGAATACATCACATTTTAGGCCACAAAGTAAGCCACAACAAATTCAAAAACATCGAAATAATACAAAGCATCTTCTCTGATCACAATACTGTAGGAGTAGAAATCAGTAATAAGAACAGGGAACAAAAATTTAATACATGGAAACTAAATGACACCCTGCTGAAAAACTACTGGGTAATAGAGGAAATCAAAGATGAAATTAAAAAATTCCTAGAGTCAAATGAGAATGAAAATACAACATACCAAACTTTGGGACACAGCAAAAGCAGTGCTCAGAGAGCAAATGACAGCAATAAACGAACACATCAAAAAAGAAGAACAGGCAAAAATCAAAACATTAACCCTAAAACTCTAACAATTAGAAAGAGAACAGCAAAAGAAGCCCACAGTCATCAGAAACAATGAAATAACAAAAATTAGAGCAGAAATAAATGAAACAGAGAACAGAAAAATAATAGAAAGAATCAAGGAAACTAAAAGCTGGTTCTTTGAAAAGAATCAATAAAATTAACAAACCACTGGCCAAACTGACAAAGAAAAACAGGAGAAGACGCAAATAACCTGAATAAGAAATCAGATGCATGACATTACAACAGAACCAGCTGAAATAAAAAAGAATCATAACAGAATACTATGAAAAATTGTACTCCAACCAATTTGGAAATTTAAAGGAAGTAGACAAATACCTAGAAACACGCTACCTACCTAAACTAACACAAACTGGGATTGAAAATTTGAACAGACCCATAACAAAAGAAAAAACTGAAGGGGTCATAAAAAAACTCCGAACCAAAAAAAGTCCCTTTACTGGAGAATTCTACTAAGCATTCAGAGAAGAGTTGACACCAGTTCTACAAAAACTATTCCAGAACATAGTAAAAGAAGGAATATGCTTGAATGCATTCTATGAAGCCAGCATAACCCTGATACCAAAGCTAGGCAAAGACATCACTAAAAAAGAAAACTACAGACCAACATCCCTCGTGATTACAGATGCAAAAATTCTCAACAAAATCCTAGCCAACAGAATTCCAAAAGTATTAAAAAAAAAAAAAAAAAAAAAAAAAAAACCACAACCAAGTGGGATTCATACCAGGCACACAAGGATAATTCAACATTATAAAATCAATCACCTTAATCCACCACATAAACAAAACAAAGGAAAAGGATCCCATGACCATCTCAATTGACACAGAAAAGGCATCTGATAAAATCCGACACCCATTCCTGACAAAAACTCTCAGCAAAATAGGAGTAGAAGGGAATTCCTCAGCATAATAAAGGAATTTATGCAAAATCAACAGCCAACATTATCCTCAATGGAGAGGGTCTGAAAGCACTCCCCTTGAGAATGGGAACCAGATAAGGACACCCTTTATCACCACTCTTATTCAACACTGTATTGGAAGTCCTAGCAATAAAGAAAGAAAAGGAAATGAATGGCATCCAAATAGGTTAAGGAAAAAGTAAAACTATCCCTATTGGCAGATCATATGATCTTAGACAATCCTAAAGTTTTCACAAGAAAGCTACTGGAACTAATAGAAGGATTCAGCAAAGGGGCAGGAGAAAAGATCAACATACAAAAATCAGTTGGATTCCTCTACATCAACAAAGGGAACTTTGAAAATGAAATCAGGAAAACAATACCATTTACAATAGCGCCCCCCCAAAATAAAATACTTAGAGATAAATCTAACCAGGGACCTAAAGACTTATACAAAGAAAACTACAAAACACTAATGCAAAAAACCAAGAGAGAGCTAAATAAATGGAAAACCACCATGCTCTTGGATAGGAAAACTTAACATTGTGAAAAAGTCAATAGTACACAAAGCGATATATAGATACAAAGCAATCCCGATCCAAATCCCAACAGCATTCTTCAATAAGATGGAAAAACTAATCATTAGATTTACATGGAATGGAAAGAGACCTTGAATAAGTAAAGCTTTATTAAAGAAGAACACAGTAGGAGGCCTCACACCACCTAATTTCAGAACCTACTATACAGCCATGGTAGTCAAAACAGCTTGGTACTGGAACAACAACAGACACACAGACCAATGGAACAGAATTGAGAACCCAGAAGTAAATCCATCCACCTATGGACGGCTCATCTTCAACAAAGGACCGAAGGTTACTGAATGGGGAAGAGACAGTCTCTTCAACAAATGGTGCTCGCAAAACTGGATATCTATCTACAAAAAAATGAAACAGGACTCATGCCTCACACCATACACTGAGTGAAATAAGTCAATCACAAAAAGACAAACATTGTATGATACTGCTTTTATAAAGTAACAACAAAAGGTTTACACACAGGAAAAAAAAACAAAAACAAAAAACTCTTTCTCTTTGATGGTTACCCGGGATGGTAGGGGGAGGGAAGAAAAATTACCAAAGAGATAGTAGATAGAAAGAAATAGTAGATATGACTTAATATTGGTGAAGGGAAAGGCAATACACAATATGGGAAAAGTCAGCAGAACGTGACCAAGGCAAGACAGGACACTGAGAGGAGAGCATGAATAAAGGGCGACTAGTAATTACTATTAAATAGACAATCCTTCAATAATAGCATTAACGATAAATTACAAATGGATACATAGAGATGCCAAGAGGTGTGGGACAGTATAAGGGAGCACATTCACTGACAAATACAGGTTTGGTGGTGGATATTTCTACATACATGACTGCAGGTGCTCCTCATATATTAATATAGACAATAAAGCACATGAGTGGCACAGTCAGGGAAACCTCTTAGACATATCCAAACACCTCACAGGATAAAGCTCCTAGGATAGAAAGCAAAAGACCATAGACTCAGGGGACAGCTACATCAATTGGCACAACATAGTTCATAAAGACAATGTCCTACTTCCCACTTTGGTGAGTAGCATCAGGGGACTTAAAAGCTTGTGAACGGCCAGCTAAGATACAACTATTGGTCTCTTTCAGTCCGGAGCAAAGGAGAGGGAAAAAAATCAAAGACACAAGGGAGCAATGAGTCCAAAGGACTAATGGACCACATGAACCACAGCCTACGGGACCTGAGACTAGAACTAGATGATGCTCGGCTACCACTACAGACTACTCTGACTGGGATTACAACAGAGGGTCCCAGACACAGACAAAGAGAAACGTAAAACGAAATTCACAAAAAAGGGTTTGGTTTTTGAATCCTTAGCTCAATTGGCCATCAGGATGTACCAAACTAAGCTCAATCTATGCAATAACAGAATATGCTCTAAAATGTACAATGTAGAGGACACATTTCTAATTTTCCAGTTCTTTCTAAAATGATTTGGGCTAATTGAAGGTATCAATGAACTTTCTTCAGTTAAATACAGCTGCTTAAATACAGCATAATATAAAAATAGACAGTAATTAAAATCTTTTGCCTTGGTATCTAAGAAAAAGATATCCAAGGATATGATGACATCCATTGCCATTATGTAGATGTGTGAAAAGCCACCAAGAGTGATGTGAAAAGTTGAGAACACAAATGATATCATGGAAGCTAAATTTGGGTAGTATATAAACTAACTTCAGCACTTAATTGTTATGGTCTGGTATGAGGTCCTTTAGATTATCAAGAAAGTTTCCAAACTTATAATTTATTTTCTTTCACATTAATCTTTTTTAAGATCTTTAATTTAATCAAATTCACATTTAAAACTAATTTTAAATATAGGCTTGAATAAAATTTCTCTGTGTGCACTCTATTTTTCTTCCTTTAAGAGATAACCTAGCACTGTGCGAGGCACTGTGCAAGGTGCTACAGACCCTGACCTCATAAAGCAACGGATTCTAGAGTCAGGAGATAGACTCAAATCTTGGTTCTATTGCTTGTAATCTGTGTAACTTTGAGCCACTTACTTCACCTCCTCAAGGCTCAGTTTTTTAAATTTGTAAAAGAGGAATACTATCACATAACTCAAAGGATTACATGGGACACTATTAGCAAGTACCTAGCACAGCACCCGGCACACGGTAATTCCTCTATAAATGGTAGCAACTATTATCTTTATTACATCAACGTATACTGCTTCTTATAATCTTTTACCTTCACCTCTTAATCTTTTCTCAGCAGTATTCACAACCTCAATAATCCTTCAGGAGTTATTTATTCAACTACTATTCAGTGGGGGCACACTCTCTGTCAGGCCCATAGTCTATACGAGGGAGGACAGACATAAAACCAACAATTGTAAGTGCTACAAAATGGGAAGTATGCCATCGAAACATATAACAGGGCCACTACATTCAAGAAAAACCTGTAGAAGTGCTATTTAAACAGAGACTTGGAAAATAAGAATTAGCCAAGCAAAAAAGACTGTTGCGGGCAATGGAATGTATTTAAAGTCCCAGAGGCAAAAGAGAGCAGGATGAGTTCAAGGAACTGGAATATGTCCAATATAATTGCAACAGAGAGAACAAGTGAGCAGAGGGGCTGACATGAGCCTGGAGAAGTAGGCAGGGCCAAGTAAACCAACTTCTGGGATGCAACGTCCAAAATGGATTTGAAAGGGTTAAGGCTGAATGCAAAGAGACCAGTTAAGAGGGTCCTGTTGAATTCCAAGTGTCAAGTGAGATGAACCTGTACAAAAGCAGTAAAAGTGAGAATGAAGAGAAACGGACCTATGCACGAAACATTCATTTAGGAAGTAAAATCAGCAAGATGTGGTCATAGATTGTACGTGGGAAGGGTACTCTGGAAAGTCATAATCTCAAAAACAACAAGACTGTGCCCAATAAAATGTACTTCTATTTTCTGATCAAAAGGGAGAAAATGCAGAACAGAATTTCAAATTCTCATAGAATCCAGATTTTCTGGAGCCATGAAGGCTGGATGAACCCTCGAAACTACTGCCCTGAGATAATCTTTAAACCTTAAACCAAAAATATCCCTTGAAGTCTTCTTAAAACCAAACAATAATTTAGCTTAACTAATAAAAGAATGTCTGCCTTGAGCATTGTGCTCTTTTATGATCTTTCTATACGGGATCAAATTGACAATAGCAACTCGAAGGATTAGATAGGAAACTTTGGGGGCAGGAAGTTTATGTTACTGCAGGAGGAACAATTTGGAAAAGGAGGGTGAGAATGGCTGCACAACTTGAAGAATGTAATGAACGTCACCAAATTGTACATGTAGAAACTGTTGAATTGGTGTTATGTTTTGCTGTGTATACTCTCAACAGCACCAACAAATTATTAAAAAAAAAAAGTACTTCTATGTTTCATTATATAAATTAAAGACATGGCCTACCACTTATCTCTGAAGCAGTATATGAAGTTAAAAATTTTAGGCCACGGGAGAAGTCTTACTCAATGCTTAACAATGTTTTAGAAACCACGTTGGTATGTTGACAGAAATTCTACGTTACATATCATTTATCTATTAACTAGCAAATGAATTTTAGTATGGAATACATGGATTAATGGGTTCAAACAGAAACGATTGTGAGGATGGTACACGACCAGGCAGTGTTTTGTTCCCTTGTACTTGGAGTCTCCATGAGTAGGAACTGACTGAAAGGCACCTAACAACAATAACAATACACAGTTTAAAAGTAAAGAGGGAGGGAGTATACAGAGAACACTGTTTTGCACCCCACCCCCACTCTGAGGCATCTTTTGGTTCTTAAGGAAAAAAATTTTTTTCTGCGGTTTTCTCTTCCATGTTTTCACATCTCTAAATAAATTAAGCAGGATTGATAACATTAGCAAACCAAAGTATATGTGAAGTTAACCCTGGCTCTCTGATACCTTCAGGAAATGAGTTGTTATGGGAAAAATCGAGAACACCAAATGCGAATTATCCCTTATTGAGGATACAGTCTGCGTTCCAATTATTAAGTTGCCAAGCTCTTACGCTCCTATAAGCTGAACCCTTTTCATGGATGGCGTAGTGGGTAAGTGTTCCCTTGCTAACAGAAAGATTGGGAGTTTGAACCCACCAGCTGCTCTGGGGGAAAAACGTGTGGCAGTTTGCTTCCGTAGAGATTACAGCCTTGGAAAACCTATGAGGCTATGAGTTGGAATCAACTTGATGGCAGTGGGTCAAGCCTGACAACTTGGCTGCAGGATTTTAAGGTTAAGAAGCAGTGTCTCACAGCTACTTTCCTACTCTTCTAATTATGCCATTACTAATTCAGTTTAGAGTTGGAATTAACTTGTAACATCTGTGTGCACAATAACAGTAAATGGTCAAAATAAAGACTTGAGATGTTATCCTTTAAGTGTTGGAGCTCTGCGATTCAAGGATTTCTCTAGATATACTGGCACGCTCCATCTAACCTTTGCTCATGCAATCTCTACCAGCCCTAGACCGGAATGTATTAACACTTCCTCTCTGCCCATCCAAAATCCTATACGGGGCTTAAGACTCAAATCCTCCAAAGTCACATGCTGATCTTCTCCTTCTCTGAATTCAAAGGGTAATTATAATTAAATTATAACAGGAAACTTAATAAGTGATTATGTTCTACCTAATATCTTCTACTCGCTTCTTCTGTCTAGCCAAAGTCTTCCCCACAAGGGCAGGGAGTAGACCTCAACATCTATCAACTAGTGTGCCTATTTGTAACACTCACGTGGAAGCTCAGAAGTCATAGGTGACTATGTTCCAACCCTAGCTCATAAGTGAAGAAACGAAGACAGTTAACCTCTTATCTGACTGAAGGGACCTGACAATAAGTGAGTAAGACCTCTGGGTTGTATTAAGGGGAACGGCGGGGAACAGGGGGTAGGGGGGAGGACTCCAACCTACTCGACAAGAAAAAGCAGCTTTCCCTAGTCCACCCCACTTTCCAGTTCCGAAACAGCCACCCCTCCTCCCCGACGGTTCTTTCCAAGGTGGAAACGACAAAGTTTAAAAGGCGACGAAGTTTAAAAGGATATGGCATCACCTTTGCCCTCTGACCTAAGTGGAAACTCACCAGTTTCATATTGGACTTTCGGCTGTTCAGTAGCAGTCCCTCAACTCCTCAAACCCTAAAGGCGTCTTCCGGTTCAACCTCCGCCACCAACCCGCAGAGAGCATT